>CM033802.1:32803460-34213159 GCA_019656835.1 Rhododendron ovatum
GCGAGACTGTCACGTGCGTTGAGATCTCAAAGAGTCTAGTTTAACATAAAGCGGATTTTTCCCTTTACAGATCATCCCCTCTTTGACATTCTTAATCATCCACAATTTGTCTTCCATGACTCAGGCAACAATGGGAACCTGTATTTGTAAAGTTGCATGATTTAAATTGTAATTTTTTTTTATTTAAATAGATAAACACTACAGCACATGGATTTTGTTGTTTAGAGAATGAGAGAGAAGTGTTTTGGGTGTATTAACCAACCCTAACACATGAGAGCTTTATTTATATTACGTGTGAGCTAATTACATAACGTAATCAACCAATGTGGGACTTAGTCTAAACTCTTATTCTAACACTCCCCCTCAAGCTGGAAAATATATATCACAAAATCCCAGCTTGTTACATAATAATTCTAAACGTGGTTTAAATAACGGTTTGGTGAAGATATCTGCCAACTGAGCTCCTGTAGACACGAAAGGAGTAACCAGCACGCCACTATCAATCTTCTCTCGAACAATATGACAATCTACTTCAATATGTTTGGTTCTCTCATGAAATACTGGATTCGAAGCGATATGTATTGCTGCCTGATTATCACAATACATAGGAATAGGTAACTGTACGCCAAACCCCAGCTCCTTGAGCAAAGCTTTCAACCATACAACCTCACATGTAGTATGAGCCATAGCACGATACTCTGCTTCCGCACTGGACCGAGCAACCACAGTTTGCTTCTTGCTCTTCCAGGTAACTAAATTTCCACCAACAAAAGTACAATATCCAGTTGTGGACCTTCTATCAGATGGTGATCCCGCCCAATCAGCATCGGTAAAGGCCTCAACATGCAAATGACCATTTGAATGATAAAAGAGGCCACGTCCAGGATGAGCCTTGAGATACTTCACAATACGAAGACAAGCTTCCCAATGTGGAAGACGAGGGGCTGACATGAACTGACTCACCATACTAACAGCAAATGAGATATCAGGACGTGTATTAGTGAGATAATTCAGCTTGCCTACCAAGCGACGATAACGGTCTGGATGAGAAAATATCTCTCCCTGATCAACACACAATTTGACGTTTGGATCCATAGGGGTCTCTACCGGCTTTGCTCCCAATAAACCAGTCTCCTCTAGAATATCTAGCGTATACTTTCTTTGAGACAAGCTGATTCCTTCCTTGGATCTTGCTACCTCAATACCCAAGAAATATCGAAGTTTACCCAAATCTTTGGTGTGAAACTGACGCTGTAAAAACTGTTTTAACTCATCAATACCTTTCTGATCATCCCCAGTAATAATGATATCATCCACATATACAATCAACACTACTTTCCCCCGATCTGACTTAATAGAGAAGACAGAATGATCAGAATGGGAGCGACACATACCAAACTGTAACACAGCATCACTAAACCTGCCAAACCAAGCTCGAGGTGACTGCTTAAGACCATAGAGAGCTTTGCGAAGGCGACACACCTGAGAACGCTCCCCCTGAGCAACAAACCCTGGAGGTTGCTCCATATACACCTCCTCGAGTAGATCACCATGGAGAAATGCATTCTTGACATCCAACTGAAACAAGGGCCAACCAAGATTGGCAGCCAGAGAAATAAGAATGCGAACAGAGTTAATCTTTGCCACCGGAGAGAAAGTCTCTGCATAATCAACGCCATACGTCTGGGTATAGCCTTTGGCCACAAGACGGGCCTTGTACCGTTCTATGGTGCCATCCGGATTATACTTGACAGTAAACACCCACCGACATCCAACGGTAGACTTTCCTGGTGGAAGAGAAACCAACTCCCAAGTGCCATTGTCATGGAGAGCAGACATCTCAGCCTCCATAGCTGTCCGCCACTCAGAAACAGATAAGGCCTCCTGAACAGTGTTAGGAACAAAAACGGACGAAACAGAAGTAGTAAAAGCACGAAGTGACGGAGACAAATGATTATAGGAAACAAACTGAGTAGTAGGATGAGTAGTGCAGGACCGAATACCTTTGCGAAGAGCTATAGGAAGACCAGGTGACGGAGGGAGTGGTGGTGGTGGTGGTGGTGGTGGTGGTGGTGAAGCGGGATCTTGGGACGAAGGAGGCGCGGCGGCAGGTACTGGTGGGGCGGTTAATCTTTTCCGTTGACGAACATATACCTGCAATGGTGGCACAGGAACAGGAGGAACATCTATAGGAATAACATACTCAGACTCAGAAAGGACATACTCAGACTCAGGAGTCCCCGAAAAAAAAGGCAATGACTCATTAAAGGTGACATCAGCACACACAAAGTGACGACGAAGAGAGGGTGAGTAACACTTATACCCTTTTTGGGTGCGTGAATAACCAAGAAAGACACACCGGATCGAGCGGGGATCAAGTTTATCCCGATCAGGATCTAGTGCATGAACATAGCACGTACACCCGAATACCCGAGGAGGTAATGAGTGGAGAGGACGACCAGAAAATAAAACCTTATGAGGTATCTGACCACCAAGAATAGTGGAGGGCATACGGTTAATCAAGTAACAGGCTGTAAGAACAGCATCACTCCAGTAAGACTTAGGGACCTGCATTTGGATTAACATGGCACGCATAACTTCAGATAAGTGTCGGATCTTGCGTTCGGCTACTCCATTTTGTTGTGGAGTCCGAGCGCAAGAAGACTGGTGAATTATCCCATGATCATCAAAAAAACGAGAAAGAGCATTATGAAAATATTCCCGTGCATTATCAGAACGAAAAATACGAATGCAAGTATCAAACTGAGTTTTTATTTCTGCATAAAAGGACTTAAAGACAGAAGACAACTCTGATCGCGTTTTCATAAGATAAAGATATGTAACACGAGAGAAATCATCAACAAAAATAACATAATACTGAAAACCAGTTAAAGTGGGAACATGAATAGGACCCCAAATATCTGAATGTACTAACTGGAAAGGACGCGACGCACGACGCTCAACCCTAGGATAAAAAGACACTCGACGGTGTTTACTAAACTCACAGACTTCACATTGCAAGTCCTTAATACTGCTACATGATGGCACCAGACGCTTCAGGTTTTGAAGCGAGGGATGACCCAGACGACAATGCTGTTGATAGGGAGAAACGGATGACTGAAGAGCAACAGACGCAGGATAAATGTCATTGGTAAAGTAATATAGGCCGCCACGTTCAGTACCCCCACCAATCTTCCTCCCCGTCTTGAGATCCTGAAACACACAACCATGAGAAGAAAAAGTGATGGAGCAGTTTAAAGATTTCGTAAGTTTACTAACAGACATAAGATTAAATGGAAAACTAGGAATATGGAAGACAGAGTCCAAAGTAAGAGATGGAGTAACAGAAACGGAACCCAAACCAGTAATTTCAGAAGTTGAACCATCAGCTAAGGTAACACGAGATTGTGTACCAACAGACCGACGACTAGAAAAGATAGTAGATGTACCAGTCATATGATCAGAAGCACCAGAATCGATAACCCAAGGAGTGGAAGAACGAGAAGAGGCAACACAAGCAATGGAGGAACCGGTCTGAGCGAGCGTAGCAGTAGAGGATGAAGTCTGATTTGACATTAGGCGCTGATACTCTTCTGAAGAAATAGTCACCACAGGGTCGGCAGGGTGAGGAGGCGGCTCAACATCCTCAAAAATAGCAGCCTGATGAGCCTGAGGAAACCCATGGAGATCATAGCAAGTCTCCACGGTATGATTGGTCCCCCCACAATAAGTACACAATCGGGAATCACGGCCACGACCACGACCACCTCCCCCTGACATGCGACCACCAAAACCACGTCCAAAACCACCATTACCAGAACCACGAGCAGCCACACCAAAATCACGCCCACCAAAACCACGGCTAAAGCCACGTCCATTAAACCCAGAGTTGCGATCACGACCATTAAACCCAGAATCGCGACCGCGACCACGACCACGGCTATATGAAGTACTAGAAACACCAGAAACAATGGAAGCCAATGCTGAACGATCAGGAGGTGGCGCAGACACAGATACAGAAGACTGTCGAAGGCGACTAAAGACCTCGCCGAGAGAAGGTAGATCACGAGACCCCAATAGATGATTACGAACAGGACCATAAGTGGATGATGTACCAGATATAAACCGAGCAACCTGCATACGCTCACGCTGGCGCCGCATGACCTGAACATCTGAGGAAATCGGCTCACATATGTTAAGCTCCTCACAGATACCACGGAACTTCGCATAATAAGACTCCAAAGATAAGTCCCCCTGTGAGATAGAAAAGAATGACTGATGAAGATCATATGTGCGACGGAGATTGTTAACACCAGAATACATCTCCTGAGCCTGTGTCCATACTTGTTTAGCCGTAGGTAAGAAAACCAGCGTGCTAGCAATATGTTCTTCCATACTATTCCATAAATCAGACCGAATATTAGCATCCTCAGATACCCATGTCTCATATGTGGTAGCAGTCGCAGCGGGTGGATCATCTGTTAAATAATGATAAAGTTTCTGACCCACATAATAAACCTCGACAGCTCTAGCCCAAACAGCATAATTCTTACCATTCAAAGGGGTGGAGGTAATGGACAACCTCTCACGAAACCGAGAAGAGCTAGCCAAACGATCAGTACCAACAGAATTAGAAGCAGACTCAGACTTCTTTTCAGACATTATACTGAACGATAGAGAGATAACAACTAATATGAGTAAACTATTTTAACTGAGTAAACCACCACCACCAACTACACATCAACCAATAGGAAATCCAACATCAAAAACCACTGACCAAAGCTTTAACAACAGGACTACTTATCATCAACAAATACCCATTACCTCGTAAGCCAAAAATGTCACTGAATATCACCAACACAGAAACAAGGAACGTCGGAGACAGATGCATCACTTACAAGCATCAACGAACCAAATTACAAGACTGTTGGGCCACGGATGAGGGTTAAACAAGGCTGGCGAGGGTCGCCGGAGTCAGGCGAGGGTCGCCGGAGGTGCGCCGGAGGCTGGCGAGAGTCACGGAAGCTGGGTTATGGCTGGGTCTAAGTTTTGAGAGCTGTCGGTAACTAAATAAGGGGTTTAGGGTTCAGGCGAGAGTCATAGAGGTTCAGGCGAGGTTCGCCGGAGTCAGGCGAGGGTCGCCGGAGTCAGGCGAGGGTCGCCGGAGGGGCGCCGGTGGCTGGCGAGGGCCACGGTGGCTGGGTTATGTCTGGATCTGAGTTTTTGGCTGAGATATGGTGGCTAGGGTTTCCTGATTACTGTTCACAGATCGTGACACTGTTCACAGATCGTGACACTGTTCACGATGGCTACAGTAGACGATTTCTGGGCTAGGGTTAGAATCTATGGTGGGTTAGGATTGTGCTCTGATACCATGTTGTTTAGAGAATGAGAGAGAAGTGTTTTGGGTGTATTAACCAACCCTAACACATGAGAGCTTTATTTATATTACGTGTGAGCTAATTACATAACGTAATCAACCAATGTGGGACTTAGTCTAAACTCTTATTCTAACAGATTTAATTGTTGCTTATGATGCTAATAGGACGGATAAAGATGGTAAAGCACCAATTTATATAAACATGGGCTATAACCTATGGATTTGAAACACCAAATTTACACATGTTCCTCCTTTTTTTTAAGGGTTGACACTTGGTGTCCAGTGTTTAGTAGAAATTCTCCTACCATTCTCAATTTTAAATGATTTCACATTTTTAAACGCTCGTCCTTCTCCCTCACACTTCCTCTCCTCTCTATAAACTAGTGTTCAACCCGTTCTATGCATGGGCAAAACCAACTCATTCTAGCGTTGTGCCCGTTCGATGCACATGACAATTAATAAAAGTAGGTTCGAATGGGCACAACGCTAGAATGAGTTGGTTTTGCCCGTGCATAGAACGGGTTGAATGCTAGTTTATGAAAAAATATGATGGTAGTATGTGAACATTAAACACAATTATTGCTAACAATCATGCATAAAATGATAAAGCTAATAGATAATGTCCTTGCAACTTAAAAAGTGTTTTAAGAAACTATTTACAAACTAATCGCCATTGTTTAGCTAACGTTGCTGCCGCCACCGATTTTGCCACAATCTAATACCTAAGAACTCTTCAATAAGATTTCGTAAATCAATTGTGTTAACTCTCACGGAAAACATCCATTTTGAACAATAGATGTCTATCTTTACTATCCGCGTAGATAGTTAAGTCGAAACCTGTCATTCGATGAAGAATATAGTGTTACTTACAAAATTTCCTAAACAGTTTTCTTGTAATGCAATAAAAAGCCACACAATATCGAATAAATAAATTTACTTATTACCTGTTGTACATTTGTCGCTTCATCAGTCATAGCACTCTTGTCGACTATTTTTCCAAAGTTGAAATACTATTTTTCTATGACACATTCCTACATAATAACAAAAAAAGATGAGCAGCATAGATGTATATACATGTTCAATAAGATTTCGTAAATCAATTGTGTGATAGATAAAACAGTGGCTATTGGCATGGTAATGTATAGATGTATATACATGTTTAATTGTTAATACAGTATATAACAATTCAATTGATTTTAGTAGATTCATTCTTGGCCTTAAAATTCGTTACTTGCTCTCTCTCAAATTCAGTTTATAAAAAATCAAAATTGTAACAATTGACAATTGGTACGAAAAACTGTAAGACTAACCGATATTTGGATGGCCGACGGGAAGCATTATGTTTTGATCAGTTGGTTGATCTCCATTCAAATTTTCCATGGTAGCTTCTATGCATTAAGTAACAAAAAATCACATATTTTTTGGTTGAAAGGAAAGACTGTTTAAAAATGATTAGCAATATTTAATTGTGGGAAAGGTTCCTACCAGTTGGATCGATTTGGCTCATTCGATGTTGGCAGTGGAATATTGACAGATTGTCCTCCAATGGAGATGACATGAGCATTCGCACTATTGTGGTCGTTCCGAACCAGAGAGGGCGCACGCCGCAATCGTCTTAGACGCAAGTATGCACTTCCCAAACGTCGCGCCTCTCTTTCAATTTCTAAGAAACGTTGATTCATTAATGGGTCGTTACGTTGAGTCATTAATCTTCTCCTGCGCATGAGTCGAGCCATTTTGGCTTTAATTCTTTGTTCGTTTATGTCTCCATCATACACCGCATCCATCCTGAATATATAAATTCCAGCCTATAAATTTTTAACTATAAAAAGTTCCAACTGGATTCAAACTATACTATAACAATTAAAGAAACAACTCTTGGTACGACAATGAACAATTCACGCATACTCATATAAAATGAACACCTAAAATAAAACAAAGTACTCTCATACTCATATAAATTCCAATCTTCACTTCACCTGCAAAAGCAAGACATAGGAAAATTTAATCATTTGTTACTGCAGTATTATATTGGACTTAAATTTTTAACTAAATGGGTATGTACGAACAGTTTTTCCTAAAAGGAATCTCTATTATTACCTTTTGTCATTTTTTCTCTTGTTGCTCGTTCCTAAAACAAATCTAGACCAAAGTCAAAAAGGAAAGCAAATCAATAGTAAGCCTATGGAGTACCAATACGTTTGCCATCAAGCATATAAGGTAAACAAAAAACAGATGAAATGGAAACGCAGAAAAGTACAGAAAATTGGACCCTTGTCACCAATGATTAGTGATTACCTTCCAATGGTTGGGCAGAAAATTGTTCAGTTCAAAGACTAAACTGGTCTATCACTTCGAATAGCATGATGTTGTGATTCATGAAGTGTTTCCTAAGATGTATGTCAGGCAGATATTAACACACTTAAGTTGGGAAGCACTGGAACATTAGAAAAGCACAAGGAAAAAACATCTTATTTCCATATGCCTTTACCACCATTTTTAGCCTCATGTTTTTCATAGACGTGCATGCAAAAAGCCATTAAGATTGAAGCAAACAGTAAAAGGCCCTACAAATTTTGCTTTCATGTCGGCAAGTACAGAGAACATAAAGAGTGCAAAAACAAACCTAGATATAATGTGATTTATAAACCAACTAATAAGTGGCTTATGCATACTTATTAGTTGGTATTATATGCTAATGTGAATGGTTTAAGAATGGGCAATTACCCATAAAAAGTAATTGTTCTATGCATATATCAACCTGCCTAACGCTAATGGGCAATTTATTATTGTCCGTTACCCGTTCTATCCGTTGAATGGGTAAAAGTTGATCTGATATGGTTTTCCCACTATTTTATTGTTTGATAGTAATTGTGTTTATCCTAGAATGGGTTAAATATCTTTTATTTAAATGACTTTATTGGTTTAATTAAGATCTAGATATTAGTGTTCAACCCGTTCTGTGCATAGAAAGAAGTAAGCTGGAAAACCCCAAGTGGGCAAACCATATCAGATCGACTTCCACAATCATATAATATTCCTACGAAAAAGACAGTCAATTGTAACCAAAGTTTTTTTTAAAACTTCATGCGATAGCTATGGTCAATTTATTCAAGTTGTCTCTATGACCTACAATAAGCAAAGAAGATAGGCAGTTCTTGAAAAACCCATCAATCAAAATGTTATAACTCCTCACATCAAGACTCACCCCTCTCTCAGACATTTCGTCGAACATCTTCAACGCACCCGACAAATCCCCACTCTTCACGAGCCCGTTAATCACCGTACCGTAGCTAACAACATCGGGCTTCAGTCCCCACACCCACATCCACTCCAACAACTCCCTCACCTCACTGAATCGCAACTTCTTGCACGAAATCTTAACCAAGACATTGTCAGTCTCCAAATTGGGACACACCCATTTTCTCCTAGTGCTTAAAAAAAACCTCCGACCTGTCCCACTGGTTACCCACAACGAACGCGTTCCACAAACAGTTGTACGACCTTATACCCGGATCGCACCTGGAAAACTCTTTCACCCTCTGGAAAACAAACATTCTCGCCAAGGTTCTTGGCAAAAAAATAGAATCCAACCGCCTCTGAATATTTTAAGTGTGCTTAAAAAAAACCTCCGACCTGTCCCACTGGTTACCCACAACGAACGCGTTCCACAAACAGTTGTACGACCTTATACCCGGATCGCACCTGGAAAACTCTTTCACCCTCTGGAAAACAAACATTTTCGCCAAGGTTCTTGGCAAAAAAATAGAATCCAACCGCCTCTGAATATTTTAAGTGTAAAAAAACACAGAGGAAATCAACTTACGTGGTTGAATTCAAGAAACCCCTGAAGGCTCGTAATCAACAATTGACTCCTCGCCTTTTCTGAACCTTGCCTCTGAAAAACAATAGATGAAAAAGAGGATTTTAGATGGAGAAATAAAAAAAAGAGAGAGTAAAAGAGTGAAGGAGGAGTAGTCCTACCTTTTTGTCAAGGGCGGGGGGTGGGACTGTTCTTTCAAGAACGGGGGCAGGACGACGGTTGGTGGCGGAGCAAATCTGTGAAAGATAGAGGGAGGAGTGAAGATGGGGTATTCATAGGCCATGAGAGAGTGAGGGGTGGGGGTGTGGGAGAGAGGCGTGGAGTGGTGGCGGTTGAGGAATGGAGAGAGAGAGAGAGAGAGAGAGAGAGAGAGAGAGGAGCTGTGAACGTGGGGTGGCTGTTTTCAGCCAAATTGGAGAAGTGAAGGGGGCTAGGGCAGTTGTTTTTTGTTTTTTTTTTTAAATGGAAAAACAAAAGATCGTGGGGGGTTTTTTTTATTTTTTTTTGGATGATATAGGAAGTGTGAGACAAATAAGATCGTAGGGTTTTTTTTTTGTTTTTAAAGAAAGTGGAAAATCTAGGAATTAAGGATTGGGGATCTGGAGACTTTGAGATGTCCAACTACATTCCTTTAGGATTCGAAGTTTACAGAGACTTTAGGTAACAAAGACCTTAAGTCTGTACTAGGCCTTAGGTTACAGACTTAGGCTTTAGGTGGTTTACAAATTTTAGTTTACAGTAATAAATACACCTAAGACTTTCACCCCTGTGAAAGGGAATGAAGAGATCGATACACAACACACCTATTAACAGTACGCAACAGTAAATTCCAATAATTTCACCTTCTCCGGAAAGAGGACAATACCATCACACTTTATATTACAGTACACACCAATAATATGATACAACAAACAACAAACAGTAAACACCAATAATTTTCATCCTTGTCACTCTGAATCATCTGAACTACTTTCTTCATCTCTGTCAGTCAAGTGATACTGGGTCAAAAGATAGCGGATATTTTGGCGTCATTCTTCCGGATAAGTATCATTGAATTTCCAGTTTGCAGATTCATAATGGAGGAGAGATGAGAGAACGTTTGCAGGTGTCAATCCATTAAGTGAACACAGTGTTTGAGTCATGACCAGATAATTTCCACTGTGGATCTCAATGCTCGGAGACTCTTGATATGCTGAAAGCAATATAGTGTGATACTCCTTTCTCCAAGTGATAGAACCATCAGGATTAGGAAGATATCTGTTGTTACGAGTTGTCCAAAAAGCAAATTGGAGGTCTTTATCTAGACCTGTGGTAACTTGTCTGATCTTCTGTTGCCAGTAGGGTATGTTGCCAAATAGCAGAAGAAATTTCAAAAAGAAATCTTCTGGAAGTTGAACTTGATTGAACGCTGCATGAGCCAGATAGACCAAGACTGCTGATTTATTAAAACAGATACTTATAGTATATACATCGACTAAATACCATAATAGGAGATATGCTTCTTTTTTAAAATAAAAGACATTATGGTAAGACACTTCAAACTGGGTGAGAAATGGATAAACAGGATGGAAGGATAGACCTTTTATGGGACCTTCATCAAGACCATATTTGAAAATACAGAGGTGTTGAAGGTTTTGACACATTTGAACACACCTAGAAAGAAGGGTTAACTCTAAAATATGACACTGAAGATGGACAGGAAAATTGACTGGATAGAAACAGAAAATCATGGGAAAACAACCAGGGACAAAAGAATGTGGTTTTGTTTTGAAAAACTGATTGATTTCTTTTTTGAGCCTTGACAGGAAATCAGGGAGGACATTTGTTTTTCCTTTTATGTGAACAGCATCAAAACTCCAATTGAAAAACCAATTTGCCCATCTGAGTAACTGTGCTTTTGGAAGGTGCTTCTGCTTGAACTTGAGCATACTGGGGAAACTCATCATATCAGTCTCAATTAGGAAATGATGACCGATTAGATGAAATTCAAATTTTTCAATGCTCCTTTTGATTGCCAGAATTTATTTGTAGGTAGAGTGGTAATGAAGCTCTGCTGGAGAGAATGCACCACTCTTGCATCCACAAATTCTGCGCTTTTGATCTGAATTTTCTTCCAAAAGAACTGCTCCCCAATATAGATCAGAGGCATCTGTCTGAAGGACTCTCTTTCCATCTGAAGGTATGGCTAATGGAGAAAGAGTTTTAGCTATGGCTTTGAGGTCTTTTACAGCTTTGGTACAAAGGGTTGACCAAGGAAGAGGGGTTTTCTTTAGTAGAGCTGAGAGAGGAGTTCGGTATTGGGCTAGGTTAGGAATAAAATCAGCCATATAGTTAACAATTTCAAGGAACTGTTGAACTTGTTTGACAGTGAGATTCTCATCTGAAAAATGGTCAAGTTGGGAGACTATATGAGGCTGGAGGGTATATTGACCTTTAGAGATATGCATCCCTAAAAAATCAATTTCTGGTTGAGCAAGAAACATTTTTTTCTCTGAAAACATGATACCATGGGTTTGGACTAGGGAATGGAAAGTTTATAGTAAAACAACATGAGACTCAATATCTGGAGAAAACAGTAGGATATCATCTATATAAACAAGGGCTGAGGATAGAATTGGAGCAAATACCCGAATCATGGCTTTTTGAAATAAGGATGGGGCTGTTTTCAATCCAAAAGGCATGACTGACCATTGGAAGTGGTGATTTGGAATGCAAAAACCAGTTTTAGGACGATCATCTGGATGGATGCCCAGCTGCCAAAAACCTGCTTTCAAGTCAAATTTTGAGAAAATTTGAGCTTTAGGCAAGTTTGCAAAAAGAACACTTCTCCGAGGAAGAGGAAATTTGTTATCCTGCAAAAAATGATTAAGAGACTGGTAGTTGATAACCAGGCAAAGCTTTTCTCTTATCTGCTCTGTTCTTTTGTTAACATAAAATGCTTCACATGCCCACTGAGAGGTTGTGGGCTCAATCAATCCTTCTTATTGGAGTTGTTGGAGTTCTTGTAGAGCAAGTTGATAGTGTTCTGGGTTCATTCCATGATGGGTAGCTTTAGTGGGGTTGATGTCTTCATTTTTCTTAAAGGGAAGAGAAATGAAGAAATCTGAATTTTTCCAAAGTGGGTTGGAGCATTTGGTGAGAAATTGGGAATGGGATTCGGCACAGGAAGTTTGGATTATGGCTTCTTTGATGGTGGAGAAAGTTTCTATGGAAAAGAGATTTGGTTGGGTGGTCCAGGGTAACAAATAGTTTTTGTATTTCAAACCTTTTTTGAGCCAAGAAATTTTGTTGAGATTTTGGAGAATATCAAAGCATAATAATAAATCTTTTCCTGGGAGATCAGAACCATAGACTTGGTGCTTTACGGTGTATCCTGGGAAAAGTTGAATGGAAACAGGCTTACTTATCAGAGTGATGACAAATGTTTCTCCATTGGCTACTGTAAAGGGTCTGAAACAAGACTGCCAGTAAGACCTGGGAAGGATTGCTGGGTTGAGAATGGAGGCTGCTGCACCAGTTCAAAGAAAGCGATAACTGGTATGGGTTTCTCATATTTTCCAAGCAAGATTTTGACCTTGGCTAAAGGTTGAGCCAGCATGATATTAGAGAATCCAATTGTTTGGACATCATAAGGAAATGAGTCAGGATCATCAGAAGAGTCATCTGATTCTGATGAAGAGTCGTCAAACGTGAAAGCAAGAACTGCTTCATCTGTTGCTTCATCATCGATGGAAAATAGAGATTCGACATCAGCATCTTCAAAATCATCATCAATAAGAGCCAAAGAGTTCACCATTTTGTCTCTTGCTGCTTTATTTGGACACTGTTTTGCATAGTGCCCTTTCTTTCCGCATATGTAGCAGCGATCAGACTTTCGCTGCCCGCTGAACTTTTTTTTCTTGAAAAATTTCCATTTCTTCCGGCGTGAGAACCTGCCTGATTTTGGAAACTTTGAAAACTTACCAGGAGATTAGAACTTCCATTTCTGAAAGTGTTTGGACTTCCGGTATGAAGGACGGCAAGTGCACTTCTTGTCTTTGCACTTTATAGATAGGTCAGGACGATCACATGCTTTGCCAAGAAGTTTTCCTTGTTCTTCAAGAGTTTTGAGGAATTTCTGGTGATTGCACAATTTTTCCAAGGCAATCAAAGAGTGTTGGTAAAGACCACCAAGAGATGTTGCATTCAACGTCAATCCTTTTGTCTGAAGTAATCTTGTTGTTTCATTTCCCAATGGTTCAGGAAAGGAATTGAGAAAAGCTTGCTTGAGATTGACATCATCCATGCCGTTGAGAAGATAAAATCTCTGAGACATGCGGTCATAATGGATCTCGAGATCTTTCCTTTTGAATGAACAGCACTTCATGCTGAGATATTCTTCTCGAACAAACTCTTTTGTGTTGTTGTGGTCCCCAAGAAACTCAGTATGCAAGACTGAGATGAATTGATCAAGGGTTGGCAACTGTTTAAGTTGTAGCTGTCGGTACTCTCCCAGAGCTAAGTACCATTGACGGAGATGGCCAAGGAATTTCGCTGTACACTTAGTAATGACATCACTGAGTGTAGCATTAGGAAAGAGCATAGCAGCTGTGCACCAAGCATGAATCTCATAAAGTTTATCTAACCATTTTGATGGGGGAATGTTATCAAAGGAGAAGCCTTGGGTATGGATATTGGAATGTGAAAAGGAATCAAAGGTTGGGATTTCTGGAGGTGGAGGTGTATCAAACTCAGGACCTTCTTCAATGATGGGATCTTCAACATGTTCTTCTGGATTTTCAGGGTTCATCATGAAAACATGAGGAATTGACATAGAGTTTGTGGATTCAGTATCTGAATCAAACTCAATGGTTGGTTCAGGAGATGGAGTTTCAGGTATAGTGGCTACGGTATGTAGAAGGGTGGAGATTGGATTTTTGGTAAGGTTAGAAGTTGGCTGAACCATTAACTGGGGTGACTTTGAGTTTGGGTCAGATGGTTTGGAAGGAGTGGAGGTAGTTGGAGTAGAGGTCGAAGTAGATGGTGGAGATGGAATTGTTGAAGGCTGGATAGGTTTTATCTGGGGCTTTGGGAAAGGAAGTTTTGGTGGAGATGGTCTTTTTGGTGGAGGAAGAAAAGCTGATGAGCTCCCAAAGATGCTAGACTCACCAAATCCTGAAGTAGGATTTATAGGTAAGGGTTGAGACATTTGAGGATACCCAAATAAACTTTGTTGAGAAGAAGATGTGAACATGTCAAACGAGCTTTTTTGTTGAGAATTCTGCTGAGTTTGGAGAAAATGAAGCTGGTTCTTGAGATGCTTCATTTCAACATCCTTGTGGTAAAAGGCTGCTGAAAATGCTTGGTTGGCATAGGCCATCTGGAGAAGTTCCTGGTGAACATTCTGAAATTTTTGCTGCAAATCTCTGATAAGAAGTTCCAATGTTGATAACTTCTTATGAACAACATTTTTCAAATTTTGTTGGGAGTTAGCAATTCTCTGAACAATTTTGTTCTGAGCCAGAGAATTTGCTGACTGTCAATTTATTGCTGCTTCTGCTGCTGATACTGCTTTGGTACAACCATCAGGGAGAATGGTAGTAGAGTCTGGAATTTTATGCCGATGGGTCGTTCTTTCTTGGGAATCATGAAATTCCAAAGGAGGAAAATCTGCTTCAGTTCAGGAAGAAGTTGAGGTGAACATAAAACATCCACTCGGTTGAGCAGAAGAACCATCATCAGAGGGAGGTTGAGGAGGTGGTGGAGATTTACACGGAGTGGGGGGTGATGGAGGACATATGGAACATGGACATGGATCTTCAAAATCCTCGTCATCTTCTAGGAGACTGTCTTCTAGACACTCATCACAGTCACAGACATCAAAATAACAATGACCTGTTTCTGGATTTTTGAAATAGAAGACTGGAAGGCCACTGGGATCAAAATATTTAATTGGAGGGCCAGGCCTAAAACCATCCACAAACATGTTAATTCTTGAGGAAAAAATAACAGGATGTGTGGAGGCTGAGGAAGAGGTTTCTTTTTGGAAAGAAATCTCCACTGTACCATCAGATTTTGAAATGAAAGTTGGATTTGAGCACTGGACAGGTATGGGTTTGTTTTGATTTTTCTCATAAGCTGTAACCCAAGATTCTGGGAGAAGCTTGAGAAGTTCAGGACGGGAAACTTGTCGTGGAACATGGACACAAGAGGCTTGGTGAGTGCGTTAACAGTTAGGAAAAAGGCTTCATCTGTGGAGGAAGGTAATGACATGTCAAATGCATGGTTTTGAAGATGATAGGCCATTTGGTAGTGAAGGGTTGCGGCATATGTGGGGGAGATTTGGGAGGCACCACCAATTTGAACTTGGACCTTCAAGGCGGATAGCAGATGAGGATCTGCTAATGGCATGTTGAAATTGGGGTATAAGGTAAAAATCACAGTTCCAGCATTTAGGGTGGTTTGGATTGTAGCAATACATGCATGCTGATACTGTAGAAACCTGGTATCAACCAGAGCAAGTCTGGAAGTCACAGGCAAATCTTTTCTGCAATGAAAAGTAACAACAAGTCGGATTGCACCAAAATGAAGATGGGTGAATCCTTGTTGTTGCCAAAGGCGAGGCAAATCAACCGGGATTTCCAAAGGTAAAAGTTGTTCAGCTTCTGTAGCTGCTATGAAGCACTGATCAAATTTAGAGGCTTGAACATACTCTTTTACGGACGTTGGGCGTTTTGTGGAGAAAAGTTGGGTGACGGTCTTTTTTACAGAAGTTTGTGGTCTGACAAAGGCATTATGGGGATTTAGGAAAGGGAGATCAGTAAGAGGGACCTTACTGTCATCAGGTAGGTATTCAAACTCATACAAATATTCAAGATTAGAAGAAGAAGATGAGGAATTTCTACTGGTGGAAGAACATGAAGGGACCAAGGATGATGTAGCAGAGGAGTGAGTAGTAAACAGATGATTCATTTTCCAAAAGAAATCTGGGTTTCTCCTTTTCCCTTCGTACAACAAATCTTTTCTTTTTCAACGTAAGAACTTTAACTAATTTTGATTAATAAAATTCTGTATACTAGGGTAGATAAACCGAGACACACCGCTCAACAGCCAAAAGTCTCAAGGTACTTTAACCCACTAATACAAAATTCTTTTAGCCAAAATAGTTGATGAAGTTTCTGATGTGGAGGATCCTTAAAAGGCAACCACAGAGCATACGCTTTAAGTTTTTCTTTTAGAAAAGATTTGAAGTAGTTTTGGAAAAGAAATTCCAAGAAGAGGGTTTAAGCTAGAATGGAAGACATGGCTCTGATACCAAGTTTACAGACACCAAGTGGGTACAAACACGAAGTAGGTTAGGATCGAAGAGAATACCCGCGTGTTCGCCACGCAGGTCGTCCATCAGTCTCGGCCAGTTCCGGGTTCGGACGGATCTGGGGCTCGGCTATATTTGAGGTTCGGCTACCCGTGGAGTCATGTGCTTCCTCACGTGATCAAAGCGGTTACACTAAAGGATGATGATGAGCGCACATGGGGAGTGCCAGCTTACGCCAAAACGGTTACCAGATCTATGCCTTGACGTTACAGTGACGTCACTTGGTCCGTGTAAAGCACATGCCCGTGCTTGGAGAACAAGCTAAAGGAGACTCTTAAATACTGAAGGATAATGCCTCTGGAGAGGTACGCACTCTTACACACGAATACTCACTCAAAACCCTAGTCTCTTTCCTCTCTTCCTACACATACTTATCCCCTCGCCGGAGGGCTTTCCCGGGCAACCCCCGGCCAGGTCTTAGTCGTGCGCTCACTGTGCAGGCTGTGTGGAGAAAGCTAGGAGACCACTGAACCAGCGGAGGAAGGACTCGAACCAGAGATCACGGGCCACACAATTGGTGAACCCGACGTGAAATTTTCTCAGCTTCTGATCCAAACGGCTCAAACTCTCTTCCAAACCACATTCCTCTCAAAAAGACAGTCAAAAACTCAACAGCGATGGGCGGAGATCCACCAAACGTTTCCGTTTCGGCAGCCAAAGACGCCAGTGGAAACGCAATTCTTCCACCGTTTTCCGAAAGGTACATGTCCATCTCACTCCCTCCCGATTCCGGGCTATCTCCGGCCGCGGACGACATAACAGCAGCCTACATCCGCCTTCTACAATGACGAGACGACGAAAGGGATAATGAGCTTGAGGCGCTAAGGGCGGAGGTGGCCCAGATGAAGCAACATATGCAGGACGCAACCCTTGCCGCCTCCAGATCTACCAGAGGCGGACGATGGAAGCGAAGAAACTCTCCTTCTCCACCTCCTCCTCCTCCACCACGGGACCACCCAAATGAGGCGGGCCACCGCGTCTCCGTCAAAGACCGCCTTGGGTTTACGCCAGAAAAAGGAGACGCCAGGGAAATTATCCTCTACAAATGACCTACAACATTTGGTACACACCGCTCAAAGTCCCGCCACGAGCGAACCCGCACACGGGACATCGAATCCTTCACGAGCACGTACTCAACTGGTCGCGCAGAATTCTCTCGCACAACGGCCTCACGCCGAAGCCGAGACTCCGTAGAAACTAGGCGCCACGTCTCTGAACGCCTCGGGGGGATCCCAACAGAGAACTTGGATAATGAAAACGACGCTCGGCGTAATGGGAAAGGAGTACGGATCGAAGGGGCGGAGAATGACAACAAAACCTATTGCAACAAGGAAAAGTCCGCCGACTATCCCCATCAGGAAACGACGGACCTGCGGGACAAGCTTCGCAGCCGAGTACACGAGAAAACCTCAGAAAGAGAAAAACAGCCAAAAAGGTCGCACACGGACGAGCTAGGCAAACCACCACGTCCAGGATTTGAGCGACAACTAAAGGACCTTGGTATCTCAACCTTCACCACCCACATCATCAACACCATTGCCGAACCCAACTTCCACCTACCAAAATTCATGAAGTTTGACCCAAACACCTGCGAAGCTTACACTCACTTCATTCACTTCCGCCAAACCATCGAGCTGTGCACCACAGAGGATGAAATCAAATGCAAAGCATTTCCATCCAGCCTCGGCTCTCTTGGACTCCAGTGGTTCAACAAATTGCCCGTTGGATCCATACGGAACCTGGCTGACCTTGAACGTGCCTTCAACACTCGCTTTATCACCAATAACAGAACAGCGAAGGAGCCCGAACCCTTGACCCAAATGAGGAAGCTCCCAAGTGAAACGCTCAGGCAATACGCAGAGCGCTACTGGCAACTTTTTAATGAAATTCCCAGAATCGACGAGTACTGGGCCGCGCGCACCTTCAAAAATGGGTTGGAATCTGGCAGCAAAATACTCGACGAACTGGCTATTCGACCTCCGCACGGAATGGGAGAATTGATGCGTGTCGTAGAACGATTCTGTGCACTTGAAGAGTTTTACGCGGACCGAGTTGCTCAAGGAATCCCTAATTCAACAACCTGCCTACCAACGACAGTTCCTCAGCTGCAGACACCAATCGTAACTCAACAATCCCAGTCAAAGAAACACGTCAAAAACATCAAAGAAGGGAAGAAACGCCAACCAAAGAAGCATGACTACGTGGCCGAAACCACCCACTTCAAAGAACCCATCTGGTCCTTCTTGAAGGAAATCATGAGGCAACCATGGTTCGAGTGGCCGCAAGGCAAACTCGGCACGGACAACGGCCAAGCAGACCAGAACCCTAGGAAAAAGTGCTCGTATCACAATGAGCTCGGCCACTACACGACGGCATGTGCTCCATACAAGGCTCTGTTGGAACGTCTGGCGGCCCAAGGCCATCTCGACCAATACATTGATCGAGCAAAAACACCTGCCCGCCCACCTGTCAAAAATCCCAACCCCAACGAACCACGGCCGACAATACATGTCATCCACGGCCCGGTGACAAAGGAATCCGAAGCACATCTCAGAGCTGACCTCGACCGCGCCTCCAATTCTAAACAGGTGCTTGCGGTAAGACCCGGGTCAAAACGCTCGCGTCCAGACGAAATGCCCAAGTGGACCATAACTTTCACGGAGCGCGACCTTGAGTTCGTACAAACTCCCCATTCTGATGCTCTTGTCGTTACCATGCAAATCGGAGTCCATGATGTCAAGCGAATCCTCATCGACCAGGGAAGCTCGGCAGAGGTGATGTACTATGATTTGTTCAAAAAGCTCGATCTCCCAGTGTCAGCCCTACAACCAGCCGAAGTCCCTCTCATTGGATTCAACGGAGCACCGGTTTGGCCACTCGGACGGATCTTCCTTCCAGTCGTCGCAGGTTCGAAAACGTTGACCGTCGAGTTCATCGTCGTCAACGTGCCAAGCCCGTACAACGCAATTCTTGGTTGAGCATGGCTTCATAACATGCAAGCAATCACTTCGAGCTACCACCAAGTTGTCCGCTTCATCGGCTCCAATGGACGACAGGAAGATCTGAGAGGTGACCAAGTAGCCTCCAAAAAGTGCTACGTCTCGGCCATCCACAAATCCGCCAAAGCCAAAGAAGTACAATGGGTTGAAGTCCCCGACATGGCCGTAATCAACGACGTTGGCCTGAAAGCCGAAGACAAAGCAGAAGAGGACCTCGTCCAAATGCCAATAAACAAGGATGGCTCCCGATTCTTCCTAATCAGCTTTTCCATCAGCGAGACTGACCGCGAAGAAATGTTCCAATACCTCAAGGAAAATATAGAAGTCTTTGCCTGGACTCCCAACAAAATGCCGGGGGTCGATCCCAATTTCATCAGTCACTCCCTCAACATCAAAAAAGACGCCAAACCCATCATCCAAAAGGCGCGGCGTTCCGTGGCCGAACACGCCGACGCCGTCATCGAAGAGGTCAAACGTCTACTGGAAGCCAATGCAATTCAAGAAGTGCAATACCAAACATGGCTGTCCAACACTGTTGTCGTTAAAAAGAAAAACGGCAAATGGCGAGTCTGCGTGGATTATACCAATCTCAACAACGCTTGTCCAAAGGATTGGTTCCCCCTTCCGAAGATTGACCAACTCGTGGATGCAACAGCAGGCCATGCTCGGCTAAGCTTTCTGGACGCCTACCGTGGCTACCACCAAATTGCCATGGACCCCGACGAAATGGAGAAAACTGCTTTCATCACGCCTTATGGCATCTTCTGCTACCGTGTCATGCCCTTTGGACTCAAGAATTCAGGTGCAACGTTCAACAGAGCAATATTCAAGATGTTGCAAGAACAAATTGGCCACACCGTGGAGGCTTACATTGATGACCTGGTCATCAAGAGCAAGCAGGAATCCAACCACTTGCGAGACTTTGCGGAAGTCTTCGAAATCCTCAAGCTCCACAAGCTTCGACTAAACCCTGAAAAATGTGCGTTCAGAGTAAGCGCCGGGAAATTCCTCGGGCACCTTGTCACTCGAAGAGGTATTGAGGCCAACCCTAACCAAATCAAAGCCGTTAAAGATTTGCGCCCACCAAGGACAATCAAGGAAGTACAAAGGCTCAATGGGATGGCGGCAGCTTTAAACCGATTCATCAGCAAATCCTCAGACAAGTGCCACGCATTCTTCCATGCCTTAAAAGTAAAAAGTCGACGCAGCTTTGAATGGACCCCGGATTGCGAATCTGCTCTGACCGAACTCAAAGACTACGTAAATTCGGCCCCGCTTTTGGTGAAGCCTAAAGAGTTCAAAACTCTATATCTCTATCTCGCCGTGTCCGCCCACGCAACAAGTTCTGCGCTTGTACGACGGGAAGGTGCGGATGACAAACCCATCTATTTCACAAGCAAGACGCTTCTTCCAGCTCAAACTCACTACCTGCCACTTGAAAAATTAGCCCTCGCTCTCGTCTCAGCGGCCAACAAACTCCTACCCTACTTCCAATCACACCCCATCATCGTCTTAACGGAGCACCCCCTCAAAGCTCTCTTTCGGAAGGCAGACCTCTCCAACCGGGTATCAAAATGGGCTGTCGAACTTGCGAACTTCGACATCAGCTTCGAGCCACGAACAGCAATTAAGGGCCAGGTGTTGACTGACTTCATAGCAGAACTCACTCTAGAAGACACAGTGGCACTCAATGCTCCAACCCCACCAGAAGTTGCCGAATGTAGCTCCTCAACCAAACATTGGCACCTTTTTCAAGGCAAAACTTGGCGGCTTAATGTCGACAGGGCTTCAAATAGCAACGGAGCCGGAGCCGGAGCCGGAGCCGGGGTAGTCTTAGTCTCACCTTGTGGAACACTTCATGAAAGTTCCCTCACCATCGACTTCCCAGCCACCAACAATGAAGCTGAATATGAAGCCCTCCTTGCTGGCTTATGCTCGGCCATCGCCATGAAAGTTGCCAACCTCAATGCCTACTGCGACTCCCAACTCATCGTTAACCAAGTACTCGGTGACTATGAAGCCCGGGACCCTCGAATGCTGAAATATCAAGCCATAACAGCTAAGCTCATCTCCCAGTTCAGCAATTTTAGCATCGAACAGATCAACCGCGAGCACAACACACATGCGGATGCACTTGCAGGCCTCGCCTCGGCGTCCACAGCCTCAGAATTCAGAACCATCAACTTCGGTAGCATCGACCGCCCGTCTTTTGAGCCCAATCAAGAGGTACTCAATGTCAAACTCGGTCCCAGCTGGATGGATGAGATCGTTGCGTTTCTAAAGCACGACACCCTACCCACAGACAAGAAGGAAGCTTACCGTGTGAGAAACAAGGCCGCTTACTACTGGCTTTCTGAAAGCGGCCAACTATACAGGAAATCCATCTCCGGGCCGTACCTCCTCGTTGTCCACCCCACTCAAGTACCTGAAATCCTAACAAAACTTCATTCGGGTAGCTGCGGCTGCCACTCTGGCGGCCGCTCACTTTGTCAACGCGCCATAAGCCAAGGTTACTTCTGGAAAAACATGCAGAAAGATTGCGAGGGAGTTGTCCGCAAATGCCGACCCTGGCAGCTATTCTCACCCATCCCAAAATAGCCTGGCCAGAACCTTTCCCCCATCACTAGTCCTTGGCCCTTTGCCCAATGGGGACTCGATATCATGGGAAAATTACCAACGACTCCTGGAGGCTTTAAGTTTCTGATTACCGCAACGGACTACTTCTCCAAATGGGTTGAAGCTGAACCCCTCATGACAACAACTGAGGCTGACGTTCGAAGATTCGTATGGCGAAACATTGTTACCAGGTTCGACGTCCCATACGCAATCGTCTCTGATAATGGAACTCAATTCGTCGGCAAGGACCTCACAAACCTTTGTGCCGAGTTTGGGATACGTTTCTTCAACTCCATACCAGCCTACCCACAAGGAAATGGCCAAGCTGAGGCCACGAACAAAATCGTCTGTGTCGGTATCAAGCGTCGGCTGAACTCCAAAAGAGGAAAATGGGCTGAAGAATTGCCACGCATTCTATGGGCCTACCGGTCTACACCAAGGCGTTCAACGGGCCAGACACCATTTTCAATGGCGTTTGGCATGGAAGCTGTCATCCCATTGGAATCCAAGTTTCCAACTCTCAGAACAGAAACATTTGACCCCAAAACAAACGACGACGCCATGGCGCAAGAGCTGATTTTGGCAGAAGAAAAGCGTGATGACGGTCGCCTGCACCTCGAGGAATACCAGCAGCAGGTGGCCAAGGGATACAACCGCAGCGTGCGAATCAAAAAGTTCAAGCCGGACGATTTGGTTTGGCGAAAAGTTGTGCAAACCAGGAAGAAAACAAAATTCAAGCCCAACTGGGAGGGACCTTTTTGTATCGTCAAGATTGCTGGTGAAGGTGCCTACATTCTGGAGGACATGAATGGGAAAATTCTAACTAACCCATGGAATGCACAGAATCTCAAGAAGGCATGCATGTAGTAGAAATCCTCAACAGTGTGCCTCATGTTCGGCCACTGCCTATCCTATTTTTCTTTATTGGCTTCGGCCCAAGTCTTTACATTTCAACTTGTACTTCAAGTTTGGGAAATGAAAGAAATTTTATCTGGAAATTGTCATTTGCAAATTCCAATATACTTTTTCCTACTTTACATTTTACCTCGGCATACTTAGCCGACCACAAATGTTGACCTCGGTCACACCCATAAACGGCTCCTATGCCTCTGCTTCGGCCATTATTACTGCCCAAAGAAGCAAAAACTTCATCAGATCCACCGAGCCCAAAGACACACAATATGGCTGGAACTTGGGCTCCGGTTCAGCTTAGCAAGACATTATGGTCGGCTACAGCCCGGTTATACTCACGCTTTGGTGAGCAAACCACCCACAAACGTTAAAAAATTCACTTGCAGGCTAGGGGCTGACAAGCTTACCGAGCCCCAAACCACGGGTGCATGCCCCCCACAACTTGGCAGATAACTTTAGTATCATTTACTTAAATAGCAAACAGGCCAAGAACAACACCGCGCTCGGCAAATTCTACAGTATACTACACTGCTTTGGTCGAGGCTCGGCAATGCTCACAGCTAGCAAACTTCAACAATTGAACATTCCTACCACTCAGCCGAACCCAAACCAAAGTGGGGGCTATGGGTAACTACTGTAGCTCGGCAACCTATCACATCAACATCTCTACTATGGCCAAGGCTCAACTGTCATACCACTATGCGTGGATCAAGGTTCGGCAAAATTTCACGCCAACAACTTTAATATGGCCCAGGCACGGCTGCAATATCTGTTCATGGTTTGGCAAATACCAACATGACGAAGCAGCTTCTACTTTGCTAAAATATCAACCTAACTCAGACGACTTCAAACCAAAGAAGGAGCTATAGGTTAAAAAATTATTCAAACATTCAAGCCTATCGAAAGTCAAGTCAAGATTCGGATTAAGATCGGCAAAGATAATACATTGCAAGCATAAAAGTCAAGTCATTCATTTAAAACTACTACATCTGGCGCGATAAAATCCAAGTTCGGATCTGCCAAGCCCAGCAAAAAGCTCAAAGTTCAAAAACAAAAACAACAAGGACAACAGAAGGAAACGAAAAGTAATCTCCAAACTCATGCTTGAGTAGCATCTTCAGCAACTTCGCCTAAATTCACAGCAGCTCCAACCTCATCGTTTTTGTTCCCATTTGAAGGCTCCTGATCCCCACCTCCAATCACCCTCTCAGCACCTTCATCAACAACCTCGTCGCCGACATCAACAGCTGCTTGCTTGGTGGCACCATCTTCATCCTCACCACCAGAAACATCCTCTATGTTGTCATCACTCTCGGGAAATTCTTCGGGTGGAAGTGGTGCCCAATCCTCCTCGGTGTATGGCAATACAAGCTCGGGCGTGACAGGTGCTGGAATAGATTTTGTCAAATTCAAATCCGGCTCAAGCTGAAGGACCGCACAAGCAGCTTTGACGCCGTCTTTGTATCCCGTTCGGTAGGAGACAGGTATCCTCATCTTGATTTCATCATTTACCATAGACTGAGCTTTCCTCACGTACTTGGCTTCTGCTCGGTCAAACCCGGCCTGATACGCTTTTCCGTCCACTTTTTTCATCTTCCTCTTCTCTCGCCTCAGCACCCTGCCAAGCTCGCGCTCGGCATTCTTGACCCTCTCCTCAAACACAGCCTTCTCATTCTCAAGCTCAGCAGCGTGAGCTTTTACCACCTTCAAGCTTGTCTTCAAAGTTTTCACTTTTTCTCGCTCGGTCTTAAGGTCGTCGCGATAACGAGACCTCTCTGCAGAAACAAGCTCGGCCTTATTTGAAGCTCGGAGTAAAGCTTGCCCGGCCTGAGAATAAAAAGGTGATGTACTTACGAAGGTCAAAACTACAGTCAGATTCAAGAACGAGCTTTAAATAAGTACGGTACAAAAAGAAATTAAAGACGTTCGGACAAACCTAAACGAGATAAGCACTTGCATGCACCAAACTCGGCTGAAGGTCATCAGGGACCTTCTGCATGTCACGAGGAAGAGCCAGCCCTTGAAGCATTGCAACAGCCAATGCAGGCTCCATTTTTACCGAATCTTTAACATTAATGACCCTGCCCTCGGCTAGGGCGTAAGAAGGAGCAACTTCCGGAATGACAACCGGCCCAGCCGAGCCGATCGACTTCTCTTCTGCTCTGGAACCACCTGCAGCTGAAGATTCGATTTTGCCTTTGTCACTCAAGTGCGGTGTTAAAGGCTTAGATGGGAAAAAATCATGAGTGATCTTTTGTCTTTTCTCCGCGGGCTCGGCAACATTAGACTCTTTCTGCCAAACCGCAGCACCGTCTCTGAGGTTGACACGAATGACGTTTCTTCTTCCCATCTGGCTGGTGTGCTCGGGTAGAAGAGTTTGAAGAGGAATATTCGCACCTGAATGCTCAGATTGTTGGCTTTCTTTGAACCAAAACTCTGCCTGCTTCCTGAACGTAGGGAATTTCACTCTCGGCTCCCTCTGCTTTTTGTCTCCCTTCTTCCTCTGATGCCCCTCTACCGTTGAAAATCCCTTCTTCTTGACAACTCCTTCCCTATTTCTCGGCCCACCAACCTCCTCCCTCTTTTTAAGCTTACCTCTGTATGATGGGTCGTAGCCGAGCAGCGTTGGCGCGTCTCTGACAGCTTGAGAAAGCAAGATCTCTATGTGCTTTTCAATAGCCAAAGACTGTTGAGTTTTTGAAATGGACCTGTGATCTGCAAATGATACAAAAGGTAACAAACATCATTGAAAGGAGGAAGGATGCAAGAGCAACACTAGGTTCGGCAGAAAATAGAAATTGAAGAAACTCTACCTCGAAAATCCTTTATCTTCGGAACGGCATACCGACGGTTGGACTGGTCGCCGAACTCGTAGTTGCCGTTAACTTCAACGTAAAAATTTGCCCATTTATCAGTATCGGGCAAACCGTCCACCAGGGGCGTCTTTCCCCTACGGGTGGATAAGTATCTACGCTCGGTCTGGCCGTGTCTGGACATTATGTACGTATGAAAAAGGTCGGCTACGGAGAAATCCAAGTTATGAAGCTCTTTCAGAGCAATCACCGTCATAACAATCCTATAGCTATTAATGGCAAAGTAATGGGGGACTAAACTAAACCGAGCCAAAAGCTCCCTCAAGAACGGATGGAGTGGAAATCGAAGGCCAGCCTCGCATATTGCCATCAACGGGACCGTGATATGCTTGGGATGATGTTCCTTCATATCTCGAATACGGTTGCTGGCAACCTGGCTGATGACAACATCATCAGGGCTATCATAGTCTCGGCAGAACCCCTCATACTCACCGGGCTCTCCGCTGAAAAAATGGGCATGGGGGCAAACCTGACCCCTCTCGTATTGGTCGGCGACCTCTCTATCTTCTGAGGGTACCTCACCTTCACCAGATCTTATTGAAGAGGTGGCCTCGGCTTGAGAATTAAATCTCGATTCGGCTTTAGCTCCTGGCCGGGGCTCGGCCTCGGAACGCTTTGACGATGTAAATGAGATTTTCGGGTCAGTATTAAACCCATCCTCGTCGTACTCATAGATGCATTCGGCATTTGAGTCACCAGAATTAGACGACATGTTTGAGGAGATTGAAGAAATCTGGCGTCGGCTCCTGCGCCTACTCAAGTACTCTCGGATGACTAAGTGTCCGGAGCCGTTTCCCGAGCTTTCAGAGTCGGAAGAGATGACAATGATTGGGTGAGCCAGATCTAACAAAAACAAAGGAAAGAATGGTGAGGGACCTCGTCGTCGGCCGGATGGCAAGGATCTCACTTCTCTCGGCTAAACTACTAGGCCCACCCCATATCCCATCAAGACTCAAGCTCGGGAAAACAAGAATTAAAGCCATTAGGCTCGGCGAACACCGTTGTCGGCCGATCCCAATGTCGGCCAAACAGACCACGGCCTCTATTGAAGCTCGGAAGAACAGATTAGAACTGGAAGACGAACAGGCCGTTCATCCCCAGCGTGACACTATTCATACAGTACAAAAAATACCAAAAAATGAAGGGGAAAGCGCATAAAAACTGCAAAAATATGAAGAAAACTAGGGATCGAACGTATACCTGAAGTTTTTGAGAGATCTGGAACTGGATCAAAGCTGAAGGATAAAGAAGCCTGAAATGGAGCTCTGGCTATGGAGTCCTAGAGAGAGAAAGGGTTCGTAACCTCTCTCTCTCAGCTCTTCACTCTTTATATAGGCCTAGGGTTGGGGAATTTGAAGTTCTCGCCCATCCTTGCACCACCGAACCAGCAGCCAGCCAATGCTTGACACGTGGCGGCGATGGGATGGCCCTGCAGAGCTTCACGCGTACTAGCCGCCCTGCTGTTAGCCGTACCCAACCATGGGATGACACCTGGCACCGCTTTGAAAAGGCCTACTTGTGACGGTTGTTGAAAGGGATGAGGCTCGGCCAAAAACTCCCACGCATCCTTCAATCACGATCGGCTACTATCAGCTTCGGCCAAAGCTTAATGTCAATCTGTACCACGTGCTCGGCGACGGCAAAGATTGAGGGGCTATTGTAGGTAACCGAACTTAGCCGACCATGACTGGCCACCGTAACCATATTTGAACCATGACCGAGAATCATCAAACTAGCAAGATTCTTGATCAGAGTTTTGGAAGAAGGGATCATTCAAGCTCGGCCACCATTGTTCTAGGATTCGCCCGCGTGTTCGCCACGCGGGTCGTCCATCAGTCTCGGCCAGTTCCGGGTTCGGACGGATCTGGGGCTCGGCTATATTTGAGGTTCGGCTACCCGTGGAGTCATGTGCTTCCTCACGTGATCAAAGCGGTTACACTAAAGGATGATGATGAGCGCACATGGAGAGTGCCAGCTTACGCCAAAACGGTTACCAGATCTATGCCTTGACGTTACAGTGACGTCACTTGGTCCGTGTAAAGCACATGCCCGTGCTTGGAGAATAAGCTAAAGGAGACTCTATAAATCCTTGTGAACCTTTTCAACTCTAGACTAAGGAATTACTTATTTATTTTCTTTTATTATTTTGGTTTTCTTCTTTGTCCATTGGACAATAAAAGTTAGGGGAACTTTTGTCCATTGGATAATAGAAACCCCATTCTTTATATTAGAAGTGTTCCTTGATGGATTTGTTCAAGTACTACTATTTATAAAAAATAGAATTTTATAATTGATTAAAATGACAACTTTGATTATTTTAATATAAAAGTTTCCTAGTTACTATTGTCCATTGGACAATAAAAATTAGGGGATTTATTATTTATTGGGTAATAGGTTGTTCTTTCAACTAAGTACATGGGTTTATTAAACTAGTCTTTTTCTTAAACCCCATGTGATGAAATACATATTATTTTATTATGTAAGTACTTAGTAGTCTTTAAGGTCTAAGATTCTTAAAGTACTCTTTTATTATTTTATATTGGGATTTTGTACCCAATTGGATTAGTTTAATGGGTAGTTGTTCTACCTAGAGTACATAAGTACTTATGTATATAATATATTAGTACTTAGATGACTTAAATATTGCCTTAGTACACATGTGCCAAATTCATTAGTTTAATGGGAAAATCTTGACCTTTTAAGACTACCTTTGATCTTTAGTACAAAAGTACTTATTATTTTATTTGTTTTCTTGCACCTAATAGTGTGTGTGTGTGTGTGTGTATATATATATATATATATATATATATATATGCTAGTACAAGAGAGAGGGAGGGAGGGAGAGAGAGAGAGAGATGCCGAGAGGGAGAGAAGAAGAGAGGGAGAAAGAGAGAGGAAGGAGGAAAGAAGAAAAGATTGGTTGTACCTTCCATGATCTTCCTACATCTTTCAAATCCATGGGTGAATCTTCCTTCCTAGCTAAGAAACTAACCCTCCATTGTCCTCCATTGTACTTTTATGATTTGTTTAAAAACCAAATCTTGTACAACTATTCTTCTTGCCCACCAAAATCTTTCCAAATCACATCCATAGTACAAATCTAGTCATTCATGGCCTTTTACCCATTGGACAATAATTGTTAGGGAAAATTTTACCCATTGGGTAATAGCCAAGGTTCTGGCTATAAATAGAACCACCCTCATGCCATTTCAACTCACACCTTCACTTCTTGCTCTCACTTCTCTCTAGAAAATCCTAGTGTTCTAGTTTGTTCTTACTTTGTTCTTGAGATCTTCAAGAAACTCAACCTAAACCACCACTAAACCGCCACCTGACCACCCTTCGATCCATAAAGTAGAGTAGTTTTAGTCAAGAAGAAGTTTCGAGAGAAATCATTCTCTTTCGAAGCTCCCGAAGGCTTACCGTAGGAAGTTACTCCGTCCGACCACCGACTAACCTTCCGTAGCCGACTACCCCCAAGAAGTAAGGTAGGAATTCCTTATCTCTATTCCTAATATAATGTAGGTACCCATACTTACTCGATGAATACGTAGGTTATTTACCGTGTGAATCCAAGTATTCGTATTTTGATGTTTAAAGGAGTTATGAACGTGCTTACTTAAATTGCTAGCATTACTTGTGGTATATTATAGAATTGGGTGATCTTGTTAGAATGTTTCATACTTACTTTTGTCCTACCGCGGAGTCTTTGCATGAAATCGAGACACGAGAACCGAGAAAGTAGAAACATGGCACTTAGGGTGTGGTTAATGAAAGGAAATGTATTCCGAGGAAGGAAATATTTTGAAACTACATTATGATCGGTTTTGGTTGCATAATGTGAGTTGTGTGTGCGCGTGTGTAAAAGAAAGATTTGTGAAAAACCCAATGAGATCCCAGAGCGGCGGAATCATTGTGGAAACACTCGGGAACCCAGAGCGGCGGAATCGAGGGATGAATTTTTGAAAACCCAAATGGGAACCCAGAGTGGTGGAACCATTGTGGGATACTCGGGAACCCAGAGTGGCGGAACCGAGGGTTTTGAAGTGTGGCTTGGTTATCCGCGGTACGGAGCCAATGCAATTGTGTGCCATTGGAAACCCGGTGCGGAGGAACCATTGTGAGGATACTAGGGAACCCGGAATGGCGGAACCTAGGTTGGGTGTGTTAAACAAATAATTTTGGGAAATGTTGATTTGTATATGAAAATGGAGACACGGTCTACGATGAGTTGCGTAGGAGAAACTCGGAGAATCTTGGACACCAACGATAGTTATATAGCGATTGCGGATTTGTTATTGATATTGTCTTTTGTAGCTGTGTATACACGTATCATGTGGAAATTGATATTTTATTATAACCTTGTTTGTAAGTTAAGGATTGGTGGGTAAGGATTTCCTATTGAGCGTTGTAGCTCACGGTGTTACCTTTTGGTGACCCTGACATATTATATGGGTGGTGACGCTGGTATATGTGTCAGACCTCAGAGATGAATAGGGTAAGATGTACACCTTGGAGGCCTTCGGAGCCGAAGAGCTAGCCCGGATGGAGGAAGAAGCAGAGCAGTAGTTAGGAACCCTAGTTCCTCCCTTGTTGAATAAATGTACCCTTTGATGTATTTATGATGTAATAATGAGCCAGACTCTCTTTATTATGTAATAAATGCCCTTTTAACGTACCCAAAATTGGGGGCGTTACAACTTTGGAGTAGAGATTACTGTTTTCACTAAGTGAAGGTTCAATGCAGAGCACACCTTCATGATGCATAATATCCCTCTTTGCCCAGGAGTCTCATTTAATATTAAAATAGGTGGGAGAATGTTGAAAATTTATTATTTTAATATTAAATTTCTGTACATTTTGTGGTGCTAGACATTTACAAGTCATGTGTATATCTGTGTGAGAAGCTCTTATCTTAGTAGTTATTTGGATATCTAGGCAAATCTAGAAAAAATCTAGCAAATCTAGAAGAATCTAGGAGTATATCTTGCAAATCTAGATAAAATCTGGATTATATCTTTCATATCTATCCATATCTTTTTTATCTTCTAAATCTAGTGCATATCTTTCCATATCCAAGTGAGATTTGGTCATTAATGAAAAGATTTGATTTGGATTCTCTCTCGCCTATATAAAGCTTGCTTGAGTGAAGCAATCTAAGAGAAGAAACCCAAGAGCAATTCTAAGACTTCTCCAAAACACTTGGTCTTCCATACTCAATTCTCCCTTCCATCTTTGTTCTCTAAAAAACTAGTCGGTGTGAGAGTCTTGGGCAAAGTGCAAGGGTGTTTTATTTGTGGAGCTTTGGGTTCTCCTACTTGTGCAGAGTAGGTCCGAACCGTACTATAAATTATCGGGCTGTTATATCCTAGAGGGGACAAGTCAGAGATTTTCTACTGCACCGGTTTATTACCGTAGAGGGCTTGAATCTCCTTAAAGATAGCGAGATTTCCGCGACTCAGCCTGTTAATTTGTCCATTGTAAAGTTTATTTTCGTTGTAAACTTTTGTAATATCACCAACAATATGCATGTCATTATTTATTCAGTGACCATTCAATTTCTCTGGGATCTGGGTTGTCTCTTGCACCGGTTCATCTTCTACTGCACTCTCAATTGCCATATACTCTTCTTCCAATACACTTTTCAATTGCCATGTACTTTTCAATTTGCTCACCGATATACTTCCTCAATGGCAATTTTGGTTTCTCTGCGAGAATTCGATCGAGCACCTAAATTGTATCCCTTGATGCTTTAAATCTATGCATCAAAGCACACACTTCTTACTTAAGTTGTTGCAAAACACCCCAGTTAGCACCGTTGTTCACGCCTTCACGAGCTGCTGATTTACTATGTATTTCTTTCCCAGGTAATATTGGAGTACGTATAATGATGCACGGTGGTTGGTTGTTGTTAGAAGTTTGTTGTTCTGCCATCTTTGGTATCTTTCCTTTCAACTTTGGCTAGAAACTGTACAAACAAGCCAAGGTTCATTATATGTCATAGCGAATTTAAAAAACACATCTTATTTTCGATTTGGAGGTATGGGAAAAATAAAATAGGTTTCCACAAAACATCCACTGAAGATCCCCAACAACATGGAACCATGTAAAACCTCGAAGGCAACAACATGGAATCATGTAAAACCCAAAGCTGGGCTGTAGGAGCAATGACAGCAGCATGAATACCAGGTTAAAATAAATCGAAATTAAAGGAGCAACAATCTACCTCAACCAGAGCTTGTTACAAAATGATGAACCCAAGGATCCACTATTGGACTAGTATTATATAACTCTGATGGCGAATTAGGTGCATCTATAGATGGATCCCTAAGCCTCAAATGTTTTTCTAGCGTGATGCCTCAATTCAGGATGTAAGGCGCATACCACACAACCATTTTTTCTTTTTGCCCAACCCCACTGTGCAAAGGCAATAGCAAACAGTACATACCAAGAGTATAGACCTGACGAAGTTATCAATCGCAAATTTCATTCAAGATTTGATTCTATTCTGTCAATGCCAACCCATGACAACTCATGCCAACTCATGCAACTCTTCCTTTCTACGAGTTTTTTTTTTGGTGCCTCTGCAAGTTGGTAGGTCCTTCTCAAATCAAAGAGGCTATGGCCTCTAAATGCTAGACTTCTCAGCATAGGTGTGCACCAAAATAGGGGAAGAAAGAACGCGAATTGACGAAATGATCATGAGGGCTACCACAGCCTCGAGTGGATCGGGGCGGCCCAAAAAATATGTTTTGATTTGAAAATTTGAAGAGTCGCCACCCAAATTTATGGTTCACCACCCAAGAAACTGTTTTATTCAAAGAAATGAAGTTCGAGATTGAAAACCAGAGATCATTTGAGTTCGAAAGCCACATTACGAGAGGGGAAGGGTTTTACGGCACCCCTCTCGCCCGATACGAGATCGGTCTCTACTTGAAATTTGTGGGATTTTCATCAAAAATATTTTGTTTCATTAAATAGCTAGCAAGTATCCACAGGTATATCAAATATGGAGGTGTACACAGGTTCTGGTGTAGAGTGTATAATGATGGAAAGATACAAAATGGAAAACAATCAGCAAATGAAGAGTTGTTACTGAAATCACTCCCGAGCGCTCAGGACTGCATTCTTGAGCGCTCAGGAGCTCTGCTAAGCCACCCTGCAAATTTTGGTTAGAACAAATACAAAATGGTACTTGAAACAACAACACAACTACTATTATGCACCAATGCTCAACAAAGGGTTTAAATAGCTAAGAATTGATCCTAACCATCCAAACCTTGTTTCCTTGCAACTAAAAATAAAACTAAATGGGCTCTGAAAGTAGTGCTGCACCACAGGTTTTATTTTGAATAGAAAGCTAACACATCTTGGCATGTTGTTTTCAATTTGTTTTTTGAAGATGAGGTACTCTGAAAATGGTTGAAGATATTTGTCCTTGAATAAAAAGTTGGAGATGTACCTCCATCCTCAGAACATAAATTACTTATGTCAACATATCAAAGTGAATCCATTATGAAAAGAAATTTCATTTTCCTTGCATATTCACCAGAAACATGAGAAATAGGGGTGAAATCAGTCTTGAGCATTCAGAAGAGGTCCTTAGTGCTCAAGAGTGTCCCAGTGCAAGTTGAAAATCTATTTTATGACCTTTTTTTCCTTTATTTTTACACTAAAGCCACTCAACCACACATTCAGTATGAAAAACTGGAGTGGGCTGAGTGACCTCCCTCAGAAGGATGACAGCCCTTTGGTTGAAAGTAGAAGAATTTCTACCTTCTTGATTTGAATTAGAACCTTGCTTCTTGGATGATTTGGATGGATGGCAAAGAGTGGAAAAATGCAAGAAGTCAGAACCATATGTGATCCCCAACTTCCTCAATTTTTCTTGATGTATTTGATATTTTTTAGATTTTTTTGGAAATGCTTGAGGATGATTTTGAAGAGTGATGTTTGCTTTATGAAAATAAAGGGGTTAGAGAGAGATTTCACTATCCCTCCTAATGCAGCATAGTGCTGTTTATATAAGGGGAGAAGAAATTAAGTTTGAATTTTGAAAATTAAGTCAAAAATAAAATGGAAAATATTTTAAGGGGAAAAATAACATCATTAGTCTTCAACAGACTTTGATGGGGTGTCCTGTTGCAAGACCTCAGGCTTGAACAAATATAATCATGCAATTCTGAAAAAGCAAAAAGCTCAAGCATGCATTGGGCAACACATTGGTCCTGAGCGCTCAATAATGGTCCGGAGAGCTCGAGATAGTTACTCTTCAGCGCTCAGAAGTGAGCATCATTTGGGTTTTGAAAATGGTGTAGACACCCCAATCCAGACCTCAAAGGTTCTTTAAATTCTCCGACGATGAAATAAAGGAATGATACCTTTGATAGCTTGAATGTGGATTCCCAAAGACCAAAAAGCCAGCCAAAGCCCATAATTGGACCTGGAACACTGCACAGGATACTAACAAAACCGTACGGTGTAGCAAATTTTACTACACCGCACATGGTCTTGAGGTATACCGTACGGTGTTTCTAGGAAAAGTTCTAACTGGCTCATAAAGTTGTCGGCCACGCTTGTTGGAGCCATAACTAAAAAATAGCTTAGCAGGGAATATAACTTCTAGCCGGCCTAAAAGCCACCTCCCCCATTTGCAATGATATTCCTTGGCTTTTGCCTATAAATACACCCCTCATTTTAGATGAAAGGTACCCCTCCAAGTCTTAAGAAAGTTACTCTAACATTCTCTTGACATTCTCTCTTTCTACAAAAATTACATTCTTCTTCCCTTTCAAAGCTTAGTACACCACTAGCATTGGAATTCCATCACCCCAAAGCTCCAAACTTATACTCATCCATCCTCGTCCAAGCTCAAAGCCGAAGGTATGAAAGAGAGTTTCCTTGGGCTAAGCCCATTCTTCGCCCTGAGGGGAGCTTATTGCAGTCACACTTAACCTGTTTATGTTAAGTGTTGACTTAAAAAACCATTTTCAGAAGCAAAATAAAACAAAAACCAGTAACTGTACTGGAAACACTACACCATGCGATGTTCTAATACACTGCATGATGTAGTGGGATCCAATGTAGGGTGTTATGCTGCTCATCATTCATTTGTGTTATTTGTCTTGATCATATCTTTCCACCGTTGGCTACACTAATGTTATTGAGAGATCATTGCAGGTACATTTCAGAATGAAGCTTCGTCTAAAAACCATGTCTTTATTTTCTAAAAGAAGTTTTTATGATCATTCTCAATGATCAAGTGCATCAAAAAGGGTTTATAAACTGATTTATGGAAAAATCAATAGAAACGATATAAAGAAAGCTATTTGGATCAATGATTTGCTTCATTTTAAAAAATATGTAGCTCTTTTGAAACATGCCTGAAGCTACACCGTACGATGTAGTCAGTTATACCGTGCAAGATTCTAAGTAACAGTAGTGGGCTATTAGTGAAAAGGTACACCGTGCGGTGTACCATCAAACCGTGCGAGGTATCTTAGTACACCGTTCGTTGTTGTTTGTAACTGAGGCAGACTATTGTTATACTATCATTTTAATTCTGCACATCATTCATTTTCCATCTACTGCACAATAAGCACCACGGTCACATCAAAGTGATACATTTAATCCCATGTCCCTTTCCCTTATTTGTTTTCTAAGAGTTTAGTTTTCCAAATGATATTTGAAGTTTTTCCCCTTTAAAAAGGTTAAGTAGAGACCGGTTTTTACCAGGCAAATGGGGTGCTTTTTCAACAAAATCTTCCCCATTCGTAACATGACTCCCGAACCTAGAGTCTCAACGTTTTTGCTAGGCCAAAAGCCTTCTTTTCAAAACAAACCATCGGTTTCTCGAATCATCCATCTCAAAAAATTCGAGTGGCGACTCTCGGGCGCACTAGTCGGGGAGCCCATAGTGGCTACTCTGCTGGGGACTTTTATTCAATACTTTACTTGTATTTTTTTTCCTTAAAAAAAAGTATTGAGTAATAAAGAGAACCAAGATTGAAAGACATTTTTCTTGGGTGATTTAAAATCATTTGAAAAATTTTAATTTTGTTTTCTTTCACGCTCTCCACGGCACAAACCTCGCTAGTGTGTTATGGCAATCTTGCTCGGCTTGTCGGTGACAAGCACTCCTAGGATGCCTAGCAACCCTCGACCGTGATGAGTCATCGTACCATTTGACCGTAGCCTTGCTGTTTACTTGGCAATGGGAGGTACATCTTGACTCTAGTTCGGGGATCCCTGCTAAACCAAAATGGACCTTTTGCACAATTACATGATAGCCATAGAACCCTACAAATTAGGACAGGGACCCATCTAATAGGGCTATATGTTATACTTTGCTTACGTGCTGCATATATCTTGCTCACATGTCATATCCCATCATCATGCTACATTGCACATGTATAGTTTGACCGTTAGAGTAGTTCTAGGACTTTTCTCTCTCTCCCACGGTCTTTAAAAGGTTGCTAAAACCCGATGAAGAGTCATGCCCGATGGGACTCACGTTGCTTAATATTAATGAGGCCTTAAAATGACATGCTAGGAGAAAATCAAATCTATTTAAGTCTTTAAATACATTTTCAAATCAAAGGCTAAAAAAAACAAAAACAAAAAAAAACAAAAAGAAAGGGGAATGGCTTAGATGATAATGTCGTGATACTTACACCAATTTGGTTACAGTATGAAGCTGCTTACACCATTTAGGCTTGTAGCACCATGTTGCTCACGTCGTTCCTGTCACAGTACCGTGTCATTCTTACTCTGTTATTTTCAAAATCAAGATAGAGCCTTTGAAAGAAAACAAATTAAAGACTTAACTTGTTTTGACATTTCTTAAGCTCCGTTGTTTACAAAGGATACACCATTAAAAAGAAACTCTGAGGATTGAGGCAATATTTTTTTAAAACCATTTTCTTGTGAGTCTATCAGACTTAAAATCTATGGAGTTTGAGATACATCCAGTGTTTGTTGTGCCCAAACTGTCATGCCCTCGATTTTCAACATAAATATCGATGATTTTCGTAATAAGAATCCTCACATTAATCCGTACGATACCCAAAAGACCTCAACATTTTCATTTTCGTAATTGCATTTCTGTGGGCAACATGCCCTTCAGAAATTTCCAGATTTCCGAACACGAGGGCCCGGAATCGAGGGAGCACGTGTGCGGACGGCAAGCGCTCGCAAAATACAAAGTCACCACTCGGGTTTTGAAGGTCGGACACCCAAGGAACCGTATTTCGAAGCACCTGTCGCGCTTTATTTGATTTGAAAAAGTTAAGGAACCAATCTGTCATAACCATATCTGGGTTCGGGAGCCAGGTTACAAGAGGGGAAGGGTTTTAAGGCACTTCTCTCACCCAATCTGAAGATCGGTCTCTACTTAAGCATTTTGCAAAAATGTTTGTGATTCTTCTTTTATTTAACCAATTTTTAGCCAATTAGGGCGGGGAAACAGTTAATCGGGGATTAAAGCTGTAACAATTTGCAGGATGTGAACAAGATTGCACAGATGAATGATATACGAGAAAATAAATGGGATAAGATTGAACACTGTGGCTAGACATTAAAACAATGCATTGGAATGAATCTGATACAAGCAGTAGCCAACTTGCATGCATGGATCTGCCAGCATGCAAGTCAACCGTCGCGCATTAGACTCACACCATCGCGCGATGGTCATGTCTCTCCAACAGGTTCAATTTTACCTCCTTCTGGGCTCTAAAAGGACCAGTGCACACCCAGGATCAAACCAAGCAGTTTATATGTACTGAAAGTAAATAAGAATTACAACAAGGGATAACAAGAATAAAACACAACCCCTAAACAGTGGGGGTACCAAAGAAGAGGCCTTTAAACCAAGTTGTCCATGCAAGGGCAATTGCTGGAAACAGACTGACCATCGCGTGATGGAGTCAGTTCATCGCGCGAGTGTCATGACTGGACTTCCAGAAATTGCTTTGCATGCTTGGGCTCTGATACATGTTCAGAAGCAACCCAGGGGCAGTCCCAAGCTAATGAATAAGAGTTCTAAGTTAAACTATGAATTTTATCATGCAAAACAGTGAATCAGTTTTAGTTATGCTTCACAGTTATTTATAACACTGATAAAACAGAAAAAAAACTAGCGTCCCATCCCCACGAGGACCATCACGCGCTGACGAGAACCGTCGCGCGCGTGACTGGGTCCGTCACGCATGGGAGTGCCAGTGCACGATTTTTTGCAACTCTGCTGACTTTAGGTCCAGGACTGGTATAGATTACCAGCCTTGGCCCTGATAGCCCCCCTCAAGGATCAAAATAGTAAACAGTAGGCAATTATACCTTTGCTTGAGTGTTTTGAAAATGGATTGAACAAGGTGGTGTAGCTTGGAAAATGAGTGTATGGATGTGGTTAGAGTGAGGGGATATCAAGTGTATTAGGGTTTGTAGAGTCTTTTTTTGCTTAAAAATTGGTAACCTTAGTCTTAGAAGACCAATGGGGTATATATAGGAGATGAGAGAGTGCTTGGTGGGTGGAGGGCTTGGCCTAGCAACCAGCCAACAAGGCTAGCCATCTTCCCTTGGTGGAAGAATAGGCCAACAAGGTGATGGGAGTGGTTCTGAGGGTGGTGCAACCCATGCACCTGCAAAACACTGTTTAGTCGACGAAAATGGGGTTCCTCAGAACAGTGGCCCCCTGATCATCACAAAATCCAGCTGGAAAAAGGTGAAAGTGACAAGTGTTGACCATTGCGTGACGGCCAAACCACACCCCGCGATGGTCAATAGTCAAGGCATTGACTTTGACCAAAACCTGGCAGATGGATCATCGCGCGTGAGATCCACTCCAACGGGCGATGATCAAACCTGAGGTCAGGGCTTTGACTTGGGGTTTTGGGGATTTAGGATACGTTCCACACTCTCCAAGCTCAAACCATTTCATTCTCAAGCCTGTTTTTGATATAATTCAACATTGGGGAAAGAAGAAATCGAAAAACAAAGTAAAACAATTAGGAAACCAGATTTGGTGTCTACAGTAGTCCCTCTTGGACGGCACGCGGAGCACCATTGGCTGGTACGGGTAACATCAAAGATTTCTAGACACCCCTCCAATTTACCCAAAAGCTGATAAAATGGAAAATGCAAACGAGTGTATACAAATAACGAGCAGATAAACTGTTTGAATAAACTCTCCTGGGGAATAAATGAGATGAACGGATGGATCGTCAATGATTGGATTTGGATGGACAAGTCGTCGCTGATTGATAGCGGACGGATGGATCGCCGCTGATTGATAACTGGACGGATGGATCGTCCTTGATTAATGTTGGACGGATGGAACGTCGTTGATTGAAAATTGGACGGATGGATTGTCCTTGATCGATATTGGACGGATGGATCGTTGTTGATTGATAATTGGACGGATGGATCGTCCTTGATTGATAGCGGCTGGATGGATCGTCGCTGATTGATAATTGGATGGATGGATCGTCCTTGGTTGATATTGGACGGATGGATCCTCGCTGATTGATAATTGGACGGATGGTTGTCGTTGATTGATAAAAGACTGATGGATCGTCGCTGATTGATAATTGGACGGATGGATCGACCTTGATTGATATTGGACGGATAGATCGTCACTGATTGATAATTGCACGGACAGATCGGTGTTGAATGATAGCGGACGGATGGATCGTCCCTGATTGATAATTGGACGGACGGATCGTCCTTGATTGATAGTGGACGGATGGATCGTCGCTGATTGATAATTGACGGATGGATCTTCGTTGATTGATATTGGACAGATAAATCGTAGCTGATTGATAATTGGACAGATGGATCGTCTTTCATTGATATTGGACGGATGGATCATTGCTGATTGATAATTGTACGGATGGATCATCACTGATTGATAATTGGACGGATGGATTGTCGATGATTGGTAGCGGACGGATGGATCGTCGCTGATTGATAACTGGACGGATGGATGGTCCTTGATTGATGGTGGACGGATGGATCGTTGCTAATTGATAATTGGACGGATCGATCGTCGTTGATTGATAACGGATGGATGGATCATCAGTTATTAAAAATTGGACGGATGGATCGTCCTTGATTGATAGGAGACGGATGGATCATCGCTGATTGATAATTGGATGGATGGATCGTCCTTGATTGATATTGGACGGATGGATTGTCGCTGATTCATAATTGGACGGATGGATCGTCGTTGATTGATAGCGGACGGACGGATTGTCGCTGATTGATAATTGGACGGATGGATCGTAATTGATTGATATTGCACAAATGGATCCTCGCTGATTGATAATAGGACGGATGGATCGTCGTTGATTGATAAAAGACTGATGGATCATCGCTAATTGATAATTGGACGGATGGATCGACCTTGATTGATATTGGACGGATGGATCGTTGCTGACTGATAATTGGACGGATGGATCGTCGTTGATTGATAGCGGACGGATGGATCGTCGCTGATTGATAATTGGACGGATGGATCGTCCTTGACTGATATTGGAATGATGGATCATCGCTGATTGATAATTGGACGAATAGATTGTCGTTGATTGATAGCAGACTGATGGATCGTCGCTGATTGATAATTGGACGGATGGATCGGCTTTGATTGATACTGGACGGATGGATCATCGCTGATTGATAATTGGACGGATTGATCGTCGTTGATTGATAGCAGACAGATGGATCGTCGCTGATTGATAATTGGACGGACGGATCGTCCTTGATTGATCGCGGACGGATGAATCCTCGCTGATCGATAATTGACGGATGGATCTTCATTGATTGATTTCGGATAGATGGATCGTCGTTGATTGATAATTTGACGGATGGATCGTCCTTGATTGATATTGGACGGATGGATGGTCGATAATTGGTAGCGGACGGATGGATCGTAGGTGATTGATAATTGGACGGATGGATCGTCCTTGATTGATTGTGGACGGATGGATCGTCGCTAATTGATAATTGGACGGATGGATCGTCGTTGATTGATAGTGGACGGATGGATCTTTGGTGATTGAAAATTGGACGGATGGATCATCCTTGATTGATAGTCGACGGATGGATCATCGCTCATTAATAATTGGACGGATGGATCGTCCTTGATTGATATTGGACGGATGGATTGTCGCTGATTGATAATTGGACTGATGTATCGTCATTGATTGATAGCGGACGGATGGATCGTCGCTGATTGATAATTGGACGGACAGATCGTCCTCGATTGATATTGGACAGATGGATCGTCACTGATTGATAATTGGACGGATGGATCGTCCTTGATTTATATTGGACGGATGGATCGTCGCTGATTGATAATTGGACGGATGGATCGTCCTTGATTGATAGCGGATGGATGGATCGTCTCTGAATGATAATTGGACGGATGGATCTTTGTTCATTGATATTGGCTGGATGGATCCTCGCTGATTGATAATTGGACGGATGGATCATCCTTGATTGATATTGGACAGATGGATCTTCGCTGATTGATAATTGGACGGATGGATCGTCGATGATTGATAGCAGACGGATGGATCGTCGCTAATTGATAATTGGATGGATGGATCATCCTTGATTGATAGCGGACGGATGGATCGTCGTTGATTGATAATTGGACAGATGGATCGTCGTTGATTGATGGCGGACGGATGGATCGTCGCTGATTGGTAATTGGACGGATGGATCGTTGTTGATTGATAACGGACAGATGGAATGTCACTTATTGACAATGGGGCGGATGGATCGTCCTTGATTGATATTGGACGGATTAATCGTCGCTGATGGATAATTGGACGGATGGATCGTCCTTGATTAGTAGCGGACAGATGGATTGCCGCTGATTGATAATTGGACGAGTGGATCGTCGCTGATTGATGTTGGACAGATCGATCGTCGCTGATCGATAATTGGACGGATGGATCGTTCTTGATTGATATTGGACAGATGGATCATCACTAATTGATAATTGGACGGATGGATCGTCGTTGATTGATAGCGGACGGATGGAACGTCGCTGATTCATAATTGGACAGATGGACCATCCTTGATTGATATTGGACGGATGGATCGTCATCGATTGATAATTGGACGGATGGATCGTCCTTGATTGATAGCAGCCGAATGGATCGTCGCTGATTGATAATTGGAAGGAACGATCGTCCTTGATTGATATTGGATAGATGGATCGTCGCTGATTGATACTTGGACGGATAGATCGACCTTGATTGATATTGGACGGATGGATCATCGCTGATTGATAATTGGACGGATGGTTCGTCCTTAATTGATAGCGGACAGATGGATAGTCGCTGATTGATAATTGGTGGGATGGATCATCCTTGATTGATAGCGGACGGATGGGATCGTCGCTGATTGATAATTGACGGATGGATCTTCGTTGAATGATATTGGACGGATGGATCGTCGCTGATTGATAATTGGACGGATGGATTGTCCTTGCTTGATAGCAGACGGATGGATCGTTGCTAATTGATTATTGGACGGATGGATAGTCCTTGATTGATATTGGACGGATGGATTGTGGCTGATTAATAATTGGACGAATGGATCGTCCTTGATTGATAGCGGACGGATGGATCGTCGCTGAATTATAATTGGACGGATGGATAGTCCTTCATTGATGTTGGACGAATGGATCGTCGCTGACTGATAATTGGACGGATGGATCGTCCTTGATTGATAGCGGACGGATGGATCGTCTCTGAATGATAATTGGACGGATGGATCTTCGTTGATTGATATTGGATGCATGGATCGTTGCTTTTCTATAATTGGACGGATGGATCGTCCTTGATTGATAATGGACGGATGGATCTTTGCTGATTTATAATTGGATGGATTTATTGTCGATGATTGATAGCGGACGGATGGATCGTCCTTGATTGCTAGCGAACGGATGGATCGTTGCTGATTGATAATTGGACGGATGGATCGTCGTTGATTGATAGCGGACGGATGGACCGTCGCTGATTAATAATTAGACGGATGGATCGTCCTTGATTGATAGCGGACGGATGGATCGTTGCTGATTGATAATTGAGGGATGGATCTTTGTTGATTGATATTGGACGGATGGATCGTCGCTGATTGATAATTGGACGGATGGATCATCCTTGATTGATAGCAGACAGATGGATCGTCGCTAATTGAAAATTGGACGGATGGATTATCCTTGATTGATATGTGACGGATGGATTGTCGTTGATTAATAAATGGACGGATGGATCGTCCTTGATGGATATCGGACGGATGGATTGTCGCTGATTTATAATTGGACGGATGGATCGTCCTTCATTGATATTGGACGGATGGATCGTCGCAGATTGATAATTGGACGAATGGATCGCCCTTGATTGATAGCGGACGAATGGAGCGTCTTTAAATGATAATTGGACGGATGGATCTTCATTGATTGATATTGGATGGATGGATCATCGTTGATTGATAATTGGACGGATGGATCGTTCTTGATTGATGTTGGACGAATGGATCTTCGCTGATTGATAATTGGATGGATGGATCGTCGATGATTGATGGCGGACGAATGGATCGTCGCTAATTGATAATTGGATGGATGGATCGTCGTTGATTGCTAGTTGACGGGTGGATCGTCGCTGATTTATAATTGGACGGATGGATCATCGTTGATTGATAGCTGACGGATGGATCGTCGCTGGTTGATAATTGGATGGATGGATCGTCCTTGATTGATATTAGACGGATGGATCGTCGCTGATTGATAATTGAATGGATGAATCGTCCTTGATTGGTAGTGGACGGATTGATCATTGCTGATTGATAATTGGACGGATGGATCGTTGTTGATTGATATTGGACGGATGGATCGTCACTGATTGATAATTGGACAGATGGATCCTCCTTGATTGATATTGGACGGATGGATCTTTGTTGATTGATAATTGGACGGATGGATCGTCGCTGATTGATAATTGGACGGATGATCGTCCTTGATTGATAGCGGAAGGATGGATCGTCGCTGATTAATAATTGGAGGTATGGATCGTCGTTGATTGGTAGCGGAAGGATGGATCGTCGTTGATTGATAATTGGACGGATGGATCGTCGCTGATTGATAGCGGACGGATGGATCATCGCTGATTGATAATTGGACGGATGGATCATCCATGTTTGATAGCAGATGGATGGATCGTCGCTGATTGATAATTGGACGGATGGATCGTCCTTGATTGATAACTGGACGGGCGCGCAGGCAGACTACCGCTGTGGATAAAAAAGTGCTCCGGATTTGAAAATCATTTTACTCATGGCGACCATCAAAATTGTTGCGGTGTCATAACAAGAGACCATAGGCCTTCGTATGAATGGCGGACAAGTTGTGGCCTGTCCGGGAGCTGGATTGGGCCTGGAGGCCCACTTGGACCTTCACGCTATAGAGCCACTCCGTCGCGCGAGGGTTTCCTGTTAGTGCTTGGGTCTGGAAATAGCCCAGACCCGGCCCACACCTGTTCTTTTCCCTTTTCTTCCTAGGGACGATACCGAAATCAGTTCCCAGTGGTTTCAAAGTTTCAAAACTCCTCTCAACTCTCAAACTCCTTCAATCTCAACTCAAACCTTAGTCTTGTTTCCGAAATCGAACCAAAACCCAAAATATACAAACATCCATGGCGGACCATGGTGGCAATGGTGGTGGAGGAGAAGTAGTTGATCGGCAAGAGGATAAAGGAGGGCCAATGGAGGAAGACGTAGGCGATCAACAGCCATTGGGGGCTGTTGCAGACACTGGTGCAACGATCATAGCCGGCGGCGATGGCGATCAAAGCCAACAGTAGCAGGTTAGTAGCGGAGGCGATCATTGCGCGATAGAGGGCGTACCTCGGGCGACGGAGGAGCCGAGGGTCGAGGGCCCTGTTGCTTGGCCATTAGACCCAAGCACGGCCGTGAGCGGCTTGGTGGTGATCAGTGGTGGTTCCGGAGACACTGGCGGCTGTGGTGCCGATGGTGATGGCGTTGGGCCGAGTGGGCTTCTGCCGAGGGACCCGGCGAGAGGCAAGGGTGTGGCAGTCGAGGAGGTAGAGACCACGAGGGTTCCGTTTGTATACCGGGAGGAGGATGTACTGTTCCGGCCAGCGGCTACATCATTGGGCCACAGGCCGATCACAAAACAGGATGTCGCAGAACTCCTGAGCGACGAACAACTAGCCCAACTTTTGGAGGATAACCCCGCGATAGGGGTTGCTGTTTTGGAAGCCCGAGAGGAGCGAGAGAGGGTGATAGCAGCTTTGGAGGCCGCGGCGAGGGCCAAGAGGGAGAGAGCTGAGGAGGAGGAGGCTCTGAGAGGAATGGAGGCCAAGGAGAGGGTCGGAGCTAGGGTATACGGGCCCAGAGTGGCGGCAGTGACAGAGGTGGAGAGTCTAACTCATGTCCCTTTTACAGCAGAGGGGTACGTGCCACCCACGCCACACTTGTTTGTGCCATCGGGTTTTGCGGAGTACGACCTTGAGCTCGTCCTGAGAGACCCTGTGACTCACATTTCGAGCAGCTGGACAGAGGTAAACCCCTAGAAAACCTTCTTTGTAGTTTCAAATTTGAATTTGCCCATTTGTGTTTGAATGTTGAAACATATACGGTAATCCTCGAAAGAAAAGACCAAATTGTAATACCATGATCTTCATATCAAATGCCATGCATGTAACATAATAACTTGAACCAATCATCTGTTGCCAGGCTGCATTGATTACCTAGAACTTGAGAATGAAAGCCTTGCATGCTGACATACTCTTTCGTGGCTTGTTTTTGTGTAGCGAGGTAGAGGGATATCTGTAACAACCCTGATTTTTGGAAGGTAAAAATTTCGTTAAATATTTGAATTTTATTTGAATTACTTATTTTTACTTTCAGTAATCCGTCGTAATTAGATTCTAGTCCTTCGGGGTCAATCGAATTAGATTCCAGCCAACTACTTGGAGGAACTGAGCAACTAAACTCACATAGTTACTAGATGAACCTTTTGCCTTTACCTATTGGTCAATAGAAGTTAGGATAATCTTTGTCTATTGGACATTAGGCCTCTCATTAAAATATTTTGATAGTACAAAGATATAGTATTTTAATGGTGTATATCCACATGTGCAAAGTACATATATGCATTGTTTATTGGGGATTCTCCCACCCTTCTATTATCCATTGGTTATTAACCACAAGGGGAATTATTACCCATTGGGTAATAGCCTTAATCTTCCAACAAAGTACAAGGCTTTGTTTTAATAATCAAAGATTTGGATTTCCCATATACTTTTATGCATTAAATATTGGGGTATATCTAAACCCCAGATTTTTCAAAGTATTTTATTGAATAAAATAGTACTTGTACTTTATTATTATTTTAATGAAGATAATTCTAGCCTATTATTTAATTGGGTACTTGGTACCATTTATATATTTGAATATTGGGTATTTGTACACATGTATCAAAACCCTAGATTTGTTTAGTACGTAATCCATTAGTTTATTATAACATGTGCCTAATTAGATTATTTTAAGGGGATATTTGATTTTGTAAATCTTGTACCTTGGTACTTTTTACTTATTCATTCTTGTTTATATATATATATATATATATATATATATATATATAGTGTACTAGGAGAGAGAGAGAGGGAGAAAAAGAGATAGAGAGAGAGATGCCAAGAGAGAGAGAGAGAGTAGCCGAGAGAGAGAGAGGGATGGAGAGAGAGAGAGAGTGTGTGAGGAAGAAAGAAAAGAAGGGATTTGGTTGTACCTTGACTTGATTCACCATGATCTTCTTACATCTTTCAATCCTTGGGCGAATCTTCTTCCTAGCCAAACCTAACTCTCCCCATTGTACTTCTATTATTGTCTAACATCAAATCTTGTACAATATATCTTTCCCTCCATTAATGCTGTGTTTGCTTCCATTCTCAAAAAGAATTTTTCAAAAAATACCCTTTAGATTCCTCCTACTTCCAACATTTCTCTCTCTATCTCTCTCCACTTATTACCCCTACTATTTTTCAAAAAACTTTTCAAATTTCAATCCAAACAAAGCATAAATCTTCCAAAATCTTCCATAATCAAATCTTTGGTACAAATCTTAGCCATGCAAGCCTAGGGTTAGGCCTTGATCTTCCAAGATTGCATGACAAGTGTCAAAATTTGAGGTATGGAGAGAGAGGGGGGGGGCGGCCTTGAAGAGAGGAGAGAAAGCCAAGACTTTTCCTATAAATAGGACCCCATTCCAAGCATTTCAACTCACACCTTCACTTCTTGCTCCAACTTCTCTCTAGAATTTCTTTGTTCTTGCTTTGTTGTTCTTGTTCTTGAGTTCTTCAAGAAACTCATCCAAGACCGCCACTAGACTGCCACTCGACCACCCTCCGATCTAAAAAGCTTAAGTAGTTTAGTCAAGATTGGGTTTCGAGAGACCTTTCTCTTTCGAAGCTACCGGGAACTACCGTAGGAAGTTATTTCGTCCGACTGTCGATTACCGTCCGTAAGCCGTTACTACCGCCTAGAAGAACAGTAAGGAAATCCTTACTTATTTCCTATTTACTTACTTACTCAAGAATAACGTTGTTGTTTTGAATTGCTAAGAAAGAACGATTTCGAAAGTTAAAACGTTACCATGTGAATCGAAGTATTCGTATTTTGATATTTCAAGGAGTATGACTTTGTATACATGAATCGATTGTGTTACTTGTGGTATATTATAGAATTGGATGATCTTGTTAGAATGTTTCATGCTTACTTTTGTCCTACCGTGGAGTCTTTGTATGAAAATGAGACACAAGAACTGAGAAAGTAGAAACATGGCACCTAGGGTGTGATTAATGAAAGGAAATGTATTCCGAGGAAGGAAATATTTTGAAACTACATTATGACCGATTTTGGTTGCATAATGTGAGTTGTGTGTGTGCGTGTATAAAAGAAAGATTTCTGAAAAACCCAATGAGAACCCGGAGCGGCGGAATCATTATGGAAATACTCGGGAACCAGGAGCGGCGGAATCGAGGGATGAATTTTCAAAAACCCAAATGGGAACCCGGAGCGGCGGAACCATTATGGGATACTCGGGAACCCAAAGCGGCGGAACCGAGGGTTTTAAGGCATGGCTTAGTTATCAGCGGTATGGAGCCAATGCAATTGTGTGCCAATGGAAACCCGGTGCGGCGGAACCATTGTGAGGATACTTGGGAACCCGGCGCGGCGGAACCGAGGTTGGGTGTGTTAAACAAATGATTTTGGAAAATGTTGATTTGTATATGAAAATAGAGACACAGTCTACGATGAGTCGTGTAGGAGAAACTCAGAAAGACATGACACCAACGCTAAATAATGAATGTGGATGTGTGATTGTTATTGTCTGTTGTATATGATCTTTTGTTTGTAAGTTATGGGTTAGCGGGTATGGGTTTGTTCTGCTGAGCTTTTGTAGCTCATGGTGTTACCTTTGGTGACCCTAACATATTATACTGATGGCGACGTCGGTATAATGTGTCAGACTTTATAGATGAATAGGGTAAGCTGTGCACCTTGGAGGCTTTCGGAGCCGAAGAGCAGGCAAGGATGGAGGAGCAGGCGGAGCTGTAGTTAGGAACCTTAGTTACCCACCCTTGTGTAATAAATGTACTCTTATGGAGGTTGTCATGTAATAATGAACCAGACTCTCTTATTTATGAAATAAAATGCCCTTTTAACGTACCCAAAATTGGGGGCGTTACAATATCCGTGGTTTCGGAGGCACGTGTAGCTCTTTGGCGTTATACCAGGGTTTGCCTGCCAGGGTGAGGCAGTTAATGGATGAAGCAGGCTTCAGAGAGTTCGTCCAGATGCTTACTTCGATGAGAAATGACCATGCCGTTCTAGTGGTACTTGCAGAGAGATGGAGGGACACTACCAACACCTTTCACCTATCGCCCAGGGAGGTGACAGTGACACCTGCTAACTTTGCAGCGATCACTGGCTTGAGAGTTGGGGGCGAGCCTATCCCATTTGACTCGGGCATTCACGAAGACCCAGTGGCTCTGGAATGGTTCTTAGGAGAAGCGCCCAAGATTGAGGAAGGGATGGCAAGGTATGGGCAATTCACCAAATATCTCAAGAAAAAGGTGACAACTGAACAGGAAGCGGAGCAGATGGCCCGGGCATACCTACTGTACCTCTTTGGCGCGTCTTTATATCTGAATAGGCATTGTAAGGTCCATTTGTCATACCTGCCTGCGCTGAGAGACTTGAGGATGGCTTCGCGCTTTGACTGGGGTGGAGAGGCATTGGGCGCAGCCTATGGTTTCTTGGGCGACTTGTCGAGGACAGAGATGAGCACTGCTGGCTATTAGAGAATCTGGGAGGTATGATTTCCATAGAGTAAAGCATAATTTCAAATTACACTTGTATCCATTTGATTAAATAGCCTACTTGATCGTATTATTGCATGCACTGTTGATTTGATTTGTTTGTGAACCATGCAGCTCTGGGCCTATGAGGTTTTGAACATGTGTCACCTAGCATCCAAAAGCTTGGACTTGGGGATTCTCCCGCGTGCTCACATCTGGTGCAAAAAGAATATGGGAGAGAAGAAAGGGAGAGGCGACCTGAACGGCTTCTGGATATACCTAGACAAGCTCCGACCCTCATAGGTATAAGCTCAAAACTTGATTGAACAAAGTACACATCTCTTTGTATTGCTTTAATGATGTCGCTGATCAATTCTTGCATTGTTTCCCTATCCTATGTGCAGATTGAGTGGGATCCTTGGAGAGTGGCAGGGCTAGAGCTCGAGTACTTGGCTAGGAGCAGGGTTCTGACGGCTAGCAAAGTGTTACTGGAGTCTACCTTTGGTTGGCAGTGGTACTTAGGAGATCGGGTGACACGCCAGTCGCTCGGCTTCACTGAGTTCCAGGTGCCGGGGCCACTTCCACCACGGGCCTCACACACAGGGGAGTACACATTGGCTGAGCAGGCAATGTTTACGCAGCCTAACACTGACCTGACACGCCACTTACGTCCTAACATGGACTATGCAATATACCAGAGGGAGCATTTGGTAGGGCCGCTGAGAGTTCGGGAATTCAGAGAGGTCCGAAGTCAGGCTCATGGAACTACTGAGGACTGCATGAGAGAGACAGAGTGGTGGCAAAGGCCGTGTGAGACGAGGCTTGAGCGGACCAGTGAGAGGTGGGCCACCAGAGCTGCTGTGGAAGATAGCAGTGGTAGACTCTCAAGGCAATCCAGCCGAGCTACACCTAGCCCCTACCAGAGTTGAGCCTACACCGATTACTATCCCAGTAAGACATTGTTGTTTCCTTTCATTGTATGTCACTAGAATTGAATTATTGCTGAATATCCCAGATAACTCCCAATTCGCTATTGCAGGTACCAACTGAGTGGGCGAACGAAGCTGTTCGTCACATGCTTGCACTGGAGAATGCAATAAGAAGAGCGCCAAGTGGCTTGCCATTGGACTTGCGCTATCCAGCGCCAACTCCACCACCAGGGGCTCAGAGATCTCAGCTATACGTTTCAGAAAGCGATACATTCCTACTTTCGATATTTGATGTATGCATCCCTTTGCTTGACACATATTATGCTTTGATAGCCATTGATTTGAAATTGATCATACCTCCTTTCAAACATATGATATGCATAATGTATACTAATGCACAAAAATTACAATGCAGGCACAAAGGCAGGCGGCTCCTAGGAGGAAGAGCGCCAAAGACCCTCCACATAAGAAATTGGCAGAGAGGGCTCTGACTCCTCCGATTACTACTAGGCGATAGACGAGAGGCTCACAGCTGACCGCCATAAGTAAGGAGGCAGCCCGAGAGGCTGTGGCTGGCGCAGAAGAGAGGTACCAAATCAAGTTGCGCCAGAGGCCCTCACAAGACGAGTCAGTCCGCAAGAAGCCACTAATCCTGCCTGAGGTCTCTGAGGAGGAGGACGAAGAGGAAGAAGAAGAAGAAGAAGAGGAGAAAGAGGAGGAAGAGGGGGAAGAGGGGTCGTCCGACGGCAGCGGCTCTGATGACACCGCATTCGATCCCAAATACAAGTGTGGGCACGCGCCCCAAAAATTCTTCGATTTTAGTTTTAAAGAAAATCGATGTGCGGCCCTCTTTGGAAAAGCGCGGTGAAACGCTTCGATTCAGAGTCGCCACTCGGGTTTTAGCGGTGAGAGCACCCAAGGAACCGAACTCGAAAACGTTTTGCTACGTTTGTTTGATTTTGAAAAAGGCATGAACCGGTCCGTCGTCACCTTTGATATCTGAGGTTCGGGAGCCAGCTTACGAGAGGGGAAGGGTTTTATGGCACCCCTCTCGCCCAATCCGGAGATCGGTCTCTACTCAGGCATTTTATTTTGTAAAACACTTGCATTTTTCTCTCATTTTGTCATTTTTCTAACCAGTTAGGGCGGGGGAACAATTAATGGGGATAAAAGCTGTAACAAGTTGCATTTATATGACAAAATGTTTATGGATGACTTGATTGCAATGCTAAGCATAGATTGAGAACAAGCACTGAGCTAACTAGATAAATTGAAGTACGCTGCCCTGCTGGGACGAGAGCAGGTTCCACACCAGCATGCACTGGCCTACCCAGCACATGTTGTTCTGACCTGCGCATGCCACGTCAAGACTGGCGTACTCCACTTATCTGGTCTCACAGTCTTTGTTTGCAACCCTCTGGGCTCTGAAAAGGGACCAGCGCACACCCAGGACAAACCACGCAGTCCAATAGAACAGAATATACATAATTACAGGTAGATGAAATGGCTTTAAGCCATGAAAGAAAACAGAATACCCCAAAAACAGTGTGGGGACAGGAAGGGGCCAAGACTAAATCGGGATGCAAGGGCCAGCCACCGGATCAAAATGACAACTGCCGTACGCCAACCATCGAAAGCCGTACGCCTAGTTTGATCTTAGTCCAGTGCTTGGCTTTTGCATCATTTGGGCTCTGGAACATGACCAGAAGGATCCCAGAGGCCCTTTTGAGTAGATAAAAGGTAAGCATAAACGACAACATCTAGCAACTCCGAATATACAGAAAGCAGTAAACTGATTATTAGCATGCAGGGGTGATTGACAGAAAGATAAGGTGACAGAAATGATGATCCATTATCCCCACGCCCGTAGTGCTCGTACTGCCATGACTGGCATACGGCATAGGTGTACTGGTGTGTGCCATGTATCATCTCATACGATTGTTGTATTTTACCAGTTTAAGGCCAGGACTAGTATTGTTTACTAGCCTGGGCCTTACTGGTCCCCCTCAAGAGCTGAGAACAGAAAGGGACGTAAAGGTGGTATACCTTTTTGTATTGAGGTTTGGAAGTGGTATTGAGCTTTAGAGGTTGAAGATGGAGGTTGTATGGTGACTGAACATCAGTGGGTGTATGGAAGTGGGCTGCTTTCCTTTCTCTTTCAATAGAAGAAGAGAGAAGAAGAGCAAGAAGAGAGTAGAAGGGAACTTCTTTTCTTCTTAATGTGGCTAACCCCTTGCAAATGAATGCAAGGGGGGTATTTATAGAGGAGAGAGGGACTGAGATCAGTTTGATCAAGGCCATGTTTGGCTGGTCTTGGGTGAAAAATGGAGCCTCCCATGCATTAAATGCATGGGACTAGTTGATAGGGGGTGTAGGAGAGAGAGGAGACGCCTCTGCCGAGATTAATCATCAGGGACACTGTGACCTACGTCAGGGTGGCATAAAAGCCTCGTCCATGTGGTTGAATAAAGTTGATTTGACTGGATTTGACTGGCGTGCACCACGTATGCACTGGCGTGCGCCACTTATAACTGGGTCAATGGTCGATGACTGACACGTGGCAGTTAACTGGCGTACGCCTCCAAGACATTGGCGTAAGCCAGTTGGGTTTTGCTGGGGCTGTTTGGCTTTGGTTTGAAGGGTTTGAAAGAGGTTCGGGACACTCAAAGCTCAAATGCACCATCGTCCTCAGACTGTTCTCGACTATAATCATCATTGGGGAAATAATAGATCGACAAATAACATTATCCGGACAGTCCAGAATGGGGTGTCTACAGAAGCCCCCCTTTGACGGCACTCGAAGCGCCATTGACTAGAGACAAGTATCGTCAAAGGTTTTCTAGACACCCCCTTCAAGGCTATCCAGAGTGCATGAATTTTGAAGAACCTGTTTGATTCGACGTTGGGACGGATAGATCGCCGCTGATTTGAAATTGGACGAGGGGATCGTCGTTGATTTGAAATTGGACGAGCGGATCGTCGTTGATTTGAAATTGGACGAGGGGATTGTCGTTGATATGAAATTGGATGAGCGGATCGTCGTTGATTTGAAATTGGACGAGTGGATCATCATTGATTTGAAATTGGACGGATAGATCGTCGTTGATTTGAAATTGGACGAGCGGATCGTCGTTGATTTGAAATTGGACGAGTGGATCGTCGTTGATTTGAAATTGGATGGATAGATCGTCGTTGATTTGAAATTGGACGTATAGATCGTCGTTGATTTGAAATTGCACGAGTGGCTCGTCGTTGATTTGAAATTGAAATTGGACGAGTGGATCGTCGTTGATTTGAAATTGGACGAGTGGCTCGTCGTTGATTTGAAATTGGACGAGCGGATCGTCGTTGATTTGATTTTGGACGGGCTTCCAAAATGAGTCGGGCTTCCACTTGGGGATGAATTTCAGCACAGGACATTAACTGGGCCTGAGGCCCAAGATTTTTCTGGCGTACGGCACCCAAGTACTGGCGTGCACCACCTTGTACAGAGATCCGAGCCCAGACCTGGCCCAACTGCTCCTTTACGTCGTATAAGCTTCCGAACTAGTGCAGAAACTGCCATTCTTCATTTTGAACTCCCAAGGGCTTCAAAACTTCCTCAAAATCTCTCAATCCCCTCCTGATTCTACCATTTTCTCGAAGCCCACACTCTCATACTCGTCCATGGCAGAACCCAGCGGTGGTGGAGGCAATGGCAATGCTCGTGAGGAGGAAAATCGACCACGGGGTGGCATGGAGACTCTGGGGTCTCCAATCGACGATCAACCAGCAGAGGGGGGTGTTTTGGGTGCCGGTGCAACAGTTTCAGGCAGTGGTGGCGGCGATAGCAGTCATGCAGCAGAGGTCGGCGATGGCGATGGGTGGCGTACGCCAGAGGATGTGGGGCGTACGCCAGGTGTTATCGAACCAGGGGTCCCACGGGTTCGTCGGTTGGATGCTAATAGTGCGGTAGAGGGCTTGGTGATCACGGGTTTAGGTTCGGTTGGGGCTGGCGGCAGCGGCAGCCATGGTGGTGGTGATGATGGTGGTCGACCGGAGACACCGGTGAGAGATCTGGCGAGGGGCAAGGGTCTTGTGGTTGAGGAGGGTGTATCGAGAGGTACCCAAGGAAGGGGTTGAGTTTCGGCCTACAGTAGGGTCTTCGGTGCACGTACCCATCACTCGGGGGGCTTTGCCGAGTTTGTGTCCGAGGAGGAACTCGGCCGCTTGCTCCGGGAGAACCCGGGGGTGGTGGCTGCAGTACTGGCAGCGCGAGAGGATCAGCTCCAGCAAGTTGAGAGAGCGCAGGAGGAGGAGCGCCTAAGAGAGGAGGCCGAGAGGGCCAGGGCCGAGGAGGAGGCCTTTATGAGCGAGACTGAGGCAGCCGAGGAGGCTCAGGGGGAGGTGTGGTCCTTTGAGCGGGCAGTGACGCTCGCAGAGTCCATACGGCTGGCACCCCGTGCTAGGTTTGACGCGGCCACGTAAGTTTTGCCCGAGCCGCACCTGTTTATCCCGTCTGGGGTCGAGAGCCTTGCACCTTTGAGGGAGAGCTACGACGCAGAGCTTGTTCTAAGAGACCCACAGAGACACCTGTTCGTGGATTGGGCGTAGGTATTCCTTTGAACATACTTTGATATGCATGCCTTATCATTTGTACCAATACATAGTTTTGAACTGTTGTAGCTTGGCCTATAATGCATGTAGGCTAGTACCTTGAAATGTAGCTTGACCGAGAAAGTAGAACTTGAGTAGCATGCCTCGACTCTGAAATTTGACTTGAATGATAGAACACTTGAAGTAGTTAAATCGACTTGTAGAATGCCCATGACTTCGACAAAACCGTTAGTGCCAAGCTCGAATCAATCATAAGTGGCCTCGACTTGATAAGATTATCCTTTGAACTTGAACTCGACTAGGTAGATTGCCATGACATGTTGAACGCCCGAATAGCGTGCCCCGTAGTTTGAATCGACCATATCGATAAATAGAAACACTTGTGAAATCGACTGAGAGATGTACCCTGAGAGAGATAAGGCCTTGGGGCTCGAAACTTGACTGAGAAATACCTTTGAATTGATTCGGCTGATAGCAGAATTGGATAGGATAATACAAGTGCCCGGTAGCTTTGTTCGACCTTTATGATACCTGTTTCGACCGTAGAGTTACGTTTTTGAAATTCTGAATTCGACTAACTATTTGGATTGCAATTACTGATGAAACTCTTTTCATTGCCTGTCTTTGTCATGCAAAGGGGAGTAGCCAGCACTCGGGGCCATGGGGGTCCAGCGAGTTCACTTGAGTTGTACCGAAGCTTGCCCGAGCGAGTTAGGGCTCTAGTTGACCCTGCAGGGTTCCGGCCGTTTATCCTCACGCCGACGCCCGTGAAGAGCGATCACGCTCTGCTGTGAGCGCTGGCCGAGAGGTGGTGGGATTCCTCGAACACCTTCCACTTGCCGATAGGGGAGATGACGGTGACTTCGTCTGACTTTGCAGTGCTCACTGGCTTGAGGGTAGGAGGAGAGCCTATCTCGTTCGACTAGGAGATTTACAGGGATCCCAGGGCTCTAGAGTGGTTTTTGGGGCAGGCGCCAGCGGTTGAGGCAGAGACCGTCCACTATGACCAGTTCAAGCGGTACTTGCATGGGACGGAGCCGGACTCGGAGTTGGAGGCGGAGCAGATGGCGAGGGCCTACTTGCTGTACTTGTTCGGGGCTACCTTGTACCCGAACAAACGATCTACGGTGCACTTGTCCTACTTGCCGACCCTCTATGACTTGGGCACATCTTCAAGGTTTGACTGGGGAGGAGTAGCTCTGGGCGCCTGCTATGGCTTCATGGGAGAGTTCTCACGCGGGAAGAAGGCGACAGTAGGCTACTGGAGAGTGTGGGAGGTAATAAATACGGCTTATAATTCATTTCCTATTTTCACCTTTCTTGCACTTGTCTTTGATTTGCATATGAACTGTATTCTGATGCTTTGATTGTCTGACCATTTGCAGCTGTGGGCCTACGAGGTGCTGAAGATGTACCCGCCAGAGAACAAGTGCTCGAACCTGAGGATGCTCCCTCGCGCCATGATCTGGGGTCCCATGTATAGCGGCAAGAAGAAGTCGAGAGGGAGTCTCCTAGCCTTCCGGTCATACCTTGATGAGCTGTCTGGTACTCAGGTATGCGATATGTCAAATTGATCATTCTGCCCTTCAAATTGCTTTAATGCTGTCACTGATGCTTTATAATTTGCGCCACTGTCTTGCAGGTAGAGTGGAACCCATGGACCACCGCCGAGCCTAAGCCTGAGTACCTAGCACGGAGCAGGGTGGTGACAGCGAGCCGGGTGCTGTTGGAGTCTGCCTTCGGGTGGCGGTGGTACCTGGGTGACCGGGTGACACGACAGTCACTGGGCTCTCTTGACTTCCAAGTTCCAGGGCCACTGCCTCCTCACACTTCTCACACGGACAAGTACACTCTGGCCGAGCTGAGGCGCTTCACTGTTTCTGCCGGGCTTGCTGCTTTTCTGAGGCCCGAGCGTGACTATGCTGTTTATAGGAGGCAGCGCTTGGCGAGGCCACTTGGAGTGTTGGAGCATGTCGCCGTGCAGAGTGAGGCACTTGAAGCCGGCGAGGAGAGGCGGAGCCGGGAGAGCAGGGCAGCTCGGTCGAGAGAGAGGAGCGACTATGCCACAGCGACCGGGTTGCCTCGGCTTTCTTGGACTCTAGCAGTACAGGATGCGGAAGGAGAGGAGGCCGTAGTTCGGTTCGAGCCTGCCAGGACAGACCCAGCAGAAATCACAGGGCCGGTAAGACATCCTTCTTCCCTTTGTAGTTTCCTTACTTTGCTTTCCGCATGCATACTTGGCTTGTATTCTGACTTTGCCCAAAATCGTAACACAGGCTCCAATAGAATCGGTACGGGAGGCAGCTCGCCTGATGAAGGCCATGGAGAAGGAGTTTCATAGGATAGCCGGCAGCGCCTCTTTGCAGTTGCACTACCCACCTCCAGCTTCGGCTCCTGCCGTGCAGCCTCAGGTATAACTTCCTGTTCTACTTTTGAATAAGATTGCTTTCGAAATTTCCTGCATTTAGCATTTCAATATATACAATATGCACAATGTATGTTAAATGACTTTGAATGACCATGCAGGGACACACAAGGGCGGCTCCTAGGAGGAAGAGCGTGCGGCCTCCTCCAGCAAAGAAGGCAGCTTCGAGCTCCTCTAGGCCAGCGGCGAGGGTGGAACGGGGAGTGCAGATCACTCCGGCTGGCGAGGAGCTCCAATTCCGCCGAGAGCTTAGGAAGAGGCCTGCAGAGAAGAGGCTTGCCGAGGGACCCTCACAGAAGAAGAGGAGAGAGGAGGAAGAAGCGGAGGAAGAAGAAGAAGAGGAGGAGACGTCCCTTAGCAGCGGCTCTGAATTAGCGAGCGACCCCAGGTTCCGGATAGACCCTCGAGAGGTGGAGGACAGCGAGGAGGACGACGATGACGAGGACCTTTTCGACGACTGAGGGCTATCACCGAGCCTTAGTTTGTTTTGCTGTTGCTTGATACTTTTGAGTAGATACTTGACACTTTGGATAGGGCCTGCATGCCTTTTTGACCTTTTGGGCGAGTGTGTCCTGATACTTTAGGTTCTACCTGGGCCGTTGTGCCGTTTGATACTTGATATATTCCTACCTTTACGCTTTGCCGCAGTAGTATATAACTTATGCATTTTCTGGTTATCGTTTCCCTTGCTTTGATGAGATTTGATAAAGGAAAATAATAAACCCTCCACCAATATCTAACATGCATTGATGAATGCTTTGAATCAACAAAAGACACTTTGCACATGTACATGATTGACTTAGCTCGAAGGAAAAATGGACAGAAAAGTCCTAGGATACGACACGTATCCCAGACACGCGGGGGATACAGGGGATTTGGGCGTTAGCAGGCCAAAATTCGAGATTCTCCCTGGGGAAGGAAACTGACCCTTTTGAAAGGTGATATAGATGCATAATGGCTTGTATGAACCATCAAAATTGGTAGAATCGCCCTGGTGTGAGGAAAATACCAAGGAAAAGCTAAAAATGCCGCAAAAATGGACATAAGACGCAAAAGATGACTCGATATGGTCCCGGACCGAAACCGACACCCCCACACAGTCACATAAGGCCTATGTAACTTGTATGGTTTGACAAACTTGGCAAAAGCCCCTGAAACGAGATTTGACCTCCCGTATCCTTGATTTTAGCTTGAAACGGGCCACCGAGGGTCCGAAATCTTCATCGGGCATGGCTTTTGGAATTCGACGCTTTGCCATAGTCTCAAATGACATTTGTGACTTGTAGGAACCAACAAACGGCCAAAGCCAGCCTCGGAATTGAAAACGACCATGCGGAGGCAGTAGCTACTGCAAACTGGTTTCTGGTGAACCTTACTGGCGTACGCCATAAACTTAGGCCCGTACGCCAGTAAGTGGGGGACACGGACACGCTAGTTATAAACTGGCGTACGCCAGGTTTCTGAATGCCAGATCCACTTGACTGACCAACTGTCCTTTTTCAGGGGCCACTTTGTTTTTACCCCCACATGGTTTGCACACGATTTCTGAGCTCTCAGGGGGGTAGTGTCCTTTGCAGAGGTGGAGTTTGGAAACTAGCATGATGCTTTGATGGTTTATTGGTGGTGGAATGGAAAGGACAAGGCCTATAAAGCAGAGGCATTGCATTGTGGTTTTCAGGACTGCACTGCTTCCTCTTTTCTCCAGTATACTTCAACACCTTCCATGGATAACCCCCTCCCAACTTTACTTAGGCCCTGGTTAGCGTAATTTCTAAGCGTTGACTGGCTCAATTTCCAATACCACGGCCTTGCTTCGTTCTGCTTTCTTCGACATGTGCCGCTCTGCCCGGCGCTCCTACGGGTCGCACTCAGATTCTGGGGAATTCCAATACCACGGCCTTACCACGTCCATGTCTTTCGCTTTGGCGATGACGAAATGTGCCCGACCGTTGAGGAATTCCAGGCGTATCTCCGCACCTATTCGTCATCTACACTTGTCGTTCCGCCCTATCAAGCAAACATGCCTAAACTGCTAGCTAGCTCGCTCAACATCTCCCAGGGTTTGGCAAATGCTATCCTTAGGGGTGGCCAAATGAACACCATGCGACTGATCGAGATGTACAATCCAGACGGTGACTTAGATAGCGACGAAGCTCAAGCACGCCGCCGTTTTGCCTTGGTAATCTGCCTGCTTGCCGCCTATCTGCTCGTGCCAGCCCACGGGCAGGTCAGCCCTTCGATTGTGAGCGTGGCTGCCCAGATGGGGGCACGAAGGAATGTGATCCCTTTGGTCCTGGCCGAGACACTCTTGGGTTTGGATTTGGTGTATACGGGCCAGTCAGCCGTCTTCAGTGGAAGCCCGCTTTTGCTTCAGGTAATCTCACTCAGCTCACCTTTTCTGGTTATTCGCACGTTCTTGTTTTACCTCGACGCTCGGCTTAGGCTGCTTCTTAGCTCCTTACTTGTCTTTTCGCTCAGGCTTTATCTGACTTCTTACTTGTCTTTTCGCTCATGCAGTTGTGGTTGTCGGACAAGCTGAATCTACTGCACCCACCGGTAGCGGGCTAGAATCTCTTTCCGAAGAGGATTCATCAAAGGGAGATGTGGAACTCTGACATGGACATAGAAGGCTGGTATGAGTTCATGCAACAAATGCAGCCTGACGAGATTGCCTGGAGGTGCCCCTGGCTGGACCTCCCGGACATGGCTACTCATTCCGATGGGTTTGACAGGATGGTGATTGTAGGACTATCAAGCTTCACTTTCTACATTCCCGGCCGTGTCCTTCGACAGCTGGGCGCCTCTTAGGAGAATCACCGTGTTAGCATTGGGGACTTCCGTGTCTCGAATTTCAACGCTCAAACACTCAACGGTTACCAGAGGCGCTGGGGCCTTAGAGCCCTTCAGGCTGAGATGCCTGAGTTTACCACAGGGCTACGGAGTCGCTACAGACAATGCCTGAGAGCGGATGTGAATGCAAGGGAAAATATTAACTGACTCCGGGCCACTTTGCTATGCTTAGAATAAACTGTGAGCCGTTAGGCTTCTTAAGCATTTTGTTCTGTTTTTCATGCTTTAATTATTTTTAAAGCTTTTATGCTCAGCTTATGTATTAGAAGTAGTAATTTGCAATAAAGTTGAAAGACAACGGATTTCCCCTTTTCTGATTCACTTCAATGCAACCTTGACTTGTGCTCGACCTTCCCAAACTGTGATGTGTACCCAAAATGCCAAACCTGGATCGAACTTTTGATGGAATGTGACCGAATCTCGAGGTGAGATTGCCTACGTATCCCTTTTCAAGGAATCAGGTCAGAACGTAGTTCAGGCTAAGGTTCACTCGTGTATTTTACCTCTCCTTTTACGCTCTAACTTTTGCCTAGAGCCGCCTTTTCAGGTTTTCGGCCTAGCGAGCTTTTGACTTTTGTCTATTTATTTTTGCCTAGAACCGCCTCCTCAGGTTTTCGGTCTAGCAGGCTGCTCTAACTTTTGCTTGGAATCGCCCACCCTTGTGGTTTTCGACCCAACGAGCATCTCTCAGGGATAGTAACGCTTGAGTTGATCCAGGTTGATCAGGGTGCTGAATTCGTTGCCAGTCGAGGTCGATGAGCCTAGCAGCGCCCCCGGATAAGATAGTTTTGACGATGTAAGGCCCGGATCGCTTCGGCCTGAATTTCCCACGAGGATCAAATACTGGGGCCCGAATCTCCTTTGTAACCATGTCTCCTTCGACTAAGCCCGTGGACTTCACCTTTTTGTTGAATGCTCGAGCAATTCAACGCTGATACCCCTGAACATGATACAAAACCCGGAGCCTTCTTTCATCAAACAACATTAGCTCGACAAACCTCCCACTCAACCACTCAGATTCTTCGAGACCACTTTCGACCATGATTCTCAGCGACGGTACCTCAAGCTCAATGGGAAGCACTGCCTCCATTCCATAGACTAAAGAGAAAGGAGTTGCGCCCGTTGAAGTGCGGATTGACGTTCGATACCCCCAAAGGGCGAGAGGCAGCTGCTCGTGCCAATCCTTTGCAGACTCGGTGGTTTTCTTGATGATCATTTCGACATTCTTGTTTGCAGCTTCGACTGCTCCATTCGTTTGCGGGCGGTAGGTTGTTGAGTGATGGATTTCGATACCGAATTCCTCGAAAAGCTCCAAGACCCTTCCTTTGAAATGACTTCAGTTATCTGACACAAACGCCTGAGGAACTCCATACCGATAGATGATGTTCTTTCGAATAAACTGAGCAACTAGAACCGTTGTCAGCGTCTTGTAGGATTCAGTCTCGACCCACTTGGTGAAGTAGTCTATTGCAACCAGTATGAACTTATGACCATTTGAAGCAGACGGCCTGATCATCCCGATAACATCGATGCCCCAAACAGAGAATGGCCATGGTGAAGTCATGCCATAAAACTTAGACGGAGGCACATGCTACAGGTTCGCGTGGATTTGACATTTGTAACAGCGCCGCACGTAGTCGATGCATTGTGATTCCATTGTAGACCAGTAATAACCCTGCCTGAGGATCTTCCTAGCGAACATAACGCCGCTCATGTGAGGCCCGCATTCTCCCTCATGAATTTCTTCCATTATCCTTGTTGCTTCAACGCCGCTGACACAGAGCTTGTGCATTCCGCAATGAGACCTTCGATACAGTTTTCCCCTACAGATGATGTACTGAGAAGCTAGCCTTTGCAAAGCAATCCGATCCTTTTTCGTGGCCTCGGTAGGAAACTCCGCGTGTTCCACAAAGTTCCAAATGTCACGGTACCAGGGTAGGCCATCATCGACATCATCGATGGTGTTGATATACTCATAAGCGGGCAAGTCCCTCTGTTCAATCACAACTGGCCGCAACTTAACACCTATTGGAAGTTCGATCATTGAAGCAAAGTCGCCAAAGCATCGGCGAACTGATTCTTCAAGCGTGGGACATGGGTGAAAGTCACCTTATTAAAGCGAGGAATCAGTTCTTCCAAATCTTGGTGATAAGGCTTCAGCTTTTCCTCACGAACCTTCCAATCTCTGTTAGCTTGGGAAACCACCAAGTTTGAATCCCCAATCACTTCCAACTTCTCGACCCCTAGAGCAATGGCAGCTTCCATTCCGACGATGCAGGCCTCGTATTCAGCTTGATTGTTAGTAACATCGAAATTTAGCTTGAAAGCGAGCAGAATGTGAGCGCCGGCGGGCGTGATCAGCAACACTCCAATCCCGAATTCCTTCTGGTTAGCGGCCCCATCAAAATAGAGGGTCCAAACTTCCTCGACCACTGTTAGAACCTCCTCGTCGGGGAAAGTGAAATCTACGTCTTCCGGGCCATCGATCGGGTGATCAGCCAAAAATTCAGCCATGCACGCCCCTTTACAGACTTCCTTGTGACGAGTTGGAGTTCGAACTCAGCCAGCAGAAGCAACCAACGTGCTAGCTTATGGGTGAGCGCAGGCTTCTCGAACAAATACTTGATAGGATCCATCCGAGAAATCAGCCTCACCGAATAGGCTAGCATGTAGTGTCTAAGCTTTCTGGTAGCCCAAACTAGCACCCAACACGTCTTTTCCAGAGGGGTATAATGTTCCTCAAATCCCACCATCTTCTTGCTCAGATAGTAAACGGCCCTCTTGATCCCATTGCTTCCTTCCTGTGCTAGCAAACATCCAATAGCTGTTGGAGAGACGGACAGATACAGAATCAAAGGTCGGCCCGGCGTAGGCGGCATCAGTACCGGTGGGTTCTGCAAATATCTCTGAATAGATTCGAAGGCGGCCTGGCACTTCTCTGTCCATTCGAACGGGACCCCCTTTTTGAGCAAACGGAATAACGGTTCGCAGGTTAGAGTTAGCTTGGAGATGGACCTGCTGATGAATTGGACCTTCCCTAGAAAACTTCGCACGCCTTTCTCAGACTTAGGCGGCTCCATCTCGAGGATCGCTTTGATTTTGGAGGGATCCACTTCGATTCCCCTTGCGGTGATCAGAAATCCCAACATTTTGCCTGAGGTGACGCCAAATGTGCACTTTTGCGGGTTCAGGCGCACATTGTACTTGCGAAGCCTTTCAAGGAACTGCCTGCGCGAGGGAAGATAGTCCTTTTCCTCTTTTGCCTTTACAATCATGTCATCGACGTAGATCTCAACGGTTTTGTGGATAAAATCATGAAACAGGGTCATTTGAGCCTATTGGAAAGTGCACCCCGCGTTCTTCAACCCAAACGGCATCTTCACATAGCAGTAAGTGCCCCATTCCATGACAAACGTTGTTTTCTCTTGGTCCTCGGGTGCCATAGAGATCCGGTTGTATCCGAAGAATCCGTTGACAAAAGAGAGCAAAGCATGCCCTGCCATGTTGTCCACAAGCACGTCAATGTGGGGCAAGGGAAAACTGTCTTTGGGGCTTGCCTTGTTTAAGTCCCTAAAGTCGACGCAGACTCGGATCTTTCCATCCTTCTTGGGGACAGGCACAATGTTGGCCACCCATTTGGGGTATTCTGCAACTCTTATGAACCCCGCATCGATTTGTTTTGTAACCTCGTCCTTGATCTTCTGAACCCAATCCGGCCTCATCTTGCGGAGTTTCTGCTTGACGGGGACAGCCCCGAGCTCCAACGGGACCGATGCTGCACTATTTCAAGGTCAATGCCGGGCATATCCTTGTGGGACCAAGCGAAAACCTCGGGAAACTCTTTAAGAAGCTCGATCGTTCCAGCGTGCTTTTCCGGGGATAGATTCGCACCAATTTGCATCATACGGGGGTCATCCTCGTCTTTCAAATTTACGAAAATTACTTCTTCTTTTAGAGGCTGAGCACGCCTTTCATCTTCCTTTTCGATGAGGGAACGCAACTCGGCCGGGATGTCCCCGTCGAAGCCTGTTCCTTCATCGTCAGGGTCGACACAGTTTATATAGAAGCTAGCAAAGTAGTCGGAAGTAGGATCATGCATTTCATAAAACCCAACAGGGTTGCCAAGTACAACAGACTCGAACTCAAAGTAAAAGCTACGACGTGGAAGGCCAGGAGGCACAAACTCCGACTTCGAGCTAGACTTAGACTTGACAGACTCTGTGTCGGACTCAGATTCATCGTCAATGCATGTTAGACGCTGAGTGAAAATGCAATTATTGATACTTCCCTGTGCCTTGACTATGAGAGAGGTAGGATTCTCGGGAGCATTTGATGAGTCAGGCACAAGCATCAGCACTTCAGCTTCCTCGCCTTTGCCAACCAAACCTACTTGGGAGAACAGCATCTCCAAGCCCCCTTGATCAAAAGTCTTCAGCCAGTCAAACTCCTCATTGGTCTGACCCAGCCGTTTCTTGAATTTCTTTTCAGCAAGCTTTTCTTCGGCCATTTCCTCTTCACCGTCGGCCCAAGTGTCCGCAGCAAAGATCTCGAATCCCGGCAGCCAAGCGGAAGTCTTCGGATCCCGAAATGGCTCTATCTATCCTGAATAAGCGGAGCCTCCTCCTTTTCGAACAAAATAGCTATCGGGGTTACCAAAAAGGGTTCGAGGTTTTCCCGTGTCTTTCCTCTTCTTGGCGTCTTTGGCCGGCGGAGTGTAACCTAAGCCAAAACGGCCTTCGGTAGTAGGAAAGACAGGGAACTCAGCGATCCCTTGTTGGTTGATCCCGAGTCCTAGGCCAGGCATGAATGACATTTTCCTCATCATTACGAGGACGGTTGAGCTTATTGTGAAATCGTCATCCATGGCAATTGCGAGGACTGAGCCAGATGTGTCGAAAGAGAAACCACCGAAGTCTGAGTCTTCTTCCCCGTGCATGATGCCCAAGACAGGAGTTCCATCGTCTGTGAGCGGGCGGATCCCAGAGTCCTCGCAGATTGTCAAAGTCCTGGTAGGGAGCTCCAGCATGACCTTCTGGTGCAGAGTTGAAGGTACCGCCATGATGTCGGCCCTATGAAGCCACGGCCTGCCCAGCAGCAGGTTGAAGGTAGCAGGGACATCGACTACGTGAAATTCCACATCCATCTCGAAGCCCTCAGCGTCCAGTTTCAGCATCAGAGTTCCTTCCACTGCACGGCGAGTGCTGTCGTATGCTTTGACAGCCAGATTAGACGGTGTCAAGTCATTCTTGGTGAGCCCCAAGCGGTAGGCAACCCTCATTGGGCAAACGTTGATAGCAGAGCCATTGTCGATCAGCACGGTTGGCACTCAATGTCCCCGGCACTTGTCGGTGATGTGGAGCGGGCGATTGTGAGCGGTTCCTTCGACAGGGAGATCCTTCTCGGTGAACGTGACGGAGTGCTTGGAGAGGAGTGGCAGCACGAGAGCAATCATGGCCTTGGGGGAAATGTCAATCGGTACTGTGAGCTGGGCCAAAGCAGAGGACAGCTTCTCACGATGCTCCTTTGATGCGATATCAAACCCCAGATAGATACGGCGGTCGGAATCCGTTCGAGCTGTTTCAGAATGGCGTCTTCTTCGGGAACTCCGTTTAGAAAGAGCAGGTCATTCCTTTGAGTAGCGGGAGCGGTGGTCTTCTGAGCAGGCGGATTGGACGAGCTTCCGGCTTGAAGATTGGTTGGCTGAAACACTCGGCCACTCCTCGTGACGTTGGCCACATCCCACCAAGAAGCCGAGTCGATAGAATCCCATAGGTCGGCGGGCACCTCTTCCAGCTTGCGCTTTCCTTTGTCCATTGATGCCACCGTTGCAGTCGAGTCTGTCCCCAGAGCTGTGTCCCATTCCAAGTCCTCCATCACTAGTCCTTCACAAAAGGTAGGGTCCTGTGCGGCATCCTCCTCAAATGGTGCCCCCGGGTTAGTGACGAACGGAACATCCCAAAATCCTCCATCAACGAGAGCAGTGTTGATGGTCCACACCTCGTTCCCCATGTTCAGGTCGACAATGTTGTCCACATCCCAAATATCCGCGGGCGGTGAAGTTTTAACGGTTTCTTCCGCGTCCCACAGGTCGGCGGGAGGTGCATCCAAGACCATGATAGAGCAATCATCTCTGGGAGCCGAAACGAAAGGGCGAGGCTGCTCTGCAGAAACGATGTTCCGCGTGGGGTCAAACTCATGGGCGTAGCGGCCGACCATGCCGTCAATTGAATTCACCAATGGTTACATGGCGCCGAGCGGGCAACGGATATTGGATACAAGCTCCCCTTCTTGAAAATGGTCCCAGTACTCCTCACTGACGTCGTCCTGGTCCAAATCAGCTTTGAGACCTTGGCTTATTTGCCATCCATCGGGCTGCGGATCCCATACATATTCCTCGGGTTCTTCCTCAACTTGGTTCAGCTCAGGTTGGTAAAAGAGTGCGAACAAAGAGAGTCCGTCCAGAGGGTCAGCCTGTGCCGCATTCCACTCTCCTTCCCATTGATCTAGCCATATTTGATTGACTTGAGGATGCGCGGGAAACACCATGTTGTACTGTTCGACCCAATCAGCGCAAAGCTCCTCCTATTCCTTGGCTTTGTCCTCCATGGCCCAGCCGGCGGCCATCATGTTAATACTTGGCTCAGAGGGAAAGGCTACGATCGGCTTAGGGTTGATGGTTGAGGTAATATGGTCGGTGGGGTTGAATATGGTGGAGCTGAGGTTTATCTGGTTCACTTGAAGGTTGGGGTCATGTTTAGGCAGAGAATTGGAGATGACGTTGGGTTTGGTAGGTGGAGTGGGAAGGGTACCATTGTCCACCAAATCTTGTATCGCATGACGGAGGCGATAGCAAGAGTCGGTGTAATGGCCGGGCATTTGGTGGTATGCGCAGAAAGCATTGGGGTTATGGCTAGGGGTGGATTTTGAGGAAGTGGAGTTGGGGCTAGAGGCCTAAGTTGTCCGGTTTTGACTAATTTCTCCAACACCGAGGAAAGTGGCGCCTCGAAATTGGCGAAGTTACGGGGCTGGTTGCGGTTTCGGGGTCTTTGAGGGGTTTGAACTTGGTTAATGTCGGCGATGTGGTTGGAGCTTTCGGCAGAGGGATTGTTAGCAGAGTTTGCATTGGCATAGCTGTTGCCGCCGAACAAAGCAGTGCTGTTTCCGGTGTACGTGCGAGGCTTTGATTTTGAGGCTGAGGCAGAGGAGGAACTGTCACTTCTGGGCAAGACGCCGGTTTGAAGGGCTTCTTCGATGGCCAGCCCGGAGTCATAGAAGGTTTCGAAGCTCACGCCTTGTACCAACACGAGATTTTTGGCGAAGTCCGACTGTAGATTATGGGAGATGATGCGGATTTGATCCTTCTCGCTCGGGCGATCAGGCATGAGAGCGGCCTTGGCTCTCCATCTTTGGATAAAGTCTGCAGAGGACTCCTTTGCAGTCATCTTGGTGGATTCCAACTCCCGAGTGGTCATTTTGAGTTGGGCGTTGTAGCTATACTGAGCATTGAAGACTGTGCCGATGTCCTCCCATGTCCGTCTCTTGGAGATGTCGAGCGATAGGAACCACTGGAAGGCGGGACCGGCAAGAGTTTGTGGAAACAGCTGAGCCATGGCATCCTCTCCAACACCATGCAGTTTCATTGCTCCATGATAGGCCAACAAGTGAGTTTTCGGGTCTCCAGTACTGTCGAATTTTGCGAAGTCGGGCATTTTGAAACGATCGGGAAGCCTGGCGTTCGGGAATGGGCAGAGGCGGTCCATGTCTAGTACTCCCGACCCTTTTCTTTTGGATTTGGCAACTTCTTCTTCCAACTTGGCCATTTTGGCGACCAAAGCTGCCATTTCCGGGCTTGGAGCGGGATTCTTTACTAGTGGTTCCTCTTCGGCAACGGCTCCCTACTCTCGCCTTTCACCGCCTTCCCCTCCTGCTACAAGGGGAAAGTCGCTGCTCGATTAGGGTTCGGAGATTAGCCATAGAGGCATCGGCATGGTCGGCCCTTTGTTGCATGATAGCCAGGTTGTGCTGGAGATCGGCCAATACGGTAGCGAGATTCGGAGGTGGGACATCCGCCATGGTTAGAACTTCTGTTTTTACAAACTTTGGAGATGCTAGCGGAGACGGAGTAGACGGAGGGGACTCGTGCCGAGTGGTTGGCGGCGGATCCTCCCGTGACACAGTGCAGGCCAGAGCTTTTGTTGCGGTCAACTAAAAGACGAACCCCAAATCAAACCCTCAAACGGACTCGTCGGACGGCCCCAAGTAGGTTTGGCTCTTGATTTTGGAATTCTGTTTTGACATCGCCATGACTAGACAGCAAGGTATAAGAGCTCAGTGACAGCCCGCAGTCATTTTATTTGAAAAAATCGACAAGAATGGAAAATGAGCATGCCAACGTCGTCGGTGTCCTCCTAGACTCTAAAGCTAGAGGGAGTCTGCCTTACGACACTCGGACAGTTGCCATAGAATCCTCGGAATTTCTTTTCGACGGTGTATCCTTAATTGAATCGAATGTTACTAAGGGATGCCGAAACAACCTAGGCCTTTGATTTTAACCCTTCTCGAGGTTTCAAAGTTTGATTTCAGAACAACTCGATGTAGACGGCGTGATACTGTAACTGAAATGGCGTAAGCAGCACTGTGCCGGAGCCTGAACGGTGTAAGTGATTAGCACTTTTAACCCGAGTGGTGTAAGCATCACGACATCTTCTCCGTTGTTCCTAGTTGTTCAGTTTGAAACCTCGATCGGGCGTTTGGACAAAGACCTAGAAAAGTATTGATTTCCCGAAGCCCCATTGATTAAGGACTTGAAAATTTTTGGTAATGTGCAACATCGAGATGCCCGACTCGTCATCGGTCCAAGGCAATGTCAAACGGGCGCAAGGCAGACTCGACAAGTGACACCCTAAAAGCCGCCCTAGCATGCTCCTACGCAAAACGGTTATGAATGTATGTACAAGCATGCGATAAGGAAAGCGGTAACACATAGACAAGATATGGGGTTAGAAGCAAGTAATCCTACCCTGCAGGTTCCTGTCTTAGGTTGAAAGGTTCTAGTGCTTCGTAAGTGCTGTAGAGGCCGGTTTTGGCTAAAAGGGGTTCCTCTGACTAGAGCCGCGATATACCTCCCACTACGATGCGTGGAGCAAAGCAATGGTCGAACGGTAGTACGACTCATCATCGTCCAAGGTTGTTGGGCGTTCGAGGACCCCGAGCTCCAATAAATTGTGCTGGTTACCTAAAACACCTCAACGGGGCTGACCAACCATCGATACGAACGGAGAATGCCAAAGAATGATTCGACGAGAGAAAAATGCAACGCTTTTGGAATGAATGCCCTTTGAAGCTTGGCTCACTTTCGTTAACTAATACTTGGGGAAAAACGCACAAGTGAACAATTGTCAAAGCCCCCGTTCGGATTGGTCAGACGCTGAGATCCTGTTACGTTACCATTCCGTTCTTCAGTAGCGCGAAGCGTACTGTTTTGATAGACTTTGAAAATTGTTCAATTATGCGTTAATCGCCAAATACCAATCAACGAGATGAGTCTCCAGCAGAGTCGCCACTGTGGGCACGCGCCCCAAAAATTCTTCGATTTTAGTTTTAAAGAAAATAGGTGTGCGGCCCTCTTTGGAAAAGCGCGGCGAAATGCTTCGATTCAGAGTCGCCACTTGGGTTTTAGCGGTGAGAGCACCCAAGGAACCGAACTCGAAAACGTTTTGCTACGTTTGTTTGATTTTGAAAAATGCATGGACCGGTCCGTCGTCACCTTCGATATCTGAGGTTCGGGAGCCAGTTTAAGAGAGGGGAAGGGTTTTATGGCACCCCTCTCGCCCAATCCGGAGATCGGTCTCTACTTAGGCATTTTATTTTGTAAAACACTTGCATTTTTCTCTCATTTTGTCATTTTTCTAACCAGTTAGGGCGGGGGAACAATTAATGGGGATAAAAGCTGTAACAAGTTGCATTTATATGACAAAATGTTTATGGATGACTTGATTGCAATGCTAAGCATAGATTGAGAACAAGCACTGAGCAAACTAGATAAATTGAAGTACGCTGCCCTGCTGGGACGAGAGCAGGTTCCACACCAGCATGCACTGGCCTACCCAGCACATGCTGTTCTGACCTGCGCACGCCACGTCAAGACTGGCGTACTCCACTTATCTGGTCTCACAGTATTTGTTTGCAACCCTCTGGGCTCTGGAAAGGGACCAGCGCACACCCAAGACAAACCACGCAGTCCAATAGAACAGAATATACATAATTACAGGTAGATGAAATGGCTTTAAGCCATGAAAGAAAACAGAATATCCCAAAAACAGTGTGGGGACAGGAAGGGGCCAAGACTAAACTGGGATGCAAGGGCCAGCCACCGGATTAAAATGACAACTGCCGTACGCCAGCCATCGAAAGCCGTATGCCAATTTGATCTTGGTCCAGTGCTTGGCTTTTGCATCATTTGGGCTCTGGAACATGACCAGAAGGATCCCAGAGGCCCTTGTGAGTAGATAAAAGGTAAGCATAAACGATAAAATCTAGCAACTCCGAATATACAGAAAGCAGTAAACTGATTATTAGCATGCAGGGGTGATTGACAGAAAGATAAGGTGACAGAAATGATGATCCATGATCCCCACGCCCGTAGTGCTCGTACTGCCATGACTGGCATACGGCATAGGTGTACTGTCGTGCGTCATGTATCATCTCATACGATTGTTGTATTTTACCAGTTTAAGGCCAGGACTAGTATTGTTTACTAGCCTGGGCCTTACTGGTCCCCCTCAGGAGCTGAGAACAGAAAGGGACGTAAAGTGGTATACCTTTTTGTATTGAGGTTTGGAGGTGGTATTGAGCTTTAGAGGTTGAAGATGGAGGTTGTATGGTGACTGAACATCAATGGGTGCATGGAAGTGGGCTACTTTCCTTCTCTTTCAATGGAAGAAGAGAGAAGAAGAGCAAGAAGAGATGAGAAGGGAACTTCTTTTTCTTCTTAATGTGGCTAACCCCTTGCAAATGAATGCAAGGGGGGTATTTATAGAGGAGAGAGGGACTGAGATCAGTTTGATCAAGGCCATGTTTGGCTGGTCTTGGGTGAAAAATGGAGCCTCCCATGCATTAAATGCATGGGACTAGTTGATAGGGGGTGTAGGAGAGAGAGGGGACGCCTCTGCCGAGAGTAATCATCAGGGACACTGTGGCCGACGTCAGGGTGGCACAAAAGTCTCGTCCATGTGGCTGAATAAAGTTAATTTGACTGGCGTGCGCCACGTATGCACTGGCGTGCGCCACTTATAACTGGGTCAACGGTCGATGACTGACACGTGGCAGTTAACTGGTGTACGCCTCCAAGACACTGGCGTAAGCCAGTTGGGTTTTGCTGGGGCTGTTTGGCTTTGATTTGAAGGGTTTGAAATGGGTTTGAAAGAGGTTCGGGACACTCAAAGCTCAAATGCACCATCGTCCTCAGACTGTTCTCGACTATAATCATCATTGGGGAAATAATAGATCGACAAATAACATTATCCGGACAGTCCAGAATGGGGTGTCTACAACAAGCAAGATTCTAGAGAGATAGACGACAACGACAGCGACAGAGATTGGCTCAGAGAGGATTGAGGGCTACTACGAAGCCTCATTTACTTCCTGCACTTTTGACTTTTGCTTTTGGGCCTGCGTGCTCAAGTAGATAGGTAGATGGTGGGCGAATAGGCCCCAGTTAACATTTGATAGCTGTTTCGAGGCCTGCGTGCCTTTTTGATTTATGGGCGGGTGTGCCCAAGCAGACATGATGATTTTGATCGATTGAAGTGCCAAACATGCAGTAGTTTTCTTCATCTCGGCATGGATAGATCATAGTTTAGCTATAAAATTTGCATTTTCATGGCTAGCTTATTTACTCTTGTAATAGATAAGAGGAGATAAAACGCACCACTAATACTAAACTTGCATTGATGACATGCTAAGACTGCTTACAAAAACATAAACATGTAGAGATGTGACTAGCTCCGAAGAAGAATCAAGGACACACCCTAGGACACGACCAAGATACGAGGATACGGTAAATATAATGAAATTTTGGGTAACGACAAACCAAAACTCAAAATGCTTCAATTTTGATAAAGCCGATACTTCCATGAGGTCAAATATGTACAACATTTCTCGTACAAAACAACAGAACTAAAAAATACATCCCAGAGCAAAGTTTAGACCAAAAAGTGCTAAAAAAGACACAAAAATGGACACAAGATGCAAAACACAACTCAATTATGTCCCGGACTGGAACCGACACCTCCGTACAGTCATGTTGGGCTCATATGACCTATATGGCATGAGAGAATAGGGCGAGAGCCTTTGAAACAAATTTTGACCACTTGAAATCCCAATTTGACCTTGAAATCCCAATTTGACCTTGAAATAAGCCACCAAGGGTCCAAAATCTTCGTTAAATGTGATACTCTGAATCCGACATTTAGACACAGTCACATATACTAATAATGACTTGCTAGAGTCATCAAAAGTACAAGATACCCCTAAGGATGGAAAATGACCAAAATTGGTCAGTAGCAGCTGCAAACTGTCAAATTGTAGGCTAAACCATCGCACGACAGATTGGAACAATTGCACGATGGAAGAAGAATCGCACGATGATAATTTGCTACTAAGCCATCTTTGTTTGACCCATCTTGACTCTAAGACGTTGAAAGCCTTGTCCCTATCCTTGGCCGTCCAGGATACCTCTGGAGCAGTTCATAGGTGTGCCCTTGCATTGAAGGGGGCAATGCCACCTTGCTTGGATATTTGCTTTGGAAAAGGAAGATATTTCACCAAGCCTTGGCTATAAAAGAGTATGCGCCTGCAAATGTGAGGGACATCCCCCCAGAGCTAGCACTTTGAACACCCCTATAATGGTAAATAACCTTCTAGTCTTGATCAGCCCATGGCTAACGGCCTTTGTAGCCGGAGATTGGCTATCGTTCTGATTTCACGGGCTGGCCGCTTTTCGTTTTCTTCGAAATGTAAGGATTTGCCCCAAAATTCTGATGGAAGCGTTACAGTTCTGGGATCGAGAGGTTCATGTTTTTAGGTTTGGAGACAACGAGCTATGCCCAACTGTGGAAGAATTTCAAGCATACCTCCAGGGGTTTGGTTCGAGCGTGATTGTCGTACCACCTTACAAGAAGAGCATGCCAAAACTTTTGCAATCATGTCTTGACATTTCGAGGGGAGCCGGTAAAAGTCTGTTATTTGAGGGGCAAATCAACATCATGCACCTGATGGAATGGTATGGACCTGAAGGGCACACAAAGGACACCGCCTTGCAGGCTCGACACCGATTTGCCCTAACGATCAGTGTACTGGCCGCTTACTTACTTGTATCTCCGAATGGGTACTCGAAGGAATGTGGTGCCACTGGTTCTAGCAGAGACACTCATGGGCTTGGATCTGGTTTCTATTGGCCAAACAAACATATTCAGCGGTAGTCCACTCTTGCTGCAGGTAAGTTCTCACTCAGCTCACCTTTTTCCAGTTTTCGCACATTTACCTTTTACCTCATCTTTCGGCTTAGGTCATATCGGGGCTCCTCACTTGTTTTCTCGCTCAAGTTTTATATGGCTCCTTACTTGTCTTTTCACCCACTCATACAGCTATGGCTATCAAACAAATTGGGATTGCTCACAGCACCGGAGGCAAACTGGCCTCATCTGCCCGGTCGGATGTATCAGCGCAGGATGATCTATCCGGAGATGTCTGTGAACCAGTGGTACACGTTAATGAAGGAAATGCTCTTGAATGAGATCATCTGGAGGCATGAGGCCCTGGATATCCCAGACATGGCCCTTAATTCTACACGTTTCGAGAGAATGGTGATAGCCAGGCTGACCGCTTTCACATTCTACATTCCCGGTCACATTCTTCGTCAGCTAGGGATAAGTCAAGGACTGTACGAGCCGGAATCGAAACTTTCAACATTCCTGCATTCACTGCACAAAACTTGGCCGAATATGAGCACAATTGGGGCTTACGGCAACTTGGCGGAGCAGAACCAAATTTCAGCATAGAGCTCATGCATCGATACACAGCGTGGCTAAGAAGGGAAATCGCAAGAAGACAAAGTGACGATTGACTCCCGACAATCTCTAATGATCTATAATAAACTGTGAGCCTGTTAAGGTGTCTAGCGTTTTATTCTATTTTTATGCTTAACTGTTTTAAAGGCTTTGCCCAACTATGTAATAGAAGTAGTAGTTTGAATAAAATCGAAAGATTTAAAACTTTCTCCTCTTGATCCAAATGTTGAGCACCACGCCGTTTTGAATGTTGAAGAAAATTCCAAAATGGTGAACCGCGGATCAAGTTGATGGAATGTGACCGAATCTCACAAAGAGACTACCTACGTATCCTCTTTCAAGGAATCAGGTCAAAATGTAATTCAAGCTTAGGTTTGCTCGAGTATTTTTGACTCTCCTTTTACGCTCTAACTTTTGCCTAGTGCCGCCACTTCGGGTTTTCGGCCTAGCGAGCTTTTGAATATAGCCCATTTATTTTTGCTTGAACCGCCTTCTCAAGTTTTTGATCCATGTAGGCTTGCTCTAATTTTTGCTTGGAACCGCCCACCCTTGTGGTTTTCGGCCCAGCAAGCTTCTCTAAGGGGTAGTAACGCTTGAGTTGATCCAGGTTCACCAAAGTGGAGAACTCATTGCTGTCGAGGTCTATAAGTTGAGCTGCTCCCCCAGAAAGGATGGTCTTGATAATGTAAGGCCCTGAACGCTTCAGACGAAACTTGCCACGGGAATCTAATACAGGCGCCCGAATCTCCTTTGTAACCATGTCTCCTTCAACCAAGTCCCTAGACTTCACCTTCTTGTTGAAAGCCCATGCGATCCTTCGCTGATACCCCTGAACATGGTATAAGGCATGGAGTCTCTTCTCATCGAAAAGCATGAGTTCAACAAACCTCCCGCTGAGCCATTCAGATTCCGTGAGTCCGCACTCTGCCATGATTCTCAATGATGGCACCTCAAGCTCGATAGGGAGCACCGCCTCCATCCTCGTAAACTAAAGAATAGGGTGTCACTCTTGTCGATGTTCGAATTGATGTTCGATACCCCCAAAGTGCTAGAGGTAGTTGTTCATGCCAGTCCCGGGCAGACTCAACAGACTTTTTGATAATCATCTCAATGTTCTTGTTTGCCACTTCGATAGCTCCATTCGTTTGAGGGCAATAAACAGTCAAATGATGGACTTGGATTTTGAACTCTTCAAATAACTCCAAAACCCTGCTTTTGAAATGAGTCTCATTATCTGACACAAACGCTTGAGGTACACCATATTGATAGATGATGTTCTTCCTAATAAAATGGGCAACCTGAACTGTAGTTAGGGTTTTGTAGGATTCGGCTTCCACCCACTTGGTAAAGTAATCTATCGCTACCAAAATGAACCTGAGACCGTTTGAAGCAGACGGCCTAATCATGCCGATGACATCAATGCCCCACACAGAGAAAGGCCAAGGAGAAGTCATGCCAAAGAGGTTAGAAGGGGGAACAAGCATTAGATTAGCATGGATTTGGCACTTATGACAACGCCGTACATAATCCACACACTAAGATTCCATCGTGGACTAGAAGTAACCCTGTCGTAGGATTTTCCTAGCAAGCATGACACCACTCATATGAGGACCGTAGACTCCTTTATGAACTTCCTCCATAATCCTTCCAGCTTTAGAGCCATTGACACAGAGTTTGTGCATCCCACAATGGGATCTCTTATATAACTTCCCTCCACAAAGGATGTACTGGGCAGTTATCCTCCGTAACACGAGTTGATCCTTCTTAGAAGCTTCAGTCGGATCACCCCCACTTTCAACAAAATTCCATATGTCGTGGTACCAGGGTAGGCCATCATCGACGGCATTGACATACTGATAGGTAGGACAGTCCCGCTGTTCAATGAGAATAGGGCAGAGTTTGACACCCAAAGGAAGTTCAACCATGGAAGCCAAAGTTGCCAAGGCATCAGCAAATTGATTCTTCAAGCGGGGGATATGAGTAAAAGTAACCTTATTAAAACGAGGAATAAGATCTTCCAAGTCTTGATGATAAAGTTTCAACTTTTCTTCACGAACTTTCCAGTCCCCATTGGCTTGAGATACAACAAGATTGGAATCACCAATGACCTCGAGTTTTTCCACACCGAGGGTAAGAGCGATCTCCATACCAACAATACAGGCCTCATACTCAGCTTGGTTGTTTGTGACATTGAAATTGAGCTTGAACGCAAGCGGAATATGAGAGCCATCAGGTGTAATCAATAGTACTCCGATCCCATATCCCTTTTGGTTGGCTACTCCATCAAAGTAGAGTGTCCACACATCTTCGACAACTGTTAGCACTTCCTCATCTGGGAACACAAAATCTGAGTCCATCGGTCCATCAACAGGGTGATCGGCCAAAAATTCCGTGACTGCTCGTCCCTTGATGGATTTCCTCGTAACATACTCAAGATCAAACTCTGCCAACAAGAGCAACCAACGTGCTAACTTACCAGTAAGTGTTGGCTTCTAAAATAGATACTTGAGAGGATCCATTTGAGAAATCAATTTCACTGGATAAGCCAGCATGTAGTGTCTCAACTTCTTAGAAGCCCAAACAAGAGCCCAACATGTCTTTTCCAGAGTTGTGTAGCATTCTTCACATCCGACCATCTTATTACTTAAGTAATAAATGGCCTTTTCAACTCCTTTATCGCCTTCTTGAGCTAGTAAACACCCCATAGACGAAGGATTCACAGACAAATAAAGTATCAAAGGCTTCCCGGGAATCGGTGGCATGAGGACCGGAGAATTCTGCAAGTAATTCTGAATGGATGTGAAAGCCGCTTGATACTTTTCTGTCCATACAAATGGAGTGTCCTTCTTTAAAAGACAAAACATTGGCTCGCAAGTCAAAGTTAACTTGGCGATGAATCTGCTGATGAACTGAACCTTCCCCAAAAGGCTCCGCACTGCTTTTTCAGACTCTAGTGGCTTCACCTATAGTATAGCCTCAATCTTCGACGGGTTGACTTCAATCCCACGAGTAGTGATCAGAAAGCCAAGCATTTTACCTGTTGTGACACCAAAAGTACACTTCTGCGGATTGAGACACATTATATACTTACGGAGTCGTTTGAAGAACTTTAGAAGAACAGGGATGTGCCCCTCACGAGTTTTTGACTTGGCGATCGTGTCATCTACATAGACCTCAACTTCTTTGTGCATCATGTTGTGCAAAATGGTCGTAGCAGCGCGCTGATAAGTAGGACCGGCATTTTTCAAACCAAACGGCATGACCAAATAGCAGTAAGTCCCCCATTCAGTGATGAACGTTGTCTTCTCACGATCTTCTGGTGCCATGAGAATCTGATTATAACCTGAGAAACCATCCATAAACGAGAGCATGGCATGTCCCACCATATTGTCAATGAGCACATCAATATGCGGCAGGGGAAAATCGTCTTTAGGGCTCGCCCTATTCAAATCCCTGAAATCGACGCATACCCAGATTTGTCCATTCTTCTTAGGAACCGGCACAATGTTGGCAACCCAGGTGGGGTATTGAGAAACCATAAGAAAGCCAGCGTTGATCTGCTTGGTGATCTCATCCTTGATCTTCTGCACCCAATCCGGCCTCATCCGCCTTAGTTTCTATTTTATGGGTTTAGCATTTGGCAGTAGAGGAATTCGATGCTCCACTATCTCTGGGTCAATACTGGGTCAATACCGGGCATGTCTTGATGAGACCATGCGAAAATATCACTGAACTCTGTGAGCAGTTCTTTGAAGTCCTGGTATTCCTCTGGAGACAAAGTGGAGCCCACTTGAACTATTTGGGGATCGTTTTCATCTTTCAAATTTAAAGAAATTACTTCTTCTTTTAACGGCTGAGCATGCCTTTGATCTTCCCTTTCGATAAAGGCACGGACTTCCTTGGGAATATCCCCATCAAAATCTATCCCTTCATCATCAGGGTCGACATAGTTTATATATAAATCATCAAAGTAGTCAGAAGTAGATTCTTTCATTCCAAAAGGCCCCTCAGGGCTACCAAGTACAGCAGAGTCAAACTCAAAATAAAAGCTATGACGTGGAGGGCCAAGAGGCACAAACTCCGACTCAAAGCTAGACTCAGAAGACTCCGTGTTAGACTCAGACTCAGACACATCATCAATGCAAGTTAAGCGCGGTTTGAAAATGCAATTTTTAAGGCTACCCTTGGCTTCTGTAGTAAGAGAGGTGGGATCCTCGAGGGCATCGGGCTTGAGCATGAGCACTTCGGCTTCTCCAGCTTCCTCGGCCAAACCCACTTGGGAGAACTCATAAAATAGCTGCTCCAAGCTTCCCTGATTGAAAGATCCCAGCCAGTCAGTCTTGACTTTCGGTTGTTTGAGCTTTGTCTTGAATTCCATCCTTGCTGGCTCCTCATCGTTATCCGACCAGGTGTCGTTAGCGAAAATCTTAAAACCCGGTAGCAGTTCCCCAATCTTTGAGTCGATAAAGGGCTCAGCCTGCCTTGTGTAAACAGTGTTTCCCTTCTCGCAGACGAAGTAACTGTCGAGATCACCATAGAGGGTTCGAGGTTTTCCTGCACATTTCCTTCTTTTGGCATCATTGGCTGAGGCGATGTACCCCAAACCAAAGCTGCCCTCACAGGAAGGAAAGGTAAGGAATTCTGGGATCCCTTGTTGGTGAATCCCTAAGCCCAGCCCAGGTAGATAAGACATCCTTCTCATGATATCCAAAGCAACAGAGCTTATGATGAAGTCCCCATCCACGTTGATGGCCAAAACAGAGCCAGATGTGTCGAAGGAGAAACCTCCGAGATCCACATCTTCTTCACCGTGCATAATTCCCAAAACTGGAGTACCATCCTCCTTAAGCGGGTGAATGCTTAAGTCCCCGTAAATCGTTAACGTGCCAGTAGGAAGTCCCAGCATGACTTTTTGGTGGAGAGTAGATGGCACAGCCATGATGCCAGACCTATGGAGCCACGATCTACCAAGCAAAAGGTTGAAAGTTGCAGGGATGTCAACAACATGGAATTCAATATCCATTTCAAAACCCTCCGCATCGAGCTTGAGCATCAGTGTACCCTTGACTACACGAGGAGTGCTGTCGTATGCCTTAACAGCCAGATTGGAAGGTACGAAGTCCTTTTTAGTCAATCCCAGACGGTAAGCCACCCTTAAAGGGCAAACATTGATTGATGAACCATTGTCGATGAGAACAGTCGGAACCCAGAGCCCTCGACATTTGACAGTGATGTGTAAGGGGCGATTATGATCGACCCCTTCAACCGGCAGGTCCTTATCAGTGAAGATCACGGTGTGTTTGGAAGTAGGTGGGAGGATGAGAGATATCATCGCTTCGGGAATGATATCAGCTGGAATCTCAAGACGGGAAAGAGTGTGGCAAAGTTTCTATCGATGCTCACAGGAAGAACAAATCAGTGCCCAGATTGATATAGCAGCGGGAATTCGCTCAAGTTGTGTCTGAATCATGTCCGTATCCAGAGTGCCAGTAGGTACCTCAAGTGGTGCAGACCTTGGGAAGGTAGAGGGCTCGTTCCTTTGGTTAGAAGGGTTGGACGAGCTTCCAGCCTGCAGACTAGAAGACTGAAAAATCCGTCCACTCTCGTAACATTTTGAACGTTTCCCAAAGAGGGCACGACCTGAGGGTCTTGATCAATATCCCAGAGGTCAGCAGGGACTTCACCCAGTTTGCGCTTCCTTTTATCAGTCGCTGATGCCATCGTAGGCACTTTCAAGTCTAAACCCAAATCCTCAGCCAAGCCTTTTACCAATAGTGTGTCCTAGAAGTCCAAATCCTTGACCGCCGTGACCTCTGCCATAGGTTTCGAGTTGGTAATGAAAGGAACATCCCAAAGTCCACCATCGGCTAAAGAACGATTGACAGTCCAAACCTCTGCCCCCACTTGGATATTGACTATATCATCGACATCCCAAAGATCGGCTAGCGGGATAAGGTCCATGACCATAATACTGCAGTCTTCCCAAGTTGGAAAAGGAACTCTAGGGCGTGGAAGTCCTTCATCAACAATGTAGAAGGTGGGGTCATGCTTGACATCAGACACCGAGCTGTCGAGCCTGTCGATGGTAGTGGGGAGAAAGCATTCCCCTAAGATGCGGGGCTCTTCTTGAACGAAATCATCCTCGACAAAGTGAGTCATGTAATCTGGCAAAGCGTAGCCTTGAAGAGGATTAGTGTCAAAATCCAATGGAAATTGCCAAGTGGGTTCAGGATCCCAATAGTATTCTTCTTCGAGAAGCAGAGGTTCGGGCTGTTGGAATAGCATATACAAGGAAATACCATCCAAAGGATCGAGCATCGCCTGGTTGTGTTCGACCTGCCATTCTTCGTCCCAAGCCTGGTCATGCTGAGGGAGTGGGAGATACTCGGGGTGTAATAGGAAGCCTTCTAGCTCAAGTTAGTTCCACTCTTGGATTAAAGGAGTGGCATAATCATCACTGTCGGCTATAGACCAACCCACGGCCTGCATGCTGAGTTCAGGCTCTTGCTTGAAGAATGTTGGTAATGCAGCCCTGAACTGGCTTTCGAAGTTTCGAGAAGAACTAGGATTTGTTATAACTAGGATAGGATCACGACGAGTCGAGGTAGGACCAAGTCGTACAGGGTGAATAGGGTCATCATGGAGATCACCAATGATGTCATTGAAGAGATCGAAGCCTATCTGCAGGAGTTGAAGAGTTGGATTAGGACAAGAGGGTTCACCAATGAACATGAGTTCTGCTTCTGACTCCAAAGGCATGGTTACGACCGGTTTGGGTTGATTCACTAGAATTATGTGGTTGATGGGGTTGAATATGGTGGAGCGAGGGTTGATTTGAGTGGAGTTGGAGATATGTGGTTAATATGTGGAGCAGCATTGTGCTTTGGCATGGAATTGGAAAGGATGTGTGGTTTTTGAGATGGTGGAGGTGGAGCCTGAAGGGTCCCTTCATCTATAAGGTCCTGAATCGCATGATGGAGACGAAAGCAGGAGTCTGTAAGATGACTAGCCCCTTGGTGATAAGCGCAGTAGAGATTGGCTTTGAAACTGGGTGAAGGATTTTTGGGTAGAGGAGTTGGATCAAGAGGCTTCAGATGACCCGATTTGATCAATTTTTCCATAACAGAGGATAATGGAGCCTCAAATGCGGAGAAACTGTGGGGTTGGTTACAAGGACGATTGTTCTATGGAATCTGCACTTGATTGACATCGGCGATGTGGTTGGTAGTGTTGGAGGAGGCATTGGTGCCACTGGTTGCTGCGTTGGAGAAAGTCCCACCCCCAAACAGTGCATTGGCATTGCCAGAGTATGCCCGAGGTTTTGATTTCGGAGGGTTAGAGGATTCTCCTTTTGATAGAATACCACTTTGCAGCAAATCCTCGATGGCCAGGCCAGAGTCGAAGAAGGTATCAAAGTTTGCCGACGCTTGAACAAGAACCAAATGCTTAGCATAAGTCTGGCTAAAGATTGCAGGAAATGATGCGGAGTTAATCCCTCTCACTCGGACGATCAGTCATTAGAGCGGCTTTGGCCCTCCACCTCTTGACAAAGTCCGCGAAGGACTCTTTGGCTTCCATCTTCGTGGATTCAAGTTCTTGCGTCGTCATTTTCAGCAGGAGGTTATAACTGTATTGCGAAATAAACGCAGCAGCAATATCCTCCCAAGTCCTCCTCTTGGCAATGTCGAGCAATAAGAACCAATGGAAAGCCGGACCAAAGAGAGTCTGAGGGAACAGTTGCGACATGGCCTCGGGCTCGACTGACATGAGCTTCATAGCAGCGTGATAACTATAGAGATGAGTCTTAGGGTCACCACTGCCGTCAAACTTGGCTAGGTCTGGCATTTTGAACTTGTCGGGAAGCTTGGCATTGGGATATAAACAAAGACGGTCCAAGTCGATTCCCCCAGCACTGATCCTTTCAGATTTAGAGACAGATTCCTCCAGCTTGGTGATCTTGGCCATAAGAGCAGCCAAATCAGGATTTTGAGCAGGCCTAAGGACAGCAGGGTTCAGGTTTGCGGCTATTGGGTGAGCTTCTCTTGGATTGGGCTGAACTATGAGCCGCCCTACATGATTCGAGTCCTTGACAAAGATGGGTTCTGCATGAACATCCTCATCGACCTCGCCCCCCACTTCTGCTACTGGCGGAAGACGAGTGTTGAAGAGGTCATTCAAACGGGTAACATTGGCATCTGTCGGAGCAGCCTTCTGTTGCATGGTGGTGATGCTATTCTAAAGGCTTGTGAACATTGCTTCCACAGTGAGTGGTTGGGGTTGATTTGCCATGACTGGTATTTCAAACGAACTTGATGAAGATGAAGGAGTTGGCGATGTTGGGGGTTTAACTTCCTGAATAACTGAAGATGAGCTTGACTGAAGATTAGCCAACAGAGAACGCGGAGAGTCTTCTGTTGCGACTGACTGGGATTGTAACCTGACTAGCCTTTGAACCGAATTCTGATGCAGACATTCCCAAGTGGGTTTGCCTTTCTGCCTCGATACTCTCCATGGTGGTGCAATGATTCGGAACTTTGCTTGCAGTAAAGTAAGAAAAGGCTCAATAGGTGTCTTGGAATAACTTTAATCTAAATAAAAGACTAATACGAAAGCGCAATCACTATCGTCAGTGTCGTCCTAGACTCTAGATCTAGAAGAGAAGTCTATCTTGAAATGTTCGGACACTGCCAAAGCCCTCGGAAATCCTTTCGAAGGTGTATCCTTTGAATAGATTGAGGAACAATAAGAGATGTCAGAATAGCCTAAGCCTTTGACTATTCCACTCTCGAAATTTCAACTTTGAACTTAGAACAACTCGGTGTAGATGACGTGATACCGGAACCGGGGCGGCATAGGTGACACAGTGCCATAGCCTAAACGGTGTACATGCTGTGCACAATAACCAAGGTGGTATAAGCATCACGGCATTCTCTCTGTCGTTCCTTATTTTCTGTTTGAAACCTCGATTGGGTATATAGGCAAAGACTTAGAAAGTCTTGATTTCCCAAAGTTTTGTTAATCTAAGGACTTTGAAGATTGATAACATGCACTGTCAAGATGTATGACTCTTCATCGGGTTCGAAGTAGTGTCCTTACATTTTAAGACAGACTTGAACAGACAGACTTGAAGAATTGAAAGCCTAGAAGCCGCACTAAACATGCTCCTACGCAAACGGTATGTATGTACAGTGATGCAATAGGGAAAGCAGTAACACGAAGACAGTATATGGGGGTTAGATGCAAGAAAATCTTAACTTGTAGGTACCTGTCCCAATTTGGAGAGTTCTAGTGCTTTGTATATGCAAAGGCTGATTTTGGCTTGTAATGGGTTCCTCGGACTAGAGCTAAGATATACCTCCCACTGCCCGCGTAATCGTAGAGCAACAATCAAACGGTAGAATGACTCATCATCGTCGAAGGTTGTTGGTCATTCGGGGTCCCCGAGCTCCGGTAAACCGTGTCGGATTGCCAAAACGATCCAACGAGACTTATCCCACATCGATGCAAGTGAAGAATGCTAAAAATTGATTTAAGAAAAGAAGAATCACAATATCGCAAAATGCCTTTTCAAATTTAGCTCACTTTATTTAGTCCATTTTAAAAGGAAATTACACAAGTGATCAATCGAAAAAGTTCTAGATTGGATTGGCCGGACACGAGGTCCTGTTAAATCACCATTCCGGCCTTCTGCAGCACGAAGCTCACCGTTTTGACAGACTTTTAAAGGAATGGTCATAAGTGTATTAAACTTTTAAGCATGGATTAATATTGGTTTGATTGTTCCCCAGCGGAGTCGCCACTGTGGGCAGCATGCCCTTCGAAAATTTTTGGATTTCCGAATTCGAGGGCCTGGAATCAAGGGAGCGCCTGCGTGGACGACCAGTACTTGCAAAATACAGAGTCGCCACTCTGGTTTTGAAGGCTCAGACGCCCAAGGAACCGTATTTCGAAGCACCTGCCGCGCTTTTATTTGATGTGAAAAAGTTAAGGAACTAGTCCATCATAACCATATTTAGGTTCGGGAGCCAGGTTACGAGCGGGGAAGGGTTTTAAGGCACCCCTCTCGCCCAATCCAGAGATCGGTCTCTACTTAAGTATTTTGCGAAAATGTTTGCGATTCTTCTTTTATTTAACCAATTTTTAGCCAATTAGGGTGGGGAAACAGTTAATCGGGGATTAAAGCTGTAACAATTTGTAGGATGTGAACAAGATTGCATGGATGAATGATATACGAGAAAATAAATGGGATAAGATTGAACACTGTGGCTGGACATTAAAACAGTGCGTTGGAATGAATCTGATACAAGCAGCATGCAAGTCAACCGTCGCACATCATACTCATACCATCGCGCGATGGTCATGTCCCTCCAACAGGTTCAATTTTACCTCCTTCTGGGCTTTGGAAGGACCAGTGCACATCCAGGATCAAACCAAGCAGTTTATATGTACTGAAAGTAAATAATAACTACAACAAGGGATAACGAGAATAAAACACAACCCCTAAACAGTGGGGGTACCAAAGAAGAGGCCTTTTAGACCAAGTTGTCCATGCAAGGGCAATTGCTGGAAACAGACTGACCATCGCGCGATGGAGTCAGTTCATCACGCGAGTGTCATGACTGGACTTCCAGGAATTGCTTTGCATGCCTGGGCTCTGATACATGTTTAGAAGCAACCCAGAGGCATTCCCAAGCTAATGAATAAGAGTTCTAAGTTAAACTACGAATTTTATCATGCAAAACAGTGAATCAGTTTTAGTCATGCTTCACAGTTATTTATAACACTGATAAAATAGAAAATAATCTAGCATCCCATCCCCACAAGGACCATCGCGTGCTGACGAGAACCGTAGCGCGTGTGACTGGGTCCGTCGCGCGTGGGAGTTCCAGTGCATGATTTCTTGTAACCCTGCTGACATTACCAGCCTTGACCCTGACAACCCCCTTCAGGGATCAAAACAGTAAATAGTAGGGAATTATACCTTTGCTTGAGTGTTTTCAAAATGGATTGAACAAGGTGGTGTAGCTTGGAAAATGAGTGTATGGATGTGGTTAGAGTGAGGGTATATCAAGTGTATTAGGGTTTGTAGAGTCTTTTTTTGCTTGAAAATTGGTAACCTTAGTCTTGGAAGACCAATGGGGTATATATAGGAGATGTGAGAGTGCTTGGTGGGTGGAGGGCTTGGCCTAGCAACCAGCCAACAAGGCTGGCCATCTTCCCTTGGTGGAGGAATAGGCCAACAAGGTGATGGGAGTGGTTGTGAGGGTGATGCAACCTATGCACCTGCAAAACACTGTTTAGTCGACGAAAACGGGGTTTCTCAGGACAGTGGTACCTTGATCATCACAAAATCCAGCTGGAAAAAGTTGTAAGTGATAGGTGTTGACCATCGCGCGACACAGTGACTCCATCGCGCGACGATGAAACCACACCCCGCGATGGTCAATAGTCAAGGCTTTGACTTTGACCAACACCTGGCAGATGGATCATCACGCGTGAGATCCACTCCAACGTGTGATGGTCAAACCTGAGGTCAGGGCTTTGACTTGGGGTTTTGGGGATTTAGGATATGTTCCACACACTCCAAGCTGAAACCATTTCATTCTCAAGACTATTTTTGCTCTAATTCATCATTGGAGAAACAAGAAATCGAAAAACAAAGTAAAACAATTGGGAAACGAGATTGGGGTGTCTACAGTTTCAATGTCCAATAGTTCCCAAGCTATTACATCATTGGCTCAATGGCCCCAAATTGACTTAAGTACCAAGTGTCAAGGGAGTTAAGAGTTACAAATATTCCACAGTCAAAAGAATTATAACTTAAGTTACAAATACATCTTTCAATAAGAAATTTACAAAGATGAATAAGTAACTCCTTTGGTTAGCTTTCAAAAAGGTATGTCCACACTCCAAGCATGCAAGCTATGGATCCGGGTTAGCACCTGAAAATGATGTAAGGTTTGAGCTACACTAGCCCAGTAGAAAAGTCTATGCAAACACTATATGCAAATGAGCAATATGGATGAACAAATGATAGAAATCAAACGACAACGGATGTATGCACAACTGATCACAATCAAAGTGTCCAACTATCACCAATCTTTCTTCTTGACATACTCTTAAGTCTTGTTCATTCTATTCATGTCACAACATCTCGTATCCTTTATGTGTTTGAGCTGAAGCTCCTGTAGGGCCAATTATGAGATCCCGATATCCCCTGCCAAGCGCCTACCTTGTAGGTTAGGCCTTGAGTGTTCAATACGAGCATTAGCACCGGCCGGGCCAATTATGGGATCCCGATATCCCTTGCCAGGCACCCACCTGTCAATGGGCCCCGAGTGTTCGTGCATCATTCACATACTCATGTGTATCGTTCGTATTTCAACATTCAATAACTTACATTTCTCATTTCTTAACTCAACGAATTCATTCAAGTCCATTGGAAACCCCTCTAGCGTGAAATAAGTAATACTCTTCAAAACACTTGAAAGAATGCATCTACAAATCCATTAGAGTCGTTGGGAAGCTCCAAAAAGTGATTTGGAAAAACATAGGAAAAGCAACTCATAGGCACTGTGCCTACCGGTAGGTGAATGAGTCCTACCGGTAGAAGAGAGGAATTCAACACTTGACCTACTGGTAGGTGAAAGTTCCTACCGGTAGAATCTGGAAACAAAAAGGCCAACATTTTTTCCAGGAAACGCTTTGTACTTGGCCTGCTGGGAGAAGAAAAGTTCCTACCGGTAGGGAATGAAGATTTTGAGCTGCTGGAGTACGTTTGAGCTGGTTATGAAGAATTTCTCACTTGTGCTATCGGTAGGTGAAAAGTTCCTACCGGTAGGGGAAGTACGTTTTTTGGCAATTTTGACAGGATTTTCAAATTTCGATCCAATCTCAATAACAACCAATACAAGCTCAAAGATGGCACAAGAATACTCAAATAACATATAAAGAGAGGTAGAATTCCCTAACTTGAGTATCCAAGCCGAAACCGAACAGATTGAGCAAGCCCAAACTTCTAGAATCCAAACCGAGCTAAAATACACCAAACCAAGCTCTATCCAATGCGATACGAGCCCGAATACGCAAGTAGAAGATGGTGTTGAGGTTGATTGTTATGGGTTTTGAGTTTGGAGATGAGTTCTTGGGTATGGGAGTGAGAGAGATGGAGAGAGTCGAGAGAGAGTGAGAGACCGAGAGATAGAGAGCGGAGGAAATGGGAAATAAATCCCCTGGCACACACACATATACACACATGCACTATATCACACTAACACCCTTATTTTTCAAACTCTTGCACATTTAACCTCCACATTCACATTCCCATGATTTTCTACCCTTTTTTCTCAATTACAAACATTAAAATTAAATAAAGAAATTTACGAGTCTTTACATTCTACCCTCCTTAAAGAAATTTCGTCCTCAAAATTTAAATAACCATGCTCAACTAGGTTATGCATCACATAGATATGCAAAAGCCATAATCATCAATATTAGGCAACATGCTAAATATTAAACACTTCAATCTCGAGTACTCACATTGGTATTTATGCTGGAAACAAATGCAGATACTTCTCTCTAACCTCGTCTTCTCGTTCCCAAGTCGATTCCTTGCTGCCCTGACTTCTCCATAAGACTCATACTAATGGTATTGTCTTACCTCTTAGTACTTGATCGCGTGAATCTAGGATACGTATCGGTTCTTCCCCATAAGATGCATCGGCCTCTAACTCGAGTTCGGACCACTCCAACATGTGCAACGGATCCGGTTCATACTTCCTTAACATAGACACGTGAAACACGTCATGTATACCCGATAATCTCGGTGGCAACGCCAAACGATACGCAACCTCCCCAATCTTCTCAATAATGTCTAGCGACCCAATATAACGCTGCGATAACTTTCCCCTTTTTCTGAAATGAGACAAACCTCTACGTGGCGATACTTTGAGGAATATATGATCTCCCTCTTCAAACGACAACGGGCGATGATGACGATTAGCATAATTCTTTTGTCTGCTTTGTGCGGTCAACAATCTTTGGTGAATCACCTTAACTTGTTCGGTTGTTCTCTCTTGAGCTTCCTTAAGGCATTGATGAATTGCTTTCTTGCTCTCGGAGGTCTCCTTAATCATATCCGGTCCTACAAGTGTAGCCCCTCCCAGTTCGGTCCAACACATAGGCGATCGACACGGTCTCCCATATAAAGCCTCATACGATGCCATTTTCGATACTAGATTGATAGCTATTGTTGTACGCGAACTTGACTAATGGCAAATGATCCTCCCAACTACCCCAGAAGTCCATAACGCAAGCCCGAAGCATATCTTTTAAAATCTGAATCGTTCTCTCAGATTGCCCATCAGTTTGAGGATGATATGCGGTACTAAATAAAAGATTAGTGCCCAATGTGGCTTGCAAACTCTGCCAAAAACGCGCGGTAAATCTCGGATCTCGATCAGATACAATGGATACGGGAATCCCATGAAGGCAAATAATCTCTCGAATATACAAATGGCTAAGCATATCCATGGAATCGGTGACTTGAATAAGCAAGAAGTGAGCGGTCTTAGTCAAACGGTCCACAACTACCCAAATAGTGTCATGCCCCCTCAGCGATCTCGGTAAACCCGTAATGAAATCCATGGTCACATTTTCCCACTTCCACTCGGCCACTGGTAATGGTTGTAGCTCTTCCGCGGGTCGTTGATGTTCCGCTTTCACTTGTTGGCACGTGAGACACTTGGACACCAAAATCACAACGTCCCTCTTCATTCTGGACCACCAAAATTATCCACGCAAGTTGTGATACATTTTCGTCCCTCCCGGATGAACGGCTAAAGGAGAATGGTGAAACTCTCGCAAAATTTCTTCCCGACACGAAACGGGTACGAACCACTTTTCTTGATAGCGCAAACTTTGATCGGCGTGGATCATCCACCCTTCTTGAGCGTTTCCACTAAGGAATCTAGTACGGAATTCCTCCGCTTCTTCATCATGTTGTTGAGCCTCAATTACTCAAGTTGATAAAGTCGATTGCACCGTCAAAGTACACAACGTGACCCCTTTCCGAACATCCTCAAAGTGCATGGCATAGAAGCCCAAATCGTTCATTGCTTTCCACTCGTGAATCGCTAAGCTTGCAAGGTGCGTCAATTTCCTACTCAATGTGTCTGCCACAACATTCGCTTTCCCCGGGTGATATTGTAATTCGAAGTCGTAATCCTCCAAGTGCTCCATCCAACGGCGTTGACACCGGCTAAGTTCTTTTTGACAAAATAGATATTTCAAGCTTTTATGATCGGAAAAAAACCTAAAATTTTTCACTGTACAAATAATGGCACCAACTTTTCAAAGCAAATATGATAGCCACAAGTTCTAGTTAGTGTGTCGGGTAATTCCACTCGTGAGTTTTCAACTGCTGTGATCCATACGCTACTACTCGCCTTGCTTGCATCAATACGCATCACAACCCTTTCTTAGACGCATCACAATATACGGAGTAGCCAACTCCACGTTCGGGCACAATCAAAATAGGTATGGCAGTCAATCTCCTCTTCAATTCCTCAAAAGCTGCCTCACACGAGTCACTCCAAACAAAATGGGTTCCTTTATGCGTCAATCTAGTCATTGGTGCCGCTAAACGAGAGAAGTCAAGAACAAAATGGTGGTACTACCCAGCCAAACCCAAGAAACTACAGATTTCAATCACATTCTTCGGTTGCTGCCAATTCATAACCGACTCTATCTTTGCCGAATCGACGAACACTCCACCTTTCGAAACCACATTACCTAAAAACTTGACTTTAGATAACCAAAACTCACATTTACTAAGTTTAGCGTACAAACGGTTCTCTCTTAAGATCAAGAACGATGGTAAGATGAGATTGGTGTTCCTTCTTCGTAGGTGAATAAATCAAAATGTCATCCACAAAGATGACAACAAACCGATCAAGATAAGCACGGAAAATATGATTCATCAAGTCCATGAACGTAGCTGGGGCATTCGTCAATCCGAAAGGCATAACAACGAACTCATAATGGCCATGACGAGTACGAAAAGCAGATTTAGGAATATCTTCCTTCAGAAAACCCTCAACTGATGATAACTGGACCTCAAATCGATTTTTGAGAAACAAGTCGCACCCCAAAGTTGATCAAACAAATCATCGATTCTAGGCATACGATACTTATTCTTAATGGTGACTCGGTTTAGCTTATGATAGTCGATACACAAACGGAGTGAACCATCCTTCTTTTGCGCAAAAAGAGCCGGTGCTCCCCATGGAGACGTACTCGGACAGATGAATCCTAAGTTCTTCAATTCATGCAACTGAGTCTTTAACTCTCTCAATTCAGCGGGCGCGAAACGATACGAAGGTACGGAGATAGGAGCGGTACCGAAAAGTAAATCAATAGAGAACTCAATCTCTCGTTCGAGAGGTAAACCAGGTAACTCTTCTGGAAACACATCTGGGAAGTCGCAAACCATCATGGGTAACTCCCCACGCACGGAGGCATTCTCATCTAACGTCAAACTCGCCAATAATGAGTAAACCAATTCTAGCTCATGAGGCCCACACAAATACGGATCCAACGGTTCCCGACACTCCCCAAAGAATTCGAAGCAAGGACCCTCAGGAGGACAAATACGAACTCGACGCTTGAAACAATCGATGGTAGCATGAAACGTGGATAGCCAATCCATTCCCAAGATAAGATCAAACCCCGGCATTCCCAAAACAATGAAGTCGAACATGAAGCGACGATCACGAATAATCAACTCACGATGTCGATAAATACAGTCAAGAGGCGTTCTACCCCCTAGAGGTGTTTCGACAAACAAAGGAGGACTAATAGTTTTTGTTTCCAATTCCAAGGCACACACAAATGATGTAGCAATGAATGAATGCGATGCTCCAGAATCAAAGAGTACTTTAGTGAAGGAGTTGAATAAAAGAAATGCACCCTTCACAACAGAAGTTTCTGGAGCCTAAGAAGTGGTAGGTGGAATAGCAGAAGTGATGTTGTAAACTCGCCCCTGGGTACCATGACCCTGCACAAAACCCCCTTTCTGACATGAACCCAGAGCAGGCACGAAATAACTTGCTCCCTTACCAACCCTGAAACTCTAAACCGACTTAGTCTGGCGGAAGTGAGGTTGCTGCTACCTTTAAGTACCCCTGAACTGCTGGCCAACACTATGCCCCGTTCTTGACTATTGCATGGAACCTGACTCACTGTGCATTCCTGACCCCTGAAGACAATTCTTAGCGAGATGATCAGTCTTACCACAAACATACCAAGCTTTCGAGAGATGTGGACACTGAGCAAGAACATGTCCAAATTGGTTGCATTTGTAGCACACGGGCGAAGGTTTAGACAGGGCACCCCGAGTTCCCAAAGAAGAAGGCAGCGGCCTAGAGTTTGACGAACTACCCTGCGGTGTCTGAGATGGTTCCCTTGGCCTTTTCCTCCCCTGACTCCTAAAGCTCCCCAACGAAGAACTCGCACTCACGATTGATTGCCGCGGTTCCCAAACTCCCCTATTCCTTTGCGCTTTCTTTGGAATCTTAATACTCCTCACACACTCAACTACTTCGGCGTAATTAGTCTTGCATTGCACCATTACCATCCTCCTCACGGTATTATGTAGCCCTCTCTCAAAGCGTCTACATTTCCTCTCTTCCATCGCCACCAACTCTGGCACAAAATGAGATAAAGACTGGAACTTCTGTGCGTACTCTGACACGGTCATACTTCCTTGTTCTAACTTCTCAAATTGGTCCTTCAATTGATCATGACTAGTTTTCGAAAACTATTGCTCCTCGAAAAGCACCTCAAACTCTGCCCACATCAGATTCTTAACATCTGGTTCATGTGTTTGAGTCGGGGTCCTTGCCGCCCTCCTTACGTTTTTGCTATTTTCCAGAATAGATTCCCACCACTTGCTGGCTTCCCCAACTAACTAAACAGCCACAATACCTACTCTGATATTATCTTTAGTGATATTAAGAGCTTTAAAGAGTTTACGAATTTGAGCTAGCCAGTGGTCAGCTACCAGAGGGTCGCTATTAGTCCCATCAAACACTAGTGGATTCCTATGGCTAAACTCTCGCATCGCCACCATGGCTCGATCCTCGGCATTCTCTCTAGGAGCTTGGTTTAAATGATTTGCAGCTGTAAGTGCTGCAACAAGGTCCCTAGCAATTGGTTCTGAGCATGAGGTACTTCTGCACCTCGACAGCCCCAGTCCCCGGATTCCCACATGGGTTCTCCCCAAGCTGGCTAACCTCATCTTTAGGAGGTACCCCACGACCACAACCACCCTGGGTTCCAGCCCCATCTCGTCTATCACTCGTCCTCAGAGACATCTTACTACATGATATAAGAAAGAAGAACAATTAACAACTACATTATTACTATGAGGTCAAAGCCCCAACTTCCCAACATGGGTTAACAACTCTACACCACTCTACAGTAATGAAAATGCAATGCCAAGTAATCACGTGAATGTTAGTCATACAAGCATGCATAAGTTATGTTAAAAGGACACGACATTTTGAACCAATGAGACGAAATGCCTCCCCACGGTCTCTAGGTGTTCTAAACCTATGCTCTGATACCAAGTTGTCATGCCCTCGATTTTCAGCATAAATATCGATGATTTTCGTAATAAGAATCCTCACATTAATCTGTACGATACCCAAAAGAGCTCAACATTTTCATTTTCGTAATTGCATTTCAAAGTCCAATAGTTCCCAAAATATTACATCATTGGCTCAACGGCCCCAAATTGACATAAGTATCAAGTGTCAAGGGAGTGAAGAATGTATCAAGTGTCAAAGAAGTTAAGAGTTAGAAATATTCCATAGTCAAAAGAATTATAACTTAAGTTACAAATACATCTTTCAAAAAGAAATTTACAAAGATGAATAAGTAACTCCTTTGGTTAGCTTTCAAAAAGGTATGTCCACACTTCAAGCATTCCAAGCATGCAAGCTATGGATCCGGGTTAGCATCTGAAAATGATGTAAGGTTTGAGCTACACTAGCCCAGTAGAAAGTCTACGCAAACTCTATATGCAAATGAGCAATATGGATTAACAAATGATAGAAATCAAACGACAACGGATGTAAGCATAACTTATCACGATCAAAGTGTCCAACTATCACCAATCTTTCTTCTCAACATACTCTTAAGTCTTGTTCATTCTATTCGTGTCACAACATCTTTTATCCTTTATGTGTTTGAGCTAAAGCTCCTGTCGGGCCAATTATGGGATCCCGATATCCCCTGCCAAGCGCCCACGTTGTAGGTTAGGCCTTGAGTGTTCAATACGAGCATTAGCTCCTACTGGGCCAATTATGGGATCCCGATATCCCCTGCTAGGCACCCACCCGTCGATGGGCCCCGAGTGTTCGCACGTCATTCACATACTCGTGTATCGTTCGTATTTCAACATGCTATAGCTTACATTTCTCATTTCTTAACTCAATGAATTCATTCAAGTCCATCGGATACCACTCTAGTGTGAAACAAGTAATACTCTTCAAAACACTTGAAAGAATGCATATACAAACCCATTAAAGTCAATGGGAAGCTCTAAAAAGTGATTTGGGAAAATGTAGGAAAACCAACTCATAGACACTGTGCCTACCGGTAGGTGAATGAGTCCTACCGGTAGAAGATAAAGAATTTAGCACTTTACCTACAGGTAGGTTCCAGTTCCTACCGGTAGAATCTGAAAACAGAAAGGCCAACATTTTTTCTAGGAAACGCTTTGTACTTGGCCTACCGGTAGGGAATGAAGATTTTGAGCTGCTGCAGTACGTTTGAGCTAGTTATGAAGAATTTCTCACTTGTCCTATCGGTAGGTGAAAAGTTCCTATCGGATGGGGAAGTACGTTTTTTGGCGATTTTGACAAGATTTTCAGATTTCGATCCAATCTCAATAACAACCAATACAAGCTCAAAGATGAAACAAGAACACTCAAATAACATATAAAGAGAGGTAGAATTCTCTACCTCAAGTATCCAAGCCGAAACCGAAGAGATTGAGCAAGCCCTAGCTTCTGGAATCCAAATCGAGCTAAAATACACCAAACCAAGCTATATCCAACGCGATACGAGCCTGGATACGCAAGTAGAAGATGATGTTGAGGTTGATTATTGTGGATTTTGAGTTTGGAGATAAGTTCTTGGGTGTGGGAGTGAGAGAGATGGAGAGAGCCAAAAGAGAGTGAGAGACTGAGAGACTGAGAGATAGAGAGAGGAGGATATGGGAAATAAATCCCCTAGCACACACATGCACTATATCACACTAACACCCTTATTTTTCAAACTCTTGCACATTTAACCTCCACATTCACATTCACGTCATTTTCTACCCTTTTTTCTCAGTTACAAACATTAAAATTAAATAAAGAATTTACGGGTCTTTACACGAACGGCCCCTCTAGTCTGGATCTAGCCTTAGGATGTGCTTATATCTAGGTTCTGACAACCTTATTGCTTTGTCTTGGATGGTCAAGATAAGGAGATTGGCTCTGATTCCAAAGCATTCGAAATTTAACCTGCCTGACATGACTTACACATGGTTGCTAAAACCCTTGGTACAATCACACCCTAAGTGAGATTTGGACCTGAGGAAGGTTTGTAGGAAGTTAGGACGGTGATAACAATGACAACATGTGTGCATAGACCCTTCCAAGGTTAAGACAGGGACCCATCTGTTAGAACTATGTGTTATATCCTCCTTACTTAAAGCATTTTCGTACTCACGTGCCATATCATATCATCGTATTGCATTGCACTTGTATGGTCCATCCACTTGGCACTCGTCTACTTGTCTTCCGGGACGCGCACTCACTCCCGCCTCGTCCTTTGCCCTTCTTTCCTTCCCCCTGTGGTCCAAAAAGATTGTCAAGTCCCGATGAAGAGTTGTGCATTTGATTACATGAACATTGTCTAAATCAATTAATCCTTGAAACGATAAAGCCTTGGGGATATCAAAATTTGTTAAGTCATTAATACTTTTTTCAATCAAGAATTCAATGGAGATTAAGAAAACAAGTAAACTACAATGCCGTGATGCTCACACCACCCAGGTTATGGTGCCAAGTCACTTACACTGCTCAGGTTGACGGCGCCATGTCACTTACGCTGCCTCGGTTACGGTATCACATCATTTATGTCAAACGGTTTCTAAAACCAAAACCGAAACTTTGAATGAAAAATTTTAGGGACATAATTTGTTTTGCCATCTCCCAAGTCTTGTCATTCCTGAACAAAGGATACACTATTTAAAGAAATCCTAAGGATCGAGGCAATCTTTAGGGATTGCACTGTTAGTCTAAGACTTTAAATCCATGGAGTTTACGATACCTCCAGTGTTTGCTGTGGCCATACGGCTCCCCTGGTTCAGTCTAGTCTTAAGGAACATTAGTATCTAGATTTTGGCAGTCATATTGCTCTGTCTCGGATGGTCAAGATAAGGTGATTGGCTCTGATCCCGAGCGAATGGGATTTAACCTACCTTACATGACCTACCTGGATCGTCAAAAGTCATCTGTGCCACGTTTTAAGTGAGATTTGAACCATAGTAGGTCCCTTAGGACTGTCTAGGAGACCTTAAATCCATTGAGTTTGCAAGACCTCCGGCGTTCGCCATACCCAAATGGCCCCCGGTCTGGGCTAGCCTTAAGAACACAGGTATCTAGGTTACAGCAATATTATTGCTTTGTCTTGGATGGTCGTGATATAGGCACTGGGTCTATCGCTGTAGAGTAAATGACTTACCTAGGATTGTTGAAAACCATCTGTGCAGTGCCTTAAGTGAGACCAAGCCAAGCTAGACCTTAGGACAACACCTAGATCAACGACATGTACATGGCATGTTCTTTCTTTTTAAGAAACGTGACTAAGGACTCATCTAAAATTCACTTTTTACTTTATTGTTAGTATTGGGCCACCCATCCTACACAAAACCACACTGCCTTCTCTGACCACATCAATAGCAGGGAAAAATGAGCTGAAAAAGACTGTGGAGGAAATGAGTTAGAAAATGGACAAGATGCTAACTCTGGTCCAAGGACTAGTCAACCTTCTCACCTCCGTAATACCGAATCCAAATCTGGGCCTGAATAATGATGTTAGGAACCCAGGGGCTGATAGGTTGACAAACTTTGCTCAAAAGTGAAACTCTCAGAAATATTCAAGGACTTGGCTGAAATTCTTGATGGTAGGGCTCACTCGAAGGAAGATAATGGACCCTTTTTCCGAAACCAGTGCTGAAAAAAGGACTTGCATATTGTCTCGTTAGAGATAGATAAGAACAACCCTAAAGGAAAAAGGGTGTATCCCGGTGATAGCAGAACACTATATGGTTGGAAGGCAAGCAAAGCTTTCGTTAGGGGCACCTCGGGCACCACCGTGAACCCTCAACTCAGTCGCAGAACCAAACCAAGGGCCTTCTTCCATTTCTCTAAACCTCAATCCCTGGTTTATGAAAAGCTCCTCAAAACTGGCCTCATCAAGCCACTCCCCCGAACTCCTCTACCTCAAAAGCTCTCGGCAAATCACAACCCAAATGCCTTATGCACCTTCTATCAAATACCCGGTCATGTTACTGATGAATGCAATCGTCTCCACCACGAGATTCAAGACCTCATCGATGACAAAATTATCCCTCCTCCATAGCCAGACATCATGCCCAAATGCAATCCTTGTATCAACCTCTGCCTTTTTCAGTAGAGAAGAGTGAACCATCAAGAGCCATACAACGGTCCGACCTTCCACGAGTCTAGGAGTTTGCAAGCTTCGAGTCCTTGTCCTTTAAACGACCATCTCTGTGTTTGTGTTAATCTGTACCTTGAGTCTTTCATGCTTTCACTGCTGTGTCTATGTGTTCTCAATTTTAAGTCTGTAAGAGTCAAAATAAAAAAATATGTGTCAGTTTCGTATGCCTGAACTACGTTGTGACCTGATTCCTTTACAGGATACGTAGGCAGCCTCATCATGAGGCCTGATCACGAGCATTCGAGTCAATCCCAAGGTTCGATCACTGTCTTTTGAGTCAACCCCTAGTGGTTCGGTCACTATCTTTTGAACATCGCATATTTGTAATGAACTTAGGGTTTTGAAATTTTTTTCCACCATCAGTTGAAAATCATGATAATCACTTCAAAACACGAGATGATTTTTGATTGAACCCTCACCTCAGGCAAGAAGAAGAATTTCAAGGGACTACTTCCCGATGCCGTATACATTCTAAGAAGCAATGTCGTGACTCTGAAAAGGCTCCCTAGGTCAAAACTTCAAAATCTGACCTAGGCAAAAGTTAGAGCATGCAAACAAAAGCTTCTCAATGGAGCATCTAGGATTCAGTTGTTAGGTTGTGCAATCCAAAATGAAGAAAGGCCATCATTTCTTTCATCCTACGCATAAAGATATATCTTTTGATAGCCCCTTTTGAGCCCCAATCAAATTCTTCGAACCTCAGCCAACCAGCTATCCCCCGCATCGAGGTGAAATGAAAAATAAAAGTGCCAGAAGAAACATTGAAATTCAAAGCATCAAAAGAGTGAAAGTGCCAAACACATCGAGATTCAAAGCATCAACAGGGTGAAAGTGTCAAACACACTGAAAGGCATTGAAGGCATGAGAAAGCAAATGAGAAATCAAGAGAAAATGCCTACCGAAGCAAAGGGGTACAAAAAGTTCAAAGATAGCTGCTAGCTTTGAAAACCCAAAAGAAAGTGAAATTTTTGAGCCAATTGTCCTTTCTTTGTTAAGTCCAAACCATGGCCCACATTACAACCCAAAAAGTCCTTTCAGATTGGAAAGCACAACTTGATAGCAAGAACCTTAGGCGTTAAGAGGCATGATAAAAAATCAATACATGGAGAAAAGTCAAAGCATTGCTCAAAGTAAAAATCCAAACGGGGGCATTTTTGATCCACGGGCCATCATCAGTAACCTAAGGCATGGTGATAAAAACTCTCGTGTTTTAACAAAACAAAATCAAAAGATTTGAATGAAAGTCAATTGATGAAGTAAAACAATTTTTGAAATTTTGAAAGGAGAATTCCAAGAACCTTGGCATGTCTGCCATTTCAAAGAGTCAAACTCTTCGCCCAATCAAGGGCACCATTCGAAAGTCGCTTCATTTTTCCCTCCCTCATTTGCATCAGCGTAGTCTTGTCAAAATCCACCCCTGTTGCCAAAAGCCAAAAGAGTCATCTCAATCTTGTTAATTCTCGATTCGTGGAAGCCATTTCAACACATGGAAGAATACCACCCTTGAGAGAAGCTCATTGGGCTGAAAACCGCAAGGGCGGGCAGACCCAAGCAAAAATTAGAGCAAAAGCCAGCTAGGTCGAAAACCCGCAAGTGCAACCTAGGCAACAGTTAAGGCAGGTAATCAAAAGGGCTCGCTAGACCGAAAACCCAAAAGGGCGGTACTAGGTAAACTTTAGAGCGCAAAAGGAGAGTGTTAATACCCGAGCGAAACCATAGCCCGAATTGCGTGCATGGTCAACTGGTTACCAAAACCATCAAAACTGGGGTTCGTCACTCACTGGGGCACAACAGCTCAATGTCATCTATCGAGGCAAGCATATGCCAAACTTCAAGACTCAAGCACAAACTTCAACCCAAAGCTCAAGCCTTGACCAAAGGCAATTTCTAGCCCGAAGCTTGAGTCTTGACCAAAGGCAAAATCCTGCTCAGAATCCAAACTCCGACCAAAAACAAACTCCAGCTCAAATCTAAGCTCCAACCAAAAACAAACTCCAACTCAAATTCAAGCCCTCACTATAGGCGAATTCTAGCTAGCCCAAAATCCAAGATACCAGCCCCCTTGGCAAAGATAGTAAAGCAAAAAGGGCACTCAAATGTGTCCCTTATTTTTTCAAAAAAAGAAAAAAAGGAATATTGTCCACACCGTTGTCAAGTGCCAAATCGCGAATCTTGAATGTTGTCCAAAAGTCAATCAACCAAGCTACGGTCCAAAAGAACTGATGCTTCTTAGTCTCTCGAGTGACGGTCCAAAAGACCTAAGCTTCTCATTCAACCAAGCTACAGTCCAAAAGACCTAACGCTTCTTAGTCTCCCAAGCTACACTTCTTAGTCTCCCAAAGCTACGGTCTAATAGACCTAATGCTTCTTAATCTCTCAAGTGATGGTATAAAAGACCAAAGCTTCTCATTCAACCAAGCTACGGTCCAAAAGGCCTAATGCTTCTTAGTCTCTTGAGCGACAATCCAAAAGACCTAAGCTTCTCATTTAATCGAGCAACGGTCCAAAAGATCTAAGCTTCTAGCCGAGCGACGGTCAAAAAGACCTAAGCTTCTCAGTCAACCAAGCTTCGGTCTAACCGATCTAAGCTTCTCAATCAATCAGGCGATGGTCAAAAGGATCGAAGCTTCCCATTCAATCGGGCGACAGTCAAAAGCATCTAAGCTTCTTTATCGATTGAGTGACGGTAAAAAGGACCTAAGCTTCTTCATTTATCGAAGCAACAGTCAAAAGGACCTAAGCTTCTTCGTTTATCGAAGCGACGGTCAAAAGGACCTAAGCTTCTTTGCCTATCGAGCGACGGTCAAAAGGACCTAAGCCTCTTTGTCTATCGAGCTATGGTCAAAAGGACCAAAGCTTCTACGTCAGTCGAGTGACAGTCAAAAGGACCTAAGCTTCTTTGTCTATTGTCTATCGAGTGACGATCAACAAGACCTTAGTTTTTTTTGTCTTTCAGGTTACGGTCTAACAGGCCTAAAGCTTCATCGTCTCTCGGGCTACGGTCTAAATGACCTAAAAGCCTCTAAGTTTCTTGGGCTATGGTCTAACCGACCTAAAGCCTCTTCGTCTCTTGGGCTATGGTCAAACCGACCTAAAAGCCTTTTAGTTTCTCGGGCTACGGTCTAACCAATCGAAAGCCTCTTCGTCTCTCGGGCTACTGTCTCACCAACCTAAAAGCCTCTTAGTTTCTCGGGCTATGTTCTTACCAATTTAAAGCCTCTTTGTTTCTCGGGCTACGGTCTAACTAACCTACAGCCTCTTCGTTTCTTGGGCCATAGTCTTACCGACCTAAAAGCCTCTTAGTTTCTCAAGCTACGGTCTTACCGGCCTGAAGCCTCTTTGTCTCTAGAGCTACGATTTAACCAACTTGAAAGGCTCTTAGTTTCTCTGGCTACGGTCTTATCGACCTAAAGCATCTTCGTCTCTCGAGCTATGGTCCAACTAACCTAAAGCCTCTTCATCTCTCACGGTATAGTCTTACTGGCCTAAAGCTTCATCGTCCCTCGGGCTACAGTTTAAACGACCTAAAAGCCTCTTAGTTTCTCAGGCTACGGTCTTACCGACCGAAAGCCACTTTGTCTCTCGGGATATAGTCTAACCGACCAAAAAGCCTCTTAGTTTCTCAGGCTACAGTCTTACCGACCTAAAGCCGCTTAGTTTCTCGGGCTACGGTCTAACTGGCCTAAAGCTTCATCTTCTCTTAGGCTACGGTTTAAACGACCTAAAAGCCTTTTAGTTTCTCGGGCTACGGTCTTACCGACCAAAAGCCTCTTCGTCTTTTGGGCTACGGTCTAATCAACCTAAAAGCCTCTTAGTTTCTCAGCCTATGGTCTTACCAACCTAAAGCCTCTTAATTTCTCGGGTTACGGTCTAACCGACCTAAAGCCTCTTTGTCTCTTAGGCTACGGTCTAACAGACCTAAAAACCTGTTAGTTTCTCGGGCTATAGTATTACCAACCTAAAGCCTCTTAAGTTCTTGGGCTACGATCTAACCGACCTAATGCCTTTTTGTCTCTTGGGCTATGGTGTAACCAACCTAAAGCTTCATTGTTTCTCGGGTTATGGTCTTACCAACCTAAAGCCTCTTAGTTTCTCGGGCTATGGCCTAACCGACCTAAAGACTCTTTGTCTCTCGAGCTACAGTCTAACCGACCTAAAAGCCTCTTAGTTTCTTAGGCTACGATCTTACCAACCTAAAGCCTCTTAGTTTCTCGGGCTATGGTCTAACCGACATAATGCTTCTCAATCATCCCCACGAATATCTTGTCTCTCAGGACTCCATTGTTTATCACCCTCGTGCTCTATGAGCATCTCGTTTATTGGGACTTCATCGTCTATCACACTCTTCAAGCTCGCGCTCTACGAGCATCTCGTCTCTCATCCTCCGAGACTTTGTCTCTCGTTCTCTGGGACTCCATCGTGCTCTATGAGCATCTTGTGTCTTGTCCTACGGGACTCCGTCTCTCGCCCTCCGGGACTCTGTCCCATATCGTGCTCTACGAGCATCCTGTCGCTTGAGACTCCTTTGTGATCGGTAGTAGTGTGTCGTCTCTCCACTCTAAGTAGTGTCTCATCTTTCCACTCTCAGTAATGTCCTGTCTCTCTGCTCTCAGTTAGCATGCCATCTCTTCACTCTAAGTAGCGTGCCTCTTAATTAATTAATTCACGCTTTGCACTAATGGTCTACTTGATGACCAAACGAGTTACCCATTTTTTGTACACTAATGGTCTACTTGACGACCAAACGTGTTACCTGCTCTTTACACTAATGGTCTATTTGATGACCAAATGTGTTACCTGCTCTTTACACTAACGGTCCACTTGATGACCGCATGTGTTATCGCCCTTTTTGCACCAACTAGCTGCATGTATTGCTTCTGTACTTGCCTGCATGTTGAATGGAGGTGTTCATGGCGTATTTGCTTGCATTATCATGCATGCATTGTCCCAATTGAACTACGTTGGTCTGATCCCGACAAACGGGGTATGTAGGCAGCTCCACGAGCACGACCACCATTGGTATTTGCATGCATTTTGGTTTCCATTTAAAGACTTCGGAGCAATGGATTGGGATGTCTATTCTTTAACCATCACTCATACCAATCAATGGTGTTCAAGTTCCGTTAAAGAAGGACTACGGTAGAAACCCCAAACCAGACCTCAAAGGTTCTTTAAATTCAACGATGATGAAATAAAGGAACAATACCTTTAAGAGCTTGAATGTGGACTCCCAAAGCCCAAAAAGCCAACTAAAGCCCAGAACTGGACTTGGGACACCGCACAGGATACTGACTAAATCGTACGGTGTAGCAAATTTCACTACACCGCACGTGGTTTGGAGGTATATCGCATGGTGTTTCTAGGAAAAGTTCTGACTGGCTCAAAAAGTTGTCGGCCACGCTTGTTGGAGCCATAACTGAAAAACAGCTTAGCAGGGAATATAACTTCTAGCTAGCCTAGAAACCACTTCCCCCGTTTGCATTGATATTCCTTAGCTTTTGCCTATAAATACACCCCCTATTTTAGATGAAAGGTACCCCTCCAAGTCTTGAGAAAGTTACTCTAACATTCTCTTGACATTCTTTCTCTCTCTACAAAATTCCATTTTTCTTCCCCTTCAAATCTTAGTACACCACTAGCTTTGGAACTCCACCACCCCAAAGCTCCAAACTTATACTCATCCATCCTCATCCAAGCTCAAAGCCAAAGGTATAAAAGCAAGTTTCCTTGGGCTAAACCCAATCTTAGCCTTGAGGGGAGCTTTCTGTAGTCACACTTAACCTATTTGTGTTAAGTGTTGACTTAAAAACCATTTTTAGAAGCAAACCAAAACAAAAACCAGTAACTGTATTGGAAACACTACTCTGTACGGTGTTCTGATACACTACACAATGTAGTGGGATCCGACGTACGGTGTTATGTTGTTCATCAATTTTTTGTGTTATTTGTCTTGATCATATCTGTCCACTGTTGGCTATACTAATGTTAGTGAGAGATCATCGCAGGTACATTTCAGATTGAAGTTTCATCTAAAAATCATGTCTTTATTTTCTAAACAAGTTTTTATGATCATTCTCAATGATCTAGTGCATCAAAAAGGGTTTACAAATTGATTTATGGAAAAATCAAAAGAAATGATATAAAGAAAGCTATTTGGATCAATGGTTTGCTTCATTTTTAAAATTATGTAACTTTTCTGAAATATGCCTGAAGCTACACCATATGATGTTTTGAGGAACAACGTACGATGTAGTCAGTTATACAGTGCGAGATTCTAAGTAACTGTAGTGGGCTGTCAGTGAAGAGGTACATCATGGTGTACCATCAAACCAAGTGAGGTATCTTGATACACCGTGCGGTGTAGTTTGTAATTGAGGCAGACTGTTGTTATACTATCATTTCATTTCGGCACATCATTCATTTGCCATCTACTGCACAGTAAGCACCATGGGCACGCCAAAGTGATACATTTAATCCCATGTCCCTTTCCCTTATTTGTTTTCTAAGAGTTTAGTTTTCCAAATGATATTCAAAGTTTTTCCCCTTTGAAAATGTTAAGTCAAGACCGATTTTTATCGGGCAAATGGGGTGCTTTTCAACAAAACCTTCCCCATTCGTAACGTGGCTCTTGAACCCAAAGTCTCAACATTTTTGCTAGGCAAAAAGCCTTCTTTTCAAAACAAACCCTCGGTTTTTCGGATCATCCATCTCGAAAAATCCAAGTAGCAACTCTTGAGCGTATCGGTCGGGGAGCCCATATATGGTCCTGGGTGCTTAGGAGTGGTCTTGAGTGCTCAGGACTTATTTTTTGAAAATTGTTTTGATTTTTGAAAGCTCAAGAAACAAGGTCCAAATTTAAACGATGCTTATTTTAATCCAAATTTGTCATTGGGCGGCCCTAATGTAGAGACCCATAAATTTATTAAAATGTTTTATACGAGGCAAAAAGGATGAAGTAGGTTAAGAATATTGATTTGAGGTCGATATGTTAGAGCATGGTACCTTAGGGGGGTATGTGTTATATATGCTATATATGTATGTGTGTCGTGTATTTGGGAGAGGGGGAAAAATCGCTTTCCCAAATATCTCTCTCTCTCCCGACCTCTCACCCCTTTCTCGGCTCTCTCTCTATATCTCTCTCACTCAAATTCCATCAAACCAACACAAAACCCATATAATACACCTTCCAATCTTCCATCCTTGCATGTATTGGAGGTTGAATCACGTGGGTAGGAGTTTGGCGACTCGTATTTGGCTTGGTTCGAAGTTTAAAGTTCTAGGGCTTGGGTGATCTTTCGATTTCAGCTTTCACCCTCGAGGTAGGGATTTCTCTCACTCTTTATATGTTATTGAGTTGATTTTGTACATGATTCATGCACTGGATCGTTGTTTCGAGGTAGGTTTGATTCGAGAGTAAATCTGCAGAAAATCTACTCGAAACGAGCTGGTATCAATACCTTTTTAAAAGGTTAAAAAGGTATCGATACCATTGTGTTAAAAACCCAGATAGCACTTTGGTATCGATACCATTCTTCAAGGTATCGATACCGTTCCATCTGGAACTCATAGGTATCGATACCTATCAATACGCTTGGCTTAAATTGTTGTATTATGCTCCAACTTCAATGCGTTGGTTTCTGAGCCTTTCCAACTCATTTCTAACTCATTTCTAGCTATTCTAAACCACTTCCAAACATAGTTGTTCACACTCTAATGATTCCTTGGTCATCCTCATTTGTTGGCTCTCATTACGTCGGACACGAGTATCAAATGAAATGAATTATCGTCCTAATGCCTTAATTGGGCGTTCGTTCAACTATCAATGATACTATGAGATGTTAAAATAGACAATGTGAACTCGTAAAACCATACGTATGTTGATAAGGTTGATTCTTAAATTGAAGGGTAGATGAATCATAACGAAGTACGATAACTTGACACTTGATGCCATGTAGTACGAGGAGTTAGTTAAGATAACGAGTTTGAAATAAAAAATGAAAATATGAATTGGTATGTGGACCGTTTACTTAAGATCAATCTCTCTTTACCTACAATCATGCAATTAGAGCATTAGAAACACTTATGGTGAAATGCAATACAAATGAATCTAAATCGGATGTTCAGGGTCATAAGTACCCAGAACTTGAATCTGATGTACGGGGTCATGAGTAGCATGAATGTAAAATGGATGTACATATGGGGTCATGAGCACCATGAATGTAAATGGATGTACATACGGGGTCATGAGCACCATGAATGTAAAATGGATGTATGGGGTCACAAGTACCTGGAAATATTTTGTGGGTATATGGGGCCCTAAGACCCGAAAAATTTCTTAAGCTCATTATTCGGTATGTTAATGGAGGTAGAGCTACTTGAGCTTCTATTGGAGATCAACAGGAGATGTACGGGGTCCTTAAGACCCGGAATGTAAGTCATTTGATGTAGAAGCGTGCAAGATGGAGTTTGATTAACAAGGACACATAAAAGAATGCTAATAGATTGATTAATGACAAGTGAAGTGCCCCTTGAGTTTTGAGTTCCCTTCATGAAGTTACATTAGTTGCATTCTCTTTCGTTATCTCAGACTTCATTCTTTTATGTTCAAATCTTCTCATTTGCATATAAAGTTTGTACAGATTTTTCTACTTGGCACATGTTTACTCAACCATTCATTTTCAAGTGTAAATCTGGAACAGTAGCATTGTAGACACCTCCTAAACGGGGCATCGCAATACAGATTGATCAAATTTGTTTGGTTCCACTTCATAAACCAAGATCGTGGATATTCCCATGGCTAGGAACATCGCCACACAATAACAGTTATCATCAAAATAGAGTCGCCACCTAGTTTATAAAAACTAGAAAAAGATAGAGATTCTGGGTACGGGAGCCAAGAGTATAATAAGGGGAAGGTGTTAGGCACCTCTCTTTGCCTAGTTGTAAGAGTGGCCTATAATCGTTCAACATATGATTAGTACTTGCTTGATTTAATTCTAAACATACAAATTGATTTTAGCCTTTAGCAGTTGATAAGGTGAGCCAGAACGATAATTGAAGCATGCATCAAAATAAGTAGAAAACAAACAGGCTATCCCAGAGAATGGATATCTCGGCCGGTGAATAGATGTGATGGTCGAGGGATCCCACTAGATTGATATATTGGCCGAGGGATCGATGTCCTAGCCGATGTTCTTCCTCACACTAGGCTAAATGATTAACAGAAAATCAAAATGCTACGATTAACATATAAAAGCATGAAAAAGATCAAACCATAGGCCCCTGGGCCTCACCACCTTGATCCCTCAGTTGCTTGATTGCTTTAGATTGGGGGTGATTGACTGATTTGCTTCTCGCAAAAACCCTAGGGTTAGGGTTGGTGCTTTGGGTGTTTGATTTTTTGGATTGCGGCTGCCTTCGGGATATTAGGGCTTTTGTAGGGGAGATATGAGAGAGTGTTTCTGCAGAATTTTGTGGCCAGAGAGGGTTGATTCTGATGTCTAATTTTGGATCCAAAGGCCCCTTTATATAGGCATAGGGTGACACACTCCAACCAATCATAATGCACGATTTGAATAGGAAGTATATAACAAAAATATCTCTTTTCATAGTCTCCTTACGTAGCCCAAACGCATTGGAATTTGGCTGCTAGGGTTTTGGGCACAGATCAAACGATTGACAGAACATTCCAGAATCTGGAAAAAAGACAATCTGGCGGCCAAACGATAGTTTTGGCAGCCAAGGAATGGATATTGTTGCCAAGGGATGGACCTGTCGGCCGAGAAATCAATCTCTCAGGGTGACTTTCAAACAACATGTTTTACGGGTGAAAGAATGAAGTTGAGGCTGTGAGATAGATCTTATGACCGACAGATGGATTCTCCTAGGATCTGTATTTCTATCTGAAAGGCTATATGGCTCTTAATTGGATCCTCTAAGTGGCTAAAAGTACTCACCAAAAGTCCACGGGTTTACGAGAAGTCAATCATGAATCACTGTATCCATTCATCATTCGGATGGTCCCTAAGGTGGGACTTGAAATAATCGTTAGGTCAAATTGGGGTGTTTAAATGCATGGAGTGTTGTTTATGCATATATTGGAAATCTTTCAAAAGCTAACATGGGGAAGTTGCAGTTGATATTTTTGTGAAACTCTTTTGAAGATGTAATTGTAACTCTATTTTTAGTTATTATGTCAAACAGATAATTGTAAACTATTTAACTCCTCTAATCCCCTTTCATTCTTTGTAATTATATGTGATTGGGCCGATGTGCCATGGGTGAAAATCATTTTGGGCTATGATGTATATAATTGTGAAAGTTTTAGTTATGAAAAAGATATTTATATTTATGTTGAAAATTGAGGGCGTGACAACTTGGTATCAGAGTGTCTAGGTTTGAATACCTTGAGATCGTGGTGAGACTTTAGTCTCATGGGTTCAAAATCATAGCAAAAGTTTTTACATGACATTGGTGCTTGCATGAATGACTCAGTACATCAGCATGACATTACATTTACAAATAACGTAGATCGTAATGGTGTTGTCGACTTATGTTGGGGAAGTTGGAGGTTTGATCTCATGATGGAGCCATGGTTGTTGTCGTTGATATTTGTTGTCATTGATTGTTTTATGTTTTCAATTCTTATAGCACGATGCCCCCGAGACGTGAGAGTAACCTTGCTAGGCAAATTGTAGTGGCACTTGCAGAGTCGAATCTTTTGAATTCAGCATTTTGGGCTAACACAAATGACCGTGCCATGGAAGCGATGAGGGCGTTCCACCGTATGAAACCACCAGAGTTCGATGGGGAGAGTAGCGATCCTCTTGTGGCCGACCATTGGCTTGCACAAGTTTGTAAAATCTTTAACACTCTTAGAATTGCTGAAGATGATCTACGAGTGAGTATTATGGCCATTCAACTTATTGGCGAGGCGAATGAGTGGTGGGAATTGGTTTTAGGAGCAAGAAGAGATGCTAGGAGAGTGGCAAGGGCAATTAATCAAACAAATGAACCACATGTAGAGAAACTGACTTGGGTTGAGTTTGAAGAACTCTTCGAGAATCAATACTTTCCAGAAACATGTCGCGAGCAACTTAGAGAACAATTTGAGAAATTAGAATAAGGTATTATGGCCGTCTCTGAATATGCTACGGAATTTTAGTCTTTGTCCCATTTTGCGCCGGAATTAGTGGCGTCAAAAGAAAGGAAGTGTAGGCGTTTTGAGAAAGGATTACACCCATCCATTAAGTTGTTAGTGGTAAGCCAGTGCATTGGAAGGTTTTCTGATATTATCGAATGTGCAAGGAGTGTAGAGAATCCAGTGGGTGCATAAGGAGATATGGAAGTGTGGGAACCTAAGCAACCGACCACTAGTGCAAGTTTGCCTTCGGGGAGTCCTGGGAGCCAAGGGAGGAAGAGACAATGGGAACCACCTCAATCATTTCAAGTTCAGTAGAGTTTTGGTCCACCTACTTCATTGGGAAGTCATGGAGTTTCTGTCAAACCACAAATTGTGTGTCATCTCATGTGTGGTCAACCAGGTCACTTTTGTGCTTAGTGTACACAACAATAGAAGGCATATTTCATTTGTGGTGCACCTGATCATCTTGTAAGAAGATGCCCTCAGAAAGTAGGAGAGCATAGTGGGCCTAGTTCAGTGAGACTAGGGTAGAGTTTTGTTCGACATCATTCACAGTTCCAGTCTACTTCGGGTTAGGGGTCATGCGTTGAGCGAGGAGCGAGTCCTACCATTTCTCAAGCTCCAGAGACACCAGATGTGTGGGGTAATTTCTTCTCTCTTGTTTAATCCTTTACTAGGATTCTTCCGATTTGAGAACATATCATATTTTCATGATTTGCATATTTCCTTTGACTTGAATTTGAACACCGAGGATTCCTAGACCATTTGTGTTTGTTGAGTAACCCCTCTAGATAGTATTTGCCGAGACTATGAGTTGGTCATTTCAGGTTGTCGTTTTGTCTTTGACCTTAGTGTTTCGCGTGAGGCGAGGTTTGGTCTTGTCTTGAGAAAAGATTGGTTACACCAGTGATTATTTGCTATATGTCGAGCGTGTTTCCATCCGAGTTTTTCTTTTACCGCCCTTTTCTCTATGGTCTAGTTGAACCTTGATTGAAATTTGTATCTGACCTAGTTATCCATGAGGTCGTTTGTTCATTGGCTTGAATAGATTTTGACATCTACATCAATTACCACCCGATCATTTATGGTGCTACTCTGTGTTATGTGGATCCTTGTTATGAGATCTCATGCGGCGTATCTACTATTGATTTTGACATACCTGCTTTGAAATCAATGAATATTTCTCGTTTCACACTCTTGTTCTACTCCTTATGTTACTATTCATGGTATAAAATCTCGCTAGTCAATTTGGGATTCTTTTGCTATGGTTACAAATTTCTTAGTTTGCAGTTGCTATTCACTTGATCTCTGTGGTTGTGGCTTTAATCTATTAAAGCCAAGTTGATAGTGGCATCTTCAATGACACTGCATCTTCCATGTGCCATTAAATTAAATCTTGTTGCGGTTGTGACCCTTTTGGGGTGCTAAAAATCTGACATAGTCCGCAGCTTCAGAAGTACATGGTTTGTCCTATATTGTTTCGTTCTGGCTTATTAAGCGTATTACACCATCTGATATTGGACAAAGTTGGTTGTGCATCTTTTTTTCAGTTTTGGATCTATCCTTGAATAGTAGGGAAATTGAAGTTACCTTTCCTAGATCCTTGGGTTTGTTATGAGTTGGTGCATTGAGTTCGTGGCCGCTTTAAAAATTTCACATATTCCATGTTATACAAGTTCATTGGTGCCATTAGGTATGGACTTGCCATTTTTGCCTACTTTGGCATCATAGTTTGTTGTGACTCCTCAACCTTGAAGTTACGTGATTTGAACTAACTTTTGCTTCATATTGGTTTGCTCATCGATATTCATTGGTTGGTCTGGATTCCATTGTTGCAACTACTAGTCTATTCATTGGAAATTGCTATTCTATTCAAGTTCTTGTGCCAAAGCACTCACTTATTGGAGCCAAGTCTTACAGTAATGTATTAATTGATATTGATTTATAGTTGTTCAATTCAAATTCATTTGTTGTAGTTGGTCTCTGCAGCGTTCAGATTTGTAGTCTTTGTTATAGTTCCTCAACTCTGGAGGCACGAAATTCATTCTATGTTACTCAATTCCAATTTGTTAGAAGCTTTGCTTATCTTTGGTATTGGACAAATTATCGATCTTGCATCAGTTTGTTCGTGTAGTGGCTTATCTTGTTACTATGTGTTGGTCCTCAGTATTGAAATCTGTCATTTGCAAGAAGTCATTCACAGACTCATTTGGCTTGTAGAGCAATAGGAAGGTTATGATCGGTTATCTCCAAGTTCCTCGTATTATCTCAGAATTGATACGTTGAGTTTGTTGCCTAGCAATTTTAAAGATTTCATGTATACTTTGAATTCCAGATGCCTCGTCCCCATTCTTTGAGTTCTTGATCGGTGTTTGAGTTTTGGAGCTCACTTATTTCGTTTGAGATAACCAAAGGATTGTGTTGACCATTGTCATCACCCATTGTCACTCAAAGTGGGAGAACCCATGTATTTCGTAAAATGTCGCCGCATTGAGGTTTGTCTTGTTTGGAGCAAAAAAAAGGGGAAACTTATATCGCTAGAAAGATAGGTTATGTATCAGATATGGTGCGTGTCTTTCGGATACCTAGGCGACAACCAATGAAATCCAATTGGAAGAGGCGATTGATCACGGCACCTTCTAGATGGAAATCTCGGGCAGTTAATTGGACTATCGGGTTACAGTTAGGGGTTGAATCTTTATGATGAGATAGATGACCGTATGTAGGGATGTCACAAATAAAAAGGAAGCTTGTAAATTGCTTTCCACTTGGTATTGCCACCGTAAATTTTTGGATATTTGTGATGCGCTCCATCCATAGGTATTAAGGATTACGAGACAAATCCAGTACATGTGTTAGAGAGGTCCGAGCTCGAGTTAGAAACCGATGTATCCAATGTTCGCTTTTGTTTTAAGTTGATGGATGGCAGCATGACATAGATACTTGTGATTATTGAATTGTTGCATAGCGTTTGTTATAGTGATCATGTGTATCTACGTGTTGCATGACTTGAGCAGATTTGGTTTATCAAATTTCGAGGACAAAATTTCTTTAAGAAGGGTAGGATGTAGAGACCCATAAATTTATTAAAACGTTTTATACGTGGCAAAAAGGATGAAGTTGGTTGAGAATATTGATTTAGGGTCAATATGTTAGAGCATGGTACCTGAGTGGTGTGTGTGTGTAATATATGCTATATATGTATGTGTGTGTCACATATTTGGGAGAGGGGGGAAAATCACTTTCCCAAATCTCTCTCTCTCCCCCGACCTCTCACCCCTCTCTTGGCTCTCTCTATATCTCTCTCTCTCACACTCAAATTCCATCAAACTAACACAAAACCCATATAATACACCTTCCAATCTTCCATATCCTTGCGCGTATTGGAGGATGAATCGCGCGGGTAGGAGCTTGGCGACTCGTATTTGGTTCGGTTCGGAGTTTGAAGTTCTAGGGTTTGGGTGATCTCTCGATTTTGGCTTTAACCCTCGAGGCAAGGATTTCTCTCACTCTTTATATGTTCTTGAGTTGATTTTGTACATGATTCATGCCTTGGATCATTGTTTTAAGTTGGATTTGATTCGAGAGAAAATCTGTAAAAAATCTGCTCAAAACGAGCTGGTATCGATACCTTCTTACCTTCGTAAGAAGGTATCGATATCATTGTGTTAAATACCCACATAGCACTCTGGTATTGATACTATTTTTCAAGGTATCAATACCCTTGGCTTAAAAAAAGTTTTGTTGTATTATCTCCAACTTCAATGCCTTGGTTTCCGAGCCTTTCCAACTCATTTCTAATTCACTTCTAGCTATTCTAAACCACTTTCAAACATAGTTGTTTGCACTCCAATGATTCGTGGGTCATCCTCATTCGTTGTCTCTCGTTGCATCGGACACGAATATCATATGAAATGAATTATCGTCCTAATGCTTTAATTGTGTGTTCGTTCAACTATCAATGATACTATGAGATGTTAAAATAGACGATGTGAACTCGTAAAATCGTATGTGTGTTGATAAGGTTGATTCTTAAATTGAAGGGTAGATGAATCATATAACAAAGTACGATAACTTGACACTTGATGCCATGTAGTACGAGGAGTGAGTTGAGATAACGAGTTTGGAAACAAAAAAGGAAATATGAATTGGAATGTGGACTGTTAACTTAATATTAATCTCTCTTTACCTACAATCATGCAATTAGAGCATTAGAAACACTTATGGCGAAATGCAATACAAACGAATCGAAATCGGATGTAAGGGGTCACGAGTACCCAGAACTTGAATATGATGTCATGAGCACCCGTAATGTAAAATGGATGTACAGGGTCATGAGCACCAGAAAATGTATTGTGGGTATATGGGGCCCTAAGACCTGGAAAATTCCTTAAGCTCACTATTCGGTATGTTAATGGAGGTAGAGCTACTTGAGCCCATATTGGAGATCAACGGGAGATGTACGGGGTCCTTAAGACCCGGAATGTAAGTCATTTAATGTAGAAGCATGCGAGATGAAGTTTGATTAATAAGAACACATAAAATAATGCTAATAGATTGATTAATGACAAGTGAAGTGCCCCTTGAGTCTTGAGTTCCCTTCGTGAAGTTACGTTAGTTGCATTCTCTTTCGTTATCTCAAACTTCATTCTTTTATGTTCAAATCTTCTCATTTGCATATAAAGTTTGTAGAGATTTTCCTACTGGGCGCGTGTTCGCTCAACCCTACATTTTCAAGTGTAAATCCGGAACAGTAGCATGGAGTGTTGTGTATGCATATATTGGAAATCTTTCAAAAGCTGACATGGGGAAGTTGCAGTTGATATTTTTGCAAAACTCTTTAGAAGATGTAATTGAAACTCTATTTTAGTTGTTATGTCAAACGGATAATTGTAAATTATTTAACTCCTCTAATCCCCTTTCATTCTTTGTAATTATATGTGATTGGGTTGATGTGCCATGGGTGAAAATCATTTTGGGATATGATGTATATAATTGTGAAAGTTTTAGCTATGAAAATGGTATTTATATTTATGTTAAAAATCGAGGGCATGACACCTAAAGCCACACCTAAAGCCCCAAATTAAGGAATTTCAAGAGGTTCAAATTGGGGTGTCTACAGGTGCCATTCTTTGGCGACACTTGGCATCATGTCTGGATACAAGTGACGTCCAAAGATTTGAGACAGCCCAATTCGAGCCATACTGAGCCCTGAATTCAAAATCAAATGTGAGCGAAAGATGCACGAGTATTTGAGAGAGAAAATAAAATGAGGTCGAGTCCTTTCAGACTGCCTACGTACCCTTTTCTGCAGGGATCAGAATAGCATAGTTCTTTGGGGCGAATGCAAACATGCATGCAAGAGAAATGGTAGACAAAATCTTGACAACACAATATATTCGTGACATGCCATTGTAAGCAATAATTTTCGAAGTAACACTGATCACCAAATGCTTTGCTTCTGAAAAGTTAACCACTCATGACTCTTTGGAGTTGATTGCAATAGAAAAGGCTCTTCTCTATGAGGGCAAGAATCGAAACAATAAAATCACTAGGCACCTCGCCTTAGCGATTACAGATCTTGCTAGATCGCTTGAAATTTTTTGAAAAATAACTTGAAATTTTTGAAAACTCCTAAAGCTAAGAAAGAGATTTCAAACGGGCAGCTGAGGCACGATCATGCGGCCTGGGATGCTTCTGAGAGCCAAGAAACACTCCTGAGTGCTCAGGAGTGGTCCCGAGCTCTAGGGACCACTGATGGGTCCCACCTAGTCATCATATATGGCATGCTCACTTCTAAGCGCTCACAAACCAGAGGATCATCTGTAAAATCTTGACTTTTTTTTAAAAAAGAAGAAGAAGAAGAAGTTTAGTCACGTGGTCCGAATAGAAACCTGACACACTGCATGAGTTATGTAATGTTGGGATTTTACCTTAAAAATCCGACACCGCCACAATGACCCTTAAATTATTACTAGTCTGTGTTGAATTTTTAGGATTTTTCGGAGACTGAAATCCGAACACGTTTGGTCAAAGTTCGCGTTAATGGAATGCGAAATATGCTGTGTCATGAGGAGGATAGTAACAAGTGTCTTCTTTACATGTTTCACTTCCTTTCCACCGAAATATATTTATGGCCCTATTATAAGTATTTGTCAATTTAAAAGACAAAAACAAAGATAAAAATATAAAAAGGAGAATAGTAAAGAAGGAGAGAGAGGCTCCTGTACCCTATACTTCCTCTCATCGAGATCCACCACTTACCGTTCCGTTTGTTTTCACCAGAGGATTTCTACAGTTCCCTTTGGTAATCTTTCTCATCCATTAATCTATTTTTACAGTTAGTAATAGGAGATATGTATACTGTTTATAATAGAGGAAGTAGATTTGGGGCAAAATTTCTTACAACTCACACGCACGACGCACATATCGCTGGGAAACGGCGGCCATGGCTGCCGACCATCTTGACACCACTTCGGCCATTTCTTTTCACCTCAATCTCCACCGTACAACTTTCTCTCCTTGCACTCGCCATACTTGAACCTTTTTGTAATTTCTTCACCGGTGAAACCCTTTTCGGCAAAGAGTTCGGCTTCGAAACTCGCCGCCGTAAATTGATTTAAGTAGGTTGTTTGCAGGTGTTACTTTGACTGTTTTAAGCTCTAAATTTAGGAGATTAATATAGGAGTTTGATTAAATTAATTAAAAGACTCCACCAATCCTTCATACCTATCCTAACTGATGAATTCTTTTTCAAACTTATATATTATTTTTCTACCCACAGCTTTTGGGAATGATGATAGATTAATTATATACTTCCTCTGTAATACAACTAAAAAAGAACAGTACTTATGCCGACCCGACGGCCTAATGAAGAAATTAAAGTCAATTACTAAATCAAGCTCAACAACAGTGGCAAGAAGTAATTCGTGATACATTTTGTATAGGTACCAGTGCCTTAGGCTAGTTCGGTGCCACGTCAAGTTAGACGAATCTTTTTTTGGTGAGTTGCGCATACCTTAGTTACATGAATTTTCTAAATTTTTGGAAAGAAATGCCAATGCTTGTTTTTGCTGAAAAATATGGGAATTGAGCTTCCTACTTGGTTTATTTGATGTTAATTCATGCAATGGTCGGTTTTCGAATCTTTTGTGTTACAGTTAATCTAGACCATGGCAATATATTTAGGGAACTTGAATTTTACTTCTTGTTAGTACATGCTTGTGATAATATGAATCATTCGAATGGTGTCTTGAGCGCTAAGGGACATGTAAAGAAACTAGCGACATGAAGTAATAAGGTAGGAGATGCAGTCAGGCATCATCGAGTAACAATATCTTACCACTCTTCAATGGAGTCGCTCCATAATCGACTGGCACAAATACCATTGAATGTTATTATTGCTTGAATGTGCAAAAGTGAAAGGGAAGAAGAAAAGGGTCCATCTTTTGGACTAAAGAATTGAATTTATGGATCAAAATGCATGTTACTGGAAAATTTGATGAGAATACTTGAAATGTTGCTTGGTTCATGAACTGTTTTACTAAGTAAGGTATTTCCATGGTCAAACTTGTAACTTTGTTAAACGTTTCTCACCCGAGCTTTGGCTTATGAAAACCTTTTCTAATTTTTCAGGTCATTGTAGATAGCAAGTTGTGGGCCGGATATTTGTTTGGTTAGCTATTGTGAATAGCACATCTGTAAAAAGGAACAGGAGCATTGTGTACTTTTGAGACAAGTGGTATTGTAAAGTTGTCATTGTAAATTATGCTTAGCTATGTTGTATAGACACTCTGGAGTTATATGAATAGACCTTTCTAATGTTTCTCTTTATATGTTATTGAGTATGCTCTGAATGGTAAAAGTGTTGGAGCCCTTGGTGATTCTGTCACCAGCTGGTCACATGACCGTATTGGAGTTGGGACATGACATCATCTCAGGCGATTTTCTTTGTCAAACCTCCCCTCTCACACTGTATATGTGGGCAGCATGCCCTTTGGAAATTTTTGGATTTCCAAACGCGAGGGCCAGGAAATCGAGGGAGCGCGTACGGGGACGGCAAGCGCTCACAGAAATACAGAGTCGCTACTTGGGTTTTGAAGGTTTGACACCCAAGGAACTGTATTTCGAAGCACCTGCCGCGCTATTTGATATGAAAAGGTTTAATGAACAATCCGGAGATCGGTCTCTACTTAAGCATTTTGCGAAAATATTTGCGATTCTTCTTTTATTAAACATTTTTTAGCCAGTTCGGGCGGGGGAACAGTTAATAGGGGATTTGAAATTGTAACACCTTTGCAGGATGTGATATGAGAACAACATGGATGGATGAAATATTTGAACAAAAATATATGAGATAAAATTCGAAACTGCGACTGGATATCAAAACAGTGCCTTGGTTTGAAATTGCCGCAAAGAACGGTCAACTTGCATGCATGGAACTTCATACATGCAAGTCAACCATCGCGCGACACTCCCATTCCATTGCGCGAGTGTTGATGTCTCACCAACAGGTTGAATCTTATGGGCTCTGGAAGGACCAGTGCACATCCAGGGTCAAACCAGGCATTTTATATGTACTGAAAGTAAATAATTATTAAAAACAGGGATAACAGGAATAAAATACAACCCCAAAACAGAGGGGATACCAAAATAGAGGCCTTTAGACCAAGTTGCCCGTGCAAGGGCAACTGCTGGAAACAGGCCAACCCTCGAGCAATGGAGTCAATGCATCGCGCGAGTGTCGTGACTAGACTTCCAGGAATTGCTTTGCACGCCTGGGCTCTAAGACATGTTCAGAAGCAACCCAGGGGCATTCCCAAGCTAATGAATAAGAGTTCTTAATTAAACTACAAATTTTATCATGCAAAACAGTGAATCAATTTAAGTCATGCTTCACAGTTATTCATTACACTGATAAAATAGAAAATAAACTAGCATCCCATCCCCACGAGGACCATCGTGCGTGGGAGTGCCAGTGCACGATTTCTTGTAACCTTGCTGACTTTAGGACTAGGACTGGTATAGATTACCAGCCTTGGTCTTGACAGCCCCCCCCCGCCTCAGGGATCAAAACAATAAATAGTAGGGCATTATACCTTTGCTTGAGTGTTTTGAAAATGGATTGAATAAGGTGGTGTAGCTTGGAAAATAAGTGTATGGATGTGGTTGGAATGAGGAGATATCAAGTGTGCTAGGGCTTGTGGAGTCTCTTTTGCTTGAGAATTGGTAACCTTTTGGAAGAAGAACCATGGGGGGTACTTATAGGCAAGAGGAGATGTATGGTGGGTGAAAGGCTTGGCCTAGCAACCAACCAACAAGGCTGGTTAGCCTCCCCTGGTGGAGGAAGAGGCCAACAAGGTGATGGGAGTGGTTATGAGGGTGGTGCAACCCATGCACCTGCAAAACACTATTCAGTCGACGAAAACGGGGTTCCTCAGGACAGTGGCCCCCCTGATCATCACAAAATCCAGCTGGAAAAAGGTGAAAGTGATAGGCATTGACCATCGTGCGATGACGTGACTCCGTCGCACGATGGTGAAACCAGCCCTGCGATGGTCAAAAGTCAAGGCTTTGACTTTCACCAACACCTGGCAGATGAAGCATCGAGCGAGGGATCCAATAGGTCGCGCGATGATTAAACCTGAAGTCAGGGTTTTTATTTAGGGGTTTTTTTTGGGGGTTTAGGATGGGTTCCACTCATTCCAAGCTCAAACCATTTCACTTTCAAGACTGTTTTTAATCTAATTCATCATCGGGGAAACAAGAAACCAAAAAATAAAGTAAAATAATTGGGAAACCAGATTGGGGTGCCTATAGTAGTCCCTCTTTGACGGCACGCAGAGCACCATTCACTGGTATGGGTAACATCAAAGATTTCTAGACACCCCTCCAATTTACCGAAAAGCCAATAAAATGGAAAATGCAAACGAGTATATACAAATACCATGCACTAATGGATCGGAGAGCAGATCAATCATTGAATAAACCCCCCTGGGGAATAAATGAGATGGACTGATGGATCGTCGCAGATTGAAACTGGACGGATGGATCGTCGCAGATTGAAAATCGGACGGATGGATCGTCGCAGATTTGACAGTTGGACGGATAGATAGTTGTTGATTGAAATTGGACGGATGGATCATCACAGATCGTCGCAGATTTGATAGTTGGACGGATGGATCGTCGCAGATTGAAAATCAGACGGATGGATTGTCGCAGATTTGATAGTTGGATGAATGGATTGTCGCAGAATTAAAATTGAATGGATGGATCGTCGCAGATTTGATAGTTAGACGCATAGATCGTCATTGATTGAAAATCAGAAGGATGGATTGTCGCAGATTTGATAGTTGGACGGATAGATCGTCGTTGATTGAAAATCAGACGGATGGATCGTCGTTGATTTGATAGTTGGACGGATAAATCGTCGTGGATTGAAAATCGGACGGATGGTTCGTCATTGATTTGATAGTTGGACGGATCAATCATCGCTGATTGAAATTGGCTGTGTGCGCAGGCAGACTACCGCTGGGGATACAAAAAGGCTCCGGCTTTGAAGATCATGTAATTCATGACCACCATCAAAAATTGCTGCAGCGCCATAACGATAAACCATGGGCCTTCGTAACATGATCGGGCCTGTCTAGAGGCTGGATTGGGCCTGAAGGCCCAACCAGAACATTGCGCGACAGAGCCACTTTGTCGTGCGAGGGTTTCCTGTTAGGGCTTGGGTCTGGAAATAGCCCAGACCCGGCCCACACCTGTTCGACGCCTATAAACTTCCCAGGGACGTTACAGAAACAATTCCAGTCGATTCAAAACTTTTCTCAAACCTTAAACTCCTCTTAAACTCTCCCAATCCCACAAACCTTCGATTTCTTCACAAAACCAAGGAACCCACGCATAGTAGCAACCATGGCAGAACAGGGCAATGGCAGTGGGGAGATAGTTGATCGTTCGGAGGATAAGGGAGGACCCATGGAGGTCAAAATAGTAGAGCAACAACCAGCGGGGGTAGTCGCAGACGTAGGTGCAGTGAGAGCAGGCGGTGGCGATCAAGACTGTGTGCAGAAGGTTGGTGCCGGCCACGAGCATCGCGCGACGGAGCCAAATCGTCGCGTGACGGAGGAGGCTAGGGCCGAGGGGCCTGAGATTGAGCCATTAGACCCGAGCCTAGCCGTGAGCGGCTCGGTAGTGATGGGTGGTGCTTCTGGAGGTACCGACGGCAGTAGTGCTGGTGGTGATGGTGTTGGGTCGAGTGGGTCTCCGCCAAGGGACCCGGTGAGAGGCAATGGTGTAGCGGCTGAGGAGGAAAAGGCCCCGGGGGTTCCGTTTGTGTACAGAGAGGAGGATGTACTTTTTCGGCCAGCGGCGACATTGTCGGGCCATTGGTCGATCACGAAACAGGATGTCGCAGAGCTCCTGAGTGACGAACAACTTGCCCAACTTTTGGAGGATAAACCCGCAATAGGGGCTACTATTTTGGAAGCCCGAGAGGAGCGAGAGAGGGTGATAGCAGCCTCGGACGCCGCGGCGAGGGCCGAGAGAGAGAGAGCCGAGGAGGAGGAGGTCTTAAGAGGCATGGAGGCCGAGGAGAGGACCGGAGCTAGAGTGTACAGGCCCAGAGTGATGGCAATGGCAGAGGCGAAGGGACTGACTTGTGTCCCTTTCACAGCAGAGGGGTACGTGGCACCCATACCACACTTGTTTGTGCCATTGGGCTTTGCGGCATATAGGCCACGGCGGACGGAGTATGACCCTGAGCTCGTACTAAGAGATCCCGAGACCCACATTTCAAGTAGCTGGACAGAGGTAAACTTCCAAAAACCTCCCCTTTGTAGTTTCTAATCTGAACTTGCCTGCTTGTACTTGAATGTTGAAACATGCATAATAATCCTCGAAAGAAAAGACCAAATCATGATATCATAATCTTCACCTCAAATGCCATGCATGTAACATAATAACTTGAACCAACCATCCGTTGCCAAGTTACATTGATTACCTAGAACTTGAGAACGAGAGCCTTGCATACTGACATACCCTCTTGTTGCTTGTCTTTGTCTCTGAAACAGGCTAGAGCGAGGTAGAGGGATATCCGTGGTTTCGGAGGTGCATGCAGCTCTTTGGCGTTATACCAAGGTTTGCCCACCAGGGTGAGGCAATTAATAGACGAGGCAGGCTTCAATGAGTTCATACAGACCCTTACCCCAGCCAGAAATGACTATGCCATCCTAGTAGCACTTGCAGAGAGGTGGAGGGACACTACTAACACCTTTCACTTACCTCCAGGGGAGATGACAGTGACACCTGCTGACTTTGTAGCGATTACCTGCTTGAGAGTTGGGGGCAAGCCTATCCCGTTTGACTCGGGCATTCACGAAGACCCAGTGGCTCTGGAGTGGTTCTTGGGAGAAGTGCCCAAGATTGAAGAAGGGATGGCAAGGTACGGGCAGTTCACCAAATACCTCAAGAAGAAGGTGACAATTGAGCAGGAAGCGGAGCAGATGGCCCGGGCGTACCTGTTATACATCTTTGGCACGACCTTGTACCCAAATCGGTGCAGTAAGGTTCACTTGTCATGATTGCCTGCACTGAGAGATTTGAGCACGGCCTCGCACTTTGATTGGAGCGGAGCGATATTGGGTGCGGCCTATGGTTTCTTGGGCAACTCGTCGAGGACGGAGATGAGCACTGCTGGATATTGGAGAATCTGGGAGGTATGATTTCCATAGAGTAAAGCATAATTTCAGATTACACTTATATCCATTTGATTACATAGCCTTCTTGATTGTATTAATGTTGCACTGATGATTTGATTTTTTTTCTTGTGAACCATGCAGCTCTGGGCATACGAGGTTTTAAACATGTGCCACCCAGCATCCAAAAGCTTGGACTTGGGGATTCTCCCGCACGCTCACAGCTGGAGCAAGAAGAACATGGGAGAGAAGAAAGGGAGAGGCAATCTGAACAGCTTCCGGATATACCTAGACGAGCTCCGACCTTCACAAGTATAAGCACAAAACTTGACTGAATGAAGTAGACATCTCTTTGTATTGCTTTAATGCTGTCGCTGATCTATTCTTGCATTGTTTCCCTATCCTGTGTGTAGATCGAGTGGGATCCTTGGAGGGTGGCAGGGCTAGAGCCCGAGTACTTGGCAAGGAGCAGGGTTGTGACGGCTAGTAGAGTGTTGTTGGAGTCAGCCTTTGGTTGGCAGTGGTACTTGGGAGACCGGGTGACACGCCAGTCGCTCGGCTTCATTGAGTTCCAGGTGTCGGGGCCACTTCCACCACGGGCCTCACACACAGGGGAGTACACACTGGCTGAGCTAGAAACGTTTACGCGACCTGACACAGACCTAACACACCACTTACGTCGTGACATGGACTATGCGACATACCAGAGGGAGCGTTTGGCAGGGCCACTGAGAGTCCGAGAGTTCAGAGAGGTTTGGAGTTAGGCTCATGGAGCTGCTGAGGAGAGGAGGGCTGCAGGAAAGAGACAGAGCGGTGGCGAAGGCAATGTGAGACGAGGCTTGAGTGGACCAGTGAGAGGTGGGCCACCAGAGCTGTTGTGGAAGATAGCAGTGGTAGACTCCCAAGGCAATCCAGCCGAGCTACACCTAGCCTCTGCTAGAGTTGAGCCTACGTCAATTACTGTTCCAGTAAGACATTGTTGTTTCCTTTCATTGCATGTTACTAGAATTGGATTATTGCTGAATTATCCTGATGACTCCCAATTCACTATTGCAGGTACCAACTGAGTGGGCGAATGAAGTTGTTCGTCGTATGCTTGCGCTGTAGAACGCAGTAAGAAGAGCGGCAAGTGGTTTGCCATTGGACGTGCGCTATCCAGCGCCAACTCCATCATCGGCGGCTCAGAGATCTCAGGTATACCTTTCAAAAAATGATACATTCCTGCTTTCGATACTTGATATATGCATCCCTTTGCTTGACACATATTATGCTTTGATAGCCATTGATTTGAAATTGATCATACCTGCTTTCAAACATACGATATGCAATATGTATACTAACGCACAAAAATTACGATGCAGGCACAAAAACAGGCAGCTCCTAGGAGAAAAAGCGCCAGAGAGCCTCCACAGGGGAAATTGGCAGAGAGGGCTCCGACTCCTCCGGTCATTACTAGGCAATAGACGAAAGGCTCACAGCTGACCGCCGCAAGTGAGGAGAGGCTGTGGCACGCACAGAGGAGCGGAACCAAATCAAGATGCGCCAGAAGCCTCACAGGACGAGCCAGTCCGCGAGAAGCGATTAATCCTGTCTGATGTCTCTGAGGAGGAGGACGAAGAGGAGGAAGAAGAAAAAGAAAGGGAAGAGGAGGAAGAGGGGTCGTCCGACAACAGCGGCTCTGATGACACCGTAGGTGATCCCAGATTCAAGCAAGATCCTAAAGAGATAGATGACGGCGACGGCGACGTAGATTGGCTCGGAGAGTATTGAGGGCGACTACAAAGCCTCATTTATTTCCTGTACTTTTGACTTTTGCTTTTGGGCCTGCGTGCCCAAGTAGATAGGTAGATGATGGGCTAATAGGCCCCAACTGACATTTGATAGCTATTTTGAGGCTTGCGTGCCTTTTTGATTCATGAGCGGGTGTGCCCAAGCAGATATGATGATTTTGATCGGCCGAAGTGCTAGACATGCAGTAGTTTTCTTCATCTTGACATGGATAGAATCATAGTTTTGCTATAAAATTTGCATTTTCATGGCTTATTTACTCTTGCAATAGATTAGAGGAGATAAAACGTGCCACTAATACCAAACTTGCATTGATGACATGCTGAGACTGCTTACAGACACCTGAACATGTATAGATGTGACTACCTCAGAAGAAAAATCAAGGACACACCCTAAGACACGACCAAGATACGAGGATACAAAAAATAGAATGAAATTCTGGGTAACGACGAACCAAAACTCAAAATACTTCAATTTTGATAAAACCGATACTTCTATGAGGTCAAATATGTACAACATGTCTCGTACAAATCAACAGAACTGAAAAATACATCCCGGAGCAATGTTTAGACCAAAAAGTGCTAAAAAAAGACACAAAAATGGACACAAGATGCAAAACACGACTCGATTATGTCCCGGACTGGAACTGACACCTCCGTACAGTCATATTAGGCTCATATGACCTGTATGGCATGAGAGAATGGGGCGAATGCCTTTGAAATGAATTTCGACCACCCGAAATCCCAATTTGACCTTGAAATGGGCCACCAAGGGTCCAAAATCTTCGCCAAATGCGATACTCTGAATTCGACACTTGGACAGAGTCACATATACCAATAGTGACTTGCTGGAGTCATCAAAACTGCAAACTACCCCTTAAAACGAAAGTGACCAAAATTGATCAGTAGCTGCTGCAAACCGTCAAATTGTAGGCTAAACCATCGCGCAACGGACTGGAACAATCGCGCGATGGAAGAAGGATCGCGCGATGAAGTGAGTCTGTCGCGTGATGATAATTTGCTGCTAAGCCGTGTTTGACCCATCTTGACTCTAAGACGTTGAAAGCCTTGTCACTATCCTTGGCCGTCCATGATACCTCTGGGGCAGTTCACATGTGCGCCCTTGCATTGAAGGAGGCAATGCCACCTTGCTTGGATATTTGCCTTGGAAAATGAAGATATTTCACCAAGCCTTGGCTATAAAAGAGTACCCCCTGCAAATGTGAGGCACATCCCCCCAGAGCTAGCACTTTCAACACCCCTATAATGGCAAATGACCTTCCAATCTTGATCAGCCCGTGGCTAACGGCCTTTGTAGCCGGAGATTGGCTATCATTTTGATTTCACGGGCTGGCCACTTTTTGTTTTCTCCGAAATGTAAGGGTCCGCCCCGAAATTCTGATGGCAACGCTACAGTTCTGAGATCCAGAGATTCATGTTTTTAGGTTCGGGGACAATGAGCTATGCCCAACTGTGGAAGAATTCTAAGCATATCTCCAGGGGTTTGGTTTGAGCGTGATTGCCATACCACCTTATAGGAAGAGCATGCCAAAACTTTTGCAATCATGTCTCGACATTTCGAGGGGAGCAGCCGAAAGTCTGTTAACTGAGGGGCAAATCAATGTCATGTGCCTGATGGAGTGGTATGGGCCTGAAGGGAACACAAAGGACACCGCCTTGCAGGCTCGACACCGATTTGCCCTGACGATCAGTGTGCTGGCCGCTTACTTACTAGTATCTCCGAATGGGTGAGTCAACCCCTCGCTGGTGAGCATTGCCGCTCAAATGGGTACTCGAAGGAATGTGGTGCCACTGGTTCTAGCAGAGACACTCATGGGCTTGGATTTGGTTTCTACTGGCCAAACAAATGTATTCAGCGGTAGTCCGCTCCTGCTGTAGGTAAATTCTCACTCAACTCACCTTTTTCCAATTTTCGAACCTTTACCTTTTACCTCATCTCTCGGCTTAGGTTATATTGGGGCTCCTCACTTGTTTTCTCACTCAAGTTTTATATGGCTCCTTACTTGTCTTTTCACCCACTCATATAGCTATGGCTATTAGACAAATTGGGATTGCTCATGGCACCGGAGGCAAACTGGCCTCGTCTGCTTGGTCGAATGCATCAGCGCGGGATGATCTATCCGGAGATGTCCGTGAACCATTGACACACGTTCATGAAGGAAATGCTACCGAATGAGATCATTTGGAGGCATGAGGCCCTGAACATTCTAGACATGGCCCTTAATTCTGCAAGTTTAGAAAGGATGGTGATAGCTGGGCTGACTGCTTTCACATTCTACATTCCCGGTCGCATTCTCCGTCAGCTAGGGATAAGTCAAGGACTGTACCGAGTCGGAATCGAAACTTTCAACATTCCTGCATTTACTGCACGGAACTTGGCCGGATATGAGCACAATTGGGGCCTACGGCAACTTGGTGGAGCAGAACCAGATTTCAGTACAAAGCTCATGCACCGATACATAGCGTGGCTAAGAAGGGAAATCGCAAGAAGACAAAGTGACGACTGACTCCCGACAAACTCTAATGATCTAGAATAAACTGTGAGCCTGTTAAGGCCTCTAGCATTTTATTCTATTTTTATGCTTAACTATTTTAAAGGTTTTGCCCAGCTGTGTAATAGAACTAGTAGTTTGAATAAAATCGAAAGATTTAAAACTTTCTCCACTTGATCCAAATGTTGAGCATCATGCCGCTTTGAATGTTTAAGAAAATTCCAAAATGGGAAACCACGGATCAAATTGATGGAATGTGACCGAATCTCACGAAGAGACTGCCTACATATCCTCTTTCAAGGAATCAGGTCAAAACGTAGTTCAAGCTTAGGTTCGCTCGAGTATTTTTGACTTTCCTTTTACGCTCTAACTTTTGCCTAGTGCTGCCACTTTGGGTTTTCAGCCTAGCGATCTTTTGAATATTGCCCATTTATTTTTGCCTGAATCGCCTTCTCAGGTTTTCGATCCAGCAGGCTTGCTCTAATTTTTGCTTGGAACCGCCCACCCTTGTGGTTTTCGGCCCAACGAGCTTCTCTCAGGGGTAGTAACACTTGAGTTGATCCAGGTTCACCAAAGTGGAGAACTCGTTGCCGTCGAGGTCTATAAGTTAAGTTGCTCCCCCAGAAAGGATGGTCTTGATAATGTAAGGCCCTGAACTCTTCAGACGAAACTTGCCACGGGGATCGAATACAGGTGCCCGAATCTCCTTTGTAACCATGTCTCCTTCAACCAAATCCCTAGACTTCACCTTCTTGTTAAAAGCCCATTCGATCCTTCGCTGATACCCCTGAACATGGTATAAGGCCCGAAGTCTCCTCTCATCGAAAAGCATGAGTTCAACAAACCTCCCGCTAAGCCATTCAGATTCCGTGAGTCCGCACTCTACCATGATTCTTAATGATGGCACCTCAAGCTCGATAGGGAGTACTGCCTCCATCCCGTAAACTAAAGAATAGGGTGTCCCCCCTGTCGATGTTCAATTTGACGTCCGATACCCCCAAAGTGCTAAAGGTAGTTGCTCATGCCAGTCATGGGCAGATTCAATAGACTTTTTAATAATTGTCTCAACATTCTTATTTGCTGCTTCAACAGCTCCATTCGTTTGAGGGCGATAAACAATTGAATGATGGACTTGGATTCCGAACTCTTTGAACAACTCCAAAACCTTGCCTTTGAAATGAGTCTCATTAGTTGACACGAACGCTTAAGGTACACCGTATCGATAGATGATGTTCTTCCTGATAAAATGGGCAACCTGAACTGCAGTTAGGGTTTTGTAGGATTCGGCTTCCACCCATTTGGTAAAGTAATCTATCGCCACCAAAATGAACCTATGACCGTTCGAAGCAGACAGTCTGATCATGCCTATGACATCAATGCCCCACACAAAGAAAGGCCAAGGAGAAGTCATGCCAAAGAGGTTAGAAGGGGGAACATGCATTAGGTTGGCATGGATTTGGCACTCATGACAACGCCGTACATAATCCACACATTAAGATTCCATCGTGGACCAGAAGTAACCCTGTCGTAGGATTTTCCTAGCAAGCATGACAACACTCATATGAGGACCACAGACTCCTTCATGAACTTCCTCCATAATCCTTGCGGCTTCAGAGCCATTGACACAAAGTTTGTGCATCCCACAATGGGATCTCTTGTATAACTTCCCTCCACAAAGGATGTACTGGCCAGCTATCCTTCGTAACGCGAGTTGATCCTTCTTAGAAGCTTCAGTAGGATACTCCCCATTTTCAACAAAATTCCATATGTCGTGGTACCAGGGTAGGCCATCATCTACATCATCGACGGCGTTGACATACTGATAGGTAGGACAGTCCCGCTTTTCAATGAGAATGGGGCGGAGTTTGACACCTAAAGGAAGTTCAACCATGGAAGCCAAGGTTGCCAAAGCATCAGCAAATTGATTCTTCAAGCGGGGAATATGAGTAAAAGTAACCTTATTAAAACGAGGAATGAGATCTTACAAGTCTTGATGATAAAGTTTCAACTTTTCGTCACGAACTTTCCAGTCCCCGTTGGCTTGAGATACAACAAGTTTGGAATCACCAACGACCTCGAGTTTTTCCACACCGAGGGTAAGAACGGCCTCCATACCAACAATACAGGCCTCATACTCAGCTTGGTTATTTGTGACATCGAAATTGAGCTTGAACGCAAGCGGAATATGAGAGCCATCAGGTGTAATCAAAAGTACTCCGATCCCATATGCCTTCTGGTTGGCTGCTCCATCAAAGTAGAGTGTCCATACATCCTCGACAACTGTTAACACTTCCTCATCTGGGAACATGAAATTTGAGTCCTCTGGTCCATCGACAGGGTGATCAGCCAAAAATTCCGCGACTGCTCGTCCCTTGACGGATTTCCTCGTAACATACTCAAGGTCGAACTCTGCCAACAAGAGCAACCAATGTGCTAACTTACCAATAAGCGCTGGCTTCTCAAACAGAAACTTGAGAGGATCTATTCGAGAAATCAATTTCACTGGATAAGCTAGCATGTAGTGTCTCAACTTCTTAGAAGCCCAAACAAGAGCCCAACATGTCTTTTCCAGAGCTGTGTAGCGTTCTTCACATCCGACCATCTTTTTACTTAAGCAATAAATGGCCCTTTCGACACCCTTATCTCCTTCTTGCGCTAGTAAACACCCCATAGATGAAGGATTCACAGATAAATAAAGTATCAAAGGTTTCCCGGGAATCGGCGGCATGAGGACCGGAGGATTCTGTAAGAAATTCTGAATGGTCGTGAAAGCCGCTTGACACTTATCTGTCCATACAAACGAAGTGTTCTTCTTTAGAAGACTAAACATCGGCTTGCAAGTCAAAGTTAACTTGGTGATGAATCTGCTGATGAATTGAACTTTCCCCAAAAAGCTCCGAACTCCCTTTTCAGACTCTGGTGGCTTCATCTCAAGTACAGCCTCAATCTTTGACGGGTCAACCTCAATCCCACGAGTAGTGATCAGAAAGCCAAGCATTTTACCAGTCGTAACTCCAAAAGTACACTTCTACGGATTGAGACGCATTCTATACTTACGGAGTCGTTCGAAGAACTTTCGAAGAACAGGGACATGCCCCTCATTAGTTTTCGACTTGGCAATCATGTCATCTACATAAACCTCAACTTCTTTATGCATCATGTCGTGTAAAATGGTCGTAGCAGCGCGCTGATAAATAGGACCAACATTCTTCAAACCAAACGGCATGACCAAATATCAGTAAGTCCCCCATTCAGTGATGAACGTTGTCTTCTCACGGTCTTCTGGTGCCATGAGAATCTGATTATAACCCGAGAAACCATCCATAAACGAGAGCATGGCGTGTCCCGCCGTATTGTCGACAAGCATGTCAATTTGCGGCAGGGGAAAATCATCTTTAGGGCTCGCCCTGTTCAAATACCTGAAATCGACGCATACCCGGATTTGTCCATTCTTCTTAGGAACTGGCACAATGTTGGCAACCCAGGTGGGGTATTGAGAAACCATAAGAAAGCCAGCGTCGATCTGCTTAGTGACCTCATCCTTGATCTTCTGCACCCAATCCGGCCTCATCAGCCTTAGTTTCTGTTTTACGGGTTTAGCATTTGGCAGTAGAGGAATTCGATGCTCCACTATCTCTGGGTCAATGCCGGGCATGTCCTGATGAGACCATGCAAAATATCACTGAACTCTGTGAGCAGTTCTTTGAAGTCCTGGTATTCCTCTGGGGACAAAGTGGAACCCACTTGAACTGTAACGCCCCTGAATTTTGGTCAGTAAAAATTTCGTTAAATATTTGAATTTTATTTGAATTACTTATTTTCTCTTGAGTGGCTATATAATTTCTTGTTATTTTTCGTTGTAGTTAGATTTTGGTCGATTGGTTAACTCTCGACTAGAAACCCTACGTGACCAATTTAGTTAGTTTCCGACCGACTACTCGGAGGAACCGAGCAACCAACTTACCTAGTTACTAGATGAACCTTTTGGACCTTTTGAACCTTTTGCTTTTACCCATTGGTCCATAATGGTTAAGGTAATTTTTATCCATTGGACAATAGGCCCCCCATTTAAATATTTTGGTAAAGCACTAGATATAGTATTTTTATGGTGCATGTTCACATGTGCAAAATACATTTATTCTTTGTTTATTGGAGATTCTCCCACCCCTCCATTATCCATTGGTTGATAACCACAAAGGTAATTTTTGTCCTTTGGATAATAAACTTTTTATTCCAAAAAGTACATGTAGTTTTTTCAAAATCTTATTTTAAATAAAAAGGTACTTGTACTCTTTTGTCCATTGGTTATTAACCGCAAGGAAAATTATTATCCATTGGGTAATAACCGTTAGAGAGGTTAGTGACCCTTGGATAATAGAGTCTTTTGATCAAATAAAGTACCGATGTGACTAGGAAACCTTCCAATAAAGTTGATTTGACTAGTCAACCTTTTCAACCCTAGAAATTAATTATTTATTTCCTTTTATTATTTTGGTTTTATTCTTCATCCTTTGGACAATAAATGTTAGGGGAACTATAATCCATTGGATAATAGAAACCCTAAATTTTATATTCTTGCAAGAATATCAAGTACTCATAAATAAAATTTTATAATTTCCTAAAAGGACAATTTTTATTATTTTATTATAAAAAGTTCCCTAGTTACTATTGTCCATTAGACAATAAATGTTAGGGGATTTATTATCCATTGGATAATGGTCTTATTCTTTCAACTAAGTACAAGGGTTTTAATAAACTAGTATTTTCTAATAGCCCATGTGATGAAGTATTTTTTTATAAAAGTACTTATTAGCCTTAATAGCCTTTAAAGCCTAAGATTTTCCTAGATACTCTTTTATTTATGTTGGGGTTTTGTACCCAATTGGATTAATTTATTGGGGAGTTGATCTTCCTAGAGTACACTAGTTTATTTGTTTAAACCCAACATGTGCCTAATTACAATTCTTTATTGGGTATTTGATTTTGTAAATCTTGTACTTTTGTACCTTTATTATTATATGTGTGTGTGTGTATATATATATATATATATATGTAGTACTAGGAGAGAGAGAGAGAGAGAGAGAGAGAGAGAGAGAGAGAGAGAGAGAGACTCGAGAGAGAGAGAGAGATGGGCCAAGAGAAAGAGAGAGAGAGAGAGGAAGGAAGAAAGAAGGAAGATGATGTTGTACTTTCCTTGATCTTCCATATCTTCCTACATCTTTCAAATCCATGGGTGAACCTTCCTTCCTAGCTAAGAAAATAGCCCTCCATTAACCTCCATTGTACTTCTATATTTGTTTTAGACAAAATCTTGTACTCTTGTCTCCTTTCCTTCCAACAAATCTCCCATAATCCCATCCAAGGACAATCTTAGCTATGCAAGCCTAGGATTTAGACCTTGATCTTCCAAGATTGCTTGCCATGTGTCAAAATTTGAGGGAGAGAGAGAGAGAGGGGGGCCGGCCATGAAGAGAGGAGAGAGAGCCAAGATTTTTCCTATAAATAGGACCCCATTCCAAGCATTGAACTCACACCTTCTCATTGCTCTTCCTTCTCTCTAGAAAAATCTTGTTCTTTCTTTGTTCTTGCTTAGTTCTTCCTTGTTCTTGAGTTGTTCTTGAGTTCTTCAAGAAACTCATCCTAAGCCACCACTAAACCGCCACTCGACCACCCTTCGATCCATAAAGTAGAGTAGTATTAGTCAAGTAGAAGTTTCGAGAGAAACCTTTCTCTTTCGAAGCTACCGGAGACCACCTTAGGAAGTTACTCCGTCTGACCGGCGATTACCGTCTGTAAGCCATTACTATCGCCTAGAAGAACGGTAAGGAAAACCTTACTTACTATTCACTTACTTACTCAAAGTATAAACGTTGTTGTTTTGAATTACTAAGATAGAACTTATCGTTTGATTAGAAGTATTTGTATTTTGATCTTTAAGATGATTATGAGCATACATATATGAATTGCTTGTATTACTTGTGATGTGATAAAGCATAAGTGATTTCACTCCAAAGACGTCCGTACATGTGGCGTTGTGCTTTGAATAAAGCATAAGTGATACACTCCAAGGGCGTCCGTACATGTGGTGTTATGCTATAAGTAATGATTTAACATGATAAGTAGTATAGAATTGGATGATCTTGTTAGTATGTTTCATGCTTACCGCGGAGTCTATGCATGTAACGAGACACGAGAACCGAGAAAGTAGAAACATGACACCTAGGGTGTGGTTAATAAAAGGAAATATTTTTCGAGGAAGAAAATACTGTTGAAACTGCATAATGACCGGTTTTGGGTGGCATTATGTGAGTTGTGTGTTTGCGTGTGTAAAAGAAATATTTGAAAAGGGTGAAAAGATTTGAAAACCGCAATGTGGCCGGACGTGGAAGCCCATTGTGTGGTGTGTGATTTGTGTGCCAATGGGAACCCGGTGCGGCGGAACCATTGTAAGGATACTCGGGAACCCGGCGCGGCGGAACTGAGGTTGGGTGTGTAGCTTGGTTATCCGCGGTACGGAGGCAATGCAATTGTGTGCCAATGGGAACCCGGCGCAGCGGAACCATTGTGAGGATACTCGGGAACCCGGCACGGCGGAACCGAGGTTGGGTGTGTAGCTTGGTTATCCGCGGTACGGAGCCAATGCAAATGATTTTAAAAGGTTGGGTGTGTAGCTTGGTTATCCGCGGTACGGAGCCAATGCAAATGATTTTAAAAGGTTGGGTGTGTAGCTTGGTTATCCGCGGTACGGAGCCAATGCAAATGATTTTAAAAGGTTGGGTGTGTAGCTTGGTTATCCGTGGTACGGAGCCAATGCAAACGATTTTGAAAGGTTGTGCGTGTAGCTTGGTTATCCGCGGTACGGAGCCAATGCAAAGGATTTGAAAGGTTGTGGCTTGGTTATCCGCGGTACGAAGCCAATGCAAATGATTTTGAATACAAATGATTTTCAAAGGTTGATTTGTAAATGATAATGTTGACACGGTCTACGATGAGTCACGTAGGAGAAACACGAAAATCTTGGACACCAACGATAGATGATTAACAATTGCGGATGTGTTTGTGATATTGTCTTTTATAGCTATGTATATACGTATCATGTGGAAATCGATGTTTTATTATAGCCTTGCTTGTAAGTTAAGGTTGGTGGGTAAGGATTTCCCTATTGAGCGTTGTAGCTCACGGTGTTGCCTTTTTGGTTACCCTGACATATTATATGGGTGGCGACGCTGGTATAATGTGTCAGACTTATAGATGAACTGGGTTTGGTATACACCTTGGAGGCTTTTGGAGCTGAGGAGCTGGCTAGGATGGAGGTGCAGGAGGAGCTGTAGTTAGGAACCCTAGAACTCCTTTCATTTGTGTAAATATTGAACTCTTGTGGGCAATTATTGTAATAACGAGCCAGATTCCATTTGATTTTATGAATAAAATGTTCTCTTAATGTACCCAAAATTTCGGGGCGTTACAGCTTGGTATCAGAGCTTTTGGTTCAAAACCTCGGCCATGGGTAGAATGGGTAGAACCACGAGATAAGTTTGACCGTTGCACAAACGTGAATTGATTTTAAGTTTACTGTCCCAAATTGGGTGGACTTCTGTCAAAACAATCTTCGGATTGGAGTAAGGCACGGAAATTGGCACTATGGCCGAGCTGGGAATTCCCGAACAATTGGATGATGACTTAAATCAAGAATCGAATGTGGAACTTAGAAACTCGAAAGTTTTCTTAGTATTAGCAAAACCCTGTCCTAAACGTTTCTAATTGAGGTTGAAACATTTCCTTGTAGATGAACCACCTAGTTAACCTATTGGTTGGAGCTCGCCAACCCAAGGACGCCATAGGAGCTATGACAACTCAACTAATGGAGAATCCCTTCTTCGTTGCTACGATACTCACAGAAAAACGAGATTTTATAAGGGTGCAGCTGTATACCCCTATTCCCGTGGAGGAGGACCCCTGGTTTTCAGAAATGTTTCCTATCATGTCTGCTTTCCATGAGTATTTCGGTATCTTACCCCCGATGGAGAACTTTGAGGTTGGAGTTACGAAGGAAGAAGTCGAAGGTGATAAGGTGTCACACCCCACCCCGGGCCAGCACTCAAATGAGCCCAAACCGACGTGAGGGTGCAACATCAACTACCAACCCATTTCTATAACTCAAGTTCTAGCAATTAAGTTAACCAACAACCATTTTATTGATAACGCAAAACTTAAACGTTCTTACAAACACAGCGGAAGTCTTAAGAAAGCATTAAACTATACAATAAACCAAATTTAAACATAGGCTGCAACTACATCCCTATCTACAAAATGTCGCCAAAACTAGTCCAGCCTTCCCGACATGCTACCCTAAGCGAGGGTACAACCCCACGACGATCAGCAGTGGATATCTACAACGCCTGCAAAACTGGATTCCAAAATGAAATCCAGGAGTGTTTATGAGACATGGATGCAATTCCATATTCAAAGGTACAGCTAAAAGATATTCTCAACTTGTAACAGTTTATCGAGAAATAAAAAGTAACACCAGACAAGCAGCTAATAATTTAAGGCATAAGCCTTTTGGCATTAAGCCAATCACCGGGCACACAGCCAATAGTTTAAGGCATAAAGCCAATCACCGGGCACACAGCCAATAGTTTAAGGCATTAAAGCCAATCACCGGGCACTAAGCCAACAATCAAGTTTAATTCAATACAGAACAACATCTATGAATCAAACACTCACCTCGTACTCCAAAAGAAAGTACTACTATGGTTTCGGTGCTTCTTGATTCACCGACTCGTCACCTATCCACAAGCCAAACATTTTAGTATAGAAATACTTGAAAGGCCTTAACAAATGCATTAACAATATTCTGCATCAATTCAACTATACAATACAACGTTTACAGCACCTATACTTCATATATTTCAACTTCCAAAACAGTTCCAACATGTTCCAAAAACAGTTTCAGCATGTAGCACATGGTTCCTGCACTTTCAGCAATTCTATGTTGAAAATACCAAAATTCAGCCAGACAATCTATTGTATTTTGGCCATATTTTTCTATAGGTTCAAAAGAGTACTACAAGACCACCACCACTAGCAAGAAGACTTTTAGTACATCAATCTAGACATATAATTTGCCCAAATTGGACTTCGGAAGACTAAGATATGCTCAATTGAAATTACATAACAAGAAACACGAAATTACGATTTCAACAGGACAGTCTACGATCGAAAGCTCACTAAAAATCACATACTCAATCTTTTCTAATAATTCCAACACTAAAATATCACCAATTGATCAATGTTCAAGACTCATGAAAACCTATAGTCATTAAGCATATTCAACTATGATAAAATTGATGAACAGCACAGCTCTAGAAGCTGCCCAGAATTCCAGAATCTCCAAACTATTAATTTCAGAACCAAAACTGATTTTGCTCAGACCAAACTAAGGCACAATCTTTACAGATTCAGAAAGATATACAAGTCTAGTTTCGGAATCAAGAAACGGTGCGTAAAACCGATACCCGAGCAAGAAGTTATGCCCGTTTTTCCAACATGTGTCTGGGCTGTCTGCCCAGACGCGAATTTGACACCAGTTCAGTCCACGAATTTTATAGGCCAAACCACTTTGTGTTATTTTCTGAAAATTTAACACGATGCAATACACTCACAGATGAACATTCAGGATTTTTTTCAAGAATTTAGAAGATTTCTAGGTACCTTAAATAAATTCGCCAAAAACAGGACAGTTTCACTTGGTTCACACAGTTATGCATATTCATATGTCATACACGAATTTTCAGGAATAAACTCAACTCCAAGCTTAAAAACCTTCTGCTATGGATTCAATCCATCTCTAATTTCTTCAATCAAGAGCATACTAGATATAGAACATGAAAGCTAGCATGAAAAACATAAAATTCAGCATTTAAGAAGATGAAAATTACCTAATTAAGCTTTAATCAACCTAAACCTAATTTTCCTCTTCTTTTCTTCCACCACTGATCTCTCTCTCTCTCTCTCTCTCTCTCTCTCTCTCTCTCTCTTCTAACGTAAAGGATGCAGACTCCTTCTGGGTTCTTTCTTTTGTTTTTGTTTTTTTTTTCTTTTTTGATGACAAACACACACCTCACACAAACACACGGCACACATGCACACTCTTGAAGAAAAAATTGCACCTTAGCCCTTAAAGTTTCTAAAGTGTAGCATAAAAGCACCTTATAAATCAAGAATGTTACATAAGGACACCAATGAGGTGACTAAGGAAGGAAAACCTTGCGAATGAAATCTCAAGGAGGACGAGGCCCTAGAAGGTCCGTGAAGGCCAAAGAGATTGCTTAGGCGTGCCTAGAATAAACCTAGTAACCGTTGTAGTCCTTCGAGATGTAGGATGTTAAGGATTAGGACCGTCTCAGCTTGTAGTAGGAAATCTTGTTCTAATCTACCTGTTTATAGTAGAACTCTATGTTTATGTTTGTAATTCTATGCTTATGTTGTATGATGTTCTTATCTATGAAAAACCTGCTTTATTTTTAAAGAGTACCGTTGCATACTATTTGCTAAACTACTTTTGACTTTTGAAAGATAGACCATTTGCAAAAAGAAAATTGTTTTATTAAACAAAAACCCCCTTTCGATTTTCTCTCGTAGATTGTTAATACGCGCTGCAGATTAGGATACGATAACGGAGAACCCTCTCACGCAAACCCTGACCTAGCTCTGATCGTGCAAGCGTTCATAACTGCTTTGAACGCTAACCACCAAAACCAAAACCACGACGATGGATCCGTGACCCAAACCCGAGCAATGAACGAATTCTGCAAACGCCGACCTCCGACCTTTCACGGAGACACCAACCCTGTTGTAGTCAAGACGTGGCTGAATGAGGTCAAGATGATCCTCAGAACCCTCGGAATTACCCAGGACGGGGATCGTGTGGCCTTGGACACGTACCAGTTGAGGGAGTATAGCTGTTAGTCTAGTACGTAAAGGGTGCAAACTAGTAATAGCCAACCTACGTTTGACCGGCAATCTTGAAGTAATCAAAATGGCGGATATCGACGTAATCCTGGGGATGGATTGGCGATCAGCGCATCGAGCAATCATAGACTGTCATCAAAGGATGGTGACAACTTATACTCTAGAAGGGACTTGATTCCTTTTTAAGGGGGATAGACGGACAGCGAGTTCGGCGACGAAAAGATCAAGGTGGTAGAATCCACTACTTGGATGGCCACTAGTTTCTAATTGGAAGAAGCCAATAGAATGGAAGTGGGATTTCCACATCGTGTGCAAGTATACCGATGTTTTCCCTGAAGAACTTCTTGGCTTATCGCCTTAAGGAGAAATAGACTTCTCTATAGGACTTTAACCAAGAATCGCACCAATTTCTATGACGCCATACCAAAAGACCCCTGCGGAACTAAGGGAGATCAAGAACCAATTGCAAGAGCTATTGGATTGGGAGCCTATCAAGCCAAGTACATCACCATAGGGAGCGCCCGCACTGTTCGTGAAAAAGAAGGAGGAACGCTTCGATTATAGGGAGCTAAATCAAGTCACCATCAAGAACCGGTATCCATTGCCAAGGCTTGATGACTTATTAGGAGAAGCACGAAGGACACTTTCGGATGGTACTACGAGTACTCTGAGATAGCCAACTTTATGCCAAGACAAGTTCTGGCTAGAAGTGGTTAAGTTTTGGGGCACGTGGTATCCAAGGATGGAATCGAGGTCAAAGCAATACTGGATTGGAAGCAGCCACTAGAAGTCGACGCTGCCAAGGTCTTATTTTCCCGGGACTGCAAAGGTTCTTTCAATGCCTTTGCAAATACTGAAGAGTATCGTAAGGCTTACTTACTGATGTCCAAAGGAGAGCTTACGCTTTACGATGTTGGAAGTAATTTTGTTTTGGAAATGGATTTAATATCGTAAAGTGGGAAAGGATCGTAAGATACGAGTTCGCATGATGATTTGGTACAAGTTTTGCATTTGGCGTTGGTATTTACAGTGGAGACCTTACCAAAGGCATACGACGAGGCAAGCTGTTCGACGGCATGAGCAACTTCAACCCCATCTCGTTAAGCAAGTGATGAGGCGTAATTCGATTGATGGTGACCTACTTCAAATTTTTAAGGGGGATAGTCGATGATTTCAAGATCGGTTTAGCAACCTAGTCTAACCTGTAGCTGCGTGCCAATTTCGGGGACGAAATTGTTTTAAGGGGGATAGATTGTAACGCCCCTGAATTTTGGTCAGTAAAAATTTCGTTAAATATTTGAATTTTATTTGAATTACTTATTTTCTCTTGAGTGGCTATATAATTTCTTGTTATTTTGCGTTGTAGTTAGATTTTGGTCGATTGGTTAACTCTCGACTAGAAACCCTACGTGACCAATTTAGTTAGTTTCCGATCGACTACTTGGAGGAACCGAGCAACCAACTTACCTAGTTACTAGATGAACCTTTTGGACCTTTTGAACCTTTTGCTTTTACCCATTAATCCATAATGGCTAAGGTAATTTTTATCCATTGAACAATAGGCCCCCCATTCAAATATTTTGGTAAAGTACTAGATATAGTATTTTTATGGTGTATGTTCACATGTGCAAAGTACATTTATTCTTTATTTATTGGGGATTCTCCCACCCCTCCATTATCCATTGGTTAGTAACCACAAAGGTAATTTTTATCCATTGGATAATAAACTTTTTATTCCAAAAAGTACATGTAGTCTTTTCAAAATCTTATTTTAAATAAAAAGGTACTTGTACTCTTTTGTCCATTGGTTATTAACCGCAAGGAGAATTATTATCCATTGGATAATAACCGTTAGAGAAGTTAGTGACCCTTGGATAATAGAGTCTTTTGACCAAATAAAGTACCGATGTGACTAGAAAACCTTCCAATAAAGTTGATTTGACTAGTCAACCTTTTCAACCCTAGAAATTAATTATTTATTTTCTTTTATTATTTTGGTTTTATTCTTTGTCCTTTGGACAATAAATGTTAGGGGAACTATAATCCATTGGATAATAGAAACCCTAAATTTTATATTCTTGCAAGAATATCAAGTACTCATAAATAAAATTTTATAATTTCCTAAAAGGACAATTTTGATTATTTTATTATAAAAAGTTTCCTAGTTACTATTGTCCATTAGACAATAAATGTTAGGGGATTTATTATCCATTGGGTAATGGCCTTATTCTTTCAACTAAGTACAAGGGTTTTAATAAACTAGTCTTTTCTAATAACCCATGTGATGAAGTATTTTTTTAAAAAAGTACTTATTAGCCTTAATAGCCTTTAAAGCCTAAGATTTTCCTAGATACTCTTTTATTTATGTTGGGATTTTGTACCCAATTGGATTAATTTATTGGGGAGTTGATCTTCCTAGAGTACACTAGTTTATTTGTTTAAACCCAACATGTGCCTAATTACAATTCTTTATTGGGTATTTGATTTTGTAAATCTTGTACTTTTGTACCTTTATTATTATATGTGTGTGTGTGTGTGTGTATATATATATATATATATATATGTAGTACTGGGAGAGAGAGAGAGAGAGACCCGAGAGAGAGAGAGAGAGATGGGCCAAGAGAGACAGAGAGAGAGAGAAAGGAAGGAAGAAAGAAGGAAGATGATGTTGTACTTTCCTTGATCTTCCATATCTTCCTACATCTTTCAAATTCATGGGTGAACCTTCCTAGCTAAGAAACTAGCCCTCCATTAACCTCCATTGTACTTCTATATTTGTTTTAGACAAAATCTTGTACTCTTGTCTCCTTTCCTTCCAACAAATCTCCCATAATCCCATCCAAGGACAATCTTAGCCATGTAAGCCTAGGATTTAGACCTTGATCTTCCAAGATTGCTTGCCATGTGTCAAAATTTGAGGTAGAGAGAGAGAGGGGGGGGGGGGCGGCCATGAAGAGAGGAGAGAGAGCCAAGATTTTTCCTATAAATAGGACCCCATTCCAAGCATTGAACTCACACCTTTTCATTGCTCTTCCTTCTCTCTAGAAAAATCTTGTTCTTTCTTTGTTCTTGCTTAGTTCCTCCTTGTTCTTGAGTTCTTCAAGAAACTCATCCTAAGCAGCCACTAAACCGCCACTCGACCACCCTTCGATCCATAAAGTAGAGTAGTATTAGTCAAGTAGAAGTTTCGAGAGAAACCTTTCTCTTTCGAAGCTACCGGAGACCACCTTAGGAAGTTACTCTGTCCGACCGGCGATTACCGTCCGTAAGCCGTTACTACCGCCTAGAAGAATGGTAAGGAAAACCTTACTTACTAACTTACTATTCACTTACTTACTCAAAGTATAAACATTGTTGTTTTGAATTACTAAGATAGAACTTATCGTTTGATTAGAAGTATTTGTATTTTGATCTTTAAGATGATTATGAGCATATATATGAATTGCTTGTATTACTTGTGGTGTGATAAAGCATAAGTGATTTCACTCCAAAGACGTCCGTACATGTGGCGTTGTGCTTTGAATAAAGCATAAGTGATATACTCCAAGGGCGTCCATACATGTGGCGTTATGCTATAAGTAATGATTTAACATGATAAGTAGTATAGAATTGGATGATCTTGTTAGTATGTTTCATGCTTACCGCAGAGTCTATGCATGTAACGAGACACGAGAACCGAGAAAGTAGAAACATGACACCTAGGGTGTGGTTAATAAAAGGAAATATTTTTCGAGGAAGAAAATATTTTTGAAACTACATAATGACCGGTTTTGGGTGGCATTATGTGAGTTGTGTGTTTGCATGTGTAAAAGAAATATTTGAAAAGGGTGAAAAGATTTGAAAACCGCAATGTGGCCGGACGTGGTAGCCCATTGTGTGGTGTGTGATTTGTGTGCCAATAGGAACCCGGCGTGGCGGAACCATTGTGAGGATACTCAGGAACACGGGGCGGCGGAATCGAGGTTGGGTGTGTAGCTTGGTTATCCGCGGTACGGAGCCAATGCAATTGTGTGCCAATGGGAACCTGGTGCGGCGGAACCATTGTGAGGATACTCGGGAACCCGGCGCGGCGGAACCGAGGTTAGGTGTGTAGCTTGGTTATCCGCGGTACGGAGCCAATGCAAATGATTTAAAAAGGTTGGGTGTGTAGCTTGGTTATCCGTGGTACGGAGCCAATGCAAATGATTTTAAAAGGTTGGGTGTGTAGCTTGGTTATCCGCGGTACGGAGCCAATGCAAACGATTTTGAAAGGTTGTGTGTGTAGCTTGGTTATCCAAGGTATAGAGCCAATGCAAATGATTTGAAAGGTTGTGGCTTGGTTATCCGCGGTACGGAGCCAATGCAAATGATTTTGAATACAAATGCTTTTCAAAGGTTGATTTGTAAATGATATTGTTGACACGGCCTACGATGAGTCGCGTAGGAGAAACACGAAAATCTTGGACACCAACGATAGATGATTAACGATTGCGGATGTGTTTGTGATATTGTCTTTTATAGCTATGTATATACGTATCATGTGGAAATCGATGTTTTATTATAGCCTTGCTTGTAAGTTAAGGTTGGTGGGTAAGGATTTCCCTATTGAGCGTTGTAGCTCACGGTATTGCCGTTTTGTTGACCCTGACATATTATATGGGTGGCGACGCCGGTATAATGTGTCAGACTTGTAGATGAACAGGGTTTGGTATACACCTTGGAGGCTTTTGGAGCTGAGGAGCTGGCTAGGATGGAGGAGCAGGAGGAGCTGTAGTTAGGAACCCTAGAACTCCCTTCATTTGTGTAAATATTGAACTCTTGTGAGCAATTGTTGTAATAACGAGCCAGACTCCATTTGATTTTATGAATAAAATGTCCGCTTAACGTACCCAAAATTTTGGGGCGTTACATGAACCATTCGGGGATCGTTTTCATCTTTCAAATTTAAAGAAACTACTTCTTCTTTTAACGGCCGAGCATGCCTTTGATCTTCCCTTTCGATGAAGGCACAGACTTCCTTGGGAATATCCCCATCGAAATCTATCCCTTCATTGTTAGGGTCGACACAGTTTATGTATAAATCATCAAAGTAGTCAGAAGTGGATTCTTTCATTCCAAAAGGCCCTTCAGGGCTACCAAGTACAGCAGAGTCAAACTCAAAATAAAAGCTATGACGTGGAGGGCCAAGAGGCACAAACTCCGACTCGAAACTAGACTCAGAAGACTCTGTGTCAAACTCAGACTTAGACACATCATCAATGCAAGTTAAGCGCGGTTTGAAAATGCAATTTTTAAGGCTACCTTTGGCTTCTGTAATAAGAGAGGTGGGATCCTTGAGGGCATCGGGCCCGAGCATGAGCACTTCGGCTTCTTCAACTTCCTCGGCCAAACTCACTTGGGAGAACTCATGAAACAGTTGCTCTAAGCTTCCCTGATTGAAAGATCCCAGCCAGTCAGTCTTGACCTTCGGCTGGTTGAGCTTCTTCTTGAATTCCATCCTTGCTGGCTCCTCATCCTATCCGACCAGGTGTCGTTAGCAAAAATCTCAAAATCCGATAGCAGCTCCCCAGTCTTTGAGTCGATAAAGGGCTCAGCTTGCCCTATGTAAACAGTATTTCCCTTCTCGCAGACGAAGTAGCTGTCGGGATCACCATAGAGGGTTCGAGGTTTTCCCACACATTTCCTTCTTTTGGCATCATTGGCTAAGGCGATGTATCCCAAACCAAAACGGCCCTCATAGGAAAGAAAGTTAGGGAATTCCGGGATCCCTTGTTGGTGAATTCCTAAGCCCAGCCCAGGTACATACGACATCCTTCTCATGATATCCAAAGCAACAGAGCTCATGATGAAGTCCCCATCCACGTTGATGGCCAAAACAAAGCCAGATGTATCGAAGGAGAAACCTCCGAGATCCACGTCCTCTTCACCATGCATAATTCCCAAAACTAGAGTACCATCCTCTTTGAGCAGGCAAGTGCCCGAGTCCCCGCAAATCGTTAACGTGCCAATAGGAAGTCCTAGCATGACTTTTTGATGAAGAGTAGATGGCACAGCCATGATGTCAGACATATGGGGCCATGGTCTACCAAGCAGAAGGTTGAAAGTGGCTGGGATGTCAACAACATGGAATTCAACATCCATTTCAAAGCCCTCAGCATCTAGCTTGAGCATCAGCGTACCCTCGACCACATAACGAGTGCTATTGTATGCCTTAACGACCAGATTGGAAGTTGAAAAGTCCCTTTTAGTCAACCCCAGATGGTAAGCCACCCTTAAAGGGCAAACATTGATTGCGGAACCATTGTTGATGAGAACAGTTGGAACCCAGAGCCCTCGGCATTTGACAGTGATGTGCAAGGGGCGATTGTGATCGACCCCTTCAACCAGCAGATCCTTATCAGTGAAGATCACGGTGTGTTTGGAAGTAGGTGGGAGGATGAGAGATATCATCGCTTCGAGAGTGATATCAGCTGGAATCTCAAGATGGGAAAGAGTGTGGCAAAGTTTCTCTTGATGCTCACGAGAAGAACAAATCAGTGCCCAGATCGATATAGCAGTGGGAATCCGCTCAAGTTGTTTCTAAATCATGTCGGTATTCAAGGTGCCAGCAGGTACCTCAAGCAATGCAGACCTTGGGAAGGTAGAGGGCTCGTTCTTTTGGTTAGAAGGGTTGGACGAGCTTCCAGCCTGCAGATTAACAGGCTGGAAAATCCGTCCACTCCTCGTAACATTGTGAACGTTTCCCAAAGAGGGCACGACCTGAGGGTCTTGATCAATATCCCAGAGGTCAGCAGGGACTTCACCCAATTTGTGCTTCCTTTTGTCGGTCGCTGATGCCATCATAGGCACTTCCAAGTCTAAACCCAAATCCTGAGCCAAGTCCTTTACCAAAAGTGTGTCCCAAAAGTCCAAATCCTTGATCACTGCGACCTCTGCAACAGGTTCTGAGTTGGCGATGAAAGGAACATCCCAAAGTCTGCCATCGGCTAAGGAACGATTGACAGTCCAAACCTCTACCCCAACTTAGATATTGACTATATCATCGACATCCCAAAGATCAGCTAGCGGGATAAGGTCCGTGACCATGATACTGCAGTCTTCTCTAGTCGGAAAAGGAATTGTAGGGTGCGAAAGTCCTTCATCAACGATGTAGAAAGTGGGGTCCTGCTCGACATCAGATACCGAGTTGCTGAGCCTGTCAATGGTAGAAGGGAGAAAGCATTCCCCTAAGACATGGGGTTCTTTTTGAACGAAATCGTCCTTAACAAAGTGAGTCATGTAATCTGGTAAAGCGTCGCCTTGAAGAGGATTAGTGTCGAAATCCAACGAAAATTGCCAAGTGGGTTCAGGATCCCAATAGTACTCCTCTTCGGGAAGCAAAGGTTCGGGTTGTTGGAATAACATATACAAGGAAATGCCATCCAACGGATCGAGCATCGCCTGGTTATGTCCGACCTGCCATTCTTCGTCCCAAGCCTGGTCATGCTGATGGAGCGGGAGATACTCGGGGTGTAATGTGAAGCCTTCTAGCTCAAGTTGGTTCCACTATTGGACTAAAGGAGCGGCATAATTATCACCGTCGGCTATAGACCAACCCACGGCCTGCATGCTAAGCTCAAGCTCTTGCTCAAAGTATGTCGGTAGTGCAGCCCTGAATTGGCTTTCAAAGTTTCGAGAAGAACTAGGATCCGTTATGACCAGATAGGATCACGACGAGTCGAGGTAGAACCAAGTCGTATAGGCTGAATAGGGTCATCATGGAGATCACCAATGATGTCGTTGAAGAGATCGAAGCCTGTCTGGAGGAGTTGAAGACTTGGATTAGGACGAGAAGGTTCACCAATGAACATGAGTTCTGCTTCTGACACCAAAGGCATGGTTACGACCGGTTTGTGCTGGTTTACTAGGATTATATGGTCAGTGGGGTTGAATATGGTGGAGCAAGGGTCGATTTGAGTGAAGCTGAAGGATATGAGGTTGATATGTGGAGCAGCATTGTGCTTTGGCATGGAATTGGAAAGGATGTTTGGTTTTTGAGATGGTGGAGGTGGAGCCTGAAGGGTCCCTTCATCTATAAGATCCTGAATCGCATGACAAAGGTGAAAGCAGGAATCTGTAAGATGACTAGCCCCTTGGTGATAGGCATAGTAGAGATTGACTTTGAAATAGGGTAAAGGATTTTTTGGTGGAGGAGTCGGATCAAGGGGCTTCAGATGGCCTGACTTAATCAACTTTTCCATAACAGAGGACAATGGAGCCTCGAATGCAGACAAACTGCTGGGTTGGTTACGAGGACGGTTGTTCTGTGGAGTCTGCACTTGATTGACGTCGGCGATGTGATTGGTAGTGTTGAAGGAGGCATTGGTGTCACTGGTTGCTGCGTTGGAGAAAGTCCCACCCTCAAACAGTGCATTGGCATTGCCAGAGTATGCCCGAGGTTTTGATTTCGGAGGGTTAGAGGATTCTCCTTTTGATAGAATACCATTTTGCAGCGCATCCTCGATGCCCAAGCCAGAGTCGAAGAAGGTTTCAAAGTTTGCCGACACTTGAACAAGAACCAAATGCTTAGCATAATCTGGCTGAAGATTGTGGGAAATGATGCGAAGTTGATCCCTCTCGCTCAGACGATCAGTCATTAGAGCGGCTTTGGCTCTCCACCTCTTGACAAAGTCCGCGAAGGACTCTTTGGCTTCCATCTTGGTGGATTCAAGTTCTCGTTTCATCATTTTCAGCAGGGAGTTATAACTGTATTGTGAAATAAATGCAGCAACAATATCTTCCCAAGTCCTCCTCTTGGCTATGTCAAGCAACAAGAACCAATGGAAAGCTGGACCAGAGAGAGTTTGAGGGAACAATTACGACATGGATTCGGGCTCGACTGACAAGAGCTTCATAGCAGCATGATAACTATAGAGGTGAGTCTTAGGGTCACCACTGCCATCAAACTTGGCTAGGTTTGGCATTTTGAACTTGTCGAGAAGCTTGGCATTGGGATACAAACATAGACGGTCCAAGTCGATTCCCCCGACACTGATCCTTTCAGATTTAGAGACAGATTCCTCCAGCTTGGTGATCTTGGCCATAAGAGCAGCCAAATCAGGATTTTGAGTAGGCCTAAGGACAGCAGGGTTTAGGTTTGCGGCTATTAGGCGAACTTCTCTTGGATTGGGCTAAACTATGAGCCGTCCTGCATGATTCGGGTCCTCGACAAAGATGGGTTCTGCATGAACATCCTTATCAACCTCGCCTCCCACTTCTGCTGCTGGCAGAAGATGAGTGTTAAAGAGGTCATTCAAACGAGTAACATTGGCATCTGTCTGAGCGGCCCTCTGTTGCATGGTGGCAATACTATTCTTAAGGCTTGTGAACATTGCTTCCATAGTAAGTGGTTGGGGTTGATCTACCATGACCGGTGTTTCAAAGGAACTTGATGAAGATGAAGGAGTTGGCGATGTCGGGGGTTTAACTTCCTAGATAACTGAAGACGAGCTTGACTGAAGAGTAGCCAACAGAGAATGCAGAGAGTCTTCCGTTGACTGATTGGGATTGTAACCTGACTAGCCTTTAAACCGGATTTTGATGTAGACGTTCCCAAGTGGGTTTGCCTCTCTGCTTCGATACTCTCCGTGGTGGTGCAATGGTTCAGAACTTTGCTTGTAGTAAAGTAAGAAAAGGCTCAATAGGGGTCCTGCAATAACTTTAATCTAAATAAAAGACTAAAGCGAAAGCACAATCACCGTCGTCAATGTCGTCCTAGACTTTTAGATCTAGAAGAGAAGTCTATCTTGAAATGTTTGGACACTACGAGAATCCTCGGAAATCCTTTCGAGCGTGTATCCTTTGAATAGATCGACGAACACTAAGAGATGTCAGAATAACCTAAGCCTTTGACTATTTCATTCTCGAAATTTCAACTTTGAACTTAGAACAACTCGGTGTAGATGACGTGATACCGGAACCGGGGCGGCATAGGCGACACAGTGCCATAGCCTAAACGGTGTACATGATGCGCACAATAACCAAGGTGGTACGAGTATCACGGCATTCTCTCCGTTGTTCCTTGTTTTCTGTTTGAAACCTCGATTGGGTATATAGACAAGGACTTAAAAAGTCTTGATTTCCCAACGTTTTGTTAATCTAAGGACTTTGAAAATTGATAACATGCACCGTCGAGATGCGTGACTCTTCATAGGGTCCGAAGCAGTGTCCTAACATTTTAAGACAGACTCGAAGAATTGAGAACCTAGAAGCCACCCTAAACATGCTGCTACGCAAACGGCATGTATGTACGATGCATGCGATAGGGAAAGCAGTAACACGAAGACAGTATATGGGGGTTAGATGTAAGAAAATCTTACCTTGTGGGTTCCTGTCCTAGTTTGAAGAGTGCTAGTGCTTTGTATATGCAAAGGCTGGTTTTGGCTTGTAACAGGTTCCTTGGACTAGAGCCAAGATATACCTCCCGTTGCCTATGTAATTGCAGAGCAACAGTCAAACGGTAGAATGACTTATCATCGTCGAAGGTTGTTGGTCATTCGGGGTCCCCGAGCTCCGGTAAACCGTGCCGGATTGTCAAAACGATCCAATGAGGCTTATCCCACATCGATGCAACTGAAGAACGCTGAAAATTGATTTTAAGAAAAGAAGAATCTCAAGATCGCAAAATGCCTTTTCAAATTTGGCTCACTTTATTTAGTCCATTTTAAAAGGAAATTACACAAGTGATCAATCGGAAAAGTCCCAGATTGGATTGGCCGGACACAAGGTCCTGTTAAATCACCATTTTGACCTTTGGTAGCGTGAAGCTCACCGTTTTGATAGACTTTTAAAGGATTGTTCATAAGCGTATTAAACTTTTAAGCATGGATTAATATTGGTTCGATTTTCCCTAGCAGAGCCGCCACTATGGGCAGCATGCCCTTTGGAAATTTTCAGATTTCCAAACTCGAGGGCTCAGAAATTGAGGGAGCATGTACACGGACGGCAAGCACTCACAAAAATATAGAGTCACCACTTGGGTTTTGAAGGTCCAACACCCAAGGAATCGTATTTCGAAGCACATGCCATGCTATTTGATTTGAAAAAGTTTAAGGAACCAGTCCGTCATAACCATATCTGGGTTCGGGAGCCAAGTTACGAGAGGGAAAGGGTTTTAAGGCACCCCTTTCACCCAATCCAGAGATTGGTCTCTACTTAAGCATTTTGCGAAAATATTTGTGATTCTTCTTTTATTAAACAAATTTTAGCCAGTTAGGGCAGGGAACAGTTAATAGGGGATTTAAAACTATAACACCTTTGCAGGATGTGATATGAGAACAGCATGGATGGATGAAATATTTGAACAAAAATATATGAGATAAAATTTGAAACTGCGACTGGATATCAAAACAGTGCCTTGGTTTGAAATTGCCGCCAACAACGGCCAACTTGCATGCATGGACTTCGTACATGCAAGTCAACCATCACGCGACACTCCCATTCCATCGCGTGAGTGTTGATGTCTCACCAGCAGGTTGAATCTTATCCCCTTCTGGGCTCTGGAAGGATCAGTGCACAGCTAGGGTCAAACCAGGCATTTTATATGTGCTGAAAGTAAATAATTATTACAAACAGGGATAACAGGAATTAAATACAACCCTAAAACAGAAGAGGTACCAAAACAGAGGCCTTTAGACCAAGTTGCCCGTGCAAGGGAAACTGCTGGAAATAGGCCGACCCTCGCCCGACGGAGTCAGTGCATCGCGCGAGTGTCGTGACTGGACTTCCAGGAATTGCTTTGCACGCCTGGGCTCTGAGACATGTTCAGAAGCAACCCAGGGGCATTCCCAAGCTAATGAATAAGAGTTCTTAGTTAAACTACAAATTTTATCATGCAAAATAGTGAATCAATTTAAGTCATGCTTCACAGTTATTCATAACACTGATAAAATAGAAAATAAACTAGCATCCCATCCCCACGAGGACCATCACGCGATGATAGGAATCGTCGCGCGCGTGTCTGAGTCCATCGCGCGTGGGAGTGCCAGTGCACAGTTTCTTGTAACCTTGCTGACTTTAGGACCAGGACTGGTATAGATTACCAGCCTTGGTCTTGACAGCGCCCCCCCCCCCGGGATCAAAACAATAAACAGTAGGGCATTATACCTTTGCTTGAGTGTTTTGAAAATGGATTGAACCAGGTGGTGTAGCTTGCAAAATGAGTGTATGGATGTAGTTGGAGTGAGGAGATATCAAGTGTGCTAGGGCTTGTGGAGTCTCTTTTGCTTGAGAATTGGTAACCTTTTGGAAGAAGAACCATGGGGGGTACTTATAGGGCAAGAAGAGATGTATGGTGGGTGAAAGGCTTGGCCTAGCAACTAGCCAACAAGGCTGGTCAGCCTCCCTTGGTGGAGGAAGAGACCAACAAGGTGATGGAAGTGGTTGTGAGGGTGGTGCAACCCATGCACCAGGAGGACACTGTTCAGTCGACGAAAACGGCGTTCCTCAGGACAGTGGCCCCCTGATTATCACAAAATCCAGCTGGAAAAAGGTGAAAGTGACAGGCATTGACCATCGTGCAATGAAGTGACTCCGTCCCGCGATGGTGAAACTAGCCCCGCGATGGTCAAAAGTCAAGGCTTTGACTTTGACCAACACCTGACAGATGAAGCATCGCACGAGGGATCCAATAGGTCCCGCGATGATCAAACCTAAAGTTAGGGTTTTAATTTAGGGGTTTGTTTTTTGGGTTTAGAATGGGTTCCACTCACTCCAAGCTCAAACCATTTCACTCTCAAGACTGTTTTTGATCTGATTCATCATCGGGGAAACAAGAAACTGAAAAACAAAGTAAAACAATTAGGAAACCAGATTGGGGTGTCTACACACTATCAGTTCTCTCTCTCACTTGACCCACTTTCTCTTGCTCAAGACGGATTGAATTGGAGGTCTCAACCGTGCTATGGTGGGTTGCGGTTTGCTCAGAGATTCAGAGAAATATGGGTTCAAGGGAGGAAGAAGAAGGCTCGACAGTGGCAGCGAGCAGCGGTGGAAGCGAGACGGTGCCGACAGCGTGGGGGCTACTATGGGCGACGTGGCAGCGACGAGGGATGCGTGTGGACGCGCTGAGGTGCTTGGCGGTGGTGCTACAAGCGAAGGGAACCACCCTCACACCCCTACGATGGAGGATCTGCTCACAGCTGCGGAGGAGGAGGCCACCGGCAGCGGGGAAGGCGCGGCCAACAGCAGAGTCTCGATGGCTGGCCATTTTGCAACAACGCCGATCTGGAGATTGTTCTCTATGATACTGAGGAGCGGCCAAAGTGGGATAGGAGCCTCACAACCGTTTCCCCTAGTCGAGGGGGATTTTTTTGAGAGGGTCGACTCACGGGATATCTTTAAAGCCTTTGGAGTTGATCCCAGTGCTACAGACATACTGAGAGGTGCCAGGTCCCTGGAGGCAAGGGCCGTGGCCACGCTATTAGGGGCTCTGCTGAGCCAGGGTGCCGAGGACATGAGGATGCCAGAGTGAGTACCCAAGCCGGAGGAGGTGGTGGAGGAGCGGGTCACAGCGGTTCAGGAGGTGCAGGGCTTTCTGAAGAGTATGTGCCCCGCCTTTTCTCTTGCGACTTACGCTAAACGGCTACACTTCTTTAAGCCAGTGGAGATGATTGGCTATGTCCTGGCTAGTGCTGACTACCCAGGGAACCTGCTCTTGAGAGACCGGGGCCGCCACATTTCTTTGGGCTGGACAACGGTAAAACTTTAGTAACGCTTTTTGATTACAAATTGTGCTTATTGCTTTTCATGCTATTCTAACCCTATTCTATTACTTTGCTTGAAACAACGCACCATCAACGTATATGGAAATGGAGGTTCCGCTAGTTCACTAACGCACTTCAAGGCGCTGCCCCAGAACATACGCACACTAGTGGAGGAGGCAGGCTTTAGACAATTCATTCAGCTATTGACGATGGTTCGGGTAGATCATGTCGTGCTGATGGCCTTGACAGAGAGGTGGTGGGATAACACCAATACCTTCCACCTCCCATTTGGGGAGATGACGGTGATGCCCCTCGACTTTGCGGCGCTTACGGGCCTCAGGGTTGGAGGAGAACCCATTCCAATTGATTCGAGTCTGGTGCTGGACGACGCAGTCTTGAGATGGTTTCTTGGGCAAGGATTGGCGATGTATGGCTAGTTTACCACATACTTGGACCATAAGCCAGCAAGCGATGAAGAAGCGGCCAAGATGGCCAGAACTTTCATAGCAGAGGATTGGCGACGTATGGCCAGTTTACCACATACTGGGATCATGAGCCAGCAAGCAATGAAGAACCGGCCAAGATGGCCAGGGCTTACTTGCTATACCTGTTCGGGGCTTCTTTGTTCCCAAAGAGGCGGACTCGAGTGCACCTCAGCTACCAGGCAGGCCTAGTGTACTTAAGGCAGGCGGGACGGTATGACTGGGGAGATGCTACGCTGTGCATGCTCTACTGCTTCCTTAGAGCCTCCTCGAGAGGAGTTGGCAATACCGTCGGCGAGTACTAGAGAGTTGTCAAGGTACAATTTCACTTTCTACTTAAAATCATGCCTTTATTACCTGTTTGCAATGTCGGTGGACAAAGGAGCGGAGAGGAGAGGTGATGACCTTTCGATGATGGTTGGATAGATTGACGGGAGTTTCGGTAAGAATCATGCATTTTTTTTTCTTATGCTTAACACATTTTCAATTCAGCTATTAACACAAAAGCATTGAATGCAGGTTTACTGGCACCGTTGGGACAGGATGGAGGCTGACTTCCGCCCAAGGAGTCGAGAGGTGACGAGGTGTAGGGTTTTGCTGGAGTGTCCCCTTGGTTGGCAGTGGTACCTGGGGAACCATGTGACTCGACAGTCATTAGAGTTCCCAGCGTTCGTGGTATCGGGGCCACTCCCACCTCGAGCGCAAAGGACAGAGACTTACACTCGTGCAAAGCTTGAGCTGTTCACAGTGCCACACACTGACTTGGAGAGGTACCTACGGCGCACTAGACTATGAGGCTTACAGGGATAGGTACCTGGCGACAAGTTTAGGTGTAGAGGAGGAACAACAAAGTCGCATAGGCCGACGCTCGGATAGTAATGGTACCTAAAGCTAGAGGAGAGGTTGGAGGAGAGCGCGGCTGTAGTGGCCACTCTCAAAGGGCTCAAGGCTGAGGTATTGGTCCTCAAGGTAGAGGGAGGGAGAGCACAAAGGTTCTGGAGGCAGCAGAGATGCCAGACTTGCAATGGGAGATAAGCGTTCGAGATCGCACAGGTGCACGGGTGTTTGTGGATATCTTTCATCCCTTGCCGGGCAATGAACCTTTCGGCTTAGGTAAATTTGACTTGACATGCTGAAATTCGACTTTAATGCCTTAAAATATGCTTTCTAATTTTAATATAATCTTTTAGATATCGCGAGAATAGGCTGAGTTAGCCATCATGGAGATGGTGGGGATGTGCAAACTTCTGCAGGATTGAGCCAAAGGGAAAACGCTGTAGACTTGCCTTGCCCCCGAGCCAGCTGCAGAACCAGGCATGGAGCCATCACATGTATAACTTTGAATGCATGCTTCCATTTTGCACTTTGTTTGAAAGCTTGCCTATTATTGAAATACATTCATGATATGCAGGTGCAGACACGACGCACGACCCGGGCACAGTCCTAGGCAACCACTAGACCACTAACTTTCGGAGTTTCACATGCAGAGGGTAGTCAATTTGAGCTGCGACCAAGGCAAGGGGTCCAAGGGCAGCCTGTGCCTAAAGAGTCAGAGGAGTCGAAGGAGACAGGAGAACCAGAGGAGTCCTCTGAGTCACAAGGCTTGGGAGCTTCAGACTTAGATATTGATTCTGGTTTGCCCGACTCCCCTGACGGAGACAGCAATGATAACGACGATGGCAGTGATAGTGAGAGCTCTGAGGGGCAAGGTCCACCACAAAGAAATCGCGACACGGCTAAGTTTGCTTTTACTTTGCTAGCTTACACGTGAGCCTGCGTGCCATGAGTAGTTGTAGCCTCCAGGCTTGCGTGTCTTGGTTTTGTTTGGGCTTGTGTGCCCTAGTAGTTAGCATTTAGGCAAGTGTGCCCCTCTTTTGATCAATGTAATCAACGCTTTTGATTTATGGAAATTGCACTTTTCTCGTTTAGTAAATTGTATCAAATTCTTGTGTTACATTGAGAATGCTTCGGATACTATTACCGGCTAGCTTGAAAAGAATTAAAAGGATACGCGAATTTATACTGTTTCCTTTAAGACAAACAATGACTTTACAAGATTGCCTTGAACATAATGCAAATAACATGAACAAAGTGATGAAAATGCCCTCAACGCAGAATTTATAGCGGTCGAGTGCGAAAATGAGGAACTATATATGAACATTCAAAATAGTGAAATCATAATTAGGCCTTTCTATTTACAATTGATTGCACCATACAGTTACTACAATGTATTATGACTTACGTGACTCAACCAAATTACCAAAATCCCCTGGGGCAATATTTGGCATATCCCGGGGAATGAAAATTTTTAGAATCCGGGAGATTTTATGAAAAATGCTTGGATCTGTGAAGAAACTAGACTTGAACAGTGTTGTATTCCCCCCTATGCTAGCTGGAACTAGCTTTGGTCATTGAGGCCGTGCCAATGCCAATGCCAATGCCACATTTCAGGAACAAAGGCTTCTTCAAAACAGCTGCCAAAAATCAGCAGCACTTCTGAGCGCCCGGGAGTGCACTCCTGAGCGCTCAGGTCTGCTGCTAGCTGCAAGCCTATGCCGATTCCCAAAAAAACATTGGCTTCCCCATGTTGTTTTCTCTAGCATGCATGCTTCTCAGATGTCTTGTGGCTTTACTTCATCTGTCCCCCAGAAGGTAATGGTTTTCCAAGGCAAAACTTGGGCTTTTTCAAGGTATTCTTTACATTTTCAAAGTTTGAATCTTTGAAAAATAAAAGAACTATTTTGAAATGTAGCATGTGATGTATTTCAAGGCTTAATGTGATGCCTCCCTCAGGCCCCTATAAATACCAAGCCTTGCTTTGGCAAACCATTCACACCTTCTTGCAAATTTCAAGTTGTTTTCTTCTTTCAAAACCCACTCTCCCCATGGCCTTCCTTAGCCAAGCTCTGCTCCACCCCTGGCTGGACAGTTTTGACGGCCTTGACTGGTTGAACTTCTAAGGCCATCGCCTTTATGCTCTGAAGCATCTCCGAGAAGTTGCTATTCGACCCAACTTACTGCATGCGGTGGTGCATTTTTCGGATCCCGTGGTGCATATCTTTAGGTTTGGCATTCAAGAGCTTTGCTCGACAATAGAAGAATTTCTTGCTTATCTTGGGAGTCATGATTTAGAGGAGCCCATTGTCTCGATGATACGTGAGAGCATGAAGAAACTCCTCAAAACCAAGCTGGGTGTTAGCGGCAACGCTACTAATTTTCTTATTTAGGATGGTGCTGTCAGGATCTTGCGTTTGTTTGAAATGTTCAGCCAGCCGGGACTTGACAGATTTCAAGTATCAAGGTTGTCGCATGATAGCCTGCTGCATTTGTCTTTTGGTGGCTTTCCTGCTGGTACCTCCTGTTGCGAGCCAAGCTCCTTACGGGTGGGAGTTGCAGCCCAAATTGCGGCTCGCAAAGATGTGGCACCATTGGTTCTTGCTGAATTTTGATGGGATAGGATGTAGTTCATGCTGGTTACACAAGGATTTTCAGAGGTAGCTGTAGACACCTCCCAAAGCGGGGCATCACCATACAGATATCCTCTTTGCTAATTCCACTTCATAAACCAAGATCGTGGACATTCCCATGGCTAAGAACATCACCATACGGTAGCAGTTATCATCAAAATAGAGTCACCACCTAGTTTATAAAAACTAGGAAAAACTGGTAGAGATTCCAGGTACGGAGCAAAAAGTATGATAAGGGGAAGGTATTAGGCACCCCTCTTCACCTAGTCATGAGACCGACCCATAATCATTCAACATAAGACCAATATCTGTTTTATTTAATTTCATACAAAGAAATCGGTTATTTAAGTCTTTAAAAAATTAATACGGTGAGCCAGCACAAGTAAGTAAATCTCATGCATTAGAATAAACAAAACAACAGAATGTCCCAGCGAATGGATTCCACGGCCAGTGAATGAATGTCACGGCCATGGGATCCTGCTGGATTAATGTACCAGCTGACGAAACAAAGTCTCAGCCAGTGTTCTTCCTCACACTAGAATATGAACAAACAACAGAAAAACTATGATTTAAAGCAGAAAAATAGAAATAGAATCAAACCATAGGCCCCTGGGCCTCACCACCTTGATCTCAGAGATTGATTGCTCGAATTGTGATCAATTGCAGATAATAGTGGTTGATTGTGGTGGTCAACTTCACAAAACCCTAGAACAAAGTGAGTTCTTTGGGGGGTTTCACTCTCGAATGCGGCTACTCACGGGAGGTTAGGACTTTTGTGGAGGATTGATAGGAGATGATTTCTGTAGAGTTTGGGGGTGGAACATGGAGTGGAGAGATGTGTATTTCGGAGCTCTAGAGAACCCCTACTTATAGGGTTTCGAAGGACCAATCAAACGGACAAGATTAACCCAATAGATAAGGAAGTTTAGGGTGTCAAGACCTCTATGGTAAGTGCATTCGTAGCCCCGAAGTAATGGTTCATCGCTGCTAGGGTTTGGGAAAACAGATTGAAAAGCTATTGAAGATTCCAGAATATGGAAAACATCGATCTGCCGGCCGCCCAAATGATTTTGCGGCCGCGGAAAGGATTTTCCAGCAAAAGGTCAAACTTTGCAGGCTCGCTCTGGACACTCCCGAACTCGGTTTTGCGTGTTCTTTAAACCATTGGAAAGCTTGTTGAGTCTACTTTCTAACCCAAGTAGTTTGGATCAAATATATTTACTACGTCAAAAGATATGATGATTTTACCCTTAGTGGGTCAGAAAATGGATTGTTTTGGTAAAATTCTCGTATCTTCCTCATTTCAAATTGGTTTAAGGCTTATTATATATTAATAAAGAGGGTTTTGAAAGTACTACAAGATGGTGGAATCCAACCACAAAAGTAAGGAATTTTAATTTATGAAAAATGGGCTGAAAGTAGACTTAATTGAAGATCGACGATGCTACCAAGGCTAAAACACATGTCAACACATTTCCATCCACTCTAAGTGTCATTTGGCACTCCTATCACCTGTTCCAAAAGTGTTCCTTAATCCCTTAAGAGTTCCACAAAGTTCCTAAGGCTTTCATGAAGTCAACCACAACAACCACATATCCTATTCATCATCAGTATGGTCCCCAAGGTGGGACTTGAAATAATCATTAGGCCAAATTGGGGTGTCTACAGATGCCCCTCTTTGATTGAACTTGGACAGGCCGCGATGTGTGTCAAGTGAGAATCAAAGCCGTAAAACAACTCAATTTAGTCGAACCACTATTCCAAGGGTTTTTGAAAAAGGATTTTAGTTATGGTCGGGGCGGGAGGCTACCTACGTATTCCACAAGGGAAATTCAGACCAATCGTAGTTCGGGGCAACCAAAAACAATAGCGCGGAGCTTTAGAGGAGAAATTTGCCATCGGGCCATACCAAGCCTTCGAGCGATGTGCCTGAGCTATGCCAAGATTTTTGGCGGAGTGTAGTTGAAGGAGTGCAAAGCTGCCGGAGAAATTTTGCAGAGAACATCCTCAGCATTTTGGGGTAGATCAATACACAGCGGGTGAGTCGATTGTTTTTCATGATCATTCTTACTTTGACTGAGGGGAGCTCGGTTGCGTAGCCTATCCTTATGAATGAGCTTTATGGAATTGATGTTATTGGGTGGAATCCAAACCATCTTCGGGAGACAATCGAACACCGGTTTGAGATACGGTGGCGCGAGGTCAGTGGACAGAGCTTGAAGTGAGAGAACCGAGGTGTGGAGCCGGTTACATTCATAAGGCAAGAGCTTGAGGGTCAGAGCTTAGAGCTTGAAGTGATGGAACCAAGGCGTAGAGCCGGTTGTATGCAGGAATGACCTGTTGCATGAGAGAGATGCAGAACATGTATATGATGATGATGGTTAGACATAAAGATAATGGTGATGCAAACTCGAGATGACAATGGTGATGCAATTGATGCTTATGTGCACGGGCCCGTGCATGTGTGTTTGTTTTAAGAATAGAGCTTCTTTCAAGTTCTAGACTTGAGCATTCAGAGCATAGAGCTCGAGCATTCGGAGGGTAGAGTCCGAGCATTCAAAGTACAGGCTTTGAGCATCTAGTACGCAGTGCTTGGGCATTCAAACGTAGGGCTTGGGCATTTAAGTGTAGAACTTAAACATCCAGTACACAGTAGTTGGGCATTCGAAGAGCTTCAAGCATTCAAAGTGTTGGACTTTGAGCATTCAAGAATAGAGCTTGAGAACAAAAGATGTCTTGTTGGATGTTGCGGCATAGAGCCAGTTGAGATAGTGGGCATAGAGCCACTAAACTTGTGGGCGTAGAGCTGCTGAGTAACTTGGTGGAACCTAACGATTATTTCAAGTCACACTATGGGGACTATCCCGATGATGAATGGATACAGTAATTGTTGATTGACTTCTCGTGAACCCATGGACTTATGGTAAGTACTGTTAGCCACTTAGAGGACCCAATCCAAAGCCAAATAGCCTTTCAGATAAAAATATAGTATCCTAGGAAAATCTATCTTTCGGCCGTAACATTGATCTCACGGCCTCAACATCATTCTTTCACCCGTGAAACATGTTGCTTGAAAATCTCCATGAGAGATCGATTCCTCGACAACCAGATTGATTCTTCAGCTGGCATAACTATCCTTCGGCCGGCAGATCGTCTATTTTCTAGATTCTGGAATGTTCTATCATACGTTTGATCCGATCAGCAAAACCTTAGCAACGTTTCTCCGACGCGTTCGGCTACAAAAGCAGATTCGTCTAGAGATCTTATTGCCTTAGAATTCCTTATTGATTCATGCCATTTGATTAGCTGGTGTGAGTCACCAATTGCTTATATAAAGAGGTCATTAGGGTTCCAAAATTAATAGGTTCATACACCCACTCTAGCCATAAAACTCTGCAAATATACTCTCTCATATCCCCTATACAAAAGCCCTAACCTTCTGAAGGCAGCCGCAATCCGATGATCCAAACCCCGAAGTTCAAACCCTAACCCTTGGGTTTTTCGAGAAGCAAATCAGTCAATCTCCTTCAATCCGATGCAATCAAGCCACTGAGGGATCAAGGTGGTGAGGCCCAAGGGCCTTTGGTTTATTTTATTTTTAGTTTATGCATGCTAATCGTAGTACTTATACTCTCTATTAGTAGTTTAGTTTGGTGTGAGGAAGAACATCGGTTGGGTCTTCGATCCATCGGCTGGTACATCAAACCAGGAGGATCCCTCGGTCGTGACATCTATTCACCGGCCGCAGGATCCATCTCCCTGGGACAAATTTGTTTTATCTTGCTTTTCTGATGCATGCTTTCAATTACTATCTCGGCTCACCAATAACTATGTAAAGGCTAATTAAACAGATTACTTGTTTAGAATTAAATAAAGCAAGAATTAGTCACATGTCGAACAAATATGGGCCAGTCTTATGACTGGGCAAAGAGGGGTGCCTAACACCTTCCTCTTATTATACTCTTGGCTCCCGTACCCGAAATCTCTTTTTTTTTTTCCTAGTTTTTATAAACTAGGTGGCGACTCTGTTTTGATGATAACCGCTATCATATGGCGATGTTCCTAGCCATGGGAATATCCACGATCTTGGTTTATGAAGCAAATAACCAACCAAACAAACAACGATCAATCTGTATGGCGATGCCCTATTTGGGAGGTGTCTATAGTTTTTGGCGACTTTGCTATGGACTTGAGAGCCATAACCAGAAAATTCGACATAGGATTTACACTTGCTTTATCTAATCTTTTTATCATTTGCATCGAGCAAGCAACCTCGTTGAGTTCACAAATATCCCGGCATGTCAAGGGCTATGTTAGGGGTTCCAGCAAACTCCACAGTCACTTGTACCTAATGGTATATCAACAAAGGAATCACCCGATTATCGCCTATGATGGGCTAGTGAAAGGATTGGTGCCCTTTTGACAACGGAGCACCCTTGAGACCACCTAAACCTTTCATGTGTTAGAAAGCCATAGAACATATCAAAATACGACAGGAACCTGCAGGCTAGGAACCTGCTTGCATTTGTTTGTAAAAGTTCTTCTTCACACCCATTGTACATGTGTATGTTGTAAAGTTCTCTTTTGCAGGTTAAACCTTAGGGATTTTTGAAATCAAGAAGAAAGGGGTAAGCTAAATCAACCTAACTAAAGGAAAAATTTTAGGTGAAAATGGCTGCATCACTGTTCATGTTCGATTCGCCCTTTCAAGCTGTTAGGCCCATTCCATCCTACTGCCCAAATTCTTGACCCTTCCAAGTACATCACTTATGTGGATCAACCAAATCCTACATTGATTATCTCTAAGGACAACCACATCATGTTCACAAGGATAATCGACGATGAAGAGATAAAGGACATAATTGAAGAAGAAGGGCTTTGCAGGGTCCTAATCTATTTCTATGACCCCTATGCACCTACTGATGACTACTGGCCAATAGACGAGGTCGACAGCCTGGAAGTTGAAGAAGCAAAAGAAGAAGAATTTGTTGACACTGATCCACTAGACAAAATATCACTAAACCTACTCTTTGATGAGTGGGTTACCAGTAATGAAATAAGGGATCCACCCCATCACAGATAGGTTTGACAACCGGTGGGTATTTGTTGGCACGCGAAAAGCCAACAACAACGATGAAGCAGAAATCGAAGCTCAACTAGAAGAAGCAACAACAGTGGCAAACCAAATGGCCCTCCAAGACTTGCAAGGTGCCAATAATGAAAGTGTGAATCAAGATGACAGTGAAGCGCCGATGATCAACCTTGGTGAGGAAAAAGATTGCTCTGAGCTGATTGTGGATGCTACAAAAGGGGCTTACCCAAATTGGACCGTAGAACACACTCTAAAATACAAAGTAAAAAATGTTGACTCTAATCTTAGTTCTAATTCTGATTCCGACTCCGAGTCAACCCAGTCTAAGTCTAGCTTTTCATCTTTTCAAACAACCGAGTCTAGCAAGGAAAACCTAGTCAAAACACCAAGGCATGATATTTATTTTGAATTTGACTCTGAAATGTCTCTTAACAATTTTAGCAATGAAAAGGAAGATTTAGAGTATTTCGCTTTGCCTATGATTAATTGTGTGGATTCTGACAATCCATTTTTGAGGAAGAAATTCTAGAATTCATCGAGAAAGAAGAAGAGAGGCATGCCAAACCTTTTTCTGAGGAAATAATTACAGCAAACGTAGGCTCTGAAAACGAGCCCAAATTGGTTAAAATTGGTGTAACACTATCTTCTCAAGAGAATAAAAAACTAACCCTTTTGCTAAAAGAATACAAAGATGTTTTTGCCTAGTCTTACGAGGACATGCCTGGAATAGACCCTGAAATTGTTTAGCCCAAAATTCCCCTCCATCCTGATGCAAAACCAGTTAAACAAAAGCTGAGACGTATGCGCCCTGATTGGGTCTTAAAGATAAAAGAAGTCACTAAGCAAATCAATGCTGGTTTTCTCGTAGTCACTGAATATCCTCAGTGGGTGGCTAACATTGTTCCAGTACCAAAGAAGACTGGGAGAATCAGGGTCTATGTAGTTTTCCGAAATCTCAACTAGGCTAGTCCGAAGGATGACTTTCCATTACCGTGCATAGACGAACTAGTGGACAACACCACAGGACATGCATTGCTATCTTTTATGGATGGGTTTTTTGGGTAAAATCAGATTCTGATGTCTCCTAAAGATAGAGAGAAGACCACCTTCACCACGCCATGGGGAACCTACTGCTACCAAGTGATGCGATTAGGGTTGAAGAACGCTGGAGCCACTTACCAAAGGATGGCAACAACACTACTGCAAGACATGATGCACAAAGAAGTGGAGGTATACGTTGATGATATGATAGTCAAATAAAAGGAAAAGGAAGGACACTATGAAGCACTTCAAAAGTTTTTTGAGAGGATTTGGCAATACAAGCTACGTCTTAATCCTCAAAACTGCACTTTTGGGGTGATCGTTAGAAAGATGCTAGGATTTCTTATCACTCAAAGAGGAATCGAAGTAGACCCTTCCAAGATACAGGATAGCATGGAGATATCACCACCAAAGACAGAGAAGGAAGTAAGGAGCTTTCTGGGAAAAGTACAGTTCATTAGCAGGTTCATCTCCAAACTCACAACCACCCGCAAACCTCTCATCAAGCTTTTGAAGAACGATACAAATTTCGAGTGGAGCCAAGACTGCCAACAAGCATTTCAAGCAATCAAAGAATACCTTCAGAATCCCCCTGTGTTATCACCACCCATCCCTAGAAAAACATTGATTCTGTATGTCTCAATAACAGACACATCCATGGGATGTATGCTAGCTCAAGAAAACGATGCCAAAGTAGAGTGCGCCATATATTACCTTAGCAAAAAGATGATGGACTATGAAACAAGGTACACTCCCTTGGAGAAAACTTGCTAAGGGCTAGTATGGGCCACAAAGAAACTAAGGTATTACCTATTAGCACATCCAGTAGTCCTGGTTTCTCGTTTAGATCCAATCAAATATCTTTTCGAGAAGCCAGCACTTATTGGAAAGCTGGCTAGATGGTTGTTGTTGCTAGCAGAGTTTGACCTCAAGTACATGACAAGGAAATCAGTGAAAGGAAGGGCTGTGGCAAAATTCTTGGCAGATCATCATGTGATAGAGGCCGAGGCAGAAGACTTCATGCTCCCAGACGAAGACATCTTATTTCTCCTAGACGACACCTGGCAGCTTTATTTCGATGGAGCATCAAACCAATGTGGATATGGCATAGGGGTATTGCTAGTTTCCCCAAACGACTCTCATATTCCTTTGTCATATAAGTTGAGGTTTGAAGTCACCAACAACCAAGCTGAGTACGAAGCTTGCGTAGCTGGAATGGAGACAACCCTGTAATTAGGGGCAAAGAGGGGAGAAGTCATTGGAGATTCGAACCTAGTGGTGTCCCAAGCAAAAGGAGACTGGAAGGTTAAAGAAGACATGCTAAAACTGTACCACTCTGTGCTGGAAGCTCTAATTCCTCAATTCGACTTTGTTGTCTTCACTCACACTCCACGAGTGAGGAGTAGGTTCGCAGATGCACTAGCAACATTGGCCTCTATGGTCGAGATACCCCTGGGGTTCACAATGCGGCCGCTAATGGTCGAGCAAAAGGTCAAGCCGACATGTGAGTGCACTTTCACTGAGGAAGGTGAGGATGATGGAAAACCATGGTATGAGGACGTGAAGAAATTCTTGGAAGAGGGAGAGTATTCCTCCGAAGCTACCTCAAAGGATAAGATGGCTCTACGAAAGTTCGCCGCCCAATTCGTAGTTTGTGGTGGAGCACTATATCGAAAAGCAAACCTAGGCCTCGATCAACTTTGTGTCAGAACAGAAGAAAGCCAAAGGGTGATGAAGAAAATACACGAAGGAATTTATGGGCTGCACATGAGTGGGGCAACAATGGCAAAGAAGATCCTACGTCAAGGATATTACTGGACTACGATGGAGGGCGACTGTGCTAACTATGTTCGCCAATGCTATTAGTGCCAAACCCACGCTGATCGCTTGCGCATTCCTCCAACGGAATTATATAGCATGACATCCCCTTGGCCATTCTCCACCTGGGGAATAGACGTCATTGGGAGTATAAGTTCGAAAGGGAAATACAAGCACCAGTTCATCCTAGTGGCCATTGACTACTTCACCAAGTTGGTAGAAGCGGCTTCATATGCTACCCTCAAAGTTATTCATGTAGCCAAGTTCATCCACACCAACATCATCTATCGGTATGGTGTACCTCATGAGTTCATCTACGATAACGGATCTCACTTCAAAGGGGCAACGAATAAGCTTTTCACTGAATTTGGCAGAAAGAATCATCGATCATCTACATATCGGCCACAAACCAATGGAGAAGTTGAGGCCGCAAACAAAAACATCAAAAGGATTCTGCGAAAGACTACCGACATCTACATAGACTGGCCAGAATTGCTACCCCTAGCACTATGGGGTTATCGAACAACTAAAAGGACTTCAATTGGGGCTACCCCATATTCTCTAGTCTATGGGATAGAAGCTGTCTTGCCTATCAAACTGGAACTACCCTCACTAAGGGTTTTGGCTAAGATTGAAATGATCGAAGAGAATTGGGTTCAGAACTGCTACGATGAGCTAGCATTACTGGATGAAAGAAGGCTGAGGGCGCTATATCATGTACAAGGGTACCAACGTCGCATTACACGAGCATTCAACAAAAAGGTGAAGCCAAGGGACATCAAGGTGGGAGATATGGTACTCAAAGTAATCCATCGCCACATTTTAAACCCGAGAGGCAAGTTTAAACCAAACTGGGGAGGACCCTACTTCATCAAACGCATACTATCTGGAGGAGTAGCATACATTGCAGACTTGGATGGGATGTAATTCGCAACACCAGTCAATATAGACAAGCTGAGGAAGTATTACCTCTGAGCGACGCTCGTTGGGCCGAAAATCACAAGGGTGGGTGGACCTAAGCAAAAATTAGAGAAGCCCGCTAGGTCGAAAATCCGCAAGGGCAGCGGCTTAGGAAAAAACTAAGGCATAAATAAAGAGCTCGCTAAACTAAAAACCTGCAAGGGCGGTTTAGGCAAAATCAAGAGCACAAAAGGAGAAGAAAACACCTGAGTGAACCCTTGCCAAAACAAAAATAAATAAATAAATCTTTTTGGAATTACGTTTATGGCCTGATTCTCTTCATCGGATATGGAGGCAGTCTCTAGATTGAGATTCGGCCACTACTATCACTATCACTTCCGAATTTCTAGGTCTATCCTAAAAGCATACTATCAAACCATGGCAAAGACTTCTTACTTCATTTTTAAAAAAATAATAAAGCAACCAATGTTTTAAGAAAAAAAAAAAAAAAAGAGGAAAGGCAAACTTCAACAATTCTTGATCTAATGAAAGCTAGAATCGAACAAAGAACATTTTTTACAGCATAAGCAATGCATCAATCTCTAGGTCTTCCTTCTACTTACACTTTTGTCTTCCAAAAGGTTTTTCTCCAACCAACGCTTATACGAACCAGATAGCTTGTCAGCAAAGTTCTCAACAATATCTTGCATCACCCGATTCGGCCATAGACAAAGCACATTGCGACGAAGATTGGTTGGCATCAAGGGCCTTGGAAACAACATACTCAGGATCACCCAACACCTTAGCGTGTTAAGCCTCGAACTGTCTTTGAAAGTGAGCAGGAAAATAGAAGGTAACTCGAGTGATACCAATCATCGCAACACCAAAATGGCTCATGGTACTCATAGTCATGCTTCCAATACCATACTAGGTGCAAACCCATTGGATCCGATCGCCCTTGCGAGTCTCCATCCACGCAGCCTCAGTTGGAAACTGTCTGGTTACACGATGCTTTGTGCAATGATCTGCACTATAGGGAAGTCGCTCTGGCGCATCCCATACCCTCAGCTTCTCATAAAGCCATACCTATAGAAAACAAGGGAAATTGCAAAGTTGTGAGAACACGTGAGTCAAAACAAAAGAGTGATGAGCCGAAAGATAACTTGACAATAAACAAGTAAAGAGCGAACCTGTAGTAACAAAGGACTGCCTGAGAACTGGGTTGTTGGATTACCCTTCATTGCATCAAGACCTATCAAGGTCTCTCCCATCACTAAACCAGCAAAACCTACACAGTTTCCAATCTGTTGGGCGAAATCATGCAACATAGAATCAACATGGCCAGAGGAGGGGCCAAGCAAGTGATAGTGGAGAAGACAGACACACAGCATGTGAAAGCATACCTTCTGTCGAGGAATCTGGTGATGATCTTCAGCTACACCAAAACGCTGAATAAGCTGCAGAGTTTCCAACTTTCCATTCACCATGAAGAAATTGACTTCGTGTTTCTGAACTTGGAACAGAGCCTTCAAAAGGTCGCCACGATTAAATAGAGGGCTAGGGGTAACGAGACCTTCTCTATCCGAATGACCCATAATGGCTGCAAACTCCTCGATGGTAGGATACAACTCTTCCCTTCTGAATCGAAAAACATGAAGAACAGGATCCCACAAGCAGGTGGCTACATGAAGAAAAGTAAAATTCACCGGAATTTGGCGAAGGGAGAAGAGGAAATCCATGCCAAAGGACTTAAAGAGTAGACGGTCGAGGCCTTTGAAGGAATTCAACTACTGATTAAGAACCGGTTGTGCCATATGTAAGAAACTACTGCTAATGAAACCATCGGGTTCACAGAATGCGTACTTATAGGCTAGGTTGAGTCCTAGTTCGAATTGGAATCAGATTCTAAATCCGTATTAATCAAGTCGGTCTCTCAACCGGCACTTCGATATGGCAGCTGTAGGATCTATTCCTTGGCTCGTGAAAAATCAAGGTTGACTCAAAGTAAACCCCAAAGAAAATGAATCGATCCCTCGGCCACCTAATTGATGGCTCGGCCGCCAGAAAGATTGTTTTACAGAGAAGTTTCACGATTTTGTCCAGTTCATTGAAGTACAAATTTCATACTAAACAAAACAACACAAATGCAGCATACACAATCACATATCAAAGCAAAAGATTTTGTTTCATATAACAAAAGCTTTTTACATCACAAGGTGGATCATCCCACGTTTCCTAAAAACTATACATCAGTTTATTATCGGACTAACCTATGCAGGAAGAAAATCAGAGAAAAAAATAAGAAGAAGAAGAGGATGCCGAATCTTCTGGTGGTCCGAACACTAGAGACCAGCTGCAAAAAAAGAAGAGGACAACCCAAGGGTGACGTATACCAGAGAAGTACTGCGGTGCAGAAGAGACATCACATGGCTCAAAAGAATCACCACATGTCCCAGAAAAATCATCATACCGCGTACAAGCGCCACCCCAAAAGTTCCACGTCATAGAAGTAAGCCCCCCATGCGAGGGTCCCTAATCAAGCATCAAGACAAGACCGAGAACGGAGCGGCATCCCTCCTCGCATGCCAGCTACACCAGCATATCCCTGTCACTCGGGCTCGACGAAGAAACCGAAGGAGTTCTCAGATGCGGAGAGAATGAAGAGAAGAGAGAGAAAGGAGAGAAATGAAAATAAAATGCCGAGGTCGCGGCCTTTTATAAAGCTCTGGAAACCAAGCGATTACACGGCCAAGACTTCGATCCTTCGGCCAAGACATCAATTACTTGGCCGCAAGATCGATCTTCTGGCCCTCTAATCAATCTCTCATAGCAGCATCAGATTTCGCTCGATGCACCAATTCAAGCCCTTATGGAATTCTAGGTCCTCGACCAACAGAATAAATAACAGAGGATGACGAAAATAGCCTTTGGGGTACTCCTGAGTAAATGCAATGTGATCAGAACCAGCCTTGGGGGCATCCCCCAGCATATGGAATCTCGAGCGCAGGTATCAAGCCCATTTTGGAATTCTTCACAAGCTCTCTCACCTGATCAAAGGATCTCTGATGTCTCTGATCATTGTACTCTAGAAGTGCTATAGCTATCGCATCCCTACACTGCCCCATTAGCAGCTCTATGCTCATCCAACGACCTTAAGCTCACCATCTCAGCAGCTCTAAGCTCATTCAGCAAGTCTAAGCTTGCCTAACAACCCCAACTTCATCATCTCAGCAGCTTCACTCATTCAGCGGCTCAACGCCTACTATCTCAACCGGCTCTACGTCGTACCAACCAACAAAATATCATCTGTTCTCAAGCTCTACACTTGAATGCTCAAGCTCTACGTTTGAATGCCCAACCACTGCATATTGGATGCTCAAAGCTTGCCCTTTGATTGCTCGGATTCTACTCTCCGAATGCTTGAGCTCTACGCTCTGAATGCTCGAGTCCAGAACTTGAAAGAAGCTCTACGCTTAAAGCAAACACACACTCATGGGCCCGTGCACATAAGCATCAATTACATCACCATTGTCATCATCGAGTCTGCATCACCGTTATCATATTTGTTTATCATCACATTTAAACATCATCATCATACACATATCCATGTTTTGCATCTCTCTCTCACTCATGAAACAGGTCAATCCTGCAATCAACCGGCTCTACGCCTCGGTTTTATAGATTGATCCAGTGACTCGATCCTCTGGCTCTATGCCAAAATTTATGATGGGAAAGGTCCGTGCATAGATCTTCAGACTGCAACCGGCTCTACGCCTCGGTTCCATCATATCAAGCTCCAAGCTCCCAACCGGCTCTGCACCTCAGTTCCATCACTTCAAATCTCCAAGCTCCAAAAGCTCTTGCCATATGATTGATACCGGCTCCACACCTCGGTTCAATCACCTCAAGCTCACAGCTCTGAATCCCCAGGCTTTCGCTTCATGCTTACAACCGGCTCCATGCCTTGGTTTTCTCATCTCAAGCTCCGCACTCGAGTTACTGGCCTTGTGCCCCCAAATCTCGAAACCAGCGTCCGATTGTCTCCAAAAAATGGTTTGGATTCAACCCAATTACATCTATTCCATCAAGCTCATTCGCAAGGATAGGCTACTCTATCGAGCTCTCCTCAATCAAAGTAAGGATGATCAAGAAAAGCAAACGACTCACCCACTTGTATTGATCTACCCTAAAATACTAAGGATGCTCTCTGCAAAAACTTCCCCAGCAGCCCCGCGCTCCTTCAACTACTCGCCTCCAAAATCTTGGCATTGCCAAGGTACGTTGCACTACGGCTTTTAAAGCCTAAAGGTACATCTTCTGTTCTCAACCCTCCAAATTTTTATTTTTATTGCCCCCCAAACTACGGTTGGTCTCAATTTCCCTTACGGAATACGTAGGCAGCCTCACGACCCGACCATAACTAAAACCTTTTTCAAAAAATGCTTGGAATAGTGGTTCGACCAAATTGAGTTGCTTTTACGGCTTTCACGTTTAATTAAACATGTCTCGCGATCCGTCTAAATTCAGTCAAAGATGGGCATCTATAGACACCCCAATTTGGCCTAACGATTATTTCAAGTCCTACCTTGGGGACCATCTCGATGATGAATGGATACAGTGATTGCTGATTGACTTCTCGTGAACCCATGGACTTATGGTGAGTACTTTTAGCCACTTAGAGGACCCAACCCAGAGCCAAATAGCCTTTCAGACAGAAATACAGTATCCTAGGAAAATCTATCTTTCGGCCGTAACATTGATCTCACGGCCTCAACATCATTCTTTCACCCATGAAACATGTTGCTTGAAAATCTCCCTGAGAGATCGATTCCTCGACAACCAGATCGATTCTTCGGCTGCCTAATCTTTCCTTCGGCCGCCAGATCCTTAAACTGGCCACTAGATCGTCTATTTTCCAGATTCTGGAATGTTCTGTCATACGTTTGATCCGATCCCCAAAACCCTAGCAGTCTTTCTCTGATGCTTTCGGGCTACAAAAGCTGATTCATCTAGAGATCTTATTGCCCTAGAATTCCTTATTGGTTCACACAATTTGATTGGCCGGAGTGAGTCACCGATTGCCTATATAAAGGGCCCTTAGGGTTCCAAAATTAATAGGTTCATACACCCTCTCTAGCCACGAAACCCTGCCAATAAACTCTCTCATATCCCCTCTATAAAATCCCTAACATCCCGAAGGCAGCCGCGATCCGACGATCAAATCCCGAAGTACAAACCCTAACCCTAGGGTTTTTGAGAAGCAAATCAGTCAATCCCCCTTAATCCAAAGTGATAAAGCAACTGAGGGATCAAGGTGGTGACGCCCAGGGGCCTATGGTTTGATCTCTTTTACGTTTTTGTGCATTAATCATAATATTTTGTTTCTTTGTTAAGTATCTATTCTGTTGTGAGGAAGAACATCGGTCAGGACATCAATCCTTTGGCCGATACATCAATCTAGTAAGATTTCTCAGCCGTGACATCAATTCACCAACCGAGGGATCTATTTACTAGGACATATTTGTTTTCTGTTTATTTTGATGCATGCTTTCAATCATCGTACTGGCTCACCTTATCAACTGTTAAAAGCTAAAAATAGACTATGCGTTAGAATCAAAGAAAGTAAGCATTAATCATATGTCAAACAATTAAGGGCCAGTCTCACGACTAGGATAAGAGGGGTGCCTAACACCTTCCCCTCATTGTACTTTTGGCTCCCGTACCCGGAATCTCTATTTGTTTTTCTTTGTTTTCATAAACTAGGTGGCAACTCTATTTTGATGATAACCATTATTATGTGGCGATATTCCTAGCCATGGGAATATCTACGATCTTGGTTTATGAAGCAAACAACCAAACAAGCAACCAACGACAATAATTTTGCATGGCGATGCCCCGTTTGGGAGGTGTCTACAGTTTTTGGCGACTCTACTAGGGACTTGAGAGCTATAACTAGAAAGTTCGACATAAGACTAATACATGCTTTATTTAATTCATTTATCATATGCATCGAGCGGGCAACCTTGTTGAGTTCACCTAATATCCCGGGATGTCAGGGGCTATGTTAGGGGTTCCAGCAAACTCCACGGTCACTTGTACGTAGTAGTATATCAAAAAGGGAATCACCCAATTGCCATCTATGATGGGCTAGTAAGAGGACTGGTGCCCTTTGACAACGGAGCACCCTTGAGACCACCCAAACCTTTCATATGTTAGGAAGCCATAGAACATATCAAAATAAGACAGGAACCTACAGGCTAGGAACCTACTTGCATTTGTTTGAAAGAGTTCTTCCTCACACCCATTGTACATATGTATGTTGTAAAGTTCTCTTTTGCAGGTTAAACCTTGGGAACTTTTGAAATCAAGAAAAAATGGGGTAAGCGAAACCAATCTAACTAAAGGAAAAATTTTCAGGTGAAAATAATTGCATCACTGTTCATGTTGGATTCGCACTTTCAAATTGTCACCAAGCTATCTGGCCCATTCCATCCTGCTACGCAGATTCTTGACCCTTCCAAGTACATCACTTTTGTAAACCAACCAAAGCCTAAGGTGATTATCTCTAAGGATAACCATATCATGTTCACAAGAATAATCGACGATGAAGTGATAGAGGACATAATTGAAGAAGAAGGGCTTCACAGGGTCCCAATCTAGTTTTATGACCAATAGACGAGGTCGACAACCTCGAAGTTAAAGAAGCAAAAGAAGAAGAGTCTGTTGACAATGATCCACTAGACGAAATATCACTAAACCTACTCTTTGTTGAGGGGGTTACCAACAATGAAATAAGGGTGATCCACCTCGTCACATATAGGTTTGGCAACCAGTGGAGATTTGTTGGCACGCGAAAAGCCGACAACAACGATGAAGCAAAAATCAAAGCTCAACTGGAAGAGGCAACAACAGTGGCAAACCAAATGGCCCTCCAAGACTTGCAGGGTGACAATAATGAAAATGCGAATGAAGATGACAGTGAAGTGTTGATGATTAACCTTGGTGAGGAAAAAGATTGCTCTGAGCTGATTGTGGATGCTGCAAAAGGGGCTTACCCAAATTGGACCGTGGAATACACTCTAAAATACAAAGTAAAAAATGCTAACTCCGATCTTAGTTCCGATTCTGATTCCGACTTTGAGTCAACCTAGTCTAAGTCTAGCTTTTCATCTTTTCAAACAATTGAGTCTAGTAAGGAAAATTTGGTCAAAGCACCAAGGCATGATATTTATTTTGAATTCGACTTTGAAATGTCTCTTGACAATTTTAGCAATGAGAAGGAAGATTTAGAGTATTTTGCTTTGCCTATGATTAATTGTGTGGATTCTGACAATCCAATTTTTGAGGAAGAAATTCTAGAATTCATCAAGAGAGAAGAAGAGAGGCACGCCAAACCTTTTTCTGAGGAAATAATCACAGCAAACGTAGGTTCTGAAAACGAGCCCAAATTGGTGCAACACTATCTTCTCAAAAGAATGAAAAACTAATCCTTTTGTTAAAAGAATACAAAGATGTTTTTGTCTAGTCTTACAAGGACATGCCTGGAATAGACCCCGAAATTGTTCAGCACAAAATTCCCCTCCATCCTGATGCAAAACCAGTTAAACAAAAGCTGAGACGTATCCACCATGATTGGGTCTTAAAGATAAAAGAAGAAGTCACTAAGCAAATCAATGCTGGTTTTCTCATAGTCACCGAATATCCTCAGTGGGTAGCTAACATCGTTCCAGTACCAAAGAAGACTAGGAGAATCAGTGTTTGTGTAGATTTTAGAAATCTCAACAAGGCTACTCTGAAGGATGACTTTCCATTACTACACATAGACGAACTAGTGGACAACACCGCAGGACATGCATTGCTATCTTTTATGGATGGGTTTTTTGCGTATAATCAGATTCTCTTGTCTCTTGAAGATAGAGAGAAGGCCACTTTCACCATGCCATAGGGAACCTACTGCTACCGAGTGATGCCATTCGGGTTGAAAAACGCTGGAGCCACTTATCAAAGGATGGCAACAACACTACTGCAAGACATGATGCACAAAGAAGTGGAGGTATATGTTGATGATATGATAGTCAAATCAAAGGAAAGGGAAGGACACTATGAAGCACTCCAAAAGTTCTTTGAGAGGATTAGGCAATACAAGCTACATCTTAATCCTCAAATATGCACTTTCAAGGTTACCGCTTGAAAGATGCTTGGATTTCTTATCACTTAAAAGGGAATCAAAGTAGACCCTTCCAAGATACAGGCTGTCATGGAGATATCACCAACAAAGCGTTTCAATAAGCACGGGTAGGTCGTGTCAAGCAGGTTGAAGTCCATCTGTTGGGAATCAGAGCCAATCTCCTTATCAAAAATCATTCGAGATGGAGCAATAAGGCTACTGGAAGATACACTAGAAGCTAGACTGAAGTAGAGGTAGTCATTTGAGGCAACCCGAGGTGACCTCTGCTGGGGAACAAATAGTTGCGGATGGGTGGACCATCGAACGATATGCTGATCGTCATTGTGGAATGAATGGACGAAACGGACGATATGGCTGACCATCGTTGATGATATGGCGGATCACTATACAAAATGATCGAACCATTGAAAATTGGACAGGACCGGCTATTGTTGATTTGAACAGGTGGATCACTATACAACGTGATTGAGCCATTGAAAATTGGACAGGACCGGCTGTGGTTGATTTGGATGGGTGGATCACTATACAAAGTGATCGAGCCATTGAAAATTGGATAGGACCGGCTGTCGTTGATTTGGATGAGTGGATCACTATACAAAGTGATCGAGCCATTGAAAATTGGACAGGACCGGCTGTCGTTGATTTGGATGAGTGGATCACTATACAAAGTGATCGAGCCATTGAAAATTGGACAGGACCGGCTGTCGTTGATTTGAAAGGGCGAATCACTATAGAAAATGATCGAGCCGTTGGAAGTGGGACGAGACCGGCTGTCTTTGATTTGAAAGGGCGGATCACTATACAAAATGATCAAGCCGTTGGAAGTGGGACAGGACCGGCTGTCGTTGATGGAGACGGGTAGATCAGTGTGCAGAATGATCAAGCCATTGAGAAATTTGACAGGACTAGCTGTCATTGATGGAGACGGGCAGATCAGTGTGCAAAATGATCAAGTCGTTGAGAAATTTGACAGGACTGGCTGTCATTATGGTAAACAAACAGAGATGAGGGAGACTTCTAACTCCTTCGTGACCAAAACAACTTTTGGCTCCACAGGATCGCATCCTTTGGTTTACGAACCGAGATAAGGGAGATTTCCATTGCCTCCGCTAAAAAAACAAAACAAAACCGCAGGAGATTGCATCGCATCCTTTGGGAAACAAAGACTTGATAGTAACCATTCGGGCACCAACTGGCCACCTTCCTGTTTTCAACAGTTGATATACACAATATGCAAAGATGTATGCTATATGAATACACAAACTGAAAATGCAGACCCTAGCTAAGGGCGGCTCCTAGGAGGACAACGATGCTTAAGGACTATCACTGAGCCCTAGTACTTTACTGCCTTTTGCTTCTGAGATGCGCACCCAGACAAAGAGACATTGAGTGGGCCGGCATGCCCAATTGATATAGTGACGGCATTGGGCCTGCGCGCCCTTTCTTCGATGCTTGGGCAGATGAGCCCCATAGATGCTTTGCTTGGCCTTCGACTGATTGTTCGCATCGGATCTCAGGTTCTCTATTGCACTCCCTAAATAGGGTCACCACATTCTTACTTAACGAAATAAGAAGAAAAACAATATGAGATTTTCCGCAAGTGGAGTGGTCATGCACAGAACGAGAGTCTCAGATCTAGTTACGATGGACTCGGCAGATACTTTACGAATCAAAGCTTCCGTTATTATGGAGTCTTATTTCAATCCGTATAATTTACTTCCCCTAGCTTCTGGCTTAGTTCATTCGAAAGGTCGATCATCGCTGGAATTGTTGATTTGCTTTCGAGGAAGAAAGCGAGAGCTAGCTTAGGTGGAATAGTCAACCCTATGCATACTAGGGTAGCAATGTAAAAATTGCATTTTCCAGTTTATTGACATGTAAACCATCCGCTAATATCTATTTTGTATTGACAAGTGAACTGAGTCAACACACAGACACACATATATGTACAGACTCGCCTAGCTCAAATGAAAAGGGAGAAAAGAGCCCCAGGATACCATGTGGACCCTTAGACACATGGAAAATAATGAAATTTTAGGCATTTACAAGCCTAAACTCAAATATCCTCTTGACAGGTGAAACTAACGCTTGCGCAAGGTCAAAAGTTGTACAATAACCTATACGAACAAACCAAACCGAGAAAAGCATCTCGATAAGACAAAAGATTGAAAAACTAGAAGAATGTCACAAAGACAGACAAGAGACACAAATGATGACTCATATAGGCCCGAACTAAAACCAACACCTTCGTGCAGTCACATTAGGTCCATATGACCTGCACGGCATGACAAAACTTGGCAAAAGCCCCTTGAACAGGACTCGAAGGCAGTAGCTGACTGCTATTGATTGTTGCCTGAATTGAAGCAGCGCTCGCAGGTTTGAGACCAACGCGCATCATATTGAATGAGCGCGTGTGCCTGCAAAGCTGTTGCAGCTGCTCAAACTAGACTTTGCTAAACTTAGAACAAACTATGAGCCGTCAGGCCTCGCTAGCATTTCGTTCTGTTTTTTATGCTTAAAATCTTTTAAGGCTTTTGCTCAACTTTGAAATTGAAGTAGTAGTTTGAAACAAAATTGAAAGACAAAGGGCTTTCCCCCTTCTTTATGCACAGATGAAGCTTGTCTTCTTCTCGACCACGGTGATGCACCAAAGCCTTGGATCAAATTGATAGATTATGACCGAGTCTCAAAGAGAGACTGCCTACGTATCCCAATTTGGGGAATCAGGTCAAAACGTAGTTCAGGCTAAGGTTCACTCGTGTGTTTTACCTCACCTTTTATGCTCTAACTTTTGCCTAGAACCGCCTTCTCAGGTCTTCGGTCTAGCGAGCTTTGACTATTGCCTTTACTTTTGCCTAGACCTCTTTCATAAGTTCTCGATCTAGTAGGCTGCTCTAACTTTTGCTTGGAACTACCCACCCTTGGGGTTTTCAGCCCAACGAGCTTCTCTCGGGGAAAAGGCTTTTGAATTGATCCATGCTGACCAATGTGTTGAATTGTTGTTGTCAAGGTCGATGAAATGGCCGCAGCCCTTGATAAAGTGGCTTTGATAGCACAGGATCCAGGGTGCTTTGGCTGAAACTCCATGCTCTAGGCCAATTTTGAACTTTCTAACTTGTGCTTGACGGAATGCTGTTCCTGCAAACTTGAACATGGTATGTGGCGCTGGACCTTCTGAGCTTCTACTTTTTGGCTTGGCATCCGGTAGCAAGGGGATTTGATGTTCTTTTATCTTGGGATCAATGCTGGGTGTGTCTTTGTGAGACCATACCAAGACGTCGATGAACTCTTCGAGCCTATCTGACCAGGCACAATGCTACTCGAGGGCCAACGTTGAACCAATTTGAACCATTCGGAGGTCTACCTCATCTTTCAAGTTTATTGAAAACTACAATTTCAATTAATAGGCTAAGCATGCCTTTTGACTTCCCTTTCGGCGAGGGAACACATTTCCTTGGGGATGATCCCATCAAAATCTATCCATTAGTCGTTAGGGTTGACACAGATTATGTAAAAGCCAGTGAAGTACTTAGAAGCAAGATAATGCATTCAAAACAAAGCTCTCAGGGTTGCCAAGTACAGCAAAAGGCTCGAATATAAGCTACGACATGGAGGGCCAAGAGGCACAACCTCCGACTCAGAGCTAGACTTAGACAATTTGACCGACACTGAGTCAGACTCAGACTCAAAAGTGTCAATGCAAAATAGACACAATTTGAAAATGCAACTCTTATAGTTACCCTTAGTTTCCTCACAGAGAGGTGGGATCTAGAGGATATCAAGCCCAAGCAACAGCACTTCGGCTTCCTCAGCTTCTTCGACCAAACCTACTCGGTGCTCCCATGAACAATGGACCTCAGCCCGTCAGTCCACTCCTCTGTAAGCTCCTCATTACTGTCAATCCAAGCGTCGGCAGTGAAGACCTCAACTGCCCAACCTACAGCCATCATTTCAATCTCCTGTTCGAACGAGATGGATACGATTGGTTTGGGTTGGCCTTCTGGGACAACATAGTGGTTAAGGTTGAATATAGTGGAGCTCAGGTTGATTTGAGTGGAGGTGATAGATATCTGACCAACCAGAGGGTCAGAGTTATGTTCAGGCAGGGAGTTGGAAATGACGTTGGGTTTTGGTGGAATTTGAACCGTGCCATTGTCAATGAGATCTTGAATCTCATGTCGAAGACGATAACACGCGTCAGTAGGATGGCCAGGCATTTCATGGAAGACATAAAAGAGGTGAGGCTTGTAACCAGAAGGTAGGACTTTTGGCAGGAGAGTTGGAGTGAAGGTTTGAGATGCCCAGACTTGACAAGTTTTTCCATCACTGCAGATAGAGGTGCCTTGAAGATAGAGAAATTTCGAGGTTGGGTTCAGGCTCGAAAGCTTTGGGCCTTTTGAACCTGATTGATGTCGGCTATATGATTTAGGGAAGCAATAGCATTGTCCCCGTCTATAGTCACATTAGCGTAATTGCTACCGCCAAATAGTGCGCTACTGTTTCGAGAGTAAGCCTTCAGCTTAGCTTTTTGTGAGGAGGACTTTCCCCTAGGCAGAATTCCACTCTGCAGTGCATCCTCAATGGCTAGGCCAGACTCGAAGAAAGTCTCAAAGTTGGTAGATGCTTGAACCAGCACAAGGTGCTTGGCATAGTCAGGCTAAAGATTGCACGAGATGATGCAGAGTTGATCCCTCTCACTTGGGGGATCAGTCATTAATGCGGCTTTGGCTCTCCACCTCTTAACAAAATCCGCAAAGGACTCATTTGCTTCCATTTTTGTGGACTCCAATTCACGAGTAGTCATCTTGAGCTGCGAGTTGTAGCTGTACTGCAAGACAAAGGCAGCTCCTATGTCTTCCCAAGTTCTTCTTTTGGAGATGTCAAGAGACAGAAACCATTGAAAGGCGGGCATAGAGAGAGTCTGTGGTAATAGCTGAGACATAGCCTCATTTTCCACACCTAGCAGCTTCATTGCAATATGATAGCCAAAGAGATGAGTTTTGGGATAACCGCTCTCGCCGAACTTAACCAAGTCAGGCATCTTAAATTTGTTAGGAAGCCTAGCATTGGGGTACAGGCAGAAACAATCCAGGTCAATTCCTCCTACGCTGATCTTCTCGGATTTTGAGACAGCTTCTTCCAGCCTAGCCATCTTCGCCATAAGAGCGACTATGTCAGGGTTTTGAACAGGCCTAACAGCAGCAAGGTTCGGGTTTGGAGCAGGCGCACGAGCCTCTGTAGGAGTGGGCTGAACAACGAGACCCCTTGCATGATTTGGATCCCCGACAAAGACAGGTTCTGCATGAACATCCTCATCATCCTCACCTTCCTCTTTAAGCACTGGCGCTAGTGGAAGATGAGTGTTGATAAAGTCATTCAAACGGGTGATATTAGCATATGTTTGAGTGGCCCTCCGCTGCATAGCAGTGATACTATTCTGGAGGTTCATGAGCATGGTTTCCAGAGTGAGCGGTTGTGGCTAATCTGCCATGATAGGTTTTTCAGAGGAGCTTGATGAAGAAGCTGAGGTTGGGGAAGCTGGCGGCATGGCTTTTTGCAAAATCGATGGCAAACCCGACTGTAGGGCGGCCAACAGTGAACCTGGAGAAGCCTCCATTGTGACTGACAGGGAATCTAGCCTGACAAATCTTTGAATCAAATTCTGAAGACGTTCCCAAGTAGATTTGGCTCTTCCTTCTGTACCCTCTTGTTCAGTGCAATGGTTCCAAACTAGATGGTAAAGCAATCGAAAGCTTAGTGATGTTCTTGCAGCAAGCTATGTACAAGAATAATGCAATGTACACATCGTCGTTGTCGGTGTCCTCGTAGACTCTACAATTACAGACGAGTCTGTCTCATGATGTTCGGATGCTACCAAATTCCTCAGAAATCTTTTCGAGGGTGTATCCTTTGAATAGATTGACTAATACTAAGAGATGTCAAAATAGTCTAAGCCTTTGACTATTCTGTTCTCGCAGTTTCAACTTTGGAGTCAGAACAACTCGGTGTAGATGATGTGATACCGAAATCGAGGCGGCGTAGGCGACACATCGCCATAGCCTAAATGGTGTACGTACTGCACACGATAACCAATGTGGTACAAGCATCACGACATTCTCTCCGTTGTTCCTCATTTTCTATTTGAAACCTCGATCGGGTATTTAGACAAGGACTTTACAAGTCTTGATTTCCCAAAGTCTTGTTGATCTAAGGACTTTGAAAATTGATAACATGCACCATCGAGATGCATGACTTTTCATCGGGCCATGGCAGCGTCCTAATAAGCATAAGACAGACTCAAAAGAGAGACAACCTAGAAGCTGCCCTAAACATGCTCCTACGCAAAACGGTATGTATGTACAGTGCATGCGATAGGAAAATCAGTAACACGTAGACAATATATGGGGTTAGATGCAAGTAGATCTTACCTTGTAGGTACCTATCCTAGTTTGGAGAGTTATAATGCTTTGTATATGCAAAGGCTGGTTTTGGCTTGTAACAGGTTCCTCGGACTAGAGCCAAGATATACCTCCCACTGCCCGCGTAATCGCAGAGCAATAGTCAAACGGTAGAATGACTCATCATCATCAAAGGTTGTTGGTCATTCGGGGTCCCCGGGCTCCGGTAAACCGTGCCAGATCGCCAAAACGATCCAACGAGGCTTATCCCACATCGATGCATATTAAGATGATAAAAAATTTGATTAATGGAATAGAATCGCAAATTCGCAAATGCCTTTTCAAATTTGGCTCTCTTTATTAACCAATACTTAGAAGAAACTACGCGAGAGAACAATCGGAAAAGCCCCAGTCAGGATGGCCGGACACGAGGTCTTGTTAAATCACTAATCCTTTCTTTAGCAGCACAAAGCTCACTATTTTGACAGAGTTTTGTGGGATTGTTCTCAAGCGTATTAAAATCTAAGTATAGATCAATATTGATTTGTTCCCCAGAAGAGTCACCACTATGGGCAGCATGCCCTAAAAAAAAAAGGTGGATCGATGAGCGCGCTTTTTTGGCAGACGAGCGCTCAATTCAGAGTCGCCACTTGGGTTTGAAGATCTGACACCCAAGAAACTGAACTTGAAACGCACGCTGCACTGTTTGATTTTTTGAAAAAGGTGAAGGCACCACTCCGCCATAACCATATCTGGGTTTGGGAGCCAGGTTACGAGAGGGGATGGGTTTTAAGGCACCCCCCTCGTCCAATCCGGAGATCGGTTTCTATTTAGGCATTTGCGAAAACGTTTGCAATTCTGTTTGATTAATCAATTCTTTAGCCAATTTGGGGCGGGAATAGTTTAATGGGGATTAAAGCTGTAACAGTTTACAGAATGTGATTGAAAATAGCATGGATGCGAAAAGCAGTTAGTATAGGATGAACCAGCATGCACCAAACAAGTCACTGCATGCTATTCACTCCTGCGCGCGAGACTCCAAGACACGCACACGACAGTGAGCTCAAACCCACAGCTCTTATTCTCAAACCCTCTAGGCTCTGGAAGGACCAGTACACACCCAGGACAATCCAAGTAGTTATAAGCAGTTAATATACACAGTTCTAAGCAGTTTAAAGGCTAAAAGCCCTACAAATTAACAAAACACCCCATAAACAGTGTGGGGACAAAATAATAGCCTAAGGCCAAGTTACCCGTGCAAGGCCACTCAATGGTCGGAGGCGCTCTGGCGCGCGAGTGTTTGAGCCTTTTAACCAATGTTTGGTTTACATATTTATGGGTTTTGGGACAAAGTCCATAATGATCCCAAGGGTACTCCATAACAGCAGAAATGCAAATTAACTACGAATTAGCAGTTTGATCTAAGGAAAGTAATAAACTGGTTTTTATCATGCTTGCAGAGTGATCTATATAAACAGAAAAAGGCAAAAAGTGGGAAACCAATCCCCACGCGGTCCTGCGTGCACGGCCACAGAGTGTCGCGTGCGAGATTGGGACCGTCGCTTGCTGGTTCCTATCACAACGGTTTTTAAAACCTTGCCAGCTTTAGGACCAGGGCTGGTATTGATTACCAGCCTAGGCCCTGCCAGCCCCCCTCAGGGACCAGAACAAAAAATATTAGGTATGCTATACCTAGATTGAGTTTCAAAAGTGTTTGAGCTTTGATGTTTGAAGGCTTGATTGGGATGTTTGTTTGAGTATTTTGAGGAATGTGAAATTGGATGAAAGGCACTAGAGCTTGTGTGCTTACTCTTTTGAATTTTTGTAACCCTTTGAAAAACTTGAACCCTTTAAATGGATGAACCATGGGGGTATATATAGGGGGAGAGGGAGGTAGATATGGGCTGCAAAGAGAGGGATTCAGCTAGTCCACAAGGCTGGCTGAGGTTGCATTGGTGGCCAAGTTTCCACCTCAAGAAAAGTTGGTGGGAATAGGCATTACGCTCCGGCACGCGATGGAGTCAATTTGGCAGGCGCAGGAGTCAGTCTGGCGCGCGAGCGTTGCGCCCTGGCACGAGGGTCAATGGTCAAACTTTGACTGTTGACCACCACCTGGCAGTTTGACCAGCGCACGCTGGTGTCATACTGTCGCGCGCGTGTACCACCTATTCACGCATTGGTCAACGGTCAAGCTTTGACCATTGACCAACACTTGTCAAGTTGATCTACACGCACAGGCTTCAAATCAGCGTGTGCCAGTAGGGTTTTTGGCTTTTGAAGTGGCCTAGGATTGGGTTAGGTTCAAAAGGGTGTCAAACACTCAAAGCTCAAACACTCGACATTCCCGAGGTATTCTTGATCCGTTTCATCATCGGGGAATCAAATACTGTAAGTAAACTAATCTAGAAGCCCAGATTGGAGTGCTACAGTGGGCTTGAGCTTACTGGCGCACACATGTCTGGTAGTAGCGTGCGCAGGTGGGATCAACATGGAGTGATTTGATCAGTGCATGCTTGTTTCTTCCTGCTCATGCCACTCCAGGTCAGGGTGTTCCAGTCTGTTTAAACTCCCACAGGAGCATGTTTTCAATCTATACTATTTGTTTCAATAAAGCAAGCATGCCATTTTATCACATCCTGCCAACATGTTACAGTTTTAATCTCCTTTAACTGTTCTCCCACCCTAAATGGCTAAAAAATGATTAAAAGAGAGAATCAAATATTTTACCAAATGCCCGAGTAGAACTTGATCTTTGGATTGGGCAAGATGGGTGCCTTAAAACCCTTCCCCTCTCATAACCTGGCTCCCGAACCTCAAATATTGAAAGTGACGATGGACCAGTCTACGCCTTAATCAAATTACATAGCAAACGTTTCAAGTTCAGTTCCTTGGGTGGTTTACCGCAAAACTTGAGTGGCAACTCTAAATCAAAGCATTTCGCCGCACTTTCCAAAAAGGGGCGCACCCGATTATAAAACCAGATTTTTAGGGGCGTGTGCCCATAGTGGCGACTCTGCTAGGGACTTATTGCATTAGTCTATACTTGGAAATTAATCCTCTCAAGAACAATCCTTTAAAAGTCTGTCGAAACAGTACGCTCCGCACTATTGAAGAACGGAATGGTGACTTAACAAGATCTCCGCATCCGACCAATCCAAACTTGAGCTTTTCCAATTGTTCACTTGAGTAGTTTTCTCCAAGTATCGATTAATAAAAGTTAGCCACATTTTAAAAGGCATTTTTGCAAATGTTGCGATTCTCTCTCATTAATCAATTTTTTGGCATTCTTCATGTGCATCGATGTTGGCTAGCCCCGTGGAGGTGTTTTGGGTAACTGACAGTTTATTGGAGCCTGGGTTCCTCGAATGCCTAACAACCTTGGACATTGATGAGTCATTTTGCCGCTCGACCATTGCACTACAATACGTGAGCATCGGGAAGTATATCTTGGGTTTAGTCTAAGGAACCCCCTTAAACCAAAACCAGCCGTAGGTGCAATTGAGGTCTTCGTTGCCAACACCTAGACTGACAATGATGAGGAGCCTGCAAAGGAGATATTCAAGAGGAAGCTTAATCAATCAAAAAGGAGAAGACGAACTGGCTGAGGTCCTTCAATCATGAGAGCTTGGAGCTGCTATTCAAGGAGTTCTCTTAAGTGGGATTGGTCGAAGAAGCTGAGGAAGCTGAAGTGCTATTGCTTGGGCCAGTTATCCTCTAGATCCCACCTCTTCGTGAGAAAGCCAAGGGTAACTAAAAGTTGCATTTTCAAATTGCATCTATTTTGCATTGACACTCTTGAATCTGAGTCAGACATGGTGTTTGTCAAGTTGTCTAAGTCTAGCTCTAAGTCAAAGTTTGTGCCTCTTGGCTCTCCATGTCGTAGCCTCTATTTTCAATTCAAGTCTTTTGCTGCACTTGGCAACCCCGATGGGCTTTTTTTATGATATGAACTATCTTGCTTCTAAGTACTTCACTGGCTTTTACATAAATTGTGTCGACCTTGACGACGAAGGGATAGATTTCGATGGAAACATCCCCAAGGAAATATGTTCCCTCGTCGAAAAGGAAGACGAAAGGCATGCTTAGCCTATTAAAAGAAGAAGTGGTTTCAAATAAACTTGAAAGATGAAGTAGACCCCCGAATGGTTCAAATTGGTTCAATGCTATCCCCAGAGGAGCATTGCGCCCGATCAGACAGGCTCGAAGAGTTCATCGGTGGCTTGGCATGGTCTCACAAAGTACACGCTAGGCGCCGCTCCTAAGATAACAAAGCATCAAATCCCCTGCTACCAAATGCCAAGCTAGAAAGCAGAAGCTCAAAAGGCTCTGGGCCTTATACTATGTTCAAAGCAACAGCAGCGGCATTCCGCCAAGCACAAATTAGAAAGTCTAAAAATGGCCCAGAGCGAGGCATTTCCAACCGAAGCATTCTGGACCCTACGTTATCAAAGCCATTTTATCTGGGGCTGCGGTCAAAGATCATCGACCTTGACGGCAACAAAATTCAATACCTTTGGTCAACCTGGATCAAATCAAAAATAACTTTTCCTTGAGAGAAGCTCGTTGGGCTGACAACCACAAGGGTGGGCAATTCCAAGCAAAAGTTAAGAGCAGCCTGCTGGACCAAAAACCTATAAAGGCAGTCTAGGCAAAAGTAAATAGGCAAATATTCGAAAGCTCGCTAGACCGAAGACCCGAATGGGCGGTTCTAGGCAAAAGTTACAGCGTAAAAGGTGAGGTAAAACACTCAAGTGAACCTTGGCCTGAACTACGTTCTGATTTAATTCCCAGAATGGGATACGTAGGCAGTCTCTTTTCTCGAAACTCGGTCATAATCTATCAATTGGGTCCATGGTTGACATTTTGGTACACACCAAAGGTCAAGAAGGGTCGAAAACAAGACAAGTTTCGTTGGAGAATCAGAAATGGGAAAACCTTTCGTCTTTCAATCTTATTTCAAACTACTATTTCAATTTCAAAGCTGAGCATAGAGCCTTAAAATATTTTGAAGCATAAAAAATAGAACGAAATGCTTACGAGGCCTAATGGCTCATAGTTTTCTAAGTTCAGCGAAGTCTAGTTTTGAACAGCTGCAACAGCTTTGCAGTCGCGCGCGCTAGTTTGAGATTCATGCACGTTTGTTCAACGTAATGCGTGTTGGTCTCAAACCTACATGCGTTTCTTCAATTCCTGTAACAAGCAGCAGTAGGCAGCCATCATGCCTAAATGAAGATTTTGGACCCTCGGGGTCATATTTCAAGTTCAAAGCACCTCGAAACTCGTTCCAAGGGCTTTTGCCAAGTTTTGTCATACCATACAGCTCATATGGACCTAATGTGACTATGTGGGGGTGTCAGTTTCAGTCCGGGCCTATACAAGTCATCATTTGCGTCCTTGTCCATCTTTGCGGCATTTTTTAAGTCTTTATGTCTACTTCTCATGTTGGGATGCTTTTCCCGATTTCATCTATTCGTACGGGTCGTTATACATCTTTTTGACCTTTTACAAGTGTCAATTACACTTATTTAGGGAAATTTCAAGCTTTGGCCTATTAATGCCCAAAATTTCATTATTTTCCATATGTCTAGGAGTCCGTAACATATTCGGGGCTCTTCTTCCTTTCTCGTTCGAGCTAGGCAAAGTCTATACGTGTGTCGACTCAGTTTGCTAGTCAATGCAAATTAGATAGTAGAAGATGGTTCATGCGTTCTCTTAGGCATTGTCAAAAGAGAGCCAATAAATTGAAAAATGCAATTTTTACGTTGCTACCCTAACATCTGTAATCCACAAGCAGTGGAATCTCGTGGATGGCAAGGGCACGTCGGCCTAGGGCTAAGCAAAAGCAGATCTATAGGGCACATCCACCCAAAAGTCAAAAGGAGCACACAGGCTCATTGTTTCTCCTACTAAATGTCAAGCTAGGACACGTCGACCGACTCAACGCCCCTCTATTTTGGCTCACAAGTCCTCTTAGGAGCCACCCTTAGCTTGCGTCTGCATTTTCAATTTGTGCATTCAATTTAGTACGTACCATTGCATATTGTATATCAAATGTTGAAAATTGGAAAAGTCTATCAAGTGCCAAAGCACGCCTATCCAACATCGAAAGCAGAAAGTAACTAGGATTTTGGGGGTTCATACCTAGGATCTAGTCACTACTGGAACTGGAGCCAGAGCTTTTGCTCTGGGATAGTGCATTTTTAAGGGGGGGCGGGGGGGGGGGGGGGGGGGGGGGTTTGTTTGCGGTGCTACATGCTGTTCTCCCTATCCATTTCTCCAAGGCAAATGTCAAACACATAGCCTCACTGTCCCACTCCGCTAGCGCCTGAAGCACGTTTTGGGGATCATAATATAATTCAAAGCAGCAATGGCTTGTGCTACCCAAATCCAAGTTCACCGACGGCACGTTCATCCTGAAGAATGATCTGCCCGTCTCCATTAATGACAGCTGGTCCTGTCCAATTCCTTAAATGGCATGTTCATCCTGAAGCATGATCCGTCGGTCCTGTCCAACTCAACGACGATCAAAATATCATCCTCGTCCGTTTCAATTCGTCAACGACGATCAGCCATATCGTCCATTTTAATCCATCAATGACGATCAGCCATGTCGTCCCTTTCACATCAATCAACGACGATCAGCCATGTCGTCCCTTTCAAATCAATCAACGACGGTCAGTCATGTCGTCCGTTTCAATCCATCAACGACGATCAGCCATGTCGTCCCTTTCAAATCAATCAACGACGATCAGCCATAGCGTCCTCGTCCCTTTCAAATCAAATCAACGACAATCAGCCATGTCATCCCTTTCAAATCAATCAATGGCGATCAGCCATATCATCCCTTTCAAATCAAATCAACGACGATCAGCCATGTCGTACATCTCAATCCATCAACGACGATCAGAATATTGTCTGTGTTCACATCCTACAACGGTCCGCCCGTCCACCTCAACGATGGTCCGCGTCATCCTCAATAATGATATACCGTCCAAGCCAACGATGGTCTGCATCATCCTCAATGATGACCCACTGTCCAATTCAACGATGGTCCGCGTCATCTTCAATGATGACCCACAGTCCAACTTAACGATGGTCCGCATCAGCCTCAATGATGACCCGCCGTCCAACTCAACGATGGTCGCGTCATCCTCAATGATGACCCACCGTCGGTCCGCATCATCCTCAATGATGACCCACCGTCCAACTCAACGATGGTCCACGTCATCCTCAAAATGACCCACTGTCCAACTCAATGATTGTCCACGTCATCCTCAAAAATGACCCACTGTCCCAACTCAACGATGGTCCACCCGTTCTCTTCAACGACTGTCGATCCTGTCTAATCCACAAACGGCACGTTCATCCTGAAGAATGATCCGCCGGTTCTGTCCAACTCAATGGCGATCAGAATATCATCTACGTTCACTCCCTCAATAGCGATCAGAATATCGTCCTGCTCAATCCATCAATGACAATTAGAATATCGTTCGATAGTCTGCTCATCCGCAACTAAGTTGTTCCTCGAGAGAGTCTGCCTCAGCCTGCCCTGAACAGATACCTCTACTTCAATCTTGCTTCAAGCGCATCTTCCAGCAGCCTTATTGCCCTGTCTCAGATGGTCTTTGATAAGGAGATTGGCTTTAATTCCCAATGGATGGAATTTAACCTACCTGACACAACCTACCCGTGATTGTTGGAAATTGTGTGCTGAGGATAGTTTTGATCCCCAGCAATGACAGCCTATCCCGTCCAACTCTGCAGCGACAACTTGTTCTATCCATTTCAACCAACAAGTGGCGATTTGCTCGTCCAATTCTACATCCATCTCCAGCAATAGCTCGCCCGTTCAATTCAATCCATTAGTCAGGTTCTTTAAGTTTAAAGTCTACTTTGCTAGTATGCTTTGTTTTGGACAACCTAGAGGGGTGTCTAGAAATCTTTGACGTTACCTGTACCAACTCAATGGTGCTCCACATACCGTCAAAGAGGGCTACTGTAGACACCCTATTTTGGACTTTTCATATTAGTTTACTTACGGTATTTGATTCCCCGATGATGAAATAGATCAAGAACCCCCCGAGAATGTAAGTGTGTTTGAGCTTTGAGTGTTTAAACCCCATTAAAATCCTCTGAACTTAACCCAAAAAACCTCAGCCAAAACCTTACTTGCATACGCCAGTCCAAAACCAGCGTGCACCGGTCTATTTGTCACGTGTCAGTCATCGGTCAAAGCTATAGTTTAGACCTGAGCACACAGGTCTACTACTTGCATACGCTAGTCAACCCTTCCCGTTGACCCACGTATGCTAGTTTAGAACTCGCGTACGCTAGTCAAACTTGCTTTATTCAGCATGCAGAAGCCATGACTAGGGGTGTACAACACATGGGAACCTTCCAATCTATCAAAAAAGCAGTCTTCGCCAGGGGACATCTCTTACACCCATCCCATCACCTTTTCCTTCTCATCCAATGAGAGGGAAGCCTTTGAGGCAAAGCTACCAGTCCCTTTGACTGGTGATAACCCCTCTCTCTCCCTCATCTCCTATAAATATCCCCTTCATTGGTCTTTCAAAGGGTTACAAGGTTACAACTTTTGGCTATACACTTTGTACTCATCTTTGCAAACTAAAGAGATACAAAGGCATTTAAGAACTCAACACTTGTTCTTCACCCTCTGACACACAACCACCATACACCACTACATTCATCCATCCATATACATTCTCCATCCAACCTCCAAGTTCAAAGCTCAAGCACCTTCCAAACTCAAAACCAAAGGTATACCACCATTGATAGTACTCTGTTCTGGCCCCTGAGGGGGGCTGGTAGGGTCAAGGTTGGTAATCAATACTAGTCCTAGCCCTAAAGCTAGCATGGTTTCAAAACCGTGCATGGCTAGAACTGGCGCACGCTAGTTCAAAGTATGCGTACGCCAGTAATGGCCGTACATGCAGTACTAGCGTGGCGATCAGTGTCTAACTATTTTCTGTCTTTTTTTCATTTTGTCACCTTTAAGCATGTTAAAACCAGTTTACTGCTTTCCCTAGTTAAGTTTGCTAATCTTACTTTCTCAAATATTCATATCTGCTACTTTAGAATGCCTCTAGGGTCTTTCTGAATATGTCTTAGAACCCAAAAAATGCAAAGTCAAGCACTAGACAAGAGATTATAACTGGCGTACGGTAGTCTACTACCTGCGTGCGCCAGTCTAGTGGCTGGCCATTGCATGGCAACTAGGCTCCGGTCTCTATTTTATCCCCACACTATTTATGGGGTGCTCTATTATTTTCTTGGCCTCTGAGCCCATTCAAACTGTTTATTATTGTATATATTTGTATATTAGAACTGCTTGGTTTGTCCTGAGTGTGCACTGGTCATTCCCAGAGCCCAAATGATTGAAAATAAGAACTGTGGGCTTGAGCTTACCGGCGCACGAGTGTCTAGTAGTAGCGTGCACAGGTGGGATCAACATGCAGCGACTTGATCAGTGCATGCTGGTTTCTTCCTGCTTATGCCACTCCAGGTCGGGGGGTTCCAGTCTGTTTAAACTCCCACAAGAGCCTATTTTCAATCTAAATTATTTGTTTGTTTTCAATCTATATTATTTGTTTCAATAAAGCAAGCATGCCAATTTATCACATCCTGCCAACATGTTACAGTTTTAATCTCCTTCAGTTGTTCCCCTACCCTAAATGGCTAAAAAATGATTATAAGAGAGAATCAAATGTTTTACAAAATGCCCGAGTAGAGACAGATCTTCGGATTGGGCGAGATGGGTTCCTTAAAACCCTTCCCCTCTCGTAACCTGGCTCCCGAACCTCAAATATTGAAGGTGACGACGAACCAGTCTACACCTTAATCAAACAACGTAGCAAACGTTTCAAGTTCGGTTCCTTGGGTGGGTTACCGCAAAACCCGAGTGGCGACTTTGAATTGAAGCGTTTTGCCGCGCTTTCCAAAAAGGGGCGCACCCGATTATAAAATTGGATTTTTAGGGGCGTGTGCCCACAAGATCCAAATGATGTCATAAAGATCAATATAAGATTTGGTATGTACACCTCGGAGATCAATGAAAGATTTCTTCCAGGATTTGTTGGACATTCCCCCTGCCAACTCATGCTAACTCAATTCTGATTTCGATCTTCTCCCGAACCTCAAATATCGAAGGTGACGACCTACCAGTCTACGCCTTAATCAAACAACGTAGCAAACGTTTCAAGTTTGGTTCCTTAGATGGGTTACCACAAAACTCGAGTGGCTACTCTGAATCGAAGCGTCTTGCTACGCTTTCCAAAAAGGGGCGCACCCGATTAGAAAATTGAATTTTTAGGGGCGTGTGCCCATAAGATCCAAATGATGTCATAAAAATCAATATAAAATTTGGTATGTACACCTCAGAGATCAATGCAAGATTTCTTCCGGGATTTGTTGGACATTCCCCTTGCCAACTCATGCTAACTCAATTCTGATTTCGATCTTCTCCAGAATCTCCACCCCTGCTCATGCAACCTCATTCAATTCGCCAACTCGTGCCACTTTTTCATTCTGGTCAGAGTAGGTGCGGAAGCTCTGAATCACGAACAGAGCAAGGAACAAAAACAGGTGAAAATATAAAGCACACCTCATCGAATCCGTAGGAGATTATAATTCGGGTGTCTGTAGATTCAAACAAACAGATTCCGTTTGGGGAAGGCAAACCAAATCGATGCATGACTTTACCAAAGCACCTCCACACAAACAACCAAAACCAAAAACTCAACGAAGCGAAAAAGGATATGGAAGGAAAATTTGAAAAGTCAAAAAACCTATTAAAGTTGTAGGGGTTCGTTTTGTCGGGATCTTGACCTGAGTTAGTATTCCTCCTCCGCTGCTCCGTTCCCTTGCCTTCGGACCTGCAACAAGTCACTAGGGCTGAGGAAGCCTAGCTCAGCCCTAGTGACCCTCCGACGATCAAGTTAGATGTAAGGAAAGAGGCTTAGGTCTAGGGTTAGGGTCAGGGAAGAATGGCATACCTCTTTAGGTTAGAGTCCCTTTGTATTTATAGACCTAGGTTTACTTGGCCTCCAAGGTAGCGCGTGAAGGATACGCTTGGGTAACCGCCTCGAATGACATCACAGATGACGCACCGGATAAGGCGGTTAAGAAGCACATGGCCTGACCCGGCCTAGGTGGTCCTATCTGCCACGTATCGCTCCTGGTCCCCTCTTGCCATGCCACATTCTTCCAAGAGGCCTTAACGGAATGCTTGCCTCGGTAATTAACCGAAGTGCTAACAGGAGACTTGATACCGAGCGAATAACCATAGTATATAAACCGTGGCCCAGCTGTACTGTTCCATGGATCATACCAGCATATGACCTCGGTTAACGGTGGTTCGCCAAAGTTACCCTAGGACATAACCGAAGCCTCCACAAGTGCCCCTTAAACCCCTGATGCATCGGTTCTTTGCTTCAGGGAGTTAATCCCTTCCGTGATCCATAGTACTTTCAACCTCTAATACACAAATCACCGAAGAGAGAAGCGACATCGGAGATTATCAGAACATCATTCCCAACTTTTGATGCCACGTGTTGCTCATCGCCGAAGTTCATAAATCAATAGCTATCTTGGCACGTGCAACACCAGTTGATTGGTACGGCCCGTCCTTTCGGGGACACGTGTCAATAACCCAATGGCTCGGTGATTCGGCGTTCTGACCTCAGTGCAGAACTTTTCGTCCTTATGCGTCAGATGGTGCCACGCGTCAAAGATCCGCCGGCTCGGTACACGACGCTTTGTTTCCCGCGCACCCCCTCAAATCACCCTAGTATATAAGAGAGAGAAGAGAGAACTCGATAAGACTCCCCAAATTTTGAAATCAAACTGCCGCCGTCGTCTTCCGCCTTTTGATCAAGATTTTGAGTACTTTGACTGGGAGATCTTGCACGAATTTGAGGTATGTCGATCCCCTTGCTCTAATCTTCATATTTCGACCATTTTCTTCGAGTTTCTCGTCGTTTTCTGCATATATTCCGGCTGAGCAACCGCTCGCCGCCGTCTGGAATAGGGTGGCGCTAGGCTTCTCCGGCGCTGCTCATGCTTTTCCCAAGGCCTAAACTCATCCCGAGACCTAAATTCATCTGAGACTCAATTTCATCTTGATACCATAGGAATAGATTTCTGAACTTCAAAGATTCTTCCCGAAAGGGAAATGCCTTCATAGGAACCGGTACCCGAAGATTCTGAGGAGTGATGACCATTCCGCCCCGAGCGTTAAACCTTGATTTTTCCCTGAGCATATAGCTAACGGGTTTTTTTTTGCATTATTTTCCTTGGTTAGGTAGAGGCGAATGGTCATCGAGCTCTCTTCGGACAGTTCCAGTAGTTCAGACTCTTCTCCCATCGAAATTCCCGAGGATATTCGTCAGACACTTTGGGCTCTAGCATTTTTTCGGACTCCAATCGATTGTATTGAACCACTTGACCCTTCGGGAGCTCCTCGTGAGGTGACGACGTTTGATCCCCAGGAGATGGAAGCCCCAAGTACCTCGAATCAAGGTTCGGGTCTGTTCGCAGATGCCCTTGAGGAGGTTCGGGGACGCAGGAGGGCGATGAGGCCATGCCTATACCAAAACCAATACTTTGATGGCTCCTCGGCTTCTTATGCTGAGTTCAAGAGGGTGTACAGCATTCCTCATGACGTTGACGTTTGGATTTTGCCGAACAGCGACCCCAAGGACCTTCCTCACCGAGAGGGAGCACTGATCTTCCCCTTGATGGCTATCACCGAGGGGGGTGTTAGATTCCCCTTCATCAGTTTGTCCGAAGGGTTCTCCGAGCCCTCTCTCTCACGTCTTCTCAGCTCACGGTGAACTCCTACCGGATCATCACAAGCATCATAGAGCTGAGGAGGCAATACAACCTTACATTTGGACTCGAGGAACTCTTCGGTGTGTATTTGGTTGGAGTTAACCGAGAGAGCGATCGATACTATCTCTCCTATAGGACGGGATATGAAACATTCCTTATTGACCATCTTCCCGACTCGGAAGAATGGGCAAGCATTTGCGTGTCGGTTATCGAGAATTTTATGTTTGGGCCCGGGGAAAGCGCGAACACTGCTACTACGGTTCAGTTCGAAATCGAAGCTCTTGGTCGGTAGAAACCTCTTTTTACTTTTAGAACATGTTGGCATTATTATTTTTTTTCTTCTTCCAACCTCATCGTATACTGATTCTTCCTTTGCTTCTCTTTTAGCCGAGGGCATTGTTGCAGAGCTTCGGGAAAGGGCTATCCGAGCACGGATAACAGCTACTTATGCCATTCCTATAACGAGTCGGTATGCACTTGACCTGCTCGGATACAAACTGACTTATACCGGTTATTTGAAGAAGAGGCCGAGGCAGCAAGGTGTTCCTAGAGCAGGGTGAGAAAAAGGTCGCAGAAGAAGCTGAGGAAGAGGAGAAGGGAGGGGAGGCGGAGGAGCTGGGGCGCCAGAAGACGAAGTGGGTGATTCTGGTCCCCGAGGGGTTATCCGAGAAGAAATCGACCGAGAGACCCCAGAGAGGACGGGACTCAGAGACGAAATGAGCAGTCGCGGAAGAGAAGTGCTCAACCTACGGCGCCAGAGGCCACAAGGACGGGGCGCTGGCGTCACGATTGGCTCACCGGGGGCCGAAACCTCGAGGGTAGTCCCTGTTTCTCCTCAGGAGCCTCCAGAGAACAGGGCTCGGACCGAGGAAGAAGCCCTCGGCCGAGGGAGGAATGGAGAGCCGATCCGGATCGAGGAAGAAGGAATCAGGGGAGATGAAGGAGACGTGGAGAGCAAGGGGGAAACCAACACGGGGACCCGCGTTCCGACGAGGGAGATCCCGTGGGCCCCCGAGGTTCGCCACAACGTGGGACGCCTAATTCATCATGCTGATAGCGCATCTGCCAATATCGGGACGGCGTTTGGGCTGCTTCGGTCGTGTATTCTTCCGAAGGACGCCCAAGCTGTAGAGGGTTGTACCGAGGATCTAACAGGAGAGATAGCAAAGGCACTTCTGAAAGTAAGTTACTTTTCTTTGACCCATTTGATTGAATGTTGAAATTTGATCATTTTTAATTGTGTTGGTAGGCCGGTGCTTGGGCGCTCGTGGTGAATGACCAATGCAAGGCACAGGAGCAGGAGATAGAGCTGCTGAAGAGAACCCTTGCTCAGAGAGAGGATGACCTGAAAGTGGCGAGGGAGACCTGTGACCTTTATTTGGCCGACTTCCAGAGGTGCGACCGAGAACGGGTGGCTGCTGAGGGGAGGGCCACAAAAGCTGAGGAGGATGCTAACACCTTGAGGGTTGCTGGAGCCTGGGAGGTTGAATTTGCGAAGAACAAAGGCTACGATGAAGGCTGGGACGCAGCCGAAGTAGAATATAAGAAACAAGTCTGGGAGATAGAGGCCGAGCTTTTCAGAGATCGGTTCTTGGACGGGCTTCGGTACGGGCACGAAGCCTTGATAAGCAAGCTTACTCTGCCAGAGGGTTCGGAGCTTCAAACCTTGCCTGAGCCTCCTCCTGAAGAGCTCGTGCTGCCAGAAGAGGAAAGCGAACAGGTGCCGAACCCAGAGCCCTAAGCGTCCGAGAAGCAAGTTGACCCCAGCGCCCCTGTTCCCCGATGATGCATAGGAACTTTATCCCTCGTAACTCTAAGAAACACTTTAATCTTCTATTTGAATAGTCGGTTAACTGGACGGCTCCAAACATTTGGAGTTTGCCGTTCCAGGGTTTGTAAATGTTTGATACCGATGCAGTAACTTTTTCTTTGTTTGTGGTTTGTTGCTGAAACCCATAATGCTTTTGTGAATGAATGCTTTTTTTTCCTAAATGTTTATCTTTGAAATGCTTGTATGATTGGTTTGCTCCGTGGGTTATGATGCCCCTGCTTCGGTGAGACTTGAAAAGTTCGTGGAAACAAGTTTAACCGAAGCGTTAACCGAAGTGTTTTGTCAAGCATAAAAAGATGTTTAATCAAGAAAGTGATTTGATCCGAAGCCCCTGCTTCTAGGAGGGTAGGTAGGGACCGAATCAGAAGCAATTATTTAATGAATTTTGTGTTTGTACGCCCGTTTGTTTAATGGAAATAAGTCTAGCGGGTAAACGTGAGATGGTATTACTGCTTAGGGATGTAGGCTGGAGTCACGAAGAGGTACGGCTTCTGCCATAGGTTTGGGACCCAGCGAGTCCAAGCAGTGGGAAACTTTTGGTGGGTCGGTATAAGGGGCTCGGGATGAGACCGAGTATCCTTAAAGCGAGTGACCAGAAATCCAGACGACCGAAGAGGCCTGGGCGACTTGGTGGGAATTTTGTCCGACGGTATCACCTATGGGAGAACAATATCCCTGAAGTCGGTATAAAACGGTCCGAGCAAGAATGGGCCGAGTGTAAGTAATTTAAACAGCAAAGGGCACGAATAGTGCCAAAGAGAATTCTCATTCAAACTTGGAGTGCTGTCAATACATAACATAATTGCCTTCGAAACTTTTAAAAGAAAATGCAACGTAATAAAGATTAATTGGGCTTCGGTAACCGAGCACTATCCGTAGAACTTCTTCAAGTTGTTTGCATTCCATATTTTAGCAATGGGGGAACCATCCAACTTCTCCAATTTGTAATTTCCTGATCCTAGGTGCTTGAGAACTCGGTAGGGGCCCTCCCAATTGGGCATTAGCTTTCGCTTTTTGGATTTCTCCACCACCTTTTTCCAGACGAGATCGTCAGGCTTGAACGACCTAAGGCGGACGCTTCGGTTGTAACCTTTTGCAACCTCCTGTTGGTATGATGCGAGCTTGATCCTTGCGTTGTCATGTTCCTCTTCGGTTAAGTTGAGGTCTGAGGCAATGCTGCTGTTGTTGATCGATTCATCGAAGTTTTCTGTATGCATTGTTGGGAGTCCGACTTGGAGAGGGATGACCGCCTCCATTCCAAATGCTAAAGAGAAAGGGGTGCGGCCAGTGGATCACCGAGGAGTAGTACGGTAGTCCCAGAGTACCCTAGGTAGCTCTTCGGCCCACTTTCCCTGTCGTGACTCGAGTCGTCGTTTGAGTCCAGATGAAATTGCCTTGTTTGCAGCCTCGACCTGTCTGTTACCCTGGGGGTAAGCCGGAGTGGATGTGTCCCATTTGATGCCATACTTGTCTAATAGGGCTCGGTATTTCTGACCAATAAATTGCCTCCCGTTGTGTGTAATAATGGCGAAAGGGACACCGAAGCGTGAAATGATATTTCGCCAAACGAAACGAATGACGTCTGTTTCTTCAATAGTTACCAAAGGTTCGGCCTCGACCCACTTTGAGAAATAGTCTGTGGCAGTTAGGAGGAACTTAAATCCTCCTGGGGCAGCGGGGAGCTTACTGACGATATCCATGCCCCATTGGGAAAAAGGCCAAGGGCTTGTGAGGGGACTAAGATCTCGAGCTGGCTGGTGGATGATAGGGGCAAACATTTGACATTTCTTGCAGCGCTTGACGAACTCTTCAGAATCCTTCTTCATTGTCAGCCACCAATATCCTTGGGAAATGGCTCGGTGAGCGACCGACCGACCGACCACTGGAATGGCAGCCGCTGTCGCCAGAGTGGAGCTCTTCAATAATGCCCTGTACTTGGTGTGGGTGTACAACCAGTAGATATGGACCAGTAAATGATCTTCGGTAGAGCTTCCCATTAGGATTGAGCCAGAAGAGAGCAGCCTTGTTTCGGAGTCGGTGGGCTTCCTTTTTATCAGTGGGAAGGGAGTCATCTCGTAGGTAAAGGATAATTTCATCCATCCAGCTCGGGCCAAGCTCTATGTTGAGTACCTCATCTAACACCTCAAGCTCAAAACTGGGCCTGTCAATGGAGTTGAAGGAGATGGAGCGGTGTCCTGTAGATGAGCATGCTGAAGCGAGCCCTGCAAGGGCGTCGGCGTGGGCATTTTGTTCCCTGGAGATGTGTTCGACCCTGATTGCTTTGAAGCGTTTAATGAGCTGGACTGCGGCGCTGAGGTAGGTATGCATGCGGTCGTCCCGAGCTTCATATTCCTCAGAGAGCTAGTTAACCACCAATTGGGAGTCGCTGTAAACCACGAGTTCTTCGATGCCAATGGCTTCGGCGGTTTTGAGTCCGGAGATCAATGCTTCATATACGGCCTCGTTGTTAGAGGCCGGGAAGTTGATGGAGAGTGAGCTTTCGTGCAAGACACCGAAGGGTGTGAGGAGAACGATGCCTGCACCAGCGCCTCGGCTGTTGGAGGCGCCATCGACGTACATTTTCCAAACGTCTCCGTGAAAAAGCTGCCATGCTGTGCTAGGGTTGGCCTGGAGCAATGCCTCGGTGCTCGGGGTGGGAGCCGAAGTGAGTGTGGTGGGCAGCGTAAGCTCGGCGATGAAGTCGGCGAGCACCTGAGCTTTTATTGCTGTCCGAGGCTAAAAATGGATTTCAAAATTGGCAAGCTCAACAGCCCACTGTGAGACTCGGTTGGAGAGGTCAGCCTTCCTGAGGAGAGACTTGAGAGGGTATTCGGTAAGGACAATGATACAGTGTGACTGGAAATAGGGAGCGAGCTTCCTGAAGCTGAGACGAGGGCAAGGACGAGCTTTTCTAACGGTAGATAACGCGTCTCGGCGGGAGTCATTGTTTTGCTGGAGTAGTAGATTGGCTGATGTTCCCGATCCTCCTGGCGGATGAGGACCGAGCTTACGACGTGTGGAGAGACTGCTAGGTAGAAGAACAGATCTTCCTGGTCCCGAAGGGTGACGAGGAGTGGAGCTTTAAAATATACGTCTTTAACTGCTGGAGGGCCCGGTCGCAGTCTTCTGTCCAATTGAAGCTTCGTCGGTTGCCTTTTAAAAGTGCAAAAAATGGCTGGCATTTATCCGTAGAGCGGCTTATCAATCGATTCCGGGCTGCGGCCATGCCGGTCAAACGCTGAACATCACGCTTATTGTGGGGGGCCGAGAGTTGAGTAATAGCGAAGATCTGGGAAGGATCGGCCTCAATACCGCGTTGGGAGACGAGGTGGCCAAGAAATTTGCCGAAGCTGACACCGAAGATGCACTTCTCGGTATTGAGGCGAAGCTTGTGTTTCTTGAGTATCTCAAAGACTTCGGCGAGGTGAGTTAGATGATCACCGGCGCGCAAACTTTTAACCACCATGTCGTTGATGTAAGCCAGCATAGTGTCACCTAGTAATCCTTCGAACATCTTGGTAATCATTTGCTGAAAAGTGGCCCCGGCATTTTTTAAACCGAAGGGCATAACAAGGTACCCGAAGATGCCATGGGGGGTGATGAAGGCTGTGTTTTCGACATCGCCTTCGCTCATGGCAATCTGGTGGTAGCCCCGATAGGCATCCAAGAAGCTGAGTCGCTCGTGTCCGGAGGTGGCGTCGATGAGCTGGTCAATACGAGGGAGTGGAAAGAAGTTCTTAGGGTAGGCATCGTTGAGGTTCGAGTAATCGACGCAGACCCGCCATTTGCCACTCTTTTTCTTGACTACGATAGTGTTGGCCAGCCACTTGGGATACTGGACTTCTCTGATTGCCCCTGCGTTTAGGAGTCGGTTAACTTCTTCAATAACGGCCTCGGAATGAAGAGGAGAGGACCGTCGTGCCTTTTGCAAGACCAGACGTTTGGCTCGGTCGATGTTGAGTGCGTGGCAAATGAAGGAAGGGTCGACCCCGGGCATCTCATATGGAGTCCAAGCGAACACTTCGATGTTTCGGTTTAGAAAAGCTACCGTGTCATTCCGATCAGTATCACTAAGTGGGGAATTGACAAGGAAGAAACGGGAACCGTCTTCGGTTATTGGGATGGTGGCCACGTCTTTTATGGTTTTGTCGTCAGGGGATCTACCGACGTCTTCCAAAACTAGGGCCTTGGGGACTTCAATGAGATTAACCCGGGAGGTCTGTTTGTTGCTTCAGACGGCGTTGATGTAGCACTTCTTGGCTGCAGTTTGATCTCCATACAAGTCTTCCTGGTGCCCATGAGTGCCAATGAAACGGACCACTTGGTGATAGGTGGAGGCAATCGCTTTAAGCCTATGCAACCAGGTGCGTCCGACAATTGCGTTGTAAGGGCTAGGAACGTCAACTACCGCAAATTCCATTTCAAGAGTCATCGAGCCGGCACGGACAGGAAGAGTGATCATACCGATGGGCCAGACAGGAGCTCCGTTGAAGCCGATAAGAGGAATTTTGGAGGGACGGAGGTCGGTGTCGGGAATCTTCAGATCCTTGAACAGAGAGTAGTACATGACTTCGGCCGAGCTGCCCTGGTCTACAAGGACGCGACGGACGTTGAAAGCTCCGATGCATAGTGTGACCACGAGGGCGTCATTGTGGGGAAGCTGGATGTGGTCGAGATCCTTCTCGGTGAATGTTATCGTCCATTTGGAACCGTCATCGGTTCTGGGGCGTTTCGGTTCGGGACCGACCAACATGACCGCTTAGAGTAGGAGGCCTCGTTCAAATCGGCACGGATGATGCGAGCGGCCTCAGGGTTTAGGGGACCGTGTATGACATGGATCGTTTGGACTTCTTCCTAGGTGCTTGTTTTGGTCCTTTGTGCCCGAGCCTTCATTTTCTCATGATCGATGAAGTTGCCAAGGTGGCCACCCACAACAAGCTGTTCCAAGTAGGCCTTGAAGGGCTTGCATGCTGTGGTGAAGTGACCCTGTTCGTTGTGGTAGCTGCATCGGATGATGGGATTCTTTATTTTCCCATTTTCGGTTTCTAGCTTTTGATTTGGGAAGGAGAAAAAGGGCTGATCCTTCACTTGATCGATGATCCGGTAGATAGGAATGGTGAAGACAGTCTTCTCAGCGTTGAAATCGCTTGGCTTCGGTCCCCTCCTCGGCGACTGCTTGATTGTGTTGACCTGCTTCTTTGGAGTTGAGACAAGTGGGGGGGCCGGTGTGGACACCGAAGCGTTTAATGTTTTTGAACTTGTAGGCTTCCCGATGCCTCTCTCTGCCTTGGATTCGATGAGCTGACACCAGCCCTCAATACGAGTCATAAGGTCCTTCATAGAGTTTGGCTTATGGCAGGCGAGGTCATCATAGACTTGCTCGTCCTGTGAGGTAAGACCGAGCTTGAATCCTCGGGTCGAGATGACGCCATCGCAACCCTCGATCTCATTGAATGGTTCCCAGTAACGACCGGCGTACTGCCGAAGTGTTTCGTCGCTCCTCTTGCGGAGGGCTAAGAGGGAGTCGATCTCTTTCTCGTGCTTGTTGCTAGTTACGAATCGGGCCATGAAGGCATCGCAGAGGGAATCGAATGAAGAAATTGACCGAGCTGGGAGTTGATTGAACCGAGTGAGGCCCAGGTTGCCGAGGCTTGCAGGAAACACTTTACACAAGAAGGCATCGTCCGAGGGTTCATTCCGAAGAAACAAAGACATGACGAGCTTGTACTATACCAAGTGGGTGTATGCCTCGGTCTTGCCGTCGTATTTGGCAAACTTGGGTTGGGTGAATCCCTTGGGAGGGGTAACCGAGTCAATCTCTCTTGTAAAGGGGGAGGTCGTGAGTCTGGTGAGTGGTGCGTCGCGATGAGGTCGGATCGAACGGTCGAGACCATCTGGACGCTCAGTCGTTGTACGCTTCTTCAGGACAAGTTTGTCCAATCGGTCATATTCCTTTTTATTTGGGGCGGTACTAACCGATTTCCTGGGAAAGCGCTCCTAGCGGTGGTGGCGGTAGCTGTCCCGAGCGGAAGGCTCGAGGCACTCGGTGATCGGGCTCCTGCTGTGTGCGCCACCGGGGTTTGTGATGATTGGGCTTCTGGCTCCGGGGCCCTTTAGGCGCTCGCGGTATCCCCTAGTCTGGATCTCCACAAGGCCGTCATCTCCCCTGGCTACTCTTGTGAGGCTAGGGGTAGATTCCCGACCCGCCTTGCCCACCTGGACCGAGTGAGTGGAGGAGGCAGAGACGCTCCCAACACCGAGCCTTTCGAAGGCCGATGGTCTCCTTCGAAGTTGCACAGGGGAGCGGGAATGGTCCCTGTGCGATGTGTCCCTTGGGGCTCGATCGTCCACCGCTCTTGGTGACTCGAGACGATCCTTGACAGAAGGGCGGGATCTATGCTCTAGCAGGCGTCCGACTTCGTGACTGTGAGGGGAGGTACGACGGTCCTTCCTTCCGTCGCGACTCCCAGAGGAATGAGACGGGGAGATTTGGAGGAGATGTTTGATCTCCGCCAACTCATCTCGGACGTGTCTGTCGCGCTCCATCACCGTCATGAGATCATCAATCTTCCGCTCAAGATGGCGAACGTAGGAGTGAAGCTCGGAGGATGGGCCTGCGTCTGGAACTGACGCTCTGGCGCCAATTCCGACGGATACGTGGGTCTTTCCTAGGGCGGCTGCTTCGCCGGAAGCCAGGCTGTGGTCCACGAGGGAACCGAGCCCGTGGGCGGTACCACCGTGGTGCGCGTCGTCAATCTCAACCATGTTTGATTCAGGAACGCTGATCGGAGCAGAAAAAAGGGAAGGAGGGGGAAACTGAAAAGGGTCGTTTGATCCCCAGCAGAGTCGCCAATTGTAGGGGTTCGTTTTGTCGGGATCTTGACCTAAGTTAGAATTCCTCCTCCGCTGCTCCGTTCCCCTGCCTTCGGACCTGCAACAAGTCACTAGGGCTAACCCTCCGACGATCAAGTTAGATGTAAGGAGAGAGGCTTAGGTCTAGGGTTAGGGTCAGGGAAGAATGGCATACCTCTTTAGGTTAGAGTCCCTTTGTATTTATAGACCTAGGTTTACTTGGCCTCCAAGGTAGCGCGTGAAGGATACGCTTGGGTAACCGCCTCGGATGACATCACAGATGACGCACCGGATAAGGCGGTTACGAAGCACATGGCCTGACCCGGCCTAGGTGGTCCTATCTGCCACGTATCGCTCCTGGTCCCCTCTTGCCACGCCACATTCTTCCAAGAGGCCTTAACGGAATGCTTGCCTCGGTAATTAACCGAAGTGCTAACAGGAGACTTGATACCAAGCGAATAACCGTAGGATATAAACCGTGGCCCGGCTGTACTGTTCCATGGATCGTACCAGCATATGACCTCGGTTAACGGTGGTTCGCCAAAGTTACCCTAGGACATAACCGAAGCCTCCACAAAAGTAAAATGAAAATCACTCCAATCTGCATACCCAGATCCGCGGAGCCACCATTCGCAGCATGCGCATCTACCAAAACACCCACTGTAGACATACAAGGGAATTTTTGGACCTCCTACCAAACTGGTTCGTCCCTTACACGCTGAAAACAAGCCAATCCTCCTTTAGGGAACCAAGGGGGGAATATTCTAAAATGTTCGAAGTTTTGGGGGGAATATTAAGAACCATTGTTATTCCCATACGGAAAATTCGTCTAGTCATGTGAGTTTGTGGTCATGTAATGTCCGTCCAAAATAATTAAACGATCATGAAGAGATGTGTAATTTTTGGAATCCAAAAATAAAATACTTTCAAATCGGCATGAAAAATTAGTTCTTTGAATTGGTATGAAGAAATTCAAAAATTATGCATGTAACTACTTTTATTTTTTTATCCGAAAGTTTCACATCTTCTCATAATGGATTATGATTACGGGACAAACAGAGCAGTACATTGAAGAATATTTTTTTAATAAGATTTTGCATTGAGGAAGTGATGAAGTTTGTCATTCGAATAAGAAAGCAGAAAGACAGAATAAATGACAAAACAAAAATGAACAGATTGAAATAGAGCAACAAATAGAAGGTAAAAAAGAAGAAGAGAGATCTATGTACACACCCAAGGTCCTTATGATTCAAACAGAGAGAAGAAGAAAAAAAAAATGAAAGCCGAGTTAGTACAGGGTTCACTATATTGCTACATATACCTTCATCCCTAACAGTTTAAGGTCACTGTTGAGATCGTATATATTAGTATATGACAGATTCTATTTTGAACTCACAACTTCCATAAATGAATGCCTTCTGGGTAATTAGTACAGTTCACCTTTGTTGGTTTCCTTGCTAAGGTCCTGAGCATATGGGAATTCCCAGGATTATTTCACATCTGATAGTCACTGTATTTGTAAACTACAGTAGTCTTTTCTTTAAAACTGTCTCCCTTCAATAAAAAGCTTGCATTCGGCAATCCCATGGTTGAAGTATATGTCCTGCTTGAAAAGAAAAGTTCACAAAAAAATTCAACCCAAAAACAAAAGAATGACTCGTGATCCAAAAGTTGTGTTTGGATCAACGATTTCTAACAGATTCCTCTCTGAAAATTCATAGCATGTTTCCCTCACCTTTGACCACATGTAAAACTGAAATCAAGGTCATTTACATGTATTGTTTCGTGTAGTTTTATCATATTCAAGGCAATGACACCAAGAATCATTAAGGTTTGTAAGACTCTATTCGTTACAATGGCTAAGTACCTGCCCATCTGCTAAAGTTCTAATCCCCCCTGTTCGTCAAGGCAAAACCTCGGGATGAACTGCAGCAGTTGTGAAATTGAGAGCCCTTTGGAGCTTCCTACGGTTAAAAACTTCAACTTCAACCAAGAAAACTGAACTGACAGGTCTATGGTCCGACAATCCTATCTCTGCTCTCATATAAGAAAGCTGCTTTATGCCTTTCCCCAGCCATAGTATTCGATCGCACCTGCACAAAATACCCAAGCGCATAAGTAGTAACACAGCACTCCCAAAAAGTTGGATAAAGACTTTCATACTTGCTCCAAAGTCCATAGATTGCTCTGTTTACCAGGGGAAAACAAAAGTCCACAGATTGTCCATCACATTGTTGCGAAGTAACTTAGACTATGTATGATACATGTCATTTCCCCAATTTCAACCTCTTTCACTCAGTTCCAATATTCTAAACTCATGAATTCCAAGAAAATGGAACTTACCACGCTGGGGACCTCCTCTTCTCCCCTTCTTTTGGATTTTCACCTACGTATCTGTCTGAGTTGAATTCATACTTGTAAGTGGGTGGGAAGGTTATGGGACCCTCTTTCCATCCCTCGAACACACGTCCACTTCGGAGTTCTTTGCTTAGCTGCCATAGTTTCATATTAACATTTATCAACCTCATAACAATTAAAGATAGCATTGAACTCTATTGATCAACCTCGATAACAATAAGTCATGACTATTGGAATGTGTCCCACATCGCCTGGACATGCCCCATTTGTGCTGGTTTTAAGGCCTCAGTTTCCCTCTTCTTAACACCTAGGTTTTAAGGAGTAGTGTGGGCTGGGCTTTTCGACTTGGTATCAGAACTTGTTTGGGCCTTTGTTTGGTGGACGATTGTCCGGTTGCCATGCGTTGGGGTCCAGGAGGATGTGTTGGAATTTGTCCCACATTGCCTGGACATGCCCCATCTGTGCTGGTTATAAGGCCCTAGTTTCCCTCTTCTTAAACACTTGGGTTTTAAGGAATAGTGTGGACTGGGCTTTTCAACTATGATGAGAAGCCAGAACACTTCAAATCCACTAATGAATTTGATCTTGAACAAAAGAGCCATGACCTTGTCAATTTAATTATCATAAGCTGTGAAAATTAAATCTCATAGTAGTTATATCCTTGTTTCCAAATGGAAAAATGTGGAGTATAGAATGTAGTGTCTAATATTTTGCTCTTTCAACAATCTCAAAAACCCAGTGCCTAATATTCCGATTCTTTAATAAGGCTATTGCTTCCTGCCAGTATGCGGGTAAGGCTCTTGGGCCTGTGATCTGGGCTGGCTCCCACATCAGGAGTTTGGGTTAACTGTGTGTGTGTTTAAGAGGGTCCTCATACCCCTCCCTAGTTAGCAATTGCCTAGTGGAGGTGGTAGGTAGAATTACTCTCTTACCCTTCCGTGTTAAAAAAAAAAAAAGGGTTATTGCTTAAGAAAAGAAGTAACAGTTTAACCATAATCAGGCCAAATAGTGTCACTCACCTGGTCACTGTGCAGAAGTTCGTCCCATTGTTTCTTGTCCACAAGGTTCCTTACCTCTGCGTCCAACATATTGAGACGGTAATTCAAATCCCCAAACCAGAATATCTGGCTGTTTAAAGAAACATTCAATTACAAATTAATGTCCCACATAGATCTCCAAAATACAATGGCACAAAACATAATTAAATTTGTTGTTTGCTGATCAACAATAAATAAAAATACATCTGTGGTTGGCTAACAGAGGATAACAATATAGGTTGGATATATCTCCATCTTCTTGTTAATTTTCAGATCTTACATAGGCCACCTGACGGAGTAAAACCTTGATTTCATAGAGCACCTGACGGAGTAAAACCTTGATCAGTCCCATTGTAGTGCTATTCTCTGGCCACTAAAGAATAGTGTTTTGTGTGTGCATCATCGTATCTAATTCTATTTGTGGGCAAATTGCAAAAATCACAAATCCAAATGCTAATACTCTTGGGAGTCACCACTTCGCTTAGGCTAACCAATCAAACAAGGACACCCCTTTCACGAACAAAATCATAGCTCAAGAGTAGGGGAGCTGTTTATGGGAGAGGAATTAGGTGTTAGGCCCATCCCACCTAACCTTAAGGTGAGCCTCTAGCGATCATTCGTGGGGTTTGGAAATGGTTTTTTCATAAGCTAACAACTAGGAAGGGGAACAGGCAAAAGGGGGAGCAAACATGCAAAATGAACGTACAACTAAACTAAACAACTTAGGAAATGAAAAGAAGAATGATAGAGACTGCCAAAACTACGAGGTTAGCGAGAAAAAAAGAAACCCAGTTGTTTCCCATATTTCCCCTCAAGCGAATGGAGCGGTTTTTCTAGAAATCTGGACACAAATATCTTGTGTCGGAGTACAAAACCAACACGTCTATGTCATCCTTGCGCTTGACATCGTGAATCGATATAGTTTTGAAAAATAATAATAATAACAAAAGAAAAGCAGCCTAGTTGGGACCATTTCCAAAATAAGGACATTTCTTCCATTTTGCCTTGGAATGAAGAGTACAATGTTCTCCTATACCTTTTTCCAAAATAGCAACTGTTAGTGATTTAAAGTTAGTACTGCTTCAAATCTCCACAATGGCAACTGTTTGTAGCGACAGCTCTGGAAGAGCAAACTACAAGTCGTATATAAACGGTTCAAACCTTTACGAAAATAACAATCCGAATCACCAACTGGCAACTTCTTTATTTCCATTTAATAAATGAACTCAAATATATAGAAACCAGCATCGAAGCGAATTATATCATATCTGACAGAGCTTGTCCCACATCGGTTAAATATAACCTTCAAAAATAGTATGAGCCTAGGCAGCCACTCCACTCATTGTCAATTGGTTTTGAGTTGGATACTTTAACATGATATAAGAGGTAGATTTTCGGATTGTTGATGGTTGGTCCCCCATTGTTTGTTGTTCATAGTTGATTGTTGTCGTATGTGTTGAATCATTGTTTAACTCATCACAGCGAGTCAGGGGTCACACGTGTGGGGGAGTGTTAGAGCTTGTCCCACATTGGTTAAATATAACCTCCAAAAATAGGTATATCATATATGAGCCTGGACGGTCTCTCCACTCATTGCCAAGTGGTTTTGAGTTGGATGGTTTAACAATATCAAAGTTGAGTATGCTTACTCATGAGAAGGAATTGTCTGCGATTGATCTACATCAATGACGGATGAGAAATGAGTACGTCTTAATATCTCTTGCACATCAGAGTTGCGCCTCTGTTCATCTCCATCCTTTTGGCCAGAGGTCAAATGAGAACAGACAAAGCAAAGCCTCGTTTGAAAAAGAGACATGCTAACAGAAACGGAACCCTGGACCAGAGATATCACATCTCAGTTTAAAATCCAGCATAACAGAAGTCAAATATGTCTAGTGAGTGCATAAATTACGATACTTAGGTCAATCAGGTATAGGTAGCCAATCAAACAGAAACACATCAAAATATGCAGAGCAATACATTGTTTAACAAATTGCAAAGTAACCAAACTTCCAATTTTTAGATGTTGCTAGTGAAAGCAGTGACAGAGTGATGCAGCACAACCTATTCAGCATTCACCAGAGACCAGTGGTTGCAATGAAAGCACGAAATGGAAAATAAAGAGTAGAGGTTCTCAAATTTCAGTTCCTCATTTCAATTTTAGTTTTCCATATGTAGCCTGCAGTGAGTAAGAAATCAATCCTCATATTATTTTTGCCTTATGTACCCTACAGATTCAAGTTCTCTCAGCAATAATAGAAAGCCATACCTTATTACCCATGTATCCCATAAGGCCAACTCCAACAGGAGAAACTTTCAAGTTATCTATGTGTCTCCTCAACCTTCTGCGCACCCAAACTGATACATATATCCCAACCATTTGCTTGCTCACTATTCGAACATACCTACGATACGACTTTAATCCGTCTTTCGAAAGTTCTCGTTCATTTAGCATCTCTGGTGCTTCCGGAAATAAATCGTCTTCTTCCTCTTCAGAAAATTGGTCGGAGACATCCGAGACAGAATCAAGATTATCCAGTCTATCTTTTCTATCCATCCACATCAACCCAAGGTTTCCAGAGCTACAATGCGACCTCTTCATTCCATTGGACGCAACATGTAAGGGAGAATTCTCCATCCAATCAGAGCCAACCCTCCCAGAACTGCTGAATACTCTCCGTAGTTTAAAACAGGAAGAAAGAACTTGAGATGTTGAGTCCAAAGGTTGTTCAGGCCAGTCTAACCTACTACCACCATCAATGCCATATATTCTCTTCAAACGTAGTTTGTTTCCCATACTGGCAATTCCATTCACTTTCTGCATGTTGGATTCACTATAATTAGCTGTGTCTATATCCACCTCACCCAATGTCTCAGATGAAGGATCATCAATCTCGTCAGAGAGAATATCAGCCGCAGAACTCCCCAATACAGGAGAAGTTGGTGCACTGTAACATCTGTCCATGCTCTCAGGTTCCGAAGATTGGTTCAATGTCCTACGGATAATTGATTCCCATTTCAGAATTGGCCTTCTAGTCTCTGCTCCAAGTACATTCCCAGCATTTAGGGGGACCACCTCTTGGAAACTGTAACAGGTCAGAATAAATTGAAAAGCATCTTGAAAATATCTAGGCGAATGATATTGTCATAACAGTCTGATATTTGTTCTGAAAGAAACCAACATCTGACGGACTTAGTCTAAAACAAGAAAATGATACATAACAGTAATTACACAACATATGTCCAAGACCCGTACCAATTGAGGTGCTAGGGGTAACTACCCAGGTAAATAAAACCACAGAAACATGACCAATGCACCAGTACATCTGCAGTACTACATGAGCACTTCTCCGAAGAGGAAAAGGCATAAACGGAGATTAAAGGACTTTTGGGTCTGCCAATGCAAAGGCCACAAAAAACCCTCGATTACACTTACATAGTTCAGTATATCAGATTTGACATCCTTTGAAAGCTTAAGGAAGTTCAAACTTTTGACCGTTGCTTCTACAATGTATTTGTGTATCATCTTTCTTACTGAACCATGAAGACCACCACTTGACGGGTCCCTAAAAAAAATTCAACTTTCAAGATGTATATGGGCTATTGCTATGCAAAAACTATGTCCAGACTACAGAAAACCATCTTTCTAGAGGATGAGTAGGATCAACTTCAGTAAACAATAAAACATAATGAACCATTCAGTCATAATTTCGATTTATCGTCCACCTATTTAATGGATCACTAGTCGTCAAATTTGGAGTTATCATTATTGTGATTAATGAAGTAGGTAGTAGAATCATGTCGAAGGGAATTCTTGAAGTTCAGGGGACACAAAACAAACTATTGTATAATTACTCAGTTCACAGGCGGTACACCAAGGGAAATGAAACACAACTTTGCATTCAGTTCCTAACTCCAAAACTGAAATACGTATGGAAGGCAGTTGGCTTCATCAATTCCCATCTGATGGTTAAACACAACATTAAAACAGATCATTCCCCCCCCCCCCCTCCCCATAACAAAAAACACCACGCACAAAAAAAAGGCCCACCTGCCCGCCCAATGACCCAATCACACACACGAAACCAAAAGCCACCCGATCACCCAAACCTTAGTAATTTGAGATGAATGGCAAAATTTAAAAGTACCTAGTCAGCAAATAGTAATCTGTTAATATGTTGTGACTAAGAAGTATATGGTGGTGGTGTCAATATTTCAACTTCTTCTTTGTCGTTTTTCCTTCAACTGCCAGTGATAAACATGTTGACAAGAGTATGAAAATAACTTGAACAATCTAAGAGACATGGTTTTGGACACACCCAAGGATGTAAATATCAGCTGGCTCATTCACGCAAAGCCACTCATCAAGCTCGAGATTGTCATATGGAAGCCTTCCAGCCACATTCCAGGTGCCTATATTCAGCCTATTAAAGAACAGGTAGTCAATGAGAAAATTTTGGGCTTATTTACTAAAGAAGCACAAGCCAGATTAAATTGTTATGGATCAAACCTCACATCCTTTGTGTTGATATACTGACGACGCAGAGTTTCTGATTTTCCTCGCCTGTGTCCCAACTGATCGCCCTTCAAAGGTGTTCCTGTCCAGAAAAAAGTTTAAGATTTGACCTTCAGTTTTCGTTAGGGTGACAGATTAATATTTTTCATTTTCAGTTGAGCTGATTACAGAAAACTATAATATTCAAGATTTGCAGCCTCCAATGCTATCAATAACTGCTGCTGCTTGAAGATGAACCAATGAAGCTCAACAATAAGCAATTATACCAAATCAACCACCAAGATCAAACACTACAGCAAATATCAATAAAGGAAACGACAATTTAGCCTCAGTTCAATTAAACCAAAAGGTTGAAGCAGACAATAACAAAGAACAAGATCGAAGCAATAGCAAAAAATGCACTATATCCTTTAGACTCGTATCATTTGCAAAATGAATCACTTAAATGGAAAGCATGTATTACTTGAAGTTTGACTTGCGCATGCAGATTGGCTCCCCTGTATTCTGCAGGCATGATCCTCACCCACGTGCACTCTTTCGTCTTTAAGAGAACAAGCTGGATAGATGCAAAACAGAAACTGATCAAGCAAAGAAAGTGCAAGAACGAATTGTCAAAGTTAATTTGGTGAAGTCCATACCATCATCCTCACTCTCAGTTTCGGTGTCAACTTCATCTTCGCTGAAATCATGCATTTTGGGTTTGATATTTAGCCATTTCTTCATCACTATAGAAGGCCAAAAGGGCTGCTAAAATTTCCATGAAAAACAGTTACTAAAAACCACACAGAACTTTAGAATAAGAGAAAAAAGTTAGTAGACCACATCCAAGAATACCTCAGAGCGCTTTCCACTCCTAGTTTTCATCGTCCCGTATTCGAAAATAGGCAACAGAAGCTCGGAAGCACGAATATCAAGAATGCAAGCGGTCAAACAAGCATGTATTCTGCAGCTAATCGTAGTATGCTAAATAAGAGGTCAATAGGGGCATTGCAATAGAAGGTGGTGTGACAACAGACTTGTTGGATACCCAATACAAAGAGATTCGTACTAGGACCAAATAGAAAGGACAGAAAAAAAATGGTCAGTCTTATCAGACAAGCATCCACAACCTCAAGTTGCAAAACAAGGACTCAATGGTCCTCCCACCGCACCCTTTTTTTCATGTAAATACAAGCACATGGTATGGTTGAAAATGCAAATAAAACCAACAAAGAGTTTTTTTTTTGGGTAAGTACCCAACAAAGAGTTCTTTATTATATTTATTGGAATATCACTTTCAGCTATGACTAATCCTTATTCTTCTAAATCCATCGCTGCTACAAGCAACTTTCAACTAGGTTGGTGGGTATATGAGCCATCGACACCGACAGCTCAAAGAAATTTTATTAAATAGAAAAACACATGCAAATCCAACAGCAAATTGCATGAGTCTAACTATGATAAAAATGATACATATCCTTGAGTATAACTCACCAAATAGCCTTGCAATTGGAGGGTGGCAAGAACTTATATACACATGACAAAACCTCTATACGTATTATCTAGGAAATTAGGATCGTAAATACCACCACGCTCTGCAACCCACATGGCCCCTTTTTGTCCCTACTTACCAAATAGTAGCCCTTTCCATTGTGGTAACTTTGCTAACCTATCAGTGTTAACTTTCCCAGCTGCTTATTGGCAGATTAACATTACCTATGAATGACCTAATTTTAGCTCCTGAAGACTCAAATGACCCGCCAATTGCAGTTAGGCTGCCGCTCCCAAGTCAAATGAATGCATGAATATTAGAAATTTAGGCCATAAAGTCGAAGCCAAACATGGAATTTCATACGGAAGGCACCGCCTAATAGCTAATGTAGTCCTAAAAACTAATGTAGTAGATCATACCATCACAGCCAAGAATTTAAAAAACGACCCACCTCATAAACTGCCAGCAATCTGACATGACAAAAATAAACAATAACAGATAAGACAATACGTGATCATAAGCCTAGGTCAATTGGGTGATTGGTAAGTCAAAAAACAGACGAGATATTCAGAAGGAACAGCTGTAGACCAATTGGTAGGTCGGTATATGCATGCATACGCATCAGAAAATTTTAGAACGGAGAGAGAGAGAGAGAGAGAGAGAGAGAGAGAGAGAGAGAGAGAGAAATGACCCATGAAGTGATTCAACAGAGGGGGGGTCCACAGCACTATATGTGGGTAATGAGAAGCTACTAGTGTGTATAAAGTGCTTTGTTTTGTGGTTGAGATGGGGATGAGCTTCAGCCACAGCCATAGAAATAGAATAATATTGCAGTGATGGAACGGAATGGGAAAGGTGCGAGGAAGGTAGGATCTCCCACTTTTGCTGTTTTTGGAACAGAATGACTGGAGTCGGCTGGACCGCGGACAGTCTAGATGCATTTTTCACCCTCCAATGAAAATTGCACAAAATGGTTAACTCTAAAAGTTTCGCCTAGTGGTCAAAACCAATTTTTCTATGATGCCTCAATGTAGTATTGGGACATGATGCCCTCATTTAATATGGGCATTTAGATTAGGTTTTAGGTGAATCTCAGCCTTTAGATCAAAACCACTTCTAAAAATTATAATGGTTTTGCCTTTTTTTTTTAGAAAAAACGTTATTATATTTATCATGAACACTAACTCTACTTACCATAATTTATGCTGATACTTACCACAAAATATTGTATACTTACCACAACAAAAGATTACACTTCAACGTTTTTACCCTTTCTCTCTCTAACCGGTTCTCCAAGTAGCCGGTTTGGCGGGAAAATATTTTTTTTGGGCAGAAAAATGAACCTTTTTGCAGAATTTTTTTTAATTATTAAAAATTTATAAATTGACAACACTTTTTGTTCTATTTCCCCTACTTTTTTTACCTATTTCTAATCATTTGTGTAATATACTACCAAATATTTGGTGAAAAAATAAATAATATTTAATTTGTAAACCAATCTTTTGTAACAATTTTTTGAAACTAATTATTTAAGCCAAAAAATTCCCTTTATTTTATGATCATTTTATAATATATTTCATTAAATTATTTATAATTATTTATTTAACAAATATTATTGTGAAAATAATTATTCAATTATTGTTTTGCATAACTTGCCATTAATGTTGTTAATATATTCCATTAAATTTTTACTTTTTGTATATATGTTTCCTATAACAATTTTTTTTTTAAAATTAAAAATATAAACCATATAATTGTAATAATCTCTGAATTTTATTTAAATAAATTTATTTAAAATAATTTCTGTAATCGATTGACGTGATATTATAACGATTAGTAGTTATAATATGACATTAGACTATTCAATTAGTGGTAGGGTAACGATTAATCACTATAATCGGCTATAGTAGTCCGAGTCATTTGACTAAGAGCTTAATTAATTGATCATATTCAATGAGTGATGATTAACTATAGTAGCCGAGTCATTGGCCAATTGTACTAATGCTATAGTGATGATTGAGCATTAATAATTGGCTAAAATGTGTTGGTTAATGTAGGTTGATAGTGATCAAAGTCATTAGTAGATGTAGTAGTGAACTATAGTGTTGATTGCGATCAATGAGTGACTGACTAATACAATTGGCTAATGTAAGAGGAACCACTAATTATTGATCCCTAATGCTGCATTCAATAAATCAGTTATTTTCATTAATCATTAGGTATGATGCTTTAATTACAAGGTAATACAAATAAAGTAGAACTAAGTGACATCAAAATTTATTGTGGTAGTTAGCGTATTAACTACCCTTATTATGGTGCATTATTTATGTCAGAAAAATGTATACATACCCGTCATTAATGTCATACTTACCACAAAATAAGGCTATGCATACCACACTACCTGATCATTGTTACCATCATAAGACTCGACTATTACTTCATGATGTGTACATACCACGGTTTATACTAGTACTTACCTTTTGAAAAGGATACACTTGCCACAAAATATCAATGCTTACGTTTTTGGTTTGTATAAATAACAATTACCATAAAGTATATCAATCGATTACTACGATAAATGAAATTACTTACCACAAACTATGGTCGTAATTGACCATAATCTGAATTTATCTCAATGATTACCTTTTTTGTTAGTTTAGATTATGTTGACCATAATGTATTGCATTTTATACCACTATATAAGAAAACACTTGCCACTGATTGTGGTCGTAGTTGACCAGATTTGGAGAGATGGATGACAACGTTCGTTCGAAAGGAAAGAATGTAATGATAGACATTAGTGATGATACTAGCAATGATGATGAAAATGACGATAATCGGTTTGTTCTAAGAAATGACGTTTTTACCACATCTTAGATCCAATAAACTCATTATAGTTAATAAAATTGGCTTGTTCAATTCAACAAAAAAAAAAACTAATTAGTCTGACAACTCAACATCTTGAATTGAATAACGAGTTCACCAAACTTGAAAATGATAGCCAGCATTAGTTATGTTCCCACGTCCTATAACCAATTCCAAATCCTGCTTCGAAATAATAAAATTTCAGTTATTATCTCTTGATGCGATGATACCACGATTTTTGCTACTACTTACCATTCTGAAAGGATCTACTGACTACATACTTAGCCCTAGTGGTAGGTTCTTGTCCCCCTCCATGGAGGCCAATGTTCGAGTCCCACGAGGGATGGAGTTTAAGGTTCGGGGCTATGAATAGCCTCTGACAGATGATAGATACCTAATGTGTCAATATCGATAATGACAGATGAAGATAAGGCCATGTGGAGAGTAATAAAAACTAAGTTACCTAATGTGAACATACCACGGTTTTTGGTTTGTTTTGAGCAAAAGATCAATGATTATATTTTTGGTTTGTTTATATAACAATGACAATAATGTGTTGACCAGATTCAGAATATATGAAAATACTTACCACGATATATGGAAATACTTACCACATACTATGGTCGTATTTAACCAGATTTAGAATTATCTCCATGATTACCTTTAATGTTAGACCACAGACTGTAATGTTGCGTTTTATACCACTATATATGAAAACACTTACCATTGATTATGGACATATTTGACCAAATTCATAGAGCAAGATGGCAGCTTCAAAAGGAAGAATGTAGTGATAGACATTACCGATGACTGTAGGTGGACAAATTCAATTAGTGCTTTGATCAGCACTAGATTGTAATGGCCTCTCATGCCTCTTGACCGGAACCCTAATTTGTCGTTGGAACCCTTGACCTGCAAAACAGACAAGGAGTGAGTGCACCTTTGCCTCTCGTGGCAAAGGCCCTCCGATGCCTTTGTTAGTATCTCGTACTAATGATAAACCCTAAATATCAATAGGAAGTTACATAAGAATGTAATGTATTGCGTACCTTTTTCCTCAAAGTTTACCTTGTATTTATAGATTCATAGATGCTTGCTGCCCAAGCATCCCTGTCGCCCTAGGATTCCTATCTCATAAAGGAAACCTAGGATATCAAGGATTCTCGTTTCCTTTATCAATTTGCTACCTTAGTCCTTTTAGGACTCTTTTCCATAGCTAGCCGAACATCTCATTCCCATTGGGTATCTTTTACAGATCCTACATTCTCGGGATCTCACGTTTTAATGGAATACCACTATTTCTGGACTCTTCCAAAATGTTCCCTCTACTTCAACATCTAATAGGACCTCTCTCCTTGTTCGGCCATCTCATGGCCGAACAGACGGCCTGGACCAGTTACTTCACATGTAACTGGTTCTTTATCAATTATTTGGACCATTCCTTTCTTTAGAAGTTCTCATTCTGTTCGGCTTTCTCGTCGCCGAACAAGTTACTTGAATAGTGGCTTCACATGTCACTTTCCTTCTATTTGGTCCAATAACTTCTCATGGTTTGCTGAACTGAGAATCGTACAACCTCTCTAGACCAATGACTTCTCATGCCACTGATCCATAATGCATTGACCTTTTCTTCACACCGTGTTCAGGCTTTTCTTGGGCCTGTTCGGGATTACCTCCCTACAATGACGCTAGCGATGACGCGTGGACGTAGCGATGATGATGCGCATATGTAGTTGTGTCCTTTATCGCAGTAAGGTATGCGAACTGAGAAAGATGTCTATTTTGTGGAATCAAATTGTTATATAAGGTTGATCATCGCTGCTACTTAGGATGCTACGTAATAGGTTTGTGTCGAGTCTTTCATAAGCAATAATTTCTCCAATGTTCGTGGTAAGTATGTTCATTGACTTGATAAGTACCTCCAGACTTGAATTACTAAGTAATAAATTTTCCAAAGTATGTGGTAAGTATGTTTAATTTTAAGTAAACATATCCACTATTTATGGTAAGTATGTTCATTGATATGGTAAGTACCTCTAGACTCAAGTTGCTAAGTAACAAATTTTCAAATGCCTGTGGTAAGCATGTTCTTCTAAAAAACAATCAAGTCCAAAACCAACCCGATTCTACTCTCTTCTGAATTGAACTTCAGCAACATTTAACATATAAAACCGAAATTTAGGAACAAAGTCAAGTCTATGGACTGGTAATCGCAAGATGTAATAGCATTAAAAATTGCATCCATTCATTTATGTTTCTCGTACACAAACTAATGAACAATCAGATGGGTATCTACAAATTATGACATATTTGCACACTAAACACAGTCCAAAAACCTTAAAGAAGTTTCTCATTAAAGAATAATCACATGAGGCAGCTTATCCTCACTACAAAACATTAATAAATCTGTCATATTTGTTTACACAAAATGGTATGGCTCTAGGTGTAATTAGTGTGCCCCCACCACCACAATAACAAGGCCACCGTTACAATTCATTGGTTCTCCGAGCTTCTCCTAGATCGGGGTCATTAACTCGTCGCACTGTGCCGATATCGAAGTGTCGGAATCAGACGGAAAGCCAAAGCCATGGACTAACTCACATTGCCTCGGACTGAACTGCTTCGGGCTGAATGGAAAAAATCAAGATCGCTGGCCTCTGGCTCCGTTCACTCCGAAGATCACTAAAGCACAAAGGCTGTCTAGCCTTTCTTCCTTTGGGTTCCGCCCCTGCACACAACAACTCCCTCGGTCCCCTTCTTCTCTGGCGACCCACTATGTGGAGGAGATGCTTTAGAAGAGCTGCTATGGAGGAGGAGGAGAGAGGTGTGGCATGACAGAAGAAGGCTACCAAAATAATTGGGTGTGTTCAATTTTTTTTTAATCGGTGGTAGTAGGTTAACATGAGAGAGAAATTGGTGGATAGGAGAGAGAGTGTAATGGATCCTAGGGTTGTGATTAAAAGATGGGATCCAAGGGTCAAAAATAAAAAGGGGGCATGATGCCCCAATACCACTTTGGGGCAGTAGCTAGAGCCGGTCAAAACAAGTACCTTAAAAGAGTCATTGATAAACCTACTTGGGAGATCAAAATAAATACGCAATGGCAAAATTATTTACCTTCTGCCATGGTGTTTAAGTTTAGAGAAGTCTGAAAATTGTTTCGAACTTGAACCAATATGTTCCACAAACACAAACTCTCACTAATTATTTTCGGAGAGCCAATAGAATTTCCAATCTAATCTATATAAATGTTTACCACACATGTAACTTGATGGTAATCACATGTCTTTATATAGATAGATTGAGACCTTTTTCCTATGGACACAACCCTTCGTACTTTCTTCCATCAAAGAAGTAATAAGGCACCTCTTCATTAATAGTTGCAACTTTATACATAAATGGTCACTAAACCCATTCATGAATAGTCATCATATATATTCACAAAAGTCACCAAACTTTTTCATGAATAGTCACAAATTATTTAGGTAATATTTTATTTAAATCTAATACCCATATTTTTAGTTACGAACATAAATACTATAAAATATAAATATGATTGATGTGGCATGTGAGCCCCATAAATAAATTTCAACATTCTCCCACTTGGCTCACATGGCAAATCAACCAAAAAACTGTTGGGTAAAGATACTAAGTATTGTATACGACCATACAACAACTGTCCAAATAACGGTCTATAGTAGAAAGATTGAACATGAATCATGGCGGTTATGCTATTTACGCAAGCATTTCCTTCCATGTATTACAATGGACAAATCTCTCAACACTTTATGTGATATCACCTGTAAATCATGACTAACTAATAGTCAGTTAGGATCCGCTTTATTTATCCCAACGGATAACTGTATACGTACTTCATACCTTATGTGCACATGTACGTCTTTATTCTCTAAGAACACTTATAGTGTGGCAAAACGTTAATTGAGCATCAATATGAGAGAAAACAAATACAAAATGAGCTAAAAGCCATGTATTCATTACATGACATAAGCTTTTGGCCAGCAATAACTAGCTCAATACTTTATGATCAATGGTCATGAATTGTGTTTATGAACTTTTTCTCTACCCTAATGAGGTACTTTATGTTGATATTCTTTATTAGGCTTTCATCTTTATCTTAGAGAATAAAACTGTAGCCAAAGTAAACTTAATAATGATCTCAACATAATATTGACAACTTGAGACCCATATTGCATGCTAGACTAGTTTCATAACTCCCACTAATTCTGCCATTCATATTAAAACATCACTTTAAATTGGATGTCAACACTGTGGCAAGAGAATTATAGCTTAACCTCGGTCAATTACTCTTGATTAGCATGCATGTATATATAGCTCTTGGTTCTTTATAAATACCTCACAATCTTTATCTGTAGCTTTCTATATCATGTTTACTTACATATTGATCCAGTAAATCCTTAGCCAATATCCATATAGTCCAAAAAAAAGGCTTTTGCTCCAACTTTAAGGATCATATCTTTGTCTCTACTTATAAACAAAAGGCTGTCTTTTTGCAAATTTCTTTTCGATGCTAGCCAAAACTTTATTGGATTTTCGGATAAATGTTAACCATTAATGGCATAGATGGAACTCTAAATACTCTTACTTTGAACATTAAACATGCGAGACTAATTCTCCCGCTATTAATGTTCAAACTTTTATCTAGCGCATGAACTTCATGTGGGTATGATGCTTTATCCACATAGCGCAAAATCACGATCCATACATCCCAGGCTAGAGTACTTCTCAGGCAATCAATAAAATTTCCACAACTAGTAGTGAAATACAAGAAGTAGCTTTAAAAACAACATGAATGGCTACAATAAACAAGACTCTTGATATTTTGTAAATTCTAACCTTCCTGTGGGTAGAGGTGCATCACGCATGAATTTATGTAATACTTTATGAATAAGATAATAATCTAAACGGGGCGGTTCCGGGGACCCTTAAAAAAATCTCTAAAAAAATCCCCCAAATCTTAATCTCATAGTTCCCGATCAAATTTTGATGATCCGAGCCACTCAATATGTTCAAAATATGATTTTAAGGGTGCCGGCGAGAAATTGGCAAAAAAAAAAATAACCAGGAAGGGCTTAATTTGAATAGTTTTTTTATTGAACCGTTCAATAAAGTTCAATAAAAAACTGTTCGGATGAAGCTTTTTTCGGTCTTTTTTTTGCTGATTTCTTGTCGGTACTCTTAAAATCACATTCTGATTACATTGAGCGACTCGGATCATCAAAATTCAATCAGGAACTTGGGGGGGATTTTTTAGAGGTCTTTTTAAGGGGTCTCCGGAACCGCTCCGTACTCTAAATAATGAAAACAAATTTTTCATACCTGTAGGAAAAGTTTATTCTCGACTTTCAAATGTTTATTTTATTCAACTTAAATCACAAAAATATGAACCTCCTTGCAAAACTGAGTTATTATTTCTGTGAATTAACTTCAACTGTTTAAGCTAATCTTTAATTGAAAGAAGTAAATCCCAACCTCCCCATGGGCAAAGGTTGCAATGTGCATCGAATCTTCTTAAATTACAACAATAGAACTAGCAAATATCGAACCTCAAAGTAAAATTCATAATCTGAAGATACAGGGAAATTTTTCTGTTTTGATGTTGAATTTACCATTTTTCCCAAACAAATCGACCAAATTAATTATTTCCATGTGGGTAAAAATAATCAATTTTATCAATCCATGCTTAATAGTTGATACCATTTAGTGCAATCATAGTCCAATAACTATTTTGAACGTGACTATACTTCATATGGAACATCAAAATATTTCAAGTTGCTATGGCTAATCTCAAAATATTACAACGTTTAAATCACCTTCAAATGCATCAACCAAAAATATAATGGTACACAATAAGACTTAACATCACATATGGAAATGCCGACCAAAATACATAAGCGTTAAATAAACTAGCGTTCAACCCGTTCTATGCATGGGCAAAACTAACTCGTTCTAACGTTGTACCCGTTCGATGCACGGGACTATTAAAAAAAGTAGGTTCGAACGGGCACAATGCTAGAACAAATTAGTTTTTTCCGTGCATAGAGCGGATTGAACGCTAGTTTATGAAAAAATATAATGGTAGCATGTGAACATTAAACACAATTACTGATAGCAATCATGCATGAAAAAAAAAAAAATTTCATAACGAAAATGCATTTTAGGTGGGAAAGCTTAAAAGAAATATCTTCCTATATTGGTCAAGCATTTCAAATGACCAAATTCAAAGTTAATAAAGAACAAATTCCTTCATTCACAACAAACAAAGAACGGGTTAAACACAATAACATGTGTAAGCTTCTTTCACTATTTCTTACGAGGAATCTTTCCAGAATTTGATTCCAATTAGGCTCTCGACCTTCAGAAAATGAGGTTCCCTGTATTTTTCCTTCACCGATTAATTTTATCCACTCTGTAAAATCACATAACTCTTGACGTGTTTGATCAGGGATATCTTGTGTTGTAAGACGCATATTTCTAGTAAGATGCAAAACACGGCAAAACACACCAATAGCAGAACACACCATGAACTAAAGTTTGAAACAACTCATTGCGTGCGATTTGGTTTTTCAAATTGGTGTCTTAGTAAAATACTCACATTTTGAAAATGCACAATGGACCATAGACACTTGATTATTCCTATTCTATATTCCTACAAACAGAAATTATTCCTACTCTATATTCCTACTTTCAGAAAGTGTGAATAATGTAAGAAAAATACTATGAAAATGTGGGAAAAAACCTGTCCGGATGCCAAAAATAAATAAATTGAAAGACAGGTATATGAAATAGAGAGGAAATTATACCTAGTGGTTAGCAAAATTGAGCGGTGCGAGATCCGAATTGCTTTCAATTGTCAAAACCTTAAACCTGCCAAAAGAATTCACACATAGAGGATTAACAAAATCTTGCAATATCATGATCAAATTCTCATAAATGTGTAGGACTTTGGAGAGGGAGATCAACCTTTGAGCAATTCTCGTAGCTAACCGAGCCGAACTTGCTACTTAAAATTCCATGAACAAATATGAATCATGGAAACCATCACTGGGGGAAGAATTAATATTAGGATTGCTCAGACCTGTTGTACATGGATTTGGTGGTAACAGCAGGAAGGGAACATGGGGCTAGGAAAAGAAAAAAAATCAAAGAAAGTGGGGACGTGGGTGTGCAAAAGGGGAAGTTAAGGAAGTGGTTACATGTGGTTTTTTGTAAACAAAAATAATTAGAAAAGGAAAAAGAAATTGGGAGGTGTGTGAGAGGGAAAGTTAAAGGAACTGGTTCCATATGGAGTTTTGTAAACAAAAATAATTGGAAAAGGAAAAGGAAAATTGGGATGTGGGTATAAAGTTAAAGGTTTTAACGTGGGCTTTTTTTATTTTTTTAAGAAGTGAAAAATCTAGGAAATTAGGGAAGGGAGTTTGGAGGGTTTAGAAGCTCACAAACATTCCTATATGATATCAAACTCGACAAAAAATTTATGTTTGTCCCGTGCATCGAACGGGAACGACGCTAGTTCAAAATGCATGGGCGAGATAAACATACACGTATATGTATGTTAGAATAGAGTTGGACTAAGTCTCACATTGGTTACTTATATTATGTAACTAGTCACCACGTAATATAAATAAAGCTTACTTGTGTTAGGGTTAGTTAACACCCTATACACTTTCTTACCTCTATTATCATGGTATCAGAGCGTTACTTTAAATCACCACCATAGCCGCCGGAAACCCTAACCAAAACCCACGAAATCCACTGTACATCAACCGAAACCCACCAAACCTTTTTCCGTTCAAAACCCATCCTCCATATCTTTCCATCTGTTTGAAACCCTCAAAGCCGAATCCCTAGTTACCATTTCCGACCACCACAAACCACCATATACCTCTTGCCGACAGCAATCCACCCCTCTTCGACTACGGAAATCACATGCTCAGTGCTCGTTTGCACTCTAGAACCCTTCGAATCACATGCCCAGTGATAGCCCACCTTCGAATAACCCATTCCTAACTTTGCCGACCTCCGGCAAGTATTCCTGACCTCCGGCGAGCATTTTCCAGCGCCGACAAACCTCGTTTCTTGTAGTTTCAGACTCAATGCGCGATTTTTTGGACTGTGGTTGTTCAGATCTGTCCTCTAGGTCTCTGATTTTGTGTTGTTCAGATTTGTTCAGATCTCCGGTAATGTTTGTGCTATTCAGATCTCTCTCTCTCACGCTGGTAACTATCTATCATCAGACTCATATAACGTGTGGAATGTCGTTGGCATGGTGACTATTCCGTAGTGAGTTTAGTTCAACTATTGATGGTGGTACTGTTTGACTATTATATTTTGTCTCTAGTTGGTAGTTGTTGCTCTTTCTAGTTGCTTTTACTGGTCCTTATTGGTGGAAGTTTATTTGGTGAAATGGCTGAGTCAAAGTCTGGATCTAGTTCTACTTCTAGCTCTACTATCGTTGGAAGTTTGTCTGGTTCTTCTCGGTTTCGTGAGAGGTTGTCTATTACCTTCACCCCTTTGAATGGTAAGAATTATGTTGTTTGGGCTAGAGCAGTCGAGGTTTATTATGTTGGTCAGAAACTTTATCGTTATTTGACAGACGGTCCCCCCGCGGCAACTGCTACCATGTATGAGGCATGGGTATCTGAGGATGTTAATATTCGGTCTGATTTATGGAATAGTATGGAAGAACATATTGCTAGCACGTTGGTTTTCTTATCTACGGCCAAACAAGTATGGACACAGGCTCAGGAGATGTATTCAGGTGTTAAAAATCTCTGTCGCACATATGATCTTCATCAGTCCTTCTTTTCTATCTCACAGGGTGACTTGTCTTTGGAGTCTTATTATGCTAAGTTCTGTGGTATCTGTGAGGAGCTTAATACATGTGAGCCAATTTCCTCTGATGTTCAGGTCATGCAGCGCCAGTGTTAGCGTATGCAGGTTGCTCGGTTTATGTCCAGTGCATCAAACACATATGGTCCTATTCATAATCATTTATTAGGGTCTCGCGATCTACCCTCTCTCAGCGAGGTATTTAGTCGCCTTCGCTAGTCATCTGTCTCTATGTCTGCACCACCTCCTGATCGTTCAACATTGGCTTCCGCTGTTTTTGGTGTTTCTAGTACATCATTTAGCCTTGATCATGGTCACGGCCATGACTCTGGGTTTAGCGGTCGTGGTCATGACTCTGGGTTTAGTGGGCGTGGTTCTGGCCGTGGTTTTGGTAGTCGGGATTCTGGTGTGGGTGCTCGTGGTTCTGGTATTAGTGGTTTTAGTCATCGCATGTCAAAGGGAGGTGCCCGTGGTCGTGGGCGTGATTCCCGATCGTGTACTTATTGTGGGGGGGCCAATCATACAGTGGAGACTTGCTATGATCTCCATGGGTTCCCTTAGGCTTATCAGGCTGCTATTTTTGAGGATGTTGAGTCTCTTCCTCACCTTGTCGACCCTGTGGTGACTATTTCTGCAGAAGAGTATCAATGCCTTGTGTCAAATCAGACTTCATCCTCTACTGCTATGATCGCTCAGACCGGTTCCTCCATTGCTTGTGTTGCCTCTTCTCGTTCTCCCACTCCTTGGGTTATGGATTCTGGTGCTTCTGATCATATGACTGGTACAGCTACTATTTTTTCTAGTCGTCGATCTATTTGTACACCATCTCGTGTTACCTTAGCTGATGGTTCTACCTCTGAAATTACTGAGTTGGGTTCTGTTTCTGTTACTCCATCTTTTACTTTGGACGCTGTCTTCCATAATCCCAGTTTTCCATTTAATCTTATGTCTATTAGTAAACTTACGAAATCTTTAAACTGCTCCATCACTTTTTCTTCTCATGGTTGTGTGTTTCAAGATCTCAAGACGGGGAGGAAGATTTGTGGGGGTACTGAACGTGGCGGCCTATATTACTTTACCGATGACATTTGCCCTATGTCTGTTGCTCTTCAGTCATCTGTTTCTCTTTATCAACAACATTGTCATCTGGGCCATCCCTCTCTTCAAAATCTCAAGCGTCTGGTGCCATCATATAGTAATGCTAAGGACTTGCAATGTGAAGTCTGTGAGTTTAGTAAACACCGTTGAGTGTCTTTTTATCCTAGGGTTGAGTGTCGTGTATCGCATCCTTTCCAGTTAGTACATTCGGATATATGGGGTCCTATACATGTTTCCACTTTAGCTGGTTTTCAATATTATGTTATTTTTGTTGATGATTTCTCTCGTGTTATATATCTTTATCTTATGAAAACGAGATCAGAGTTGTCTTCTATTTTTAAGTCATTTTATACAGAAATAAAGACTCAGTTTGATACTTGCATTCGTATATTTCGTTCCGATAATGCACGTGAATATTTTCATAATGCTCTTTCTCATTTTTTTGATGATCATGGGATAATTCACCAGTCTTCTTGTGCTCAAACTCCACAACAAAATGGTGTTGCCGAACGCAAGATCCGACACTTATCTGAAGTTATGTGTGCCATGTTAATCCAGATGCAAGTCCCTAAGTCTTACTGGAGTGATGTTGTTCTTACAGCTTGTTACTTGATTAACCGTATGCCCTCCACTATTCTTGGTGGTCAGATACCTCACAAGATTTTATTTCCTAGTCATCCTCTTCACTCATTACCCCCTCGAGTATTCGGGTGAACATGCTATGTTCATGCACTAGATCCTGACCGGGACAAACTTGACCCTCGCTCGATCCGATGTGTGTTTCTCGGTTATTCGCGCACTCAGAAAAGTTATAAGTGTTACTCACCCTCTCTTCGTCGTCACTTTGTGTGTGCTGATGTCACCTTTAATAAGTCATTGCCTTTCTTTTCGGGGACTCCTGAGTCTGAATATGTCCTTTCTGAGTCTGAGTATGTTATTCCTATAGATGTTCCTCCTATTCCTGTGCCACCCTTGCAGGTATATGTTCGTCAACAGAAACAATTAATAGCCCCACCAATGCCTACCGTCGTGCCTCCTCCGTTCCAAGATCTTGTTTCCTCACCACCACCACCACCCATCACCTGGTCTTCCTATTGCTCTTCGCAAAGGTATTCAGTCTTGCACTATTCATCCTATTGCTTAGTTTGTTTCATATAATCATTTGTCTCCATCACTTCGTGCTTTTACTACTTCTGTTTCGTCCATTTTTGTTCCTAACACTGTTCAGGAGGCCTTATTTATTTCTGAGTGGCGGACAGCTATGGAGGCTGAGATGTCTGCTCTTCATGACAATGGCACTTGGGAGTTGGTTTCTCTTCCACCAGGAAAGTCTACCGTTGGCTGTTGGTGGGTCTTTACCTTCAAGTATCATCTAGATGGCACCATAGAATGGAACAAGGCCCATCTTGTGGCCAAAGGCTATACCCAGACGTATGGAGTTGATTATGCCGAGACTTTCTCTCCAGTGGCCAAGATTAACTCCGTTTGCATTCTTATCTCTTTGGCCACCAATCTTGGTTGGCCCTTGTTTCAGTTGGATGTCAAGAATGCATTTCTACATGGTCACCTGCTCGAGGAGGTCTATATGGAGCAACCTCCCGGGTTTGTTGCTCAGGGGGAGAATTCTCAGGTGTGTCACCTTCGCAAAGCTCTCTATGATCTTAAGCAGTCACCTTGAGCTTGGTTTGGCAGGTTTAGTGATGTTGTGTTGCAGTTTGGTATGCATCGCTCCCATTTTGATCATTCTGTCTTCTCTATTCAGTCAGAATAGGGGAAAGTAGTATTGATTGTGTATGTGGATGATAACATTATTCTGGGGATGATCAGAAAGGTATTGATGAGTTAAAATAGTTTTCACACCGTCAGTTTCACACCAAAGATTTGGGTAAGCTTTGATATTTCTTGGATATTTAGGTAGCAAGATCCAAGGAAGGGATCAGTTTGTCCTAAAGGAAGTATGCACTAGATATTCTAGAGGAAACTAGTTTATTGGGAGCAAAGCCTATAGAGACCCCTATGGATCCAAATGTCAAATTGTGTGTTGATCAGGGGGAGATATTCCCTCATCTAGACCATTATCATCACTTGATAAGCAAGCTGAATTATCTCACCAATACACGGCCTGATATCTCATTGGCTGTTAGTATGGTAAGTTAGTTCATGTCAACTCCTCGTCTTCCACATTGGGAAGCTGGTCTTCGTATTGTGAAGTATCTCAAGGCTTATCCTGGACATGGCCTCTTTTATCGTTCAAATGTTCATTTGCGTGTTGAGGCCTTTACTGATGCTGATTGGGCGGGATCACCATCTGATAGACGGTCCACAACTGGGTATTGTACTTTCGTTGGTGGAAATTTGGTTACCTGGAAGAGCAAGAAACAAACTGTGGTTGGTCGGTCCAGTGCTGAAGCAGAGTATCGTGCCATGGCTCATACTACATGTGAGGTTGTATGGTTGAAAGCTTTGCTCGAAGAGTTGGGATTTGTCGTACAGTTACCTATTCCTAAGCATTGTGATAATCAAGCAGCAATACATATCGCTTAAAATTCGGTATTTCATGAGAGAACCAAACATATCGAGGTAGATTGTCATATTGTTCGGGAGAAGATAGATAGTAGTGTGTTGACTACCCCTTTTGTGTCTACAGGCGCTCAGTTGGCAGATATCTTCACCAAACCTTTATTTAAACCACATTTAGAGTTGTTATGTAACAAGCTGGGATTTTGTGATATTTATTCTCCAGCTTGAGGGGAGTGTTAGAATAGAGTTGGACTAAGTCCCACATTGGTTACTTATATTATGTAACTAGTCACCACATAATATAAATAAAGCTTACTTGTGTTAGGGTTAGTTAACACCCTATACACTTTCTTACCTCTATTATCAATGTACATGGCATAATAAGTAACATGTAGACCCAAATCATACACGGATAACATGTGAAACTAACTCTTGTAGCAAATTGGAAAGTAGTGTGGTTCGGTACAATGCTCGTAATTGATTGAACACAGCAACTTGCTTGAAAACCAATATTTAAGCAATTGGTAATTGGTCCGTCAAATTTTCATACCTAAAGGAGGCGAGCTTGAACCAATCTTTGGCTTGATTGAAGGTAGCGACTTTCTGGAATCAAGACCTTGGGAAAAATAGTATAAACAACATTAAGAAATGAAATGCTATTCGGTTGTAAACAAGTAATTACAAATGAAGACTAACCTTTGAGTAAGGCAAATTCTGGTTGAATGTGCATTGGAAGGGAGAGGATTACAAATTTTAACCATGAAGAGAGCTCATGGTTTAGTGTGGAGAATAAAAGATCTAGTGGCAGTATACATTTCGGTTTTATATGAGACTGACTTTTGGCTTTTGAGTGTGCAATGTGTGGCATGGGAGTTGGGAGTGGGCAACATGTGGCATGGAAGTTGGAAGTGGCTTATGAGGTGGGAGTATGGACGTGGGTGGTTTGTGATAAGCACCCAATAATGCATATTCTTGGTGCTTAAGTCCTCTAGTATGTTGTGTTTGTACATATATGTTGTCGTTTTTATGCGATATTGCACGTAAGGTGTGTTTTTGTGTATTTCAGGCAATTTGTATAAATAAGGTGCGTTTGATCGTCAATGAATGCTCCAGGTGCACCCAAGTACTCAAGGCTACGTGCCACCCCATTGTGGTGCTCGAAAGATGGTTTGGAGGTTGCTCGGGTCGCCCAAGAGTCAAGGGAATTGAAGAAGAAGTGAGGATTTTACTAAAGCTACTCATCTTCCGACGTGCTGAGGGTAGAATTGTCATAACTTTGGATGTACAAATTACTTTTGATCCAAACCACTTGGGTTAGAAAGTAGGCTCGACGAGCTTTCCAACGGTTCGAAGAACGCCTAAATTCGAGTTCGGGAGTGTCTGGAGCGAGCCTGCGAAGTTGCACAAAAAATCTGTCAATCTTGTACCAGTATTGGGGATTGCCTAGTACCGGTTCATGCTGTCCAGAGTTGGTGTTTTTCAGCATTATTAAAGGCCTTGTACCGGTACTGGGATTTGGCCAGTACCGGTTCATCCTGTAGAAAATATCTACGTTTTTGCTACTTTTTCAACCTTCCATTTATGAAAAGTTTCCACTTATGGAATATTTTTGGGATATTTTGGGGACTTTTTAGTCCTTTATAACTTAACTTTAGGGCCCTATAAATAGGCTTATATGCCATATATGGAAGGGATGGCCATTTTAGTTAGATTTAGGCCTAAGTCTTTCTTTTTTCCTAGAGAACTCCATTGTTGTTGTTCAAGCTTTTGTGCTAATTTCTTTAAGAACTCAAGTAAGTATTTGTCTTATGTTAATTTCTCATTTATTAATGTTGTAGCTACGCTTCGGATCTTTGCATAAATTAAGTTTATTTTCATTTTCTTCGATTAAATCTTTCGCTCCATTTTCTTACCATGTCTAGTCTTTTAGCTATGTGTGAGTAGTCTTTTGGCTAAGTCTTGGGCTAATCTATCCTAAAGATCTAGGCGGTTATTTGGTTCTCGAAACTTCGGGCTTAAAATCATGGTTTTCGGAATTGGATTAACTTAGCCATTTTGGTCTAAGCGAGGGGTGTTAACTCCTTGGTATGAAGTTTAGTCAAGCGGTCTTGGCAAGCGACGTACCGAGGGCTTGTGGCCTCCTACGTGTTAGATACATTAGCAAAAATAGGTTTGTTTAGTTCCGTTTAATCACATCTTTTGATAAACGTAGTCATTAAAGTTAAATCTTCCGGGCGTGAGCATGCGGTCGTGACTCTCGCTTGAGTTATAATCAAGAACCGGTATCGGCCTTTGTCAAGGGATGAACGATCCCTAAACTTGCCTCTTTTAAGTTAATTAAGCTCATTTCTAGTCTTTTCCTTAGTTTTCACTTTTAAAGCAAAATCAAGTTGGCCGTCTTGAACGCTGCACTCTGCCATATAAACCTACAATCCAAACTAGCTATATTTCGATTCTCTGTGGGTACGATCCCGGACTTCCGGATATTATGCTATCGACGACCTAGTCCTATGCTCAGGGTGTTTCAACCTTATTGGAAGGCGAGGTTCGGAGGCAAAACAGTTTGTTTTTCTCGTTTGGGAGTAGTCTTTCTGTTTCTGTTTCAATTATGGCATATTCGCATGTGGGGTGGGATAGGTGTACCGTGTAAGTGGGATTTTTTTAATGTTTAAAAAGTCAAAAATTTTAAAAATTAGGATTTGGGGTTTGGAAGATTGTGGGTCTTAGATGCATTCCTACAAGATATTGATAGATGTGCCGTAATAACACGCCCATAGCCATAGACTATTAAAATGCAATCCACGCACATAAAACAAAGGCATGCATGCATCCTAATTATTGATATGTGATTATTGCATTATTCAATAAGAATGAAGTCACACAAGAACAAAGTCTCGCATGTACCAATCACATGACAGCGGAACAAAGTATGAAACAATTGAAACGGTGCGATGCAAATGGGTTGCCTTTTTCTTTTTTTTCCCTCTTCCTCTTCTCATGGCCATAAACAATACTGATATCATGAAACAAACAAGTCCCACAAATTAGAAATTGCTCAATTGACCATAGAATACACACAACAGATTACTACTCCGCAATAATTAGGAAACAATTATAATACTCCAGCAAAAGTTGTGAATGGCAACATCAAGACAATTGAAAAACCGACAACAATATCGAAGGCACGGGATGTCTCAATACTAATGTTCCTGTTGACACCGTTTAAGCAAATAAATTACTAGGCAAAAGGATTTAATACAACCGTAACCGAAAGATTTTGACAAACCACCACAATAGTAAAATCCTCTGACTAACATGCCAGAATACACTCACGGAAACAAAATAAATGCACCCAACACTTTAGGCGAACCCACTGATGTCCAAGGTCAATACTAAAACAGAAAAGTGTTTTTCTTATAAAAACATTTCGAAATTTCAGAGGATGTTTCGGCAAATTCACCATTTACCAACCGACAGATTTAAGTTTCCGACCATAACCTTATTCAACCTAAACAGAATGACAAGGGTTGCTCTGATACGAAATGATAAACCTATGAAGGAATATCAAAATAAATACGCAGCGAAAAAATTATTTACCTTCTGCCATGGTGTTTAAGTCTAGAGAAGTCCGGAAATCATTTCGAACTTGAACCAATATATTCCACAAACACAAACTCTCACTAATTATTTTCGGAGAGCAATGGATAGAATTTCCAATCTAATCTATATAAATGTTTACCACACATATAACTTGATGGTAATCACATGCCTTTATATAGATAGATTGAGACCATTTCCCAATAGACACAACCCTTCGTACTTTCTTCCATCAAAAAAGTAATAAGACACATATTCACTAATAGTTGCAACTTTATACATGAATGGTCACTAAACTCATTCACTAATAGTCACCATATCTATTCACAAAAGTCACCAAACCTTTTCGTGAATAGTCACCAATTATTTAGGCAATATTTTATTTAAATCTAATACCCATATTTTTAGTTACGAACATAAATACTATAAAATATAAATAGGATTGAAGTGGCATGTGAGCCACATAAATAAATTTCAACAGTTATTTGAAATATTTTAGGTGCTATCCATTTTTTGGGGTAGTTCATAAAAAGCATTTGCACAAAATGGTTAAAGTTAACTTTTTTTTTTTTTTTGGTACTTCAGAAAATGGTTAAAGTTAACAGAAATGAATGGTACAAATCACATTTGCACATATCCAATCACATCCCTACATGTATGTGAGAGGGATGTGGTTGAATTTGTGCAAATATTGTGTGTATGTAGCATTGTCGTAAAGTTAAAAGGACCTATTTTATACTCAGGTGAAATTTTGTATTTAGTGGCATGGACCTCACATAGGCTCAATACTTGGAGCATTTTAGTAGACTAATCAAAATATTGCTAAGATTAGCAATCTTTGCTCAAAAAAGTGCTCACATTAGAATAACCAAACTTAACAATTTCTTAACAACTAACTAAATTTTGGCTCTTGGAAACCAAAACTAACAACATTTTGCCAATAATCAAATTTAGTGGACCCCTTATTTTTTCAATCAAGTACACTCATCATTACATAAAAATCTTATCTCTCTCTCTCTCTCTCTCTCTCTCTCTCTCTCAAGCATATTGTCAAAAAATTACTTTAAAAATAGTTTCTTTTTAAAATAATTTTTACACAAAATGGTATTTTTCAAAAAAAAAAAAACAGTTTTCCATAAAAATGAAAACATTTTTTTCAAAAAATTGTTTTGTATTTCTAATAAACAATTTTTATTAGTTTGAAAACTATTAAAAAACGTTTTCTATATTAACACAATAGTTTTTAGCTTTTCGTAGTTTGAAAATGTGATGTGGCAAGTTTTGGTTATCGAATTTTGATTATACCATTGTGAACCTCTACATTGCTAACCTTAGCAACCCCTTAAATAGATAATCAAAAAGTGATGTGACAACTTTTGATTATTCAATTTTGATTAGTCCACTACGGATGCTCTTATTCAAGTAGATGCGAATATGAAAGGAATTTGTATCTAATTTAGAAAGAGTAATATTTGGAACTTTGAGAGAAGAGAAGGGTAAATGGAGTAATTAAGAAAGAAAAAGAGAGGTTCAAATATGAGCCCCAATATTTTTGAGAACACGAGTGTTGGAGAGGTGAGGATGATTAATGGTTGGGAGAGCAAATGAAATGACCTAGAAGGGTGAAGGAGATGGCGGGAAAATACATAAGAGACTAAGGAAGTAGAGTTCTTAAGCCATTTTGTTTTGTGTGGGCGAGGTTGCTCAGAATTCTTACAGAAATATGGTGCAGTCAAGGATGGGATCAGGGGAGTCTAGTGGTGGCGACCGCCACGACAAGAATTTTAGAAAATGCAATTATTATATGTAAAAAAAAATTATTCCAACTTATATAGTTTCGCCACTATTAAATTTTTTTAGTATGCATTTCGCCACTGCTAGAGTAAAATTCTGGTTCCGTTCTTGGGTGCAGTCTCTTTAGGAATTAATGCATACAGAATTTCTCAAATAACAAATCTCCTCTTTTGAGAAATCTGAAAATAATGTCTTATATTTATAGGTAACCTGCACCAATACTCAGGCACAGAGTGGTCAAGTAAAATATTGTTACTGGTCCCTTCCATAGCTTATGACCACTGGGTTGACATTACCCCCCGCGAGGGTCTCGCAGGTCGTGGGCGTGCCAGTATCTCCCCTTTCACGGCCTAGTATCTCCTCTTTTACGGCCACCAAGCCATTAGACCTCCTTCTATTCTGTACGGGGAAGGTCATGACTAGTTTAGTTGCCCCCATATTGCAACCAAGCCTAGGGGCTGTGGAGGGCTGATTTCACCGTGACCTGCTTGAACCTTCTTCTCTCTTTTATGTATTACGGAAGTACTGAGCTGATCTTGTGTAACTGCAGAACCAGAGGGGGGTGTTCCTCCGGGAAGAAGCTCCAACGAACAAGTCAATAAGTGGAGGAGAAAGAAGTTTGCGAAGAAATTTGCTAGGGGAGAGAAGAGAGTAGTTGGGAGAAAAGATCAGATTTTTTTCCCTAGAAGGGGCACTCTTCTATTTATAGGCAATGATGTAGAGTGTTGCACAAGCTGGTTCTGCAACCCACCTACTTTGTCACGTTCGGATGATGTCTCATGTCAGGAACATTTAATGAACGCCACTTCTTGGAGATTGTAGAGCCGCGTTTGTCAATGTCAAACAAGTCACATCAATCAGAGATGTCACCTCGGTTATTAGAAAAGACAACCCACATATTATCAGAAGCTTCTAGAAGATTCCACAAATGCGGTGTCCGAACGCTATCCCAAATAAACACGTTTGTGGGCAGCGTGCCCTTGGAATTTCCGGATTCCAAAATGCAAGGCAAGGGCCCAGATCGAGGGAGCGCTTTTTTAGCTGGACGTCAAGCGCTCGCGAAAATACAGAGTCGCCACTCGGGTTTGAAGATCCGACACCCAAGGAACCGTATTTCGAAGCACTTGTCGCGCTGTTTGATTTGAAAAAGTTAAGGAACCAGTCCGTCATAACCATATCTGGGTTCGGGAGCCAGGTTACGAGAGGGGAAGGGTTTTATGGCACCCCTCTCGCCCAATCCGGAGATCGGTCTCTACTTAGGCATTTACGAAAATGTTTGTTTGCGATTCTGTTTGATTAATCAATCTTAGCCAGTTAGGGCGGGGGAACAGTTAATCGGGGATTTAAAACTGTAACAGTTTGCAGGATGTGATAAGATATGACATGGATGAGCAATTAGTATAGGATGAGAACAGACTGCTGTGGGAGTTTAGACAAACTAGGAAGCCCCTGTTTTGGAATGATATGCGCAGGAAGAAACTAACATGCACTGAACAAGTCACTGCATGCTGTTTATTCCTGCGCACACAACTCCAAGACACGCGCGCGCCGGTGAGCTCAAACCCACAGCTCTTATTCTCAAACCATCTGGGCTCTGGAAGGACCAGTGCACACCCAGGTGCAAACCACGCAGTTTATAGCAGCATAATATACAGTTTAAAGGTTGTAAAGCCCTACAAATTAATAAAACATCCCATAAACAGTGTGGGGACAAAATAATGACCTAAAACTAAGCTACCCGTGCAAGGCGACTCACTGGTCAGAGACACTCTGTCGCGCGATGGTTTCAGATTGTTGCGCGATGGTTTCAGACTGTTGCGCGATGGTTTCAGTCTGTTGCGCGATGGTTTGAGCCTTTTAACCAGTGTTTGGTTTACACGTTTCTGGGTTTTGGTACATATCCAGAAAGATCCCAGGAGTACTCCAAAACAGCAGAAACACAAACTAACTACAAACTAGTAATTTATACTAAGGAAAGCAGTAAACAGGTTATTATCATGCTTAACAGTGATCTATATACAAAACAAAGCATGAAACAGTAGGACACCAATCCCCACGCGGTCCATCGCATGCAGCACCGGAGTGTCGCGCGAGAGAGTGGGACCATCGCGCGCTGGTTCCTACCATGACGATTTTTGAAACCTTGCCAGCTTTAGGACCAGAACTGGTATTGATTACCAGCCTTGGCCCTGCCAGCCCCCCTCAGGGATCAGAACAGAAAGACAGTAGGTATGCTATACCTTCGGTTTTGAGTTTGAAAGGTGTTTGAACTTTGATGTTTGAAAGTGGTGTGAAAATGGGGTGTAAGATTTTGTAACCTTTCTAACCCAAGGAGTGGATTTTCTAACCCTTCAAATGGAAGCATATGGGGGGGTATTTATAGGGCAAGACCCTTCCATTAATGGAAACCCTCCATTAATGGAAACTATTCCATTAATGGAAACCATTCCATTAATGGAAATCTTCTATTAATGGAAAGCATTCCATTAATAGAAACTATTCCATTAATGGAAGCCTTCCATAAATGGAAAGCTTCTAGAAACCTTCCAGAAGTGGAAAGCTTCCAGAAACCTTCCAGAAGTGGAAAGTACAAGGTCGGCTGCCACTTTAACCAGCACGCGGATCGCAGACCGGCGCGTGCGAGCAAAACCAACATGTTCCAGTAGGGTTTTTGGTTTTTGAAGTGGCTTAGGCTAGGTTAGGTTCAAGGGTTTTGCAAACACTCAAAGCTCAAACACGCTATCATTCCCAGGGTGTTCTTGATCCATTTCATCATTGGGGAATCAAAAACCGTAAGTAAACTAATCTGGAAGCCCAGATTGGGGTGTCTACAGTAGCCCCTCTTTGACGGCACTTGAAGCACCATCGACTTGGTACAAGTAACGTCAAAGAATTCTAGACACCCCTCAAGGCAATCCAGAGCAAAGCATACTAGCAAAGTAGACAAGTATACTTACAGAACCTAATTGGTTGAATGGACGGACAGACCGTCGCTGGGGATGGAAGTAGAAATGGACGAATGCATCGCCGCTTGTTGATCGAATTTGGACAGGACAGGCTGTCGCTGCAGATGTGGACGGGGCAGGCCGTCATTGCTGGGGATCAAGCTATCCTCGGCACAAAGTATTCCAACAAACACGGGTAGGTCGTGTCAGGCAGATTGAATTCCATCTGTAGGGAATCAGAGCCAATCTCCTTATCAAAGACCATCCGAGACAGAGCAATAAGCCTGCTGGAAGATGCACTTGCGGCTAGACTGAGGGTGATTATCGTTCGGGACAGTCCAAGACGGACTCTCCTGGGGAACAATCAGTTTCGGATGAACGGACCATCGAATGATGTTCTGGTCGTTGTTTGTGGATTTGACAGGACCGGCTGTCGTGAAGGCGGACGGAGAGATCAATGTGCCGAATGATCAAACCGTTGGAGGATTTGACAGGAAGGATCATCAGTATAAACGTTCGGTTATACATAGGAAGCTCAGAAGGACGCCCGGAGGCCCTCCCATCGTTTGGGAAACATGTGATGTGAAATGTCAAGATATGTCTTAACCTAGGAATGAACTGAGACAACTGGACGATGAGTCCACAGTGGTGTCACCCCTCTGACCCCTTTGAACCTTCGAATATTTCGGCCCACTACAATAGCCCCTCAACTTCTGCTTTTCATGCTCGGTTGAGAATGAGAAGTTGAAAACTAGTGGCCGAACAAAGGATGAAGAAAACAGTTGGTTCCGAACAACTCCCTCATTCCGACCTTCAAACCCACTGAGATAAAAATTTGCATTTAATGCTTCTGTAACCGCCATTTTCAAATTGCGCCACACGTCAATTTGCGATTGGGTAATGGTACGGCGCACCCCAACAGTCACCACGTGTCAATCATCGAACGACACATCAATCTCCCGCTCAAATCCAATGGTTGGGGGCTTGGCACCACTTCGAATTCCACCCTAGGCATAAAAGGCGAAGGATGCATGAGAGAGAAAATCACTTTTTCTCTCCATCTCTCAATCGTCTCAGTTGCTCAGGCCCCCTCAACACCAGAAAATTACCAAAAATCTGAAGATTTGAAGACTTTAATCACAGATTTTTCTTGATTTTTAGGTATTTCTTGATTCTCGATACTTTTTTCCACATTCTGGCTGTTTCCGTACATGTTTAGCCCTCCAAATCAGGTTTTTCTCTTCCGTTTCGACTTTTCCAGTCACCTGAACACTGTAGAACATGTTGAAGATGTTCATGTGTTCTTCCGAGCTCATATACATCTTCAACCCGTGTTCTTCCGAACTCTAGCAAACATTCGTCTATGTTCTTCTGAAGGAAGACAGAAAAATAAGGTTCATGACGGCAGCTTTATGATCTAGCCAAAAAACCATAGAATCCCTCACTCGGAATTCCAGTATGACAAATCGTCGTTTGAAAAAGTTGGGATATGCTCGAAAACAGTAGGACACCAAACGATAGGCACATTAAGAATTTCGACCATGCAATTCGCTAACGGTCTTATCCCTTGCACTAATGTTTTAGGTATGGAGTCATCAAAATCGACCTTGTCGGGGGAGTCATATCGATCGGTGGACACCGGTGCGTCGAACTTCAGTTGAGTTGATCCTCAACTGGCCGAAATAATCAGAGAGCACGCCCGTAGTTACCAAACCAGCGAGGGCGGAAGTGCAGCCGAGGGAGTCGCAGGAATCAACTATCCTGCCAGGGTAATTCCTCTCTGAACGATGGGACCTGACCCCAACATCATAAAGATCGAGGAGGAATCTTAGGAGATAAGGGAGAAGTTCCAAACGAGGAAGGAGAAGAAAGGGTCGGAGGTGGAGCAAACGAGGGCGAATCTGAGAGGGAGACATTCGTCGCTTCATCGAGCCGAGTAGATGAGGAGGTTAGAGCAGTCGGTGATTCATCCTCCCAAGCGCAGAGGACGAGGAGAAAAATTGTTCCCTTAGACCTCAACGTGATCCCTGACCGAGCAGGAAAAGATCCCTGCCCGTATTGGGATTGCTTTGAGGACGAAACGGGGATGAATCTCTTTCGAAAGACCTACGATGTACCTGATGACGTCATTATAACGCCAAACCATGGTCCCCGCATAAGGTTTAATGATGAACACATCACGGTCCCTTTGATGGCGATTACCAAAGGTGGGCTTCGGTTCCCTATGCACAGGGTCCTGAGAGAGATCCTTCACACTTTTGAGCTTACGCCATGTCAATTGAGCATCAACTCTTATCGTATTATCCACTCGGTAATCAAGTTAGCCTTGATAAAAATGTTCCCTTTAGAAGGCCATCACATTGAAAATTACATGATGTCTCAGAACGTTAGATATTCTCGATATTACCTGTGCTCCCGAAGGAATATGGTAAAGATTATTCCCGAGGGTATGTACGATTCAGAGAAATGGGCCTCGGATTACATAGAGGTTCGGGGTAACTTTCAATTCCCTCAATTAGAGTACGGGCAATTCAAAGTTGCTACCCGAAGGGGAAATCCATGTAAGCATAAATCATTTTTTTTTAATTTTGTCTATTACTGTACAATAGAGATGACTGTTGTTTCATGATTGTTTAACTCTATTTGCTCGGCAGATACTCCGAAGCTAAATAAAGACCTACTGAGGGCATCAAAGGGTTGTGGGCTTGCAACAGCACTTCTAACAATTTCGAGGGAAGAAAGAGACACTCCAACAATCCTTGGGTACGAAGCAACCTACGGAGGTCAGATCCGAGAAAAGGCTACCGAGGAGGCTGAGCAGCAGATTTTAGAAGGTCAAATCGAACTTCTAGAAGAACTCTTACCGAGCAAGGACAAACCACTCCAAGGGATTTTACAGCTTCCAATTGAAGAAACGTCACCCGAATAAGAAGAAATGCCTCCCCAAAGCATAAGAGCCGTTCTTCAGAAGAAGATGGAGGAAAACGAGAGGGAAAAGGACGAACTGAGGAAATTCGGCACTCTAGGGGCTTCAGGATCAATTCCGAGCCAAAAGGTTCCAACACCCCTAAAAATGACCTCCAACTATTCCCTCATCCCCGAAGGACGCTCCTACAGGAAAAAGACCAAGAATTACCCCGAGGGGTCGAGGTTCGGGTGTTAAATTTTTAGGGAGCGAGGGGGTAGAGAAAGAGGAGGGAGAGAAGAGGAAGGAGTTAGTCTCAGATGCCAACGTTCCATGGATGCCGAACTTCATCACTCCTGACAAAAAGCAAATCTTGAAGTCAGACAGCTTAAAGGAGGATCCCTCTCTAGCTTTCACTCTGCAGTCCAGGCTTGCCTTACCGAGGGACATCCAAAGCCCCCCTTCTCTAAAAGCTGCTCTTAGTGAATATTACTTTCGCGTTGGAAGGGTAACTCCAATCTTTCCATTCTTGCAACAAATTCCCTACTTGCTTGATGTACAGCCCTCAGATAATTTTAATTTGTTTTGTACACAGGCCACCCAGTCAATCATGAGCGCTCAATGTTATCTCTCCGAGCACGACAAAAAGACTAAGCAGTTGAAGTAGTCGATAGAGCATAACCAAGACGTTGCCGAGGAGTACAGGAAGAGCTTGGAGAAGTCTGCGCTTGTGCGCCAAAGCTAAGAACTTCATATTTCAAATCTGAATGACCTAATCAAGGGGTTGCAAGACTCTGCCGAGCGTACCCGAGTTGAGGGAAAAGACAAGAGACTCATTGAGGGGAGAGCTCAAGGAAGGGAGGAAATGAAAAAAGAGATGGAGAAGGAGTTGAAGGAGCATTATGATAAGGGATACGCCCAGGCCGAGGAGGACATGACAGATGAAATTCTGGAAGTCCAGGCCGAAATGAAAGAGGGCCAACACAAGGAGAGCTTTATGCTCGGATACAACAGAGGTCTTGATGACGCGGGGGTTGAGCCTGATGATGAAAGAAGGATTCTAGTGGAAATCCCCCTTTTTGCTCCCGTTGAAGCCGAAGACATTGAGCTAGCAACAGATCCTCTCGAGGTCACAAGTGCTCAAGTTTCATCGAAAAACCCTGCTCAGTCTCCCATCAACGCTCCTCCCGAAGCTCAATAGACTAAAGTTTTGTTCTTATTTTTGCTTGTTCTAATTTTGAATATTATTGTGGAAACGGTTGGCGCCAAACAATTGGCCTTAGCCGCACCGTAGTTTGTAATTAATACAGGTTTGAGGATGGCACCGAACGATTTACCACAGCCATGCCTCAGGAATGATGGAAGTTTTAAGAGAGTCTTTGTACTCAATTTAATTCCTATTTATTATTGTTTGTCTTGGATGGAGCTCGGATTGCCTAATGTTTGTTAAATCTAAACGTGCCAAGTAGGCTTACAAGTTTGATTGCTCATACAAAATTTCAAAAATTTCACAAATCTTTTTGTCTGGTTTTAAATCCAAGTGTACCCATGTATAAGCCCCCTACCTTGGTGGATTGTCAAAGTGGAGAAATGGGAATCCAGTAAGGTAAATGAATGGGTACCAAATAAATATTGTCAATCACGAGTACTGAAGTCTCTAAAGTTTTCCGAATGTATGCAATACCGAACGAAATGAATACCGAGGGCTACGAGAATTTCAGCGGAATAAATATGTTGCCGAGGGCTACGAGAATTTCGCACAAACAAACTGAACCAATAGCTCAAACGAAGGCATATTGGGTAGAAGTGCCTGGGCCTGAAGGCAAGAACCCGGGCTAGGTAGAATGCCCAACCAAAATAACACCATGGGGAACAAAAAGGAAAAGAGTAAAAACACTTCTATTTACAAAATGCCCAAAAGCTTACATCCTGACAAAAATAAAAATAAAAACAAAAATAAAGCAAAATAACAGAAGCGGGATGACGAGGAAGCTATCCATGGAACTTCCTAAGTTTTTGGGCATTCCAAGGATTAGCGATCGGTGTTCCATCCATCTCTGCAAGTCTATAAACGCCATGGCCAATTTTCTCTATCACTCGGTAGGGACCTTCATAGGGATCTTTGAGCTTGGTGAGCTTTGCCGCCTCGGTGACCATTCGGAGAACCAAATCACCAATGTTGAACGGCCGAGCTCGAACATTCTTGTTGTAGCCTTGAGTGACTTCCTGCTAGTATGTCGCATGCCGAAGGTTAGCGTTATCTCAGAGTTCTTCGGCAAAGTCTAACTCGGCACCAATAAGAGCATTGTTATCCACGGGGTTGAAGTTTTCCATGCAAGCCATAGGAATCAAGGTGGATAAGGGGAGAACAGCTTCCATTCCATAGGCCATCGAGAACGGAGTGCGGCCGGTAGACCGCCGAGGAGTAGTACAGTAGGCCCATAAGACATGAGGGAGCTCATGCATCCATTTACCGAGCTTTCGATCCAAACGACGCTTGAGCCCCCAAGTGATAGTCTTGTTAGAAGCTTCGGCTTGTCCATTTCCCTAAGGGTAAGCCACAGAGGAGTTGTGAATTGTGATGTGGTGCTTCTTGTAAAAGGTTTTGATGGCGGCTGCAACAAATTGGGAGCCGTTGTCGGAAAGGATGGCATAAGGTACAACAAACCAAGAGATAATGTGCTTCCAAATGAAACGCTCCACATTCCCAATAGTAGTCTTAACCAATGGGGAAGCTTCGACCCATTTAGTGAACAAGTCAGTGGCAGTAAGCATGTACTCAAATCCTCCCGGTGCCTTTGGCATTTTGCCAACAATGTCAAAAGCCCAAACCGCGAATGGCCATGGACTAGTGATCATTTTAAGAGGAAGGCAGGCTGGTGGATGAGTGACGCCTGCTGTTGACACCGAACACAGTGTTTCACATAATCCTCTGACTGTTTAACCATCTTTAACCACCAGTAACCCTGTGTTAGTGCTCGTTGGGCCATAGTCCGTCCTCCTAAGTGTGCCCCGCAACTACCCAAATGAAGCTCATCCAAAACGCTTTCCATTTGATCTTCGTGAATAACTCATAAGTCAGGCCCAGTGAAGGTTCGTCGATAAAGATTATCATTGGAATCCAAAAAGTAATTAGCTGCTCAGCAACAGATCTTGTGTGCCTCTCGTTTGTTCAGTGGAAGAACTTGATTCTTCAAATATACAATTATTGGATCCATTTGGCTCGGACAGAATGTGATTAGCGCTATCGGACGAACGGATGGCTCGAAACTAGGAGACTCGACTTCATCAAACACAATGGTGCAACTGCTCGAGGTCTTGTAAACCGAAGCAAGACCTGCTAGGGCGTCAGCATGAGGATTGTGTTCCCGAGCGATCCATTCCACCTCCACTCAACCGAACTGTTGAAAAAGCGCTAAAACGTGACTTACATAGGCATTCATACGCTCGTCCTTGGCTTGGTAGTCATCATTCAAATGTCCCATAATCAGCTGGGAGTCACAAAAGACATGAACTAAATCTGCATCGAGCCGAAGAGCGAGTTGTAACCCAGCAATAAAAGCTTCATACTCCGCTTCGTTGTTTGTTGCTGGGTACCCTATGGAGACCACACTCTCATGAGCGGTTCCACTTGGTAAAACGAGGATAATCCCAACCCCTGCTCTGTTAACGTTGGAAGCCCCGTCGACCGTCATTCACCAAGCATCCCCCAAAAAGAGCTTCCATTCTTTCTTAGGCTTCTTTGTTCCTAAGGTATACCAAGCACGCGAGGATTCAGGGGGAGGATTACTCCACTCTACAAAAGCCTCTTCATCGGCAATCCGAGCTTCCTCCACGGCCATGGCCAGAGCGTTGGCTTCATCTTGCAACCCAGGAGTAAGTTTGACAAAGAAGTCAGCCAAAGCCTGTCCCTTAATGGCAATTCGGGGCTCGAATTGGATGTCGTAATTGGCTAGGTTCTGAGAGAACTTCAAAATCCTGCTTGATGAGTCCGTCTTTCAAAGCATAGCTTTGAGAGGAAACTCAGTGAGGACCACAATCCTATGGCATTGAAAGTAAGGCAAAAAGCTCATTTTGGCTGAAACAAGAGCCAATGCTAACTTTTCCATAGGCAGATACCTCGTCTGAGAGTCTGTCATCGTCTTGCTCGAGTAAAAGATTAGCAAATGTTCCATCCCTTCTTTCCGAAGGAGAACGGAGCTGGTCGCATAATTCAAAACAGCAAGATAGAGGTACAAATCTTCTTCGGGCAAGGGTGTAACGAGGAGTAGTGCATGGGAAAGATACTCCTTAAGTGACTGCAAAGCCTGCTCACATTCCTCGGTCCACACGAACCGTCATCGACTAGTCTTGATCGCATAAAAGAACGATCGGCAAAGGTCGCCTGATCGCCGAATGAAACAATTCAACACGGCCTCCATTCCCGTGAGTCATTGCACTTCCTTGATTGTAGTTGGAGCTTGGAGATTTTGCACTGCTATGAGTTGCGTTGGATCGGCTTCTATTCCTCGGCGACTTACCATATAACCAAGGAATTTTCCGGAACCAAGACCGAACGCATATTTCTCCGCGTTTAAGTGAAGCTTATGTTGTTTCAGAACTGCAAAAACCTCGCCCAAATGCTGAAGATGATCCCAAGCAAACTTACTCTTACATACCATGTCATCAATGTAGGCCTCCAATATTTTGCCGAGCATCCCAGGAAACATTTTTGTTATGGTCCGTTGAAAAGTAGCCCCGACGTTCTTTAAACCGAACGGAACAACATTATAACAATATGTTCCCCGAGAGGAGATGAAAGCCATCTTCTCCTTGCCCTTTTCTGCCAGAGCAATCTAATGGTAGCCCTGATACGCGTCCATAAAGCTCAGACGCTCGTACCCTTCTATAGCATCCACCATTTGCTCTATCCGAGGAAGTAGAAAGCTATCCATCGGGCAAGCGTCGTTAAGGTTTGTATAGTCGATGCAAACCCTTAGCTTCCCATTCTTCTTCAGTACAACAATAGGGTTAGCGAGCCAGGTTGGGTACAAAATCTCCCAAATTGCTCCTGCTTCTAGCAATTGGTCTACCTGTGTCATTACAGCTTCTATATGCACAGCAGCCGAACGTTAGACCCTTTGCACCACCGGTTTTTAGTTTGGATCAACATTAAGGGAGTGAGAGGCGAATGAAGGATCCACTCCTGGCATTTCCTGGGGAGTCCAAGCAAACACTTCAATGTTCTTTTTAAGGAATTCAAACATCTCCATACGCTCGGTCTCGTCCAAGGAGCTGCCAATAAGAAAGTACCTCCCGCCGTCCTCAGTAATTGGCATCCGTATAAGCTCTTCGTATGATTTTTGTTCGGCTGGCAGACCACCATCTTCCAAGACTGCAACATCAGCAGTCTCAACGCATTGCACTTCCAAAACACTTTGTTTGTTCGTCACCATGCTGATGTAGCATTTCTTTGATTACACTTGGTCTCCTTGAAGGCTTTCCAGTCGGTCGTTCCAACCAACAAACTTTATGACTTGGTGGAGGGTGGAGGTGACACCCTTGATTCCACGTAACCAGGCTCGACTGAGTATGATGTTGTAAGGGCTAGGAGAGGAAACCACCACAAATTCAACATCTATCACTCGAGAATCGGCTTGCACGAGTAGGGTGATTAAGTCGAGCGGCCAAACAAGGGTGTAACGCCCCCAATTTTCGAGTACGTTAAATAGACAATTTTATTACAACTTCAAAATAGAGTCTGGCTCTTTATTAACATCACAACCTCCATAAGAGTACTTTCATTACACAAAGGAAGGAACTAGGGTTCCTAACTACTACTCCACCCGCTCTTCCATCCTAGCAAGGTCATCGGCTCCGAAGGCCTCCAATGCATACAGCTCACCCTGTTCATCTATGAGGTCTAACACATTATACCGGCGTCGCCACCAATATAATATGTCAGGGTCACCAAAAGGTAACACTGTGAGCTACAAAAGCTCAATAGAGTAACCCATACCCACTAACCCTTAACTTACAAACATTAAACCATAAAATCGAAGATTTTCACATAAATCAAACATATTTGACAGACAACGACACAATCACATTCATTATTCAACTAGCTTTGGTGTCCAAGATTCTCTGGGTTTCTCCTACGCGACTCCTCGTAGACCGTGTCAACATTTTATCAACATTTCCATAACCATATTACATTTTCAAAATCGTTTTTAACACACCCAACCTATGTTCCGCCGTTCCGGTCTCCCGAGTATCCTCACAATGGTTCTGCCGTCCCAGGTTCCCATTGGCACACAATTGCATTGGCTCCTCTCCGCGGATAACCAAGCCATTCCTCACCATGGTTTCGCTGCTCCGGGTTCCCATGGGAACGCACACAACCTCACAATGGTTCCGTTGATCCGGATTCCCATTGGAACACACACAACATCACAATGATTCTACTTTTTTGGATTCCCATTGGAACACACACAACCTCATAATGGTTCTGCTTTTTCGAATTTCCATTGGAACACACACAACCTCACAATGGTTCCGCTTTTCCGGATTTCCATTGGAACACACAACCTCACAATGGTTCCGTTTTTCCAGATTCCCATTGGAACACACACAACCTCACAATGGTTTTGCTTTTCTGGATTCCCATTGGAACACACACAACCTCACAATGGTTTCGCTTTTTCGGATTTCCATTGGAACACACACACACATTCCCACAATGGGTAAGTCCGGCCACATTGGGGTTTCAAAACTTTTTCTCCTTTTCAGAACACGCCTTGTCATTAACACACCATAGGCGTCATGTTTCTAACTTTCTTGATTTCTGTGTCTCGTTTTCATGTATAGACTCCGCGGTAGGACTTTTCACGTATACATAAATCATTCATTGAAATCTTGAAACTCAACTAGCAAGATCCTCCAATTCTATATTAGTAAACATGCTCATAGCCATCCTAAAGATCAAAATACGAATACTTCTATCAACGATAAGTCTTTATCTTTTGAAAGCCGTTCATTCTTCCTTTTTGGCAAGTTCTAAAAACATATGTTTATTGAAGTAAAAGTCAACTATTCAACATGTTCATACCACCATTAGCAAAACGAGTTTGTTAACCATCATGAATTCTAAACATAATAACTGGTAGATAACCTTATCTACTTAAAAATACTTCAAGTTATACTTTGAACTAAAGAGTAAGGACATTCTACTTTCTAACATACGGTTCTATATGTAGAGTTAATGTTCTAGGGATTCTACCTTACTTCTTGGCGGTTGGTCAGTTTTTGAGAATTGGTCGTCGGTTTTGCGAATTGGTGGCGTAACGGCTCCGAAGTGCTTCTAAAGGAAGAGAGATGCGTTTTCTCTTCCTAGAAACAACATTGCTAACTAAACTAGGCTACTTTAAAGATCTAGGTGTGGTTTTTGGAGGTGGTTTGGTGGTAGCTCTCAAGAACTTCAAGAAAACTCAAGAAACTAGAACTTTGGAAATTGGAAAGATTAGAAATTCTAGAGAGAAGTTGGAGCAAAGTGTGAAGGTGTGAGTTTAAGCTTGGAATGGCTTGCTATTTATAGGCCAAGGCTCCTCTCTCTCTCCCTCCCATCCGAATTCTCTCTCCCTCTCCATATCTATTTTTTTTATTCAACTTGTCATGCTATCTTTGAAAGATCAAGACCTAGTTCTAGGCTTGCATGGCTAGATTTAGTACTTTAGATTTGATTTTGGAAGATTTGGTGGAGGAAAGGAGGGGTTGTACAAAGATTTTATGATTAAAGAACATCAAAGGACAATGGCAGATAGATTTGCTAGGAAAGTACACAACTATACAAATGGAAAAAATCATGGAAGATCAATGTCAAGGTACAATCCAAATCTTCTTCTCTCTCTCTCTCTCTCTCTCTCTCTCTCTCTCTCTCTCTCTCCCTCCTCTCTCCTTCGGCCCTCTCTCTCTCTCTCTCTCTCTCTCTCTCTCTCTAGTACAATGTGTGTGTATATATATATGACCAAGTATATATAAAAGTACATAGGTACTATGTGATCTACTAGATTTACAAGTCAAGATTTACCCATTAAACTATTCTATTTAACACATGTGTACTTTGTAATATTTATATATATGACCAAGTATATATGTATATATATATATATATGTATAAACAAGTACTATGCAAATCTAGGTAGATTTCCAAATTCAATAAAAAATTACAAGATCAAAATTTCCCATTAAAATAGTCCAAATAGGCACATGTTTCATTATAATACTAGATTATGTACTTAGGATATCTTAGGGAAATCTAGGGTATATTTTATAAAGTACACACATATATATTTATATAAATATATCATCACATGGAAAATTTAGGAAATGATTATTATATAAAACCCTAGTACTTGTTGGTAAGACTAATACTATTATCTAATGGGCAATAATTTTCCTAGCGGTTGTTGACCAATGGATAAAATGGTGAAGTAATATCTACTTAAATAATACTTATATGTCCTTTTAGGCATGTGTATATATACCTATATATAACTATGTCTTTTTACTTTAACAAATCTATCAAACGAACTTGGATGAAAGATCTATTGTTTAATGGATAAAAGTTTCCCTAACTTTTATCGTCCAATGGATAAAGGTTAAAGGTCCAAAGGGTTCCACTAGGGTTTGGAGGGCTCATAAGGTTCAAGAAGGTTTAAAAGGCTCATCTAAGGTTAGGAGAACACAACTAAGTGAATTGGAAGTTAAGTTCCTCTAACTAATTGGTTAGAATCTAACTATACTTATCAGGTAGAATCTCTAACCAAGAAATATAATTTTAAAAAACTAAAATCTAATTATGACGGATTATTAAAGTTAAAAAGGAATTTTTTTTGGAAGCAAATCCAAGTATTAAAATAAAATTCAGATTTTTAACCAAATTTTTATTTACTAAAAATCAGGGTTGTTACAAGGGGCGCCAGTGAAGTTGACGAGCGGAGTGGTAGCCGTCCGAAGCTGATCAGGGGTGAGTCCGAGGCTTTTAAATGTTGAGTAAAACATTACCTCAACCGAGATTCCTTGGTCAATTAATACCCGTTGTACAGTTGATTGGGCAATAGTAATGGTGACCACAAAAACGCCTATATGACGTAGTTGCACTCCAATGAAATCCTTGGAATTAAAGGTTATAGGGCCTTCAAGGCTCGGATCCACCCATTTTCGTTTCATCAAAGTGCTGATAATGTAGCGACGGCTTTATCAATCTCGGATTGAAGCTCGGTAGCCCGTCCCTCGGAAACAAGGCCCTGGATGACCCCCACGATGTTTCCTATGATTGGTGGGGGAGGAGGAAGAGGATTTCTCCAAGAATCAATCCATGGGTTGGCATTGTGTTGTATAGTGACCCAGCTCTTGTGGTACGAGCACATTCCAGGCCCATTTCCAGTCATGCCCATAAATCCCTTTGGCCAAACGAAGAACGATAGTTGGCCTATAATGCTTAGAAGTTTATAGATAGGCTTGGTGAATATGGTTCATTCGGCCACGAATTCGTCCGGTCGCGGTTCTCGGTTGTTGCCATGGTTGTTGCTGTTAAGGATGTTAGGGCGGTCGGTTTTTGCCACTTTGTTTGTTCGACCCTTGGTTATTGTTATTGTTGTTCGGGACTCATCCCTGCCCTATGTTGGCCACCTATTTTTTAACTGCAACTGGTGCCTTGGAAGATTTGGGGGTCTTTGAAACGTTGCGCTCGGCAACTGCTTCTTCATGGACACAATCTTTTTCAATGATCACCATCAACTCCCCCATTGTCTTCGGCGGGTTTCGAGAGAGATCTCGGAACATCGCAGAAGTAGGATCCAATCCATTCATGAACAACTCGGCGGCGACCCCTTGATCACAATCTGGGATCAGATTATACACCTCCCAATATCGTTCGGTATAAAGCCGAAAAGTCTCCCCCGCTGCCTTTCTCATGTTCACCAACATAGACAACGTCTTTGGCTGGACGTTGCTTGTTACAAATCATTTGGTGAACTCCAATTCCAGCTCATTGAAACATGTGATAGACTTGGGCTTTGATAAGCACCCAATATTGTAAGATTTGGTGCTTTTAGTCTTGTTTTATGTTGTTTGCTTTTTACTTATTTGTCGTTTTTAGCGATTCTGTGCGTAAGGTATTTTGTTGAGCTTTTCAGGTAACTCGTGAATAAAAGGGTTTGTTTTGATGTCTTAAACAACCCTTGAAGGCAAGCAAGTAGGCGAGGCTTTGAAGGAGTCAGCTGTCGGGGTTTAAGTATGAAGAACCGTGGAAGCCGGAGCCCGCTATGGGCCGTCGGGTGGCAAAACAAGGCTTGAGGATCTTGATCTGCTAGATAACGGAACCGTATCGATGCGGATTCTGGAGTATCAATACTTCATTGAAACAGAGAGTTTTGAAGGCTTCAGCGTATCGATACGGTTATCTGCGTATCGATACGGTTTCCAGTGTATCGATACAGTCCTTCTACGGGGAAACTTGGAAATCAGAGCAAGGCTGCTCGGTATCAATACGGTTAGGGAGTATCGATACGGATATCTCACCGACATGCTTTTTGACAGATTTCAACTTTCCACTTGGGGCATGTTTCCACTTTTTGGATATTTTCTGATATTTTTTAGGTGAGAGAATGCCATTTTTGTATAAATAGTTATCTCTCTCTCCCTCCTTTATCATCTAGTCCATTACTTTCTTAGAAGAACTCCATTAATGTCCCTTTAAGTTTTCTTAGTGATTTTCCTTGGGAACTCAAGTAAGTCTTTACCGTTGATTGTTTTGTCATGTATTAATGTTCTAGCTACGAACTAGATCTTTCTTAATCTCAAGTTTATTTTCGTTCCCGTCGGTTAAACTTCATGTCTCATTTTTATACTCTCTTCTATGCTTTAAGTATGTGTGAGTAGTCGTTAGGTTGAGTCTCGGGATACTCTTTCCCAAGGACTAGGGTTGTTATTCGGTTCTCAAACCACTGGGTTTAAAAGCATGATTCTCGGAATAGAGCTTAACTTGCATTTTTGGTCTACACAAGGGGGTTTAACTCCTTGGTAAGATGTGTAGTCAAGTGGTCTTGGCAAGCAGCTTATCGAGGACTCGTGGCCTCCTATGTGTTCGATAAATGTTAAAAACAAGTTGGTTCGCCTCCGTTAAATCATATCTTTCATTAAACGTAGTCATTAAAGTTAAATTCTCCGGGTGTGAGCACGCGGTCGTGACTCTCGCCTGAGTTAAATTGAAAACTGTTAACATCCTTTGTCAAGGGTTAGAAAATCCCTAGACTTGCCTCTTTTAAGTTAATTAAGCATTCTCCTTGTCTTTTGCCTTGGCAATTTTCACCGTTTCAAAGCATCACCAAGTTGGCCGTCTTGAACGCTGCATTCTACCATTTTAACCTACAATCCGATTAGGCTATCTTGCGAATTCCCTATGGTACGATCCCGGTCTTTCCGGTTATTATGCTATCGATGACCTAGCCCTACGCTTGGAGTTTCTCAACCTTATTCGAAGGCGAGGTTGTGGAGGTTAAGCATTTTTTGCGCCGTTGCTGGGGATTTCTTATTATAATCTTATTTGGAGGATCAACAAGCCACTGTAAGTACTCCATTTAATTTTCTTTTTGTGTGTATTGAACTCAACTTAGCGGATACCTCTAACTGAGCCACCAATTCGACTTGAGGTTTAACGAAGCTAATTTGAGCATCAATTGCCTTGTTGTTGTTTCTAATCCTTCTATATAGCCGTGGCGGTGGCATAACCCCACGAGATTGTTTGAGAACGAGGCAGCGGCATAGCCCCTCTAGTCTGTTTGAACTAACATGTGTAGGTTATATACTCAATATCTATCGTAGCCCTTTTTTCCATCGACTGCATAGGTCTGCTTCTCCTCCACGGACTCGTAATATTATTCAATCGTATTCTCCCCCGCATGAGCTATCACCTCCGTCAAGGCCAATGGAAGAACAATTGGCTCGTACTTTGCGTGATTACTTAACTCCGGAGAGAGGTCCACACATTTCACCGATATCTGTCCCCAATTGCACCGCCATCAATGCGTTCGCTTTCAAGCTAGAATATCATCGAGTTATATCGGAATTTCGAGGGCGTGAATTTGAGGATCCTTATGCTCACATTCGGGAATTTGAGACCATTGTTAGCACTTTTGTGACAGGGCTGGGACAGCTAGATCAAGGTCACCTTAAGTTATTCCATTTCTCGCTCAAAGATAAGGCCAAGCAATGGTTCCATTCTTTGAAGCCTCGATCCCTGCTAACTTGGGCTGACGTCCAGGATGTTTTGACCACCAAGTTCTTCCCGGTCAGCCGAACTAAGCTTCTCATGGATCAAATTCAAAATTTCAAGCAAAAAGATGGGGAGGTCTTCCATAAGTATTGGGAGCGTTACAAGGATTTACTCGCAGCTGTCCCACACCACAATTTTCCCATGTATCTTGTGATTAACTACTTCTATTTGGGTTGTGATCGGGAGTCCAAGCAGCTTCTGGATACTATGGGGAGCGGTGACTTTATGGGGAAGGATCCCGACGCCGCTTGGGAATTCTTAGACGCTTTGGCCGAGAGAGCTCAAACTTGGCAATACATTGATCCGGGTGACCAAGCTATGAGAAATCAAGGACTGGGAGGCTCCAGTAAGTTTTCGGTGAACGAGCATAACGGTCTTGAGACGCGGTTCGATGAATTATCGTTAAAGTTGGACAAAATAAAGCTAGATTCGGTCCAAGTGAAAGAAGTGAAGGAGGTTCGCCAAGTGGAAGAAGTTTGTGTCATTTGTGAGACAGTGGGTCACTCTACTGACAATTGCCATACGATCCCCACCCTTCGACACCATTATAGTCAACTTCCCACGGAAGAGGTGCGTGCATTGAACCAACGTTGGGATCCATATTCCAATACTTACAATCCGGGGTTGAGGTCTAATCCGGCTTTCCGTTGGGGTAACCAGAATGAGGCAGGCTCATCAACTTCTCAAGCTTCTCCTCCTCCTCAGAATCAAACTTGGCGCCAACCTCAATTTCAAGGTCCGCCACGGTTTCCTACGGCTCAAGGACCTCCCGGATTCATACCGCCAAACCAATTTTAAGGGCAAAATCAGTTTCCACTTCAAGCGCCTCCTCCTCGATGATCTTTGGAAGACACCATGAATGTGATTTGTCAAATGCAAACTACTACCAACGAGCAAACCGCTCAAGCTTTGAACGATATAAGGAATCAAATGGGCAAGTTGACTACGTCAATTGGCATTTTACAACAAGAGAAAGGGAAGCTTCCTACTCAACCTTTGGCAAACCCTCAAAGTCAAAATTTGCTTGGAAGCTCTTCGGTGACTTTCCCCGAGCAAGCCAAGGCTATTATTTCTTTGAGGAATGGGAAGACAGTGGACAATGCCCCTAGTGGGGCCGCCGGTGACGCCAAGTTTACTACTGTTTCCGGCACCATTGAGGCCAACAACACCAAATGGGGAATCTCCCAAACCAGCTTTTACAGAAGAAGAGAAGGGAAAAGCCAAAGAAGTTGAGGTTCCACAAGCTTTCACCATTCCCGCTCCATATCCTAACCGACTAAAGTCGCCTGCCAAGGCAAATCTGAATACTGATATCTATGATGTGCTTAAGCAAGTGACCGTCAATCTTCCCTTGCGTGACGCTATCAAACAGATTCCATCCTATGCTAAATTTTTGAAGGACTTGTGTACTCACAAGCACAAGCTCCAAGTGCAAAAGAAGGTGTTCTTAACCGAGCAAGTAAGTTCACTCTTTCAGTCCACCCTTCCTCCCAAGTATAATGATCCAGGGTGTCCGACTATATCCATTACCATTGGGGGTAAAGTTTGTGACAAAGCTCTTCTTGACTTGGGGGTAAGTGTGAACCTCCTACCGTTCTCGGTCTATGAACAACTTGGCTTGGGAGAGATGAAGCCAACTCGGGTTACTTTACAATTGGCAGACAGGAGTATTCGCATTCCCAAAGGCATGGTGGAAGATGTTCTTGTTCAAGTTGATCAATTTGTGTACCCGGTTGACTTTGTGGTTTTAGACACGTGTTCAGTGCTGGCGGCTCATGCCTCCGTTCCAATTATTCTTGGATGACCGTTCTTAGCAACTTCAGATGTCATGATCCATTGCCGAGATGGCCAACTTAATATGAGTTTTGGTAATATGAAGATGCAAGTCAACATGTTCCACATCGGTAGCCAAATGGGGGATGATGATGATGATGTATGCGGAGTTAGCATGATTGACTCACTTGTTCAAGATCATGTTGATGAATTTATTTGCAACGATGAGTTGGAGCTAGCACTTACTTCCTCTGAGGCCGATTTTCTTGATGCCCCCGAGGTCGCATACTTGTGTTCTTTGTTAGATGAGGAAGCAATGTGTGGTATCAACCCGTGGATTCCAAAATTTGAGGAGTTACCCCCGATTGAGAAGCTCGTCGTTCCGTCTTTTGTGGAACCCCCGAAGCTTGAGTTGAAGCCACTATCGACCACTCTTAAGTATGCCTATCTTGGTGATGGCCAAACATACCCGGTGGTAATCTCCTCCGCCCTCACCGAACTTCAGGAGTTTCAATTACTCGTTAAGTTGAGGAGGCATTCAAAGGCTATTGGGTGGTCCATAGCCGATATCAAAGGAATAGATGCATCTCTTTGCTCTCATCACATTTACATGGAGGATGATGTTAAGCCCTCTCGCCAGCCTCAACGACGATTAAACCAGATTATGAAGGATGTCGTGCAAGCGGAAGTTCTTAAATTGTTGGATGTTGGCATTATTTACCCGATAGCGGATTCTAAGTGGGTGAGCTCGATACAAGTGGTACCTAAAAAGTCTGGGGTGACTGTGGTGAGAAATGACAAGGATGAGCTTATTCCAATGCATGTTCAGACTGGTTGGAGGGTGTGCATTGATTATCGAAAGTTGAACACCAGTACAAGAAAGGACCACTTTCCCCTTCCCTTCATAGATCAAATTTTGGAGAGAGTGGCCAGGCACAAGTTCTACTGCTTCTTGGACGGGTACTCCGGTTATAATTAGATTGAGGTGGCCTTGGAAGATCAAGAGAAGACTACTTTCACGTGCCCATTCGGGACCTTTGCTTATCGTCGTATGCCGTTCGAGCTTTGCAATGCCCCCGGTACCTTCTCGCGGTGTATTATGGGTTTATTCAGTGACATGGTGGAGAAAATTATGGAAGTGTTCATGGACGACTTCTCAGTTTTTGGTGACTCTTTTGAGGCTTGTCTTACCAACTTGGGGTTAGTGTTAGCCCGGTGCGAGGAAAAGAACCTAGTGCTGAATTGGGAGAAATGTCACTTTATGGTGTCCAAAGGCATTGTCCTTGGCCATATTGTATCTTCAAAGGGTATTGAGGTGGACCGAGCAAAAATTGACTTAATTGGTAATCTCCCCACCCCAAAGTGTTTGAAGGACATCCGCTCCTTTTTGGGACATGCCGGTTTCTATCGGCGGTTCATCAAAGATTTTAGTGCAATTGCCCGGCCTTTGTGCCATCTGCTCGGGACATGCCGGTTTCTATCGGCGGTTCATCAAAGATTTTAGTGCAATTGCCCGGCCTTTGTGCCATCTGCTCGCCAAAGACGTACTGTTCGAGTGGACTCCAGCTTGTGAATCCGCTTTCACCAAGTTAAAGTCAAGTCTCACTTCTCCACCTATTGTGCGATCTCCGGATTGGGAATTGCCCTTTGAGCTAATGCGTGACGCCAGTGATTACGCTGTTGGAGCTATTTTGGGCCAACGAAAGGGGAAAGAGCCGTACGTCATTTACTATGCAAGTAAGACGCTCAATGAGGCTCAAATGAACTATTCGACTACGGAGAAGGAGTTGCTTGCCATAGTCTTTGCGTTGGACAAGTTTCGGTCTTATCTAGTGGGAGCTCCGATCACCGTGTACACCGATCATTCCGCTCTTAAGTACCTTTTTACGAAGCAAGACGCCAAGGCGAGATTGATTCGGTGGATTTTACTCCTACAAGAGTTTGACCTCACTATTAAGGACAAGAAGGCTGTAGAGAATGTGGTGGCCGATCACTTGTCTCGGCTAGAATTTGAAGATCATACATTGCACATTCCTATCAGTGACTATTTTCCCGATGAGCAGTTATTTGGAATCTCCACGGCTCCATGGTATGCGGATATTGTGAACTACTTGGTTACCGGTCTGATGCTTGCCCATTGGAATTTGCAAGAGCAGCGTTGATTTTTAGCGGAGGTGAAACGGTTTTCCTTTGACGACCCATATTTGTTTAAGTATTGCGCCGACCAACTTGTTCGTCGTTGTGTGCCTGATTCTGAGCAACATAGTGTTATTAAATTTTGCCATACAGAGGTCAGTGGCGGCCATTTCTCATTCAAGAAAACCGCCGCTAAGGTTTTGCAAAGCGGGTTCTACTGGCCATAGTTGTATAAGGATACTTTTGCTTTCTGCCAGGCGTGTGCATGCTGTCAACTTTTGGGGTGTGTGACGCGACGGAATGAGATGCCGCTTATGCCCATCTTGATTATTGAAGTGTTTGATTGCTGGGGTATCGACTTCATGGGGTCGTTTCCTACATCTTTTGGGTACCTCTACATCTTGTTGGCCGTTGACTATGTCTCCAAGTGGGTGGAAGCCATCCCCACCCATACCAATGATGCCCAAGTTGTAGTGGAGTTTCTTCGGGAGTACATTTTATCACGGTTTGGGATGCCGAGGGCTATCATCAATGATCAAGGATCTCACTTTTATAACCGGTCCATTGCGGCCCTCATGCGGAAGTATGCCATCATTCACAAAGTTTCAACGGCATATCATCCTCAAACGAATGGCCTAGCGGAGCTGGCGAATCGGGAGATTAAGCATATCTTTGAGAAGACGGTTAATCCTACCCGTAAAGATTGGTCAACTCGATTGATCGATGCTTTGTGGGCTTACTGTACTGCATACAAGATTATCTTGGGGATGTCACCATATCGGCTGGTCTACAGGAAAGCATGCCACTTGCCGGTAGAGCTTAAGCATAAAGCATATTGGGCCATTAAGAAGCTGAATTTCAATATGGCCAAAGCCGTTGCCCGCCGCAAGCTCCAATTGACGAAACTCGAGGAGTTGAGGTACAATGCTTACGACCATTCTAGCGCTTACAAATCTAAACTCAAAGCCAAGCATGATAGTAAAATTGTGATTAAAAATTTTGAGCCCGGTCAAAAAGTGTTATTGTATAATTCTCGGTTGCATTTGCATCCCGGTAAGCTGCGCTCACGTTGGGCCAGACCTTATGTTGTCAAAACTGTTTTCCCTCACGGGGCGATAGAAGTAGAAAGCATGAGTAACGGTTCCTCTTTTAAAGTTGATGGTCAATGGCTTAAGCCTTTCCTTGGCGGCTTTGAAGCTGGCGAGCCCGATGAGGTTTTGGCGATCCCGTTTACACGGATGGCCCATCGGTTTAGTTTGTGTTACTCTAATTTGCATGGGGAGCAAAAGCGTAACCGTTGAACTTAACTGTTTGTAGGACCTGGCCCCCGAGTCGGGGGTACCCACCATTGACTTGGGTATTTATAGCTCCGCACGCCGCTACTAAAAAAAGGATCATGTGCCCAGCTCCGGTTAGTAAGGGCAATGTTCGTTTCTTGTACATATTTGCGTGTTTTGATTATTTTGGGATTTTCAAATCACGAGATTTCACCAATGCATCATCGTATCGGGCTTTCATTAGTCCTTCTTTGTAGTAGTTTGCCGTTAATGATCCATGCTCACCAGATATGTCCCTATCGGGGGCAGCTTAGGTCTTTGGGTGAGACTTGATATTCCCGTGCTTTGGCGCTAGGCTCTGTCTTGTCTCACTTTGTTTCGATCATAGAGAACGCTGGGCTTAATTGCTTGGCGCAGTTAGGCGGTGAATTTTACTTCGGGCATGATGTAACAAGTTTCAACGGTCTAGTATAGCCACCCGTGTCTTGTCTACCCTGTGAGACACAGGAAGAAAAGTATGACTCGTAAGATTGCGTGAAAATCGGGTGGTGTTCTTTGCTATTTTTCTTTGTTCTTCTGTTTGTTGGCGCCCGGATAACAAGAGCCGGGCGGTTCTAATGTTATTTGGCTCTTAGTAGGTAGTTCGAGCTTAAGTCTTTTGCAGGGTGAACATGCTACCACACCAGCCTTGGTGGATTGGATCTACTGTCGGAGTGATTGAGGCATTTAGGAGCCCTAAGCATGGGTGCGATTACATGTCGTGGTTATTAGTCCAACAAAGCTTTGGCCATGATCCTGTGTGACTAGCTGTGGTTCTATTGAAAGAGCCGAAGGAGTCAACCTTGAAAGCCGTTTGGATGACGAAAGGAGCCGGTGACACCAAAGCCTCCAACTTGGTCGAGGTATAAGGGGGTTGACATTCCCCCGTTGGTACACTCTTTTGTTCCTTTTTCCCTACTGTTGTTCTCCATGCTATGAGGGCATAGCATATTTCAAGTTGGGGGGAGGGATATATATATATATATATATATTCGATTAAATTTTTCATTTTTAGTAGTGCAATCCTTTCGTTATTACAGCATTAGTGGATTAAACCAACTTGGCTCATGCTCATGAATATTATTCGCAAGAGTTCGTTAACGCAAATTTGGTATATCGCAACTTGCATGAATGGACTAAGGTGGAATTCACGACGTTTGAGTATGTTTTGGTCAAGTTTTACCCATATCCCGTTTTTGTTCTCTTTACGTTCGTAGTTGGGTAGATCATCTCATGTTCATACCTAAGTGTGTTTATTGTCTATTTTGAATCAATTGGGAATCTATGGCGCCCTTAGGATATGATACAGGGCATTTTTGTATGATAAAACCACATATGAGTCTCATTGTCCTTGTGAAAAGCCTAGTCCAAGTCGTTCCTACTTTTAACCTTAGGAAACCGAATGTTTAGTCGTTCCTGTTGAATTGCGTCAACGAAGGGGGAAGCCTTAGCTTTCCCGAGCTTCGAATTATCTTCAGGAACAGGATTTGGTTGAGCGGCTTGTGGTAGAATTGCAATATGTGGCTCGGGGACCCTTCTATGTTCTTGGTGAAGACGTCAAGGGCTTTCAATCTTTTCCTGACACCGCTGACTTTCTCCTTCTGAGGGTTCTGGGGCTTCTCCTTTGGAGCCCTACAGGCGAGCATGATGAGGAACGGCATCTTCAACGAGCTTGTAACGACTCGGAATTTTTAATAAAAATTTCATTTATTTATCGGAATTTCTTTTAATTACTTAATATTACTTTTAATATTCCTTTTTAATCTCTATTATCCGTCATTATTAGATGTTAGTCCTTTAAAAATTCAATTCTTGATTAAACACCCTACAGGGTTAGTATAATTAGTTTCTAACCGGTTAGTTGGAGAAACCAAACTACCTAGTTCCTTTCTCTTCCATCCTTTGGTTAATAACCGCTAGGGAAACTTGTAACTATTGGCTAATAGAGTTTTAATGGCCAATAAAGTTTTGATGTGACAAGTCAAGAAAAGAATCTTGGGTCATGTCATGTCAACCTTACTTTTTCTTTACCATTTGGTCCATAATTGTTAGGGGAGATATTACCCATTGGATAATAACAACTAGTCTACTAATATATATATATATATATATGTGTGTGTGTGTGTGTGTGTGTGTGTGTGACAAGACTAGTCACATGGGAATCTAGTCACATGGAAATCTTGTACCTTGCTTCCAAGAAGTCAACCTTGTCATTTCAACCTTTCTTGTCAACCTTACTTTTTCTTTACCCATTGGGTAACAAATGTTAGGGGCATTATTATCCCTTGGTTAATAGAGATTAGACTTGACAAGTGTATATACATATATATATATATACACACACACATTGGACTAGAGAGAGAGAGAGAGAGAGAGAGAAAATCGAGAGAGCGAGAGAGAGGAGAGGCCGAGAGAGAGAGGGAGGGAGAGTGGGTGTGTGTGCTTGTGTATTGTCCACTCCAACAAGCTACCTTATAGCCTTAAGGCTATTTATGACCATGCCAACCCATTTCTAGCCTTCCAAAGTACAAACCTAGCCTTTGATTATGTTCTTTCTTGCAAGCAACATCAACCTAGGACAATACTAGACAAAAATCCTTCATGATGGCCTAAGATTTGGCCTATAAATGGAAGTGACAAGTGAGGGAAGGCTATGGATTGATTGAAGGACTTGAAATGACAAGTCCATGGGAGGAGTGGAGAGAGAGAGAGCCGACCATGAGAGGAGGAGAGAGAGCCATAATTTTGGCTATAAATAGGACCACCCTCATGCCATTCAACTCACACCTTCACCTAGCAACTTCTCTCTCTAATAAAGCTTGTGTTCTTACTTGTTCTTGCTTAGTTTTCCTTATTCTTGAAGCTCTTCTTGTGTTCTTCAAGAAACTCATCCCCAAACCACCTTTTCAATCCATAAAGTAGAGTAGTTTAGTCACAAACTAGTTTCGAGAGAAACCCTTCTCTTTCGAAGCTCCTGGAAGCTCACCATAAGAAGTTACTCCGCCCAAACACCAACTTACCTCCGTAGTCGTCAACTACCGCCAAGAAGAAAGGTAGAGTCCCATATATGCTATCTTTAAGTATATGTAGAATCCCTTATCCCCTAACTCAACATATAGCATAGAATCGAATATTGAAAAGTAGAATGTCTTTACTCTTTAGTTCAAAGTATAACATGAAATATTTTTAAGTAGATAAGGTTATCTATCGCTTTTAAATGTTTGAAATGCATGATAATGAATAAACTCCTTTTGCTAATGGTAGTATGAACATGTTGGAATAATCGATTTTTATTCTAATAAACATGTGTTGTTTTGAATTTCCCACAAAGGAAGAAAGAACGGTTTCGAAAGATGAGACTTTATCATTGATAGAAGTATTCGTATTTTGATCTTTAGGATGGTTATGAGCATGTGTTATGAATTGTTTGCATTTCTTGTCTTGTTGTAAAGCATAAGTGATTTTCACTCCAAAGGCGTCCGTACATGTGGCGTTATGCTTTAAGTTGTGATTTGAGCATGCTAAGTAATATAGAGTTGGGTGATCTTACTAGTTTAGTTTCAAGATTTCAATAAATGAGTTCGTATGTGCAAAGTCCTACTGCAGAGTCGTTGCATGAAAATGTGACACGGAAATCGAGAAAGTTATAAACATGACACCTAGGGTGTGGTTTATGAAAAAGGTGTGTTTGGAAACAAGAAATGTTTTGGAAACCGCAATGTGGCCGGACGTGGTAACCCATTGTGTGGTGTGTGTTTTGTGTGCCAATGGGAACCTGGCGCGGCGGAACCATTGTAAGGATACTCGGGAGACCGGCGTGGCGGAACCGAGGTTGGGTGAGTAGCTTGGCTATCCGTGGAGAGAAGCCAATGCAAATTTTGTGTGCCAGTGGGAACCTGGCGCGGCAGAACCATTGTGAGGATACTCAGGAGATCAGCGTGGCGGAACCGAGGTTGGGTGTGTTAAAAAAACGATTTTGGAAATGTTGATATGGTTATGAAATATGAAAAATGGTGACACGGTCTACGACGAGTCGCGTAGGAGAAACTCAAAAAATAATGGACACCAACGTTAGTTTGGATAATGAATGTGGATGTCTCATTGTTAACCATTTTGTCAAATATGTATAAACTATGTGGAAATCATTAAATTTATGATTGATTGTTTGTAAGTTAAGGGTTAGTGGGTATGGGTTGTTCTATTGAGCTTTTGTAGCTCACAGTGTTACATTTGGTGACCCTGACATATTACATTGGTGGCGACGCCGGTATAATATGTCAGATCTTATAAACGAACAGGCTGAACTCTACACCTTGGAAGCCTTTGGAGCCGAAGAGTTGGCCAGGATGGAGGAACAGGCAGAGCAGTAGATAGGAACCCTAGTTCCCACCCTTATTTGAATAAATGTACTTTTGTTAAGGGTTATGATGTAATATTGAGCCATACTCCATTTAATTTTCAATGAAATTATCCTTTTAACGTTTCCAAAATTCGAGGCGTTACAAGGCTGATACACGATAAGTAGGCCCGTGAATTGATCATATAAAACAAGCGTATTGCCACGCTCGGAACGTCCATCCCTACTTGTCGTTCGGCGATGATCTTGAGAATTGATCGAATGTCTTCTCTCACGATGATGTTCGGAATTGGATTGCTCGAATCGCTCGGGATATTCTCCCGTGTGCGTGCGCCGAGGCGGGTTATTCAAGTTTATGGGCTGCTTCTCTTTTCTTGATTCCATATCTCGTCGTGGGGGGTGTTGCGTCCTGCCCTATTGGTACCAACTGTCGAACTAGTAGCAGAGGATCTCGAACTCTCAGCTCGAATTAGGCTTGCGAGGCACAGACGAGAGCTTGTTGGCTTAGGCCTTGGATCGCGTTCGAAGACGGTTCGACGCTCGGAAGTTGCTAACTCGGTTGTTTGCTCTGGGTGTGATCTCCTACTTCGTTTATGGATTTTCTTCAGTCGACTTGGTTCGGCATGATGGACGTGGGTCGGTGTGGCAACCACACCACCATACCGATCCTCTAGCCATTGCTGGAGCATGGCTATGACCGCCGCCTGGCATTTTTGCTCCGCCAAGGCGATGTCTAATTCAATTTGAGGGAAAGAGGGTTGACGAGAAACTGGAGGAACCGTCCTGGCAGCTTGACCTGGTTCGAGATTGATAGACCCATACCGAGCCAACCCGAGGGTGAAGTTCTCTGGGCCTGGAGGTGGAAGTCGTTGAGCCATTTGTTCTTTTTTAGAAGAAGGAAGAAGAGGAAAGAACATGATCTGGAATAGAATCAGACCCACTGTTTGCTAGGAAAAGGTAAGTAAGTTCTCCCCAGCGGAGTCGCCAATTGAGGGGGGCTGATTTCACCGTGACCTTATTGAACCTTCTTCTCTCTTTTATGTATTGCAGAAGTACTGAGCTGATCTTGTGTACCTGCAGAACCAGAGGGGGGTGTTCCTCCAGGAAGAAGCTCCGACAAACAAGTCAGTAAATGGAAGAGAAAGAAGTTTGGGAAGAAATTTGCTAGGGGAGAGAAGAGAGTAGTTGAGAGAAAAGATCAGATTTTTTTCCCTAGAAGGGGCACTCTTCTATTTATAGGCAATGATGTAGAGTGCTGCACAGGCTGGTTCTGCAACCCATGTGCTTTGTCACGTTCAGATGACGTCACATGTCAGGAACATTTAATGAACGCCGTTTCCTGGAGATTGCAATGTTGCATTTGTCAATGTCAGATAAGTCACATCAATCAGAGATGTCATCTCGATTATCAGAAAAGACAACCCACATATTATCAGAAGCTTCTAGAAGACTCCACAAAGGCGGTGTCCGAACACTATCCCGAATAAACACGTTACTAGATGCCCATAGTCCCACTGAGCGTAAACAACTTCCAACGAACAACAAAAGGTTTACCGAGTGGAAAGACTTCACCGAGCGATAGAAATACTTCCCGAGCGAAGTTTGTATCTAAACGTTCGGTTATACATAGGAAGCTCAGAAGGACGCCTGGAGGCCCTCCCATCGTTCGGGAAACATGTGATGTGAAATGTCAAGATATGTCTTAACCTAGGAACGAACTAAGACAACTAGACGATGAGTCCATAGTGGTGTCACCCCTCTGACCCCTTTGAACCTTCGGACATTTCGGCCCACTACAGGGGCCTTGCAGGTAATGTCTCGTGACCAAAGCAGACGCATCACGCAAGCATCTACGTAAACATATGAGTTGATCATTGGCCTCTTGCATTATCTCTCCATTTTTTTGGGTGGCACCAACCGCTTCTTTTCTCACCGAGCCTTACCTTCTGTTTAGATAACTTGTAGAACCTTCTGTTTGGATAGCTTGTAGAGATAACGGGACAAGGCGCTCCTTCCAATCTCGTGGGGGTGGTGCGGAGGCCACTCCCCTTCGCGAGTGCCCCTAGCTTGTCTGAGGAGGTGGTGTCGGCCACATGTCGTGTGTTCAAAAGTACACCCGTTGCATTCTCGTTGTTCAATTAAACTTCTAGACTTGGTCAACTTTCTCCCGCTGACCTTCCCCTTTGAATGCCGATTACATTACGCCATTCACCTTCTAATATTTTCTACTCCTTACACGATTCCATCCCATTGTTAAAGGCATAAAGCATTCAACTCACAAGCAATTGGCAATGAGGGGAGAGACTGCGGAAGGTTATACACTAGCTTCTTATTTTGTTTACTTGGTATTGTATTTTGATTGTCGCCAAATACGTAATACAGTACCAGAAAATATTATTATCATCGTCGTTGAAATCGTCGTTGTCACAATCGATAACCAAATTAATAGAGGCAAAACTAAATCAAGATGTAAAATATCAAATACGAAAGGTAATCCACCTAATTCTCAGACAAAAGAAGGGAAAAGAAAGAAAAAAAAAAAAAGAAGAAGAAAAAATCTCAATCGGTTTCTGCTCCGCCTTTGGACCACATGTATATAGAAAGTGTTGGAAATTTGTTATTTTAATATTAAATTTCTGTACATCTTCTGGTTCTAGACTTTTTCAAGTCAAGTGTATATCTGCGTGAGAGGCATTATCTTAGCGGCTGCTTGGATTTCTAGAAGCGAATCTAGAAGAATCTAGGAGTATATCTAGCAAATCTATCCATATCTAAGTAAATCTAGATAAAATCTAGATCATATCTAATTGGATTTTGTCATTAATGAAAAAGATATAATTTAGATTCATATCTATTCATATCTTTCATATCTTCCAAATCTAGACCATATCTTTCCATATCTAAGTGAGATTTGGTCATTAATGAAAGATTTAGTTTGATTCTCTCTTGCCTATATAAGGCTTGCTTTGGAGGCTTTGCTTTCACAAGAGATAATCCTACTCCTAGAGCCATAAGCCAACTTCTCCTAAGTATTTTCCTCCATCTTTGTCCATCTTTATTATCTAAGTAAATAGCTTGTAAATTTAATATAAGAGTGAGAGACTCGGGCAAAGTGTAAGGGTGTTTTATTGTGGAGCTTTGGGTTCTCCTACTTATCCTGGAGGGGACAAGTCAGAGATTATCTACTGCACCGGTTTGTTACCGTAGAGGGCTTGAATCTCCTTAAAGAGAGCAAGATTTCCGCGACTCAGCCTGTTAATTTGTCCATTACTTTTGTAATATCACCAACAGAAAGCGACTAGGTTTTTGTACATACAGGGAGAAAGAAGCAGAGTGGGTTAGGGGAAAACAGATATGGAGAATGGGGTCAAAGGAGTATAGAAAGTGACATCCACTAACCGACTTTCATTCCCACGGCCAAGATTTTCCCAACGTCCCGTATGGAGGGGTGTGTGGGCAAAGCAATTGGAGAATAGTGTGTTTGTATATATGTATGTATGTATGTATGGAGACATTTTCTTCCCGACGGTCAGGGTGTTTGAGTTAATTTACGAACACCTTAACTAACTCTCTTTGCCGTCTGGTCAAACCAGGTCATTCACGCCAGAAAATTATGAAGAAACAATACTAATACAGCTATTGTGGTGTTAACTGAACTTGTCACTGTCTGCAACTTGAGAATGGGCTATAATTTGATCTTCTCCCGCCCTTTTTCTCCATTATATTCAACGACCAATTAAGCCCTCAGATATTGACATGTTGACGACTATCACCTTTCAAATTACAAAAAAATAAACTCCTCTCCATTTCCCTTTTTTTCGTTTTCTTTTTAACTTTTTAAACTGGCAAGAGCGTCGAAGGCTTCATCCAAATTTCAAAACAGAAAAGTCTAACTGCATAGATATTGTGCACATATCATGACATTGGAGTCTACTACGAGTCTTATACAAACGATTCGATACTCTTTTTTTTATTTTTTTTTGGTAAGCAAATTTTATTAAACAATCAAAAGCGCAAAAAGCTACAAAAGAATGAAGGGGCATTCCCTAGAAACAACAAAAACAACAAAGCCTACAGCTGGCCTAAGAAAACTAGGCAACATGCACAGAATTGTAAAGTGCAAAAATACTAGAGTCCAACAACCAAGTATTACAAATCTGACGATTCTGGGCAGAAAATTTGATAGTAGACCAAGAGCTTGCTTTAGCTCTAACCGATCCGATACTTATAAGTGTTCGATGATTGGATCGATCACATATAAGTATCAGATTGAGCTAATTCTCGTGGTGGCTTTTAAAAAAATATTTTACATTTAATGAACTGCTTGAATCATTTGTATGAAACCCGTAGTGTGCCCACATCATCATTTATGCACAAAATCCGTGTTGTTAGCACCTCTCATTTTAAAATCAATTATGCTGCAGATGATCATTGGGCAGTGTTTAAGGATCAAACAACAAAAAAGAAATTAAGTTTCGCTACTTTGTTTTACACGTGACAATACTTTTACATATTTTATACACTTTTAATGTATTAAAACATTATTTTTTGAAAATTTATAGAAATGGTCCTCCTAATTTCATTTGAGTCTTATTTTCATCCTCCAAGTATTAATTACAACTCTTTTGACCTTCAAGTTTGGTTTTTGTACCAAATTGGCTCAATTGATAACTTCTGTCAGTCAAACTGGACGGAAAAAATTAAATTGATGGCAATTTGGACGTTGCAGTTCATTTCTTCTAGTTTAGCTGACAGACGTTATCAATTGGACAAATTTAGTACGAAAACCAAACTTGAAAATCAAAAGAATTGTAATTGATACTTGGAGGACAAAAATAAAACTCGAATGAAACTAGGAGGACTATTTACATAAATTTTCCTTATCTCTTTAACTCTAATCGCAACTCTTTGGGCTGGGATTAGCATTTTTAATTTTTTATTAGAAATGGTGCAAGATGGATTATTGGAACAGCAGTGCTAACCACACAGGTAATAGTGAACAGATTGTGCATAGATTTTTTTGTGGAGTCCACAACAGGTCTCACACAAACAATCCAAGCCGTTCATTAAATGTAAAATATTTTTTCTCAAGGGTTTTCGCGAAAAATCAGCTAAATCTGATACCTATAGGCGCTCAATCTAATCATCTGACTTTTCATTCAGATTTCTGAATCATGAAAGGTTAGATGATTGGATCAAGTACTCATATTGAGCTAATTTTTCGCAGCGGCCCTTTAAAAAATATTTTACATTTAATGAACGATTCGGATTGTTTGTATGGAACCCATGATGGACTCCACAATAAAATTTGTGCACAATTTGTCTGCATAGACAGACTTACTGTTATTGGAATGAGAGAGAGATGATTGGAAAATAGCAGTTGAAAAATGTTGTCTAAAAGCACAAGGACAATTGGAAACTTATGGAGTAATAAAATTCGTATGATTAGCACTTGGAAACCACTACGGGGACCGATGGAGAGGGAACGAATGGGGAACCGATTAATTGTGTGGCCAATTTTAGCGTCACAAATTATTCAAACCCTTGATTATTTTCTTTAAACAATGAGTAACTCTGTAAAATTTCAGTTTAATTAGATAAATATAAGTGCATGATCCACATGTTGAATGTTTCATTTAGAATTCAAGATTTTAAAACAAAAGGTGAACGTTCGATCAAGAACATTTAACTATGACCTGAAATATTACAGAGATACTCGAAAAATTATTTGAAAAACTAATCATCAATTCAGATTATTTGCATGAGACCTCAAAGTAGATCCCACAATTGATCAGTATCCCATTGATTCCCTAACAGTTGGTCCCCGTAGAAGGGCTCTGAGCACTTTGACTTGCGAGACCATGTCGCAGAAACTTAACACGCAAACATTCATTTTATGGTCTGATAAAAAAAAAATCATTCATTTTATGGGAAAATGGATAAACATATGCAAAATTTATGTACATGTTGAAAATGGTCCGACTTATTATCCGTTTTGTAAAATAACTGACAAAGTGAGGGGAGGGTAGTAGGACTTGATTGCATAATTCCTAAATAATTATTCGTAGAAATCATTCGGACACCGTCATGTGCTTCGAACCTCTCCCGAGCTCATATATTCATTTGATTTTGGAGGAAGAGGCGGAGTCATGAATTTTGAAGGAAGAGGCGGGGTCATGAATTTTGGCCAGTGGCATAAAAAACTAGAATCCTATGCAGCTTAATTTGTCCTAATTGTTAAGTAAAAGAAATAATTTATAGAGACCCGTATTTTACAAAAATGGTTTAAAGGTTTTATAAATGCTGCAATATTGGATAAATGAAGAAAATTATGAGTTTATTTGATTTGGGGCCCAAATGACAGGATTATAAAATTGAGGGAGTATGAGTGAAATTGAATTGTGTGTTAGTATATAAGGATTGTGTGGGTGTGTAGAGGATAGAAAACCCATCTCTCTCTCTCTCTCTCTCTCTCTCTCTCTCTCTCTCTCTCTCTCACACACACACAAAAACTCCACCAATCACTTGAAACCCATAAAGATCAACCTCCAATCCACCTTCTTCTAGCGATTTTGAGTTCGTATCTCGGTGGGTTAAGCGTGGAGAGGCGTATTTCAACTCGTTCAAGCTTTCAGAGCTAGGGCTCGCTTGTTTGGGATGGATCTTCGTGTTTACACTTCGAGGTAGGGATTTCTTACTCATTCTATGTGTTTATGAGTTAATTTCATGCTTTAATCGAGCTTAGATCGTCAACCATTGTATCTTCAAAAAGTTGTTGAAATCTGTAGAAAATCGCCCAAAATCGCCTAGGGATCGATCCCTCATTCAAATCTGAACTTGATCTGGATTTTGCCCTTTGGGATCGATCACTCCTGTCTTTGGAAAATTCTGCTCGCTTTTTGGGTTTCAACCCAACTTCAAACTGCCGTAACTTTCTCGTCCAAGGTCCGATTCATGCAAACTTTATATCTATTCAAAGGTCTTGAAGTCAGCTTTCATTTGCCATCCGGAATCACCTTAAACCTCTAAGTACACAGAAAGTTATGATCATTTGTGTAACGTCCCGAATTTTGGGTACGTTAAATGAGACAATTTTATTGTAACTTCAAAATAGAGTCTGGCTCTTTATTACATCATAACCTCCATAAGAGTACTTTCACTACAGAAGGGAGGGAAACTAGGGTTCCTAACTACAGCTCCGCCTGCTCCTCCATCCTAGCCAGCTTTTCGGCTCCAAAAGCTTCCATGGTGAACTGTTCGTCTTGAACATCTACAAGGTCTGACACATTATACCGGCGTCGCCACCCATATAATATGTCAGGGTCACCAAAAGGTAACACCGTGAGCTACAATGCTCAATAGGATAAACCTTACCCACCAACCTTAACTTACGACAATAGGTTATAATAACACATCAATTTCCACATGATACGTATATACACAGCTACAAAAGACAATATCAAAAACACATCCGCAATCGTTATTCGAACTATCGTAGGTGTCCATGATTCTCATTGTTTCTCCTACGCGACTCATCGTAGACTGTGTCAACATTTTCATATTTCATAAACGTATCACCTTTTCAAAAACTCGTTTTTAACACACTCAACCTCGGTTCCGCCGTTCCGGTCTCCCGAGGATCCTCACAATGGTTCCGCCGTCCCGGGTTCCCATTGGCACACATTGCTTTGGCTCCGTACCGCAGATAACCAAGCACACACCCAACCTCGGTTCCGCCGTTCCGGTCTCCCGAGTATCCTTACAATGGTTCCGCCGTTCCGGGTTCCCATTGGCACACAAAACACACACATAATGCCACCCAAAACTGGTCATTATGTAATTTCAAAATATTTTCTTCCTCGAAAAACATTTCCTTTCATTAACCACACCATAGGTGTCATGTTTCTACTTTCTCGGTTCTCGTGTCTCGTTTACATGCAAAGACTCCGTGGTAGAACAAAAATAGGCATGAAACATTCTAACAAGATCATCCAACTCAATACCACTTATAGTATAACGCCACATGTACGGACGCCCTTAGAGTGTATCACTTATGCTTATTCATAGCACAACGCCACATGTACGGACGCCTTTGGAGTGAAATCACTTATGCTTTATCACACCACAAGTAATACAAGCAATTCATATATGCATACTCATAATCATCTTAAAGATCAAAATACAAATACTTCTAAACAAACGATAAGTTCTATCTTTCGAAATCCATTAAGGATAATCTACTTTTTAACATACGGTTCTATACGTAGAGTTAGGGGGCAAGGGGTTCTACCTCACTTCTTGGCGGTAGGGGGGCTACGGAAAGTTAGTCGGTGGTCGGACGGAGTAACTTCCTACGGTATGCCTTCGGGAGCTTCGAAAGAGAATGGTTTCTCTTGAAACTTCTTCTTGACTAACACTATTCTACTTTATGGATCGAAGGGTGGTTGAGTGGCAGTTTAGTGGCGGTTTAGGTTGAGTTTCTTGAAGAACCCAAGAACAAAGTAAGAACAAAAGAAAGAACAAAGAAAGAACACAATTTTTCTAGAGAGAGAAGTTGCTAGGTGAAGGTGTGTGTTGAAATGCTTGGGATGGGGTCCTATTTATAGGAAAAACCTTGGTTCTGCCCCCCACCCCCCCCCCCTCCCTTCTCATTCCTCAACTTTTGACACTTGTCATGCACTCATGGAAGGTCAAAGTCTAACCCTAGGCTTGCATGGCTAAGATTTGTGTACCTTGGATGGATTATGGAAGATTTGTTGAAAGATTTGGAGACAATGGTACAAGATTTTGTGTTAAACAATAATAGAAGTACAAAGGGGAGTTAAGTTTATGCTAGGAAGAATATTACCCAAGGATTTGAAAGGATATGGAAGATCAAGGTAGTACAACCAATCTTCCTCTCTCTTTCCTCGTCTCTCTCTCTCTCTCCCTCCTCTCTCTCTCTCTCTCTCTCTCTCTCTCTCTCAAGTACACTATATATATATATATAAACAAGAAAGAATAAGTAAAAAGTACTAAGATACTAGATTTATAAAATCAAATATCCCCTTAAAATAATCTAATTAGGCACATGTCTTCAATAAACTAAAGGATATTGTACTCTAGGAAGATCAACTCCCCAATAAATTAATCCAATTAAGTACAAAACCTTAATATAAAATAATAATAAGGGTACTTTAAGAATCTTAGGCCTTAAAGGCTACTAAGTACTTTTATAATAAAATAATATGTACTTTATCACATGGATTTTAAGAAAGACTAGTTGAAAGAATAACTTTTTTACCCAACGGATAATAAATCCCCTAACATTTATTGTCCAATGGACAATAGCTACTAAGAAACTTTTATAGTAAAATAATCAAAAAGTACCTTAAAGTAATTTTATAAAAGTCTATAATAGTACTTTGTTCAAATCTTTCATTAAACCCTTTTAATATAAAGAATTGGGTTTCTATTATCCAATGGATAATAGTTCCCCTAATTTTCATCGTCCAAAGGATAAAGAATAAAACCAAAACAATAAAAAAAAATAATTAAACAATTTTTAGTCTAGGATTGAAAAGGTTCAAAAGGTCCAAGATTCTTTCATTATGATTAGTCAAATCAACTTTATTGGAAGATTTCCTAGTCACATCGGTACTTTATTGGTCAAAAGATTCTATTACCCAATGGTCACTAACTTCCCTAACGGTTATTACCCAATGGATAATAATTTCCCTTGCGGTTAATGACCAAAGGATAAAAGGAGTACAAGTACCTAAAATTTTGAAAAGACTACATGTATTTTTTAGACAAAAGCTTATTGTCCAATGGACAAAAATTACCCTAACATTATGGACCAATGGGTAAAGGCAAAAGGTTCAAAAATTTCAAAAGGTCCAAAAGGTTCATCTAGTAACTAGGTGAGTTTGGTTGCTCGGTTCCTCCAAGTAGTCGGTTGGAAACTAACTAAATTGGTCACGTAGGATTTCTAGTCGAGAGTTTAACAAATGACCAAAATCTTATTACGACGAAAATTAACAAGAAATCATATAGCCACTCAAGAGAAAATAAGTAATTCAAATAAAATTCAAATATTTAACGAAATTTTTATTGACCAAAATTCAGGGGCATTACAATCTATCCCCCTTAAAACAATTTCGTCCCCGAAATTGGCGCGCAACTACAGATTAGACTAGATCGCTAAACTGATCCCTGAATCATCGACTATCCCCCTTAAAAATTGGAGTAGGTCACCATCAATCGAATTAAGCCTCATCACTTGCTTAACGAGATGGGGTTGAAGTTGCTTCTGCCGTTGAACAGCTTGCCTCGTCATACGCCTTTGGTAAGGTCTCCACCGTAAATACCAACGCCAAAAGCAGAACTTCTACCAAATCATCATGCGAACTAGCATCCCTCAAGCGTTCCTAGTACATCCTTGTTGAACCCTCCTGCTTCTCGATATTAATCCTATTTCCAAAAATAGGAAACAATGGGTCCATAATCGTAAGGCATGAGTATTCCATCCTCATTCCGGGAATCAACGGATTTTAGCAGGCAATCCTTGCGGTACTCTATGAGCTCAGATATTATGACGAAGGCAGTGAAAAACCTATGCAGTCATGTGAAGATAAACCTTCCTATCCTCTTATAGTCGAAACGTGCCTTCTTTCTTCTTCTCGAACAACGTCGGTGCTTCCTATGGTAACGTACTCGGCTTGATAGGCCCCCAGTCCAATAGCTCTTGCAATTGGGTCTTGATCTCCCTTAGTTCCGCAGGGGCCTTTTGGTATGGCGCCATAGAAATTGGTGCCGTCCCCGGTTGGATTCTATGGAGAAGTCTATCTCTCCTATGGGTGGTAAGCCAGGAAGCTCTTCATGGAAAACATTGGCGTATTTACACACGACGCGTGGTAATCCCACTTCCATTCTATCAGCTTCTCCTTACTGGAAACTAGCGGCCATCCAAGTAGTGAATTCTGCCACCTTGATCTTTTTGTCGCCGAACTCGCTGTCTGTCTATCCCCCTTAAAAGGAATCAAGTCCTTCCTAGGGTATAGGCTGTTGCTAGCTTCTGATGACAGTCTATGACCGCTCAACGTGCAGATCGCCAGTCCATCCTAGAATTACGTCGAAATCTGCCATGTCAATCACTCGAGGGTCGCAAGTTAGGCGCAGGTCGGCTACTCCTAATTTGCACTCTCAACATACTAGACTAACAGCTATACTCCCCCTAAACGGTGATGTTATCTCCATACTCGTACTTAGGGGTTCTGTTTCTAGTGCTGATGCAGTCACGCAGGCAGTAAATACAACGGAATGCGATGCTAAAGCTTGTACGTAGGTACTATCATAGCGTACCTTGGATTACAGAGAAATCATGCTCTCGTTCCTCAGTCCGCAGTGCAAAGATACGCCCTCCGGTGCTTTGCTGGATCCCCATGGGCTGTTTTCCCTTGTTCTGCCCATTCTGCTGCTGCGATGGGCCTCCAGGGTTTTGCTTCACAAAATCAGCCGGTCCGAGTTGTTGAGCTTTCTGATTTCCAAAGCTTCCATTCCCTCCTCTTTGAAGTTGGGGGCAGTCGCACTTATAGTGACCCATAGCCTGAACTGTCGCTATGTCTTTACCACCTCTCTTTGGTTCGCCACTTTCAAGGTTAGCAGTTCTCCAGGGTTGGTTGTTCTGAGACGGGGTAAAGGGTTTGGTGGAGTAAGGTCCACGGTTATCGCTGAGGGTTTGGGTGCGGATTGGTCCACCGGTGCTGCCGGTTGTCTTCCTCCATCGAGTTTTGAAGTCAGCCTCCTCGCTTTCTAGGCGGAGAGCACACTGGACCACACCATTATAGGTGGTAAAGGCTTATGCCACTACGGCCCTTTGAGCAGTAGTCAGCCCCCACTCGAATCTTCTTGTCTTCCTATCTTCGGTTGCTACAGCGGTTGGGGCGTAACAAGATAGCTCTTCAAATTTGGCCGCGTACTGGGTCACGGTCATGGTCCCTTGTTTCAAGTTCAAAAACTCTTGTTCCTTGGCCAGGCAAAGAGGTGTGGGAAAATATTTGTCGAGAATCAGGGTCTCAAACTCGGCAAAGGTCATGGCGTCGACGTCATGAGTTGCCTCCATCAAGTCCCACCAGTAACGGGCTTCTCCCTTCAACTAGTAAGTGGCGAGAGCCACACAATCTCCATCCTACGTAATTCCAAGGGTTCTGAGGATCATCTTGACCTCATTTAGCCATGTCTCGACCACGACAAGGTTGGTGTCCCCATGAAAGGTCGGAGGTCGATGTTTGCAGAACTCGTTCATCGCTCGGGTTCGGGTCATGGGTCCGTCATCGTGGTTTTGGTTTTGGCGGTTGGCGTTCAAGGCAGCTATGAACGCTTGCATGATTTGGGCTAGGTCGGGGTTAGCGTTAGAGGGTTCTCTATTATCGTATCCTAATCCGCGGCGCGTATTAACAATCTACGAGGGAAAATCGAAAAGGGGTGTTTGTTTACTAAAACAAATTTTCTTCTTGCAAATGGTCTATCTTTCAAAAGTCAAAAGTAGTTTAACAAATAGTATGCAACGGTACTCTTTAAAAATAAGGCAGGTTTTTCATAGATAAGAACATCACACAACATAAACATAAACATAAACATAGAGTTTTACTATAAGGCAAATGGATTAGAACAAGATTTCCTACTACAAGCTGATACGGTCCTACATAGTCCTACAGTTGGGCAAGCCTTATTCCATACTGCTAGTGTAATATTCTAGGGTAGTTTGACCCTGAAGACTTCCCTCAGCCACATCTTGTAGCTCCTTTCAGCTGTGGTCTCTTCCCTAAGAAGACACTCACGTTCTTGTGCGAGCAGTTCTTCCATAGTCGAGATGTTTGGCTCCTCCACTGGTTCCCGGTAGTACTGAGAGAGGTTTAGTATCGCAGCTTCTAGCTCTGGGTCAAACATGAGATCATCATTGGGTTGCTCAAAGCTTTGCACAAGCGGTGCGGGGACTAGGGTAGGCGGAGAGTTCTCGGGAATTGCAACTGGTGGAGGCATCTCCCAAGTGATTGGGACCTCATAGAGCTCCATGTCATCCTCTGGTGGGGGTGTTGGTCGAAAGTACTCAGGTGCTAGTAACGAGCAATAATTGGCTAAAACACGCGGGGCGAAAAGGTGGGCGTCCTCCTTGTGGTATGTTCGACATCTATAACAATAAGGAAGGTTATATTTCTAGACTTATCGGGGCAAGGGGTAGTTTTCATGCCATAAAGAGTAAGATGCAAGTCTACACATAACAGTGATCATGTACTAAAGAAAACATAAGTCTCTTATTACCAGATAAAATGAGTACAACGTAGATGGCTTACTAGCCTAATCTTACTGCCTCTAGTTACAACAAAAGGTCCAACTACTACTTAATCCTTATCATCCTACGTCCCGAAGGATTACAATGCTCCTAGGTCGGCCTCAGATATGCCTAATTGATGTCCTCTGCTTTTGGGGTCTCGTCCTCTTCGAGATTCTCTTCACCTAACAGGTTTTCCTCCTCGGTCACCTCATTGGCGTTTTTATCACCTTCGACTTTTTCCTCCGTAACTCCAACCTCAAAGTTCTCCATCAGGGGTAAAACACCGAAATACTCATGGAAAGCAGGCAGGATCAGAAACATTTTCGAAAACCAAGGGTCTTCCTCCACGGGAATAGGGGTATACTGCTGCACCCTTATGAAATCTCATTTTTCTGGGAGTATAGCAGCAATGAAGTCGGGATTCTCTGCTAGTTGAGTTGTCATAGCTTCTATGGTGACCTTGGGTTGGCGAGCTCCAACCAATAGGTTAACTAGGTGGTTCATCTACAAGGAAATGTTTCAACCTCAATTAGTAACAAAGTTTCATTAACTCCAAAGAATACTCTTGAGTTTCTAAGTCCCACATTCAATTCTTGATTTAAATCATCATCCAATTGTTTGAGAATTCCCAGCTCGGCCGTACTGCCAATTTCCGTGCCTTGCTTCAATCCGAAGATTGTTTAGACAGAATTCCACCTAATTCGGGACGGTAAACTTAAACTTAATTCACGTTGGTGCAAAGGTCAACCTATCTCATGGTTCTATCCATTCTACCCATGGCCGAGGTTTTGAACCTAAAGCTCTGATACTAAGTTGTAACGCCCCGAATTTTGGGTACGTTAAATGAGACAATTTTATTGCAACTTCAAAATAGAATCTGGCTCTTTATTACATCATATAACCTCCATAAGAGTACTTTCATTACAGAAGGGAGGGAAACTAGGGTTCCTAACTATAGCTCTGTCTGCTCCTCCTACTCCTCCATCCTAGCCAGCTCTTCAGCTCCAAAAGCTTCCACGGTGAACTGTTCATCTTGAACATCTACAAGGTCTGACACATTATACCAGCGTCGCCACCCATATAATATGTCAGGGTCACCAAAAGGTAACACCGTGAGCTACAACGCTCAATAGGATAAACCTTACCCACCAACCTTAACTTACGACAATAGGTTATAATAACACATCAATTTCCACATGATACGTATATACACAGCTATAAAAGACAATATCAAAAACACATCCGCAATCGTTATTCGAACTATCGTAGGTGTCCATGATTCTCTTTGTTTCTCCTACGCGACTCATCGTAGACCGTGTCAACATTTTCATACTTCATAAACGTATCACCTTTTCAAAAACTCATTTTTAACACACTCAACCTCGGTTCCGCCGTTCCGGTCTCCCGAGTATCCTCACAATGGTTCCGCCATCCCGAGTTCCCATTGGCACACATTGCATTGGCTCCGTACCACAGATAACCAAGCACACACCCAACATCGGTTCCGCCGTTTCGGTCTTCCGAGTATCCTCACAATGGTTCCGCCGTCCCGGGTTCCCATTGGCACACAAAACACACACCACACAATGGGCAAGTCCGGCCACATTGCGGTTTCCAAAACATTTCAAAAATTGTTCGTTTAACTCACCCAACCTCGGTTCCGCCGTTCCGGTCTCCCGAGTATCCTCACAATGGTTCCGCCGTCCTAGGTTCCCATTGACACACAAAACACACACCACACAATGGGCTACCATGTCCGGCCACATTGCGGTTTCCAAAACATTTCCAAAAAAATCGTTCATTTAACTCACCCAACCTCGGTTCCGCCGTTCCGGTCTCCCGAGTATCCTCACAATGGTTCCACCGTCCCGGGTTCCCATTGGCACACAAAACACACACATAATGCCACCCAAAACTGGTCATTATGTAGTTTCAAAATATTTTCTTCCTCGAAAAATATTTCCTTTCATTAACCACACCCTAGGTGTCATGTTTCTACTTTCTCGGTTCTCGTGTCTCGTTTACATGCAAAGACTCCGCGGTAGAACAAAAGTAGGCACGAAACATTCTAACAAAGCATAACGCCACATGTACGGACGCCCTTGGAGTGTATCACTTATGCTTATTCAAAGCACAACGCCACATGTACGGACGCCTTTGGAGTGAAATCACTTATGCTTTATCACACCACAAGTAATACAAGCCATTCATATATGCATACTCATAATCATCTTAAAGATCAAAATACAAATACTTCTAAATAAACAATAAGTTCTATCTTTCGAAATCCGTTAAGGATAACCTACTTTCTAACATATGGTTCTATACGTAGAGTTAGGGGGCAAGGGGTTCTACCTTACTTCTTGGTGGTAGGGCGGCTACGGAAAGTTAGTCGGTGGTCGGACGGAGTAACTTCCTACGGTATGCCTTCGGGAGCTTCGAAAGAAAATGATTTCTCTCGAAGGGTGGTCGAGTGGCGGTTTAGTGGCGGCTTAGGTTGAGTTTCTTGAAGAACCCAAGAACACTCAAGAACAAAGTAAGAACAAAAGAAAGAACAAAGAAAGAACACAATTTTTCTAGAGAGAGAAGTTGCTAGGTGAAGGTGTGTGTTGAAATGCTTGGAATGGGGTCCTATTTATAGGAAAAACCTTGGCTCTCTCTCCCTCTCTAAGCCCACCCCCCCCCCCCCCTCTCATTCCTCAATTTTTGACACTTGTCATGCACTCATGGAAGGTCAAAGTCTAACCCTAGGCTTGCATGGCTAAGATTTGTGTACTTGGATGGATTATGGAAGATTTGTTGGAAGATTTGGAGACAATGGTACAAGATTTTGTGTTAAATAATAATATAAGTACAAAGGGGAGTTAAGTTTAGGTTAGGAAGAATATTACCCAAGGATTTGAAAGGATATGGAAGATCAAGGTAGTACAACCAATCTTCCTCTCTCTTTCCTCCTCTTTCTCTCTTTCCGTCCTCTCTCTCTCTCTCGGCCCATCTCTCTCTCTCTCTCTCTCTCTCTCTCTCTCTCTCTCTCTCTCAAGTACACTATATATATATAAACAAGAAAGAATAAGTAAAAAGTACTAAGATACTAGATTTTCAAAATCAAATATCCCCTTAAAATAATCTAATTAGGCACATGTCTCCAATAAACTAAAGGATATTGTACTCTAGGAAGATCAACTCCCCAATAAATTAATCCAATTGGGTACAAAACCCTAATGTAAAATAATAATAAGGGTACTTTAAGAATCTTAGGCCTTAAAGGCTACTGAGTACTTTTATAATAAAATAATATGTACTTTATCACATGGGTTTTAAGAAAAGACTAGTTGAAAGAATAACTCTTTTACCCAATGGATAATAAATCCCCTAACATTTATTGTCCAATGGACAATAGCTACTAGGAAACTTTTATAGTAAAATAATCAAAAAGTACCTTAAAGTAATTTTATAAAAGTCTATAATAGTACTTTGTTCAAATCTTTCATTAAACCCTTTTAATATAAAGAATTGGGTTTCTATTATCCAATAGATAATAGTTCCCGTAATTTTCATCGTCCAAAGGATAAAGAATAAAACCAAAACAATAAAAGAAAAATAATTAAACAATTTCTAGTCTAGGGTTGAAAAGGTTCAAAAGGTCCAAGATTCCTTTATTATGACTAGTCAAATCAACTTTATTGGAAGGTTTCCTAATCACATCGATACTTTATTGGTCAAAAGATTCTATTACCCAATGGTCACTAACTTCCCTAACGGTTATTATCCAATGGATAATAATTTCCCTTGCGGTTAATGACCAAAGGATAAAAGGAGTACAAGTACCTTTTATTAAAATAAAATTTTGAAAAGACTACATGTATTTTTTAGTCAAAAGCTTATTGTCCAATGAACAAAAATTATCCTAACATTATGGACCAATGGGTAAAGGCAAAAGGTTCAAAAGTTTCAAAAGGTCCAAAAGGTTCATCTAGTAACTAGGTGAGTTTGGTTGCTCGGTTCCTCCAAGTAGTCGGTTGGAAACTAACTAAATTGGTCACGTAGGGTTTCTAGTCGAGAGTTTAACAAATGACCAAAATCTAATTACGACGAAAATTAACAAGAAATCATATAGCCACTCAAGAGAAAATAAGTAATTCAAATAAAATTCAAATATTTAATGAAATTTTTATTGACCAAAATTCAGGGGCGTTACAATTTGAGTAGAGGTGTATCAGTCTGTAAATGTCTTTGACCATTCCTAAGGTTATTTTCGTTCCGTATTATGATTCCCTATATAATTAGAATACATTTAAGTAACTCTTGAGCATGATTGCTTATGTCTTAATGAACCATTGTTCGACCTTGTTTCTTGACACTCATTAGAGCATAATATCAACGACGTTGGTTAGGGAATGTACCGTAAGGTTGATAGGAGTACCGTGGGCTATAAGGGATAAAGTGATGTGTGTTGTGAATAGACGTGAGCTTGTCTAGTGATCCTATGGGTAGTATTGTGACTCGTATCCTCGTGCTTCGTCTTGTTAAGTTCCCTAGATTCCTTTGGCACTCGTTCTATAAGATTCTCGTTTAGAATCTAGCGGGTGGTGCGTCGAGAAGTTAATTGTGGTTTCAATACGTAGAGAAGGACGTCATGATAGACTTAGAAAAATAATGTGAACTTAAGGTAATTATCAATGTATGATGTGACACGCTTACGAGTTTGTATTACAATGTGAATTTGGGAGATATTGCCTGCTTGTACATTGAATGATGGTTTATATGTGTGTATGCTTGAATTGAGAATTTGAATAAAGGGCCTGCAAAGCAAGGTGTGGTAATGCGAGGACTCCAGAGGGCCCGCAACGCAAGGTGTGGTAATGCAGAAACCCAGGTGGAGAGAATTCACCGTCACACAAGGGGTGGTAACACAGTTGAATGTCTCTCCAAGATGAAGAGAATTTTGATTGATTTTAGAAGTTTATGTTGAAGTTTGGATTGTTTGTTGCTTGGGATCATGGCTGGCGAAAAAGAGAATGAACGGTTGATTCTATCAAGGTTTTATTAAAGAAAGGATTTTGGATTTTGAAAAGAAGATTTTTACTAAAAATCCTCCGGTATTCTTGAGCGAATCAACGGATCCGGTATTTGGGCACAAATCAATGGACTCCGGCATTCAAGCTCGAATCAACGGAGCTTGACCTATGATGGTCTTGAGTTTTTTCTAAATTGTTTTGGAAATCAGAAAGGAAAGTTTTATGAAATAAAGCTCTATGGTGAATGGTATGAAATGAGGACGTGGTTTGTGGCATTCATTCAAAAAGTTATGAAATGGTTGAACTATTGTTGTTATTTGTTTGGTTGATGTGAGTTTTATTGCTGCTTCTAGTCGACGTGTTGATGGTTAGGATTATCTCTAAGATGTCCGAAATCCCAAAGTCTAATCGTCTGTTCATTTTGGTAACCCCTCTTGTATCTCATGTCCTTTTATTGAAACTCATTCTCTCTTATTGCATGTTTCATCGCATTTACATATAGCTTGAGTATAGATTTTTCTACTGGGCTAATGTAGATCAACCTATCATTTTCAGGTAAAAAGGATGGAAGTTGGATTGGTGTGCATCTCGTGCTTGTTGACCATATGTCTCGAAGGTATAAAGGTGGAATTAAATTTGCTTTTGAAATGAAAATAGTAATTGGGAGAATGATTAAGGAAAACTGTAATATTATTTTGGCATTTGTATAAACTTGGGCTTCGAGCCAAAATTGTAACTTTTGAATGTGACTCGAGAACGGGAAAAGTTATGTCTTTTGGGCATTATCGGTACTTCAGTAATGATTTTATTTATTATAAACGATTATTATTTATGTTGAAAATCGAGGGCGTAACATAATTAAATTGAGAGGTTAATTAAAAAGTAAGTATAGATTACTAAAAGTAATTTTGCTTTACTAAATGGATGCACGATTATCTCATTTGTAAAGCTATCAACTTTCAAAGAGAAGAAAATGCTTGATCAAATTGAGCCAACTTTTAGGATTTATTGTTGGTCAAAATTACAAAATTCTTGTGCAAACTCAAAAATATTCTAGTAAAGCGAGTGGGGTCAAGTGACCCCATTTCCTTCTATCTTAAGGTGTCTCCGCCCTTTTGTGGGAGCCATATATTTAGTCTAGCCTCACATAAATGTGTGGTGAGAGTAGGGCTATAAACGAGTCGAATCGAGCCAAATATTAGAATGTTCAAATTCGTTCGTTAAGTTTTTTAGCAAACCTAAACTCGAGCCAAACTCAATGAATATTCAACAAGCTGCAAACGATCGGAGCTTGCCTAAGTTTGAGTCAAACTCGAGCTTGTTCATAAGTCTTAATGAGCTAATATCATATATTTAAACTCTCATACAGGTCCAGAATTGCAAATAAAAATTTTAGTCTGTACATAGGTACTTTCATACATATATAAAACGATAAAGAAAATATACATAAATAAGTTTTTTAGTAATTGTAAACATTTATACTTGTACGAGTTCTGAAATTTGCATTATGTACATATATAAAATTTCCATAATATACATATACTCCAGGTTCGCGAGCCTAATTGAGCCGAATACTTTTAGGTTCATATTCGGCTCATTTATTAAACGAACCTAAATTTGAGGCTCGGGTTTAGTTAATTTAGTAGACGAATCGAACTTAAATGAGCCTTTATCGAGTCGAGTCTTGAACAACACACGAACACCTCATTTCATTTACAGTCCTAGGTGAGAGGAAGGGCAGTGGTAGCACATGAGAATGCCCCAGTGACATTTTAATACTTCTTCGTGTTGCAAAGATCATGCTGTGGAGTGTGGAGTATATTCTTACGAATCAATTAGTAATAAAGTCGTTCATACGACTCATACCTAGGCCACCCCAACCAATCAACCATGAATAAGATTATTTATTTTTATCTAATATTTTATACATCAACGGAGGTTAATGAAGATTAAATAAGTAAGTCAACAAGGAGCTTCAGAAGCTATTCATAACTCTGAACTCCGAACATCCATGACGGGACTCGAACCCTAATCTCCCACGAAGAGAGGACCACTAGATGCCAACTGGACTAGAGCCCATTGGCTCCATGAATAAGATTATCCATGTACTACTTTTTAACATTACGGAAATAACTACAGCCCAATAAATCTCAAACATTTCTTCCCTACTGATTAGTTAAACATTTCTTCCCTACTGATTAGTTGGTGAAATTGACGCCCACTTCAAAATTTGTTTGCATAAAGGTCACCACCAGTGGGCAATCCTTCAACAAAGCCATTTCCAACCACAACATTAGTCAATGCAAATACTTCGAACTCTTACGTCATTCCAAGATTTTATTAATCAGCAGTGATCAAATTCTGGATACTGAACAAACCGACAAAACTAAGTGGGGTTAGCTTAGTGGGTCAAAACTCTTGTACGAGTATCTCATTAGGAGGTCAGGAGTTTAAATCTCCCCATCTACGTATAAATATTCTTCCCTTAGAGGGTTTTTTCTTTATTTTTTTGTTTCTACCCTATAATGGACTTATTTCTTATATTAGTTATCTTGTAGACTCTCACAATTGATGTAGTGTCCCGGATTTATACGTTGTACTTCATATTTGATGTAAAAATAATCTCTTCTATCATTTGACAAAAAAAATAAATAAATAACGACAAGATAAGTTTAAAAAAAAAAAAAAACCAAACCAACAAGTTGTTAAAATAATTCTTGGTTGTGAATTCAATAATTTAAGTTATACGTGTCTTACACAACTACTCAAAATGAATGCCTCGGCACAAAATCAAATTCAATTACTAGCACAAGCTTTTATAAACTAAATGGTAATAATGCATATGAAAAGGGAAACAATCAATAAAGCTCATGAGAACTGTGTTTTACAGACAATTTCGACAAAACCCAAGACATTGTCAATAACAAAGTTCACACAACAGTCGAAAACATTAGTTCCCGGAAACCAACTCAATTCCAGATTTGTGCAAAACCGAGACATTGATTACATGATGGTGATGTTGATTACAGGATGTTGCAACGACCCCTCTCCTCTGCTGGCGGTGCAGCTGTTTGCGGGTATCTGTTTGACTCAGAGGGATTGTACGTAAACTCGGATGTATCAAGCCCGTACTGGTTTTTACATGCAGGAGAAACAAAGCCAGGTATAGAAGTGTAAGCAAAAAGAAGCATTCATGAAATGAATCGTAGAACGATATCCACTACAGAAGTAAATACTCCTAGTATGATGCCTTGGGAGAATACTAGGAATGATCATTAGGAAATCACTGATAAAAATGCAACTTGGCGAAGCAGATACTTGTAGGATGATAAACGAGAGAGAATCATACACAAAAGGTGCATTGCTAATTCAAGTATGACCTAATACATAGCTAACCATTAGCGAACATAGGCAAAACTAAAACAATACACAACAGAAATATATGCGTGACTTGAGCATGCATTCCTGTTTTCCTCCATGTGCACGAGGACACCCATATAGTTGAGTCGATGGGTTTCTGAATGGTGCTCAGGCCAAAAGGTCAGAGAATTGAAATGTATGATTTTCTAATTAAAACATAGAGTGGAACTGTCAGTACAGATTGTGGTCACACTCAAAGCCACGAGTCTGAAATTAAGATCTGGTTGCGCAGTGTGGAAATGGAGAACGTGCAGAGATATGGGGCTAAACTTTGAAGAGATGAAGAAGGAATCTTGGCAATGATGAAAAGTGGGTCCGTAGTTGGTAAATAAAATTCTTGAGAATGGATCAAAATCGCCACTAATATAGGATTTCAAGAATTCCCTAATAAACTGGGATGGAGGAAAAATGCAATAATCAGATAACAACCAGTTCTGAAAAAACTAGGATAGTCTAGAGCAGTTTTTAAAATCAACAGGCTCTGCGACACTTGGCAAATGCCCTTATGCCCTTACTCTACTCCCAAGTTCCCCAGTCTTTTCTAACTAGTTGTACTAGAGAGAAATTGCACCTTTTCTCTCATGCGTGTACTCCAAGCATCGTTTCTGCTTGAGCGCTGATCAAGGGCACCAGCAACAGGGACACCCGTAACGGGAACCGGAGGCCTGTTGATCAATGGTTGTCGGTTTTGTTGCCTGGGGCCACCTATGTATTCATCATCACTGTCGTATTCTGCTGGTCTGTTTACAGCCCTTATAATAAGAGCTAACAAGAACAGAAGAGCCTGCAATAACAGAGGTAAAACAGTAGAAAAACAGGTTAATTCGAACCAAACGAACATAAGCAACTGTGTGTGCTATGACATAGTCTGCTAGTACTGCGACTATTCAATACATTCAGCCAAGTTCATGTCAGTGGTTAACAAAAAGCATGCGTCCTTCCTAATCAAGTTTTTAGGACTTGCAACCAATAAAAGGTACATCGATTCTAAGATTTGTCTAGATGAAATGTTCCACGTTATTTCACTATCCCACGCCCTTTCAGGCCCTTCTATTCCTCTTTGTCTATTTTTTCTGGTGGGGGTGAGTGGGGAGCTTACAGTTTAGCTAGAACTCAGAATGATAGAATCCTCAGGTATGTAACAAGGACTCAGTAGATAGATCTGTGAAAAACTTAAACCCACCAAACTGTAGTGAACCATAATGAAAGGTAAAATTAAGTAATTAACGATTAAAAGTCAGTAGCAATTACAAAAACAGTGCCCAGTAGTTTGATTTCATAACTGCTGTATGCAATTACTCATTCAACCCATCTGATATAGCCTCTAGATTATGCTCATCATGAACCACCACGAAAACCTTTTAAGACACCATCTAACGTCTGACAGCTCTAGACTGCCACATGCTCTCAGACAAATTTGTAGTATTACTTGGAATTCACAACTACACAGCTTAACTAAGGTTTTCAGAACACATCATAGCAATTGGCAACCAATGAAGCAAGGCCACCACAACCATTGGACCAGCAAATAATCAACAATCATCCGACATTACAACATATGAGAAACGGAACTAATCTCAATCGCAGTTCTACCCCTGTAAAGATCAACCCATGTCCAAGTAGAACAATGAACTGTTTTGCCGCTCCAATTTAAAATCTTTCTAGCACCAACAAGAACTTGTAATTACGTAGATACAAGACTCTTAGGCATGTTATCATGATGTACATGTTGATGGCAGAGGGTTACAAACAACTTAAAGATAAGAAGAGAAGGCAAGTTTTTGAGATGGTATGACCAAGTGCAATGTAAACCAACCAGCAGGCAGGCATGTAAGCAGGTCATTTGATCCCATTTGAGGGTGCTTAAAAAAAGAGCAAGGAAAATGATGACATGGATTCAGTCAACGAGAAATGAAAGATCAGATGCTTGATGTGCACAACTGACAACACAAACTGACGAGGCAATAGTCTCACTTTATGACATATGCCACCCACAGACAAAAAAGAACAAGCAAATATTAAGCCTCAAAATCAAGAGACTTTTCTGATGCTTACCTCCAAAATAACAATCCCCAGAGCAACCCATTTGATAATTTCCCAGTTGTCTTCCAGAAAATCATATATCACATCAAAGTCTCCAGTTTTATCTGTTGGTATTTCCTGAACCAAAAGATATATATACAACTAATCAGGTACACCAGTATAGCAACTTAAAACTCAAAATCCAGAAGTCAAGTGTAACTCACATCTTTCCAGCTTTTGTCAAAAAATATGAAGGCTGCACATGCCAGTTCTACCAAGATCAGCAATACCACTAATACTGCATACTGTGTTGACTCAAGGAATCCATGCATCATGACCCGAAATAAATAATTAACAAAAACATGGCAGTACAGTACACATTCAAGTTAGCCCACAATACACAAGTCTAGTCAATCAAACTTTACGCAGGAACCAACAAAATAGGCATGCTTAACGAATCAGAAATACAAATTGCCATCACCATCATCAACAAAAATATGACGACAACAAGGAAACTGGAATTGCGTTTGCATTCGCCATTTCACCAGCAACAGTCAAAATTTGTAAACCTTATGCCTTGTTTGGATGGTGTTTTAAAAATTTTTGAGTTTGATTTTTGAGTAATGAGTGGAGAGAGAAATTAGGGTAATAATTAGAGATAGGGGTAATGAGTGGAGAGAGATAGAGAGAGAAATGAGAATAATGATTGGAGAGAGAAATTAGAATAATGATTGGAAGTAGGGGTAATGAATATTTTGAGTTGGAATTTTTTTTTCAAAATGCCATCCAATCAAGGCATTAGTTTCTGTAAGATTACTTCCATCAGTGGAGCAAACTAACCCACACATGCTTGACAGACATGACACATATAACCGATTTTGCATTCAGTAAAATGGCATCATAGAGTAGGAAAATTAGAGACAAAAAAGGTTTCAGGCAATGAACTGCTCATCGATGGTGGCATGTCATCTTGTCAGACATTAAAATGATCATCACTGTCATCAGGTCCCTTTGATGCTTGTCGTGTAGGTCTCCAATCACATAGAAACTGCAGCACGACAGTCATAGTGGTTCATATTCCAATACATGTGGAATGCATGAGTGATTAGGATACACAAGTCAGACAGCATCCATTCCGTGTTGCTGCTCCAATACAACCAAAACAAGATATCACAAAGAGAACCACGCCAACACCAATAAACAAATATATGAACCTGCAGAGACATGACCACAAGAAAATTAGCCATCATTTCAAAATATCCTTAAAACAATTATAAAGTGTACAGTGTTTACATGCATTTAGACCCAAAACAACCACCAACACAATGTGAAACAGTGTATATCACAAACCACCTGCGAAAATCATGGAACATTGCACAATCCCTCGAGTAGTTTAGTAATGACTATGTTTGAATGTGACATAGGGTGTTGTTGGATACATTGAGTATTTCACAAACATAGTTGGGAACTTTTGAGCCATTCCTTACAGCTTAAGCTTTCTCAATGATACAGATTCCAGTCATGGGAACACCATAAATGATACAGATACCTTAAGTAAACATTCCAAATAATAAGCATCTCATCTATGATCAACCTGATTTCCCATCAATCTCGAAAAAGATTCCATGGTTTCTGTGTATTGGCCAAAAAGCAAGTAAAACATATTAACTAGCAAGTGTAGCCACCTAGAACGCACATGACACATATCAAAAGGCCGTTGTCAATGATTGACAATGGCAACACTTCCAGAAGACTTAAGTCATCTGACATAAGCTAACTCATGTTGGATACATATCCAAACGATTACCCAAACTGGATATGTCTATTGCCTATACACACGAGACATGAGTCGTCTCAATACAGACATTTTATTTCATGGTATTAAATGGTAAATGGAAGTTAAAGATTGTGAAACAGATCCACTAATTTTTGTGGGTACTTCACTTGGACCAACTTAAATATCTTGGGATGGAACTTGAGCTATTTTATCGATCAACTGATATGTATTACAGATTGGGCCCATTCGATATGTCAATTGCATGTATACATAGCCGTGTTGCCTGTGTAGCATGTAGCCATAGTGGTGGTCGTTTGGCTTGGAATGATTACCTATGTGGCAATTGAACATGTGGTGTGCAAAAAGAGTATTGGTTGGCTAAGTTATTTATTTTTAGTGCGAGCATATGCAAACTTCCGAACTGATCAGCATATGGATTGAAGTATAGGGAAAGAGATTATCAATATAATGGTAGATGATTATAAGTCAACATTTGCTTGTACGGCATGTTAAAGTCCAAATACAAAATTTTAAATGGTAGATGATTATAAGTCAACATTCACTTGTACAGCATGTTAAAGTCAAGTACAAAATTTTTAAAAGGGAGGGATACAGTAATGTCCCCCAGTATTCAGAAGTTGGATAACCATTTTTAAAAAAGACAAACGTACATGACAAGGTTCTGAATACCGTACCGGCTAGAGTACCGGTTTTCCTATTGGTATGGTACATACCGGTGAAATACCGGTCACCGTTTAGGATTTATCGTTTTTAGTGTTATTTTCCTACATAAAAAAATTTAGTACAATAAACACATTTATTAAAAAGAAAAAGAAAAAGTAGTCCAGTACCGTCCGGTATTTACCAATACCGACCGGAATGTCCGGTAATTGAAGCATAAAATAAATTTAAAAGTACTGTGGTACCATCTGGTACTGACTAGTATTTAAGGTGGAACGGAATTAGAGGTGTAGGGTAACGGATTTGAACAATATTAACAATACTGGTACGCTAAGAAGCACATACATGGATACAGAATAGGGACACAACACGACACCAACACCGACACCGACATGCGGACACATCATTTCTCCGAAAATTAGGACATAGACACATCGGGGACATGTCAAATGTGAGGCGTATTTTTATTATAGAGGTATGTTATGATTTCATATAAATGTCGTTGACAACATGTCCTAGAGTATCCACAATGTGTCTTTAAGTAAAAGAAATATAATAAAAACGTTGGACAAGTATTTACACACGTTCAATATGTGTCCGGAGAGTGTCGTGTCCGTGACCGACACGTGTTGGACATGGATACGTGAGGCCAATAGAGTGTAGACATGTCTGTGCTTCTTAGCCGGTACGGTACAGGATTCATAACCTTGGTACATGATATATTATCATAGGATATACATTCTATGTTACAAAAGGGACAAAGTATTCAATTATACTAGAATTTTATGCAGATCATGGACTCAGGTTTGGGACATCGGTGGGAGGTGGTCTTCACATGGGTTGGTTTCAAGCTTGTTTGGATTGTTATGGCCATGTGTGAACTCCTCCTTCAAAGTTCTTAGGATGAGCCAGCAAATGTAACAAGGTAATAAAATACAACAAGACAATGAAAGTTAAGCGAAGGGGGGAGAAGGTAGCGAGTTTTCATAACTAGGCCACAGAGAGGGTTGAGGAAGAAAATGAGAGCTTAATAGGGAAGGAGAAGGAAGCAAGTCTTCATAACTAGGCTGGGAGGGAGAAAATGAGAGCTTAAAAGGGGGGAGGGGATACTGTTTAAAGGAGAATGTGTAACAGAGGAGAATTTGATGGATGGGATGTTACAAATTGGTATTAGAGCTAAGGTAATAATTATGTAAACTGTTGTTGGGCTTTTAAGTTGGGATCACTTACTGAGGAAGTGATAGTGAGTAATTAAGCGGTTGATATACTTACAACATAAGAGAACATAGGTGGGTAAATTTTGATCATTAATTCGTAGTGCGTAAACTTTGGGTGGTTGGTGAAAAGGTACATCATTTTGGTTACTTAAAGGTACATCATGTTAGTTACTTAAATATATATTCTTAGATGCTAACTTGAACATATATCGCACTACAACTACTGGTTCATGAATTTTTGAGTTGTTTTAGAATTCCAAATTATGTATCTAGTCTGTGCTATATAAGCTATAATTATGTGTGCAGTGTTCCTCAGAGCACAAGTAAAACAGACAATAGTGTGGCATGATGGATTGTGTTGGAAATTTATTTATGCATATCTATCATATATCTGTATGTGCGCTGAGTTTTGCATTGACTTTGAACATCATTGCATTTGGTGCAAGAGTTTCAAGTTGTTCACAGCTACTGAATTTTGCATGGGCCATTTGTTTGATGGTGAATGCACTGAATGGTTCTTCAGTGTTGATATTTTAATTCAGGGTGTTAAATGGGTAATGGAAGTTAAAGATTATATAACAGGGTAAATGATCTTAACATGTATTTGACTTGTGAACGAAATTATCTTGCACTATTTTATCGATAACAATCCAAACAATAATGGGCATATAAACCAAAAGGCAAAATAATGGGTAGATAAGTATAGTGTGTTGTGAGGTACTGACAATATTGAATCCAATTCTAATGATACATAAAACAGGTATAAGGTACTCCCACCAATAATGGGTATATAAACCAAAAGGCACAAACAGATTCAAGGTAGACCATCATACCATGCTTTCGGCAGGTCATCAAGAATGCTGCTTGACAGGGAAACAGCCATGAGCATTGGGCGACCAAGCTGTATCATATCACCGCTACTGGGGGCGATTGCAGTCGAATCATCAGAAGAAGATGACTTTTCGTACTCCACGAACAAGTAGATCCCATAACCCACCATGGCCAGACCCACAAGAGTCAATAAGAAGTTCAAAAGCTTCAATATGCATTCCCAAAACCCCCGACACGCCATTATCTACAATCCTACACGTTCTTCCAATCACAAGTCAAAAATCCCTGCGAATAACCTTCTAAATTCATTGACTGCCCAAATCACTACAGTAAATGCCGAAATGTAATAACAGAAACTTAACCTTCTTTATTTCAACAGCAAAATATAATAATTAAGGCTTTGTTTGGACGGCTTGGAATCTTAAATAAGGGATTTCATGTCCAATTGGACCAATTCCAACAAAAGCATACAATGTTAAGAAATATGCTACTTGCAAAATTGAAGTCGAAGATGGATTAGAAGTAGGTAAAAAATGTATCGCATTGCAATCATTGTCGAACTACAACCATTCATATCACAATTGTTAAGTATCAATTTCGAAATCCATCGTAAATGAGCTATCAAACTCAATATGTGCCTGGGTTAACTATCAAAGCTGTATTCGGCGATACTCGTGAGTCATGGAAAAATGTCAAAGCACTTCATTTGAATCCCACGGCTATTCCAAACTGACCCTTAATTCACATCCAGCAAAAAAGGAAGATATACATTCAGATTTGACGAGATTTAAACTTGAAGCTCGCCATGAATTAGTGAATTCACATAAATTTTCTCAAAATTGTTCCCCACAACATTCCGTTGAGAACAATTTACCGTCGAATCAAAACAGAACCTAAGGAAAAATTCATCACTTCAATGGTGGAAATTGAGGTAATTAAAGGGACTTGTGATTCCCTATAGTCAGGCCGTGGAATGAAACGTATCACGAAGAAAGCTAAATAGCCCACTGCAGGAATTTTTTTTTTTTTTTTTTGTATGGAAAAAAGATGAAAGTTGAGAGAGAACTCATAAAAATCATGCCAAAATTGTGCAGAGAGAGCTTACAAAGGGAGGGGGTATGGTAACTGAGTTGCAGATTTGGAGGCTCCAAAGATTCGAAATCGGAGGGGAGAGAGAGAGGTTGAGGTGGTTCTGGAAATCGGAAAGGAGAAGAAAAAAGTCGCCCTTCTTTTTCCCTGTTTTCGTTTTCGTTTTTTTTTTTTTTTTCCTGTGTTTATCGCCTGCTGGATATTGATTGTGGCACCTCGACCTTCACTATGTGCACATTTGCCTTTCAAGTTTAACATGAGAGCATCCACAATGTAATAATCAAAACCAAAAGGATGTTAAAGTTAGTAATATGCGCTAAAAAAGTGCTTAGAGCATTCACAGTTGAATAAGCAAAATAAATAATTGTTAAAGTTAAGAATGTTGGATAAAAAAGTGCTCACATTAGAATAACCAAATTTAACAATCTCTTAATAACTCATCAAATTTTGGTTCTTCAAAAATCAAAGTTAGCAATATTTTGTCAATAATCAAATTTTATCTCTCAATCAAGTACACCAATATTACACCAAAACCTTCTCTCTCTTTCATTCTCTTTCTCTCACCAATGTTTTCAAAAAATAATTTTAAAAAATTGTGTAAATTTTAGATTTTTTTTTCTGTTTTTTTCAGAAACTTTTTTTTTTTACAAAAAAAAGTTCAAAAATTTTAAAAACTGTAAGTAAATAAAGTGTGTGTGGGCATGCGTGCCCGTTTCTTCTTTTTGGGAAAAGGATTTCTTTCCCTTCCCAAGCAGAGAAAAATACCGGTTCGCGGGAGTGCTTTTTAGCTGGACGTCAAGCGCTCACAAAATACAGAATCGCCACTTGGGTTTGAAGGTCCGACACCCAAGGAACCGCATTTCGAAACACTTGTCGCGCTGTTTTGATTTTGAAAAAGTTAATGAACCAGTCCGTCATAACCATATCTGGATTCAGGAGCCAGGTTACGAGAGGGAAAGGGTTTTATGGCACCCCTCTCGCCCAATCCGGAGATCGGTCTCTATTTAGGCATTTGCGAAAGATGTTTGTTTGCGATTCTGTTTGATTAATCAATTTTTAGCCAATTAGGACAAGGGAAGAGTTAATCGGGGATTAAAACTGTAACAATTTACAGGATGTGAAAAGATAGCATGGATGAGCAATTAATATAGGATGAGAACAGACTGTTGTGGGAATTTAAACAAACTGGAAGGCCCCTATTTTGGAGTGACGTGCGCAGGAAAAAACCAGCATGCATTGAACAAGTCACTGCACGTTGTTCACTCCTGCTCGCACAACTCCAAGACACGCACGCGCCGGTGATCTCAAACCCACAACTCTTATTCTCAAACCATCTGAGCTCTGGAAGGACCAGTGCACACCCAGGACAAATCGCGCAGTTCATATAGCAGCATAATATACAGTCTTAAGTAATGTTAAAGGCTAAAAAGCCCTGCAAATGAATAAAGCACCCCATAAACAGTGTGGGGATAGAATAACAGCCTCAATCCAAGTTACTTGTGCAAGGCCACTCACTAGTCAGAGGCAGACTATCGCGCGAAAGAGTCAGTCTGGCCCGCGAGGATGCACCCTGGCACTCTATCGCGCGATAGAGTGAGTCTGGCGCGCAATGGTGCGCCCTCGCGCATTGTCGCGCGATGGAGCCAGTCTGGCGTGCGATGGTGCGCCCTGGCACGGACCAATGTTTGGTTTACACATTTCTGGGTTCTGGGACAGGTCCAGAATAATCTCAGGGGTACTCCAAAACAGCAGAAACTCATATTGAAATACAAACTAGCAATTTATACTAAAGAAAGTAGTAAACTGATTTTTGTCATACTTAACAGTGATCTACATGAAATAAAAGCATAAAACAGTAGGAAACCAATCCCCACGCAGTCCAACACGTGCAACAACAAAGTGTCGCGCGCGAGAGTGAAACCGTTGCACGCTGGTCCTACCACGACAGTTTTTGAAACCTTGCTAGCTTTAGGACCAGGACTGGTATTGATTACCAGTCTTGGGCCTGCCAGCCCCCCTCAGAGATCAGAACAGAAAATAGAACAAATGTAAGCTATACCTTTGATTTTTGAGTTTGAAATTAAAGTGTTGAGTTTTGATGTGTTTGAGGCTTGATTGAGGTGTTTAAGTATTTTGAAGAATGTGAATTTGGAAGAAAAGCACTAGAGCTTGTGCTTAACCTTTCAATTTTTTGGAAACATTTAATGGAAGAACAAAGGGGGATATATATAGGAGGAGATGGAGGTGAATCTGATTGGAAACAAAGGAGTTCAGCCAGTCCACGAGGCCTGGCTAAAGTTGCATTGGTGGCCAACTGTCCATCTCAAGAAAGGTTGGTGGGAGATTGGTCTGTCGCGCGACGGAGTGAGTCTGGCGTGCGATGGTGCGCCCTGGCGCTTTGTCACGCGATGAAGCGAGTCTGGCGCGCGACGGTGCGCCCGGGCGCGGGATAGTTGTGCCCTGACGCGGACCAGTAGGGTTTTTGATTTTTGAAGAGGCTTAGGTTAGGTTAGGTTCAAGGGTTTTGCAAACACTCAAAACTCAAACACGCTATCATTCCCAGGGTGTTCTTGATCCATTTCATCATCGGGGAATCAAAAATCGTAAGTAAACTAATTTAGAAGCCCAGATTGGGGTGTCTACAGTGTGTTTTTCAAAATCTTTTTTTGAAATTTCAAAACTCTTTTATAGAAAACTGTTTTTTATACAAAATCTGTTTTTTAAAAACTGTATTTATAGTTTTTAAAATTTCAAAACTATTTTTGTAAATACAATTCTTTCAAAATTGTATTTACATTTTTTAAGTAAATAAAGTGTGTGTTTTTTGAAAAACTATTTTTGTTTCGAAAAACTATTTTTTTTTAACTGTTTGTTACATAAACTGTTTTTTTTTTCCCTTCAAAAACCGTTTTTTCAAAATATGCGTGAAATGAAGGGAAAAAGTTTGGAAGGCCCATTGGTTTTGATTATGGGCAAAAAATAACCAATGTGGAATTTGATATTGCTAACTTTAGCAACCTCTAAATGTATAATCAAAATCTGATGTGGTATATTTTGATTATTTATATTTGCTTATTCCACTGCTGATACTCTTACATTGTAATAGCCAAATTTAATAACCTCCTAGCAACTTATCAAATTTTGGCCATTAGGTAATCAAAACTAGCAATTTTTTTTTTACTGGACCCCACATCTTCTCAATCTAATACACTCATCATGGGAAAGTAAAACTCACTCTCCATAAAACAAATGCTTTATTGGTAGGTAAAACTTACTTTTCACTTTAACAAATGGTTATGCATTTAACAATATTGATCATTTTATGAATCTTAACAAATGCTCTTCACTTTCACTTATTTTACTAGAATGTCATTTAATAAAGACCATTAGATTGAGAAGAAAAAAAAACTGACCGTTAGATTTAAATTTTTGCCAACCCATTTTGATTATGGGCACAAAGTATAATGTAGGACTTGATATTGCTAAACTTTAACAACCTCTAAATGGATAATCAAAAGATGATGTGACAATTTTTGGTTATCCAATTTTGATTATTACATTGTGGATGCTCTGACGTGTTAGGTGTAAAATTTATTCTTGGAACTTGATAAAAGTGGGGAAAAAAAAACTAAGTGAGAGGAAGAGACTAAGCGGCCCCGGCCCTCCGAGCTCTTGAGTTTTTAAAATTTTTATTTTGTATATATCTGAATTTAAATATTATTGATAATTATTCGTGTATATTTATTCATAATCTTCATAATTTTGGTTTGATTTGATAAAAAATTAGTTATTTTACATTCACATTTCTCAATTTCTTTTATAAATAAAAATAAGCATGTGACAGTTAGAGTAATCTAAAGAAAAAAATAAAATGATTTGTATACTTTAACTACATTAGGCTCTAATCATTTCAATATACAAATGTAATTTATTAAAAAGCAAAAACTTTATGATATAATAAATATACGTTCCGATATAAAATATATGCCTATTAAACTTTATGCATGTACAAGTATGCAGGTGTTATGCGGAAGAGACAAGAAAGAAAAACAAAAAGAAAGGAAAAGACTACATAAATTAGAGCCAGTAGGATGTGGATGTGGATGCGGATGCGGGGGTGTGAGAGAGAGAGAGGAGGCAATCTTATACAATACGTTGTTACTCTTGGAATTTTTAGATTGTGAGTTTTAGTTGCATGGTCTTCTCCTCTACCGATCAAGTTTTTAAGTTGTACGTGGTTAATTTATAGTCATCTTTAAACTGTTTGTTGTACTTTCTTTGGTAGCGTATAGGATTGTTGAGAGTACGGGTTGTTACACAATAAATATTAAATAGTGATAATGTCAAAATTATTTTTTTAGTGCTAAAACTTCAGTGCATATAAGTCTTGTACACTGCACATGATACAAGTCTTTTATAAAGAAATTAGAAATAAATAAATATATCTCTATCTTATACTTAGGAGACGAACAAGGAAGCTATAAGTTAGAATATTTATTACATTATAATATTAATTTATAGTATTTAAATATTCATCCTCATCAATTATGTCACGTAAGTTTCCATCCTATCCACTTTTTGGTATTATGTTTTCATCTTTTCAGATAGTGAATTACTTATATTATCTTTTTGATAATATATTCATATGTATGTATATTTACTTCCTAAATTAATGGGATTGTAGTAATTACAGTTTCGTAAAATCATGGGATCATTAATGGATAAGAATGGGGGAATTTTGAATTCTCAATTTTCAAATCCTTAATGGATATATTTTAGACCATTATCTCTCAATAATTTCTTGAATTTTTTGTATTTTTGTAAATTGGTCCTATTATATTTTAAATTTACGTGAATATGATTCGACCAATTGCACGAAAATTCATTTTTTCATGAACTATTTCTGCAAAATTACCATGAAATATATTTTTCGAAATATGGTGGATAGTCAAGTCGACAATATTTTTTTCATGAATACACTATGATTTATATTTAACTTGAATCAAATCAAAACAATTGTGATTTAATGAATACACCATGATTTACTTAAAAAATATACATCCGAGACATGATTTCATGAACTAAATGGAATACACCTTGTTTTTTAGGAATACACCATGATTTTATTAATAAACCATGAATAAAATAAATCATGAAATCGTAAACAAATTAACCATGAAATACATTTGTAACCGAAAAAACAAAAAATAAACAATGAAATACATTTGAGACCACAAAATCAACCATGTTCTCAAATGTCTCAAACCAAAAGAACAAACAAAAAACCATGAAACACATTAACCATAAAATAAATCATGTTCTCAAATGTCTCAAACCGGAAAGCAACAAATACAACAAAAAACAACCAACTTCTGTTGCGCCGGTGAGATCTGCCAAAAACAAACCCTGTCCAGATGGATTTTGCCGCCTGTCCCTTCGTCTCCACTTTAAACTTGGACTGTTGCACCAAAAGATTAATTGGTGTTGAATCTCATGGCATAGTTGAGGCCACGTTGCATAGTGGCTAGTGTGTTGTCGGCCCAGTTCCACCACCAAAGTAATAAACAAAAAAAATAAGTAACCAAAATTGACATACTCTACCATTGTAAATGACATGTCCTGTCAATACCACCATCATGAATCTGTCAGGCGATGAAGCATGGTGATAGGCGACGACGATGAAGGCGGCCATGGGTGACGGGTTCAGTGATGGAGGCCGATGGAATGGGCTAGGAAAGAAAGAGGAATTTAAAAATTTTGTAACTTGATATGGGAAGCGTATGATTGGGGATTTATATCCCAAAATCACAGTGACAACCTTCAAGTTCAGGATGAAAATGTTATGTTTTGGTCCCAAAAGTCAATGCCTTAATAATCAATTCCTAGAAATTCCTAAAATCTTGCCTAGGATGAAAAAAGTTATGTTTCGGTCCCTAAATTCAACGCCCTAATAACCAATTCCTAAAATCAGAGGATAATGCTTTATGGGGGAATAAGGGCAAAGTTGGGTTTATCAAAATTTGAGGATGAAAACATAACTCAAAAAAATGGGTAGGATGAAAACTTACGTCAAATACAAGTTGAGGATGAATCTTTAAGTATCCTGTCCCATTAGCATGCATCCAGTAGGAATTGATTGGCACTAACAAAAACAATTTTGACATTATTATTTCCCTAAATATTTGGCATTGGACAATTATTTAGTGCTCCTAGAGTTTTGCCACGTGGTGACCCAAAAGTTTTGAGATTGGTTATTATTGTAGGAAGCTACTACAGAAACCGATCACACGCATAGACCGTGTGTACACACGGATGATCCAAGTTGTTCAATAATTTTAAAATAAAAAATCAATTGGGCTTGCGAAAAATCAGCTCCATCCGATATGTTTACGTGCTCGATCCAATCTTTCCTTTATTCTTCCAATCTTTCCATTTTTTTCAGTTTTTCAAAAATGAAAAGATTGGATCAAACACCTACATATATTGGATAAAGCTGATTTTTCACAAGTCCACTCGGGTTTTTTTTTTAAAATTAGTGAAAGGCTCAAATCATCCGTGCGGGACCTAGAGTGGGTCTCGTGTGGCCATGGTTGATTTTTGTAGGATTCTCGATTATTGTAGGTCATTTATGGAACAGATGACACATGGCACACTATTGTGTTCACACTAATTTTTTTTGGTGAATAAATTGTGCCAATTTTACATGTTGTTCACACCAAAGTTGTCAATACCGTACCGGCCAGCGTACCGTTTTCACTACTGGAATGGTACGTACCGGTACCGGGCTGTATCCCGGTACCGTTCCGGATTTACCGCAATTAATATTTTATATATATATATTTAATATATGTCTACCATATTTAAGTATAAATATAAAAAAAAAAATAAAAAAAAAAGAGAGAGGGTAATTTTGTACCGGCCGGAACGCCGGAAAATGGCCGGAACGCGCCGGTATTGTCCGGTACACCCGGTATCGGCCGGAACAGGCCGGTATTTCAACCGGAACGGAACACGACTTTTTGCGTTCCGTTTACGCACCGGTACGGTACGTACCGGCCGGTACCGACCGGTACGGAACGGATTTGACAACCTTGGTTCACACTAATGAACAACTTAATTATAAGTGCGAACAACTTGTGATTTTTGGTGAATAAATTGTTGTGCACAACTTTTTCATTAGTGGAAAACACCCCTTCATACTCCTAATCTAATAGCACCAAATAACCTCGCGTTTGGCATTTGATTCATTGTCACATAATCAATTCTCAAACCTTTCCTAAAATTGTCAAAATTGGGAATCTCTCCAAAAAAAAATTGTAGATTGCTTCTGCATTTTCCAACCATTTAGAATTTATAAACCCAAGAAAATGTTTCTTGTGGGGGTTTGATTTGTCGGGACCTTGACTTGAGTTTGTATTCCTCCTCCGCTGCTCCGTTCCCCTGTCTCTGGACCTACAACAAGTCACTAGGGCTGTGGAAGCCCAGTGACCCTCCGACGATCAAGTTAGATGTAAGGAGAGAAGTTTAGGTCTAGATTAGGGTTAGGGAAGAATGACATACCTCTTAAAGGTGAGTATCCCTTTATATTTATAGACCTAGGTTTACTTGGCCTCCAAGTTAGCGCGTGAAGGATACGCTCGGGTAACCGTCTCGGATGACATCACAGATGACGCACCAGATAAGGCGGTTACGAAGCACATGTCCAGACCTGGCCTAGGTGATCCTATCTGCCACGTATCGTTCTTGGTCCCCTCTTGTTATGCTACATTCTTTCAAGAGACCTTAGCGGAATGCTTGCTTCGGTAATTCACCGGAGCACTAACAGGAGATTCAATGCCGAGCGAGTAACAGAAGGATATACACTGTGGCCCGCCTATATAGTCCTATAGATCGTACCAATATGAGACCTCGGTTAACGGTGGTCTGGCCAGGTTACTGAGGCCATAACCGAAGCCTCCACAATAGCCCCTAGAGACTTGCACCCCTGCTTCAGGGTCTTGACCTCATCACACGAAACATCAGGCCTTGATCTCCTTTTTTAGAGAACTACCGGAGAGTACGCTTGCCTCGGTAGATTTCATTCAACCTGCGCCAGCGGCGAGAGCCACGTGTCAGCGGTTGCCGAGGTCTCAGAATAGAAAGGCTGTCTCGGCACGGGCCATGTCAGTTGATTGGTACGAAACGTCGCTTCGGTGACACGCGTCATTACGCCTATGGTTTGAATATCCGGCTCCTGTCCTCGGTGCAGAGCCCCTGATACTGGCCATCCAATGATAACACGCGTCGAAGATCTGACGGCTCGGTGCATAACGCTTCATTTCCCGCGCAGCCCTCCATCTCTCCCATTATAAATAGGAAAGACAGAGGTGAGACGATTACTTTTCCTCCGCTTCTGAAGACGAACCGCCGCCACCACCCATTTCCAGCTTTCAATCGAGATTTTGAGTGTTTTGAACGCGGATTTCGACACGAAACCCAGGTATGACGATCTTCAGTTGCTGGTTTTCATGTTTTGATCATTTTCTTCAAGTTTTCTTCCCTTTAATCCACATTCCTTACGCGTTGTGGTTGTACCGCCGTTCGCCGCTGTTCTTAACTTTTTTGAGGTCTAAATTCAACCCGAGGGCCATATTCATCCCGAGGCCAATCTTCAACCTGAGACCATAGATATAACCACTGGCCTCGGGGACCCCTCCCGGAGAAGGGTCCCCGGAAATCTACCAAGGAGCGATGACCATTCCGTCCCATTTGCTAGGTCATGTTGCTTTCCCTGGGCATATAGCTAACGGGCTTTTGCACACACATTTTTTTTGCTAGGTAGGGGCGAATGGTTGTTGAAGTCTGCAGTTCCAGCAGCTCTTCTTCTACTAATCTTGAGGAGATCTTTGAGAAGTGTCGTGCCCAGGCCTTTTATCGAATTCCGTTGGACGCCATTGAACCCTCGGACCCTCTTAGAGCTTCACGTCTCATCACAGCCTTCGTTCCTTGGGAGATGGAGGTTCCCAGTACATCGGGCCATGGATCGGGCTCATTCGCCGATGCCCCCGAAGAGGTTCGGGGACGAAGGAGGCCGATGAGGCCGTGTCCCTATCTGAACCAGTACTTCAATGGGATCCTGGCTACCTACGCCGAATTCAAAAGGGTTTACAGCATCCCTCTGGACGTAGAGGTTCGGCTGCTTCCTGACAACAACCCTAAGACCCTTCCTCACCGACCTGGGGAATTGATTTTTCCCTTGATGGCAATTACTGAGGGAGGGGTTAGGTTCCCCCTTCACCAATTTGTCCGACGAGCACTCCGAACCTTTTCTTTTACCTCTTCCCAGCTCACGGTGAACTCTTACCGAATTATCGCCAGCGTCATCGAGCTGAGGAGGCAGTTCAACTTGACCTTCAGGGTCGAGGAACTCTTCGGCGTGTATCTCATGGGAGTCAATCGGGAGAGCAACCGATACTACCTCTCATGCAGGACGGGATATGACACTTTCCTTGTCGACCATCTCTCCGACTCCGAGGAGTGGGTGAACATTTATGTCTCGGTAACCAAAAATTTTATGTTCGGACCCGGGGAGAATGCGGATACCACTACCAGGGTGCAGTTTGGGACCGGGGCTCCTGGTTGGTAGAAATTACTCTTCGGTAGATGCTTTGCATGTTTTTGTTATGCCCTGCATACTAATACTGATCCTTTGTTTTGGTTTTGCCCTGCAGCCGAGGAAATCATTCAAGAGCTTCGGGAGAGAGCTAACCAGGCCCGAATTACAGCGGCCTTCTCCATTCCCATCACTAGTCGATTCGCGCCAGAGCTGCTTGGGTACGTCCCAACTTACACGAGCTTTTTAAAGAAGAAGCCGAGGCAGCAAGGGGTCCCGAGGGCAGGCCGAGGATGAAGCAGAGGGAGAGGATGAGGACAAGGGGAGAGGAAAAGAGGAGAGGGTGCGACCGAGACCGAGGAGAGTAACTCCGGACCTCGGGGCATCCTTCGCGAGGAAATTGACCGAGATACTCCAGAGAGAACCGGGCAGAGCAAAGAGATGGTGGGTCCTGGAACTCGCGAGGTGCTGAATCTCAGGCGCCGGAGGCCGGCTGGTCGGGGCAGGGGAACAGTCCCCAGTAAGCCAGGCGCTGGGACTTCGAGGGCAACTCTTGTTTCACCACAGGTGCCCCCGGAAAAGAGGGCTCGGCGTGAGGAGGGGACGGAGAAGGGGGAGATCAGGAGACGATCCTGATCAAGGAGGAGCAGGGAGAGCCCGGGGGGGGGGGGGGGGGGGGGGGGGAGGGAATCGGTGGAGCAGAGGAGGGTTCCTGGGTCAATCCGAGGGAACTCCCCTGGGCTCCAGAGTTTCGCCATTTCGCCGGACGCTAGATCCATCATGCCGACAGTGTCAAGAACCTCGGTGTGGCCTTCGAGATGCTCCGAGGGAGCATTCTTCTGAGGGATGCCCAGGCTATCACGGGCTTGACCGAGGACGTCACGACCGAGATAGCTCAGGCTCTTTTCACTGTAAGTTACTGGTTTGCGTCCTGCTCTTTTCAATCTAAATATTTGCACTTGGTGAATCTTCTTTACTCTTTGTTTACAGGCGGGTGCTTGGGCATTGGCTATCAATGACCGGTGCATGGCGTAGGAGAAAGAGATCGAGAAGCTGAATTGGGAGTTGGCCCGGAAGGAGGAAGACCTCAAGCTGGCTCGGGAGACTTGCGAGCTCTACCTGGCAGACTTTCAAAGGTGTGACAGGGAGAGGGTGCAGGCAGAGGGCAGGGCCGCCAAGGCTGAGGAGGATGCCAGCACCCTGCGAATCACCCGGGCCACAGAGGTTGACTTCGCGAGGAAGACAGGCTACGATGAAGGTTGGGACGCAGCCGGAGTAGAATATAAAAAGCAGGTTCGGGAGATCGAGGCTGAGCTGCATCGGGACCGTTTCTTGGACAGCCTTCGATATGGCCATGAAGCCTTGGTGAGGAGGCTCAACCTCCCTGAAGACTTCGATCTCCGAACAATTCCCGAGGCGCCTCCCGAAGAGCTTGTCCTGCCAGAGGAAGAGGAGGAGGTGGTAGTGCCCGTGGACCAAAACCCCGGGAACCAAGCTGATCCAAATGCCCCCGCGCCCGAGGACCAGCTCGACCCCAATGCTCCTACTTAGGATAGTGTCCTTTCCCCCCTTTTTTTTTTTTTGAAATTTCATGTCTTTTGTTTTTGTAGCTTTGACTGGACAGCTCCGGACATTTGGAGTTTGCCGTTCCAGGGCTTGTAGATATTTGATACCGAAGCTGTACCTTTTTGTTTATGATTTGGCGCTTAAAACTTATGATGCCTTGTGAATGAATGCTTTCTTTTCTTGAATGTTTTCTTTGGAATGCTTGTCTGATTGGTTTACTGCTTGGGTGATGATACCCCTGCTTCGGTGAGATTTGTAGATTTGTAAAACAATTTTAACCGAAGCATTAACCAAAGAATTTTGCCAAGCATAGAAAGGATGTTTATTCAGGGAAATGTGACCTGATCCGGAGCCCCTGCTTTAGGAGGGTCAACAGAAATCGAATTATAGAATCAAAAGCAAGCATCGATTGAATTTTGAATTTTCATGCTCCTGCTTGTTAACGAAAATAAGCCTAGCGAGGAGTAGATGCGTGAGATGGTGGTACCGCTTGGGGACGTAGGCCAAAGTCGCAAAGGGATATGGCCTCGGCCAAAGGTTCAGGACGCAGCAAGTCCGAGGAGTGAGAGGCTTTTGGTGAGTCGGTATAAGGGGCTTGGGAGGAAGTCGAGTATCCTTAAAGCGAGTGACCAGAAGTCCAAATGACCAAAGAGGCCGGGGCGACTTAGTGGGAATTTTGTCTAAGGGTATTACCTACGGGAGAACAATATCCCTGAAGTCGGTGTAAAACGGTCCGGGCAAGAACGGATCAAGTGTAAATAATTTAAACAGCAAAGGGGTACGAATAGTGCCAAGGAGAGAATTCTCATTCAAACTTGTTGGAGTGCTGTCATTACATAAGCAAGTTGCCTTCGAAACTTTAAAAGAAAATGCAACATAATAGAGATTAATTGGGCTTTGGTAACCGAGTACTATCCATAGAACTTCTTCAAGTTGTTTGCATTCCATGTTTTAGCAATGGGGGAACCATCCAACTTCTCCAATTTGTAGTTTCTTGATCCGAGGTGCTTGAGAACTCGGTAGGGCCCCTCCCAATTGGGCATTAGCTTTCACTTTTTGGATTTCTCCACTACTTTTTCCCAGACGAGATCGTCAGGCTTGAACAACCTAAGGCGGATGCTTTGGTTGTAACCTTTTGCAATCTCCTGTTGGTACGATGCGAGCTTGATCCTTGCGTTGTCACGTTCCTCTTCGGCTAAGTCGAGGTCCGAAGCAATGCTGTTGTTGTTGACCGACTCATCAAAGTTTTCTGTACACATTGTTGGAAGTCTGACTTGGAGACGGATGACCGCCTCCATTCCGAATGCCAAGGAGAAAGGAGTGCGACCAGTGGATCGCCGGGGCATAGTGCGGTAGCCCCAGAGTACCCTGGGTAGCTCTTCCGGCCACTTTCCTCGGCGTGACTCGAGTCGTCACTTAAGTCCAGATGAAATTGCATTGTTTGCAGCCTCGGCCTGTCCATTACCCTGGGGGTAAGCCGGAGTGGATGTGTCCCATTTGATGCCGTACTCATCTAATAGGGCTCGATATTTCTGTTCAATAAACTGCCTTCCGTTGTCTGTAATAATGGCGAAAGGGACACCGAAGCGTGAAATGATATTTCGCCGAACGAAACGAATGATGTCTGTTTCTTCAATAGTTACCAAAGGTTTGGCCTCGACCCACTTTGAGAAATAGTCTGTGGCGGTTAGGAGGAACTTAAATCCTCCTGGGGCAACGGGGAGTTTACCAACGATATCCATGCCCCATTGGGAAAAAGGCCAAGGGCTTGTGAGGGGACTAAGATCTCGAGCTGGCTGGGGGATGATAGGGGCGAACATTTGACATTTCTTGCAGCTTTGACGAACTCTTCAGAATCCTTCTTCATTGTCGGCCACCAATATCCTTGGGAAATGGCTCGGTGAGCGAGGGACCGACCGCCGGAATGGCAACCGCTGTCGTCGGAGTGGAGCTCTTCAATGATGCCCTGCTTGGTGTGGGTGTGCAACCAGTAGATATGGCCCGATAAATGATCTTCGGTAGAAGTTCTCGTTTGGATTGAGCTAGAAGAGAATGGCCTTATTTCGGAGTCGGTGAGCCTCATTTTTGTCATTGGGAAGGGAATCGTCTCGCAGGTAAAGGACAATTTCGTCCATCCAGCTCGGGCCAAGCTCTATGTTGAGTACCTCCTTATCTAGCACTTCAAGCTCGAAACTGGGCTTGTCAATGGAGTTGAAGGAGATGGAACGGTGTCCTGTAGACGAGCATATCGAAGCGAGTCCTGCAAGGGCGTCGGCGTCGGCGTTTTGTTCCCTGGAAATATGCTCGACTCTGATTGCTTTGAAGCATTTAATGAGCTGGATTGCGGCGCTGAGGTAGGTACGCATGCAGTCATCCCGAGCTTCATATTCCTCGGAGAGTTGGTTAACCACCAATTGGGAGTCGCTATAAACAACAAGTTCTTTGATGCCAATGGCTTCGGCAGTCTTGAGTCCCGAGATTAGTGCTTCATATTCGGCCTCGTTGTTAGAGGCTAGGAAGTTGATGGATAGTGAGCTTTCGTGCAGGACACCGGAGGGCGAGAGGAGAACGACGCCTGCTCCTGCACCTCGGCTGTTGGAGGCGCCATCGACGTACATTTTCCAAACATCGCCGTGAAAAAGCTGTCAGGCTGTGCTAGGGTTGGCTTGGAGTACTGCCTCGGTGTTCGGGGTGGGAGCCGAAGCGGGCGTGTTGGGCGGCATAAGCTCGGCGATGAAGTCGGCGAGCACCTGGGCTTTTATTGCTATCCGAGGCTGAAAATAGATTTCAAAATTGGCAAACTCAATGGCCCACTGTGAGATTCGGTTGGAGAGATCGGCCTTCCGGAGGAGAGACTTGAGAGGGTATTCGGTAAGGACGATGATACGGTGTGACTGGAAGTAGGGAGCGAGCTTCCTGGAAGCTGAGATGAGGGCAAAGACGAGCTTTTCTAATGGTAGATAACGCGTCTCGGCGGGAGTCATTGTTTTGCTGGAGTAATAGATTGGCTGGTGCTCCCGATCCTCCAGGCGGACGAGGACCGAGCTGACAGCATGCGGAGAGACAGCTAGGTAGAGGAACAAGTCTTCCTGGTCCCGAGGGGTGACGAGGAGTGGAGCCTTAGAAATATACTCCTTTAGTCGTTGGAGGGCTCGGTCACAGTCTTCTGTCCAATTGAAGCTCCGTCGGCTGCCTTTTAAAAGTGCGAAGAATGGCTCGCATTTATCCAAAGAACGGCTTATAAACAGATTCAGGGCTACGGCCATGCCGGTCAAACGCTAAACATCATGCTTGTTGTGGGGAGCCGGGAGTTGATTAATAGCGCGAATCTGGGAAGGATTGGCCTCAATACCGCATCGGGAGACGAGGTGGCCGAGAAATTTGCCGGAACTAACACCGAAGATGCAATTCTCGGCATTGAGGTGGAGTTTATGGCTCTTGAGTATCGCAAAGACTTCGGCGAGGTGAGTTAGATGATCACCGACGCGCAAACTTTTGACCACCATGTCGTCGATGTAAGCCAGCATACTATCGCCTAGTAGCCATTCGAACATCTTGGTAACCATTCGTTGAAAAGTGGCCCCGGCATTTTTTAAACCGAAGGGCATAACAAGGTACCCGAAGATGCCATGGGGGGTGATGAAGGCCGTGTTCTCGACATCGCCTTTGCTCATGGCAATCTGGTGGTAGCCTCGATAGGCATCCAAGAAGCTAAGTCGCTCGTGTCTGGAGGTAGCGTCGACGAGCTGGTCAATACGAGGGAGTGGAAAGAAGTCCTTTGGGCAGGCGTCGTTGAGGTTTGAGTAATCGACGTAGACTCGCCATTTGCCATTCTTTTTCTTGACTACGACGGTGTTGGCCAGCCACTTGGGATACTGGACTTCTCTGATTGCCCCTGCGTTCAGGAGTCGGTTAACTTCTTCAATAACGGCCTCAGAATGAAGAGGAGAGGACCGTCGTGCCTTTTGCAAGACCGGGCATTTGGCTCGGTCGATGTTGAGTTCGTGGCAAATGAAGGAGGGGTTGACCCCGGGCATCTCATATGGGGTCCAAGCGAACACTTCGATGTTCCGGTTGAGAAAAGCTACCGTTTCATTCCGATCAGTATCACTAAGTGAGGAACTGACAAGGAAGAAGCGGGAACTGTCTTCGGTTATTGGGATGGTGGCCACGTCTTCTATGGTTTTGTCGTCGGGGGGTCTACCGACGTCCTCCAAAACTGGGGCCTCGGGACTTCAATGAGATTAACCCGGGAGGTCTGTTTGTTACTTCGAATGGCGTTGATGTAGCACTTCTTGGCCGCAGTTTGATCTCCGTACAAGTCTTCCTAGTGCCCGTGAGTGCCAATGAAACGGACCACTTGGTGATAGGTGGAGGCAATCGCTTTAAGCCTATGCAACCAAGTGCGTCCGACAATTGCGTTGTAAGGGCTAGGGACGTCAACTACCACAAATTCCATTTCAAGAGTCACCGAGCCGGCACGAACAGGAAGAGTGATCATACCGATGGGCCAGACAGAAGCTCCGTTGAAGCCGATAAGAGGAACTTCGGAGGGACGGAGGTCAGAGTCGGGAATCTTTAGATCCTTGAACAGAGAGTAGTACATGACTTCGGCCGAGTTGCCCTGGTCTACGAGGACGCGACGGACGTTGAAAGTTTCGATGCGTAGCGTGACCACGAGGGCGTCGTTGTGGGGAAGCTGGATGCAGTCGAGATCCTTCTCGGTAAATGTTATTGTCCATTTGGAACCATCATCGGTTCTGGGGCGTTTTGGTTCAGGACCGACTAACATGACCTGCTTGGAGGAGGAGGCCTCGTTCAGCTCGGCCCGGATGATGCGAGCGGCCTCAGGGTTTAGAGGACCGTGTATGACATGGATCGTCTGGACCTCTTCCTCGGTGTTTGTTTCGGTCCGTTGTGCCCGAGCCGTAGTCTTCTCGTGATCGATGAAGTTGGCGAGGTGGCCACCCGCAACAAGTTGTTCCAAGTAGGCCTTGAAGGGCTTGCATGCTGTGGTGAAGTGACCCTGCTCGTTGTGGTAGCTGCATCGGACGATGGGATTCTTGATTTTCCCATTTTCGGTTCCTAGCTTTTGATTTAGGAAGGAGAAAAAAGGCTGATCCTTCACTTGATCGATGGTCCGGTAGATAGGAATGGTGAATACGGTTTTCTCAGCATTGAAATCGCTTGGTTTTGGTCCCCTCCTCGACGACTGCTTGATGGTGTTGACCTGTTTCTTCGGTGTTAGGACAGGTGCGGGAACCGGTGTGGATACCGAGGTATTTAATGTCTTTGAACATGTAGGCTTCCCGATGCCTCTCTCTACCTTGGACTTGATGAGCTGACACCAGCCCTCAATTCGAGTCATAAGGTCCCTTCATAGAGTTTGGCTTATGGTGAGCGAGGTCGTCGTAGACTTGCTCGTCCTGGGAGGTGAGACCGAGCTTGAATCCTTGGGCTGAGATGATGCCGTCGCAACCCTCTATCTCATTGAATAGTTCCCAGTAGCGGCCGGCGTACTGCCGAAGTGTTTCGTCATTCCTCTTGCGGAGGGCTAAGAGGGAGTCGATCTCCTTCTCGTGCTTGTTGCTAGTTACGAACCGGGCCATGAAGGCATCGCAAAGGGAATCGAATGAAGAAATTGACCGAGCCGGGAGTTGATTGAACCAGGTGAGGCCCAGGTTGCCGAGGCTTGCAGGAAACACTTTGCATAAGAAGGCATCGTCCGAGGGTTCGTTCCGAAGAAACAAAGACATGACGAGTTTGTATTGAACCAAATGAGTGTATGCCTCGGTCTTGCCGTCGTATTTGGCAAACTTTGGTTGGGTGAATCCTTTGGGGGGGGTAACCGAGTCGATCTCTCTCATAAAGGGGGAGGTCGTGAGTCGTGTAAGTCGTGCGTCGCGATGAGGTCGGATCGAACGGTCAGGGCCGTCTGGACGCTCAATCGCTGTACTCTTCTTGGGGACAAGTTTGTCCAATCGTTCATATTCCTTTCTCTTTGGAGCAACACTAACCGATCTTCTGGGAAAGCGCTCTTGGCGGTGATGGCGACAGCTATCCCGAGCAGAGGGCTCGAGGCGCTCAGTGATCGGGCTCTTGCTGTGTGCACCGCCGAGGTGCAAGACGATGGGACTTCTAGCTCTGGGGCCCTTCAGGCACTCGCGATATCCTCTGGTCTAGATTTCTACAAGGCCCTCATCTCCTCTGGCTGCCCTTGTGAGGCTAGGGGTAGATTCCCGGCTTGTCTTGCCCACTAGGACCGAGTGGGTGGAGGAGGCAGAGACGCTCCCAGCACCGAGCCTTTTGAAGGCCGATGGTCTCCTTTGAAGTTGCACAGGGTAGCGGGAACGGTCCCTGTGCGATGTGTCTTTTGGGGCTCGAGCGTCCGCCGCTCTTGGTGACTCGAGATGATCGTTGACGGAGGGGCGGTGTCTATGTTCTAGCAGGTGACCGACTTCGTGACTGCGAGGGGGAGTGTGACGGTCCTTCCTTCTGCCGCGACTCCCAGAGGAATGAGACAAGGAGATTTGGAGGAGGTGTTTGATCTCCGCCAACTCATCTCGGACGTGTCTGTCGCGCTCCATCACCATCGTGAGATCGTTGACTTTCCGCTCAAGATGGCGGATGTAGGAGTGGAGTTCGGAGGATGGGCCTGTGTCTGGAACTGACGCTTCGGCGCCAATTCCCGACGGATACATGGGTCTTTCCTAGGGCTGCTGCTCCGCCGGAAGCCAAGCTGTGATCCACGAGGGAATCGAGCCCGTGGGGCGGTACCACCGTGATGCGCGTCGTCGATCTCAACCATGTTCGATTCAAGAACGCTGAATGGAGCAGAAAAAAGGGGAGGAGGTGGAAGCTGAAAGGGGGGCTAGCTCCCCAGCAGAGTCGCCAATTGTGGGGGTTCGATTTGTCGGGACCTTGACCTGAGTTAGTATTCCTCCTCCGCTGCTCCGTTCCCCTGTCTTTGGACCTGCAACTAGTCATTAGGGCTGTGGAAGCCCAGTGACCTTCCGACGATCAAGTTAGATGTAAGGAGAGAGGTTTAGGTCTAGGGTTAGGGTTAGGGAAGAATGGCATACCTCTTAAAGGTGAGTATTCCTTTATATTTATAGACCTAGGTTTACTTGGCCTCCAAGTTAGTGCGTGGAGGAAACGCTCGGGTAACCATCTCGGATGACATCACAGATGACGCACCGGATAAGGCGATTATGAAGCACATGTCCAGACCTAGCCTAGATGATCCTATCTGCTACGTATCATTCTTGGTCCCCTCTTGTTATGCTACATTCTTTCAATAGACCTTAACGGAATGCTTGCTTCGGTAATTCACCGAAGCACTAACAGGAGATTCAATGCCGAGCGAGTAACAAAAGGATATACGTTGTGGCCCGCCTATACAGTCCTATAGACCGTACCAATATGAGAACTCGGTTAACGGTGGTCTGGCCAGGTTACTGAGGCCATAACCGAAGCCTTCACATCCCTCATGTACGTAGATAATGGTCCTTCATACATAATGGTTTGGTTTTATTTTGATTTATATCATATTATTTTGCATTAGTTGTTATTCCAGTAAAAATAGGTTTCAAAATACTTCTGTATTACTACATTTTGCATAGTAACTTGTTGGAAATGTGAGAACACGAGGACTGTGAGGGAAAAAGTCACCCGTTCACCAAAAACAAATTTGTCACTAAAAGCAAAAAGAAATCTGATCCATCAAAGTTTGGGGCTGGCGTGATGAAGGAATGAGTACCAATTTCAATCCGCTGATAATAAACTCTCAAATGAAAAAAGATTGGAAACTAGTAAATGAATACAGCCCAAGCAAAAGGGAATATTTTCTGGGTCTAAACGTATGACTTTAGTGGGCCATACGACAAGTCCAGTTGAAACTACATCAACACTGGGACAACGTCTCCGACAATCCAGTTCAGTAAATTGAATTTTATTTTGAAAAAGTTACGATTCACGACGGTGTGGTGGTTTACACATTTTTTCTGCATAAATCTTGACCATTGGCTTAACACATATTTTTCCTGTACAAATCTCCATCCTTCATTCAACTTTGGTATTTTGGTAAATACTTTGCATTTTCTGGAATAAATGGTTGAGTAATGATTTTTTCAATTTTGGTGATGATTTTGCATTCTTCTTATCTTCCATACATATGACTCTTTTTTTAAATTTCTTCAATGTTAAATGGAAACCACATCTATATAGACGATTTTCTTCTTTCCTATTATGTTACAGCTAACCTTCCATTATTTGTGTTGCTATTTTTTATACTATTTTCTATTGCTATTTTTTATGCTATTTTCTATTGCTATTTGCCGTGCGCTCTCTCTCTCTCCCTAGTAAAAGGTTGGTACTGTATCACTTCATTTTTTTTTACTTTTGTTTGTTGTAGACACCTCCCAAACGGGGCATCGCCATATAGATTGATTGTGTTTGTTTGGTTCTACTTCATAAACCAAGATCGTGGATATTCCCATGGCTAGGAACATCGCCACATGATAGCGGTCATCATCAAAATAGAGTCGCCACTTAGTTTAAAAAAACTAGGAAAAACAGATAGAGATTCCGAGTACGGGAGTCAAGGGTACAATAAGGGTAAGGTGTTAGGCACCTCTCTTTGCCCAGTCGTGAGACTGGCCCATAATCATCTAACACATGATTAGTACTTGCTTTATTTGATTCTGAACACATAAACTGATTTTAGCCTTTAAACAGTTGATATGGTGAGCCAGAACAGTAATGAAAGCATGCATCAGGAATTAGTAGAGAACAAACAGGCTGTCCCAGAGGATGGATCCCTCGGCCGGTGAATAGATGTCACGGCCAAGGAATCCTTCTAGATTGATGTATCGGCTGTGGGAACGATGTCCCAGCCGATATTCTTCCTCACACCAGAATACGAACAGTTAATAGAAAGAACTAATTAAAAGTAATAAATGAGAATTAAATCAAACCATAGGCCCCTGAGTCTCACCACCTTGATCCCTCTGTTGCTTGATTGCTTTGGATTGATTGGGATTGACTGATTTTGCTCCTCGAAACCCTAGGTTTAAGGTTTGAACTTCGGGGTTTGATCATCAGATTAGCGGCTGCCTTCAGAAGGTTAGGGCTTTTGTAGTGGGGAGTTCAGAGAGTATAATGGCAAAATTTTGTGGCTTTTGGGAGTGATTGAGTGTATCAATTGTTGTATTTTCGGAGCCCTAAGGGCTCCTTTATATAGGCACCGGATGACATCGCTCCAACCAATCACATTGCACGATTGAAATTGGAATTATAGGGCAACTCTAACTCCTCATGGTAATCGCCTTGCGTAGCCCGAACGCATCGGAATTTGGCTGCTAGGGTTTTGGTGAACGGATCAAACGATTGATAGAATGTTTCAAAATCTGGAAAATAGACGATCTGGCGGTCAATTAAAGGATCTGGTAGCCGAGGAATTGGTGTTGCGGCCGAGTGATCGATCTCTCACGGAGATTTTCAAATAATAGGCTTCACGGGTGAAGAAATGATGCTGAGGCTGTGAGATCAATGTTACAGCCGATAGAAAGATTCTCATAGAATTCGGTATTTCTGTCTGAAAGGTTATTTGGCTTTGAATTGGGTCCTCTAAGTGGCTAGAAGTTCTCACCATAAGTCCTAAGGTTCACAAGAAGTCAATCAGCAATCACTGTATCTATATCATCATCGGGTTGGTCCCCAAGGTGGGACTTAAAATAATCGTTAAGTCAAATTGGGGTGTCTAGAGATGCCCTTCTTTGACTGAACTTAGACGGATCATGAGACATATTTATGTAAGAGTCAAAACTGTAAAAGCAACTCAATTTGGGCCAACCACTATTCCAAGGGTTTTTGAAAAAGGTTTTATTTATGGTCGGGCTAGGAGGCTGCCTACGTATTCCATAAGAGAAATTGAGACCAACCGTAGTTCGGAGGGCAATAAAGAAAAATAAAAAGTTTGGAGGGTTAGAAACAGAAGACGTACCTTCGAGCTTAAAAAGCCGTAGTGCAACGTACCTTGGCAATGCCAGGATTTTGGCGAAGAATAGTTGAAAGAGCGCAGGCTGCCGGGGAAATTTTTGCGAAGAGCGTCCTTAGTATTTTGGGGTAGATCAATATACAGCGGGTGAGTCGTTTGCTTTTCTTGATCATCCTTACTTTGATTGAAGGAAGCTCGGTATAGTAGCCTATCCTTGCGAATGAGCTTGATGGAATAGATATAATTGGGTGGAATCCATACCATCTGCTTGGGATGAATTGGACACCGATTTTGAGATATGGGGTGGAACCCAAGCCATTTTCTGGAGACGAGTAAGATGCCGGTTTTGAGATATGGAGGCACGAGGCCAGTAACTGGAGCACGGAGCATTGAGATGAAGGAACCGAGGCGTGGAGTTGATTGCAGTCATGAGGCGAGAGCTTGAGGAAATATAGCTTAGAGCTTAAGGTGATAGAACCAAGGCATGGAGCCGATTGCAGTCGAGAGCTTGAGGAGCTTGACGGAATTGAGGCATAAAGCCAGTTGCATTCGTAAGGCGAGAGCCTGAGGAGTCCGAGCTTAGAGTTTGTAGAGATAGAGCTGAGGCATAGAGCCGGTTGCATTCTGAAGGTCTGTGCACGAAGCTTTCCCATCATAAATTTTTAGCATAGAGCCAAAGGATCGAGGTGCTGGACCGATCAATAAAATCGAGGCGTAGAGCCGGTTTACTATAGGATTGACCTACTTCATGAGTGAGAAAGATGCAAAATATGTATATGTGATGATGCTGATTGTTAGATGTAGGCAGATATAATGATGCTGATGATTATACAGACTCGATGTGATTGATGCAATATGTACACAGGCCTGTGCATGTGTGCTTGATTTAAGCGTAGAGCTTCTTTCAAGTTCTGGACTTGAGCATTTAGAGCGTAGAGCTCGAGCATTCGGAGGGTAGAATCTAAGCATTCAAAGTACAGGCTTTGAGCATCCAATAGACAGTGGTTGGGCATTCAAGCGTAGAGCTTGAACATTCAAGTGTAGAACTTGAGCATCCAGTACACAGTGGTTGTGCATTCGAAGAGTTTCGAGCATTCAAAATGTTAAATTTTAAGCATTCAAGCATAGAGCTTGAGAACATATGATATCTTGATGATGGAGGCAGCGTAGAGCCGTTGAGGATTGTTACGGCGTAGAGCTGTTAAGGATTGTTACGGCATAGAGCCAATTGAGATAGTGGGCTTGGACCCGTTGAGTAGTGGGCGTAGAGCCGCTGAGATAGTGGATACGGGCGTGGAGCCGCTGAGATAATGGGCTTGAAGTCGCTAAGTAGTGGGCATAGAGCCGCTGAGATAATGGGCTTGGAGCTGCTAAGTGGTGGGCGTAGAGCCACTGAGATAATGGGTTTGGAGCCACTGAGTGGTGGGCGTAAAGCCACTGAGATAATGGGCTTGGAGCCTGTAACGCCCCAAATTTTGGGAACGTTAAATAGACAATTTTATTGAATATCTAAATAGAGTTTGGCTCATATTACATCATAACTTCCATGAGAGTACTTTCATTACAAAAGGGAGGGAAACTAGGGTTCCTAACTACAGCTCTGCCTGCACCTCCATCCTAGCTAGCTCTTCAGCTCCAAAGGCCTCCAAGGTGTACAGATCACCTTGATCATCTACAAAGTTTGACACATTATACCAAAGTCGCCACCAGTATAATATGTCAGGGTCACCAAAGGTAACACCATGAGCTACGAGAGCTCAATAAAATAATCCATACACACTAACCCTTAACTCACAAGTAGTATATCACAAAATTAACGATTTCCACATAGTACATGCATATCTAACTGAAATAGTTAACAATGACACATCCACATTCATTATTCAACTATCGTTGGTGTTCATGATTTCTAAGTTTCTCCTACACGTCATTTCGTAGACTGTGTCATTGGTTTCACCTTTCATTTACCAAATCAACATTTTCAAAATCGTTTTAACACACCCAACCTCGGTTCCGCCGTTTCGGTTTCCCAAGTATCCTCACAATGGTTCCGCCTCACCGGGTTCCCATTGGTACACAAAACTTGCATTGGTTCCTCTTCGCAAATGTGATAACCCAATTTAAACCTTCAAAATTTTTCTTGCAATTTTGTCACCCTAGTCATTCTTGGAATTAATATCCTAACTTATGATAAATTTTGAATACTTCTTTAAGAACAAAGGCCAAGCAATCACACTAATTTTCTTAACTTTCTATCTCTGTTTTCCCGAATATCACACCTCCCCGACACCCTCCAACTGAGCTAACATTTAATGGATCACTTACCATTAAGATTTAGAGAATATATTAATTCGTGACTAAAAATTTATAGATGTAGAGTATTTTTCGATATAACTGTCAATTTTTATAAAACTTTACAGATAGCGCCATAATCTTCAAAGAATTATCCGAAAAGAATAAAATTAGACCTTGTGGGCTTATTTTAGACTAGATATCTAATAGATACACTTGAATTTTATTGGATTCACTAAGATTTGGCATAGATACACTTAGATTTTATTAGATTCATTAAGATTTGATATGGATACACTTGGATTCACTAAGATTTGATATAGATTTTATTAGATATTTCCTAGATTTTGTGAGATAATATTGGATTTTATTAGATATTATTAGATTTTATAAGATATGGTTATGATTATATAAGATTTGATTTGGATATTATTAGATTTGATTTGATTCTTTAGATATGATCTAGAATCTTCTTCCTACTAGTATAAATAGGCTCCCCTCCCCTCCCCTCCACACCACACAAACCACACTTGCACACACGGCACCCAACCACCAAGCAAAGAAAAGAAAGGAAGAAAAGAGAGAAAGAAGGGAAGGAGAAGAAAGAAAGGAAAATAGGGGAGGAGGGAAAAAAGAATTAAAACGAGAGGGACCATTACGCCTCTCTAGATTTTACGGTAAATTTCGGACGCAAAAAGGTGAGTTACGAATATACTCTGGGCACATATTGTTTTTCTAAGACTTGCTTTGTGATTGTTTTATTAAATCTTATGTTGAATAAAAAATAAATTATATAAGTATAATTGTGAAAAGAAAAAGATTTTTATAAAAAGACATGGGATTGATTTTCTTAAAAGGAAGTTTAATGGATATTGGTGTAACATCTGGGCGAAGAGCTCTGATGAGCTATGTTTGAATTGGCGCCTATGGATTGTGGAAAGAATATGGCCAGGTATTCATTGGATTGATATCAATTCCATTGTTTTGCTGGGGTCGCTCCCCGGGCTACCGGATTACCGCCCTAGATGATGGTCAAGGTGAAACTATGATGGTTAAGATGATAATATGATGATTATGATGATGATTGATATATCCCTCTTTGTCTCACTTGTAGTGCTTGCAACTGGAATATGATTGTTCTATCTCTTATGATTTTGCAAGCTGATGGATTATTATACTATGTTTTTTTTTATCCTACTTAATCCCATGTTTATATGTGGCCTTAGTATATCGTAACTTATTGAATTGGTTTTGAGTTTCATAAAACCTTTTCAGGAATTCAGGGTTAAAGAAGGCCTATCCGTTACGTGTGAAATATATCAGTTGTTGTGGCTAAATAAGGAAATAATGTGTTAATGAGTGGCATTTATGTGTGCGAGCCATAATTATGTAATTTTAAAGTTGTAATCGGTGAGCATGCTAGACATCTCTGAATATAATATTTTATTTTTAATTTACGGTCCTGAGAGTTTTGAATAAAAAGAATAATGATAATATTTTTTTGTTGTTGTGAGATATCTAGGCCTCTAATGATTTTTAAATCACTGGCCATGTCACAAATTGCTACCCATCGGATTTGGGTCGTGACAGCAGATAACCAAGCCACATTACCAATGAAGCTACCACGTCTGACCCCATTGGCAATCTTCACAATGGGCTACCATGTCCGGCAACATTGCGGTTTTCACAAACATTAAATTACCTCCAATGAGACTACCACGTCCGGTCCCATGGCAACACACACCACACAATGATCTACCAAGTCCGGCCACATTGCGGTTTTCAAAATCCTTGCACACAATGGGCTACCACATCTAACCATATTGCGGTATCAAAACACGTCTTTTCATTGACTACACTCTAGGTGTCATGTTTCTAACTTCCTCAATTTCCATGTCTCGTTTTCATGCATAGACTCCGCCGTAGGAGTTTTCACAAAAGTAATCATAAATCATTCATTGTAATCTTGAAACTAAACTAGCAAGATCATCCAACTCCATATTACTAATCATGCTCAAATCATGTCTTAAAGCATAACGCCACATGTACGGACACCCTTGGAGTGGAAACAACTTATGTTTTGTCACACATTAAACCAAGTAATTCAAATAATTATGTATACATGCTCATAACCATTTTAAAGATTAAATACAAATACTTTCAATCAAGTTTATATTTTGAAAATCTGTTCTTTCTTCCTTTTAGGAAAATTCAAAACAACATATGTTTTTCTGAAAAATAAATCAAGTTATTCGACATAGTCACATACATTTCACACAACACAAGCATCAAACAATTTTACTTTTATACTTTTAGTTAAGGAGTAAGATCATTCTACCGTTCTTCTTGGCGATAGGTACGGCTACGGAAAAAGTAAGTACGTCGGACGGAGTAACTTCCTACGGTGAGCTTCCGATAGCTTCGAGAGAGAAAGGTTTTTCTCGAAACTAGTTCTTGACCAAACTACTTAAACTTTTTGGATCGGAAGGGTGGTCGAGTGGTGGTTTAGTGGCGGCTTTGGATGAGTTTAAAGAAGAACTTCAAGGAACACTCAAGAACACCAAGAACAAAAAAGAACAAAGTAAGAACTCAAGAATTTCTAGAGAGAGAAATTGAAAGGTTGGAAGGTGTGAGTTAAATGGTAAGGATGGGGTGCTATTTATAGCAAAAGTCTTGGCTATTACTCAAGGAATAAAATTTTTCTAGCAATTATTGTCCAATGGATAAATGGGCAATTATGATAGGTATGGCCTTGTCTTGTCCTAAGAAAGGTTGTTTGCAAGAAAGAACAAAATAATAGGCTAGGATCATACTTAAAGTAGTGATCTAGTCATGGGTTGTCATGAAGTACTTGGCTTGAGTGTGGAAAGGGCTAAAGAAGTAGCTTGTGTAAGTGTCCATAACACCATCACACACCACACTCTCTCCCTCACTCTCTCGGCCTCCCTCCCTCTCTCTCCTCACGGCTCTCTCTCTCTCTCTCTCTCTCTCGTACTATGTATAATATATATATATATATATAACCATATATGTGTATTTAGAGAATCTAGGAAAGTGACTTTTTAGGGTTAAGGCTATAAGTCTTAGGTTTGCATGCATGGCAAGGCTAAGGTTGCTTCTTTTGGAAGCAAAAAGATGGCTTCCTTTGGTATGACTTGTATTGTCAAGTATATATATACATTGGTAAGCTTAGTCTCCATTATCCATGGGGTAAAATTCTCCCTATCATTTATTAACCAATGGTTAGAGGAAAATGATAGTAAGAAAGGTTGATGTGACTAGGTTTACTTCTTTTGGAAGCAAACTAATGGCTTCTTTTGGTTCAAGATTCCTTTATAGCTTGACTTGTCAAATATATATACATAATGGCAAGTCTAGTTGCTATTATCCAAGGGATAATAATTTCCCTAGCAATTATTGTCCAATGAATCCTTCCAAGCTTGTCATGCCTTCCATGACTTGTCTTTTCTACTTTAGGCCATAACTTAGGTTATTATAAAGGGTTTTTAGTCTATTCTTGTACTAGGAATGGCTTGCTTGGAAGAAAGAATCAAAAAAAGTCTAGAATAGGTTGTCATGTAGTACTTAGGAAGATTTGATGGAAGAAAGAATGGATGGTTCAAAGATTGGGTTGTAAGGATGTAGGAAGATCATGTGCTCTCCAAATCTCTCTCATATCTCTCCATCTTTCACTAGTACAAGGTACCAATATATAGAACTTAAGTTGGCATAAGAAATCTAAGTTGGCATGCTTAAAATAACCTATGAGGTACATATACCTATATATATATAAGTACTTAGAAAATCTAGGGAATTGACTTACTTTTATTACCCAAGGGAAAAAAAATTTCCTAGTAATTATTGACCCAAGGGTAAAGAAAGAGAAGAAAAAAAAAATTTTAAAAAAAGAAGTACACTTGGAAGATATAATGATTTTCTAGTCTAGGGTTGGAAAGGTTCACAATGCTCAAAGATGGTCAAAATGGTCCATCTAGGGTTAGGGAATTATAACTAGGTGAATTGGTAGTTCGGTTTCTTCAACTATTCGGTTGGAAGCTAATCCTATTTGCCAAGTAGGATTTCTAGCAAAGAAATATAATTTTAAAGGACTAAAATCTAATTATGACGGATTATTAGAATTAAAAAGGAATTTTAAAAGAAACCAAGTAATTAAAAATAAAAATTCAAATATTTAACGAAATTTTTATTTACCAAAAATCAGGGTCGTTAGTGGTGTGCGTAGAGTCGCTGAGTAGTGGGCGTAGAGCCACTAAGATAATGGGCTTGGAGCCGCTAAGTGGTAGGCGTAGAGCCGCTGAGTAGTGGGCATAGAGACGCTGAGATACCGGGCTTGGAGCCGCTGAGTAGTGGGCGTAGAGCCGCTGAGTAGTGGGCATAGAGCCATTGAGATAACGGGCTTGGAGCCGCTGAGTAGTGGGCATACAGCCGTTGAGATAATGGGCTTGGAGCCGTTCAAATAGTTGATGGATGTGAAGTTGCTGGGTAGTGAATATGGGCGTCAAGCCGTTGAGTAGTGGGCTTGGAGCCGCTGAAATAATGATAATGGTGATTGGGCATTGAGCCGTTGAGTAATAGGCTTGGAGCCGCTGAGTGACTTGCTTGATAGTAAATTCACGAGCGTAGAGCTGCTGAGATGGCTAGCTTAGAACTGTGGGGATTGCCGAGCGAGCTTAGAGCTACTTGAGTGAGTTTAGAGCTGATGAGGTGGGAATGTTGAAATGGTGAGCTTATAGGCGTGGAGCCGATGGGTAGCTTGATGGTAGTGAGCATAAAGCCTGATCATGAGTATAGAGCTGCTAATATTGGACTGTAGGGATGCTGAGTAGCTTGATGGTGGCAAGTACGGAGCTGCTATGGTGCTGCTGGGCTCAGGGCTTGGTTGATGAGCGAATGCAGAGTTGCTGAATGGTTGAGATAGTAGGCACAGAGCTGCTGGGGTAGTGAGCTTGGGGCTTGAAGAAGTAAAGCCTGCTGGTAGGTGGTGAAGCTGCTAAGATGGTGGAATCGTAGATGGAATAGCTGAGATAACGAACTCGAGGATGCTAGGTGAGTTTAGAGCTACTGATAGTGACTTGAGCTCAGTGCGGCCGAAGGATTGAATACGGACCTATTGAGATAATGACTTGAGCATAGGACTACTGAGCTGTTGGGAGTTAGATGGATGAATCATGGAGTTGCTGAAGCTGCTAAGTGACATGGCTATAGAGCTTGAGATATCGGGTCTATGGGCGTAGAGCCGCCGAGCAGTGAGCATAAAGCTGCTGAATGACTTGAGTGTGGAGCTATCGAGATGATGAGCACAGGGTGCTTGCTGAGTTTGGAGCGCGCGGAACTACAGTTTGATGAGTGCCAAATTGCTTAGTGATAATAAGCATGGAGCTGCGGAGTTTGAAATAATGAGTTGGCGGGCATAGAGCCGTTGATGGAGCACAGGATGTGATGGCTATCGTACTTCCGGGGTACAGCAATTGGGGTATGGAGCTTGAGTTCAAAGTATCAAGAATCCTTAGGTTTTGTGAGCAAGAGCTCAGTGATTGATAATCCTGGATGATCAAGCAACTAGTAATTGTGAGCTTGCTGCTATGGAGAGAGCTTCGAAAAAGTCCAAATGCATCTTCAACACCGGTGTTTGATCATTCCTCGTGCTTGCGTATGCCCCCAAGGTTAATTTCCAAATGCTCAAGATTGTCCTCAAGACTAGTATATTCTATATGCTTGGAGTCATCTCCAAGGCTAGATCCCATATGCTCGGGATTACCTCCAAGGCTATATTCCACTTGTTCGGGATTGCCCCCAAGGCTAGATTCAGCCACATTCCATTTGCTCGAGAGTATCCTCAAGGCTAGATTCCACATTCTTGGGATGCCCATAAGGCTAACCTTGATTACTTTCCACATGCTTGGGAGTGCTTCCAAGGCTAATTCTGACTATATTGCATAAGAATTGTTAGATGCTTTGGGTAAAATTTGTTGGTCGTTATTCCTTTTAGAGGTTTTCATTGCCTTCTTCAACTCGGTGTCAAGGAAAGTTCCATCGCCCCGACTAATGGGGTTCCTTCCAAAATGTGCACTGGGCCATTATAAGCTTTACACAGGTGCTTTTTCTTATTGGTTGTCGACTCAAAATTGCATAAATGTTTGCTCAATGCATTAAGTGGGAGGCATAGGATTGTTTCACCGGCCTAGAAGTGGCGAGGCTGCTTATCTTCAAGATGTGAGCTTGGGGTAGTTAAAGTAGGCGTTGTTCTATTGAGATTGAACCTACTGAGCGTGAGGCTACTTGAGTGTAAAATTGCTCGGAGTTCATGAAGCTCGACAAGGCATGTGCATGGTGCCACTGCAAGACTTCTGAGTTATGAAGGCAGAGCTGCGGGAAATGAAAGCGCGAAGCAAGGAGGTATGGAGATGCGAAGTGTGAAGCCACTTTAATGCTACTGACATGGTGCCAATTGTACAGTTTGCCCAGGACTAGTTACGAGGCTATCTTCTAGCTTCTTTGACTTAGCTCCATCAGTCATAGGAACAAAGCTTGATGTGGTTGGTTCTAATATCTTCAAGGACCGAAATCTAGGAGAATGCTGCAATCCACATTTGAATAGTTTAGAAAACAGCAATGGATAGGAAAACAACATGCAATAAGCTTGGAGTCGACCACGGGTCGAAGTCCTTTTATGCTGACTATTAGGGGCATGACCACCACACTTAAAAGAACCCTAGTTCAAGAGCTTGAACGATTTTGGGTATCATAGATTGCACCGCAACACATGTGCATATTAATCTGAGTATTTAAGAAGAAACGCAAGCCCCTTGTTTAGGCCATGAATGCTTGATCCTAGCTCAACTGGGCATGATGACAACGATCTAATTGCCCCTAGCATAGAAACATGCGATGTAAATAGCAATGAATGTGAGTGCAATGTTTCTCTTTCTGTTTGGTAGAGATCTTGGCATGCCCTTGACATTCCACAAAAGAGTTGAGGTGTCCTCCCAGGATATGAGACTCCTCAAGCTGAGCTTTTTTTTTTTTTTTTGAAGGCCAAGTGTGTTGGCAGGGAGGTAGACTTTACAGTGCATCCTTTTGTTGCCCTTTATTCCTTGCATAGAGACGATGGCCATGATGCCTTGATGAACCTGCCTTACTTGAGCATAAGAACACCTCATACTTGGAGTTAGCTCGTGCAACCAAGACAACTACTTCCATTAAGCGGCCATAATGATATACACATGAAATACTAGAATCAAGAGATCAATGCAAAAGACAGGGTGATACTGATATGCATGTAAATCCGCAATGTATTCTGGACATCTCAACTTTCGCGTATTTGATCAAATGTTTCCCCTTGCCCTAGGGAGACTGATAATGACTTATTGCTTACACTAGCTAGGTGATTTGAAAGATCGCAATACCCTTGCGGCACTACTGAAAACATTGTTTGGTCAAGAGACCATATTGCTACACTCCTCATGAGAAACCCATGTTATTTCCTCAGAAATTTGCAAAAAGTGACTGCGCTTGTATTTGTTGTGTTAAGAATGTTTAGGATAAAATCATCTTTGAAAGCTTTTCCTCGAGGATTTCAAAGTCATGTCATTCCATTCATATGTCCCACACGCATGCCATTCAATCGTCAAAAGATACAAACAATTTTACAAACCCATGCCCTTAGTCAATTAAGTGAGTTTGTTGTTTCAAGTTTGATTTGGCTAACTTGAGTTGGATCGATAAGCGCCTACTGAGACTCTCATAAGAGGTTGGATACCTTCAAGAGAAGTGCATAAAGGGGGACATAGTCATGCCCCTTGTCTCACGTAACTCTCCATGTTGTGTGATTTGCCAAGATGATGTATACTCTAGGATTCTTGTCCTTCGTGTTAAGTCTGCATTAGTGATGCCTCTAGTGTCTAGGACCTTGCTACTAAATCGTGTTTTTCAATCCAAGAGGACTTTATTACGGACCATATTGTAGGCTAGGGTTGTGGCTTTAAGAAAGAAAAGGATATAGTGGCTCGGACCTACTTTCTACTCATGCTTGGGTTTTAAAGGCTAGCAGCCATCTCATCATTCTCATCAACTCTTACCGCTTCTTGTTCCATTTTGTTATGAAAGAGTTGTTTCCTCAAAAGGTCCCCTTGTTTTTTTCTTTGAGTTAGAAGAGATGTTTTCTTCAAAATGCCCCTCATACAGCGGGGTACTTGTTTTCAATTTAATTGATTTTACTTTGTCTCTTCTTGTATTTTTGTTTGCCCCAGCATGGGGGGATGACTGCCCAGCAGGCTTTTTCAAAGAAGTTATTCAGAGGCTCAACATGGCTAGCAAGGGATAAGTGTTTGGATAGATGAAATGAATGCCTCTCTTCATTTTGAATCACATGGCAAAGTGGGAAAGATCCTTACCAAGAGATTAGGGGCTGCGATGTTTAACCAAGTGGATTTTCTAAGATTAAGTACAATCCTCTGAGACACATAATGGATGCATGGAGACATGGCTGATTTCTCACTTTGTTTGTACTCTAACTTTTGCCTAGACCGCCCTTGCGAGTTTTAAATCTAGCGAGCTCATCATTTTTTCCTCTTTGTTTTTCCTCTCTTTTCTTCTTTCTCCCCTTTCATACTCTTCATCTTCAACAGTACGATTTACTTACAAGTGATTTCTGTGAGGGTGTAAAAATGTTTCAACTCCTTCTTAGCTCAACAAAAATGACGTGGGTCATAGATTTGAAAAGCTCATTTTGTGCTTTTGATGATTCAAGTGATTTATGATGTGTTTCAAAAGATGCCATAAGATTACTTTAAAATCCTTGTGGATTATTTTCAACGTTTGATGTTATCATGAGCATTCTATGGCAGCAGACTAGCACAGGAGGAAACATTTTCAAAATTGTGGCCGACAAAAAGGTGCCTACGTATCCCAACAGAGAATCAGGCCATTCGTAGTTCATGTCTAAAGAGACTTAAATTCAAGATCAACATTTCATGTTGAGTGCAGCCATTAGCCAAAAAACCATGATAAGCAAATTCCACAAGCAAATAGATTCAAAGCTGAAAACTCCCACAAGAAAATAGATTCAAGACTCAATTTTTCAAGAGAAGCAAAACATGGGCCAAAAAAAGTGGCGGCGAAAGCTAGCTAGGAAGGATTTTCCTGAAAAGATTGTTTTAAATTTTAAGCCAAGATGTGATGGACATGGCTACCGTTATTCAAAACTTGTTTGGATAAAAACTTCAATTTTCTTGTCAACCGTTACCATCACATCTAAGGTCGAGCCCCAAATCTAGGAAAAACAAAAGCCCAATCATGCTCAAGTTGAGACATCAAAAACTAATTGTCCATGCAGTGCAAGCACGTCTTTCATCCTTAATATGCAAACTGCCCCACGTATGATGTGGTGGCCCAACCAAATGATACCAAATATCAACATGTGATTATGCAATGTGTTATGAGAGGAAATGAGAGTGATGGACTCCTTTTTGGTTTAGTCCCATGCATGGTTAGAGAAAGGCAAGCAAAATGATATACATAGCACCACAGATACTTGTGCATGCATGAATTTATCGGATACCATAGACAGCCATCAATTTTTGATATGGATGATTCTTAAAACTTGTTGCTTACAAATAGTACATGACACTTAAGACCCTACTTCCAAGCCAATCCACACTATAAGATAGACCGAAAAAGTTGAGCAGATGACTACAACAAAGAGTAGACTCAGAGTCCACCGTTTTGCTAGCGGTTATTTGTATGTTCCGCAACTTTTAGTTTTAAGAAAAACTTGTTATTCTTTTCTTTCTCTTCCTCAAAATATGATTGAGGTAATTGGGATCCACATGATTACCTGCTAGCACATTGAAAAACTCCTAAATCTTACCGGCTTGTTGTAGTAAGCATGCTTGAAATTTTGAATTTTGAATTTTGAAAGATGGGTTGCTAGGTAGATTTGGAAATAGGAATCAAGTCCTACACTTGTCCTGTTGAATTATCCATCGAGAAATAAGTATTGTCAGTTCTATCCATAATATCCTTGACTCATCATCCATAACCTGCTCTACTATATCACACTCCCCCTTTTCTTTAGCCTTGCAAGGCAGAGATTGCTAGACCCTAGTTCAATTGCCGATGGGGCGGCTTATGTTTTTTTTTTTTCAATGTTTGATTTTGTTCTAGAAATCCATACTACGTGGTGCTTCAAGCAAAGTGGAAGTGTTAAGTAAGCAGTGATGCTTTTGACTTACCAAAAATATACTTTGCAGGCAACGCCATTTGTGCTCGGTTGTAAAGCTTTAGGGTTAGGGCCTCTAGTTCAAGCCCTAACCCTTATGCATAGAAAGAGTGGTTACAACAACACATACAAGGTGTGAGGAAGAACTTCTGTAAAAGATGCAAATAGATTCCTAGCTTGCGGGATCCTGTCCTATTTTGATAAGTTGTATGGCTTTCTAATACATGTAAGGTTTGGGTAGTCTCAAGGGTGCTCCGTTGTCAAAGGGCACCAGTCCTCTCACTAGCCCATCATAGGCAGCAATCGGGTGATCCCCGCTTTGATATACCACTAGATATAAGTGACTATGGAGTTTGCTGGAACCCCTAACATAGCTCGTGACATGCCAGGATATTAGGTGAACTCAATGAGGTTGCCCGCTCGATGCATATGATAAAAGAATTAAGTATAGCAAATATTAATTCTATGTTGGATTTTCTGGTTATGGCTCTCAAGTCCCCAGAAAAGTAGCCAAAACTATAGACACCTCCTAAACGGGGCATCGCCATATAGATTGATTGTGTTTATTTGGTTCCACTTCATAAACCAAGATCGTGAATATTCCCATGGCTAAGAATATCACCACACGATAGCAGTCATCATAAAAATAGAGTCGCCACCTAGTTTATAAAAACAGATAGAGATTCCGGGTATGGGAGCCAAGGGTACAATAAGGGGAAGGTGTCAGGCACCCCTCTTTGCCCAGTCGTGAGACTAGCCCATAATCATCTAACACGTGATTAGTACTTGCTTTATTTGATTCTAAACACATAAACTGATTTTAGCCTTTAAACAGTTGATGTGGTGAGCCAGAACAGTAATGAAAGCATGCATCGAGAATTAGTATAGAACAAACAGGCTGTCCCAGAGGATGGATCCCTTGGCTGGTGAATAGATGTCATGGCCGAGGAATCCTTCTGGATTGATGTATCGGCCGTGGGAACGATGTCCCAGCCGATGTTCTTCCTCACACTAGAATACGAACAGTTAATAGAAAGAATTAATTAAAAGCAATAGACGAAAATTAAATCAAACCATAGGCCCCTGAGCCTCACCACCTTGATCCCTCAGTTGCTTGATTGCTTCGAATTAAGTGGGATTGACTAATTTTGCTCCTCGAAACCCTAGGTTTAGGGTTTGAATTTCGGGGTTTGATCGTCAGATTAGCGGTTACCTTCGGAAGGTTAGGGCTTTTGTAGTGGGGAGTTGAGAGAGTAAAATGGCAGAATTTTGTGACTTTTGGGAGTGATTGAGTGTATAATTTGTTGTATTTTCGGAGCCGTAACGACTCCTTTATATAGGCACCGGATGACATCGCTCCAACCAATCACATTGCACGATTGAAATTGGAATTATAGGGCAACTCTAACTCCTCATGGTAATCTCTTTGTGTAGCCTGAACACATCAGAATTTGGCTGCTAGGGTTTTGGTGAACAGATCAAACAATTGACAGAACGTTCCAGAATCTGAAAAATAGATGATCTGGCGGCCGATTAAAGGCCAAGGAATTGATATGTTGCGACCGAGGGATAGACCTGGCGGGCGAGTGATCAATCTCTCAGGGAGATTTTCAGATAATAGGCTTCACAGGTGAAGAAATGATGCTGAGGCCATGAGATCAATGTTACGGCCGATAGAAAGATTCTCATAGGATTCGGTATTTCTGTCTGAAAGGTTATTTGGCTCTGGATTGGGTCCTTTAAGTGGCTAGAAGTTCTCACTATAAGTCCTAAGGTTCACGAGAAGTCAATCAGCAATCACTATATCTATATCATCATCGGGATGGTCCCCAATGTGGGACTTGAAATAATCATTAGGCCAAATTGGGGTGTCTACATTTGTTTATTTTTTTCTAAGTAATATATATACTTTTGTTTGTTAATTCATCCTAACTCTCTCTTTTTTGCTATTTTCTATTGCTATTTGCTCTCTCTCTCTCTCTCTCTCTCTCTCTCTGGTAAAAGGTTAGTACTGCATCACTTCATGTTTTTTAGTTTTGTTAGTTTGTTTATTTTTTTCTACCTAATATATATACTTTTGTTTGTTAATTCATCCTAACTCTCTCTTATTATTATTATTATTTTTTTGTGTGTGTAGAGGAAGGCCAAACAAATTTTCAGTTTATGTGGATGTTATTACTCATTTCTTTTTCTTTTCATAGGTCGTACTCAAAAGATGAGTTGATTTATTCTAATTTCAAGGTGTGTGAGTCAATTTCCATGCTATATACATGAAGTAGATATAGCATTTTTGTACCAGCTTTTCTTCAAATATAGCATTTTCTCTTTTGAGTAATCAAAATAGCACTTCGGCCAAAATATTTCCAAGATGCATGGAATCCAAAGTTTTTTTTTTCCTCAGCCAAAAGTCTAAATATCGGCAGTTACATAAAGTATCGATTGATACGTATCGATTCTTTGTATTCGTTATATTTACTATACTAGTGAGATAGAAAAATTGTATTAATAAGTTCCAATTACGTATCAGTTCATTTCAGATATATGGTAATCTCAATGGTCCTAAAACAAATACTGAATTCCTGAGAGTTCCTGAAACCCATACAAATTGCAAAGTTTAGGTAAGATTTCATGGATGACTGAAATTGATTTTTGGTTTTTGGGGTTTGTACGGGCTAATTTTTAAAATTCAATTCCTGTGGTCTTTTTGATTTTTGGGGTCTTTTTCCATTTTGGAAGTACCAGTCCTGCTAGTAACACTATAGCAATAGAGATATGACGTATAAAGAGAATATCGTAAAAGGAGTTGAAGGTTTACAACACTGGTGAATTGAGCTTTCGCGCGATTGGAATTGGAGGTTTACAGCATCCGTTTGGAGCCATGGCATCCTTCAAACATGGGATAGGCACGTAAGCCCCAAAAATTTGAAATGGCTTCAGAAGAATCTTACAAGTATAGCTTTCTATCCAGATTCAGGTTAATGAAAGATGATTTCGTATTTAAAATGCTTTTCGTGGGATTTATAGTTATTTGAAAGAAGGCATCTGGCAAGCTGCGAATTTTGTCTTATTATTTTTTTGGTTTTTGTAAGTACCTTTTCTTAGGTGGGTCATTTCAACAAGTAAGAAGTAAATCCCTCTAAAAAGAACAACATTACACCGAGCACAAAATTGGAGCAAGTGAATTTGAGGTTCCTAATTGTGCTAGATTTTATATAGAGGAACATTGAATTGAAAATATCCAAATTGATTATGAAAATGCAAGTGCAGCGAATGATTACACAAGTGCATTTCATTGCACGTTTGGTAATCATTTCTTCTTTATGTGATTGCATATTGCGTAATTTTCTTCTCTATTTGATTGCTTATTTGGTAGTATAGCTTCATTGTGAACATGTAGCTCTTTGTAGAGGGGAATGGAAAAAATGGATTCAAATAGCCGATCCTAATTGAACCCCAAACAAATGCTCAATTTTGTTTTGTACAGCATTAATGTCAAAACTATTTTATTCTCAAACACGTCTCGCCACTTGCATAGCATTATCCACTACAACATTGTTACTAGCTTAGAAATTGAGTGGCATTATCCACCACAACATTATCTAATTAATCTTGGAACTATTTTATTTATTCATTTATTTTTCTAGGTCAGTTGAATAAAAAGTGCAATTGGTGTCACTTTGAATCTGTTACAAGACAATTCCACGGGGTGAGCAACTTTTTGAATCTTAAGTAACTCTTAGTTTTAGATTGTCTTTTGTTTTTTCTTGAATTCATTTGCTGAAATTGGTTCGATGGATCATGATTGACGTTTATTCGGAAAATGAAAATTAATTCTATTAAGAGGTTTCACTAATGCTCCTTTTTGTCCTTTTACAGGTTCATAGTAGATTTAGAGGTTTCGAAATCTGTGGTATTTCTATTACCTTCCTGCATCCATCTCTCTAATCTGATCAAGTCTTCAACAATTTAGAGGTTTCGAAATCTGTGCTAATTATGTTACCTTCCAGTATCCATCTCTCTAATTTGGTCAAGTCTTCAGCATTGATAGGTTTGCATTCAATTGGGAAGGTTTCGTAATAGGCATTCTAAAAGATTGAAACATACTGCTAAGGTCTTATTGGATACCGCTCAGGTTAGCACGGAGAAATATCTCCAAGAACAAAATGCTTGCCTAGACAGAATTGGGGGATTGCTTCAGGGTCATGACCTGAAGCAACGAGAGATGCAAAGTGTGGCCTTTTATCATGGTATTTCCACACAGGTTTTAGTATTATATTTACCAGCTTTCATCTCATTTTGAATATGTTGAGTTCTAGGCGTGTCTTTGGATTATTTCAGGGTTGAGGCCAAGTCGTTGTGACATTTATTAGCTATATTGTCCTTTGGTGCCTCCTTTAAGGTCAACCATTGCAGCAGCATTCAGTCTTGATGGGAAAACCCTTGCTTCAATACATGAGTTGTTTGCTTTTTGGTTCCTTGATAATTGCATACTGGTACACTCTATTTATGTCTCTATCTTTGGGGAAAAAATTAACTGGGAGAGTACCAAATTATTTTGCTTCTTTGTTAACTTATGGGTCATTAGTTTTCGCTCTTGAGGAGTACCCTGTATAAAGGTCAATTTTAGTTGATGCAACTCCAAAAATGCAATGGTAGCAGTTTCTATTGAAATACTTGGTGCTTGAAATGGTATGTGTGAGCTGAAATAATAATTTTTTATTTTTGCGGGTGGAAGTGGCCAATCTTGCAACGTCAAAAGCCATGCTACGATAGAAGTGAAACCACCTCAAACTTCTTTCATATCGAGTTGATTAGGTAGAAGTGAAATCACCTCAATCTTCTTTCATTTTGAGTTGACTAGTTAGATGTTGCTTTGTTGTATGGATAAAATAAAAGTTTTCCTATTTCAAACTTATAAGGTGGATTTGTGAAGACATATAGGTTTTTGGGATGTGATCAGTATTATAATCGACTGGTTAATATAGCGTGAAGTTAAATTTTGTTTCTGCTAGCTAAGTTCACACCTAACTAAGGTCACTCGAAATCATATTGAATAACAAAATCATCGACCCATGCCTTCAAACACTAGTTACTAATACGGGATAGAAATGGGAGGACAATTTAAATTATAGAATTTTGAGATAATAAAAATACAGACTTACATTTCTTTGGTTGGTAATTGGACCATACAGGTCCCCACTTAAACCACGAATAAGTTGTACAACCCATGTCAAGCTCACGGGTGAATTAGCTTGACATGCATCTCCAGTAGTGGCGGCTCCCGAAATTTTGAGAAAAGTGTTCAGAAATCTCTACTGTTTCTAGAAATCACAACTATATATATATACACACACAAGAATTTATTTATAACCTAGGTTGTATACATTGGATCAATTTTTGGGTTAGTTGTTCAAATATTTTGGGTAATTAAGTTGTTCAAAAAAAAAAAAAAAAGAGCATCCACCTTATTACCCCTTAACAATTTCAAGGTGTTAGATTTTCTTGGTATTAATTAGATTTTTTTGGAGGGTTCCAATCTAAAATTAATTGACAATAGGTGGAGTAACCTCTAAATTATATTAACTAAGCTTGAGTGGCTTAAATGAATGATGTTGGACAAAGTCTAACACTTGTTAGAAATTTTTAAAATAAAATGGATTTTGATTTGGATTTTTTGAAAAGGTATTGAGAGAGGTTTTTGTGAAAGGTTGCAATACCTTTTCACAAGAATTATGACTTTATGTGAATGGTTATAACACCCAGTTAGTTTGGGATGTGTTTATTAGGAAGAGATATGATTGTTGGGAAAGGATGTGAAACATGAGTGTGCCTCCAAGAAGTATGACCCTTCTAATTAAATATTTTCATGAAAGGGTGCCTTCTAAGAGGTATGTGTCCTTTTAATTAATTGTCTTCAATAGACATGATCTTTCCTAACTAGGTTCTTTAAAAGACATGACTATTCCTAATGTGTGTTTACTAAAGACACAACCTTTCACATAAGGGTGCCTATAAGTCTATAAATAGGCCATTGGTTGATTCATTCAACACACCAAAATTCCATATTGGATTGTTTTCTCTCTATACACTCTCTTCCTAGAATTTTAGGCATAATGGTATTATGTTATTCTACAGAAATAGAATATCGGTTCTTGGTTATTTTATAGTTGTTCAGTGGATATTCTGTCTGTTTTCGTTTGTGCAAACGCCAACAGAAGAACCTAGAGTTCTGATTTGATTTATCTTGAAGGTGGATTTGTTCTAGCCCATTGCACACCTTCTTGTGGGGGCAAATACTGTCTTTAGGAAAGCGTTCTCTTAACGCGACTCGAATTGCTTCTACCATTCCAGATTCTGAAGAGATGACGCCATCATATTCATCATTTTGAATACTGGATTTCCAACAACACTCCCCCTCACGAGCAGCCCAGATGTAAGTGAATGTGCGAATTGAGCTGACCAGGAGATTTGCTTCGGCGACAAAGACTTTTCCACGAGAGGTGAGACCACCCAAGACCTAGATCTGATACCATGTTAGATTTCTTGGAGGGTTCCAAATTCCAACCTAAAACCAATTAGCAATAGGTGGAGTAACCTCTAAACTATATTAACCAAGCTTGGGTGGCTTAGATGAACGATATGGGACAAAGTCTAACACTCCCCCTCGTGTGTAGCCCAGATGCACAGAGGTGGACCCACCTTGGGGCACGTGCGGTTACATGCCCCCACACCCTTTTTAAAAAAAGATTTTTTTTCCGATTTTGTATATATATATATATGTGTGTGTGTGTGTGTGTGTGTGTGTGTGAAATATGTGCAAGTAAGCAATGTTTGGTACGGTGGTAAAGTGCTGACTTTGAGAACAAGAGTGTGTGTGTTTGAGTCTCCCCCCGCCCTCCCAACATCTCCGATCATTTATGTAGTACTCAATATGAACCCGTACATTGCATTTGTACACTTTTGGCCTCAAAACTTGTACTCGTAGAATTAATAATTGAAAATTAGATGATGAACATGTGATAATTTTGTTTTAACACATATAGTTGAGGTGCACAAGGTTGGCCGAGTAGCTGGTTATTAAAATACATATATACTTTGAAATCGTTACTTTATTATGAATGCTAAAATTATTTTGGTGTGAATGTGCTTAACTGTAACTCATATATTACGATTATAAAGAAAATTAGTGCCCCCACTATGTCAAATTCCTGGGTCTGCCATTGCGGATGCACATGAAGGTGCAAATTGAGCTAACCAAGAGATTTGCTTTGGGCGACAGAGACTTTTGGCCAACTCACTAACCTCTCATGGCCAATTCTCAATCGTCTGAAGCAAATCTCCATCAGCTCAATTCATGCCTTCACGCATTTGGGCTACATGTGAGAGGAAGTGTTAGACTTTGTCCTATATCGCTCATCTAAACCACCCAAATTTGGTTAATATAATCTAGAGATTACTCCACCTAACGCCAATTGATTTTAGGTTGAAATCCTCCAAAAAATCTAACACACGGATTAATAAAAAAAATTGCCGTTAAAAAAAAAAAGAATATACCAAATACTCAATCCATCCCATTTTTAAAGTCCAGTATTTCATTTTGGGCTGTCCCTTAATAAGTGTCCATTTTGTAAAGTTAGTGGGTAAAAGTTGGTACATTTTCTATTTTGCCTCTAAAATTAAATTCCATTTTGAAAAGTTAATGAGTAAAAGTGTAACGATGACATCTTGATAGAGGGTAAATAGGAAAAATGGAGGTAAAAGTTGATGTAAAATATGTAATGATGATGTTTTCTTAATAAGTTAGAGTTATGAAGCGGGACATTTAAAAAGGGACGGAGGGAGTACTTAATTGCATACTTAAAACTAGAATAGAAGAGCCCATGGAAGAAATAGATGATGATTGAGTCTTAAATTCAATTTATTGAATACATTTCAATCAAGTTTTATCAATTTTCGATTCTCCTTGCCAACAACTCTTGAAACCACTTTACCCCCATGTATGAGCGTGTGAAACAACTGTATGAGAGGCTATAGGAATTAATCCGAGGTGCACGCAAACTGGCCCGAAACACCCTGCATTACCAAAAAAAAAAGTTATCAATTTTATATTTAAGAAATTTCAATATATTGCAAGACACCACCAATGTAGTAAAAACCTCAGATCTCATACTGGATGCCATCGTCGATTGCTTGGCTTCTAGGCTTAGGCTAGTGTCAGGCCAGTGCAAATCTAATGTTGGCGCTTCAAAGACGGAGACTCAGAGTAGTTTGTCTAAGCCCTAGGGCACTTGTGTTCCGGAAATTTAATTTGAAAAATTGAAATTTATAAAGATTCTAACTAAAATGTTATTTGTTATATCCTTATGTACGATGTAGCCTACTTTAAACGACAACTACACCTACTCTCTTAGGTCATCCACAGTGGTATAGTAAAAAATCAATTATTTTTAAAATTAACAATGTTATGCAAAAGATGTCTCACAATGATATAATCAAATTTAGCAATATCTTTAGAAATAATCAAATTTTGGGCTTTGGATAACCAAAACTAGCAACTTTTTTCAATAATCAAAATTTGTGGACTCTACATTACATAAGTTAATTAGTTCCAAAATTTGTATACATGCGTATTTCAATTGGTTTTTTTTTTCTTCTCTTCTTCGTCTACTCTATATCTTCTTCATTTCACCCACAAACTATTTCTCTTTATTTCCCTCAAAAAGTGAAACTCATATCTTTCGATCATCTACAATTCAACCCATCATCGCCGGATTAAGGTATTTCACTATTCTTTCCCGTTTCTATTTTTTTCCCTCAAAAAATTCATAATAGGAGGGAGGAAGTCACCGATTTTTTCCCAAAATTAAGACATGGAATCGATATATTTTTGCCAAAAAAAAAAAACGTAAATGGAGGGAAGTGAATGTCAGAAAACAGAGGGAGAGAGAGAGTGAAATTGTAGTGGACTCTTATTTTGGTTATGGACTAGAAGTGACCATTGTGAAACTCAATATTGTTAAACTTAGCAACCTCTTAAGTGAATAATCAAAAGCTGATGTGTCAATTTTTGATTATCATTTTTTAATTATACCATTGTAGATGGCCTTAGGGCCTGTTTGGATGGGGGCTACCGAAGGGGTATTAGTAATACCCCCTCCAAAGACCGTGAGCCCATGGTTAAGCCATGGTTTGAGAACACATTTAGCCGAGGGTATTAGCTAAGTTCCGGATTCTCTTGTACCCCCGGCGGGAGGATTATTTATGGGAAGGTTCTGGGGTGTTATTACATAATACCCCCCCGGATAATATCCCCTATCTCTTTCATTTCAATTACAAAACAACTTTATTCTCGATTTTATCCATCATCCAAACTAAGTACTATTTAATCCCTCCATCACATCAATGTGGGCCCACCTTTTTTACATAATACCCCCTACTATCTTATCCTCATTCATAATTAATACTCTCAATCCTTATCCTGCATCCAAACGGACCCTTAGTCTCTTATGCATTTTATCCGAGTTCAAGTGGGCAATCTTTTTGGCGTCGAAACTACCTCTGTAGACAATTTGAACACGCCTCCTCACGAGTTCTGTAGGTCCCCAAACTTCACGCGAAAGAAAAGCAACTTACATTTAAATCTCTTTAGAGGATTTTCGACTTATTTTACCTAGATAACCCTTCTACGTATTACAAATAAACTTAGACTATTCTACAACCCAAAATGCTTAGATGACACAACAAATGCTCTAACTGTGCAATTTCTGTTTTGTATATATGTATACAAATAAGCAGCATCCATATTATGAGAAGAAAGTCTAGAAACACAACAAATTGTCAAAAAATCTTGCACACAACAAGCATGAAAAGACCCGATATTTTTTTTATAAATAATAATAATTATCAAAACAAAAATAATTATTTTGCTTGAAGAAAAAAAAATTATCTATGCCATCATATGAAATTTTATTCTGTAATCAGTTGTGTACGCGCACGTATCTGACGAGTAAGTTTCCCTAGCATGGACATGCGTTGCACTAAATTATTTTTTTTAAAACGAACCCAAAATTTGTTTCCAGCCATTCGTTGCCTTGTATGCTAGGCCAATGAACCCACTATCTCCTCCCCATCGTATAATGTTCCTCCATTTTTGTCTACATTTTCTTCCTAGCCAATCAAAGAGTGACAGACCTTTTAAACCCTTTCTTTTACCCATCAAACAAATACCTTAACTCACATCTTCCTAATGACCAGTAGGTATATGAATTGAATCTCTTTTTATTAACCGTTTCCTCATATTAACCTATATCTAACAAATGGCAACCCAATTACTTTTCTTTAACTCTTAGTTTTCACCCATCATCACTCGGCCACCTCCTGCAGCACCACCACCTGAACTCCTTCAGCCACCACCTTCTCCTCGTCCTCCACTCATCATTACCACCGTAGCCACCTCCAGAGCACCTCCACAGCCGTAGCACCATCACCACTACCGAGCTCCGCTGCCACTCCGACTCGCAACCGAAACCTCTTCGGAAAAAAAAGCCGTTTCGCAAGACGAGAGGTAGTCCGAAACTCACCTCCCTAAGTATATATCGTGTCCGTAATGATTTTTATGTTTTGATATGATTATATTCGAACATGACACTGCCGGTCGGGTCCGAACAAAAACCCACCTTATTCGAACACCACTGTGTTTAAAAAAAAATGTTGCTTGCCACCGTTGGGTTTGATTTAGAAAAGCATGACTTGGATTTGATCAATGCAATTAAGAATTAAATGTAAAGCATGCTTGGGCTTGATTAATGAAATTAGAAATTAAATATACGTGATAGCTTATACTGAAACTTGTTCTGTTGATGCATGGTTTGAAATTTTGGTTAAAGGAAATAAGAACCACTATTTTTACGTAGTACAATTTTAAGAGGAAAGTTGCCAAGTGTATTATTGTTAATGCAAGAGAAATGTTACTTCTATCACATGCTGTCATAGTCTCTAAATTCGTCAAGCGGAAAAGCATTATAATAGGTATTTATTTTCTCGCGTGATTTGTTGTTATCGCAAAAAAATTAATTATCGTTAACCTGTTAGTATGTTCGTAGAAATATTAGATTGTGTGAAATGTTACTGTACTGATAGATTTGACAAATAGGTTCCCGGAGTTGGTTGCGATGTGCGGATTTAACTTATTAGATGTGAAAGTAGGATTAATGGAAAAGATAAAAAAAAAATGAGAGGCTGAGATTTGGATTCCGGGATTGGAACCCGTGGTGATGTATTGATTGGAGTTTGACTGGTGGTGAATTTGTGAATTGTTGGTTTACAAAACCCTGGGTACGGCATGGTGGTGGTCGGCTCTCGGATGCTGGGACGGGACATAAGGGTGGCATTGTGCTTGCGTCACAACCCGGGCTAGACGGCGCTTGAGCGTTGCCGGTGAAGTTTTATCCGAACTTATGGTTGCGAATGGGATATCCGAGTACATAACTTAGGTATCTTTCATCTGGATCTGGAAAAAGGGAGTCGGACCACACCAGTGTTTGTACCAGAGGTTATGGGTATGAACGGATCTGTGGATAAGATCTAAGATTTCACTTAAGTTAAAGATTAGTAATGAAATAATGGATTTGTTCTCTTTTGATATTGCATTCCTATTATATAACTTGTTGCTTGTAAGTTATGGGTTCAGGTGGGTTTTGGCTATTGAGCGTCATCGCTCATGGTACTATGTTGCCTTGGTAACTCGAACGTCAGGTACCGAAGACGGAACGGAAGTGCCATTCGAGCAATCCGACTTCAACCCCGCTATGGACGGAGGCGAGGAAACCTGGTTGCCGTACGCTTAGATGCTCTGCCAGATGATTGATCCTTGATTTTGAAAGCTTAAACGTTTAAATTTGGAAAGTGTAATATTTTGACTTGCTCAAAAACTTTAAAATTAAATTCGATATGGTTGTAATATTGTGATGTATACTTTTGGAATGTCTGACGTAGTGAATCGGATTTATCTTTTGAGAAATTGGTCTTTTAGTATTTACTTAACATTTCCGAAATTTGGGGCGTTACAACTTGGTATCAGAGCCTAGGTTTAACAATAATCGTGAGGACGTGAGTAATGGGTAGAAGTAAGCTCGGGGATATTTTGTATTGGTAGCTAAGTATACCATTTCACTATCACCACGTTTCTTCCAAACTATCTAATTCTTAGAATATTTTACTAGTAAAACTTAAATTTTTAAAATGTAGGATGTCGAGCCATTCATCAACATCAAAGTCGGAATCAGACGACCTGAGCTTTGACACCTATGGACAATGGAGGCGGAGAGGACGTCATATCATTCCTCGAGATGAGCGCCAGCTTCAGGGAAGACTTAAATGGCAGGCAGAGAAAAGCATCATGTGGGATATCAAGAAGGTGCATGAGGACTCCCCGAATTGCTCCTTGGAGAAGCAGAAGCTGCTGGTGGACTATCGCCTCAAGAACCACGGCCTGAAGTACAAGGAAGCTCGAAAGATTATTGCCAACGATGAACAGTACGAGCGCCTGAGGGCAGAGGCTCTAGCTCAGCCTTATGTGTCTTATAGACCACCATCACTAGAGAGCGTGGGGTCTTACGTCGCTGGTCCATCTTTACCACCAGATTTGCCTGGACAAACGTACCCACCACCCACGCCAGCACCTCCGATCTATATAGACATATCTTCGGACTCAGAGGAGGAGGACCCAGAGGAGCCACCGATGGACGACTCAGACTAGAGTACTATAGTACTTGTCAGCGAACCCTAGTTATACTAGTAGTAAGAAAGGAAGGGTTGCTGTACTTTTGGTAGTACTCTTTTGTTCACGGTAGCAGTGTTAGTAGTAGGGTTTCTTGTAATACTCTTTTGATGATGGTAGTGCTAGACTGCTAGTAGTGTGATTTCCTTTGTGTATTGATAGAACTGTGATGTCGAGATTTGTGATTGCACTTTTTGACTATTAATGGAATGATATTTCAGTTCAATATCATGTATTTCTTGTCTTAAGTAAAAAAAAAATTTATGCAAACGGGCAACACAACAAGAAACCCCTTTTTTGATTTTCGAATCCGACTGATGTAGATGAATGGGACACGAAATGGTAACGGCGGTAATAATAACAACTCTGGTGGAAACAACAACAATGGGGACACAAATCAGAACGTCGCGGCCCCTTAGAGAACGTGGCCCAGATACTCTAGAATCTTACTGCTAATCCACGAGGACCTCAGCTTCGAACAGCCCCAGACCGTACTCATTTGTTTTCTGAATTTAGAAAACAGAGACCTCCAACCTTTCAAGGAGCACCCGATCCTCATGTTGCCTATGGATGGATCCGTCAGATCAAGAAGATGTTGGACACCATGGGAGTTCAACAAGGGGCTGACCAGGTGGCCTTGGCCACGTACCAACTGGAAGGGGAAGCTGACTATTGGTGGGAGGCTACCAAGAATACCGTGAATCTTGCCACAATCACATGGACTCAATTCGAGGAGATCTTTTTGGAGAAGTATTTCCCTACATCGATTAAGGACCAGATGGCACAGGAGTTTCTAGCACTTAGACAAGGAACGATGACTGTGACACAGTACATGGCACGATTTGAGGAGCTATCACGACACGCATCGATGTATGTCCCTACTGATGCTGCTAAGGCGAGAAAGTTTGAGTGGGGGTTAGAGGACCCTCTTTGGGAAAAAGTCATTGGTATGGAGCTTCTAACCTTCTCTCGGGTGGTGAGGGCCACTTTGATCAATGAAAGGGAACTCAATGACTCTCGTAGAATTTTGAATCAGAAGAAAGCTACTCAAATGGGAGGACCAATCCGTAACAACAATCAGGGGTATGTTGCACTCAAGCTGTACAATCAGAATACCCATCGGAACAACCAACTGTGGAGAAACAATAACCTGAATCGAGGCTCGAATCAAGTACTGCATCAGATTCAGCAGTAGAACAGAGCACCCGGAGGTGTAAAGTGCTTCCACTGCAATCAAGAGGGACATATAAAGCGTTACTGCCCGCAGTTAGTAGGATCTGGGAGCTCAAGATATGGGGGACAGCAACAGCAATCGTATCAGGGGAAACCAGCTGGACAAGGAAATCAATATCAGGGAAACCCTAACCACCAGAAGCTAGGTTGGAACTTACAACAACAACAACGCCAGTTTTAGAACCAGGGAATGAGGAAAGGACCGGGAGGTCAGAATCAGCCAATTGGGGGACGAGTGTTTGCACTACAGGGCAAGGAGGAAGCATACGAGCCTGCAGTCATTCAAGGTAACCTTATTCTTTTCAACACTTGTGTACGAGCATTATTTGATTCCGGAGCGTCACACTCATTTATATCTGCTTCCTGTGCTAAAACGTTAGAACTAGAAACCGAACGTTTAGTATCATCGCTGAGAGTCACTTCACTGTTAGGGGGTCAGATTTCAGTAAGTTTGATATGCATATCTTGTGAGATAGAAATGTCTGATATGCGTTTGATTTGTGATCTCCGAGTCCTTGATATGGTTGACTTTGACGTAATCTTGGGAATGGATTGGTTATCCGCCCATCGTGTTGTGATTGATTGCCACCGGAAGATCATGACAGCCTACTCTATGGATGGGCTATGTTTCCGTTTTAAGGGGGATAGACAAAATCCTACTTCAACAGCACCACAATCAAGGTGGAAAGATAAGCTATCAGGATGGCTGGCGAACCTCATGCTTGAGGAAGAGGATCACATGGAGTTGGGACTACCGCGAATCGTTTGTGAATACGCAGATGTATTTCCTGACGAGTTGCCTGGACTACCGCCGCGTAGAGAGTTGGATTTTACCATCGACCTACAACCAGGGACTGCTCCTATCTCCATGGCACCGTTTCGCACGGCACCTGCGGAATAGTGGGAACTGAAGGTTCAACTTGAAGAGTTGTTAGAGAAGGGTTTTATCCGGCCGAGCACATCGCCATGGGGAGCACCTGCGCTCTTTGTCAAGAAGAAGGAAGGAACTCTTCTACTCTGTATTGATTATCGTCAACTCAATTGAGTCACGATCAAAAACCGCTACCCCCTTCCGAGGATAGACGATTTGTTTGATCAGTTAAGAGGATCGACTTATTTCTCGAAAATTGATTTACGCTCAGGATACCATCAGCTTCGTGTCTGAGATAGTGACATCTACAAGACTGCATTCAGAACTCGCTACGGACATTATGAGTTTGTTGTGATGCCGTTTGGATTGACCAACGTGCCTGCTGTATTTATGTGCTTGATGAATAAGATTTTCACACCGTACCTCGACCAATTTGTAGTGGTCTTCATCGATGATATCTTGGTATATTCGTCATCAGAGCAGGACCATGGGGAACACTTAAGGATAGTTCTGCAAGTGTTAAGGGAGAACCAATTGTACGCTAAGGCCAGTAAATGTGAATTCTGGATGAAAGAGGTGAAATTCCTTGGTCATGTTGTGTCGGAAAAAGGAATTTTAGTGGACAAAAGTAAGGTGGAAGCAGTCATGGATTGGAAACAACCAAAGATAGTATTCAAGATTCGAAGTTTTCTTGGGTTAGCCGAATACTATAGGAGGTTCATTCAGGACTTTTCCACGCTAGCCAAGCCGATGACTAGACTGACACAGAAGGGTGTCAAGTTTGATTGGAATGAGGCTTGCGAAAAGTCGTTTCAGGAGCTCAAAAGAAGATTGACTAGCGCGCCCATATTGATCGTACCAGAGAGGAACGTGGGTTATGCAGGGTATTGAAATGCTTCTAAAGAAGGTCTGGGTTGTGTACTAATGCAAAATGGGAAGGCTATTGCCTATGGATCACGACAGCTGAAACCGCATGAGAAGAACTACCCGATGCATGATTTGGAACTTGCCGCAGTCGTGTATGCTCTCAAGTCTTGGCGTCACTACCTCTATGGGGAGCAATTCGAGGTTTTCACAGATCATAAGAGTCTCAAGTATTTATTCACTCAGAAGGAGCTAAATCTGAGGCAGAGGAGATGGATGGAATACTTGGAGGATCATGATTTCACATTGTCTTATCACCCAGGCAAAGCCAATGTCGTGGCAGATGCTCTTAGTCGCAAGACGAGGGGACAGTTAGCTAGACTAGCTATGAAAAAATGGGAGATGGTAGCGACTCTCAATGAATTTCAATTACAGCCAGCCAATAGTGAAGGAGGAGCTTGCTTATATGCCATAGTCACCACACCAGCATTGCACCGAGAGATTCCTATAGCGCAGACTTTCGATCAGGAATGCGACTTCATCAGGTATCAATTGGCAAAAGGAAAAGCTGCAGCAGGATGGACGATCCACGCCGACAAAAGCCTTAGATTCCAAGATCGAATATTTGTACCCAACGTGAATACTCTGCGGGAAGCTGTTCTAAGAGGATTTCATCAATCAAATTTTGCCGTGCACCCTAGAGGGAACAAGATGTATCAGAACCTCCATAGACAATATTGGTGGGGAGGAATCAAGAATGACGTAGCCAAGTACGTATTCATGTGTCTTACGTGCCAGCAAGTGAAGGCTGAACACCAGAAGCCAGGTGGGACCCTTCAGCCATTACCCATTCTAGGATGGAAATGGGAGCACATCACTATGGACTTTGTGACAGGATTGCCTAGATCAGATAAGAAGAACACCGCTATTTGGGTAATTGTGGATCGACTGACCAAATCTACTCATTTCTTACCCGTCCGTATGACTGATATGATGGAATCTTTCAGCAGACTCTACATCAACGAAATCATTCGATTGCACGGAGTGCCAGTATCTATAGTTTCCGATCGAGACCCCGTTTCACCTCCAACTTTTGGGGAAGCCTGCAGAAAGCATTAGGAACAGATATTCGCCTGAGTACAGCTTTTCACCCTCAAACTGATGGACAGTCTGAGAGGACGATTCAAACCCTGGAAGACATGCTCCGAGCTTGTGTGTTGGATTTTAAGGGAAGTTGGGAGAGACACCTACCACTGGTGGAGTTTGCTTATAACAACATTTATCAAGCTAGCATCGGGATGGCCCCTTATGAAGCACTGTACGGACGACCATGTTGATCGCCCATTTGTTGGACCGAGGTTAGAGAAGACGCTCTACTTGGACCTGAGCTAGTCCGAGAAACTACTGAGAAGGTAAAGGTGATCAGAGAATGACTTTTGATCGCGCAAAACAGGCAAAAGAGTTATGCTGACAAGAGGACTAGGCCTTTGACATTTAACGTGGGAGATAACGTATTCCTAAAAATCAAGCCACGAAGGGGAATCATCCGATTTGGCAAGAAAGGGAAGTTATCGCCTCGCTACATTGGTCCTTTTGAAATTTTGGAGCGAGTTGGAAAGGTAGCCTATCGCTTAGCCTTACCGCCGCAGATTGCCAAAGTTCACAACGTTTTCCATGTTTCTATGCTCCGGAAATACATGGCTCATCCCACTCATGTGCTCAATTGGGGGGAAGTCACACTTGATGAGGATACGACTTTTGAGGAGCAGCCGGTGGAAATTCAAGATCGTGGAGAAAAGGTTACCAGAGGGCGAACTGTAACGCCCCTGAATTTTGGTCAATAAAAATTTCGTTAAATATTTGAATTTTATTTGAATTACATATTTTCTCTTGAGTGGCTATATGATTTCTTGTTAATTTTCGTCGTAGTTAGATTTTGGTCATTTGTTAAACTCACGACTAGAAACCCTACTTGACCAAATTTAGTTAGTTTCTAACCAACTAGTTGGAGGAACCGAGCAATCAACTCACGTAGTTACTAGATGAACCTTTTGCCTTTACCCATTGGTCCATATTGTTAGGGTAATTTTTGTCCATTGGACAATAAGCTTTTCATTATAATATTTGACTAAAAGTACATGTAGTCTTTTCAAAATCTTATTTTAAAGATAAAAAGTACTTGCACCTCTATTATCCTTTGGTTAGTAACCGCTAGGAAAACTATTATCCATTGGGTAATAGCTCCAATCTTCCTACCAAGTACGAGGTTTTATTTTAATAATCAAGATTTGGATTCCCATGTACTTTTATGCATTAAACTATTGGGGTATATCTAAACCCTAGATTTGTTAGTACTACATCTAATTGTTTATTCGAAACATGGGCCTAAATTGGATTTCTTTAATCTAGTACTTTGTACCTTTTATATTATATATGCATATATATATATATATAAGTGTACTTGTGAGAGAGAGAGGGACAGGGAAGCTGAGAGAGAGAGAGAGGGAGGGAGAGAGGCAGAGAGAGGAAGGAAGAAAGAGAGAAGATTGGTTGTACCTTCCTTGATCTTCCATGATCTTCCTACATCTTTCAAATCCATGGGTGAATCTTCCTTCCTAGCTAAGAAACTAACCCTCCATTGTCCTCCATTGTACTTCTATGATTTGTTTAAAGACCAAATCTTGTACCATTGTCTCCTTTCTTTCCAACAAATCTTCCATAATCCATCCAAGGTACAACCCTTCCATAATCCATCCAAGGTACAACCCTAGCCATACAAGCCTACCATTTAGCCTTTGATCTTCCAAGCAACCTTGATTTGTTGGAATAAAAAAATGAGATATGGAGAGAGAGAGAGAGGGCCAGCCTTGAGGAGGAGAGGGAGAGCCTTGCCTATAAATAGAAGGCCACTCCAAGCATTCAACTCACATCTTCAACCATTGCTCCAACTTCTCTCTAGAAATTCTAAGTGTTCTTGCTTCCAAAGTTCTAGTTTTCTTGAGCTTTCTTGAAGTTCTTGAGAGAAACCACCAAACCACTTCCAAAACCACTTCTAGATCTTTAAAGTAGCATAGTTAAAGTTAGCTAGTTGTTTCTAGGAAGAGAAAAGATTATCTCTCTTCCTTTCGAAGCAATCCGGCGCCGTTACGCCGCCGAATCACAAAATCGACGACCGATTCTCCGTAGCCGACTACCGCCAAGAAGTAAGGTAGGATCTCCTTATCATCCACCCCAAGTATAAAGTAGAAATTCCTTATCTCTATTCCTAAGTATAATATAGGTACCCATACTTACTCGATGAATACGTAGGTTATTTACCATGTGAATCGAAGTATTCATATTTTGATCTTTCAAGGAGTTTGAGTTGTGTACATGAAACGATTGTGTTACTTGTGGTATATTATAGAATTGGATGATCTTGTTAGTATGTTTCATGCTTACATTTGTCCTTTCGCGGAGTCTTTGCATGTAAACGAGACACGATAACCAAGAAAGTAGAAACATGGCACCTAAGGTGTGATTAATGAAAGGAAATGTTTTCCGAGGAAAGAAATATTTTGAAACTACATAATGACCGGTTTTGGGTGGCATTATGTGAGTTGTGTGTGTGTAAAAGTAAGATTTACGAAAAACCCAATGAGAACCCAGAGCGGCGGAATCTTTTTCAAAAACCCCAAATGGGAACCCGGAGCGGCAGAACCATTGTGAGGAAACTCGGGAACCCGGAGCGGCGGAACCGAGGGTTTTGAATTGTGTGCCAATGGGAACCCGGGACGGCGGAACCATTGTGAGGATACTCGGGAGACCGGAACGGTGGAACCGAGGTTGGGTGTGTGGCTTGGTTATTCGCGGTACGGAGCCAATGCAGATGTGTGCTAATGGGAACCCGATGCGACGGAACCATTGTGAAGAAACTCAGGAACTCGGAACGGCGGAACCGAGGTTGGATATGTTAAACAAATGGTTTTTGAAAGGTTGATTTGTAAATGATAAGGTTGACATGGTCTACGATGAGTCGCGTAGAAGAAACACAGAAAATCTTGGACACCAACGATAGTTGATTAACAAATGTGGATGTGTGTTTGATATTTTATATGATCTCTGTTTATAAGTTTAAGGTTGGTGGGTAAGATTTCCTATTGAGCGTTGTAGCTCATGGTGTTACCTTGTGGTGACCTTGACATATTATATGGGTGGCGACGCCGGTATAATGTGTTAGATTTTGTAGATGATCAAGGTGAGCTGTACACCTTGGAAGCCTTTGGAGCTGAAGAGCTGGCTCTGGTGGAGGAGCAGGAGGAGCTGTAGTTAAGAACCTTAGTTCCCTTCCCTTGTGTAATAAAAGTACTCTCAAGAGAGTAATGATGTAATATTGAGCCAAACTCACTTTGTTTTGTAATAAAATGTCTTATTTAACGTACCCAAAATTTGGGGCGTTACACGAACGATCAAACTAGTCAGGGTTTTATGGCAACATCGCGGACTAGAGGAGTCAACTTGGGAAAGCGAGGACACAATGAAAGCCAACTATCCGCAGTTGTTTCAAATCAAAGGTACATCTTAATTTCGAGGACGAAATTGTCTTAAGGGGGATAGGTTGTAAAGACCCAATATTTTTTTTTATAAATAATAATAATTATCAAAACAAAAATAATTATTTTGCTCGAAGAAAAAAAAAATTATCTATGCCATCATATGAAATTTTATTCCGTAATCAGTTGTGTACGCGCGTATCTGACGAGTAATTTTCCCTAGCATGGACATGCGTTGCACTAAATTATTTTTTTTAAAACCAACCCAAAATTTGTTTCCAGCCATTCGTTGCCTTGTATGCCAGGCCAATGAACCCACTGTCTCCTCCCCATCGTATAATGTTCCTCCATTTTTGTCTACATTTTCTTCCTAGCCAATCAAAGAGCGACAGACCTTTTAAACCCTTTCTTTTACCCATCAAACAAATACCTTAACTCACATCTTCCTAATGACCAGGAGGTATATGAATTGAATCTCTTTTTATTAACCGTTTCCTCATATTAACCTATATCTAACAAATGGCAACCCAATTACTTTTCTTTAACTCTTAGTTTTCACTTACCTAATTTCTTATTAAACCCCTTTTTCCCACTCCCTTTCTGAATCGGCAGAGAGAGAGAGGAGAGGTCACCACTGTTTCCCCCATCATCACTCGGCCACCTCCTGCAGCACCACCACCCGAACTCCTTCGGCCACCACCTTCTCCTCGTCCTCCACTCATCATTACCACCGTAGCCACCTCCGGAGCACCTCCACAGCCGTAGCACCATCACCACTACCGAGCTCTGCCACCACTCCGACTCGCCACCGAAACCTCTTCGGAAAAAAAAAACCGTTTCGCAAGACGAGAGGTAGTCCGAAACTCACCTCCCTTTGTATATATCGTGTCCGTAATGATTTTTATGTTTCAGTATGATTATATTCGAACACGACGCTGTCGGTCGGGTCCGGACAAAAACCCACCTTATTCGAACACCATTGTGTTTTAAAAAAAATGTTGCTTGCCACCGTTGGGTTTGATTTAGAAAAGCATGACTTGGATTTGATCAATGCAATTAAGAATTAAATATAAAGCATGCTTGGGCTTGATTAATGAAATTAGAAATTAAATATACGTGATAGCTTATACTGAAACTTGTTCTGTTGATGCATGGTTTGAAATTTTGGTTAAAGGAAACAAGAACCACTGTTTTTACGTGGTACAATTTTAAGAGGAAAGTTGCCAAGTGTATTATCGTTAATGCAAGAGAAATGTTACTTCTATCACATGCTGTCATAGTCTCTAAATTCGTCAAGCGAAAAAGCAATATAATAGGTATTTATTTTCTCGCGTGATTTGTTGTTATCGCAAAAAAAATTAATTATCGTTAACCTGCTAGCATGTTCGTAGAAATGTTAGATTGTGTGAAATGTTACTGTACTGATAGATTTGACAAATAGGTTCCCGGGGTTGGTTGCGATGTGCGGATTTAACTTATTAGACGTGAAAGTAGGATTAATGAAAAAGATAAAAGAAAAAATGAGAGGCTGAGATTTGGATTCCGGGATTGGAATCCGTGGTGATGTATTGATTGGAGTTTGACTAGTGGTGAATTTGTGAATTGTTGGTTTACGAAACCCTGGGTACGGCATGGTGGTGGTCGGCTCTCGGATGCTGGGACAGGACATAAGGGAGGCATTGTGCTTGCGTCACAATCCGGGCTAGACGGCGCTTGAGCGTTGCCGGTGAAGTTTTATCCGAACTTATGATTGCGGATGGGATATCCGAGTACATAACTTAGGTATCTTTCATCCGGATCTGGAAAAGGGGAGTCGGACCACACCAGTGTTTGTACCAGAGGTTATGGGTAGGAATGGATCTGTGGATAAGATCCGAGATTTCACTTAAGTTAAAGATTAGTAATGAAATAATGGATTTGTTCTCTTTTGATATTGCATTCCTATTATATAACTTGTTGCTTGTAAGTTATGGGTTCGGGTGGGTTTTGGCTATTGAGCGTCATCACTCACGGTACTATGTTGCCCTGGTAACTCGAACGCCAGGTACCGAAGACGGAACGGAAGTGCCGTTAGAGCAATCCGACTTCAACCCCGCTCCGGACGGAGGCGAGGAAACCTGGTTGCCGTACGCTTAAATACTCTGCCAGATGATTGATCTTTGATTTTGAAAGCTTAAACGTTTAAATTTGGAAAGTGTAATATTTTGACTTGTTCAAAAACTTTAAAATTAAATTCGATATGGTTGTAATATTGTGACGTATACTTTTGGAACGTCTGACGTAGTGAATTAGATTTATCTTTTGAGAAATTGGTCTTTTAGTATTTACTTAACGTTTCCAAAATTTGGGGCGTTACAATGCATGTGTCAAAAAATCGTGCACACAACATGCCTGTGTGGCACTGTTTTAGTAGTCATTAAGTGGATTGATCATTTTTAATTGGGTTAATTTTAGAAATAGTCCCTCTAGTTTGTATGCAATCTCAATTTCATCCCTCTAGTATTAATTATATCATTTTTAACCCTGTAGTTTATATTTTGTATCAATTTGGTCCCTCTCACTGAAGGTGTTATTAGAACTAACGGAACTTTTGTGGAGACCCGTAAATTTTTATAATTTTAGAAATCGTTTAATGCGTGAAAGAATTGTGTTATTAATAAAGCTGTATGTTTATTTGTGGGTGTGTACGGATATACGTCTACCGTTGGGTATCGGACATTCGGAGAATAGTTGGATTTCGAGTTTCGGTGTTGAAATGATGTGTGGAAGTGTTGGTAGCAGTCGGGGTTTGATTTGATGAACGTTGGCAAAAAAAAATTTCGAATCTGTCTTTGATGTACAAGTACAGCTTTTTTCAGTACAGGTACATCGCGACCAGAAACTGTGAAATGCTGAAATTTCTGGGTACCTGTACCGGTACCGTCATTCCACGATACCGGTACATTGGGCAAAATTTCTGTTTTTTGAGCACGCATGACAGCTCACTGTAAATACCCCCTTTTACCATTTTTCACACCCAAAACCCTCGAACCAGACCTGGAAACACCCCCTCTCACCTACCCAACTCCAATCTCACCCAAAACTTTTGATTTCAACATTAAATCTTCAAGATCCAAGGGTTTTCTTTCTCAAAATCACAAGATTCTTGCATTTGGTGAACCAAGGGTGAGTTTTGTATTCTTGTTCTCACTCCTTGAAGCTCTACCACGTTTTTCTCTCTCTCCTCTCGATTATTTGTTGATCTTTGCTTGTTATTCATATTTTTGGGCTTTATTTGTTCTAGATCTTGTATTCAAGCTTGGGTGAAGCTTGTCTTTGAAGGATTCAAGCTCATAGCTCTTGGCAGACCTAGGGTTTTTCTTAAAACCCATCTAGGTAGGGATTTCTCTCTTCCTCTACATGTTTTGTGGTGACTATATGTGATTTAGGTGTTTATTTGCTATATATGGTCGAATAGAATGTTTTATGGCTTGAGGATTGCATTTTCTTTGATAATGGTATTGTGGTAACGAGTGTTATGGTCCATGAGCTATATGTGTTGTCTTAGATAATGTCGATGTGTGTGGAATGAGTTTATGGCATTGGTATCAATTGTGACGATAGTATGGTTGTTGTTGTTGTGAAGTGAATGGGGGATTTAGTGTGACGCAAGGGGTGGAAACACAATCTCGCAAGGGATGGAATTTTGTTGGAAGGAGGGCGTGCGTGCGTGTGTACCTATGGGTTTGTGATTGGGAATTGTAACGACATTTGTAAAAAGGGTGTTGATGTGCATTAGTTGAATTTGTCGTTTAATTTGTTTGTTCATGCTTATCATCTCATTGCATGTAGATTTTGTAGAGAATTTCCTACTGGGCTAGTGTAGCTCAGCAAAATCCTTCTTTTCAGGTTCGAACGCAGGGCAATAGGTTGCATGACATGGTGTATTTGGAAATGAAGACTTTTGGAAGCTAACATAACTTAGTTACTCATCCATCTTTGTATTGGTCTACTTTTGGATAGAGATGGTATTGTAACTAATTTACTTTGTATGATCTTTTGACATAAGATTGTAATATTCTAAATACTTTGCACATGTATTTAACTTAATTTGGGCCACGGTGCCAAGGATGTATTTTTTTAAACTTGGGGACTTCATTTGTAATTAAACAGGTGGTAAACCATTTTGGGTATTATTTGTTCTATGCGAGGATCTTTTATCGAAATGATTTATTTATTTATATTAAAAATCGAGGGCGTGACAACTTTGGGGCAAAATTGACATTTCACTCGTAGAGGGACGAAATTGAGACAAAATGCAAACTAGAGAGACTGTTTTAAAAATTTTACATTTTATTTTTTATTTTGCAAAAGAGAAACTCATACCTAATATATTTCTCACCTTAATTATTTTTCTTTGATTGAATAATCAAAATATATTTGGGGAAATAAAAAATATTATTTTAGAATATAATACAGATAATATTATGAAATTTGAAAAGAATCCCTTAGTTAAATAATTTTGCATTGGGTTTTTTCTTTCAATGGATTTATCTTGATTTTTACAATCCCATTATGTTCTTTTTTACGCTATTAGAAAAAAGAAAAATATTTCGTAACAAAATGTTTCATCGCAACTTTTTTCTTATTCATCAAAAAAAAAATTCTTTATTTTCGCTATTAGAAAGAAAGAAAAATGTTTCATATAGAGATTAACAAATTGTTTTACAACTTTTTTTTTTTTTTTTGTAATCGCATAGAAAAGAACATATATAACGGGATTGTAAAAATTAAGATAAATCCATTGAAAAAAAAAATCGATGCAAAGATATTTAACTAAGGGATGCTTATCGAATTTCATAATACTATCAGTAATACATTTGAAAATAATTTTTTTAATTTCCTCAATACATTTTGATTATTCAATTATAGAAAGATTGTAGGTGTGAATTTGTCTTTGCAAAATAAAAAAATGTAAAATTTCTAAAATAGTCCCTCTTGTTTGTATTTTGTCTCAATTTCGTCATTCTAAGAGCGAAATGTCAATTTTACCCACGAATTTCGTTAGTTTTACTAACGCCGTCAATGAGAGGGACCAAATTGAGACAAAATAGAAACTTTAGAGTTAAAAATGACACAATTAATTCTATGGGGGTGAAATTGAAATTGCACGGAAACTAGAGGGACTATTTCTAAAATTAACCCTTTTTAATTCCCAATGAAGCAATGCCGCACTGACATGTTGTGCACGAAGGCACATGCATGAAGAGTTAAATCCGTTCAATTTTCAAATCCCAAGTCTCAAATGTCCCTTTATTTGTCCCACAACATTTATCTCCACCTTGACCCACTTCCCATGTCCTGTACAACAGCAAACCAGTAGCAGGTCCCACCCAACAACTCAGTAAGAAGTAGGACCCATCCTCCCATGATCCTGTAGATCACAACTACTAGTCATGAAGAAAAAAATTACTCTAAATCATGATCTATTTACAACCACATGTTGTTCCATACCAATCTACGTGGCCAGTCATCAGCCGTGGATTTCCAGTCATCAGTACTGCACTTTTTACACTGGCAGTGGATAGGATCATGGATGGGGATCGGTCAGTGGAACTTTTTGCTGTGTTTGTTTGTCTTGGCGTGTGACTCGAACAAGTCAGCAATTGCGTTATGGAGTGGGCTTCTCTTGTTTTATTGGCCCAAATGGGATGGTGACACGTCAGTGAGGATGACAGCCGTTGATGTGAGGGGGAGGGACGGTGGAGATGCCTTGTTTTGAAAGCTCAGTGAGCACAGAGTCAGTGGAAGGAGGATTGAGGCCTATGGGCAGGGGCAGCCATGGCTTGCTTATTGCTTCCTTCACAGCCTTGTCAATTACCTCTTCTGCCTGCACAAAGATAAAACATATTCTAAACAAGTTCAGGGGCATTTATGACCTTTTCGTTCACTATCAATCAAGCCATTGGATAAATGGGAAAGGGGAAGTCTATGCACAGGATTTATGTGCACAGCCACAAAGGTATTCAGAACCGTCAGATAAACACGAGTCCTTCATAATTTGATGGCGTTCCCGTGCATCGTATAGAATTTCTTACCACCAAGCAAGAAAGCTGCGTTTAAAAGGTGATAATGTTGTTGAATGCAACAAATTTTCCGCCCTTAGAATTTCTCATCGATTTTCAAATCTGATCAACCCTAAGTTCCATTTACATATGAACTATGTTGAAATTAATACCAAAAAAAATTACAAGATGGAATGACGGAAGAGCGGAGTATTACCGGGTGAAGGTCAAAAGAACTTTGTGGCATGCCATACTGTGTTCTATTAGCATTGTGAAATCCGTTCGTGTTCTGCATTTTCCAATAATATGCAGTCAGTGGACCTATCTAACTTCGTGAATTAACCAAAAAAAAGTAAGGAAGAGAAGGCGTTTGTGAATCCTTAGATCGCAACACAAACAATCCTCACACCTGTACTCACCTGAGTAAAAGATGGATATGGCCCATGAGCTGGCGGTGGCACCATGGGGCAACCCCATGCATCAGCATGCACCTGATCAGACGCCATAACAATCCTTATATTAACAATGATAAGTTCCATAACTTCTCCATGGCATAGAAATATCATACCTCGTTATGCTACACAAACAGAAAGTCGCTCTAAAATGTAAAACCACAAATAAAATGTCCACCACATCATTCCGGTGTTAAATTGTGTAAAAATTCTTAAAGAATGCAATTTTCCTATCTTGTTTTAGGTAAAAATATAACGAATCATGCAACGAGCAAATGTTACCCCTGGATATGGATTCCAGTGCCAACTTTCTGTAGCCTGCCATGGTGGATAGAAAGCAGGACCCCACATTTGGACACCAGAGGGGTAACTTCCGGTATTTCCCCATGCGGGATAGAGATGACGAGCCGGCACGGTGTGGTTAGAGTAATATGGAGGGAAGGCCATGACAGGTTTCTGATAGTAACTCCTCTGTGAGGAGCCTCTTGGATGAGGCCATCTCTTATCATCTTCCTTGGGCAAAATATGTCTCCTCTGCATTCTGTATTTCTGCTTCAAAAAGAACTAAGTCATACATAAAAAGGCCAGGAGAGATTGTGTTAGAAGGTGAAGAAATAAGTGTTTCGTTTGCATGTCCTGATAAGGCTTCTTAAAAGGTAACTCTTCAAATGTTTTTCAAAACCAAACAAAATATTGTTGAAAATACATGGAAACTAGTCTTTCACTAATAATACATTCATTACTAAGACATTTATAAGAAAAACTGAGCCTTGCAATGATAAACACACAGTTCCCACTTCCCACCAACCTGGAGATGGCTAGCTATGTTGTGCCTTGTCAACCCTTGCACTTTCATTAAGTCCAGTATTCGAGAAGGAACAGCCTGATCGACACCAAGTTTCTCTACAGCCTGTACAAACTTTTTGTGCAATTCAGGCGTCCAGTCTACCTGAAACACAACAGATTTAAAAAAAATAATGGTACACATACAATCCAAAATTACAGGGGATACATCAAGTTCATTGAATTCTTGTGAAGACATTTCTCATTTGTTTTTATGACATTAGGTGACAAACTAGAACAAATTTTGCACTTCGATGTGTCAGCAAAATGTTGAAATGAAGTTAATGCAGCACATCTACAATCCATTCAGTAGCCGAAGATGATGAAGCAAGTGGAGAACTGCAATCATTTTGAAGGTTTACAAGGATTTCGACTCAATGATTAGATGAGAATCAAGTTGTGATCTTCATGGGCAAGCAAACAAGTATCTGCGGCACTATGGAGTCAATGTAGTTTGCACAGTTTGTGTACAGTTACAAGAAAGCTATGTCATTAGATGAGTCTAAGATCAGAGAACCAGTTGTGCATTGTAATACGAAAACAAACATGGAGCTGCTAATCTCTATGCCACTATAAATAACTAGTGGCCAAAGATCTAATTTCATTCATGCTAAGTAAAAAGTTCAAGTCTAATTGCTATAGCAGGTCAAGATGAGGTGATCAAAAGTTTGGGAAAACCTAGCAAAAGTTGTTAATTTTAGTAAATGAATTTCAGTTTTGTTCGTTTTATTCTATTTATGTCCACCAGTCGAGAGGAAATGGTTGAGTTATCAAAATAACTTAATCATTAGCCTAGTAATTACCAAAGCAAGCTCATACTTTCCTACCTTTGTCTTCTTCCGACTACCTTTATTCGCATTTGAATTGTGAATCCCAGATGCCTTTACCGAATTTCCACCATCGCCAGCGGAATCACTAGGACCATGTTCATTCTGTGGATGTGAAGACATATGACCGTCACTTTTACAACCACCACTTGCTTCATCCTTCTCTTTAATAACCGTCTCTCCTGATACCTGATCATGGCTTTCTTGAACAGCAATTTCAGCACTTAAAACACCACAAGTAAGGTCGACAGATTTAGACTCCCCCTCCTGATCCCCACCATCTTTCTCTAAAGTGAAATTTGTATGATCATGGCAATCGCCATCGTCCACTAACCTCACTCCTTGTTTCAATTGTGGGGTCGGAGGGGCTGGATACTTATCGATTCCTTCTGAATGCTCCTGGTCATTTTCTTCAAGTGGCGTTTCATTTTCTGTCTTTACTGGGATACTGCTTTTTGCTTCTCCATTTCCTAACTGGAGATGCAGCATAGAAACTACAGATTCTTTGAGAGGCTTTAGTGATTCTGAGAGGTTCTTTCCTCCAGCATTGAATGCCTGCTCAGAAAAATACGTTCACGATTTTGTTTCCAGGAAATTGGTAACAAGATTTTATAGTTAAAGCTTGATGTATTGAAGCTAGAATTTTAAGTTAACCTTGTGAACTGCATGCTGCCATATATTTCTGAGCTTGTCGTCAGAGAGTGGTTTTAGGAGAAATTCAACCGCTCCAAGCTGAAAATTGCCACAAACTAAAACAAAGCATCAACATCTATGATGCATGGAACATCTTGTGACCCCCTAAAAAAACCTTTTCATAAATTTCAGGAACATCCAAAGTTGAACCGTAAAATTTCTAGGTTGGTTTTACTTCAAAATAAGAGTTTTTCAATGATGAGAAGGCAGAATAGAATACATCCCAATTCTGTAGAACCACAATTCAGTTTGACCCATGTTCAGTAATCAATAAGTAGTTTACTGGAAGTTTAGAACTCTTACCGCTATGCATTTCATCATGGTAGTCAGGCATTGCATGTTTGAAGTCACTGCCAAAGTGGAAACATGTAAATAGAAAGCAATCTGTGCTAGTTTTGGCATAAGGCCAAAACCTTACTTAAACTTTAGACAGGACTCCAGAAGTTGGATTTTAAGCACAACTTTTTTGCTTACTTATGGTGGGCAAGTCTTTTGCAGTGTCAAGAAACTTGAATCTTCCAGGGCTGTTTCCAGTACTTACCTGTGAGAACAAATGCAATTTAAAGCAGAGATGCATAAAAAGCAGCTTGCCTTGGCTCTCCTCAATTTATGGAAGAGATAGGACTAATGTGATATGAAAATTCTATTACATAAGATTAATCTAATTGCTTAGTAACTGATTAATGAAAGATGCAGCCTCGGAACTATGCTTCAGAACAGACTTCCATAAACCGAAAAACAAATTATTTAAATGAAGTGGCAGCTTTTGTAGAATTTTTCCTTCTGCTATCTCTTCCTTGTAAAATGAAGTGCAGATTGAATATGGGGATTTAATTAATGAATATCCAAATAACTCAATGTATGTGCACTCCTTATCAAACAACAGAGGTTTTTTAGTGCTCGTACTCCAAATATCTCAGTTCTTACAAAGTAATAGAACTTCAGTACCTCTACAATAGCAACATGGAAGTTCTCGGTTTTGTTTGAAATTGCCGTCAAAGCTTCATTCTCATCACAGAACGTAAAAACTGCAAATAGCAAGGAGAAATTAGCATGAATAGGTGCATGCTATGATAAAAGAGATGAAAATGCACGTCAGGCTTTTGCATTCTTTTTTTCCTCTATAGTTCAGAAAATGCAAGTCAGGTATGGGGAGACACTGTTTCAGTGGTATTCTGAAAGCAGCCACTTAGTGCATATTGTCAAAGGTTAAGTCTGTCTCCAATTCTCCCCTGCCCATATCCCCAATGATTGGGGACAACATGGGTTCTGTTGTTGTTGTATAGTTCAGAAAAGTTCAAGTTAGACACACATTGAATATAGTATCCTAATAAATGAAAACTAGGGACATTGAAACTGAAGGGGCCACTGTTTCAGTGGTATTCTGAGAGCAGTCACTTTGTGCATATTGCAAAAAGTTAGGTCTATCTCCAATTCCCCCGGCCCATATCCCCAATGATTGGGGACTACATGGATTCTGTTGTTGTTGTTGTATAGTTCAGAAAAGTTCAAGTTAGACACACATTGAATATAGAATCCTAACAAATGAAAGCTAGGGACATTGAAACTGAAATAGGAAACTCACAAGAGGGCTACATAGAGAAGAAGAAGAAGAAGAAGAAGAAGAAGAAGAAGGGAAGCACAAAGCATAAAATGGAAAACAAGTATTACAACATTGTAGCTAATTCCACGTACTTGTAATTCAAGCTTGTAAAGTTCAACCAAGTTGAACAAGTAACGTAATACAGCAAAGAGCATTTAAATCCATACAGACCATTTCAAATGTAGTGCAATTTATTACTACCGATGACCATTACGCCATTCGAGTTACAGAAGCATTGGAGTTGAAAGAAGGTAGGCAATCACTCGATTTGGCATTGAAGTCTTTACAAGAAACAACAACTAGGTTGTAATTTACCCAATCCCAAGTCCACAGTCACTTATATGCAGTCCATCTAAAGAATGAGGCAGATAAGATTCCACTACGCAGAAAATCAGGACCAACAAAGAAGGGTCATATAACTCCACTTCTGTAATTTAGATGAGCAAAACTGAATGTGAAAAGCTAGGGGGGCAAAAGAAAAGAGGAATAAAATATTTCTAACCAATATACTCCATTGCCTCAAGCTTGGTTCTTATCTCAGACGCAGAACTGTTGTCTTCATCAAGTAGAAGGACCCTGAGGCCCTTAGGAAAATCTTTCCATCCCAGTAAATCATTAGCAGTGCAAACCATAGCTGGTTTGGCATTGCTCTCAGGCAACCAATAAGTCTTGCAGATTTCCGCTTATGGACATCCAATCAAATCTCCAGAAACCTGCATGAAATTCTAATCAAACATAACATTCTTGGTCTAAGACGCATCTGCGAAGCAAGTAAACATGAGTTTTCTGTGACAAAAAAATCCCAATGAAGTACCAACAAATATACAAAAACCAAAATTTCCCACCGTATCTACAATCCATGGTAAGTATCTAGATTATGAACTTCACACGTATCGAATTGAAATGTGAAAAATTCCCAACAAAAAAGAACATTTTACACTCAAACACTCAATGAGATGATCAACCATAGAGTGATTCTATCCCAAAGAACTCACTAATCCAAACGTTGGGGAAATTTTTTTACCATGCATGCTTACACTGTTGGATCATATATTTGATCTCCATATACCCAATACTAACAACTAATTATACTCCACCAAATCTACACACAAAACCAAATCCTCGAAACGACAACGGGAAGTATATTCAATCTTGATGTACTGTGGTGTGGTCATTCCAAAGCAAATCTGCTCCATACATTTATGCCTTGTTTGGATTATAACTTGAAAAAAGTTTCCCAACTCAAAAAATACTCATTACCCCTACTTCTTATGATTACTCTCATTATCTTCAATCATTACTCTCATTTTTCTCTCTATATCTCTCCACTCATTAACCATATCTCCAATTATTATCCTACTTTCTCTCTCCATCATTACCCCAAAAATTCTTTTCAAAATTTTCAAATTTGTCATCCAAACACAAAATTAATCTTTCTGCCTATTTTCTGCAGCGTAACTTTAGATATGTATGAAAACTAGGAAAAAATACATATCTGGCTCACTAATCTACAAAATCTATGTGCATGACGTGGAGAAAAAGATTATTTTGATACCATGAGATTTAATTAGCAAATGCCAGAACCCATGTGAGATCTTAAGGGATTGTACAAGGAAAGGGCAATAAAATAGGATACATAGGCAGATAACATGTAGCAAATTCATTCCAATGGAGTAAAAAGAGTATACTTCTTGATGGAACAAGAACAGCAAGAAAATAAGTTAAAACCCCCCAATATATATATATATATATATATATATATATATATATATATAGAGAGAGAGAGAGAGAGAGAGAGAGAGAGAAGAAAACCATCAGAAACACTAAAACTCACCAATATAGATTGATCCACACATGAAAAATCAATTGGATGAACTCATGCATCATAAACAAGCGTGATTGAAGCAATGAAAATGCAATGAAAAGTGAAGCTTTTTATTACCTGAAAAGAAGCTTTTACACTCTGTTTTTCTATGTACTTCTCTTGAATGTAAATTTGGAGGAAGCAAAACAGAGAGAGAGAGAGAGAGAGAGAGAGAGGTTTAAGTGCGCTTTCTGGAGCTGTCTGTGTCCTCTTTGATTACTATACGATCGATTGGCACGGACCACAGAATTTGTAAAAGGCTCCCCCCCTTACAGTCAATACAAAAGTAGAAAATACTTGGGTCCGTTCTAAAACTCCAATTAGCTGCAAAATTTATTTTTCGTTTATATTATTTTTAAGTTTAAAAATATATAATAAGATGTCTATTTTGTAAGAAAGTTTTTGAAACGGGACCTTAGGAGACTCTTACATCTTTAATTAGTTACTACTTTTTACAAGAAATTTTTTTTTTACAACGAACACTTCTGAATTACAAATTAAACGACTTAGCAGCACACTTAATTTAACTCGATTTGTAAAAATTTTCTCCATTTTCATAAGGAATTACATCAATCACAAATCGAAATTGCATAGCTTTTATAGCTAGATAGAGATTTGTAATTTGGAGTCGGATCTCACTAATGCACATGAGTATTTCTTACTTGCCGTGATAAAAGCCTCAATGCCTCCGGCTAGGGTTACTAAACAAGCTGAATGTGCCGAACAATGAATTATTTCAGCTTGTTTTGAAAACTTATTGAGTTTTAAAAACATGTGCAAGGTTGAATTGTTTACTATGTGTGCTGATTTTAAACGAACTTTAGCCAAATGATGATCTCAAGTAACTTGAATTTTTTAAACAACATAAGCAAAATGTTCTAATTAACTAGTAGCTTGTCCTAGTTTGGTTTGAAAGTTTAATGATTTTAAAAAATGTTTGAAGTTAATTTGTCTATTTAACAAACTTATCTTACCCAAAAAATAAAAATTTAATGAGCTGAACACGAGCTGAAACTTGATAATTAACTTGGTTATCCGCCCTATCTTGAGAATCACTCCTTTGGTGCACTTAGGTGATGAGTTTTTGCCAATATTGTATACATCAGCGAGGGTTACCAGGATGTTAGTAGGCTATCGGGGTGATGAGTTTAGTAGTCTACTTTAATTAGAAGGAGAAGAATTGAGAAATCTTGCATTAACCATCGAATTTATTGCTTCATAAAGTAACTGAATTAAAACCTTATTTTGGAACAATAAAGAGACAAAATTCTAAAGATTTATAAAAGCATTTTACTGCTAGGACTCTAGGATTGACAGATTGCAAAAACTCATGGACCCCTGTCCTGGGTCCTTACCAACTTAATTAAAATTGGTGTTTAAGCACTGGTTGGTAGTTAGTTCGTTAATTAAATTATAGGTTAAGTGGAGTTATCACGTGCAAGTGGATCCACCTTTGATCAGAACAAATAGCACAAGGTTACTTCGGTGAGTTTTTGCTTTCACAAAATTGATCAGGATTCGATTTTTGAGTCATACCGCAAAAAAGTATTCCTGATTTCTTAAAAAGTTTTGTAGTCTCGGCGTGGATGACCTACCTGTTACCGAATCAGAGAAAGCATTAATTAAGGTAAGTGTGAGCTGATCTGGACACCTACCGTAGAAGAAAACACCCCCAATTAGTTCTTAAACAACTGAAAAACCACCACGTGTTCAATGCACATTCTTGAACTAGATCCCTAGTGTCCTTGATTAATACTGTGTTCTTGATTAAAAAGTGGAGTAATTTTTTTGTTGAATTAGAGCAAGTGAGCAACAATCGTCACTTCCAATCTTTATCGAATACACCGGCATCTAAATATTTCACCCATAAAGATGTTCTCGCCCGGGCCATCGAATGGCACTTTACTGTCTACAATACCAAGCTCGCGCGAGGGTACCTTGAAAAGCTAGTTGGGTGGGATCCTTCCTCTGCCGGAACGGTCACTACAAGAAAATTGGGATCTAACAACGGTCAAAAGCGTTATTAAAAAACACAAAAAAACGTTGCTATAAGCAATACCAACGGTTCATCAACCGTTGCCCAAACCGTTGCGAGATATCCGTTGGTGCAGAGGTATAGCAACGGTTTTGACGAGCGTTGGTACAAATTTTTTTTTAGTAACGGTTTCTTTAGCAACTTTAGCAACCGTTGCTAAAGGCAAGTTTTTTTTTTTTTTAAATCTGGGGTAATTTTTTAGTAACGGTTTCTTAACAGTTGCTAAAGGCAAGTTTTTTTTTTTTTAATCTGGGATAAAATATGACATGGCAGCCACGTGGCACCCCCCCCCCCCCCACCTGCCCACGTGGCGCATGGAAGGCAACACAATAATTTTGCTCCTCCTGGGAATCGAACTCAGTACCTCGCGTATGCGCGCGCGTGTGTGAACCAGCTGAGCTACCCTAGCACTTGTGTAATATTGAGGGCCTTTTAATATTTATACTATGCAAACCGGTTGGGCTAACTTATGTCATTAGAGTTTTATCGATTTATTCTTAATCCAAGTTTTTAAATTCGGTTTATACTATATAAACACCTACTTCTTTTTTTTCGATTGGAACTGTCTATTTTTTACATAGCAAAGATAACTACGCTTGTTCGGACAAATAAGCCAAAGTGGCTTATTTTTTGTCGTTATTTAATTTTTTTTTGCATTTGTTAGTTTGTCGTCAATTTTTTTGGGATTATTGCTTCGTCATGACAAGGGGAATCTAAAAAATAAAAAAATTCGATCAAAACTTAATTTTTTTGAATAAAGACAAAAAATTAAGCCAATAAGCCAATTTTTTTGTCTTTATAGTCCGGTTTTTAGTAACGGTTATGGAAAACCGTTGCTATAGTCCGGTTTTTAGTAACGGTTATGGAAAACCGTTGCTATAGTTTTGTAATCTAGTAACGGTTGCATGAAAACCGTTGCTATAGTCCTGTTTCTAGTAACGTTTTGCAAACCGTTGCTAAACACCATCTATACCAACAGTTTTTTCAATCGTTATTAAAAAAACCGTTGGGAGATCCCAAATTTCTTGTAGTGGGTTAAGGTTAACACAGATGGTGGAGTTGACCGTTATGGTACTACAATGGCTGGGGGTTTGATTAGAGATCATAATGGTGATTTTTTGGCAGGTTTTCAACACAAAATTGGAACTTGCTCCATTTCGGCAGCTGAATTATGGGGTTTGCGTGATGGTTTACACCTCGCTTGGGCTAACAGTTGGCCTCGGATTGAAGTTAGTTTGGATAATAATTCTATTGTTGGTTTGATTAAAGATCAACAAAGTTGTGCTTCACATCCTTTGCATAATCTGATTGCCCAGTGCAAGTGGTTGCTTGATCATTTCCAGGTAGCGGAGCTGAGGTTTGATCCTCATGAGACAAACAAATGTGTGGACTTGATGGCTAAAGAGGCTTTTAGTTTATCAGTAGGATTAATTAGTTTTTCTCTGTTGCTCCTGATGTAATATTATTTTAGTTACAACAAGATTTTGTAAAGGTTAAGTATCCCAGACTTATTACTAATTCGTTGGAGTAGTATCCTTTGAAAAAAAAAATAAACAAGTGATAACTGATAAATGTGCCCCATTGGATAGGGGGTAGGAGGCAACAAGTCACGTGCCCCTTGTGACAACCTTATGTCGTCATGGGTAATTTGACAGTGAGAGCCTGTATTCCTTTTTCTGAAGTCGGATCTCCGTTTGATTTGAATTATAAGGGAGATTTGTGGGATAACGAGTCGAGAGAGATAGACATAAATTATATTAATTATAATTGGAGAGAAAATTTATTGTAAACCATTCGCAAAAAGAGGGGTTGAGTTTAGAGGACCAAAACGAACACTTTTCTTTTTTAAATTTTTTTTATCAAGTACCTTGTATTTAATTGTATTTGAAAGAGACTATACTTATATTTCCCTTAAACAAAAACAAAAAAAAAAACAAGAAGGAGAAGAAAGAGAGTATACTTAACAATGTATATTATTTTGTGAGCCCATTATCGAAATCCTATTATTTTGTTTTACCAATGTATATTCTTCGTTTGATCGAGGAGATGATCCCTCACAAAATTTAGGGTAACCAACATAGGAAATGTGTGCTCAAAACACAATCGTCTTTGGCAAAAGGGCATTTATGAAGATTTTGAAAATAAATTTCTAGATAATATGCTCCTTGCACATGGAGATTGATGGTTAAACTACTTGAAAATTTTCATTTGTCACCTAGTGAACGAGACAAATGAATTGACCAATTCAGATCAAGTACGTGTACATGGGGTGAGCTCGATAATAGGCTCACTGCATAAATGCCATACCTAACAGACTTTGATTCCATATTTGACAAACAATTTCTTTAGGCAAAATTGGAATTAGTTAAGAATGTGGTGATATTCTTTCTTAATTAATTATTCTTGATATTCCTTGTAATTGCAGAAAATGGTACTAAAAAATTCAAATATTAAATCTAAAAAAGAATTGGGTGAGAACTTAGGTAAAGGCTCATCTTATATTTGCCTATATACATGCATGGTCCAATAAAGTAAGGGACTAATCTAATTACTGATTGTTTGAACTTTGAACACTTCACCACATTAAAGGAAACACTAGACAACACTTGTCCCCATACTAACCGACCAACAAAGTAAGGTTGGGTTTTCGCCAGGTTTATAAACTAGATTAGGATTTCAGATCAAATTCATTCCTTATTGTTGTAGATTCATTCATCTAGGTTCGAAAGTATATACCTAAGTCGTAGATAATGGAGATATGGCCCAAACTTTTATCATTTCCATTGATGGTGGTATCAGGTATGTATCCAACATATACACTCAACACATATATCACAAAACTAGGTATTGAAACATGAGGGTTGGTCTAAGGTCTCAGATTTTTAGATGGTTGCTCTCTATTAGGCATCAAGATCGGATTTTTTGTATCGAAAAGTCTGTCAACAATGACAAAGAGGAAATAGATCATCCACAGATTTGTGTTGGGCCCACTATAGGTTCTACAAAATGATCCGAACCGCTCAATTTTTTCAAAATATTTTTTATGCATTCCCGTAAAATCTCATATCCACCAGATGTCGATGGGGGCTATTTCAAAATTCGTAGGGCGAAATTGGCTCGTCCCTCTTCAAATTTTGAAAAAGCCCATGTCGATATCCGATAGAGATGAGTTTTTACAAGAATGCTTAAAAAAATATTTTTAAAAAATGAACGATTCGGATCATCTTTGCGGGACCCATGGTGGGCCCCACAAAAAAATTGTGAATTATCTGTGACATGTTTGTCCGTATGAATAGCACAGTTGATTTTCTATGTACCACTAACTATAACAGGAGAAGATTATTTCATGTTTCAGAAACAATGTTCTTCCCTCTCACAAATGTGTGTGGAGTCCACATACACTTGAAAGTGGGACCGACACACTTTTGTGAGAGGAGGAGCATTACTCTTGGAGCACAAACAAAAAAATTTCCCCTTCGAAGCTAGCTAGGCTAGTTCTATGCGAAACTTTGCTCTGATTTAAAAAACATATAGTGAATAGGTCACCTTCATATATATACGTACAAAGAAAACTCCCATTTCTAACATAAAATTAGGACAAAATATCAAGAGAATGATGTGGTGATGATATTGGTGAAAGCAAAATGTTTCTCTCACTTTCTTGTTTTAGTAATTGCACTCCTAATTGTTTTTAGCGTGATTTGAAAATTATATTATGTACTCTGGACACGTAAAAGCATATTTAGAAGGAATTTATGAATTATATATGTGCTCGAGCGGACACATAAAAAAGCAAATTTTAGAAGGAATTTATGAACAAGTACAGGGTAAAAATTATTTTCCTTCACAAAAACCCTCAATAACCTTTCACCACGGTCTATAGGACCACTTTATACGTGCCTATTCATCAAAAAAATACTTATAAACAAGGGAATTGATTTTTTGACACTCCAAATGTTGATAATGATAACCACACCTAAATATTTGTCTTCTAGTGTTCACATGATGGGTATTTTGAACACAAAAAGACAAATATTGGAGTGTGTTTATCAAAAAATGGAATGCTAAAATCAATTTTTTTTGCCAAAATGGTAACATGTGATATTATAGATCCAAGAACCAATACATGAAACTCCATCCCTAAAGAAGGGATCAAGAAACCAAATAAGAGGGAACTTAGTCCAAAAACTACATCTAACTCCAACTAAATCCATCGCTCCAAACAGATGGAGCACTGCAAAAAATAATCAAAAACACCTACATAGGTGTGATAGCTAGAAGCCCCACAAACAGAGAGAAATCCCATACAGAGGACATCAAAGAACATACCTAGAAAAAAAAAAGAAGAGAAAAAACCAGTAATGAAACCGGAGCAAACTTCATCCACTTACCTAGATCTCCCACTCCGGCGGGGAAGGACGCCTCCAGCGACCAGGATCTGCAAGGCACTGCCTCCAAGAGCCGTCAGACTATATGGAGGAAGAGGCGGAGGAGGGGTGACAGATGGTGGATTGGAAAGGAGGAGGATGGGATGAATGCTAAAATCAATTACGTGTAAACAATTTCAAAAGGGTGATTCCCATTTGTCTATTCTGAAAAAATTGTTTTCATTAAGAGATCAGACAACGTCCTCCAAACAAGGCTCCATTGCTCACATCCATATCGATTTTTACCATACTGGACAAGCATACTGAGTGATCTTTTGAACATTTGGAAAGTCACTTCCTTTTGAATTTTTATATGGTACACAAAACACTTTTTGTGTATGGTATCTAAAAATTCACTTTAGTCGTAAGAATTTCACATTGAGTAGTAAGTAATTCATAAGGTGTGATAAATATTCTATATTCAGTGGTAAGTATTTCAGATATATAATACTTATCACTTAATATGGAATGCCCACCACTTTATATAAAATACTTCCATAGAGTGATAAGTATTTCAAATGAAATGGTAAGTATCTCACATTGAGTGGTAAGAATTATACACTTACCACTTAATGTGGGATACTTACAACTTCTTATGAAATCCTTCAACACTGAGATTCAAATGGAATGGTAAGTATCCCACATTGAGTGGTAAGAATTATACATTTACCATTCAATGTGGAATACTTACCACTTCTTATGAAATACTTACCACTCAATGTGGAATATTTACCACTAAAGTGATTTTTTGGGTACCATACACAAATAAATTTTTGTGCCATTGATGGACTCCTTGCACTAAAAAGCGGTTATTTCTCAAAATGCTTGGGTAAAAGTAAAAAAAATTTACTTTTCCAATTCCTTTTATCGAGACGAATCAATATCCCAAAAAAATTTGGTACAAAACTAACAAATGCAAAAAAAAAAAAATTTAAATAAGAATAAAATTTTTAAATTTAAATTAAGTCCAAAAGAACAGAGCCTAAATTAATTATAGTGTCTGCCAAAAAATAGCAACTGTGTCAGGATATTGGTAGATGGTATGATTTCTGTGGTTAGTAAATCATAAGTTGCTAAGTACCACTCATTAACTTTTCATTCATATTTTTTTTTTTTTTGGGTACTTAGGTAATCCTTCCTATTTTATGTTGCTTTTTAAAAGGTTTGAATCTTTTAACTTTAGTGAAACAACAAAGTTAAGCCAATCATAATAACTTTTTCAATATTGATTGACTTGTCTCCATTTTTTATGTTATATAATAATTTTTTTTTTCTCAAAACAACTTGCATCTGGTCTGGTCTACTCATAAAAAAAAGAAAAAAAAAACGTGTATCTGGTTTAATAGACTGAATCGATTGACTAATAGGGGACCTATTCTATCGTCTGTTAGCAAGAGACCTAACTAAAGAAACCGTCGAGGTCCAATAGTAAATTAATAGCCCAGGACAAAAGATTAAATCAAGCCCAATGACTCCCATTTTGCCAACCCCTACTGCTTGTTTGTCGGACAGATAAGGTTTTGGGTGGAAATGAACAAGGGTGAATAATAGGTTGGATATGTTATAAGGGAGATTAGTTAAAGAGAAAGGATTAGTTTATACTTAATTTGAGTAGTAGTTGATATAGGTGGATAATATGATAAATTATGTGATTGCCCTTATTTAATCATTCATTGAGAATACAAAAGGATTTGAGGGGTAATTTGGTCTTTTTTCCATCCAAATAAGCTAATTCTAGGGTGGGAGGTGTTGTTAATAAGATAATTCTAGGGTGGGAGGTGTTGTTAACTAACACCCTTGGAGGGGGATAAACTTTCTCCCTCCTCCCTGCTTCACCTTCATTCTCCCACCAACAAACACCTTTCTTTCCTCTCCTAATTTCTCCCTTATCCCCTCCCTCATCTTCCCAACAAACAGAACCCTAGGGTTCATTTATAAATCATTATGATTGTTTTTTAACTTATGCAACCATTTTCCTTATGTTAAGTCTCGTCGCCTAGGCTCGTATTGTACCTTTTGATTAGCATAAACCATTGCCAACGCTTGTTTCCTCTCCTAATTTCTCCCTTATCCCCTCCCTCATCTTCCCAACAAACAGACCCCTAGGGTTCATTCATAAATCACTATGATTGTTTTTTAACTTATGCAAACCATTTTCCTTATGTTAAGTCTCGTCGCCTAGGCTCGTATTGTACCTTTTGATTAGCATAAACCATTGCCAACGCTTGCGGTGAGGCACAACATGACACGGCCTCAACAAATGACGGGAAAATGTTTATGGGTCATGCCTTGCAACTCAATTGTCAAATTCTGGTAATTCTTTCGGGCACTTTGTTTTTACTTGTCCTTCCTTCTGTTTTTCATTTTTACTTGGGGGAATTTAGCAGTCTCTACAGACATTGGATTTTTGTTTCTTGTCAAAATTGTAGAAACAACACATCTGTATATGATAAAGGAAAATTTTCCCTTTTTCACAGGAGGAGTGGAATGGATGGCCCACCATGATCATCCTTTAGATCCTGCCTCGTCCTTCATCGATCTGTGTTCCTCTCATTTCCATCTAACTTTCAAACTATTAATCAATTATTGCCTCTAGTAATTACAGGTATCTTGTCAATACCCACAATCCTTTCAGAATAATGACTTCATGCCCAATCACTTTCCTTTACATGTATGGAATGATCGATCTTTAATGGAATTTTACACCTACTTTATAGTAATTTTGTTGGAATTGTCTTGTTCTTTGTTATATATATCCAAAAAAAAAAAAAAAGTCTTCTATGTCTTTGTCTTACATGCACTTATCATTTGGTACTTTGTGTCATCAAAGTAAGGGGATGATAATGACACATATATACACAAATGTTATTAATGTACATGGAAAAACGTTACAATAGACCGGCTCGGCTCGTATTTGAGTGTGCAAGGTATACATCCCGTACTTATACACAAAAATTCGTTGCTATTTGAAGATAAATTCAAACCCCTCAGCCTGAAGTTGTTTCCTCTTGAGTTTAACTTTTAAAAATATTCATATGTTTACACGTAAATGCAAAACATCAACCTAGCTTGAATCTACGACCTTTACATATTTTGAATGTCTGTCTTGATGTTATGATTTTATAGAAACAGTATAAACTTCTACGTAGAAGTCATGAATTATTTTATAAATATGTTTAAATTTCAATATAAGCAGATGCATGTTGCGAGTTTAAGATAGTTCAAGAGGTGCATACCATACTATACCTATCCAAATGTGAATGTATGTATGTAGACACCCAATTTTGGGCTTCCTAGATTAGTTTACTTCCGGTCTTTGATTCCCCGATAATGATTAAGATCAAGAACGCCCTGAGAATGTTAGTGTGTTTGAGTTTTGAGTGGATAGATCCCTTTCAAACCCTTTACCTGCATACGCTGGTTTACCACTAGTGTGCACTGGTCTATTGTCACGTGTTAGTCATCGCTCAACATTGACTGTTGACCAGGCTTGGACCTGCTCATGCAGGTCAATCACTAGCGTACGCCGGTCAAAGATAGTCCGATCACCTTTATTCAGCCACGTTCACAAGACTTTTGTGGCACCTCAGTGCACTTTTTGATCTTCTAAGAAGCAATCTCAAGGTAGAGAATGTTCTCACCTCTCTCACATACCACCCATCACCTTGTCATGGGCATTTAATGAGGGGAGACTTCTTGGCCAAGGCTAACCAGCCCTTTCAGTTGGTTACACCCCTCCCTCTTCTCCTATATATACCCCATGCATACCCATTACAAAGGGTTACCAACTTGAACTCCCTAGTTGTAAGTTCAAACCTCAAAGCAACTTGTTCATCCATTTCTTCTCTTTGAAAGGCATTGATAAGTAAGACCATCATACACCACTGCTGCAACGCCTCGATTTTTCGGGAGCAATATAAAATAATTTCTTAAGAAAAATTTTGCTTAATAAATTTTCCAAAATAAAGGTTTAACTATTACAATCTCAAGATAGATTTATTGATTCAAAATACATTAACTTCAGAGCCGACTCTAGGCTTGACATGGATCCCAAGCAAACTCGATCTCTGTCCCTGGTATTCCTCTTGTGTCCGACTGCTTCTCCATTGAATCTTGCACCCTCTGGCAAATTGATTGCCGAAGCAACCGATTTATCAGGATACAGACGTATCCGTGAGTGATAAATCACCCAGTAAAATAATTCAACCCAACCACCCCTCTTACTTTACAGTTAGCAAGTAACAAGATAATAATGATGCGAAGAAGTAAAACAGAGATTTTTCACATAAACCAGTTTATTACTATCCATTACCTTATATGAAATCTAAGATCTCATCCACACTACTACAAAAATAGATAAAGATCTCAGTCATTTGGTGTGATCTTTCACTTTTAACCTCGCATTCAAAACCATGGTTTATTAAGGTGTAACTAAAAGCCCCTATATTTTAACCACAGGATAAAAACCGTGATTAAAACTCATTAAAACCATGACTAAAAACATAAAAACTGTGATTAAAAATGACAAAACTGTGACCTTTAATAACTTAACATCTCAATTTTACTATAAAACTGTGGTTGTTTGGAGAGTAATAAAAGTGGCATTTTTCTAAGGGAAAAAATCCCACTTCATTTATCCTGTTGGGTTTTGAACCTATGTCTCTTGAGTTTTGCATAGAAACTTCAACCAATTGCACCACACACACTTTTCAATATATAATTGAAATATTTAATATATAACATATGTGTTTAACATTAAAATATATTTCGAACATCATTTTGAACCTTTAAATATTAAAATTATATATTAAAATTAGAAATTTTGATAAACATGAAAGTTGTAGCCCATTGTGTTATTGTTCAAACCCAATTTGAATTATCTCAATTAATGGAGTTTTGAGCATAGAGTTATACTCCATCCATCCCTTTTTAAGTGTCCTGCTTCGTAATTTCAATTTATTAAAAAGACATTATCATCATACCTTTCACATCAACTTTTTCCTCCACTTTCCTTACTTACCCATCATCATTATACTTTTACTCACTTACTTTTTAAAATGAAATCTACTTTTAAGGACAAAATAGACAATTCACCAACTTTTACCTACTAACTTTATAAAATGGACATTTATTAAGGGACAGCCCAAAATGGAATACCGGACTATAAGTAAGGGACGGAGGGAGTAGTCAAAATACATTTGGCGACGAAACGCAACCTTCATAAATTTTGTCACCAAAGGTACTCATTTAGTGACAAAATATATTTTCATCGCCGAAAGTATCCCATTTTTTGATGAAATATTTTTTTGAAGAATGGTTGAGAGTGACATTTATTTAGGGGTATTGCCCGCGGAGTCGATTAAGAGATAAGCGACTTTCAACTTTTCCTCTATAAGAGCTTTCATCTCAAGTCTAAAAAAAAATGTGATGTATATATTCTCTAACTTACGATCTCAGTTTCTAGATGATTGAGATTAAATGTTCTTTTTATCTCAGTTTTTCCGAAATGAGATATATTCTTTCATATACAATCTCCGTTTTTCAAAAACGAGATCTATTCTTTAAGTTACAATCTCACTTTTAGATTATTGAGATTAAAAAATCTTTTCATCTCAGTTTTTTTTGAAACAAAATATATTCTTTCATATATAATCTCAGCTTTTTGAGAATGAGATCTATTCTTCAAGTTACAATCTCACTTTTTAGATTACTGAAATTAAAAAATCTTTCCATCTCGGTTTTTTCTTATAACTAAGATTAAAACTATAGTCCATAACATTTTATTACGCTTTTACAAAAAGTGAGATCTTTTTAGTTTTTGGACCGTGATCTTTATACCATTTTGTAGTGGTGCCACGAGATCTTTCTTCCCCAACCGCTAGCCATGCCCTGTCCCATGAGATCACTTCCTTTTGCTGTCGCATATACACCTAAGTTATGTACTGAGTTTGAATCCCAATAACTACAACAAAGGGTAAGCTTATCATGCCATGACATAACTAGGGTTCGCCTATCTTATGTACCACTTCACAATCATCACTGGACTCCCGCCAGTTTCAATTCATCACTGGGCTTACTTTGCCAGTTTCAAATCATCATATCCAACGCATCACATCTCAAAATTTTGCCTGCAGGGAATCTAAAAATAAAACTTTTCAATTTATCCATTACCTAGCATCGTCTAGGTGAATTCTATTCGCATACCAACCCATGTCTCTAGAGTCCAATCTAACATATCAATCAAAAGTTGGAATAATAAACAAGCAATCAGAATGATAATTGAAATAAATAATGAACGAGACAATCACATAACTTTTTGTGAATAGACCGTTGCCCTTAATCTTGTGTGGCCAAGAAGTAAATTTAATACCGAAAGTTTTTATTAATAAAAAAATAATAATTTTGTTTAATTACTAGAAAGTCTAGACTTGTATTAGTATCTTTGTAAAATAATTTGGGCCAAAATTATACATTACAAGTTAAAAGGGGTTTTAAGTGAGGAACTTACTATTAGTTGGGCCGATATAATATACTAATGAAATTAGAAGGGGTAAAGTGTAGTTTTTACAAATAAAATAAAATTTAAACCCAGGAGATGGTTTCACTGTACCACGTCCAAAAAAAAAAGAAAAAAGAAAAAGAAATGGCCATTTTCAACCATGCGACAACCAATTCGATTCCGTTTCATTTCGGAACACAAAATTCAACTTTTAAACACTTGATATACTGAGAGAAGAGACGGATAGGATTATAAAATTTAAGTCGTAGTAAAAGAAGAACAGGTTATGGCCAAGAAACTTAAAACTTTAATGATCTTAGGGGGCTAATTATAACATATACCATACATATGGACCAAAACTAGTACTCTAAATAATTTAGGAGGATCAAAGTGTTATTTTATCAAAAAAATTCATTACCCATCTGTGGGATTCACTGTTCACAGCCAAATAAATAAATAAATAAATAAGAGAAGAACGGCCGGTCTCGGCTACGCGTCGATGAGATCAATCTCTTTCAATCCGGATCATAAAATGAATACGCAATTACTCAATATACTTAGGAGAAGGCAGGAGAGGGATTATAATCTCTCAAATTCGATCGAAAAGTACAGCGAACGGTTTCCGTAAATTTTGGCTGAACGGAGAAGATGACCGGAACGATAGACTTTAATTTGGGAATAACTTCGGACAAGCGGGTGACGTTGTTGGGATGCTTTGGAACTTGGTGGGCGCGGTGTGAACCGAATTCGGGTTCGGGTTAATGCGAACCGAAAACCTATCTCACTGTTTTTTTTTTCCTCGACCTCCATGGGCGGAGCTCAAACTCCTGCTACTTTTTTCAGTGGCTGTGGTTTTGTGTTTTTGTGTTGTGAATTATGGAGAGGGAGAGAGGTATTTATAGGGATGGAGTGGAGTGGGGTGCAAGGAATGGGAGAAGATAAGGGTGGCAATTGAATGGTTGGAAAAGATAAAAAGGTTGGCCAAAAAAAAAAATAGAATAAGGGGGATGTTTGGCTTGGTGTGGGGAGCAAGTAAAGGAGAGAGAGAGAGAGAGAGAGAGAGAGAGAGAGATGAGAGAGTTGGTTGGAGGTGGTGAAAAATGTTAAGGTGCATATGGAACACTAAGAGCATCCGCAATGGGAATAATCAAAATCAATAACTAAAATGTGTCACGTCAGCATTTGATTATCCATTTACGTCAGCATTTGATTATCCATTTAGTTCATAATCAAACTTAACAACCTTTACCTCCATATTGGTTATTTTTGCATCCCTATAAAAAAAAACCCCAATAGTACGCAATGAATTTATTGCCAATTGCAAACGAGTTCTAATCACGCACCTGATCACGCCAAATTATTCATCTCGATGAGACGATTTTAATGTGAGGTATTTTTTAGTTATTGAGTTTTGAGTTTTGGTTATTGGTAAAAGTTGTTAAGTTTGGTTATGGAATAAGTGGAATTTTGTTATTTGCTAAAAGACTTGTAACTTTGCTTATTACGATGTGAGGTATTGTTTTAGCATTGTTGTTAAGTTTACTTATCCATATCAATTTGATTATTACAATGGAGATGCTCTAAGGCAATAGATTTAAGCTAACGTAGAGTATAATTTATAATTAATTAACTAACTTTATAAGGAAATAATTTTTGTATAAAATTATAATTTAACTTACTAAAATTTTTGGATCATTATAACATATGGGTAAAAAAAAATATTGACATATACTATTCAGTTTAATTATTTAACAAAATTCAAAATACAAATTTTTATTCAAAAAAAATTAGGGCAAAAATTAGAGTCGTTACAACTTACCCCCCTCAACAAAATTTTGTCCTCGAAATTAGGGTGAAAGTTCTGGTGGAAACTGACGAGGGTAGTTGGCGTACAAAGTATATGCTCGTTCCCAAGTTGATTCCTCAATGTCGCCAAAGGATTCAGACGAGTTAAAAGATTTTTTTTTCTCTCGGATGCACTTGCCACTGTTGTCCTAAATCTCTACTGGTTGTTCTTCAAAAGTGAAGTCTTCGTTAAGTTCGTTGTTTTCCGAAAGGTTAACACTCTGGTCTTTTTGTAGGCATAGGTCTTTTGCCAATTATGCATATCCAGAAGTCATTGGTGAATGATTTTGACCTTTTATGTTGTCTCTCATACTAAATCTGGTTCTAATAGGCTTGTTTTTCCCAATTTAGTCCAACAAACCGTCGATCGACAAGGTCGCTTATACAAAGCTTCGTATGGTGTCATCTTTATGCCGGACTGATAGTTGATGTAGGCAAACTGAACTAGAGGCAGATGTCATCCAGGACACAGGCACGGAGCATGTCTTCTAAGATCTGGATCGCCCTTTCGAATTGTCCGTCTATTTGTGGAGGGAAGGCAGTGCTGAGACGAAGATCGATTCTCAACGCTCTCTATGTAGATAATGCTACCAAGACTTTAGGGCGAACACTACTGCTGCCAGCTCCAAGTCGTGAGTTGAATAGTTCCTTCCATGCGGCCTTAATTGTTGGGATCTATATGCAATGACCTTCCCATCTTGTATGGGTACAACTCCCAATCTATCTTTGGATGCGTTGCAGTACACTGTATACCTCCCGTTCCATTTGGGAATGATTAATATGGGGGTGCTGATTTTTCTTAAGTTCTTGGAACAATTTCTCACATGCTTCATTCCACTCGAACTTGAATGAACTTCCTGTCATAGCCAACTAATCCCAAGAAACTTTTTATCTCGTACACCGTGGAGAGTCTTTTCCAGCCCATGACCACTTTTACCATACTGTCATCTACAGAGATTTATTTCTCTAACACTACGTGTCCTAGGAATTTGACTTCTTTCATTCAGAATTCGCACTTGCTGGCTTTTGCATACGAATGATTGTATCTGAGTACTTGTAGGACAATTCTCAAGTGGCCTTCATGTTCTTTCTCCGTTGGAGAGTATACAAGAATGTCATCAATAAAAACTACTACGAACTTGTCCAAGTAAGGCGTGAAAATCTAGTTCATCAGGCACATGAAAACAACAAGGGCATTGGTTAGACCGAACAGCATGACTACGAACTTGTAGTGTCTGTAACGTGTGCAGAATGCTATCTTAGATATGTCACAATCTCTGATTCGCAATTAGTGGTATCCTGATCTTAGATCAATCTTCGAGAAACATGTCGACCCTCTCAATTGGTCGAACACGTCTTCTATTCTCGGAAGAGGGTATCGATTCTTGATTGTGACTCTCTTGAGTTGGCGGTAGTCGATACAAAATTGAAGCATTCCTTTTTTCTTTTTAATGAATAAGGCAGGAGCTCCCCATGGTGAGGTATTGGCTCGGATAATACCTTTGTCTAAAAGTTTTTGCAGCTGTATTTTCAACTCTCGTAGTTCTAGCAAAGCCATCCGATACGGAGCCATGGTAATGGGGGCGTATCGGGCTATAGCTCGATGGTGAAAACCATTTCTTTTGGTGGCGGTAATCCTGGCAATTTCTCAGGAAACAGGTCCTCGTATTCGCAGATGATGTGAGGGAGACCCAACTCCATACGATCCGTTTCTTTCAACTTGAGGCTCACTAACCATTCAGAGGGCTTATCATGCCACCTTGCTTTGTGCATGTTGGATGCAGAAAGGTCATGTCTACCCCCCTTAAATGAGTAAGACTTCACTTGCGAAAAATGGCTTTTCGCTTCTCTTATCACTTTTGATAATAGCGAGATGGGCTAAAGTCGACCATTGACGTCAAAATCAATTCTTTTTGTGAGCCAGACGTTGGTCTAAGATTCCTTCTATTATAATCTATCCATCTTTAGGGTCGAGGGGCGTTCGGAGCTTGAGGTTGGATGTAAGTGTAGTCATGGCAGTAACCGCTCGTATGAGTTGCACATCCTAGTTGATACTTTGTATTGCATTGGGATTTGAGTTGGCATTGATCTCGGAATTCATATAATCATTGTTGTCAATGTAGGCTACGTTGCATTGGCATCAGGCTACGCGTATTGTCCTTGTTGGTGGGATCGACAAATGACTATAGAGAATGATGTCGTTGACCTTTTGTGCCAATCTTGTAATGACTGCTCCACGAGGTTAGGTTTAGGGTCTTGAGGGTTTCTAAATATCTGGTTCTCAAAAGAAAGTGTGTGCAACAATGTTCTCACACTAATCCTATCCTATTTTCGATCATTATCCGCCTAGAGAAAGGAAATTCTTCTTTGACAGACACTCTACTGAGTAGCCTCCTTCGACAGTACGCTTCCTATATTGTTGAGATTTGCCTCTTTGTCTTCTTCATAATGGGATTCTTCGTCTCATTTGGTCGGCCAACCAATTATAAAAAGAACGGTCCCTCTATCGCTTCCTTCTGATCGGAGTCAATGATGATTTCATAATTCCTTAGAGTCTGAGTAGCAACAGATAATAAATACTTATATGATATAATTAGGTAGGATACATGGTTTAGAGGAGTAATCGATACGGTAAACGTTTAGCTATTCGATTTTACGCTCTTAGAATATGGTCTACCCAATCTGCCCAAGGCGGAGTTTTAAACCTATAATTTGATACCATTTGTAACGCCCTAATTTTTCAGGAGCAATATAAAATAATTTTTGAAGAAAAATTTTGCTAAATAAATATAATTTTCCAAAATAAAGTTTAACTATTACAATCTCAAGATAGATTTATTGATTAAAAATAAATTAAATTCAGAGCCGACTCTAGGCTTGACACGGATCCCAAGTGAACTCGATCTCTGTCCCTGGCATTCTTTCTTGTGTCCGACTGCTTCTCCATTGAATCCTGCACCCTCTGGCAAATTGATCGTCGAAGCAACCGATTTACCAGGATACAGATGTATCCGTGAGTGATAAATCACCCAGTAGAATAATCCAACATAACCACCCCTCTTACCTTACAGTTATCAAGTAATAGGATAATAATGATGCGAAGAAGTAAAGCAGAGATTTTTCGCATAAACTAGTTTATTACCATCCATTACCTTATACGAAATCTAAGATCTCATCCATGAGATCTTTCCTCCCCAACCGCTAGCCATGCCTTGTCCCATGAGATCACTTCATTTTGCTATCGCAAATACACTTAAGTTATATATCGAGTGTGTATCCCAATAACTACAACAAAGCGTAAGCTTATCATGCCATGACATAACTAGGGTTCGCCTATCTTATGTACCACTTCACAATCATCACTGGACTCCTGCCAGTTCCAATTCATCACTGGGCTTACTTTGCCAATTTCAAATCATCACATCCAACTCATCACATCTCAAAATCCCGCCTGCAGGCAATCTAAAAATAAAACTTTCCAATTTATCCATTACCTAGCATCGTCTAGGTGAATTCTATTCGCATTCCAACCCATGTCTCTAGGGTCCAATCTAACATATCAATCAAAAGTCGGAATAATAAACAAGTAATCAGAATGATAATTGAAATAAATAATAAACGAGACAGTCACGTAACTTTTTATAAATGGACCGTTACCCTTAATCTTGTGTGGCCAAGAAGTAAATTTAATACCGAAAATTTTTATTAATAAAAAAATAATAATTTTGTTCAATTACTAGAAAGTCTAGACTTGTATTAGTATCTTTGTAAAATAATTTGGGCCAAAATTATACATTACAAGTTAAAATGGGTTTTAAGTGAGGAACTTACTATTAGTTGGGCCGATATAATATACTAATGAAATTAGAAGGGGTATAGTGTAGTTTTTACAAAAAAATAAAATTTAAACCCAGGAGATGATTTCACTGTACCACGTCAAAAAAAAAAAAGAAAGAAAGAAAAAGAAATGGCCATTTTCGACAGTGCGACAACCAATTCAATTCCGTTTCATTTCGGAACACAAAATTCAACTTTTAAACACTTGATATACTTAGAGAAGAGAAGGATAGGATTATAAATTTTAAGTCGTAGTAAAAGAAGAACAGGTTATGGCAAAGAAACTTAAACTTTAATAATCTTAGGGGCTAATTATAATATATACCATACATTAGGACCAAAACCAATACACTAAATAATTTAGGAGGATCAAAGTGTTATTTTATCAAAAAATTTCAATACCCATCTATGGGATTCACTGCTCACAGCCAAAATAAATAAATAAATAAAACAGAGAAGAACGGCTGGTCTCTGCCACGTGTCGACGAGATCAATCTCTTTTAATCCGGATCATAAAATTAATACTCAATTACTCAATATACTTAGGAGAAGGTAGGAGAGGGATTATAATCCCTTGAATTTGATTGAAAAATACGACGAACGGTTTCGGTAAATTTTGGCCGAACGGAGAAGATGACCGGAACGATAGACTTTAATTTGGGACTAACTTCGGACAAGCGGGTGACGTTGCTGGGATGCTTCGGAACTTGGTGGGCACGGTGTGAACCGAATTCAGGTTTGGGTTAATGCGAACCGGAAACCTATCTCACTGTTTTTTTTTCTCGACCTCCATGGGTGGAGCTCGAACTCCTGCTATTTTTTTCAGTGGCTGTGGTTTTGTGTTTTTGTCTTGTGAATTTTGGAGAGGGAGAGAGGTATTTATAGGAATGGAGTGGAGTGGGGTGCAAGGAATGGGAGAACATAAGGGTGGCAATTGAATGGTTGGAAAAGATAAAAAGGTTGGCCAAAAAAAAAAATAGAATAGGGGGGATATTTGGCTTGGTGTGGGGAGCAAGTAAAGGAGAGAGAGAGAGAGAGAGAGAGAGAGAGAGAGAGAGAGAGAGAGAGGGACGGTAGAGAGATGAGAGAGTTGGTTGGAGGTGGTGAAAAATGTTAAGGTACATGTGGAACACCAAGGCATTAGATTTAAGCTAACGTTGAGTATTGTAGGGGTTCGATTTGACAGGACCTTGACCTGGACTAGGTTTCTCCCTCCGCTGATCCGTTCTCCTGCCTCTTGACCTGCAATAAGTCACTAGGGCTGGGAAAGCCCAGTGACCCTTTGACGATCAAGTTAGATCTTAGGGCAAAGTGTAGATCTAGGGTTTTTGGGAAGAATGGCATACCTTTCCTGGTGAGTATCCCATTGTATTTATAGACCTAGGTTTACTTGGCCCCCAAGCCAGCGCGTGGAAGATATGTTCAGGTAACCGTCTTGGGAGACGTCATATATGACGAAAGGAATAAAACGGTTACGGAGCACATGACCAGATCTGATCCCAATGATTATGCTTGCTGCACGATCCTCTTTGGGACCCATCTGGCATAACTGCCTCTCTCAGAGACCTTCGAACACACCGAAGTAGGAACTTGTGTTGATAGCATTCTCCGAAATCAGTCTTGGTACCAAACGATAAACCGAGCAGCATGCCAGGACTGTAGGTTCTAACCAATTTGCTGACCGGACTCCCATGGGGCTCTGGCTCGGGACGCCCGGCCTGGTTACCGAGGAGGTAACCGAGGCCACCACAATACTCCCTCAACTTTCTGGAGCTTCACAACTCGGCTCTAGGGAGTTGATTCTCCTTGTGAACCATCATGCTCAAACCTTACCCATCCAGGTTACTGAAGCAATGAGTGACTTCGGTAAATACCAAACCGCTAGCCCCAGCCATTGGAGCCATGTGTCGACTGTCACCAAAAAACCAGGAGTTGATAGTTGTCTCGGCACATGCTATGTCAGTTAATTGGTACGAAATGTCTCCTCGGAAACACGTGTCATCATGCTAATGGTTTGGCCTTCTGATAACCTGACCTCGGTGCAGAGCCCCTGATACTGACCGTCCGATGAGGACACGTGTTAAAAATCCAACGACTCGGTGCACGACGCTTCGTTTCCCGCGTAGCTTTTTGATCTTCTCATTATAAATAGGAGAAACAGAGACAGAACGGCCATTCTCCCTCTGCTTCGAAGACAAACTGCCGCCGCCATTGCTTTTTGCTTTCCGATCGAGATTTCGAGCGCTTTGGCAGTTGATCTTCACACGAAATCGAGGTATGTTGATCTCCTTACTCTAATCTTCATGTCTTGATTATTTTCTTCAAGTTTTTCGTCGTTTTTTGCACGTGTTATGGCTGAGCCGCCATTCGCCGCCATCTTGTTCGCGGCGGTGCTGGATTTCTTTCGGCATCGCTCATGCTTTTCCGGAGGCCTATATTCTTCTTGAGGCCTAAATTCATCCCAAGGCTGTATGAGTAGTTTTAGACCCTAAGGACTCTTCCTGAGGAGGAATGTTTTGATAGGGACCGAGGCCTAGAGTTTCTGAGGAGCAATGACCATTCCGTCTCGAGCACTAGATCTTCTTGCTTTTCCCTGAGCACATAGCTAACGGGTTTTTGCATTCTTTTTTTTGGCTAGGTAGGGGTGAATGGTCATCAAGCTCTCCTTGGACAGTTCCAATAGCTCAGGTTCTTCTCCCGTTGAAATTCCCGAGGATATTCGCCAAGCACTTCAGATTCGAGCATTTTTTCAAACTCCAATCGACCACATTGAACCATTTGATCCCTTTAGAGCTCCTCGTGAGGTAACAACATTCGATCCTCGAGGAATGAAAAATCCTAGTACCTCAAACCAAGGGCCGGGGTCGTTCACGGATGCCCCTGAGGAGGTCCGGGGACGCAGAAGATCGATGAGGCCGTGTCCTTATAGGAATCAATACTTCGACGGCTCCTCAACTGCTTACACTGAGTTCAAGAGAGTTTACAGTATTCCCCCGGATGTCGAGGTCTGGTTACTACCGAATAGTGATCCCAAAGATCTTCCTTATCAACAGTGAAGGTTGATCTTTCCTTTGATGGCAATCACCGAGGGGGGTATCAGATTCCCCCTCCATCAGTTTGTCCGACAGGTTCTTCGAACCCTTACCCTCACTTCCTCCTAGCTCATGGTGAACTCCTACTGAATCATCACCAGCATCATAGAGCTAAGAAGGCAATACAACCTGACTTTCGGGCTCGAAAAGCTCTTCGGAGTATATTTGTTAGGGGTCAACCGAGAGAGCGACCGTCACTACCTCTCCTATAGGACTGGATATAACACGTTCCTTATTGACCACCTCCCCGACTCCGAAGAATGGGCGAATATTTATGTTTCGGTCACCGGGAACTTTATGTTTGGGCCAGGGGAGAGTGTGGATACCACTACTACAGTTTAGTTCAAGGCCGGAGCTCCTGGTCGGTAAAATTTCTTCCTTGGTACGTATATTGTATATCTTTCCAGACTTGCATGCAATGATCTTTTTTTTCTTGATGTTTTCTTGCAGCCGAGGGCGTTGTTGCTGGGCTTCGGGAAAGAGCTGCCCGGGAATGGATAACAGCCGCCTACGCTATCCCTATTACGAGTCGATACACCCCAGAGCTGCTCCGATACACCCCTACTTATACCAGCTATTTGAAGAAGAGGCCGAGGCAGCAGGGGGTTCTAAGGGCAAGCCGAGGACGAGGAAGAGGGAGAGGTAGAGGAAGAGAGAAAAGATGAGATGAGGGAGTTGGGACCCCAGAGACTGAAGGGAGTGGTTCTGGCCCTTTGGGCACGATTCAAGAGGAGATCAACCGGGAGACCTCAGAGAGGACAGGACTTAGTGGGGAAATGGCTGGCTCAGGAACTCGAGAAGTGCTAAATCTTAGGCACCAGAGGACAGGGGGTCAAGGCTGAGGGTCTGTCTTCGGTACAGCCGGTGCCGAAAGCTCGAGGGCAGTCCCCGTTTCTCTAGAAGAGCCCCTGGAGAAGAGGGCTTGTCGTGAGGAGGAAGGTGGTGGCCGAGGAGGAAGGTGGTGGCTGAGGGGGAAGAGGGGGGACGATTGTGATCGAGGAGGGAGAGGGATGTGGAGGCGAGACTGGTGGGGAGGAGACTAATGCCGAGATTAGAATTTCTGCGAGAGAGGTCCCTTGGGCCCCCGAGGTTCGGCATTATGCTGGGCGCCTGATTCATCACGACAACAACGCTTCTTCCAACATCGGGACGGCGTATGGGCTGCTCCGGTCTTGTATTCTCCCCAAGGATGCCAGAGCTATGAAGGGTCACACTGAGGATCTGACAGGGGAGATAGCACAGGCGCTTTTGAGCATAAGTAACTATTTCTCCAACCTTTTTGATTGAGCGTTTATTTTGATTGACATTTTCCTTTACTCCTTGTTGACAGGCTAGTGCCCGAGTTCTTGCCATCAATGATAGGTACAAGGGGCAAGAGTTGGAGATTGAGGAGCTGAAACAGGCCTTGGCAACGAAAGAGGATGACCTAAGGGTAGCTCGGGAGTCATGTGATCTCTATCAGGCGGATTTCAGAAGATGTGACAAAGAGAGGGTGCTTGCCGAGGGCCGAGCTATGAAGGCCGAAAAGGATGCAACCACTCTGAGGGTCACTTGAGCTCACGAGGTTGAGTCTGCGAGGGATAAGGGCTATGATGACTGCTGGAACGCAGCCAGAGTGGAGTATAAGAAGCAGGTCCGGGAGATTGAGGCTGAGCTCTACGAGGACCGATTCTTGGACGGACTTCGGTACGGCCACAAAGCTTTGGTAAGTAAGCTTAACTTACCGGAAGACTCCGAGCTCCGAGCCGTGCCCGAGCCACCTCCCGAAGAGCTCGTGCTACCCGAGGAAGAGGATAAGTAGGTGCCAAACCCGGAAGGGCTGCAAGCGCCCGAGGAACAAGCTAATACCCCTGCTCCTGTTGATGTATAGGAGAACTCCATCCCTCTCTTATCTGGAAAATACTTTGAACTTTTTGATTTGTGATTTGACTGGATGGCTCCAGACATTTGGAGTTTGCCGTTTCAGAGTTTGTAATAGTTGAGTAGGACTGGCGCCAAACAATTGGCCTGAGCTGGATTCTCGATAGGATTTTAACTTTAAGTCGTATGTTCATCTTGCTGCTTTTGTGAATGAATGTTTTCTTTTCCCGAGTACTGCACTTGTCTTTTGAGTTGCTTGTATGAATTTACAGTAGTAGCAAAGGGTTGTCTATGCCACTGCTTCGGTTGGGCTTGTAGGATAGTAGCACAAGTTTTAACCAAAGCATGAACCGAAGCACACCCAATATCTTAAAAATGCTCGACAAAAGAAAAGCGGTTTACTGGTAGCCCTTACTTCGGGCGGGCTTACTGCGAAAATAATCGAGTGTCCGAAGTGTAGGGGTAGATTACCGAAGCCCCTAACTCTTGGCGAGGTCGGGAGGGGCCGAGCGACCTGAACCGAAGCAAGGAGCGATTTTGAATTTCCCATGCCCCTGCTTCGGGTTAAGGTGTCTCGGCTTAATTGTTTAGCAGAGTAATTGAGTGAAGGATAAACTCATGTAAGAGGGGACTGCTAGGGGATTTAGGCTAGAGTCCCGAAGAGGGGGATGGCCTCGGCCATGAGTTCAAGATGCAGCGAATTCGAGTAGTGGAAGACTTTGTTGGGTCGAGATAAGGGGCTCGGGAAGAGGTCGAGTATCCTTAAGGCGAGTGACCAAAAGTCTAGACGACCGAGAAAGGCTGGGGTGACTTGGTGGGAATTTTGTCCGAGGGTAACACCCATGAGAGAACATAATCCCTGAAGTAATATAAAACAGTTCGAGTGGTGACAAACCGTGCGGGAAAAGATAAACAATCAGAAACAAATAGTGTGAGTAATCTTAAGAAAGGGGAATTCTCATTGATACTTGATCGGGTATTATCATTACACAGGCAGGTTTTCTTCAAAACGAAGAAACCAAGGAAATAAAGAAACATAGGACAAAGAAGTTAGCTAGGCTACGGGAACCGAGATGCTGCTAGCCGTAGAACTTCTTCAAGTTGTTGGCATTCCAGGTTTTTGCAATGGGAGAGCCATCCAACTTCTCTAGCTTGTAATTACCAGAGCCAAGGTGTTTGAGGATGCGGTAAGGGCCCTCCCAGTTGGGCATTAGCTTCATTTTCTTGGACTTCTCCACTACTTTCTTCCAGACAAGGTCGTCAGGCTTGAAAGACCGAAGACGGACGCTTCGGTTGCAGCCCTTGGCAACCTCCTGCTGGTACGATGCGAGCATTTTCATGTTCCTCCTCGACCAAGTTGAGATCCGAGGCTATGTTGTCGTTGTTCACCAACTCGTCGAAATTTTCAAAACGCATTGTCGGGCCGACTTGGAGGCGGATGACCGCCTCCATTCCAAATGCCAAAGAAAAAGGGGTGCGACTAGTGGATCGTCGAGGTGTAGTACGGTAGCCCCAGAGTACCCTAGGTAGCTCTTCGGCCCACTTACCTCGATGTGACTTGACTCGGCGCTTAAGTCCGGATGAAATTCCCTTGTTTGTAGCCTCGGCTTGGCTGTTACCCTATGGATAAGCCGGAGTGGACGTGTCCCATTTGATGCCGTACTCATCTAATAGGGATCAATATTTCTGACTAATAAACTGTCGTCCGTTGTCCGTGATGATGGCGAAGGGGACACCGAAGCGCGAAATGATGTTTCGCCAAACGAAATGACTGACGTTTGTTTTTTCAATAGTCACCAAGGACTCAGCTTCGACCCATTTGGAGAAGTAGTTGGTGGCGGTTAAAAGGAACTTGAATCCTCCTGGAGCAACGGGGAGCTTACCGACGATATCCATGCCCCATTGATAAAAAGGCCAAAGGCTTGTGAGAGGGCTGAGATCCCGAGCTGGCTGGTGGATGATAAGGGCGAACATCTGGCATTTCTTATAACGACTGACAAATTCTTCTGAATCTTTCTTCATCGTCAGCCACTAATAGCCTTGGGAAATGGCTTGGTGAACGAGGGATCGTCCACCGGAGTGGCAACCGCTATTGCCAGCATGGAGCTCTTCGATGATGCCTTGTACTTGGTGGGGGTGTGCAACTAGTAGATATGGACCGGTGAAGGACCTTCGGTAGAGCTTTTCGGTGGGATTGAGCCAAAAGAGAACGGCTTTGTTGCGGAGTCAGTGAGCATTCTTCTTGTCGGTAGGAAGGATGTCATCTCGCAGGTAACCAATGATCTCGTCCATCCAGCTCGGGCCAAGCTCTAGGTTGAGTACTTCTTGGTCTAATACTTCGAGCTCGAAACTAGGCTTGTCAATGGAATTGAAGGAAATAGAACGGTGCCCTGCGGAGGAGCAGGCCGAAGTGAGCCCTATAAGGGCGTCAGCGTGGGCATTCTGTTCCCTGGAGATGTGTTCGACTCGGATAGCTTTGAAATTTTTGATGAGCTGGACGGCGGAGCTGAGGTAGGTATGCATGCGATCATCCCAAGCTTCGTATTCCTTGGAGAGTTGGTTGACCACCAATTGGGAATCGTTGTAAACCACAAGTTCTTCGATGCCCAGGGCCTCAGCTGTCTTAAGTCTCGAGATCAGTACTTCGTATTCAGCCTCATTGTTAGAGGCTGGAAAGTTGATGGAGAGTGAGCTTTCATGCAGGACACCGGAGGGGGAGAGGAGGACGATGCCCGCACCTACGCCTCGGCTATTGGAGGCGCCATTGACATACATTTTCCAAACATCACCATGAAAAAGTTTCCAGGCTGTGCTAGGGTTAGCCTGGAGTACTGCCTCGGTGTTTGGAGCAGGAGTCGAAGCAGGAGTGTCGGGTGGAGTAAGTTCGGTGATAAAGTCGGCGAGCACCTGAGCTTTGATTACTATCCGAGGCTGGAAATGGATTTCAAAGTTCGCAAGCTCCACGGCCCACTGAGAGATTTGGTTAGAAAGATCCACCTTCCGGAGGAGAGACTTGAGAGGGTACTCGGTGAGGACAATGGTGCAATGTGACTGGAAGTAGGGAGCGAGCTTCCTGGAGGCTGAGATGAGGGCAAGAACAAGCTTTTTCAATAGTAAATAGCGTGTCTCGGCGGGGGTCATCGTCTTACTTGAATAGTAAATGGGTTGGTGTTCCCATCCTTCCAGCCGGACAAGCACCGAGCTGATAGCGTGTGGAGAGACGGCTAGGTATAGGAACAAGTCTTCCTGGTTCCGAGGGGTGACAAGTAGTGGGGCTTCGAAAAGGTATGCCTTCAATTGTTGGAGGGCTTGGTCACAGTCTTCTGTCCAATCGAAACTTCGTCGGCTGCCTTTCAAGAGCGCGAAGAATGGCTGGCATTTGTCAGAGGAGCGACTTATGAATCGGTTTAGGGCGGCAGCCATGCCTGTTAAAGGTTAAACGTCCCTCTTGTTGTGGGGGGCCGAGAGTTTCTTGATGGCCAGTAGTTGAGCGGGGTTGGTGTCGATATCGCGCTGGGAGACGAGGTGGCCAAGGAATTTACCAGAGCTTACACCGAAGGCACATTTCTCAGCGTTGAGGCGAAACTTATGCTTTTTGAGAATTTTGAAGGCTTCGGCAAGGTGGGTTAGGTGATCATTGGCAACCATGCTTTTGACTACCATGTCGTCAATGTAAGCCATCATGGTGTCACCAAGTAGGCATTCGAACATCGTGGTTATCAATCGTTGAAAGGTGGCTCTAGCGTTTTTCAGGCCGAAAGGCATAACGAGATATCCAAAGATTCCATGAGGGGTGATGAAAGCCGTATTTTCAATGTCTCCTTCGCTCATGGCAATTTGATGGTAGCCCCAGTAGGCGTCCATGAAACTGAGTCAGGCATGGTCGGCTGTTACGTCGACAAGCTGGTCAATCTGTGGAAGGGGAAGAAATCTTTTGCTCAAGCATCATTGAGATTGGAATAATCAACACAAACCCGCCATTTACCATTCTTCTTTTTGACCACTACGGTGTTGGCCAACCACATAGGGTATTGTACTTCTCAGATGGCCTTCACGTTTAGGAGCCGGTTAACTTTGTCTATAACAGCTTCTGAATGGACCGGGGAGGATCGCCTTGTTTTTTGCACAACTGGGCGCTTGGTTGGGTCGATGTTGAGCGCGTGGCAGATAAACGAAGGATCGACCCCGGGCATCTCATACGGGGTCCATGCGAATACTTCTATGTTCTTTTTGAGAAAATCAAACATCTCGCTTCGGTCGGTATCACTGAGTGAGGAACCGATGAGAAAATAACGGGAGCCGTCTTCGGTGATTGGGAAAGTGACAAGGTCTTCTACTGCTTTCTCGTCGGCCGGTTTGCCAACGTCTTCCAAAACTGGGGCATCAGGGACCTCGATGAGGTTGACCCGGGAAGTCTGCTTACTGCTTCGGACTGCGTTGACATAACATCTTTTGGCTGCGGTTTGATCTCCGTATACGTCCTCTTGGCGCCCATTGGCACCGATGAAATGGACCACCTGGTGATAGGTCAAGGTGAAGGCTTTCAGCTTATGGAGCCAGGTGCGCCAGACGATTGTGTTGTAAGGGCTAGGAACGTCGACCACCACAAATTTCATGTCAAGGACCATCGAACCGGCACGAACAGGGAGAGTGATCGCTCCAAGGGGCCATACTGGAGCTTCGCTGAACCCGATGAGGGGAACTTCGGAGGGATGGAGGTCGGTATCCGAGAGCTTCAAGTCTTTAAACAGAGAGTAGTACATGACCTTGGCCGAGCTACCCTGATCAACGAGGACGCGTCAGACGTTAAAGGTTTCGATGCGTAGTGTGACCACTAGGGCGTCGTTATGAGGAAGCTGGACGTGGTCGAGATCTTTCTCGATAAAGGTGATGGCCCACTTTGAGCCATTGTCGGTCCTTGAGCGCTTGGGCTCGGGGCCAACCATCATGATGCGCTTGGAGGAGGTGGCGTCATTTAGTCGACACGAAGGACACGAGCAGCTTCGGAATTGAGAGGGCCGTGGATAACATGGATCGTTTGAATTTCTTCTTCGATGTTGTACTCGATGCACTACGCCAGAGCCCTGGTCTTCTCGTGATCGATGAGGTTACCAAGGTGGCCCTCCTCGACAAGCTGCTCTAAGGAAGCCTTAAAGGGTTTGCAAGCGGTGGTGAAGTGACATTGCTCATTGTGGTAGCTGCATCGGACGATAGAGTTTTTGATTTTCCCATTTTTGGTTCTAAGCTTCTGATTCGGGAAGGAGAAGAAAGGCTGATCCTTTACTTGGTCTATGATTCGGTAGATAGGAATGGTAAAGACGGTCTTCTCGGCGTTGAAATTGTTGGGCTTTGGTCCCTTCCTCAGCGACTGCTTGATGTTGTTGACCTGCTTCTTTGGGGTCAAGACAGATATGGGAGCAAGAGCGGCAACCGAAGCAGACATTGTTTTTGAGCTTATGGGCTTCCCGATGCCCCTTTCGGCTTTGGACTCGATGAGGTGGCACCAAACCTTGATGCGAGTCATGAGGTCCTTCATGGAGCTGGGTTTGTGGCGGGCAAGGTCATCGTAGACTTGTTCGTCTTGGGAGGTGAGACCGAGCTTGAATCCTCGTGCCAAGATGAGACCATCACAGCCTTCTATTTCGTTAAACAACTCCAAGTAACGACCGGCGTATTGGCGGAGTGTTTTGTCGTTTCGTTTTCGGAGAGCGAGGAGGGAATCGATTTCTTTCTCGTGCTTGTTGCTTATGACAAACCAAGCCATCAAGGCATCACATAGGGAGTCGAACGAGGAGATCGACCGTGCTGGAAGCTAGTTAAACCACGTGAGACCCAGGTTGCCGAGGTTGGCGGGGAAGACCTTACACAAGAAGGCATCGTCCGAAGGCTCGTTCCGGAGAAAAAGGAACATTATGAGCTTGTACTGTACCAAGTGAGTGTATGCCTTGGTCTTGCAATCGTACTTGGCAAATTTGGGTTGGGTAAATCCTTTCGAGGAAGTGACCGAGTCAATTTCTCTCGTGAAATGAGAGGTTGTGAGTCTTTCGAGTCTGGCGTCGCAGTGAGGTCGGATCGAACGGTTGCAACCGTATGGACACTCGAACGCGGTACGCTTCTTCAGGGCAAGTCGATCCAGCCTTTCATACTCCTTTCTCTTCGGAATGACGCTTGCTGATTTACGGGGGGAGCGCTCGTGGTGGTCTCTTCGGCGGTTATCCCGAGGAATGTTCGAGGCGCTCGATGATTGGGCTTCTGTTACGGACTTCCTTGGGGTGTGAGATAACGGGGCTACCGATTTGGGCATTTTTCAAACGCGCATGGTACCCCTTTGTCTGGAGCTCCAAGAGGTCGTCATCTTCCTTAGCGGCCCTTGTAATGCTTGGGGTGAATTCACGTTGTCCCTTACCGATCCGAACCGAATGAGTAGAAGAGGCGGAGACGCTTCCTGCTTCGAGTCTCTCAAAGGCGAATGGTTTTCGATGAGGTTGTTTAGGGGAACGAGAACATTCCCTGTGCCTCGCCTCCCGGTTGGTTCGACCATCCTCTGCATCGGGTGGCTCCAAGCGGTCTTTGACTGAGGGCCGGAACCGGTGTTCCACCAAGCGGCCTCCTTCGCGGATGTGGGAAAGGCTATGATGATTTCTTCTTTTGCCACGGCTTCTGGAGGAGTGAGATGGGGAGATCTGCAGGAGATGTTTGATCTCCGCCAGCCCGTCTCGAACGTGCTTGTCCCGTTCTACGACTGTTGTTAAGTCGTCGATTTTCCTTTCCAGGTGATGGATGTAGGTGTGGAGTTCAGAGGACGGGCCGCCGTTCGGCGTTGAGGTTCCGGCTTCAACTCCGATAGACATGTGGGCTTTTCCCAGGGCATTGGCTCCATTGGAGGCTAGGTTATGGTCCCACAGGAGGCCGAGCCCTAGGGTGGTGTCGCCGCAGTGCGCTTCGTCGACCTCCACCATTTTTGAAGCAAAAGAGGTGAACAAAGCTTTCCGGAGAGGAGGGGGATGAACACTGAAAGGGAGGCTAGGTCCCCAGCAGAGTCGCCAATTGTAGGGGTTCGATTTGATGGGACCTTAACCTGGACTAGGTTTCTCCCTCCACTGATCCGTTCTCCTGCCTCTTGACCTGCAAGAAGTCACTAGCGCTGGGAAAGCCTAGTGACCCTCCGACGATCAGGTTAGATCTCAGAGCAAAGTGTAGATCTAGGGTTTTTGGGAAAAATGGCATACCTTTCCTGGTGAGTATCCCCTTGTATTTACAGACCTAGGTTTACTTGGCCCCCAAGCCAGCGCGTGGAGGATACGCTCGGGTAACCGTCTCGGGTGACGTCATATATGACGAAAGGAATAAAACGGTTATGGAGCACATGACCAGATCTGATCCCAATGATTATGCTTGCTGCACGATCCTCTTTGGGACCCATCTGGCATAACTGCATCTCTCAGAGGGCTTCGAACACACCGAAGTAGGAACTTGTGTTGATAGCATTCTCCGAAATCAGTCTTGCTACCGAACGATAAACCGAGCAGCATGCTAGGACCGTAGGTTCTAACCAATCTGCTGACCAGACTCCCATGGGGCTCTGGCTCGGGACACCCGACCAGGTTACCAAGGAGTTGACCAGGGCCACCACAAGTATAATTTATAATTAATTAACTAACTTTATAAGGAAATAATATAAAATTATAATTTAACTTACTAAAATTTTTGGATCATTATAACATATGGGTAAAAAAAATATAATGACATATACTAGTCAGTTTAATTATTTAATAAAATTAAAAATACAAATTTTTATTCAAAAAAAATTAGGGCAAAAATTAGGGTCGTTACAACTCCATTCTCACTTATTCATTCTCATACTTCATCAACCTTCCAAGTTTAAAGCTCAAAACATTCCTACAAACTCAAAACCAAAGGTATAGCACCTTTGACAACTCTATGTTCTAATCCCTGAGGGGGGTTAAAAGGGTCAAGGCTTCTAATCAATACCAGTCCTGGCCCTAAAGTTGACAAAGTTTCAAAGTTGTTTGTGGCTAGAACTGGCGCACGCCAGTCCCAAGTTCGCATACGCCAGTCATGGCTGTACGTGCAGTACTAGCGTGAGGATCAGTGTTTAGTTATTTTCTATTTTACATTCCATATTTCACTGCGAAGCATGTTAAAAATCAGTTTACTGCTTTCGATAGTTAAAATTGCTAGTTTTACTTTCTCAACATTCGTTTATGCTGCTTTGGAATGCCTTTGGGATCTTTCTGAATATGTCTCAGAACTCAGAAAGTGCAAAACCAAGCACTGGACAAGAGGTTACAACTGGCATACGGTAGTCTACTACCCGCGTGCACCAGTCCATCCCAATCCAGTGGCTAGCCCTTGCTTGGCAACTAAGTCTTGGCCTCTATTTAATTCCTCACACTGTTTATGGGGTGCTTTATTTGTTTTGTGGCCTTTGAGCCCATTTACCCTGCTTAGAATTGTATATATCTGTATATAGTACTGTTTGGTTTGTCCTGGGTGAGCACTGGTCATTTCTAGAGCCTAAAAGGTTGAAAATAAGAATGGTGGGTTTAGGATTACTGACGCACGTCGGATCTGTAGTGGCGTATGCAGGTGAAATTAGCATGCAGTGACTTGGTCAGTGCATGCTTGTTTCTTCCTGCGCACGTCACTCCAGGTCAGTGTATTCCAGTCTGTTTAAAACTCCCACAGAAGTCTATTTTCATCATATACTAATTGTTTCAATAAGCAAGCATGCCATTTTATCACATCCTGTCAACATGTTAAAGTTTAAATCCCCTTTAACTGTTCCCTTCCCTAATTGGCTAAAAATCGATTAACGAGAGAGAATCAAATGTTTTACAAATGCTTGAGTAGAGACCGATCTCTAAATTGGGCAAGAGCGGTGCCTTAAAACCCTTCCCCTCTCGTACCTGGCTCTCGAACCTCAGATATCAAGGTGACGACGGACCAGTCTACGCCTTTTTCAAAATCAAACAATGTAGCAGGCGTACCAGTCTACGCCTTTTTCAAAATCAAACAATGTAGCAGGCGTTTCAAATTCGGTTCCTTGGATGGCTTACCACAAAAACCCAAGTGGCGACTTTGAATTGAGTGTTTTGCCATGCTTTCCAAAAAGGGCGCACTCGATTTTTATCTAGATTTTAGGGGCGTGTGCCCACAATGTAAGGTAGTAGTACTTCTCTACCTACATATATATATATAGAAGTAAGGAATATTCAAAACAGGCATATTGCCATACATGTTTGGATGCATTAAAAGTCCTCCAGGTAACCTTTTTTTGATTAAAAAGCTAGAGACACATTTAAATTTAAAAGGCTTGAATTCATTAAAGTGATTGTACATAAAGCTGATCATTTATTGATTAGATCATAGGATGAGTACACTCCAAATTTCCACAGAGGTAAGCCTACTTTTTTCAACCTTTAATAAGCAAGCAAAATGTTAAGAACAGTAACCCAAGAGCTGGTTTGATATTGTTTGTTCACATTCTTTTGATAACTCAAGGAGTCAAGGTATTATCTTCAAAAAAAAAAAAGGAGTCAAGGTATTAGAGTTGAAGCATTCTTATCAGGCTCTTTAGATTTTGGACCTAATTAGTTCTCAAAATCCACTTTTCTATTTTAGCTGGTCACTTTTTTACAATTACACAAAATCAGGCTCTTTATTCACTCTCCACTCAATTAAATATTCAAACCCACCCAATTAAATACGGAGTATTTAAATCTCACTCTCTTCCGCCTCTGGTTTTAGTGTAACGACCCTAATTTTTGGTAAATAAAAAAATTTGTTAAATATTTGAAATTTTATTTTAATTACTTGGATTGCTCTAAAATTTCTTTTTAATTTCTAATAATCCGTCATAATTAAATATTTGACTTATAAAAATTATATCTTTTCGCACCGGACAATCTAGTCCTTTTCTAAAGACAAGTATGCTTATAGAAACACTTGTATATTTTTCTAGTGAGTTTAATAAAGTCTTTAAATTATATTTCTTGGCTAGAAATCCTATATGGCAAGTAGAATTAGTTTCCAACCGATTAGTTAAAAAAATGGAACTACCACTTCACCTAGTTACAATCTCCTAAACCTAGGTGGACCTTTTTGACCATCTTTGAGCCTTGTGAACCTTTTCAACCCTCATTGAACCTCTTCAACCTTAGACCAGGAAATTATTACACTTCATGTCTAGTCCTTTCAAGCCTTACTTATCATTATTATTCCTTTACCCATTGGATAATAATTGTTAGGAAAAATTTTATCTCTTGAGTAATAGAAGTTAGTCTTGCCAAAATCCAAGAAGTACACATAGATTTGACTAGACTAGTCAAAACCAAATCCCATCATTTTGCTTCCATAAATAGTATTCCTAGATTTTTGTAGGAGTTCATGCATGCAAGCCTAGAAAGAATAGCCTTGAACCTAATTTCCTTCCTAGACTTACTTTCCTAGATTTTCCTAGATGTGTATATATATACACACACACACACACACACACACACTTAGTACGAGAGAGAGAGAGAGAGAGAGAGAGAGAGGAGAGGGAGAAAGAGTGTAGTGTGTGCATTGTGTTGGTCACTCAAGCAAGCTAAACCTTTTAGCCACCCTCACACTCAACCTAAGTACAACATGACAACCCATTTCTAGACTTTGTTTTGTTCTTTCTTGCAAGAAAGCCATCCTAGGACAAGACAAGACCATAAACCCTTCATGATTTGTCACTTCAAGGCCATACCTATCATAATTGCCCCTTTATCCATTGGACAATAATTGCTAGGAAAAATTTATCCCTTGGATAATAGAAGTTAGTATTGCCAATGGAAGCCAAGATTTTTGCTATAAATAGGACCCCTCACTTACCATTCAACTCACACATTCCATCCTTCAACTTCTCTCTCTAGAAATCTTGTGTTCTTACTTTGTTCTTGAGTTGTTTTGAGTTCTTCAAAAAACTCATCGTGGACTACCACTAAACCACCACTCGACCACCCTTTTGATCCAAAAAGTTTAGTAGTATAGTCAAGATCTAGTTTCGAGAGAAACCTTTCTCTTTCGAAACTAACCGGAAGCTTACCATAGGAAGTCACTCCGTCCGATAACCGACTTACTTTTCCATAACCGCCCTACCGCCAAGAAGAATGGTAGAATATTTCTACTCTCTACTCTAAGTATAATTGGAGTTTGTATATTGTTTGTATAATTTGAAAAGCATGAATAAAGATAGCTATTATACTTATTTTGCTAAAGGATATATGAGCATGTTGATTAATCAATCTTTACTTCAATAAATATATGTTGTTTTGAACTTCCCACAAAGGAAGAAAGAATGGATTTTGAAAAATAGGAATTTAATGTTTGATTAGAAGTATTCATATTTTAATCTTTAGGATGATTATGAGCATATATACATGAATTGTTTGTATTACTTGTTGTGTGATAAACCATAAGTGATTTTTACTCCAAAGGCGTCCGTACATGTGGCGTTATACTTTAAGTGGTGATTTGAGCATGATTAGTAATATAGAGTTGGATGATCTTGCTAGTTTAGTTTCAAGATTACAATGAATGATTTATAATTACGTATGTGAAAAGTTCTACCGTGGAGTCGTTGCAAGAAAACGAGACACAGAAATCGAAAAAGTAGAAATACGACACCTAGGGTGTGGTTAATGGAATGATGTGATTTGCAAAAGAGAAATGTTTTGGAAACTGTAATGTGGCCGGACTTGATAGCCCATTGTGAGGAGTGTGTGTGTAAACTATTTTTGAAAACCCAATGGGGACCCGGAGCGACAGAACTGAGGGATGAATTGTGGTTTGGTTATCCGCGGAGAGGAGCCAACGCAATTGGTTTAATGATTTTCGAAAACCCACATGGGAACCCAGACCGGCGGAACCATTGTGGGATACTCGGGAACCAGGAGCGGCGGAACTAAGGATTTTGAATTGTGGATTGGTTATCCGTGGAGAGGAGCCAATGCCAAATTCAATGTTTTTGTGTGCCAATGGGAACCCGGTGCGGCGAAACCATTGTGAGGATACTCGGGAGACTGGAACGGCGGAACCGAGGTTGAGTGTGTTAAAAATGATTTTGAAAATGTTGATTTGGTAGAAAAATAGTGGCACGGTCTACGAGAAGTCGCGTAGGAGAAACTTAGAAAAATCATGAACACCAACGTTAGTTTGGATATTGAATGTTGATGTGTCATTGTTAACTATTCGTTAGATATGCAAGTACTATGTGGAAATTGTCAAACTATGATCTTCCGCTTGTAAGTTAAGGGTTAGTGGGTATGGATTATTCTATTGAGCTTTTGTAGCTCACGGTGTTACCTTTGGTAACCTTGACATATTATATTAGTGGCAACGCTGGTATAATGTATCAGACCTTATAGATGAATATGGTGAACTCTACACCTTGGAAGCTTTTGGAGCTAAAGAACTGGCTAGAATGGAGGAGCAGGCGGAGTTGTAGTTACGAACTATAGTTCTCCCTCCTTTTGTTGAATAAAAGCACTCTTGTGAGAGTTATGATGTAATAAAGAGCCAGCCTCTATTTATATTTTCAATGAAAATTGTCTATTTAACGTTCTCAAAATTCGGGGCGTTACATTTAGACTTCCAGAAACCAAAACCCACGTTCTCGCCTGTGGCCTTCGAAAAGCGACCTTCTCTCTCATCTCTCTCTGGACTTTCATCCAACCTGTTGGATCCGTCTCTTCCACTTCCAGTTTGATTTCAAGCGGCCATTGAAGTGCTCTCTCTCTCTCTCTCTCTCTCTCTCATCAGATGCCTATATACATATATGCGCATACATATATACCAAATCTTTTACACTGCTATTGTTGTCTTCGCGTGCACCAGCGAATCGGGCTCTGTCTACGATTGTGTGCACCAAAGAATTAGGTTCCACCAGAAATACTGATTAAATAAGTAGTAGTGAGTGAATAGTGACCAAACAAAGAAAACGAGTAACTGTGGCAATTTAAAAAAAAAATTCAAAGTAAGGAGGAAGAGAGCCTGATAAAGGAGTGTTTTGTGGCATTTTTCTTGGTTTTACTTGTTTGTTTAGTTTGAAGAGGCAAGTAGTGAGCCTGATAAAGATGCTCTTAGCTCTTACACGCACCTCAACTAATTTTTAGAGGACCAATTCCACAGGTAATAATGGGAGACTCGATTAAAGTTGTGACAAAATTTCATATAAATTGACCCCACGAGAGAATTGTTACATGATATCATACATGTCTAAATAACTATACAACTTCCGTAACATCGATTATGAGTAGTATCTATGTGGGTGTTTAGGAAAAATTATTTTTGAAGATTTTGAGATTCTAGCTTTTTAAAATCAGTTTGGAGTATTTACCATAAACTTTAAAAAATACATTCTTTGATTCCACAAATTTTGAAAACCTAAAAAAGGAATGAAATTCTGAAAATTCCCAAATTGGGTTTGGTAATCAACTTTTTGAAGTAAGCAATACCAGCTTTTATTGTAGCTTAATCATAATTTTATTATCTGCTTCTACTAAATCTAAAATTTAAAATCTGCAGCGAAATCTGAAATATGTATTCATAACTATCCCAACCACACCCTAAAACTATCATGTTATTTTAGTCTTGTTAATTCACTAACATATGAGCGCATGCAAAATGGATTAGAAAGTTTATCTGTTTGGGAGAACTTTATTAGGTGGAGCGAGACTATCATGTTATTTTAGCGGTAAATCTGTCTACACAAATAATATGTGCACAGATTATGTTGTGGGATCCACCACAGGTTTCACACAAATGATTCGAGCCGTTCATTAAATGTAAAATATATTTTTAAGGGTTCCCGTAAAAAATTAGCTCAATCTAATGTCTATAGGTGCTTGATCTAATCATCTAATTTTTCATTACCTGAAAATCTGAAAGAAAATTTAGATGATTAGATCAAACACCTATAGGTATTCGATTGAGCATATTTTTTACGGAAACACTTGAAAAAATATTTTACACCTAATGAACGGCTCGGATCATTTATGTGGGACCCGTGGTGGGCCCCACAATAAAATCTGTGCACAGAGGTATGTGTGGTGAGCAGGGCTCTTATTTTCTTGTTAATTCACACACGTGTTGCTTTAAAACCAATAATTGTGGATCTCGGAGTAATTTCTTTTATTTGGGCGGATCCACATCGTAAAAAGGTTGAAATTGAAGGGCGCAAAAAATCACTTTATCTGCAATAAAGAATAGTGTGAGTAAAAAAAAAGAAAAGAAAAAGATTTACATCGTTAACTCTACCCAGCTCAATCCCATAGGCTTAAGTACCAATTCTAAACCCATGAAAAGCATGTTGTATTGAATACGTCGGGCGGACTAGTGGCCTTGTGTGCCCTACCATGAGTTACGTAGTACATACTTGCGTCGAATGAACAAATATCTGCAAGACATTTATTTTAATTTTGTTAATGGATAATTGTATTTATCTCTCATTGATTTACGAGTCAAAATTAAATGTGGAGATTTTATTAAGAAACTAGAAATTTTCAATGTGAAAGGAAGTTTAAAGTTTTTTTTTTTTAACTTTTGCGTGGGTAAACTAACAAAGTGGGGAGAAAAATAAAAGTTGTTGACATGATTTGTTGTCAATTTTCTTTGATGTTTTCATATAGTGAGAGTGCTATGTGTTAGGCAGAGCTATCTTGGGGCCCCCAGCTCCCCGAGGGTATGAGTTTTAAAAACTTTATTTTGCATATACTTGAATTTGAATATTATTGATAATTATTCACGTATAACTACTTATAATCTTAATAATTTTGGTTTGATTTAATTAAAAATCGGTTATTTTACATTCTTATTTCTCAATTGAAGTAGCCTAAAAAAAAAAAAAACAAAATGATTGATATACTTTAGCTGCATTAGGCTAAAATTATGTCAATTATAAATGTAATGCATTGGAAATAAAAAATCTTATGATATAATAATTATATGTTCAGATAAAAAATATATGTCTATTAAACAGATCCCCCAACCCCTCCGGGTTCAAAATCCTGGCTCCACCAATTGTAAAAGCATATAGCATGTATAAACAACGGGTAGTGATAATACCAAAACTGTTTTTGATAGTGCCAATCCAATGCATAAAAGTCTTATACATTGCAAATGGTACAAGTTTTTTGTGCACTAGAGTTTTGGCACCAACAAAAACGGTTTTTGCATTATTATTTCCCTAAACAAAAATATTACTATATTTTATAGATAGATAGACGAGGCTTGGCTGAGGTCTATTTGGTGGAACAGTCAAGTGATTATACGTCTCATATTGATGATCTAAAACGATTAGTATTTGATAAATCATACAATTAATCCAAAGAAAGAGAATTAATTTTCAGGTTTGTAGCCATAAATTTTTCGAGGGTACCACAAGCCTATTCTTGAAATCATGAAAAAGAAGAATAAATTGGATACATTGCCTTGCAAGAAATGAATACATGAGCCATCGTGTTTTGAATTTGGCAAACATTCAATGGAGTGTGTACTTTTTGATCGGATATGTATGACATCAATTATCCTAATTTCAGGATAGCTACTCACAAGAACATGTGATTTCCATAAGTGGTGTTGACTCTTTGGAAAAAATTTCAGGGCTGCGTGGGTACCACATGGTGCCCGCTCGGCACATTCGAGCTATCCATTAGACGGCTTGAATTTGAAGAGAGAAAAAGGAGAGAAAGAGTGTTGAGGTGAGAGGAGAGAGAGATTTTAATTCGAGCCATCCAAAAATGTGTTGAACGGCCCGGATGTGTCGAGCGGATATCTCATGGGATATATCCACCCGACACCGAATTCATTATTTGAATTGAGAAAACTCATACAGATCAATGATGTTTTCCTATCTTTCTGTATCAATTCATTGCATCAACAAATTTTTTTTTAAACCCAAACCTACTAGTCTTCATATGTAATGTCACGCTCTCTTTTTTAATGATGGGATGTCCCACAACTTGCACGGACTTCGATTAATTCTGAGGTCCTGAATTTGATGACCAGTCTAACCCACTAGTGGCTCTAAAGATTTGGACCATTTGGCCTCCGCAGGAATCAAACATGCAACCTTATGGAAGACATGCAAAAAATTATTTATTTTCTCATGCGCACTTGACCAAACCGAGTTAATGTCACGGTCTTGATTCCATTATTGCCTCCCGATGAGGTCATGTGGCTCTTGGTGAATCAGAGTTGTGTTTCTTCTGTTACTGATTCAACTCTGTCTGATGGTACAATCTGTTTGTCGACGACTTCCTGATAAAAAGCTAGCTATGTAAACAATCACTGGATACAGACTAGCTCTCTTAAAAGTAGTTTGTTTTTTACTTGTGGAGCGCCATTTAGATACATAATTCTATATATTAAACCGGTAGGGGTGAAATCGGTTCGGTTTGATCCGATTCTCAACTAATTTTACGATTACATGTACCGGTTCATTCAGTTTCGAGATTTCAAAAAGTAAAACGGACCAAATAATTTCAGTGGCGGTCTGGGTTTGGTTAATTTGGTTTGGTCCGGTTAACTCGATTTTTTCGGATTTGGAACAATAACAAAGTTTCAGTGGAACAAAAATGAGTAGATTAAATGACATAGTCCAGAAACAAATTATCCAACACAGTATAATACCAAAACAACATTATATATATATATATATATATATATATATATATATATATATATATACACACACACATATACAATCAGTCTCAAATGAGGGAGTTCTTATTTTAGTTAAAATGCGGACCTCCTCATTTCTCCCATTTTCCGATCGAATTTCAATGATCCGAGCCGCTCAATGTCTTCAGAACGTGATTTTACAGGTATCCACAAGAAATCGGCAAAAAAATGACCGGGAAGGGCTTCATCCGAGCAGTTTTTGTTTGAACCGTTCGATAAAAAATAAACAAAAATTCCTCGGATGAAGCCCTTCCTGTTCATTTTTTTTGCTGATTTCTTAAGGGTACCCTTAAAATCACGTTCTGAACACATTGAGTGGCTCGGATCATTGAAATTCAATCGGAAAAGGGAGGTCCGCATTTTATTAAAATAAGGTGGTCCTTACGGAAGACGGACAATATATATATATATATATATATATATATATATATATATATATATATATATATATATATATATATATATAAAGGCCCAACAAAAGTGGAAAACATATATAAAATGGCACTGAACTAAATTAAAAAGGACAGAATCAGGTGAAGCAAAATGGGTGAGTGAGAAATAACTTTGAATTTGCTTGAAAGATAATTCGCATAGCATCACTATGAAATTCACCCTTATGGTTGCTCTTTGTTCTAAACTGTACTCAGTGTGTGTACGTAGATGTCCTATAGTTTTTTTTTGAAGAGCAAAAAAGAATTTATTAATATTTGAAAACAAATTACAAAGACTAAAAGGACCTTAAGCACAAGGCATCAGAACGGAGCAAGAGCAAACCAACAAAGGCACCTTCTTACACGACAATCATATGCAATCAGGACTCAATTGAAAAGGACCCTCGACGATCACATAGATGTCCTATGGTTGAAACACCTACCAATTAAGGGGATGAATTTTTTACATGATTCGCATTTTTTTGATCATGTGTTTTTTAGTACGAAATTCATGTTTGGTGATCACTTTCCATTGGTCAATCACAGAGATGATGGTGCCGTTCAAAAAAAAAATCACAGTGACGATGGTTCAACCACTTTAATGGGGAGCTTGTTTTGTTAGGCTCTCTCACACACAAACGTACCCACAGTTTTGATTCTTTTGAAGCCCACAGTTTTAGAGCTCCATGATTATGAATCATGGGGGAATTTCACAATTCTGCAGCAAACTGCAAGTGCGGATCAAAAAAAAAAAAAAACAGCAACTGCAAGTGATGATAGAAAACTGATGAAACTAAAATCTCACCTCTGTCACATTCTCAGGAGAATTCTTGTCTCTCTCTCTCTCTTCTTTTTTTGACGGTCAGAAGGGTGTGGGTCAATTTAAGCGCACCTCCATTAATTGCTCCCTGGTCCGATCAAAGGCAGATCATCCATGTCGGGACTAAGAGTCAACTGTGGAGTGAGCAAATTCACCAATAAACCGAACTAACCCTTGGGGCTAAATTCTTGTCACTCTTTGAGACCTTGTACTATTTTGTGGTTGCAAAATAGGTACATATCATCATAAATTCAAGCCCATAGTTTAATACCTCCACGACTTTGCATCACGGGCGTAGTAGATTCATCACAAACTTCTACCAGCACTGCAAGTGATGGAAAATGATCGAAGACATTTTCGCTGTCACTCTCTTGGGTTGGTTTTGAGAAGAAAAATTTTGATTTAATGAGTGGTAATGAAGTGAGAGAGAGATAGATAAACTTATTGAGAACCTTGCAGAGTAAAAGATTTTCTCAAAACTTGTAAAAGAACAAAGTGGGCCCCCTTCACTTGTACTCTATCCTTCCCTTTTTTAGAGTCCAGTATTTCATTTTGGACTGTCCCTTAATAAGTGTCCATTTTGTAAAGTTAGTGGGTAAAAGTTGGTGAATTTTTCATTTTGTCCCCTAAAAGTATATTCTATTTTGAAAAGTTAGTGAGTAAAAATGTAATAATGATGTTTTCATAGAGGGTAAGGAGAGAGTGGAGGTAAAAGTTAATGTGAAAGGTGTAATGATGAAGTCTTTTTAATAAGTTGAAATTACGAAGCAGGACACTTAAAAAGGGACGGAGGGAGAAGTACAAAATACTTACACGAGTATATATATTCACTTACACAACTCCCTGATAATGAATGAAACTTGAATGATCTGAATTCCAAGGAGCAATCTATGCAACAAACCCCGTACCATGAACAAGTTAGGTGATAGGTACAGCACATTATGATTGGAGATTTCCGTGGAAAAAAAAGATCTGATTAATTCGATGGTACTAATTAGTGAAATGATACAAAATGTCACAAGATATCTAGCCATGGATGAATTACTAATGATGGCATTAACAATGACACACCCCTCGTCATATTGTGTATCCGATAGTAAATCTCAGCTGAATGCTTAATCCGGGTCATAAATTTTTTGACCAAACACCGTATCCAACTGTGAATCTCCACTGAATTTTTAATCCGGGTCATAATTTTCTAAGCGCACACGGGATAAGTGATCTCTCATAATCCATTCCGATGCTCATAGCAGGTTAGGTGGCATAGTAGTTGGCAAACAGTAGCGAGACCACCAACCTTGGGGACGTATACAAGTACCTACAGATTTGTCATTTGTGGATCATATAATAAGACGATGCAAGAAGGGCTTGAATTGGAACCACAATCGCAATCCAAACCCGATGTTCATATTTTCATCTCAACTGCTGGTGACAGTATGATTGAGACTAGCTTAAAAGAAGCATGATGAATTGAAACTGCCGAAAGAGTAATGAAAACTATATTGTAATGAAAAGATATCACAAGGCCCAGTAACAAATAATGACATCATTCATTGTTGCCTAGTTCTTTGGACACCTACAAATGGTATACGCAGTACCCTACTTATCAACGGTAGCATATAAAAGTAACTTACATACGCCGTCTCCTAGGAACCGAAGCCCCACTCTTTGCATCAATCCACCAGAGCACTTCAATTTCTCTTCTTAAGCTGGCAGAGCAACTTAATTCCAACGGTGATGATCATTTATAGCTTATGTATCCCTATTGATCTATGTTTCACTCACGACTCACCAAGGGATGTGCCGTTTCCTCCACTGCTGCCAACCGCCCAATATTGCTTGACAGCAACCATAATCTTCTCAGTCACCAGGGGGCCGTCCTCATGGTCTATCATTTTGGTGTCCCATCTCATACCTCCCACGATTTTCCTCACTTTGTTCAGCACATCAACTTCGTCACGGAAAATGACCGTTCCTTCAGGCCGCAAAATGCGGTCCATTTCTAGCAGGATATCCTCAAGTTCACATCTGCATGTTTGTTAGTTATTGGATCAGAGTTTAAAAGTAGTGTAGCCTATAACGGAAACTAATCAAGTAAATTTCATCTTTGAATTAAAAATTAGAAACATAGTCATCTACCTGAACCAGGGGCCTTGTTAAATGGGATCAGCTAAAGCAAATTAGCGAATTGTAATATCAGGACTGCATTTCCTAACTTCACTAGTCAAACAATAAAAAATAAATTTACTCGTCTGGGAAACTTTGGTGAGCAAGGAACATGTTGGCGGTTAGTGAATATCAAATTTTAAGATGAGAAAATTCCTTGCGTTTTGCTGCTGCTAATATTTTTAAAACTGATGTTTCAAGTCCATTTTGGTCTTCTCAAATCTCATACATAACGCAGATTTACTTACATATAAGCACAAGCTTCAGGAATGCCAACCAGTTCTCACAGTTCAGTCTTTCTAGCGTGACTAATACACTTGTAGCATTACATTTAACATAGGAACACATGCAACACTGGGGACACCACAAGTTTCTGATCCCGCAAAAAGCCAAAAAATTAAGCTAATCTAAAGCCAATGCTTCTAGCATAGTTAGAAGGAACAGCGTCTAATATGTTAGGTAACGGTGTTCAACCAGAGGGTGAAGATGCTTACTTATTCTGATACAAGCTGAATACTCCACTTGCATGAATGAGATCATATGACCTTGGATATGTAGAGAAGCCTTCGCACCTGAAAGAACAACAAAACCCAAGTCTCATCCAATTTTCATCAAAACAATTCTCCATTTTCATCTCTCTTAACAGTTAGCAAATTTATAGACTGAGAGAAGCCAACAGCAACCAGTGGCAAGTACAACAGTTACTACTAAGTTTTTAGACAAATGCTAACATGAATAAGGCGGTTTCGACTCTTTCAGAGCTTGTTCTAATTCTACTCATCAAGGAAATCCAAGACTCTGTTGCTTGATTCCAGTTGCTTTAATGAGGCAAAAACATTTGTCATCAAGACAAAGTCCAATTTTAATTCAAGGTTCACGACGCAAGCATGATTCTCCTGGCAACTTCCAAGAGATGGATACGCGGTGAAGTTTCTCTCAGCACAATGATTTTGGAAGGGTATAACCCTTAGTTGCATGAAGCAGGAGCGGGAGCGGGAGCGGGAGCGGGCGCGTGAGCGGAAGCGGGAGCAGGGGAGCGAGTGAATATAGAAGCTCCCAAGGTTGGGAGCGTGAGAGGAGCTTGTACATATATTATGAACATAATGTAGCATAGAGTATCCACTTTAAAAAGTACAATAATTTAGGAAGAAAAAATATGGGCCAAGTCCTCCATAAGTGTAAGAAATGGGCTAGTGGTACAATATATGATTTCTTTTCAAGATATCATGACTTAGGCTAAATATATGAGTTAGTCAAAGACCAATTAATAAAGCCAAGTGATAAATCCCTGTTTTTCTATACAAATATCATACAAAAGCTCCCATCTTCGTAAGGAGCGAGCTCCCATCTCGATGGGAGCGGGCTCCCGTCAAGCTCCTTAGTTGGCAGCGCAAAAGCGGGCTCCCAAGGTGGGAGCGGCACCACTTTAGGAGCTCCCTGCAACTAAGGTATAACCTCCTCAAATAAACAATCCAAACTCTTTCACAACAATATCGCAAACAAATGCCATACTAGCAACGCTTTGGGTATAATTAATTGATCAGGTAAACAAAGGGGAAGAGTTGACGGGACATACCAGTCATGATATATGCCAATCAGACCTCTCTCAAAAATAACACCTAGAGTATTCTGAGCAATTGTCGGCACAACGTTCATAACCCATGATTTTGATGATTCAAGTGCTGCTGCAAACCCTCCAAGGCCCGCATTCATATCCATTATGTTCCGGTATCTTGTAGTGCCAATTAACGTATTGATCCTTTTGTACACATTGACGTGCTTTTTCCACTGTTTATTGTCTTTTTGGTAAGATTCGGCTGTGATCCCAGGGACAGATCCTTCAGCGATTCGTGGAGGAACTGCAAAAAGCCTAGCTGGAAACTTCTCCAGTTTCCCTCCAGCAACTTCACTGGCACTGGTTACCTCAGGGAAAGGAGTTATGCATGGCTCCATTTTCTTGTACCTAAAATTCACAAGAAAAAGTTAATAAACTGAGTTACAGAAGAGATGTACACTACCCATATTGACAAGAAAGAGCCAAATTGACACGAAGGTTATAATGAACACCACAAGTTACTGATGGTTGACCATCAATCCATCACACCCATTATCATATTATTCCCACGAAAGAAATAGCCTGTAACTTGTCATGACAAAATTTGCAATACCACCGCAGTTGCTATTATACAGATCTCACTTTTACCAGAGCATTTTATTTTTATCGGCATTTTACCAGAGCATATTATAACAATATTTAGGGAAGAATGCTAGCACATTAAGTTAGATGACGACTAGTGTTGAAAGGGTTCATAATCTGACAAGTATTCATTTTGTCCATCAAGAATAATAACAGTTTTTGAATGACATATACGGAGCATTTAAGCGTATCAAGCTTCATACATCAGGAATTCGCTGAAACACCAAGCTTTACAATGTAAGCCTACCACACTCCAGAAACCTAACACGATATTGAACTCCAAATGTATTTTGTACACACGCACACTTACTTGGGTACATGAGCGGGATAGTACTTAAGTGCTCAGCTTGCAACACTGAGCTATTGTCCCATTGCTCTAATGTGTTTTACATTCATTTCATCTTTACTACACATTTAACTTCTAGAAGTTGCACTATTTCGGTTTTAGACATTACTTTGCTGATAGCTAACTTGCGAGACAAAAAACCCAAATCTCTGATTCGTCTGAATTAATTCAAGGAAAAGCAAACAGCATCGTGAAATTCAGCATGTATGGTCTCGAGAATTTCAAATCGAAAAAGAACTCGATAGAAAATTTAGTAGAAGTAACCAGAAAGTTAGTAAGAAATCGATAAAAAATTTCAGCATGGTGAAATTCACTGTCATTGACAGAGAATAGAAGAATTCAATGCGTGAAATTTGTAAACCTTCAAGAAGTCTTCGAAAGTTAAAACCACAAAACAGATCACAAAACAGATTCAATTTCTATCCTCAGATGTTTGCTCACGTTGTTTTCTATTAACTGGAGGTGGTGTCGTCATGTGGTAGTTGGAGAGATGGTGATTTATACATGACAAGGAGTTCCTTCACGGCCTATGATACAATCATGAAATGTGAGAAAATAAGCTTGGAATGAAGCAGATGGAGAAAGTTTCAAACCAGCAGTAAGATTTCGAACATACAAAAGAATACACACCAATCGATATGACTTGACATACAAACAACAATAGCTTACACACAAGACAGTCATTAATGGAGTAAATAACTCACTACTCACTTTGCAAGGGGGAGTGTTTTTTTGTTGCTTGTTTGTTTCTCAGGGGTGTGCCCCAGTGATTTGTTCCTGGTATTGGTTGTTCAACAAAATCTTAATTTACCAAAAGAAAAAAAGAACACACTACTTTAAGGAACTGAAACCCTTTCTATGCCTTATATCAAGTGCACAAAGACGTGCTTCCATTTACACAAAATTCGTTTCTCCAATCAGTAACAGCTAAGTAAAGATGAAAAGTAGCTACAGCATGAAAACATGATGGACGATTGACATTTGATCTTCTTCAAGTAAATTACTCCACCCTTCTTCAAGTACTAGAGAGATTGAGAATAAAAGAATGTTAAGCGAAATTGGTTTTTTGACTCACCAGACATCATCAGCGTCCTTGGCTTCACAAATATTGACAGACTTCCTTCTGCAAGATTTTGCATTCACTTTTTTCCTCCAAATGGCAATATCCCCTTTCTCGTACTTTTTCTCCCAGCAAAGAAGCTCAGTCAGCTTTTCAATATTTATTTGCTCTGCCTTGGCATCTTCCTTAGACCGTTTCCATATCTTGTAGTATGTCTTCCAATTGATTGGAGGCCCAGATAAGATCCAATATCCACCAGGTCTCAGGACCCGATCAACTTCCATTAAGTACATCCCCTCTGCAAGTTAAAGGTCGCCAACTTCAGATTAAGCGTGTTAAGTGGATTCAACATGGCATTCATTTCAGATCTAACAGCTTCAAATCAAACTGAAATTGAATAGAATAAGTGGGAAAAAAGGAATCTCCTATCTGTACTCTCTCTGTTCAACCGTCATCAATTCACAATGTAATGTAGAGAATGTTTGCAATTTTAAGCCCATGATAAGAAAGATGTAACAGTTTTATCGAGATAATCTCAGCAGTTATCCTCTCATCTTCACAGATAGAGAATAAGCAGATAAAGTCCCAGTACATCAAAGTATCTTTGTCCTAATTTTTGAAAGTGGACAACATATCCTCATTAAACATAGACAGGAAAAGTGGGGGAAAAGCATAAGAAGATACTCAGCACATTCTCTTGTGGCTTGTGATGGACTGCAATTGAGCGCTTTTAAGTAAGCCATAGCTATTGATATCATACTATTTGTAATGTGAACATGTATCGCACGGACTATAATTCTGCAGACTGCAGAGAAAATTGATGCGTTCAAGACTTCAAGTAAATGGCTTGACATACTTTTTCTCACACCATTTATTTCATCCTCTTTTAGATAAGTTAATGGACCTTGATCTGGAATAGCTTTAACAGAGGATTAATTCATCCCCTTTTAGATAAGTTAATGGACCTTGAACTGGAATAGCTTTAACAGGGGAGTCAAGGTAGGTCATTGGGTTGTACTTGTCCCCCCGGGGAACTTGTTGTAAATGCTACTTCCGAAAAAATGGAAAACACAACCATTTCCTGATTTTAAGAAAACTGAGCATTGAATATATGTTGCTTTCATGATATGTAAAGGTCAAAATTTACTTTATCAAGGATTTCAAGTTTTCTCCCAGCTCCCTCTGCATTCAACAATACGAGCAATAAACAAAGAAATCAATACATCAGTTTCCGTTGAAAAGAAATAGCTGTTTGACAATGTACCATTTGATGTCCAGGGTATTAAACACCGAGAGCATTGAGCCATATCAAATGCATTAGATGGGTAAGGAAGATGTATTGTCCCAAGAACACCAATAACAGCAGGGACACCCCGCTCCAATGCAAATTGTACTTGTGCTTCATGATTGTCTTTCGGAGCAAAGGACATAGCCAACACATTTCTCTTCAGCAGATAAGCACCCCAGCTTGCAACCTATATGATGAATTGGTCTTATAAACCCAGCACATGTGACTATTACAGAAGCCACCAACTCTTTATAAACATAATTGGAGAGCATAGCAAAAATTGAAGCTACACTGGAGTAAATCGAAACTAAATTTGATTGAACAAACCAAGACAAGAACCAAATGTATTTCATAGTCGATATAGCAGGAGAAACATTCATTCTTGCCAAGAGTTATGTATCATGGATGTTCTAGGCCACCGAATTTGCTTTGATGTAGCCCTTGCTTCTTATAAGCTTCCAAAGGATCCGACTTTTGTAAGCATGGAACTAAATTGATTCTTGGAATACAACAATTTTCATGTCATATATGTCAAGCCAGAGGTTTCTACTACTTCAAGCATGAAGAATTCTTCAAGAGAGGCCATTAAGGCCCATTTTGACACAACGTAGTTAGACTCGAGGTTGTGGGCTGCCGTAAAACAACTTGAAATTCCACATAATCACTAAGGACAACCCAAACAAGAACAAAAAGTTCCACTGTTGGAAGTAATTGTGGAAATGCTAATTGAGATGAAAGGATAACTGCTGCTGGATATGCAATTAACTACACTTGATTAACACAACTAAGAGTAAGTAGACGAGATACCATACCCCACAGCCCGTATCCAGTGCTGTTCTGATAGAACCATCTTTGATTGGAATCACTGATGCAAGCTCATCTATATATGCATCAGCGCCATGAGGGAACATCGTTCCTCCACCCGGAAATTTGAACACATTACCCTGGAACTGAACCCAGTTCTGGACAGCCTTCTCAACAGTCAAGCTTTTATAAGGAACATTAGCATAGTGGACATAATCACGGCTTCTTGGCCAGGGAAATGGAGTCACGTATCCTTTGGGTGCTGGAATAAGACACCGCAACTTTTCCTCATCCGGGGGACAATGCCTTTCTCTGTACACCATATTTTCCCTTGGGAAGGTCATAGCACGGTCCTGTTCTTGGCAAGGAGTATAATCAGTGTACTTAGCATCACAAGGCTTGAACTCCTTGGCTTTGGGCACCAAAGAGTCGATTACTGGAACATCGTTGTGATGAGGTTCGAAGTCGAGTGTGGAAATGATATTGCAGTCTGTTTGCTTGGTTATTTCTAAGGCTATGTTATCTCCCTTTCCAAACCCACTCTTCTGCCATGCTCCCATTAAGTAAAAGAAACAGCAGAGTCCTAGTACGATGAATATAGAAACCGGGCTCCGAGCCCTGCTGCCTGGTGAGTTACTCTTAGATCCCATGATGTGCTTGGAACATCAACCTTGAATCCGCCGAAATAAAAAGGAACTTAGCAAATAGCTAGTTCACATGTAGAATCAGACGTAGATGATAAAAAAACTGAACAAGAATCAACATTTTTGGAGGAAATATAGTGGTTTAGTAACACTTTAGTGAAGAAAAATAATCAAAGATTATGAAAAAAAATAGAATAAATAAGAAAAGTCCATCTCACATATCATGTGTAATGAGACCCTATAGTTGCAGGGTGCACTACATAGCTGTGTATCCCAGCTATCCAAAAGTGTTTTCAATAGTCCGGATTTAAAAAAATTCTTCCATGGAAGAGACTACTCTTCCCTCTAAGAGTTTTTTTTTTTTTTAAATTAGATCCATTGATTGTTGAAATGGACAGTCGGGATAATGCACTACAGGTCACTGGATCCGTGTAAGAGTTTAAGAGCCCAACAATACACCGAAGTATGGCAAGAGGAAGAAAATGGGATAAACAAATAAAACAAAAGCAGTTCAAATCCCTCCCATGTCCTTGCTCAAATTCGGGGGGGGGGGGGGGGGGGGGGGGGGTTGGGGTGGTGTTTCCACCAAATCCTTTACCCAAACAGTTCTTCACTCTCTACCTGAACTTCTCCAGATTTCAAGGAGCATAACACCAAACAAAATCAGTTAAACACAGATATTTCACAAGTTGAAGGGGAACTAAAGTAAACCAACAAGGAAATGAAACCATTGTTTTGATCCAAGATTCCTACTGCAATCAGACGCACACATATAAAATACTACATTTCCATTTAAACATCGATCCTATATTAGTAGATAGTAGATCCAATGATAGAACAACAAAGGCTCCCTAAAAATATAAGATGGAGTATTGATTTTCAGCAGAACAACAAACACTAAAAACGAACTGAAAAGTGATTTCTCACCTGATAATGAGAGCTCTACAATGGCGGAGCACACAGCCGCGATCCAAAGCTTTAAAAAAAAAAATCAACCAATAATGAGGACTCCGCTCACGCTATCCTATATAATAAACGGGGGAGAGTATGACACTGTGTAAGGTAGGAAGTAGAAACAGATCTTTTTCGTGAATATGACTGGATTACGATTTATATCTACATATTTAATATTACTATAATTATATGTGCGTGGAGAGAGAGAGAGAGAGAGAGAGAGAGAGAGAGAGATGGTGGTGGTGGTAAGCTGAAAGGAATGTCGGTTGTCGTTAAAAAGTTGAAACCTATTGTTTGATTTTTTTTGGCTGGTAAATTCTGATGATCGAACGGTCAGGCGATGGCGTCTGCCGTCGGTGGGGCGTTGAGAAATGAGAAAGCGAGAGACCGCATTGGACTCCTGTTCTTTATCCTTTTCCTACTGTATTTTTTTGGCTTAATTGCAAGAACACCCCCTAAACTATTGCGTTTTAGCAAGTTCACCCCCTTAAGTTTAAATTCGAGCAACTTCACCCCCCAAACTACCAAATTCGAGCAACTTCACCCCCTCCCCCATTTTCCGTCCATTTCTGTTATAAATTTGGATGGAAAGTTTCCACATTTGGTACTGGTACCGAATTTTAGGTAGTACTGGTACCCAATTTTCTGTCCAAATTTGGTACTGGTACCCAATTTTAGGTGGTACTGGTACCCAATTTTGAAACTTTCCATCCAAATTTATAACAGAAATGGACGGAAAATGGGGGAGGGGTGAAGTTGCTCGAATTTGGTAGTTTGGGGGGTGAAGTTGCTCAAATTTAAACTTAAGGGGGTGAACTTGCCAAAACGCGATAATTTAGGGGGTGTTCTTGCAATTAAGCCTATTTTTTTTTAGTACTGCCTACTGCGGTATTCAGGTACCTATTAGTATTGTTTATCCGCGGAAAGGAGGCGGTATTGACTGCGGTCGGGAGAACTATGAGGTTGTAGGACCAGATCCTCAATTTGTAGTTTTTCAACTTGATCCTACAGTTCTTCTCAAAAAAATAAAAATAAAATAATAATAGTAACTCAATAAGCAATGCCATAGCATCCATGTTGGAATAGCATTTTAGGTGTCATGTGACGTGTTCTTATTGTATTGATAAAATGTGTACCGCTATATGATAAAAGGAGCCCACATTTTATAGGATCAATGGAAGAATCAAGATCATCTCATTCGATAATTTTCATATGAAGCAAAATGTTATCAATCACGGTTCTATTAACGATTTGAGCAGTTCATTTTGTAACACTTGGTGTGTATGTTTGTCTAACAAAACATTAACAATTAAAATTTGTTTGTTTGTTTCTCTCCCGACGAATATGCTTTGTTCATACATACTGACATTCGATTGATCTAATTTTTTGCATAGATGATAAATACCTCGACACCAATGAAATGAATGGCTTCATCAAATAAGATTTTAGTATATCGTATTTTGCGACAGATGATAGTTCTTAAATTTAAATGGAACGGTACAATTTTTTTTTTATAGTAAACGGAACCTCTCCGATTCCGCAAGGTATTGAAAACGATAGTAAAATATTTTGCACTGTTTACAATTCATAAATAATTAAATATCAATCATAGCATTGCTGAGGAAAAAAAACATTCAATCTTGCCGAAATTTAGGCTCTGTTTGTTTCGATATAGAATATTTTTCATGTAAAATGGTTTTTCAGAAACAAACTTCAAACTTTTAATTTTCGGTGTTTGGTTGGCACTTGAAAAGTATTTTCAGAAATCGATAAAAAAGTGTAGAGAGAGGATGGGCTTAAACGGTGGAGAGATTTGAGAATATTGGAATTAAACATGAGTCAGGACTGATAATCGATAAAACTGAGTAGTAAGAATTGCAGTAGAAGGCAGTAGGTTCATTTCGGAAAATAACTTACTGAAGATTTAAGAATAAATCATTTTCATCCAATTAATGAAAAATATTTTACATCCAGTGTGCCAATCTACTTTTTAGTCAGATAGATGTGTTTTGTGATCATGTGATGATTGATATCATATCCGTATAACTTTTATAGTGTTGATAAATGTTCAAATTGGGCCCGCAAAGGGCCCACAAAAGGCTCAAAAAGGATCATTTAGAGGCCGATTAGGGAGGATCCTCTCTCATTTTGATTCTCGATGAGTCCTAAAAAATAAATTTTTTAATCAATCCAATATCTCTCTACGTTATGACAATGCATGTGTAGGGAGGTATTCCCGAACAGGCAGAAATAGGGCCCGAACAAATAGTTGTATAGGGTCTTGGTTCAGTAAAACATAAGAAGTTATTTGACTAATAAGGAACAGTGACATGTGAAGTCACTGGTCCAAATAGTTCTGTTCGGAAATGATAAAGCCAAACAGAAGGAAAGCTCCTAAGGAAACATTTGATCTAAGTAATTGATAAAGGACCAGTTACACTTAAACTGACTGCTCCAGGTAATCTGTTCGGCAATGAGATAGCCAAACACGGAAAGGAACTCCAAACAAAGTGTTAGAGCACATGGAACCTTTAGGAAGAGTCCAGAAACAGTGGTATTCCATTGTTTCACGAGGTCCCGAGAATGTAGGATCTGAAAAAGATACCCAACGAGAATGAGATGTTCGGTGGGCTTTAGGACTTCTTATTGAGTTGATAAGGGAACAAGAGTCTTAGATATCCAGGTTTTCCTGTACAAGGTAGGAAACCTAGCACAGCAAGTATACGTATGTCTATATAAACATAGTTAACCTAAAGGTAAAAGGTATGCAATACGAGGCATTTATACTATTTTCCTACTGATAATTAGGGTTTTTCTGCTTGTATGTGATACTAACTAAGGCATCGGAGGGCCTTTGCTACGAGAGGCAAAGGTGCGCTCACCCCTTGTCTTTTTTGCAGATTAGGGTTTCGACAACGAATTAGAGAACGATGAAGAGGTACGATTAGCTATTGCCAATCAGTTCTGTTCTAAGCACCAATTGTTTTCATCCCCTTACAATTGGCATCGTCTGTGGGAAACGATAGTGTTCTCTAAAAAATACGACCAGGGTGGAAAAAAATCCAACAAGACCGCTCGATCCAAAGAATCTGCTGGATGGAGGTGGAGATAAATTTCCACCAGGGGCTCCGAGAAAGCCCAAAGGTGGACATGGGAGGACCAAGAGTAGGGAAGGAAGGACAGCCTCAAGGTCCACAAGAAGGAGTAAATCCCACCAAAGGGATGAGTCGGTTGCACACTCAAAAAGTGTGCACTACAGCAAAGACGTCCTCGATAAAAAAAAGGCAAGAAATCGAGGAGTATGCTCGTTTGATCAAGAAAAGATAGCACGAGATCCGGGAGTTAGAGAGGATCCGAGAACACCCGGAGGACTCTGGACTTTTTCAGAGAAAATCAAGGGGAGACAGGTATGATATGGTGAAATACAGAAAGACCCCTTCACGAAGAAGCAGAAGTCCCACCCCAAGGCGACATAGAGCTTCTCCACGAAAAGAAAGGAGCAAGAGTAAGAGCCGAACACCGGAACGGTGAAGGGCTTCTTCAAGAAGAAGGAGGAGTAGGGGCCGAATTTCTACCCCTGAGGAGGAAGGGACCAGAAAACATCATAGAGATAGGTACGAGAGACCTAATTTCGATTGGGAAAAAATTAGACCATACAAGGCAAAAGGACAAGAAGATGAAACCATGACTGCACGAGAAGCAGCACGGAAAACACTCAGAAATATTGCATCCTCACCCTTTGCAAGAAAGTTACAAGAGGCTAGGTTGCCGAGCAAAGTGAAACACAGAACGTTCATCCTCTACGAGACAGATGTTGATCCCGTGGCACATATACAGCACTACCAACAGGCGATGTTTATGCATGAAGGGGATGATGCAATTATGTGCAAGATGTTCCTATCAAGTTTGGGGAAGGTAGCTTTGTCTTGGTTCCATAAGTTGGGTCCACGCTCTATCCAAACATGGGTGCAGTTGGCCGAAGAATTCACTGCACGGTTCTTGACAAGCAGAAGAGCTCCAAAAACTTTTGAGAGTCTCTCCTTTATGAAGCAAGGAGAGGATCAGCCGATCAGGAACTATGCGAAGAAGTACTGGGAGACTTTCAACGAGATTGAAGGTTGCAGTGAAGAATACACAATAGCCACGTTCAAGACCGGGTTGCCTGTTCAGAGAGAGCTGCTTAAATCCTTGAACATGAGTCCAGTAGGAACACTGGCAAAGTTAATGGAACGGATAGAGCAGCACACTAGGAACGAGGATGACATAATCTGGGAAGACAGCAAGGTGGTTGTCGAGCAAGTCAAAGGGCATGTGAAGAAAGCGGATAAGTCAGAGCCCAGAACCTACCGAGAGAGGAAAGACTATGGGCAGGCTAAGAAAGAGCCATACAAGGATAAATAAGCTCCTGATCCCAAATCTTTCTTTTTCTATTACCACGGTTTGGAAGGAGCCCATTTATTGGATTCTCTATCGAATAAAGAATCAGCCGTACTTCAAATGGCCCCAAGCCTAGGTGTAGATAAGAATACAAAATGTACTACGAATCAGCATTGCAGCTACCACAAGGACTGGGGCCACATGGCTGAAGACTGTGAGATGTTTAAAAAGCACCTTGATGATCTAGTCTCACGAGGCATTCTCAAGGAATTCATTCAGTGGGACCCCAAAGATAAAGGGCAAGCCATGGAGATGGATTACGAGCAGAATCCTAAAGGGGTGATCCATATGATACATGGATTGGCCATGCCTTATACAAGAAATGAGGTCAAACTGCTCCAAAGACAAGTCAAGCATGACCAGCATGTTATGTGGTTGGGAAAAAAGAGAGGGCTAGGAAACGACACATGCAACGAAGGCATAGTTTTTATAGACGAGGATTTGGGAGAAGTTCAAGTACCCCATAACGATGCTTTGGTCATAACCCTATGAATTGGGGAGTATGACATTGAGAGGAACTTGGTGGATTCAAGGAGTTGTACAGAGGTTCTCTATTATGACGCCTTTAAGAAGTTGGGACTGGCGTAGACAGATTCAAAGCAGTCAATAACACCCTTGGTTGGGTTTGGTGCAGGAGCAGTGTGGCCCCTTGGAAAGGTTACATTACCTATTCGGGCAGGGTCAATAGTACTAAGGACTGACTTTCTAGTTGTAGATGTTCCTTCCTTATATAACGCGATTATAGGGAGGACTTGGCTACATAAGATGAGAGCAGTTTCCTCAACTTATCACCAAATGGTAAAATTTTTGGGATCCAATAGGATTGAAAAGATCAAGGGTAACCAGAAGGTGGCTCAACAGTGCTTGATTTCCATTGTCAAGAAAGTTCAAAAGGCCCACCAGGTTCACACGATAGAAGTACCAGATCAACCCACTATTGAGGATGTCGGAAGAAGTCCAGCAGAAAAAGTGATCGAAGGCCTAAAGAAAATACAGATCAACGAGACTGATCCTAAAAGATATTTTCTATTAAGGAATCACTACTGGCCAAAGAAGAAGCCGAATTGATGGGTTTCTTAAGAACACATGTTGATGTGTTTGCATGGGTACCAGAAGAGATGCTCGGAGTAGATGCAGATGTAATTTGCCACCATTTAAACGTAGATCCTTAGCATAAGCCTGTGATTCAGAAGAAGCAAAGAGCAGCCATACAGCATGTAGATGCTGTTATTGAAGAGGTCGACCATTTGTTAGAAGCTAAAGCAATACAAGAAGTCTACTAGCCAGAGTGGCTATCCAACACTGTGGTAGTAAAAAAGAAGAACGGAAAATGGCGTGTCTGTGTAGATTTCACAGACTTAAACAAGGCATGTCCAAATGACAGCTTTCCTCTTTCCAGGATTGACTAGTTGGTTGATGCAACTACTGGATTTGAGCGGATGAGTTTTCTCGACGCATATCGAGGATATCATCAGATTGCTATGTTTGGACCTGATCAGGAGAAGACTTCTTTCATTACACCACGAGGGTTGTATTGTTATAGTGTCATGCCCTTTGGATTGAGGAATGCAAGGGCAACATATCAAAGACTGGTAACCATCATGGTCAAAAAGCTCCTTGGCAAGACCATGGAGGTTTGCATGGACGATATGGTAGTGAAAAGTAAGACTAAATAAGGACACATAGCGGATTTAAATGAGGCCTTTGAAATCCTGAGGAAGTACAAACTAAAACTCAACGCCTCGAAGTGTGCATTTGGAGTTGGTTCTGGGAAGTTCTTGGGCCACCTCGTAACCAAAAGAGGGATTGAGGCAATCCCTGATCAAATAACGGCCCTACAGAGTCTACAGAGCCCTAAGACAACAAAAGAGGTCTAAAGATTAACTGGAACGGCAGCGGCCCTCAATAGATTCATCAGCCGATCAAGTGACAAGTGCATACCCTTCTTTCAATTGTTAAAAAAACGGAAGGATTTGAATGGGAAGCAGAGTCCGAGTAGGCCTTCCAGGACCTAAAGAAGTATTTGGCTAAGGCCCCACTCTTATCAACTCCAGAGCTAGGTGAGTCCTTAGTTTTGTATCTAGCTATTTCTAAACATGCTATAAGGGCAGTGTTGTCAAGGGAAAAGAGATCCGAGCAAATCCTTGTCTACTATGTGAGCAAAACATTGCTAGATGCAGAAACAAGATATCTACCACTCGAGAAATTGGTCCTGGCGTTAAGAACAGCAACTAGAAAATTGCCACATTATTTACAGAGCCATAGGGTTGTGGTGTATACTGAGTTCCCGTTGAAATTGCTGCCACGAAAAATAGACTTCTCGGGAAGAATTTCAACTTTTTCCGTAGAGTTAAGCCAATATGACATTGATTATTAGCCGCGCACGGCAATCAAAGGCCAAGTGTTGGCTGACTTTGTGGTAGAGTTCTCACCGGCAATAGCACCCTTGCCTCCTACGAGAAAGGAACAGGTAACTGGATCACCATCTAAGAAAGAGAAAGCACAAACCGAATAGGATCCCCTGGAATGGAAACTGTTTATTGACAGATCAACAAGTAATACTAGTTCAGGAATCGAGGTTGTGCTTTTTCCTCTGAAGGAGTAATGTTGGAGCTATCTATTAGACTTGGTTTCAGTGCATCAAATAACGTAGCAGAGTACGAGACACTCTTAGCTGGGTTAAGGAGTGCAAAAACCTTGAAGGTAACAAGAATTAGGGTCTATTGTGATTCACAACTTGTGGTGAATCAACTGTCCGGGGAATACGAAGCCCGGAGTGAGAAGATGGTAGCCTATATGGAAGCAGCCAAGGATCTGCTTGATTCTTTCGAAAAGGTATACATCGAGCAGATAAGCTCTAGACAGAATGCCCATGTAGATTCACTAGCCTGGTTGGCTGCAGCAATACCAATAGAACTTAAGAGAAGGGTGGCCGTAGACTATCTTAGTGAGCCTAGCATTGGAAGAAGTGTGGAGTTGGTCTTGGATGTGAGCCAAGGACCAAGTTGGATGGATCCAATTGTGGAGTTTTTACGAGATGAAACACTCTCCTTTGATAAAAAGGAGGCTCACAAAATAAAAACCAAGTCGGCATGGTTTTGGCTATCACCAGAAGGAAAGCTCTATAGAAAATCCTTCACCTGTCCATATTTACTTTGTGTGCACCTCGAGATGGTGCAAAAATTCCTCCACGAAATCCATGAGGGGATGTGTGGAAGCCATGCTGGGGGTAGGTCAATTGCCCACCGAGCAATTACCCAAGGTTATTGGTGGCCACACATGTAGGAAGATGCAAAGGTGTACGTGAAAATTTGTGAGAAGTGTCAAAACTTCTCACCAATGATTCGAACCCTAGCAGAAGATTTGGTGCCATCAACGAGTCCTTAGCCGTTTGCTTAATGGGGAATGGACATCGTGGGTCCACTCCACAAAGCAACTGGGAATAGAAAATTTTTGCTAGTAGCAACTAATTATTTCACAAAGTGGATTGAAGCAGAGCCTCTAGCCAAGATAACATAGCCTATGATAGAAAGGTTCATTTGGAGGAGTACAATTACTCATTTTGGGGTACCGTATTCTTTGATTTTAGATAACGGGTCCCAATTTCAAAAGAAGTTTAAGGCTTTCTGTGCCCAATACGGCATAAGAAATTATTATTCGACCCCAGCCTACCCTCAGAGTAATGGGCAAGCAGAGGCATCCAATAAAACCATTCTTGATGGGATCAAGAAGAGGTTGGATAAGGCAAAGGGAAAATGGCCCGATGAGCTGCCCCTAGTTCTATGGGCGCACCGAATGACGCCTAGGAAGTCTATGGGAGAGACCCCTTAGTCTTTGGCATATGGAACATAGGCAGTAATACCTCTGGAAATTGGTCTACCAACCAACAGGACAGCTTTAGTTGAGAGTGGGGGTAACGATAGGGCCCTAGAAATCGAGCTCGACCTTGCTGAAGAAAGGAGAGAAAGAGCTCTGGTGCATTTGGCTTCCTATTAGGAGCAGCTGATGAAATGCTACAACAAAAATGTCCACCCATGAGAGTTTTACGTTGGAGACCTTGTGCTTTGTAAGGTGCTCGGTAACACCAAGATAGCCAATGAGGGCAAGTTGGAGGCCAATTAGGAAGGTCCATATCGAGTTACCGAAATTGAGGGCATAGGGGCTTACAGATTGGCAGACCTGGACGGGAACCCGGTCTCAAGGCCTTAGAATGTCCATAATTTAAGGAAGTTCTTTGTTTAAAGACTTCAGTTTATTTTATTTTATTTTAGGATGCACATTGTGATTGTGAGGGAATTATGAATATATTTCCCTTGATTTTATTCTTTGTTAGTTGCAAGGGGTACGAATAACGCCCCCTTGAGTTATCAGATCATGAATAATAAATTTGGTTATGAAACTTCCTCCTTTTGTTTAAATACAGAGCTAGCAAATTATACACCGCCTTTCCTCGCTTCGTATTGGGGAGCAGAGGAGAGATGAATGTTGTGAGTGTAGTGTTGTACGAATATACTTAGTTTTTTGTCCAGCAAATTTGACTAAGTACGAATATGCTTAGACTAAATACGAATATACTTAGTTTTTTGTCCAGGTACGAATAAACCTAGAATGCCAATAATTCTGCCAAATATGAATTCATTTGGACAGTAATCTGAGTACGAATACACTTGGTCATAATTCCAAGTACGAAAGACTTGAGTTGCATGTAAAAGACATGCAAAACATCCAAGTACGATTACTTGAGTATTTTTCCATGCGTACGAGTATGCTTAATGGGTATTTATCCAAGTACATGACACTTGGGCAACTATTTAAGTATGGGAAACTTAGAAGCAATGAATCCTAAATATGAAATACTTAGGTGTATATGGACATACATACTTGTTTAAATACGAGAAATTTAATCTGTTTAAATAGGAGATATTTAATCTGTTTAAATAGGAGATATTTAATCTGTTTAAATTTGAGAAACTTAAACTTGTCTAATTAGCTTACATATAAGAAAACTTAGCAGCAGTTGAATATATGCACCTGCTAAAAATGTTGACAAACACCAATGATGGTACGAAATACTTAAAACATCATGTACAATGCAATTCTAAAGGCCACGAAGGGCCGAGCAAAATGAACGGCCATGAACGGCCACCAAAACAAAGTTTATGCCGCAAGGGGCCAAATACTTGTGTAACCAAAATGTTACCAAGGTATAGAAAGTACTGGTGCCTCACAGGGCTCAAAAACCACGGTCATGCAGGACCAGCCAAAATGTTTGAGGGTATTCGAAAAATTAGAGGCAAACTTACCAAATCAATCAAGGTTTTGGATCTCTGGGAGAATGTCGGTTGCAACCTCTGTGTCTACTTCAGTACTGAAGTCACCACCACCAGCAGCAACATTCCCCTGCAGGATGATTGTCTCATTGGTCACCTCCTGAATGGGCAAACATACAATTGGAACATTTTGGGGCTCCATCTGAATATCCTCTTCTACATCAGCAAAGTCCTCAATTTGCTACTCGACATCATCCTCTGGGGTCTCGTGTTCTTAAGAGGCTGCAGCACGGCTGCTCAGTAAGTCATTTTCCACCCAAAGGGTTGAGTCTTCAGCAGCGCCAATCTTTGTCAAGCAAGCTTCCCAACTGGCGACCCAGATTTGATCTTGGATGGCGGGCATTTGGCCAACATAATCAGCAGTAACAACATCAAAGCCCTTTTGGTACCCTTCTTCAAAGGTAGCCTTCTTGGTATTATCTATCTCAGCCAATGCTTGATTAAGGCTGTCTTCAGCAGTGTCAAGCTTGCCCTTTGCTTCATCATAATCTAACTTAGCCTTGTCTCTCTCTCTCTCTCTCTCTCTCTCTCTCCAATCTAGAGACTGTTCGAAGCAGCCTGGTGTTGTCATTTAACTGCCTGACTCTTTCAGTCTCTGCTTCTTGGAACTTCTGGCCCAGTGTGACTATCTTATGGATAAACTATGGAATACCAAACATAGCTTAAAATAAACATTTTTACTACTTCGAGAAAGGTAAAACTTAAGTTATGAGAAAAATCAAATTACCTTGATTCCACTGACGAGCCCAGTGGACACAAACTGATCAGAGGTAGATGAGGACTTTTTCTGCATATCGACGGGGGATACAATAAGAAGAGAGCTCAAATTTTGGGGTTGACGAGTCATATTAATTGAGTTTGGAGGAGAGGGAGAGTAACCGAAAGAAGATGATTGACTGGTATCACGAGTAGGAACTGGCTGTTCAGGCTGATGCTTTGAGGAGGCTTGTCGTCGTGTAGACCTTCTTAGGACTAAGCAAGGAAGTGGGACACCTTTTGGGATGGGAATTTCATCTGACTGTTCGGCGATTGTCACTCTAGCATTAGATCTTGAGTTCCTTGGCTGGAAGCAGTCAAAGTTGAGGTAGCACTGATACTTGGGTTGGCAAGCCTTCTGTCAATGAAGTCTTTGTAGGCGGGATTGTAGCCCAAAAGAACATTCGCGTCACGACCACGACCAGCTGTAATGTTCCAGGTTCTCCTGTGTACTTGAGAATCCTATTAATTTCTGTTGTTCGGACATAGCTAGGTTCACGCCTTGGACGCTTGTTGGCATTATCCGCTGTGGATTAAAGCACAAACAGGAGTTAGAAAGTGCAGGAAAGCAGTAAACCAGAAATTATAAGAAGCATGAAGTAAATCAGGAGCATATGTGGGTAGCCCCATATGTGGGGACAATGGAGGCCCACCACTTGACCATCCTCCCCCAGTGGCTCAAAGCCTCCAGTGATGTAGAGGAAATCGATTTCATGATCACGAGCTGAGTCTGGCAGGTTTAGCACGAGACGCTTTTCTGCCTTTCTAACTTTGAAGTAGTAGGTGTTGTATTTAGGATTCAATACAATACTATACCACCATTGGATATCCCAAATTCCTATTTGAGTTCCTAGGATCCTGTTTAGAGCTACTACTCTCATTATAAGCCTAAATACGTTCGTTGAAACTTGCATGGGGGTAAGACGATACCAGTTCAGGACCAGGCGAAGCAATGGGTACCGGACAGCACCCTCAACAATGGCAACGATTGGAATACACATTCTATCCCAAGTACCAGTGTCCCTATCTACTCCTAATGGGGCGAGTTTAAGCCCAACATTCTCAGGAATGTTGTATTCAGCCATAAATGCTACCATGGTAGTGGGAGTCTCACAAAGTTTTCTGAATTTACTAGGTTTAGGGCCATTATCACCATCATCCGCCATGGATGTATTCAAAGTAGAACAAAGAAAATGGAAGTGGGTACTATCGAAACCCTAAGAGCAACACACAGTCTGAGAATGAGATCTCAGAATGGAAATAAAAACGAAGTAAGAATGAGAATCTTACAAGGATGCTGTGAAGATTTCCTAGGATGCAATCGAGTTCGCAGACGGCGGCAATGGCGGAAATGAGGTGGGTATATTTTTGCCCGATTTTAGAAAAAGAAAGAGTTGAGATTTGAGTTTTTGGGACAAAACCCAAAAAGATCTCTTTTGGGGGTTTAAAGGTGAGAAACGGAGACGAAACATCTCCACTCATGACGTTATATGAAAAGTAACATGAAACAGGGATTGAACAAATGCCGTTCTAACACCATTTGGCTAAAACATCAGTTCGCATTTAATGAGGAGCATACGAAATATGCCACATGGAGTCACTACTTCGAGAAAAAATGACTATGCTATAGCTGTACGGGATCCAAAGTGTACAACCTATGGTTCATCACTAAGCTTTACTCATTCCCGCGAACAATGGAATCAAGTAAAAGTTGGGGGAGCAATTGTAGGGAGGTATTCCCAAACAGGCAGAAATAGGGCCCGAACAGATAGTTGTACAGGGTCTTGGTCCGGTAAAACATGAGAAGTTATTGGACCAAGAAGGAATAGTGACATGTGAAGTCACTGGTCCAAATAGTTTGTTCGAAAATGATAAAGCTGAACATAAGGAAAACTCCTAAGGAAACATTTGATCTAAGTAATTGATAAAGGACCAATTACACTTAAATTGACTGCTCCAGGCAATCTATTCGGCAATGAGATAGCCAAACAAGGAAAGAACTCCAAACAAAGTGTTAGAGCACATGGAACCTTTAGGAAGAGTCCAGAAATAGTGGCATTCTATTGTTTCACGAGGTCCCGAGAATGTAAGATCTAGAAAAGATACCCAACGGGAATGGGATGTTTGGTCAGCTATGGAAAAAAGTCCTAAAAGGACTTCTTATTGAGTTGATAAGGAAACGAGAGTCCTAAATATCCTGGTTTTCCTGTACGAGATTAGAAACCTAGGGCAGCAAGGATGCTTGGGCAATAAGCATACGTATGCCTATATAAACAAAGTTAACCTAGAGGTAAACGGTACGCAATACGAGGCATTTATACTGTTTTTCTACTAATAATTAGGGTTTTTCTGCTAGTACTAACTTAGGCATTGGAGGGACTTTGCTACGAGAGGCAAATGTGCGCTCACCCCTTATCTGTTTTGCAGATTAGGGTTTCCACAACGAATTAGAGAACGGTGAAGAGGTACGATTAGCTGTTGCCAATTAGTGTTGTTCTAAGTATCAATTGTTTTCATCCCCCTACAGCATGTATGATTCCCGTTTCTTTCCTTTAATTGTTTTCTAAACAAAGAATTAAAATGGGGAAATTGCATTTCAGTGGGAGTTGGGGCAAATAATGCCCAACTCATGGAGAGGTTTTTTCGAAATTACATAAATATAGAATGGAGGAAAAAAATTTCCCATACATGAAATGGAGAAAAAAATATTCCCCATACATGAAGTTGGTTGTAATCGAATATGAGTTTCCTAAGTTGCTCTTTTGATGAAGTTAAGTTGCCCCTTATATTGACCTAAGTTGCCTCTTCTATGAACATAAGTTGCCCCTCCTATGAATTTCTTGGGTATTCAATTTCTTGAGCATTTCTTCAATCTCCTTACCATTTCTATTATTTTTTGAGAAATTTAGGATCTGGGTTACTTGTAGATTTGGGTGAAAATGGACCAACTGAAATTCTCCATGCATGAAGCAGAGAAAAAAAAATTCCCAAAATATGAAGTCGGTTTGTAGTCAAATCTGAGTTTGAACCTAAGTTACCCCTTCTATGGACCTAAATTGCCCCTTCTATGGATTTAGATTGTCCCTTCTATGGACTTAAGTTGTACCTTATTTTTTCTAAGAAAAGCAGCTAGTGAAGCAAATTGGTAGCTAGTAGCATAACTTCTTCACATTTTCAAGTAAAACCAAATAAGAAATTTCAAGTGGCAATTCCTAGAATCTAAAAGCAAAAGTATAAAGTGGATGCTTGAAAACATACATCTTATTTTCTCTATCATTTCTCTTTCTAAAAAATTTCCCAAAATACACTAATCTTAAAGTATTTTAAAAACTCAAATCTGTAAGTAACCCAGATCCCAAATTTTTTAGAAAATAATAAAAATGGTAAGGAGATTGAAGAAATGCTCAAGAAATTGAATACTCAGGAGATTCATAAAAGGGGCAACTTAGGTTCATAGAATGGGCAACTTAGACCATATAAGGGGCAACTTAGGAAACCCAGATTCGATTACAACCAACTCCAGGTATTGGGAATATTTTTTCCTCCGTTTCATGTATGGGGAATTTTTTTTCCTCCGTTCCATATTTATGTAATTTCGAAAAACCTCTCCATGAATTGGGCATTATTTGCCCCAACTCCCACTGAAATGCAATTTCCCCAATTAAAATGATATGACTTGTCCTTCATAAACTTTTCAAACACAAAATTAACAAAGTAAGATAGGTATAAACCTAGAGAGTTGGCCTTGTAGTCAAGGCATGAGACTTAGAAGTTTGTTCCCCCATAATATTTCAAATTCGAAACTTCTCAAGTTCTATCAACTACTATAGATTTTTTCCCCTCTTTTGACTTTGGAAGTGATCTTTTAAGTTCTTCATTTCAAACAACTGAAGAAACAGCTGAATGGACGCATATAAGTTCCTAACTGGGGCTTCATCCATTGACAGCATGGTGATACCAGCTTTTTGGCATATTTTATTGTTTCCTATTTTTGGTTTTGGTTTCTCTCCCTCCAACATTGGGTAAACTTCCTCATAATGCGTAGCACATTAAAATATGCTGGAGTGAGTTGGGAATTTTCGGAAGTTGTTTAGAGAGAATTTAGGGTATGTTTGGTTCGATGGAGTGGAATTGACAATGGAATGGAATTGAGGTTGGAATGGAATTAGAGGAAATGAGATAGAAATACCCTTTCCATTCCCAAGTTTGGTTGTGCTTAAGAATAGCCATTCTCATCTGCAATGGAATGGTATGACAATAATAATTTTGGAGTGGCAATAGTAATTTTCAGAGTGGCAATTGTAATTTTCAGAGTGGCAATAGTTAATCTTGGAGTGACATTAATAATTTTAGTGTGACAAAGAAATGGAATGACAATTCCTGAGTTTTTTTAATGGAATGACAATTTTTTTACTAAGTTGAATAATAAGTATGGAATGATCATTTCATTCCAAAGTTAATTCCATCGAACCAAACATACCCTTAATATAAAATCGGAGTAAACGGGAAGATTTTTTGTTTGGATGAAAGACACGATGGCCTTTTGTAGACACCCGATTCTGGACTGTCCAAATAAGTTTACTTATGGTATTTGATTCCCCGATGATGAATAAGATCAAGAACACCCCAAGAATGTTAGTGTGTTTGAGCTTTGAGTGGATAAATCCCTTTCGGACCCTTTAAGCCAGAACCAAAAAGCCTCAGCCAAACCCTACTTGCATACGCCGATCCTACAGTAGCGTGCGCGGGTCTGCTGCCACGTGTCAATCATCGGTCGGCTTTGACCGTTGACCAGGCTTGGACCTATGCGCGTAGGTTATCGACTGGCGATCTCCGACAAGGGGATGTTTCCTTCCCCTCTCTCCAACTCCCATCACCTTGTCTCATGCATTTAATGCATGGAGACTTCCACTTCAAAGCAACCAGCCCCATTCAGCTGGTTACATCCCCTCTCTCTCACCACCTTCTCTTATATATGCCCCCTTTGCATTTATGTGTGAGGGGTTCATCAAGTTTTGAGTCTTTAAGTTACAAGTTCAAGCTAAAAACCTCTTGTTTTATCTCTTCCTTGTGTGAGGGAGTCAAGCAAGTGTTACTAATCACCACTCCATATTTCCATCCATCCATATTCTACATTCAAACCAGGTTCAAAGCTCAAAACACTCTTACAACCTCAAAACCAAAGGTATACCACCTTTGATAACTCTCTGTTCTGATCCCTGAGGGGAACTGGCAGGGTCAAGGCTGGTAATCAATACCAGTCCTGGCCTTAAAGCTGGCAAAGTTTCAAAAATCGTGTGTGGTTAGAACTGGCGCACGCTGGTCATAAGTACGTGTACGCCAGTCATGGCTGTATGTGCAGAACTCACGTGGTGATCAGTGTTTAGCTGTTTTATCCCTTTCTTTTCATTTCTATCACCCTTGAGCATGTTAAAACTAGTTTATTACTTTCCATAGTTAAATCTGCTAGTTTTACTTTTCAATATGTATATCTGTTGCTTTGGAATGCCTCTGGGGTCTTTCTGATCATGTCTTAGAACCCAGAAAATGCAAAGCCAAGCACTGACCAAAGAAGTACAACCTGCATGCGGCATTGGAGCATCCGCGCACGCTAGTTGTACCAAGGCCAGTGGCTGGCCATTGCATGGCATCTAGGCCTTGGCCTTTAGTTTTATCCCCACACTGTTTATGGAGTGTTTTTATTCTTTTGGTGGCCTCTAAGCCCATTTAAAGCTGCTCAGAATTGTATATAAGCTGTATATAGAACTGCTTGGTTTGTCCTGGGTTTGCATTGGTCATTTCCAGAGCCTAGAGGGTTGGAAATAAGAACTGTGGATTTAGGCTCACTAGCGCGCGTGAGTTAATTAGAGGCGTGCACAGATGTGATCAGCATACAGTGACTTGATCAATGCATGCTGGTTTCTTCCTGCGCACGTCACTTTGGAACAGTGTCTTCCAGTCTATTTAAAACTTCCACAGGAGTCTGTTTTAATCCTATATTAACTGTTTTAAGAAACGAGTATGCCATTCTATCTCATCCTGCCAATATGTTACAGTTTTAATCCCATTGAACTGTTTTCCCGCCCTAATTGGCTAAAAATCGATTAATAAGAGAGAATCAAACATTTTGCAAATGCCCGAATAGAGACCGATCTTCAGATTGAGCGAGAGGGGTGCCTTAAAACCCTTCCCCTCTCGTAACCTAGCTTCCGAACCTCAGATATCAAAGGTGACGACGGACCAGTCTACGTTTTTTCAAAATCAAAACATAGCAAGCATTTCAAGTTCGATTCCTTGGGTGGTTTACCACAAAAACCCTAGTGGTGACTCTGAATCGAAGCGTTTTGCCGTGGTTTTCCAAAAAGGGCGCATTTGATTTTCATACCAAATTTTTTGAGGCGTGTGCCCATAGTGGCGACTCTGCTGGGGACTAATTGTATTAGTCTACACTTGAAAATTAATATTCTTGAGAACAATCCTTCAAAAGTCTGTCAAAATAGTACACTCCGCGTTGCTAAAGAACGAAATGGTGACTTAACAGGATCTCTGCATCCGACCAATTTGAATTGGGACTTTTCCGATTGTTCACTTGAGTAGTTTTGCTCCAAGTATTGATTAATAGAAGTGAGACACATTTTAAAAGGCATTTGTAAACTTTTTTTTGGATTCTCTCTCGTTAAATTAATCTTTTGGCATTTTTCACATGCATCGATATTGGCTAGCCCCGTTGAGGTGTTTTGGATAATTGGCATAGTTTACTGGAGCCCGGGGTCCTCAGATACCTAACAACCTTAGATGATGATGAGTCATTTTGCCGTTCGACCGTTGCACTACAATACACGGGCAACGGGAGGTATATCTTGGCTTTAGTCTGAGGAACCCCTTTAAACGAAAACCGGCCTCTACATGTACAAACCTCTAGAACTCTCCAAACTAGGACAGGTACCTTCAGGGTAACATATACATGCATCTAACCCCCATATAATGTCTACGTATTATCGTTTTCCCTATCGCATGCACTGTACATACATACTATTTTGCGTAGGAGCATGATAGGGCGGCTTTTAGGTTATCTCTTGTCGAGTCTGTCTTATGTTTATTAGGACGTTGCTTTAGCCCGATGACGAGTCATCCATCTTGATGGTGCGCGTTATCAAATTTTAAAAAATCCTTTGATTTACGAGACTTTGGGAAATCAATACTTTCTAAGTCCTTGTTTAAAGCCCGATCGAGGTTTCAAACAGAAAATTAGGAACAACGGAGAGAATGCCGTGATACTTACACCACCCAGGTTAAAAGTGCTAATCATTTACACCGCTCAGGCTCTGGCATAGTACTATTTACGCCGCCCTGGTTAAAGTATCATGTCATCTACACCGAGTTGTTCTGACTCCAAAAGTTAAAACTTCGGGAACAGAATAGTCAAAGGCTTAAACTATTTTTGACATTTCTTAGTGTTAGTCGATTCAAACAAGGATACATCATCGAAAAGAATTCCGAGAATTTTGGCAGCATCTGAATGTCACAAGATAGACTCTCTTTAGTTATAGAGTCTAGGAGGACACCGACGATGTTGACATATGAATTTTCCATTCTTTCAAATTCTTTCAATAAATTGCTGCAGGGACTCCACTGAGCTTTCATTTACTTTACTGTCTAGCTGTGAGCCATTGCACCGTCAAAGAGAATTTCGAGAACAAGAGCCAAACCTACTTGAGAGCATCCGCCGGGTCCATACAGAAGAAGACTTGCAAGAGTTGCTCCCCAATCAGTTACAACAAAAGCTCTGGCTGGTTCACCATCAGTGCGAGATTCACCGCCGACTACACCGCATGAGACACCGCCATCCTCTCCTTCTTCAACATCATCACCAAAGTTTACCAAAGCACTTATCATGGCCAATGTTCCTCAGGATCGGGCTACTATTCTCACCAATCACCAGCATAACATGGCAGTCATGCAAGAAAGGGCCGATCAGGCTGAGAGCTCCATGGCCAATTTGCGTGCTTTGATCAATGAGCGACTCCCGGCGAGAGGAGAAAGAGTTGAGGAAGAAAGAGCTGACCCTGAAATCGAAGTTGAACTTTCTCATGCTGAGGTGGCTCTTCCTAACCTAGAAACAGCAGCTCTAATTGCCAAGATGGCCACGCTTGAAGCAACTATTTCTAAATCTGAAAAGGTTGGTGCTGGTGGTTTGGACATTGACCGACTTTGCCTTTTCCTAAATGCTAGGCTGCCCAAAAGGTTCAAAATGCCGGACTTCACTAAGTTTGACGGAACCGGTGATCCCAAGACTCACCTTTTGGGTTATCATGGTACCATGAAACTGCTTGCGGTCGAAGATGACGCCATGGCACAAATGTTCCCACAAACACTATCTGGTCCAGCATTCCAATGGTTTCTGTCTCTCGACATCTCCAAAAGAAGAACATGGGAGGACATTGTAACAACTTTCAATGCTCAATACAGTTATAACTTTCAGCTCAAGATGACCACCCGGAAGTTGGAGTCAACCAAAATGAATGCAAAGGAGTCATTTGCAAACTTTATCAAAAGGTGGAGAAGCAAGGCTGCCCTCATGATTGATCATTCGAGTGAAAGGGATCAGATCCGCATCATCTCTCGTAACTTGCAGCCCGATTATGCTAAGAACCTTGTGTTGGTTCAGGCGGCCAACTTTGAGACTTTCTTCGAGTATGGTTTGGCCATCGAAGAAGCACTACAAACTGGGGTTCTGCCAAGAAGCGAGCTTGCCTTTTCTACTTCAGTTCAAAAGGCTAAGCCCTGTGCTTACACAGGAAGCAGCATTGCCTTGTTTGGTAGTAACAATTATGCCAATGCGGCCTCCAGTGGAGATAATGCCCCTGCTCAGAATTCCAATCATGTTGTCGATGTCAATCAGGTCCAAGCTCCAAAGAAAAGCCGAAACCGAAACAAACAATCCCGAAACTTTGCTAGCTTCAAGGCTGCTCTTTCCTCGGTGATGGAAAAGTTAGTCAAGTCTGGCCATCTCAGGCCCTTGACTCTAACCCCGCTTCCTCAAAATCCACCTCCTAGCCATAATCCCAATGCTTTCTACGCCTATCACCAGATGCCTGGCCATCTTACTAATTCTTGTTATCACCTTCGTCATGCGATTCAAGATTTGATTGATAACGGCACTGTTCAAACCCCACCTCCATCAAAACCAAATGTCATCTCCAACTCCACGCCCAATCACAACTCTAACCTACAGATTAACCAGATATCCCTCAGCTCCACTCAAATCAACCCAAGCCCCACTCAAAACAACCTCAACTCCACCATATTCAATCCTACCCACTACATTGTCCCGAAAAACCACCCTAAGCCGATTGTGACCATTCCATCTGAACCAAGCATCAACATGATGACAGCAAGATGGGCCATGGAAGATAAGGCTGAAGAATGGAAAGAGCTCTCCGAGAACTGGATCGAGCAATACAACATGGGTTTCCTTGCATACCATATCAATCAAGCATGGTTAAACCATTGGGAAGGAGAATGGTACGCGGCACAGGCAGATCCTCTGGACGGTCTTTCTTTGTTCATGCTCTACCATCAATCTGAACTAGACAATCCTGAGGAGGAAGTCTAAGAATATGTGTGAGACCCACAGCCCAATGCAAAACAGTTAGCATTAAGCCTCAACTCTGACTTGGATCAAAGCGACATTGATGAGAAGTATTGGAGTGACTATTGAGAAGGGGAGATTATTCCCGATTTGCGTTGTCCACTCGGTGCCATGCTCCCTCTAGTAAACTCAATCTCAAACATAGCCGATGGTCGTATCCACGAATTCGACCCTTCTCTCGATATCATCTCTGTGGAGCAACCGCGCCCTATTGTTACAGTTCCTGGTGATGACTGTAGTGTCATGGTCTTACAAGGAGCACCACCCAATGATCTTTGGGAGGTGGATGAAATTGTCAATGTGGGTAAAGCCTCACCACCAGCTAATCTCTGGGATGTCGATACAGTTGTGGATGTAACTATTGGTGATGAAGTCTGGACTGTCAACTCGGCTTTGGTGGATGGAGGTCTCTGGGACGTTCCATTTGTTACCAACCCGGGAATACCTTTCGAGGATGCTACTGCTTAGGACCCTGCTTTTTGGGGGGATTTGGTTATGGAGGACTTAGCAATGGATTTAGCTCTGGGTCAGGATGTGTCATCATTGGTAGCTTTAGTGGACAAGGGAAAACACAAGCTAGAAGAGGTTCCTATCGACCTATAGGATTTCGATGGTATGTCTTCTCTGTGGGACGTTGCTAATGTCACAAGGAGCAGCCGGGTTTTCCAACCTCCTAATCTTCAGGCCGGAAGTTCGACCAATCCACCGGTTCAAAGGCCCAATGTTCCTGCTGCTCAAAGGAACACTTCTCTTGCCATTCTTGTAATTCCAAGTGGTTCTTCGGAGGACGATATCATTAAAAAGCAGCTCGAGCAGATCCCCACTGCAATCTCTATCTAGGGACTGATATGTTCTTCCAAAGAGCATCTTGAGAAGTTGTCTTCAGTTCTTGCTCATCTCACGGTGCCTACCGACATTACTCTAGAGGCCATGATCGCCCTCATATTGCCACTCATAGCAAAACACTCTTGTCACTTTAACCAAGAGGGATCTTGCCATTGACAGAGCTGCTCATAATCGCCCATTGCACATAACAATCAAGTGTAGAGGAAATTGGGTGCCGACTATCCTCATTGATAATGGCTCCGCAATCAATGTTTGTCTTTTGAGGGTCGCTTACCGCCTAGGTCTCACCAAGAAGGATCTTACACCATCTAACTTGGTAGTCAAAGCCTACGATAGCACACGCCGTGTGGTGGAAGGGACGCTAATGCTCAAACTCAACACTGAGGGTTTTGAGATGGATGTCGAATTTCACATTGTCGATATCCCTACTACCTTTAACCTATTGCTGGGCAGGACATGGCTTCATAGGGCAAACATCATGGCCGTACCCTCTACTTTGCACCAGAAGGTCATGCTGGGACTTTGACAATTTGCGGGGGCTCTGGAATTCGTCCACACACTGAAGATGGAGCACCGATCTTGGGAATTCTGCACAGGGAGGAGGATGCCGATTTTGGAGGTTTCTCTTTTGACATGTCTGGTTCAGTCCTTGCCATTACCATGGACGACGATTTAATCATAAGTTCAGCTGCCCTCGAGATAATGAGGAGGATGTCTTATATGCCTGGCTTAGGACTCGGGATTAACCAACAACGGATCGCTGAATTCCATATCTTTCATTTCACCGAATGCTGCTTTGGTTTGGGATATGTTCCCCCTGCCAAAGGTGCCAAGAAAATAAAAGGTACGGAAAAGCCCTGAACCCTTCAAGGTAATGCTGACAGTTATTTTGTACATGAAGGTGAAGGCACTACTTATATGGGACAGGTTGAGACATTTTGGGATCCGGAAACTTGTACTTGGCTTCTGAGTTTCAAGGTCTTCGCTGCTGATTCCTGGTCTGATAGTGACGATGAGGAGTTGGCTAAAGAGGAGTTCAAGAAGTAGTTGGCTCAGATCAAAGTGAAGGCCGATTGACTGAAGACGTTTGATCGGAGAAGCTTGGAGCAGCTGTTCTCCCAAGTAGGTTTGGTTGGCGATGCTGAGGAGCCTGAAGTGCTGATGCTTGGACCCGACACTCTCGAAGATCCTACCTCTCTAATCGTGGAGGCTAAGGATAGTATTAAAAATTGCATCTTCACACTGCGTTTAACTTGCATTGATGACACATCTGAATCTGACACAGAGCCGGTTAAGTCTAAGTCTAGCTCAGAGTTGGAGTTTTTCCCTCTTTGCCTTCCACGTCATAGTTTTTACTCTGAGTTTGAGTCGACTATACCTGGCAACCCTGAAGGGTTTTATGAAATGCATGATCTTACTTTCGACTACTTTGCTAATTTCTATATAAACTGTGTCGACCTTGACGAAGAAGGAACAGATTTTGATAGGAACATCCCTGCTGAATTGCATTCCCTCATCGAAAGGGAAGATGAAAGGCATGCTCAGCCTCTAAAAGAAGAAGTAATTTATGTAAATTTGAAAGACAAGGATGACCCTCGTATGATGCAAATTGGTTCAACCTTATCCCCAGAGGATCACACCGCGTTGATCGACTTGCTCAAAGAATTCTTTGAAGTTTTTGCATGGTTTCACAAGGATATGCCCGGTATTGATCCAGAAATAGTGGAACATCAGATTCCCTTGACGCCTGGAGCTATACCTGTCAAGTAGAAACTCCGCAGAATGAGGTCGGACTGGGTACAGAAGATCAAGAAAGAAGTCACCAAGCAGATTGATGTAAATTTCTTGAGGGTTGCATAATACCCTAAATGGGTCGCCAACATCGTGCCTGTTCCTAAAAAGGATAGAAGAATCCGAGTCTGCATCGATTTCAGGGACTTGAATAAAGCAAGCCTTAAAGACAATTTTCCCTTGCCACACATTGATTTGCTTGTGGACAATACGGCGGGGCATGCTTTGCTTTCATTCTGTAACGCCCTAAATTTTGGGTACGTTAATGAGGCATTTATTACATAATAAAGAAAGTTTGGCTCATTATTACATCATAAATACTTCATAAGTAAATGGTACGTTTATTCAACAAGGGAGATAGCTAGGGTTCCTAACTACTGCTCCACTTGCTCCTCCATTCTGGCAAGTTCCTCCGCTCCGAAGGCCTCCAAGGTGTACATCCCATCTTGTTCATCTATGAAGTCTGACACATTATATCGGTGTCACCACCAATATAATATGTCAGGGTCACCAAAAGGTAACACCGTGAGCTACAACGCTCAAAAGGAAATCTTACCCACCAACCTTAAACTTATAAACAAAGATCATATACAATAACAAACACACATCCACATATGTTAATCTACTATCGTTGGTGTCCAAGATTTTCTGTGTTTCTCCTACGCGACTCGTCGTAGACCGTGTCAACATTATCATTTACAAATTAACTTTTCAAAAACCATTTGTTTAACACACTCAACCTCGGTTCCGCCGTTTCGGGTTCCCGAGTTTCCTCATAATGGTTCTGCCGTCCCGGGTTCCCATTGGCACACATTGCATTGGCTCCGTACTGCGGATAACCAAGCCACACACCCAACCTCGGTTCCGCTGTTTCGGGTTCCCGAGTATCCTCACAATGGTTCTACCATCCCGGGTTCCCATTGGCACACATTGCATTGGCTCCGTATCGCAGATAACCAAGCCACACACCCAACCTCGGTTCCGCCGTTCCGGGTTCCCGAGTATCCTCACAATGGTTCCGCCACACCGGGTTCCCATTGGAACACACACCCAACTCACATTATGCCACCAAAACCGGTCATAATGTAGTTTCAAAATATTTCCTTCCTCGGAAAACATTTCCTTTCATTAATCACACCCTAGGTGCCATGTTTCTACTTTCTCGGTTCTTGTGTCTCGTTTACATGTAAAGACTCTGCGGTAGGACAAACGTAAGCATGAAACATACTAACAAGATCATCCAATTCTATAATATACCACAAGTAACACAATCGATTCATGCATACAACTCAAACTCCTTGAAATATCAAAATACGAATACTTCGATTCACATGGTAAATAACCTACGTATTCATCGAGTAAGTATGGGTACCTACATTATACTTAGGAATAGAGATAAGGAATTCCTACCTTACTTCTTGGCGGTAGTCGGCTACGGAAGGTTAGTTGGTGGTCGGACGGAGTAACTTCCTACGGTATGCCTTCGGAAGCTTCGAAAGAGAATGGCTTCTCTCGAAACTTCTTCTTGACTAATACTACTCTACTTTATGGATCGAAGGGTGGTCGGGTGGCGATTTAGTGGCGGCTTTGGATGAGTTTCTTGAAGAACTCAAGAACAACTCAAGAACATAAAGAACAAAGAAAGAACAAAGGAATTCTAGAGAGAGAAGTTGAAGATTGGAAAGGTGTGAATTGAATGGCATGGGAATGGCTCTATTTATAGCCAAAACTTGAGCTCCCTCTCTCTCTCTAAGGCCCCCCCCCCCCCCCCTCTCTCTCCATAGCTCACAATTTGACACTTGTCATGCACTCATGGAAGATCAAAGACTACCCTAGGCTTGCATGGCTAAATGGTGTACCTTGGATGGATTATGGAAGATTTGTTGGAAGGAAAGGAGACAATGGTACAAGATTTGGTCTTAAACAATAATAGAAGGACAATGGAGAGGTAGTTTCTTAGCTAGGAAGGAAGATTCACCCATGGATTTGAAAGATGTAGGAAGATCATGGAAGGTACAACAAATCTTCTCTCTTTCTTCCTTCCTCTCTCTCTCTCCCTCCCTCTCTCTCTCGGCTTCCCTCTCCCTCTCTCTCTTGGCAATTTCTCTCTCTCTCTCACAAGTACTAGTGCATAATAAAATAATATGTACTTCATCACATGGGGTTTTTAGAAAAGACTAGTTTATTAAAACCCTTGTACTTAGTTGAAAGACCAACCTATTACCCAATGGATAGTAAATTCCTTAACTTTTATTGTCCAATGGACAAAAATTAAAAGGAAACTTTTATAGTAAAATAATCAAAAAGTACTTTAAAGCATGTGACAAAAGCCTTATATTTAAATATAGGTATGGTACCAAGTATCCCAATTAAATAAAAAGGCTAGGATTCTCTCCATTAGATTATAATAGAGTACAAGTACTAGTTTAATCAATAAAGTACTTTAGAAATCTAGGGTTTAGATATACCCTAATATTTTAATGCATAAAAGTACATGGGAATCCAAATCTTGATTATAAAAATAAAACTTTGTACCATGTTGGAAGATTAGTGCTATTACCCAATGGGTAATAGTTTCCCTAGCGGTTAATAACCAATGGACAATAGGGGGTGGGAGAATACCCAATAAATAAAGAATAAATGTACTTTGCACATGTGAACATACACCATTAAAATACTATATCTTGTACTTACCAAAATATTTAAATGAGAGGCCTATTGTCCAATGGACAAAGATTACCCTAGCATCTATTGACCAATGGGTAAAGGCAAAAGGTTCAAAAGGTCAAAAAGGTTCATCTAGTAACTAGGTGAGTTTGGTTGCTCGGTTCCTTCAAGTAGTCGGTTGGAAACTTAACTAAATTGGTCAAGTAGGGTTTCTAGTTGAGAGTTAACAAATGACCAAAATCTAACTATGACGAAAATAAACAAGAAATCATATAGCCACTCAAAAGAAAATAAGTAATTTAAATAAAATTCAAATATTTAACGAAATTTTCACTGACCAAAATTCAGGGGCGTTACACATTCATCGACGGTTTCTCTGGATACAACCAAATCTTCTTGGCACTAGAGGACCAGGAAAAGACAACATTCGTCACTGAATGGGGTACCTACTGCTACATGATGATGCCATTTGGACTAAAGAATGCTTGCTACACTTTTCAATGAGCTCAAACGACCTTGCTACATGACTTTATCCACAAGACGGTTGAGGTCTATGTCGACGATATGATTGTTAAGGTGAAAGAACGAGAGGATTTCATTCCGGCACTTAGGCAATTCCTCGAGAGACTCCGTAAGTACCGAATGCATCTCAATCCGCAGAAGTGCACATTTGGAGTCACAGTAGGTAAGATGTTGGGGTTCCTAATCACCGCAAGAGGGATCGAAGTAGGTCTATCTAAGATCAAGGCGATTCTCGAAATGGAGCCACCATGGTCTTAAAAGGGAGTGGGAAGCTTTCTGGGGAAGGTTCAGTTCATAAGTAGGTTTATTGCCAAGTTGACTTTAACTTGCAAGCCAATGTTCCATCTACTCAAGAAGGATGTCCCATTTGAATGGGCAAACAAGTGCCATGTTGCTTTCGAGACAATCTAGAAATACCTGCAGAACCCACCGGTGCTGATGCCTCATGTGCTAGGTCGACCATTGATCTTGTACTTGTCTGTAACTCCGACAGCTATGGGATGTTTGCTAGCATAGGAAGGGGATGCTGGAGTTGAGAAAGCCATCTACTATCTAAGCAAGAAGATGGTCGGATACGAGGAGCACTATACTCCTTTGGAAAAGACGTGTTGGGCACTTGTCTGGGCCTCTAAAAAGCTGAGGCATTATATGTTGGCTTATTTGGTGAGACTGATTTCTCGGATGGATCCTATCAAGTATCTGTTCGAGAAACCTGCACTCACTCATAAGCTAGCGTGTTGGTTGCATTTGTTGGCAGAGTTCAATCTCCAATACATCATAAGGAAATCTATGAAATGACGTGTTATGGCAGAATTTCTGGCCGATCACCCGATTGATGGACCGAAGGATATGGATTTCGCTTTCCCCGATGAAGAGGTTTTAACGGTGGTCGAGGAGGTTTGGACGCTCTATTTTGATGGGGCCGCCAACCAGAAAGGATTTGGAATTGGGGTGTTGTTGATCACGCCTACCGGTGCTTATATTCCGTTTGCTTTCAAGTTAAACTTTGATGTCACGAATAATCAAGCTAAGTATGAGGCCTACATTGTCGGAATGGAAGCTACAATTGCTCTTGGAGTTGAAAAGCTTGAAGTAATAAGAGATTCAAACCTAGTAGTCTCTCAGGCCAATGGAGATTGAAAGGTTTGTGACGAAAAGCTGAAGCCTTATCACCAAGATTTGGAAGAACTGATTCCTCACTTCAACAAGGTGACTTTCACCCATATTCCACGCTTGAAGAATCAGTTCGCCGATGCCTTGGCGACCTTGGCTTCAATGATCAAACTTCTTGTAGGTGTTAGGCTGCGGCCAATCGTAATTGAACAAAGGGACTTGCTCGTATACGAGTACATCAACGCCATCAATGATGTCGATGATGGCCTAACTTGGTACCATGACATATGGAACTTTGTGGAGCATGGGGAATTTCCCGCTGAGGCCACAAGGAAGGATCAAGTCACTTTGCAACGATTAGCTACCCAGTACATCATTTGTGGAGGGAAACTGTACCGGAGGTCTCATTGTGGAATGCACAAGTTGTGTGTCAACGGTGCCGAATCAGCAAGGATAATGGAGGAGATTCACGAAGGAGTCTGCGGTCCTCACATGAGCGGTGTCATGCTCGCCAGGAAAATCCTAAGGCAAGGCTACTACTGGTCTACAACAGAGTCTCAATGCATCGACTACGTGCGACGGTGTCACAACTGCCAAATCTATGCTAACCTACATCATCTTCCTCCGTCTACTCTATATGGTATGACTTTGCCTTGGCCTTTCTCTGTCTGGGGCATCGATGTCATCAGCATGGCGATAGACTACTTCACTAAATGGGTCGAGCTTGAATCTTACAAAACCTTGACAACGGTTCAAGTCACCCAATTCATTAGGAAGAATATCATCTATCGATACGGTGTCCCACAAGCATTTGTATTCGATAATGGGTCTCATTTCAAAGGTAGGGTTTTGGAGCTCTTCGAGGAATTCAAGATCTAGATCCATCATTCAACAGTTTATCGTCCACAAACAAACGGAGCAATCGAGGCTGCAAACAAGAATATCAAAGTGATCATCAAGAAGACCGATGAGTCTGCAAGGGATTGGCATGAGCAAATACCTTTAGCACTTTGGGGGTATCGAATGTCGATCCGAACTTCAACTAGTGCAACTCCTTATTCCCTAGTCCATGGGATGGAAGCAGTACTCCCAATCGAGCTTGAGGTACCGTCACTGAGAGTCATGGCAGAATGTGATCTCATAGAATCTGAATGGCTCAGTGGGAGGTTTGTCGAGTTGATGCTATTTGGTGAGAGAAGGCTCCATGCTTTGTATCATGTTCAAGGGTATCAACGGCGAATTGCTCGCGCATTCAATAAGAAAGTGAAGTCAATGAACTTAATCGAAAGGGATATGGTTACAAAGGAAATCCGTGCTCTGATGTTTGATCCTCGCGGGAAGTTCTGACCAAAGAGTTCTAGGCCTTACATTATCAAGACCATCCTGTCTGGGGGTGCTGCTAAGCTCATTGATCTCAATGGCAATGAATTCAATACCTTGGTCAACCTGGATCAACTCAAGCATTACTATCCCTGAGAGATGCTCGTTGGACCAAAAACCACAAGGGTGGGTGGTTCCAAGCAAAAGTTAGAACAGCCTGCTAGATCAAAAAACCTAAGGAGGCAATCTAGGCAAAAATAAATAGGCACATAGTTGAAAGCTCGCTAGATCGAAAACCTGAAAAGGCGATTCTAAGCAAAAGTTAGAGCGTAAAATGAGAGGTAAAACACACGAGTGAACCTTAGCCTGAACTACGTTCTGACCTGATTCCTTGAACAGGGATACGTAGGCAATCTCTCCTCGAGATTCGGTCACAATCTTTCAATTCGATCCATGGTTGACGCATTTTGGTACATACAAATGTCGAGAAGGTCAAGAACAAGTCAAGCTTCATTGGGAAATCAGAAGGGGGGAAGCCCTTCGTCTTTCAATTTTATTGCAAACTACTATTTCTAATATACAAGCTGAGCATAAAAGCCTTAAAACATTTGAAGCATGAAAAACAGAACAAAATGCTAGAGAAGCCTAACAGCTCACAGCTTATTCTAAATATAGAAAAGTTAGCTCCGGAGTCAATCTATATTTACTCTTCCACGTATCTCTGCTCACAGCCATCTTTTATATCGACTCATTTGTGTTAGGTAGAAATCGGGATATACTACTTGAATGTCTCTAAGACCCCAGCGCCTTTGGTATCCATTGAGTGTCTGAGCATTGAAATTGGGAAGACGAAAGTTCTCGGCGGTAATGCGATTGTTCTCCCGGGAAACGTCGAGCTGACGGAGGATGCGGTCGGGAATATAGAATGTGAACCTTGTCAATCTAGCAATTATCAACTTGTCAAACCCGTCATAATGTGTAGCCATGTCGGGAAATCCAACTAGGAACACCTCCAAGAAATCTCATCAGGCTGCATGTGACTCAGAAACTCGTACCAGCCTTCCAAATCCATTTCGGGAAGCCTCATCTCCCTTTGATGAATTCTTCTTGGAAAGAGATTCCAACCTTCCTCCGGTGGATAAAGCAATCGAATCTTGTTCAATAGCCACAGCTACATGAGCGAAAAGAAAAGTCAGAAGCCAGAAAAGACTTAAGTGAAAAAACAAGTGAGGAACTAGGAGCAGCCTAAGCCGAGTGTCGAGGTAAAACGAGAAAGTGTGAAAACTTGAAAAAGGTGAGCTGAGTGAGTTTTACCTGAAGAAGAAGTGGACTGCCGCTGAAGACGTTAGTCTGACTAGTGCTTATCAAGTCTAATCCCAAAAGGGTTTCTGCGAGGACTAGGGGCACCACATTCTTTTGAACCCCCATTTGAGTAGCAACACTCACCAAGAGAGTACTGACTCGGCCATCGGCAGGAACCAACAAATAGGCAACCAATAGATAGATCACCAAGGCAAAGCGGTGCTGGGCCTGCACAGCATCGTTTCCTAAATTGCTAGTTGGACAGTACCTTTCAATTAAGCAGAGGATGTTAATTTGACCACCTTCAAGCAATGTATTGGCCAAACCTCGAGAAATGTTGAGTGAGGTCACCAGCAGCCCCAACATGCTCACTTGATAAAGCGGGACAACGAGTGTATGAGTTGCGAAACTCCAAAGATAGGCTTGGAACTCTTTGACAGTCGGGCACATCTCGTCATTGCCAAAGCGAAAGACGTGAACATCAGGGTCCCAGAACCTAAGAGCTGGTCTTAGAAGCTTAGGGCGAAGCGGCACATGTCAGAGATATCGAAATGAGGCAAGGCCATGTGATTGGAAGTTCAACCAATCCATGGACAGAAATTCTACTAACCAAGGTTTGATCAAAGTCGGGAGTGGATTTTCCATCAAGGATACAAAGGATTGCTGAATATAGGAAGTGAAAATGTGAGTTCAACATTGCTAGCACCTTCCATTTATAGGCAAAAACATCAAAATATCAACCTCGATCCTTGTGCAGCAGTTAAACCCATGCCTTGGTGTTCCACCACCTTTGCATGCAAGGACAATCAATTCTGAGGTTCAAAACCATGTGCAAACCGTGTGAAGTGATGATAAGGCCTATTTCCCAAAAAAGGAGACTGGGTCAAACAAAGGGGTCTGCAGCAAGTTTTACTTGCATACGCTAATTTGAAACCAGCGTGCACGTATCCGATTTAATAGCGTACGTAGGTTGTAACTAGCGTACGCCAGTCCAAAATAGCAGAAAATAATAGCAGACAACTACTGCCTTCAAATGGTCGTTTTGCATTCTACGGCTTATTGTGCACTTTTGTTGGATCCAGCAAGTCACTATGAGTATTTGGGACTGTATCAAAGCATCAGATTCAAAATGTCATGCTCGACAAGGATTTTGGACCCTCAACGGCTCATTTCAAGTTCAAATCAAGGTTTCGGAGGCTCGAAATCCATTCTAGGGACTTTTTCCAAGTTTTGTCATACCGCACACGTCATATGGACCTAATGTGACTGTGCGGGGGTGTAGGTTTTAGTCCATGACTTAAATTTGTCATCTTTGGTATCTTATGTCCGTTTTTGCGATATTTTTCTAGATTTTTGGTCAATTTCTCATTTTGGGATGCTTTTCCCAATTTTGTTGATTCATATAGGTCATTTTACACCTATATGACCTTACGGAAGTGTCGGTTTCTCCTATCTAGGAGAATTTTGAATTTTGGCTCATTAATGCCCAAAATTTCATTATTTTTCATGTGTCTAAGGGTTCACATTGTATCTTGGGACTTTTCTATCCTTTTTTTTTTTGAGCTAGGTCAGTCTATGCATCTACGTGTCTATTTGTCAATTCAGACTACTTGTTAATGCAAGTTTGATATTAGTGGTTCGTTTATATGTTCTTTTATTAGATTTCTTTACAAAAGAGAATTAATAAACAGAAGATGCAACTTTTATATACTGCTATATCAATATCCAAAACCAAAAGGTGGAAAAATGTATGTAGTGGCACAATGGCCCAAGCAAAAAGTGATATCAACAAGGCACATGCGCCAAAAAGTCAAAAAGGGCACGCAGGACTAGCCATCCTCCATAATATCAAGTCTAGGGCACGCCGGCCCGCCATCAATTCTATCTACGTGGGCACGCAGGCCCGATTCAAAGCAAAAATGATAGTAAAATAAATGAGGCTCGGTGGTAGCCCTCAGTCGTCAAAAAGGTCCTCATCGTCGTCATCCTCATTGTCGTTGTCGGCTCTCTCTCTCGGGTCTCTCTTGTACCCAGGGTCGTCAGAGGAGTCGTTAGAGCCACTGCTGAAAGGCGAGCGCTCCTCTTCCTCTTCCTCTTCCTCCTCCTCGCTCTCATTCTCCACGGTCTGAGATGTCGTGGCTCCTTTCCTCTTCTTCTGGGCTGGTCCCAACTGTGTCGGCCTCTCCCTCAGCTTTATCTTGAACATTGTTGCCTCGCGGTCTGTACTCTCTGCCCCTCTCTGCACGCTCGTCGCTGGTTGTGAAATGCTCGCCTTTCTTTGGGTTGCAGCAGTAGTGGTAGAGGCGCTCGCCATCTTCTTTGGAGGAGGAGGCCGCACACTCTTTCGCCTAAGAGCCGCCTTAGCCTGTCCCTGCATTGTCAATTCATTCAATCATTTCAGCATATATATTGTGCATATTGCATATATTAAATGCTGAAAACAGGAATCAAGAGCAGGTCTATCGCCTTCATATTGAATGAGTTTCTAGGATTATACCTTGGGCCTCTGCACAACAGTATGCTAAACCGGAGTTGGGGTTACCACCGGGTACTGCAGTTGTAGAGGAGTACCGCTTGCTATCTTGTGAAATTTCTTCTCCATCGCAAGCATCAAGCGGACAGCTTCCTCCGCCCACTCAACTAGCACCTGAGATACATTTTGGAGAAATTCATAATACAATTCAAATATGGTACAAAGGAATGATACAAGTGGAAAATACATCTTACCGGTCCCGTGATCCGTGTTGGCTCTGTCCTGGCTGGCTCAAACTGAATTGTGGCATCCTCCCTTTGTGCATCACGTATTGCCAGCATCAAAGAAAGTCAAGGTAAGCCAGTCGCCTCTTACAAGAGAATCCCTTTTGAGTAGGGGTTTAAGATTCTTGGGTAAACACTTGAGCATGTGGATTTGCACAAGTAAATCCAAATTCATCTTGAGGCCCCCTCTCAAAGTGATCTTCAATGATCACACCATCCTGTAAAAGATTTGTAAAATATGTATTTTGTCTGGCATCCATCTCTACAAGAACAAGAAGGTAGGTATAATAAAATATAAAAAAGAAGAAGAAGAACCGTAAGCCAATGCAAAAAAGCATCTCTCATGTCATGTAGAAGTTTAGGCAATACAAAAAGTGACAAATACATTTTAAATTGATAGCTATTATGTTCGTATTCGTTGTGGTTTTTATGGGCTGATAAATTAACTGATGGGTTTATGGAGTCCAAGAAACTAAGCAAAAAGGAAAGAAGAGGAACATTAAGGCCTAGTCAAATATGGAAAGACTCTTAACCTTTGATGTGTTCGTGTAAAAAAATCTAGTATAGGCTTTGCAAGGAGAAAAAAGGAAGAAGACAGAAAAATGAATTTGTTCTTTCATTTGTACCAACATATCTTAGCAATTGAATCTACCAGCACAACTATGACTCTGGCTCTCCCTAAACTTCCAAATTAAAAGTCGTTGTTTAGAACCACACCTGGAATATTGCCACATTATCTATACATACATGTTTCAGATCCAAAAAGTGACAGAGATTACTGCACATGTGAAACAGCCTTTAGTAGATGTGAATTAAATCAACTCAAGGTTGGATTTGGTACAAACTTTTGTGGAGGATATTGCTCTTTGCCTGGATTTGAGGTAGCACTTAAAAAGAATTTCTGATAATGAGCGACTGGTGCAAGATCTTGAAAAGCGGAGAGATAACTTGCAGTTATAACTGAATATTGTATGGACATGTCTTCTACTAGAATTAGAGATTACAGTATCCAATGCCAAAGACAATGTAATCAAGCAAGAGGCCGAAAATGGACGGTAAGAAGCCTACCGTACAAAACCTAATCAGACATGAGGCCAAATTATGACAATAATCTTGGAAAAACAAGATAGTTTTCATGGATTAGATGTTTACATTATTAGTAGATTGAACAAAACAACCGTAATATAACCAAATCGATCCTTATCTCTTGGAAAACCATAGCCCTTTCTTTCGCAAACCCAATTGAATGTAGAGCCCACTCCTTACGGTTCAACAATTGAGTAGAAGTCTTAATAATAATGTAGACACCTCCTAAATGGGGCATCGCCATACAGATTGATCATTGTTTGTTTGTATGGTTGTTTGCTTCATAAACCAAAATCGTGGACATTCCCATCGCTAGGAACATCGCACACGATAACGGTTATCGTCAAAATAGAGTCGCCACCTAGTTTATGAAAACTAGGAAAAACAGATAGAGATTCCAAGTACGGGAGCCAAAAGTACATTAAGGGGAAGGTGTTAAGCACCCCTCTTTGCCCAACCGTGAGACTGGCCCATATTTGTTCGACATGTGACTAATTCTTGCTTTATTTAATTCTAAACAAGTAATCTGTTTAATTAGCCTTTATGCAGTTAATGGTGAGCCGAGACAGTAATTGAACGCATGCATCAGAAAAGCAAGATAAAATAAAACTGTTCAGGGAGATGGATCCCGCGGCGGATGAATAGATGTCACAGCCGAGGGATCCTTCTGGTTGGATGTACCGGCCGATGGATTGAAGACCCAGCCGATGTTCTTCCTCACACCAGACTAAACAACTAACAGAGAGTTAAAGTACTTTGATTAGCATGCATAAACTGAAAATAAAATGAACCAAAGGCCCCTGGGCCTCACCACCTTGATCCATTAGCTGCTTGATTGCTTCGGATTGAAGGAGATTGACTGATTTATGTAGACACCCCATTCTGGACTGTCCAGATAACGTTATTTGTCGATCTTATATTTCCCCAATGATGATTGTAGTCGAAAACAGATCGACGACAAGGGTGTGTTTAAAGCCTTGAGCGTCCAAAACCCCTTTCAAACCCAGTTTCAAACCCTTCAAACCAGAGCCAAACGGCCCCAGCAAAACCCAACTGGCATAGCGCCAGTACTTGGTGACGTACGCCAGTAAGCTGCCACGTGTCAGTCATCGACCATGGGCCCAGCTTTCACTGGCGCACGCCAGTTATAAGTGGCGCACGCCAGTCAAACCCAGTCAAATCAACTTTATTCAGCCACTTGGGCGGGACTTTTGTGCCACCCTGACGTCGGCTACAGTGTGCCTGATGATTGCTTTCGGCAGGGGCGTCCCCTCTCTCTCCTACACCCCCCATCAACTAGTCCCATGCATTAATGCATGGAAGGCCTCATTTTGTTCCTAAGACCAGCCAAACAAGGCCTGGCCTTAACTGATCTCAGTCCATTCCCCTCTATAAATACCCCCCTTGCATTCATTTGCAAGGGGTTAGCCACATTAAGAAGGTGCCATCTCTCTTCTTCTCATTTCTTCAAGCTTCTATCTCCTTTCATCCATTGAAAGAGAAGAGAAGGTCATACACTCCCATACCTCCTGCTGGAACCCAGTCATCATATAAGCCACCATCTTCAACCCTCAAGTTCAAAAACAACCACAAAACCACAATACTAAGAGGTATACCACCTTTGTGTTCTCTTCTGTTTTCATCTCCTGAGGGGGGTCAGTAAGGCCCAGGCTAGTAGATAATACTAGTCCTGGCCTTAAACTGATAAAATACAGCAATCGTATGTGACGATACATGGCGCACGCCAGTTTACTAAGGCCGTACGCCAGTCATGGCAGTACGAGCACAACTGGCGTGGGGATCATGGATCGTCATTCCTTTTGTTTTATCTTTCAGTCAGATCACCTTAGCATGCTAATAACCAGTTTACTGCTTTCCATGTTTAGAACTGTTTAGTGGTGGCATCCTATCATGTTCATTTATGTCATATAAAGGGCCCTGGGATCCTTCTGGTCATGTTCCAGAGCCCAGATGATGCAAAGCCAAACACTGGAATCAAAGGCAAAGTGGCGTACGGCAGTAATATACTGGCGTACGGCAGTAGTCCATGGGTCCAGTGACTGGCCCTTGCATCTGAGCGTAATCTAGGCCTATCTTCTGTCCCCACACTGTTTTGGGGTGTTCTGCTTTCTTTCATGGCCTAAAGCCATTCATTTTGCCTGTGATTGTGTATATTCTGCTATATTAAACTGCGTGGTTTGCCCTGGGTGTGCGCTGGTCCTTTTCCAGAGCCCAGAGGGTTGCAAACAAAGACTGAGAGATCCAACAAGTGGAGTACGCCAGTTTATATGTGGCGTGCGCAGGTTGTATCACCATGCAGTGGCTCGACCAGTGCATGCTGGCAGAATCTGCTCACGTCACCTTGTGACAGCGTACTGCAGTTTGCTCGGGATGCTCAGTGCTTGTTCTCAATCTATACTTAGCATTCGCAATCAAATCATTCCATAAACATTTTGTCACATAAACTGCAATTTGTTACCGCTTTCGTCCCCATTAACTGTTCCCCCGCCCTAACTGGCTAAAAAATGATAAAATGAGAGAAAAATGCAAAGGTTTTCATAAAATGCCCGAGTAGAGACCGATCTCCGGATTGGGCGAGAGGGGGTGCCATAAAACCCTTCCCCTCTCGTAACCTGGCTCCCGAACCTCAGATATCGAAGGTGACGACGGACTGGTCTACGCCTTTTCAAAATCAAACAAACGTGGCAAACGTTTTCGAGTTCGGTTCCTTGGGTATTCCACCGCTAAAACCCGAGTGGCGACTCTGAATCGAGGCGTTTCGCCGCGCATTTTCAAAGAGGGCCGCGCCCAGTCTTATTAAACCCAGAAACCGAGCGATTTTCGGGGCGCGTGCCCACAGTGGCGACTCTGCTGGGGACTCATTGCGTTAGTTGATACTTGGCGATTAATACATGATTGAACAAATTTCAAAAGCTTGTCAAAACAGTACGCTCCGCGCTGCTGAAGAACGGAATGGTAACGTAACAGGATCTCAGCATCCGACCACTCCGAACTGGGGCTTTTACCTTTGTTCATTTGTGCATTTCTTTCCAAGTATTAATTAACAAAAGTGGGCCAAGCTTCAAAAGGCGTTTTGTTTCAAGACCGTTGCATTTCTCCCTCGTCAAAACCATTTTTCGACAATTCTCCGTTCGCACTCGATGGTTGGTCAGCCCCGTTGAGGTGTTTTGGGTAACCGGCACAATTTATTGGAGCCCGGGGTCCTCGAACGCCCAACAACCTTGGACGATGATGAGTCGTACTACCGTTCGACCATTGCTTTGCTCCACGCATCGCAGTGGGAGGTATATCGCGGCTCTAGTCAGAGGAACCCCTTTAGCCAAAACCGGCCTCTACAGCGCTTACAAGCACTAGAACCTTTCAACCTAAGACAGGAACCCGCAGGGTAGGATTACTTGTTTCTAACCCCATATACTGTCTATGTGTTACAGCTTTCCATATCGCATGCTTGTACATACATTCATGACCGTTATTGCGTAGGAGCATGCTAGGGCGGCTTTTAGGTGGTCTTTCGTCGAGTCTGTCTCGCGCCCGTTCGGCATTGCCTTGGACCGATGACGAGTCGTGCATCTCGATGTTGCACGTTATCAAAAATTTTCAAGTCCTTAATCAATGAGACTTCGGGAAATCAATACTTTCTAAGTCTTTATCTAACGCCCGATCGAGGTTTCAAACTGAAAAACTAGGAACAACGGAGAGAATGTCGTGATGCTCACACCACTCAGGTTAAAAGTGCTAATCACTTACACCGCTCAGGCTCCGGCACAGTGCTGCTTACGCCACTCCGGTTATGGTATCACGCCATCTACACCGAGTTGTTCCGAAATCAAAACCTTGAAACCTCGATAAAGGTGAAAGTCAAAGGCTTAGGCTGTTTTGGCATCCCTTAGTAACATTCGATTCAATCAAGGATACACCGTCGAAAAGAAAATCCGAGGATTCTATGGCAATTGTCCGAGCGCCGTAAGGCAGACTCCCTCTAGTTCTAGAGTCTAGGAGGACACCGACGACGTTGGCATGCTCATTTTCCATTCTTGTCGATTCTTTCAAATAAAATGACTGCAGGCTATCATTGAGCTATTGTACTTTGCTGTCTAGTCATGCCGGTATCAAAGCAGAATTCCGCAATCAAGAGCCAAACCTACTTGGGGCCGTCCGTCGAGTCCGTTTGAGGGTTTGATTTGGGGTTTGTTTCTCGGTCGACCGCAACGGAAGCTCTGGCCTGCACTGTGTCACGGGAGGATTCGCCGCCGACTACTCCGCACGAATCTCCTCCGTCTTCTCCATCTCCACCAGCGTCTCCGAAGCGTGTTAAGGTAGAAGTGCTGGCCATGGCAGATGTCCCACCTCCGAATCTTGTAACTCTGTTGGCCGATCTGCAGCACAACCTAGCCATCATGCAACAAAGGGCCGACCAGGCCGATGCCTCTGTGGCTAATCTTCGAACCCTCATCGAGGAGCGACTTCCCATTGTAGCAGGAGGGGAAGGCGACGGAAGGCGCGAACAAGGAGCCGGTTTCGAAGAGGAACCGCTAGTGGAGAATCCCGCTCCAAGCCCAGAAATGGCAGCTTTGGTCGCCAAGATGGCCAAATTGGAGGAAGCTGTTGCCAAATCCGAAAGAAAAGGGTCAGGAGTACTAGACATGGACCGCCTCTGCCCGTTCCCGAACGCCAGGCTCCCCGATCGGTTCAAAATGCCTGACTTTGCAAAGTTTGACGGTACCGGAGATCCGAAAGACTCACTTGTTGGCCTATCATGGTGCAATGAAACTGCATGGTGTTGGGGAGGATGCCATGGCTCAGCTGTTTCCACAAACTCTAGCCGGTCCCTGCCTTCCAGTGGTTCTTATCACTCGACATCTCCAAGAGACGGACATGGGAGGACATCGGCACGGCTTTCAATGCTCAGTATAGCTACAACGCCCAGCTCAAAATGACCACTCGGGAGTTGGAATCCACTAAGATGACTGCAAAGGAGTCCTTTGCGGACTTTATCCAGCGATGGAGAGCTAAGGCTGCTCTCATGCCCGATCGCCCGAGCGAGAAGGATCAAATCCGCATCATCTCCCGCAATCTGCAGCCGGACTTCGCCAAAAACCTCGTCTTGGTTCAAGGGGCAAACTTTGAAACGTTCTACGACTCCGGGCTGGCTATCGAGGAAGCCCTCCAAACTGGTGTTCTGCCCAGGAGTGACATCTCCTCCTCTACCTCAGCCTCAAAATCCAAACCCCGTGCATACACCGGAAACAGCACCGCTCTATTCGGTGGCAACAGCTATGCCACCGCAAACTCTGCTAACAACCCCTCAACCCAAAGCTCTAACCACATTGCCGACATAAACCAAGTTCAAACCCCTCAAAGACCCCGAAACCGCAACCAACCCCGTAACTTTGCCAACTTCGAGGCACCACTTTCCTCGGTGTTGGAGAAGTTAATCAAAACCGGGCATCTCAGGCCCTTAGCCCCGACTCCACTTCCTCAAAATCCACCCCCTAGCCATAACCCCAACGCTTTCTGTGCGTACCACCAAATGCCCGGCCATTACACCGACTCTTGCTATCGCCTCCGTCATGCGATACAAGATTTGGTGGACAATGGTACTCTTCCAACTCCACCTACCAAACCCAACGTCATCTCCAACTCCCTTCCTAAGCATGACCCTAACCCTCAAGTGAACCAGATAAACCTCAGCTCCACTATATTCAACCCCACCGACCATATTGCCTCAGCCGACAACCCTAAGCCGATCGTACCTTTCCCTTCTGAAGCCAAGCATTAACATGATGGCAGCCGGCTGGGCTATGGAGGACAAAGCCAAAGAATGGGAGGAGCTTTGCAACGATTGGATCGAACAGTACAACATGGGGTTTCCTGCTCACCCCCAAGTCAATCAGATGTGGCTAGCTCAGTGGGACGAAGAATGGAATGCGGCGCAGGCCGACCCTTTGGACGGACTCTCTTTGTTCGCACTCTTTTACCAGCCCGAGCTGAACCAAGTCGAACAAGAAGTCGAGGAGTATGTGTGGGATCCGCAGCCCGATGGATGGCAAGTAGGCCAAGGTCTCAAAACTGATTTGGACCAAGGAGACGTCAGTGAGGAGTACTGGGACCAATTTCAAGAAGGGGAGCTTGTATCCAATATCCGCCGCCCGCTTGGCGCCATGCAGCCATTGGTGGATTCAATTGACAGCGCCATCAGCCGCTGCGCACATGAGTCTGACCCTACGCAGGACATCATTTCTGCCAAACAGTCTCGTCCTTTTGCTTCGACCCCTGGAGATGACTGTTCTATCATGGTCTTGGATGCACCTCCCGCCGACCTTTGGGACGCAGGGGAAACCGTTAAGACTCCGCCGCCCGCGGACATTTGGGATGTGGATAACATTGTCGACTTGGACATGGGGAATGAGGTGTGGACCGTCAACACTGCTTTGGTCGATGGAGGATTCTGGGATGTTCCGTTTGTCACTAATCCGGGGGCACCTTTGAAGAAGAAGCTGCACAGGATCCAACTTTCTGGGAAGGATTGGTAATGGAGGATTTGGACTGGGACACTGCTCTGGGGACAGACTCGTCTGCAACGGTGGCAGCAACCGACAAAGGAAAGCGCAAGTTGGAGGAAGTGCCCGCCGACCTGTGGGATTCCATCGACTCATCGTCTTGGTGGGATGTGGCCAACGTCACTAGGAGTGGCCGAGTGTTTCAGCCAGCCAATCTGCAGGCTGGAAGCTCGTCCAATCCGCCCGCTCAGAAAACCACCGCTCCCAGCTGCTCAAAGGGCCGACCCGCTCTTTCCAAATGGAGTCCCGAAGAAGATGCCATTCTGAAGCAGCTTGAACGGATTCCGGCCGCCGTGTCTATCTGGGGTCTGATATCGTCATCAAAGGAGCATCGTGAGAAGCTGTCCTCTGCTTTGGCCCGGCTCACAGTACCGATTGACATCACCCCCGAGGCCATGATTGCCTTGGTGCTGCCACTCCTCTCTAAGCACTCTGTCACGTTCACCGAGAAGGATCTGCCTGTCGAGGGAACTGCTCACAACCGCCCGCTCCACATCACCGTCAAGTGCCGAGGACATTGGGTGCCAACCGTGCTAATCGACAATGGCTCTGCTATCAATGTCTTGCCCGATGAGGGTTGCCTATCGCTTGGGGCTCGCCAAGAGTGACCTAACACCTTCCAATCTGGCCTGTCAAGGCATACGACAGTACTCGCCGTACAGTGGAGGGAACTCTAATGCTGAAACTTGACGCTGAGGGCTTTGAGATGGATGTCGAGTTTCATGTGGTCGATGTCCCTGCTACTTTCAACCTGCTGCTGGGCAGGCCGTGGCTTCATAGGGCCGACATTATGGCGGTGCCTTCAACTCTTCATCAAAAGGTCATGCTGGGGCTGCCTACCTGGTACTTTGACAATTTGCGGGGATTCTGGAATCCGCCCGCTCACAGATGATGGAACGCCTGTCTTGGGCATCATGCACGGGGAAGAAGACTCGGACTTTGGAGGTTTCTCTTTCGACACATCTGGCTCAGTCCTCGCCATTGCCATGGATGACGATTTCACCATAAGCTCAACCGTCCTCGAAATGATGAGGAAAATGTCATTCATGCCTGGCCTAGGGACTCGGGATCAACCAACAAGGGATTGCTGAATTCCCTGTCTTTCCTTCCACCGAAGGCCGCTTTGGCCTAGGGTTACACTCCGCCGGCCAAAGATGCCAAAAAGAGGAAAGACACGGGAAAGCCTCGAACCCTTTTTGGTAACCCCGATAGCTACTTTGTGCGAGAAGGAGGAGGCTCTGCTTATTCGGGACAGATAGAGCCGTTTTGGGATCCGGAGACTTCTACCTGGCTGCCGGGATTCGAGATCTTTGCTGCGGACACCTGGTCCGACGGTGAAGAAGAGACAGCTGAAGAGAAGCTTGCTCGACAGGAGTTTGAGAAACAGCTGGGTCGGACCAAGGAAGAGTTTGACTGGCTCAAGACTTTTGATCAAGGGGGTTTGGAGATGCTGTTCTCCCAAGTAGGTTTGGTTGGCAAGGGCGAGGAAGCTGAAGTGCTGATGCTTGGGCCCGACTCATCAAATGCTCCCGAGGATCCCACCTCTCTCATAGTCAAGGCAGCAGGGAAGTATCAATAACTGCATTTTCACTCCGCGTCTAACATGCATTGACGACGAGTCTGAATCTGACACAGAGTCTGTCGAGTCTAAGTCTAGCTCAGAGTCGGAGTTTGTGCCTCTCGGCCCTCCACGTCGTAGCTTCTACTTCGAGTTCGAGTCTGTTGTACTTGGCAACCCTGTTGGGTTTTATGAAATGCATGATCCTACTTCTGACTACTTTGCTAGCTTCTATATAAACTGTGTCGACCCTGACGATGAAGGAACAGACTTCGACGGGGACATCCCGGCTGAGTTGCGTTCCCTCATCGAAAAGGAAGACGAAAGGCGTGCTCAGCCTCTAAAAGAAGAAGTAATTTCTGTAAATCTGAAAGACGAGGATGACCCCCGTATGATGCAAATCGGTACAAATCTGTCTCCGGAAAACCACGCTGGGACCATTGAGCTTCTCAAAGAATTTCCCGAGGTTTTTGCATGGTCTCACAAGGATATGCCCGGCATTCGATCCTGAAATAGTACAGCACCGAATCCCGTTGGAGCCTGGGGCTGTCCCCGTCAAACAGAAACTCCGCAGGATGAGGCCGGATTGGGTTCAGAAGATCAAGGAGGAGGTTACAAAGCAGATTGACGCAGGATTCATCAGGGTTGCAGAATACCCCAAATGGGTGGCCAACATCGTGCCTGTTCCCAAGAAAGATGGAAAGATCCGAGTTTGCGTCGACTTTAGGGACTTAAACAAAGCAAGCCCCAAAGACAGTTTTCCCTTGCCTCACATTGATGTGCTTGTGGACAACACGGCGGGGCATGCCTTGCTCTCTTTTGTCGACGGATTCTCCGGATACAACCAGATCTCTGTGGCGCCCGAGGACCAAGAGAAAACGACGTTCGTCACGGAATGGGGTACTTACTGCTACGTGAAGATGCCGTTTGGGTTGAAGAACGCCGGATGCACTTTTCAACGGGCTCAAACGACCTTGTTTCATGATTTTATCCACAAAACCGTTGAGATCTACGTCGATGACATGATTGTGAAGGCAAAGGAGGAAAAGGACTATCTCCCTTCGCTCAGGCAGTTTCTTGAAAGGCTTCGCAAGTACAATGTACGCCTGAATCCGCAAAAGTGCACATTTGGGGTCACGTCAGGCAAAATGTTGGGATTTCTGATCACCGCAAGGGGAATCGAAGTGGATCCTTCCAAAATCAAAGCAATCCTCGAGATGGAGCCGCCAAAGTCTGAAAAGGGCGTGCGAAGTTTTCTAGGAAAGGTCCAGTTTATCAGCAGATTCATCTCCAAGCTAACTCTCACCTGCGAACCGTTGTTCCGTCTACTCAAAAAGGGGGTCCCGTTCGAATGGACAGATAAATGCCAAGCCGCCTTCGAGTCTATTCAGGGGTACTTGCAGAACCCGCCGGTACTGATGCCGCCTACGCCGGGCCGACCTTTGATTCTCTATCTGTCCGTTTCTTCAACAGCCATGGGATGCTTGCTAGCACAGGAAGGAAGCAATGGGGTCGAGAAAGCTGTTTACTATCTGAGCAAGAAGATGGTGGGGTCCGAGGAGCGTTACACCCCTCTCGAGAAGACATGTTGGGCGCTAGTTTGGGCTACCAGAAAGCTTAGACACTACATGCTAGCCTATTCGGTGAGACTGATTTCTCGGATGGATCCTATCAAGTACCTATTCGAGAAGCCTGCGCTCACCCATAAGCTAGCACGTTGGTTGCTTCTGCTGGCTGAGTTCGAACTCCAACATGTCACAAGGAAGTCTGTAAAGGGACGAGCTGTGGCCGAATTTCTGGCCGATCACCCGATCGACGGCCCGGAAGATGTGGATTTCACTTTCCCCGACGAGGAGGTTCTAACAGTGGTCGAGGAAGTATGGACGCTCTATTTTGATGGGGCTGCTAACCAGAAGGGATTTGGGATCGGAGTGTTGCTAATCACGCCCGCTGGCGCTCACATTCCGCTCGCTTTCAAGCTGAATTTCGATGTCACCAACAATCAAGCTGAGTACGAAGCCTGCATCGTCGGAATGGAAGCTGCTATTGCCTTAGGCGTCGAGAAGTTAGAAGTAATTGGGGATTCGAACTTGGTGGTTTCCCAGGCCAATGGAGATTGGAAGGTTCGTGAGGAAAAGCTGAAGCCTTATCACCAAGACTTGGAAGAACTGATTCCTCGCTTCAATAAGGTGACTTTCACCCATGTCCCACGCTTGAAGAATCAGTTCGCCGATGCCTTGGCGACTTTGGCTTCAATGATCGAACTTCCAATAGGTGTCAAGATGCGGCCGATTGTGATTGAACAGAGGGACTTGCCCGCTTATGAGTATATCAACGCCATTGATGATGTCGATGATGGCCTACCATGGTACCACGACATTTGGAACTTTGTGGAGCGCGGGGAGTTTCCTACCGAGGCCACGAAGAAGGATCGGATTGCTTTGCAAAGGCTTAGCTTCTCAGTACATCATCTGTGGGGGGAAGCTGTATCGAAGGTCTCACTGCGGGATGCACAAGCTCTGTGTCAGCGGCGTCGAAGCAACAAGGATCATGGAGGAGATTCACGAAGGAGTCTGTGGGCCTCACATGAGCGGTGTTATGCTTGCTAGAAAGATCCTCAGGCAGGGTTACTTCTGGTCTACAATGGAATCACAATGCATCGACTACGTGCGGCGCTGCTACAAGTGTCAAATCCATGCGAACCTACAGCATGTCCCTCCATCTAAACTTATATGGCATGACCTCGCCATGGCCTTTCTCTGTTTGGGGCATCGATGTTATTGGAATGATCAGGCCGTCTGCTTCGAATGGTCACAGGTTCATACTGGTGGCGATAGACTACTTCACTAAGTGGGTCGAAGCCGAATCTTACAAGACACTGACAACGGTCCAGGTTGCTCAGTTCATTCGAAAGAATATCATCTACCGGTACGGGGTTCCTCAGGCATTCGTGTCAGATAACGGAAGTCATTTCAAAGGAAGGGTTCTGGAGCTCTTCGAGGAATTCGGCATCGAGATCCATCACTCAACGACCTATCGCCCGCAAACGAATGGAGCAGGTCGAAGCTGCGAACAAGAATGTCGAGATGATCATCAAGAAGAACTGCCGAGTCTGCAAGGGATTGGCACGAGCAGCTGCCTCTCGCCCTTTGGGGGTACCGAACGTCAATTCGCACTTCAACGGGTGCAACTCCTTTCTCCCTAGTCTACGGGATGGAGGCAGTACTTCCCATCGAGCTTGAGGTACCGTCACTGAGAATCATGGTCGAAAGCGGTCTCGAAGGAGTCTGAATGGCTGAGTGGAAGGTTTGTCGAGCTAATGTTGTTTGATGAAAGACGGCTCCGGGCCTTGTATCATGTTCAGGGGTATCAGCGTCGAATTGCCCGGGCGTTCAACAAGAAAGTGAAGTCCAGGGGCTTAGGTCGAAGGAGACATGGTTACAAAGGAGATCCGGGCTCCAGTGTTTGATCCTCGCGGGAAATTCAGGCCGAAGCGATCCGGGCCTTACATCATCAAGACTATCCTAGTCCGGGGGCGCTGCTAAGCTTATTGACCTCGATGGCAACGAATTCAGCACCCTGGTCAACCTGGATCAACTCAAGCGTTACTATCCCTGAGAGATGCTCGTTGGGTCGAAAACCACAAGGGTGGGCGATTCCAAGCAAAAGTTAGAGCAGCCTGCTAGACCGAAAACCCAAGGGGGCGGTTCTAGGCAAAAATAAATAGGCACAAGTCGAAAGCTCGCTAGGCCGAAAACCTGAAAAGGCGGCACTAGGCAAAAGTTAGAGCGTAAAAGGAGAGGTAAAATACACGAGTGAACCTTAGCCTGAACTACGTTCTGACCTGATTCCTTGAAAAGGGATACGTAGGCAATCTCACCTCGAGATTCGGTCACATTCCATCAAAAGTTCGATCCAGGTTGGCATTCTGGGCACACGTCACAGTTTGGGAAGGTCGAGCTCGAGTCAAGGATGCATTGAAGTGAATCAGAAGGGGGAAACCCATCGTCTTTCAACTTTATTGCAAATTACTACTTCTAATACATAAGCTGAGCATAAAAGCCTTAAAAACAGTTGAAGCATGAAAAACAGAACAAAATGCTTAGGAAGCCTAACGGCTCACAGTTTATTCTAAGCATAGCAAAGTGGCCCGGAGTCAGTTAATATTTTCTCTTGCATTCACTTCTGCTCTCAGCCACTGTCTGTAGCGACTCCTTAGCCCTGTGGTAAACTCTGGCATCTCAGCCTGAAGGGCTCTAAGGCCCCAGCGCCTCTGATAACCGTTGAGCGTTTGAGCGTTGAAATTCGGGACACGGAAATCCCCAATGCTGACACGGTGATTTTCTTGAGAGGCACCCAGCTGTCGAAGGATGCGGCCGGGAATGTAGAAAGTGAAGCTCGACAGCCCAGCAATCACCATCCTGTCGAATCCATCGGAGGAAACAGCCATATCCGGAAGGTCCAGCCAGGGGCACCTCCAAGCAATCTCATCAGGCTGCATTTGCTGCATGAACTCATACCAGCCTTCTATGTCCATGTCCGGATACCGCATCTCCCTTTGATGGATCCTCTTCGGAAAGAGATTCCAACCCGCTACCGGAGGGTGCAAGAGATTCAGCTTGTCCGACAGCCACAACTGCATGAGTGAAAAGACAAGTAAGAAGCCAGATAAAGCCTGAGGGAAAAGACAAGTGAGGAGCTAGGAAGCAGCCTAAGCCGAGTGTCGAGGTAAAATGAGAACGTGCGAATAGCCAGAAAAAGGTGAGCTGAGTGAGATTACCTGAAGCAAAAGCGGGCTGCCGCTGAAAACGGCCGACTGGCCCGTATACACCAAGTCCAAGCCCAAGAGTGTCTCCGCCAAAACCAAAGGGATCACATTCCTCCGGCCCCCATCTGGGCAGCAACGCTCACAAGTGACGGGCTAACCTGCCCATGAGCCGGCACGAGCAGGAAAGCGGCAAGCAGGCAGATTACCAAGGCAAAACGGCGACGCGCTTGCACTTCATTGTTGTCCAGGTCACCACCCGGACTGTACATTTCAATCAGGCGCATGACGTTCATTTGGCCTCCCTCAAGGATAGCGCTCGCCAAACCCCGAGAGATGTCGAGCGAGCTGGCCAGCAACTTGGGCATGCTCCCCTGGTAGGGCGGGACAACGAGTGTAGAGGACGAGTAGGTCCGGAGATACGCCTGGAATTCCTCGACAGTCGGGCACAGCTCATCATCGCCGAAACGGAAGACATGAATGTCAGGATCCCAGAATCTGAGAGCAGCCCGCAAGAGCGCCGGGCGGAATGGCACGTGTCGAAGGAAGCGGAACGAGGCAAGGCCGTGGTATTGAAAATTGAGCCAGTCGACGCTTAGAAATTGCGCCAACCATGGCCTGAGCAGAGTTGGGAGAGGGTTATCCATGGAAGAATGTAGCAGTATACTGGAGAAAAGGGGAAGCAGTGCACCTTGGGAAACCTTTGCAGGGCCTCTGCTTTATAGGCCTTTGCCCTTTGAAAATTTTCCACCAATGAGGCATCCAAAGCCTCATGCTAGACTCCAAATCATGCTCCTGCAAAGGACACTGCCCCCTGAGAACCCAGAAACCGTGTGCAAACCGTGTGGGGGTGAAAACAAAGTGGCCCCCGAAAAAGGACAGTTGGTCAGTCAAGTGGATCTGGCACTCAGGAACCTGGCGTACGCCAGTTATTAACTGGCGTGTCCGTGTCCCCACCTACTGGCGTACTGCCCTCAACTTCTGGCGTACGCCAGTAGGCTTCACCAGAAACCAATCTGCAGCAGCTACTGCCTCCGTGTGGTCGTTTTCAATTCCGGGGCTGGCTTTGACCGTTTGTTGGTTCCTACAAGTCACAAATGTCATTTAAGACTATGGCCAAGCGTCGGATTCCAAAAGCCACGCTCGATAAAGATTTTGGACCCTCGGTGGCCCGTGTCGAGCTAAAATCAAGGATACGGGAGGTCAAATCTCGTTTCAAGGGCATTTGCCAAGTTTTGTCATGCCACACAAGTCACATAGGACTTATGGGACTGTGTGGGGGTGTCGGTTTCAGTCCGGGACTATATCGAGTCATTTTTGGCGTCTTATGCCCGTTTTTATGGCATTTTTAGCATTTTCTTGGTATTTCCCTGCACCGGGACATTTCTATCCGGTTTTGATGGTTCGTACAAGTCATTATGCATCTATGTCACCTTTCAAAAGGGTCAGTTTCCTTCCCCGGGGTAAATGACGGATTTTGGCTTGCCAACGCCTAAAATGCCCGTATCCCCCGCGTGTCTGGGATACGTGTCGTATCCTAGGACGTTTCTATCTATCTTTTCTTCGAGCTAAGTTGATTTTGTACATATCTAAGTGTCTTTTGTCGATTCAGAACGTTTGTCAATGCATATTAGATATTAGTGGAGGATTTATCCTTTTCTTTTGTCAAAACTCATCAAAGCAAAAGCAAAGCGATAAACAGGAAATGCATATATTATATACTACTGTGTCAAAAGCCTAACGGTGGGAATGTATCGAATATCCAACGGCACAACGGCCCGGGCAGAACTAAATGTAGCAGGGCACACTCGCCCTAAGGTCAAAGAGGCACGCAGGCCCCATCCAAAGCATCAAAGTACCAAGTATCAGTATCAAAGTGTCGAGTATCAGAGAATCAGTATCAAAGTATCAAATGCTAGCAAAGTAGACTAAGGCTCGGTGATAGCCCTCAGTCGTCAAAAAGGTCCTCCTCGTCGTCGTCCTCCTCGCTAGTCCTCCTACCTCTCGAGGGTCTATGCGGAACCTAGGGTCGCTCGCTGAGTCGGAGCCGCTGCTGAGGGACGTACTCTCCTCTTCTTCTTCTTCCTCTGCTTCTTCCTCCTCCCTCCTCTTCTTCTGCGAGGGTCCCTCGGCAGGCTTCTTCTCGGCAGGCCTCTTCCTCAGCTCTCGACGGAACTGGAGCCCCTCGCTGGCCGGAGTGGTCTGTGCTACCCGTTCCACCCTGGCTGCCGGCTGTGAGGAGCTTGAAGCTGCCTTCTTTGCTGGAGGAGGCCGCACGCTCTTCCTCCTAGGAGCCGCCCTAGCATGTCCCTGCATGGTCATTCAAATCATTTAGCATACATTGTGCATATTGTATATATTGAAATGCAAAGTGCAGGAAAGTTCAAAAGCGGCCGTATTCAAAAGCAAAACGAAGAGTTATACCTGAGGCTGCACGGCAGGAGCTGGAGCTGGAGGTGGGTACTGCAACTGCAAGGAGGCGCCGCCAGCTATCCTATGGAACTCCTTCTCCATGGCCTTTATCAGCCGAGCTGCCTCCCGCACCCATTCCATCGGGGCCTGCAATTCAATTATCGGGCAAAGTCAGAATCAAATGCCAAGTATACATGCTGAAAGTAAAGTGCAGAAACTACAAAAGGGATAAGGAATGTCTTACCGGTCCTACGATCTCTGCCGGGTCTGTCCTAGCAGGCTCAAACTGAACAATGGCCTCCTCTCCTTTGGCGTCCCGCACTGCTAGGGTCCAAGAAAGCCGAGGCAGCCCGGTCGCTGTGGCATAGTCGCTCCTCTCTCTCGGGCGGGCTGCCCTGCTCTCCCGGCTCCGCCTCTCCTCGCCAGCCTCAAGCGCCTCACTCTGCACGGCGACATGCTCCAAGACTCCAAGCGGCCTCGCCAAGTGCTGCCTCCGGTAGACAGCGTAGTCACGCTCAGGCCTCAGAAAAGCAGCCAGCCCGGTCGGAACAGTGAAGCGCCTCAGCTCAGCCAGGGTGTACTTGTCCGTATGGGAGGCGTGAGGAGGCAGCGGCCCGGGCACCTGAAAGTCAAGAGCGCCTAGTGACTGCCGTGTCACCCGGTCACCCAGGTACCACCGCCACCCGAAGGCCGACTCCAACAGCACCCGGCTCGCAGTCACCACCCTGGCTCTCCGCCAGGTACTCAGGCTCAGGCTCAGCGCCGCTCCAGGGGTTCCAATCCACCTGCAAGGCAATGGCACAGTTTGTAAAGTATCAGCGACAGCATTAAAGCAATTCTACGGGCAGAATGATCAAATTCAACATGTTGCATACCTGAGTGCCGGACAGCTCGTCGAGGTAGGTCCGGAAAGGCTAGGAGGCTCCCTCTTGACTTCTTCTTCCCGCTGTACATAGGACCCCAAATCATGGCACGGGGGAGCATCCTCAGGTTCGGGCACTTGTTCTCCGGAGGGTACATCTTCAGCACCTCGTAGGCCCATAGCTGCAAATGGTCAAACAATCAAAGCATCAGAATACAGTTCATATGCAAATCAAAGTACAAGTGCAATAAATGGAAAAGCGGTAAGTAAATGACAGGCTTTGTTTCTTACCTCCCACACCCTCTAGTAGCCGGCAGTCGCCTTCTTCCCGCGCGAGAAAGCCCCCATGAAACCATAGCAGGTACCCAGCGCTGCTCCTCCCCAGTCAAACCTCGAGGCCGTGCTCAAGTCATAGAGGGCCGGCAAGTAGGACAGGTGCACCGTGGATCGCTTGTTCGGGTACAATGTAGCCCCGAACAAGTACAGCAAGTAGGCCCTCGCCATCTGCTCCGCCTCCAAGTCCGACTCAGGCTCCCTCCCGTGCAAGTACCGCTTGAACTGGTCATAGTGGACAGTCTCCGCCTCACCTGCCGGCGCCTGCCCCAAAAACCACGCCAGAGCCTCAGAATCCCTGTACATCTCAGAGTCGAACGGAATAGGCTCTCCTCCTACCCTCAGACCGGTGAGCGCTGCGAAGTCCGACGGAGTCACCGTCATCTCTCCAATCGGCAAGTGGAAGGTGTTCGAAGAATCCCACCACCTTTCGGCCAGCGCCGTCAGCAGAGCGTGGTCGCTCTTCACAGGCGTCAGTGTGAGGATGAATGACCGGAATCCCTGCCGCGTCCACCAAAGCCCTGACTCGCTCGGGCAAACTCCTGTACAGCTCGAGCGAACTCGCCGGACCACCATGGCCACGGGTGCTGGCTGCTCCCCTCTGCACAACAAAGACAGACAACAGAAAGAAGTTTCATCAGTAATGGCAATCCAAACCGTTAGTCGAATTCAGAATCTCAAAAGGTAACTCTACAGTCAAAATAAGCATCATGAAGGTCGAGCAAAGCTACCGGGCACTTATACCATACTATCCAGTTCTGTTGTCAGTCGAATCAATTCAAGGATATTTCTTAGTCAAAGTTCCGAGCTACAGGGCCTCTTTTCTCTCAGGGCACATCTCTCAGTCGATTGCACAAGTGTTCAGCTTATCAGTATGGTCGATACAAATCACAGGGCACGCCGTCCGGGCATTCAACGTGTCATGGCAATTTACCTAGTCGAGTTCAAGTTCAAAAGACAACCCTACCAAGTCGAGGCCGCTTAATGTCGATTCGAGTTTGGCACTAACCGTTTTTCAAAGTCATGGGCATTCTACAAGTCGATTCAACTACTTCAAGTGTTCTATCATTCAAGTCGAGTTTCTACGTCGAGGCATACTATTCAAGGTTCCATTTTCACAGTCAGGTTACAGTCAAGGTTCCAATCTACATGCATTATGAGCTAAGCTACCACAGTTCAAATTGCATATCATAAAAGCGACAAAGCATGAAACATTAAGGCAAGTTCAAAAGGGTACCTGTGCCCAGTCCACGGACAAGTGCCTCTGTGGGTCCCTCAGTATCAGCTCGGCGTCATAACTCCCCCTCAAAGGCGCGAGGCTCTCGACCCCGGACGGTATAAACAGGTGTGGCTCGGGCGGAGCGTACGTAGCCGCGTCAAACTGACGGCGGGGTGCCAGCCGGGCGGACTCTGCGAGCGTCACCGCCCGCTCAAAAGACCACACCTCCCCCTGAGCATCCTCTGCTGCCCCGGCCTCGCTCTCAAAGGCCTCCTCCTCGGCCCTGGCCCTCTCGGCCTCCTCTCTCAGGCGCTCCTCCTCCTGCGCCCGCTCAACCTGCCGGGCCCGATCCTCCCGCGCAGCCAACACTGCAGCCACCACCCCCGGGTTCTCCCGGAGCAACCGGCCGAGTTCCTCCTCGGATACGAACTCCGCAAAGTCACCCCGAGTGATGGGTACATGAGCCGAAGACCCCACTGCTGGCCGGAACGCTACTTCCTCCATGGGTACCTCTCCGGGTGTGCCCTCCTCAACCACAGGAGCCTTACCCCTCGCCGGATCCCTCGGTGGAGTCCCCGGTCGATCACCACCATCACCACCAACATCACCACTGTCGCCGCCACTACCACCGGCTCCACCCGAGCCTAACCCTGTGATCACCACCCCTTCTACACCGCTCCTCGCATCCAAACGACGGACCCGTGGCCCCCCTGATTCGACGACTCCTGGCGTACGCCCCTCACTGCCTGGCGTACGCCGCCCATCGCCGTCGTCGACCTCCGCTGCATGGCTACTGCCGCCACCTGCACTGCCCGAAACCTCTGCACCAACACCGCGTAAAGCCTCCTCTGATGCTTGATCGTCGATCCGAGGCCCCGAAGCTTCGATTTCACTCCTCCGTTGGTCCCTTCCTTCTCCGGCACCACCATTGCCACCACCATCACCGGGCTCCGCCATGGTTGCACTGTTCCGAGCGAATAGTGGAGAAGGGGAGAGATTGAGTAGGAGATTGAAGAGTCTTAAGGAAGTGTTGGGAGTACGGAGTTCAAAAAACTGAAGAATGGCGGTTTCCCTGCCTTCTGCAGGAGTTATACGTCATATGGAGCAGTTGGGCCGGGTCTGGGCTCGGATCTCTGCAAATTCTGGCGTACGCCAGTACTGGGGCACCGTACGCCAGTAACTTGTGGGCCTCAGGCCCAATTCATGGCCCATGTCAAAGTTTACTCTCCAAGTGAAAGCCCGACTTGTTCTGAGAAGTTCTGGGCCCATCCCCAAGCAGAGACTCATCCAAATTTCAAATCAACGACGATCTATCCGTCCAATTTCAAATCAACGACGATCCACTCGTCCAATTTCAATTCAACGACGATCCACTCGTCCAATTTCAAGTCAACGACGATCCACTCGTCCAATTTCAAATCAACGACGATCCGCTCGTCCAATTTCAAATCAACGACGATCTATCCGTCCAATTTCAAATCAACGACGATCTATCCGTCCAATCTCAAATCAACGACGATCCGCTCGTCCAATTTCAAATCAACGACGATCTATCCGTCCAATTTCAAATCAAGGACGATCTATCCGTCCAATTTCAAATCAACGACGATCTATCCGTCCGATCTCAAATCAACGACGATCCACTCGTCCAATTTCAAATCAACGACGATCTATCCGTCCAATTTCAAATCAACGACGATCCACTCGTCCAATTTCAATTCAACGACGATCCACTCGTCCAATTTCAAGTCAACGACGATCCGCTCGTCCAATTTCAAATCAACGACGATCCGCTCGTCCAATTTCAAATCAACGACGATCTATCCGTCCAATCTCAAATCAACGACGATCTGCTCGTCCAATTTCAAATCAACGACGATCTATCCGTCCAATTTCAAATCAACGACGATCTATCCGTCCAATCTCAAATCAACAACGATCCACTCGTCCAATTTCAATTCAACGACGATCTATCCGTCCAATTTCAAATCAACGACGATCTATCCGTCCAATTTCAATTCAACGACGATCTATCCGTCCAATTTCAAATCAACGACGATCTATCCGTCCAATCTCAAATCAACGACGATCTATCCGTCCAATCTCAAATCAACGACGATCTATCCGTCCAATTTCAAAAGCAAACAGGTTCTTCAAATTCCATGCATTCTGAATAGCCTCGAAGAGGGTGTCTAGAAAACCTTTGACGTTACTTGTCTCCAGTCAATGGTGCTTCAAGTGCCGTCAAAGGGGGGCTTCTGTAGACACCCCATTCTGGACTGTCCAGATAACGTTATTTGTCGATCTTATATTTCCCCAATGATGATTGTAGTCGAAAACAGATCGAGGACAAGGGTGTGTTTAAAGCCTTGAGCGTCCAAAACCCCTTTCAAACCCGTTTCAGACCCTTCAAACCAGAGCCAAACGGCCCCAGCAAAACCCAACTGGCTTGCGCCAGTACCTTGGTGACGTACGCCAGTAAGTTGCCACGTGTCAGTCATCGACCATGGGCCCAGCTTTCACTGGCGCACGCCAGTTATAAGTGGCGCACGCCAGTCAAACCCAGTCAAATCAACTTTATTCAGCCACTTGGGCGGGACTTTTGTGCCACCCTGACGTCGGCCACAGTGTGCCTGATGATTGCTTTCGGCAGGGGCGTCCCCTCTCTCTCCTACACCCCCCATCAACTAGTCCCATGCATTAAATGCATGGAAGGCTTCTTTTGTTCCTAAGACCAGCCAAACAAGGCCTGGCCTTAACTGATCTCAGTCACCCTCCCCTCTATAAATACCCCCCTTGCATTCATTTGCAAGGGGTTAGCCACATTAAGAAGGTGCCATCTCTCTTCTTCTCCTTTCTTCAAGCTTCCTATCTCCTTTCATCCATTGAAAGAGAAGAAAAGGTCATACACTTCCACACATCCTGCTGGAACCCAGTCATCATATAAGCCACCATCTTCAACCCTCAAGTTCAAAAACAACCACCAAACCACAATACTAAGAGGTATACCACCTTTGTGTTCTTTTCTGTTTTCAACTCCTGAGGGGGGTCAGTAAGGCCCAGGCTAGTAGATAATACTAGTCCTGGCCTTAAACAGATAAAATACAGCTATCGTATGTGAGGATACATGGCGCACGCCAGTTTACAAAGGCCGTACGCCAGTCATGGCAGTATGGGCACAACTGGCGTGGGGATCATGGATCGTCATTCCTTTTGTTTTATTTTTCTGTCGATCACCTTAGCATGCTAATAACCAGTTTACTGCTTTTCCATATTTAGAACTGTTTAGTGGTGGCATCCTATCTTGTTCGTTTCTGTCATGTAAAGGCCTCTGGGATCTTTCTGGTCATGTTCCAGAGCCCAGATGATGCAAAGCCAAACATGGAAATCCAAGGAAAAGTGGCGTACGGCAGTAATATACTGGCGTACGGCAGTGTTCTTCAGGATTCAGTGACTGGCCCTTGCATCCGAGCGTATTCTAGGCCTATCTTCCGTCCCCACACTGTTTTGGGGTGTTCTGCTTTCTTTCATGGCCTAAAGCCATTTATTTTGCCTGTGACTGTGCATATTCTGCTATATTAAACTGCGTGGTTTGCCCTGGGTGTGCGCTGGTCCTTTTCCAGAGCCCAGAGGGTTGCAAACAAAGACTGAGAGATCCAACAAGAGGAGTACGCCAGTTTATATGTGGCGTGCGCAGGTTGTATCATCATGCAGTGGCTCGACCAGTGCATGCTGGCAGGATCTGCTCACGTCACTTTACGACGGCGTATTCCAGTTTGTTCAGGTTGCTCAGTGCTTGTTCTCAATCTATACTTAGCATCGCAATCAAGTCATCCATAAACATTGTCATACAAACTGAAAACTGTTACCGCTTTCGTCCCCATTAACTGCTTCCCCCGCCCTAACTGGCTAAAAAATGATAAAATGAGAGAAAAATGCAAAGGTTTTCATAAAATGCCCGAGTAGAGACCGATCTCCAGATTGGGCGAGAGGGGGTGCCATAAAACCCTTCCCCTCTCGTAACCTGGCTCCCGAACCTCAGATATCGAAGGTGACGACGGACTGGTCTACGCCTTTTCAAAATCAAACAAACGTGGCAAACGTTTTCGAGTTCGGTTCCTTGGGTACTCCACCGCTAAAACCCGAGTGGCGACTCTGAATCGAGGCGTTTCGCCGCGCATTTTCAAAGAGGGCCGCGCTCAGTCTTTCTTTAAACGCCAGAAAACCGAGCGATTTCCGGGGGCGCGTGCCCACAATTTACTTCTTAAAATACCCTAGGGTTAGGGTTTGAACTTTGGGGTTTTGATTGTCGGATTGCAGCTGCCTTCGGGAGGTTAGGGCTTTTGTAGATGGGCTATGAGAGAGTATATTGGCAGGGTTTCGTGGCTAGATAGGGTGTATGAACATATGAATTTCGGAACCCTAAGGGCCTCTTTATATAGGCAATTGGTGACTCACTTTGGCCAATCAAATGGCGTGAATCAATAAGGTATTACAGGTGTAGACACCCCAATTTGGACTTGTCAAATTTCCTTAATTTGTGGCCTTGAGGCTCCCCGATGATGAATATGGATCAGAACAAGCCATGTACCAATTGAGACGTTGCTCCTTAAATGAAATGACCAAAATCATTCCCATGCGCTTTGAAGCGGTCCTAAGCGCTCAAAACTGCTTTCCAAAAACCACTGTCCTGGCTCACTCTTAAGCGCTCGAGAATGAAGTCCCAAGCACTCGATACCACTCCAGAGCACTCGAGACCTCTCCCAGTGCCCAATGGGTGAAGAAGATTCCCACTATCCATGCAAGCCATCATTGCATTCCCCTCGAACCGGCTGAGGTGAGTCAACACTCAACCTCAGTCAGAAAGGAGATCAGCTGAAGATTTCTTTCTTTAAAAAAGGGATTTATTTCAAAAATCACTTGATTTTCAAAACCATGGGTCATATCCCCTATATATACACCTTGTCTTTCAGCTGAAAAAGGGGGGACGAAAAATTCTCTCTCTAAAAACTCCTCTTCTTCTCTCTTTCTTGTTCAAAGAAGAAGGTCTCAAACACCAAAAAAAAAACTTCTTTCCCAACCTCAAAGGTCTTTTTCAAAATCATCAAAGAAAAAGGCAAGAAATCCAGAATACCCTTAGTTTCTGATCTCCACATTCACCTTTCACAACCGTCCAAGGAGCAAAGTGTTAAGCAAAGGTAGAAACATTCTCATCTGTGGTTCAAATCAGGAGGCTGTTCTCCCTTTTGGGGGGGGGGGTCTCTCAGCCTGTCCCAGTCCTTAATACTGGTGCATGGTTGGGAGACCTTAGTGAAAAAACAAAAGCAAAGAATCCACGAGTGATGTTTTCTCAAAACCCCTACTGGAAACACTCTAGAGCGCTCCAGAGTGCTCCTGAGCGCTCGGGACTGTTTTCAGCCCTATGCATGGCATTTTGTTAAGTAGTAGGCTAGGGTGAAATGCACTTTTAAACAAAATGGTTTCATTCTGGCATGCAGACACAGAAGGTCATTTTCTCTGAAACAGAAATGTTTCTTACGAATCTCAAACAAGAACAAAGTTTTCCCAAGTTAAAAACAAGACCTTCTCTTGTTAAAAATTTAGATAAGGATGTTTGCATGATGAAGTGGTGTCATTTTCCGTTTGAGAGTAAGCTGGCATGCAGCTCACTCCCAGGTGCTCGAATCCATTCCCAAGCGCTTGGGAGTGCATGCATGCCATTGCATTTCACTTTCCCAGTTTTCTGTGTTTTCTGAGCTTCTGCATGTACAGATGTGTATATTTGTCTCTTTTAAAATTGTAGATTTGTTTGTGCAATAGCAAGGATACATGACTTGAAAACTTGAGGTCCTATCTTAGTCTTTCAAGTCCTCTGCTGAGCCAGTGGTCTGTGTAATAGTATTTCATTTTGCAGTCTTTACGTTGTGTTGTGTCAGTGCTAACAGAAAGTGCAGGTGGGGTTTCAGACACTCCCAAGCGCTCAAGAGTGCTCTTGAGCGCTCGAGAGTGAAGCAAGTGAAGAGTGTTTTATTCCCTGTTATCTTGCTGTCTTGCATCACATAATCACCCTCTCACACACGTGCGCCAGTATACACCGTTATTTGGCATCCTATTTGTGACTAACAAACTCTACAGGATTTGGTCAGTAACACTCCCAAGCGCTTGAGAGTACTCTCAAGCGCTCGAGAGTTGATCCAATGGCAGTTTACATAGCTATGCCATCATGCATGTGTCCATCATCATTTCGTCACTCCTTGTACACAAGCACCAGCATACACCTTCTATTTGCTATACTTGTGGATACCTGCTACCTGTTTAATGAAACAAAATCCATTTGAAAAATCACACAAATGTTTAGTAGAGACCGACATCGCGTCAAGCGAGGGGGGGTGCCGTAAAACCCTTCCCCCCTCGTAACATGGCTTCCGAACCCACGAATGATCTCTGGTTTTCAATTCAAATCAATCAATTTTCAAATAAAAAACAGTTTCTCGGGTGGCGAACCATAAATCCGGGTGGCGACTTTTCAATTTTTTTTCAAATCGATTCGATGGAGCGGTATGTGTTTTTCGGGCCGCCCCGATCTCACCCGGGGCCGTGGTAGCCCACAATAGGGCAATAAGATCTCTAGACGAATCTGCTTTCGTAGCCCGAATGCATCGGAGAAAGGTTGCTACGATTTTGGTGATCGGATCAAACGTATGACAGAACATTCCAGAATCTGGAAAATAGACGATCTGGGGGCCGAGCAAAGGATCTGGCGGCCGAAGGATGGATTAGGCGGCCGAAGGATGGATCTGGCTGCGGAGGAATCAATCTCTCAGGGAGATTTTCAAGCAACATATTTCACGGGTGAAAGAATGATGTTGAGGCCGTGAGATCAATGTTATGGCCGAAAGATAGATTTTCCTAGGATACTGTATTTCTATCTGAAAGGCTATTTGGCTCTGGATTGGGTCATCTAAGTGGCTAAAAGTACTTACCAAAAGTTCACGGGTTCACGAGAAGTCAATCAGCAATCACTGTATCTATTCATCATCGGGATGGTCCCCAAGGTGGGACTTGAAATAATCATTAGGCCAAATTGGGGTGTCTACAAATAATGAACAAATACTTAATAAAACCCATAAAGTCCCACATGAGAAAAAGCAAAATAAACTCATACAAAGATTCTCAATTGGACAACCTATCCAATCTCAATATCAATACATAAAACAAATCTACAAGAGGGACAAACAACAAATCTGCAAACGAAAATCTGTTAAAGATACATATATTATTATTACCTTTCTTAAGAAAGGAGAGAAATTGTAAGATCCATTCTAGACAGTAAAACATAAATATACAATAAGTCTAGGAACACTCTTATCGACCACTTTCGAACCATTTCTCTCTCACATATATGTGTGGGACCTAATTAATTATGGGGGCCGAGGGTGTTTAAGGCGTCATCGACATTTAGCCTCCAAGCATTGCCCAAGAACAACTGCCACTCTTTCTTTCGCCGCATATTACCCAGAACGTACTGAGCGCACAACATGTCAGGTTGAGGTTCATTCCATTCGGCAGTTTCTTCGTCATCGGCAAGCTTCCTTTCTTCATCTGCGATATCCAGAATGTTGGCCTCATCCTCAAGGTCGAGTGTTAGCTCGACAAAGAAATTAGCTAACGCCTATCCCTTAATAAAGGTGCGAGGTTCGTATTGGATGTCGTAGTTGATCAGATCTTGGGAAAACTTCAGTATTCGGCTTAACGAGTCTATCTTCTACAGGACAACTTTGAGGGGATACTCAGTGAGGACCATAATTCTATCTTCTACAGGACAACTTTGAGGGGATACTCAGTGAGGACCATAATTCTATGGCACTGGAAATAAAGGAGGAGGCTCGTTTTAGATGAAATGAGAGCCAACGCCAATTTTTCCATAGGTAGATACCTCATCTAATAGTTTGTCATGGTCTTGCTCAAGTAGAAGATCGGCAGGTGCTCCATCCCTTCCTTTCGAATGAGAATAGAACTCGTGGCATGATTTGAGACTGCAAGGTAAAGGCAAAGGTAAAGGTCTTCATCTCCAACAGGTGTGACGAGGAGCGGAGCATGGGAAAGGTATTCCTTTAGAGATTGCAAAGCCATATCACACTTCTCAGTCCATAAGAACCGCCACTGACTTGTCTTGATCACTTGAAAGAAGGGTTGGCATAGATCTCCCGAACTTCGGATGAACCGATTTAATGTTGCCACCATTCATGTAAATCGCTACATCTCTTTGATCGTCGTTGGAAATGGGAGGTGTCCATAAGAACCGCCACTGACTTGTCTTGATCACTTGAAAGAAGGGTCGGCATAGATCCCCCGAACTTCGGATGAACCGATTTAATGCTGCCACCATTCATGTAAATCGCTACATCTCTTTGATTGTCGTTGGAAATGGGAGGTTTTGCACAACCGTCATCGATACTTGAGGACATATTCAGGACATGGACTGTTATTTCCATCTTCGACACCCACGAAGGGGATTCTTGTTTTCATACATAGTCTTTCGACACTTGATTCAATGAAGAAGCAAGGCCTCTTTTAGAATGATTGTTGGCAGATCGAGATTGAAAGCCAGTAGCAAAGAAGTGTTTTCACCTCTTGTATTGAAGCAGTCGCATCCTACTCTATGTCAGGGTAGCTGTTAGATTGCATTGTGTATTGTAACAGCAGTTTGTAGGCACCTGGAAATGCTAAATGCAACTCTCCAATAGGATATAAGATTTTCATTCCCCTCTTGGACCTCTTTCTTGGTGCGTATTCTGCCGCCCTTTCAAAAGGTTCTTTTCTTTCTTACTCAATGACTTCTGCATCTGCTTCGAGTCGGCTTCAATTCCTTAGCGACTCACCACGTATCCGAGTAATTTCCTAGAGCCAACACCGAATGCACACTTCTCAGTGTTCAAATGAAGCTTGTGCTGTTTCAGAATGGCGAAGACCTTTCCCAGGTCTTTCAAATGATCAAATCCGAGCTTGCTCTTGACCACCATATCGTCTATGTAGGCCTCCATCATCTTACCGAGCTTGCCTTCGAACATATTTGTGAACGTCCTCTGATAAGTAGCCCTAGCATTCTTCAGGCCGAACGGAACAACATTATAGCAAAACGTCCCCGCGCAGAGTGATGAATGTCGTCCTCTCTTGATCCTCCTTCGCCATGGCGATCTAGTGATAACCACAATAAGCATTCATGAAGCTCAACTGTTCGTAGCCTGTGGTTGTGTCCACCATTTGCTCTATCCGAGGGAGAGGGAATTGATCCATCGGACATGCGTCATTGAGGTTCGTATAATCAACGCAAACCCTCAACTTGCCATTCTTTTTGGGGACAACGACAGGGTTAGCAAGCCAGGTTCGGTAAAGGATTTTTTGAATAGCCCCAGCCTTTAGCAACTGATCTACCTCTGCCATCACAGCATCTACATGAAAGGCCGTCAAATGTCGAACCTTTTGGACCACTAGTCTTCTTGTTGGATCGACATTGAGGTAATGTGAAGTGAATGATGGATCCACTCTCAGCATTTCCTGAGGAGTCCAAGCAAATACTTCAATGTTGTCCAAAGGAAATTGAACATGTCAATTTGTTCGGATTCCTCTAAGGAGCTGCCGGTGAGAAAGTAATGGCTTTTGTCCTTAGTGATCGGCTTTTGACAAGTTCATTGGTTGAGCGTTGTTCGACAGGCATCCCAACATCTTCAAGGATGGGAATATCAGCTGTCTCTACACATTGCACCTCAAGTAGGCTCGGGCTGTTGATGACGGTACTGATGTAGCACTTCTTGGACTAGAGTTGGTCCCCTCGAAGACATTCCTGCCGACCGTTCCATCCCATGAACTTCATGACTTGATGGAGGGTCAAAGCGATTGCCTTCATGTTGTGCAGCCAAGCTCGACTGAGGATGATATTGTAGGGGCTTGAGGAATTGACCACTACAAATTCGACATCTATCACTCGGGAACCAACACACATTGGTAAGGTAATCAAGCCGAGCGGCTAGACAGGAACACCCGTGAAGCTGACAAGTGGTGTTGGTGCAGTCCGTAGCTGGTTTGATAACAACCCTAGGCTTTTATAAGTGGAGTAGAACATCACCTCGGCCGAACTCCCTTGGTCAACCAACACTCATTGTACAGTGGATTTGTCAACAGTAATGGTGACAACAAGAGCGTCCGTGTGAGGAGTTTGGATATCGTTGAAATCTTTTGATGTGAAGGAGATGACACAATCGTTGCTAGACTCCATCCACTTTCGTTTTGCCAACGTCCCCGTATTGCAGATAGCCATAGCAGCTATGGCTCGGTCGATCTCAGCGCGGAGCTCGGGAGCCTTTCCCTCAGCGACAAGGCCCTAAATAATGCCTACGATTTTCTCCATGACCGGTGGAGAAGGCAGAAGCAAATTTTTCAGTGTATCAATCCACTAGTTGAGGTGTCCGGTTGCAGCGAGCTCCTCCAGATATCTTTCGAATGGCTGGCACTGATTGGTAAAATGCCCTCGCTCATTGCGATAAGTGCACATTCCATTCCCACCGACTGTCACACCCAGGATCTCCGTCGGCCAATTAAAGAACGGTAGCCAACCGATAATGCTCAAGAGTTTGTAGATGGGCATGGTAAATGTCATGTGTTTGGCCACATACTCGTCTGGCCTTGGTTCACATCTTGCCTATTGCCGAGGCTACTATTGTGGCTGTGGATTCTTGTTGTTTGGCCGCTAGTTTCCTTGATTGGCATTGCCCTGGTCACCCTTGCCTAACGTTCACCATTTGCTTCTTAACCCTAAAAGCACTAGCTAACGCTTTGGCAGGTTCTACAAATCCGAGGTGCAGTGCTCAGCGACCGCTTCTTCATGCACACAATCTTTTTTGATTAAAACCATGAGCTCACTCATGGTCTTCCTCGGGTTTCTGGACAAATCCCAGAACATGGAGGAGGAAGGGTCCAATCCATTCATGAATGACCTAACCGCCATGCTCTGATCGCAGTCTGGAATGAGGTTATAAACCTCCCAATAACATTCAGTATACAGCCGAAGGGTCTCTCCTGGTGATCTTCTCATGTTGACGAGCATTGAGAGAATCTTTGGACGGATATTGCTCGTGACAAAGCTCTTGGTGAACTCGAACTCTAATTCATCAAAGCATTTGATAGAGACATCATGATCAGTTGACTGAGCATCAAAGGGAAGATCTTGCACATGATAGCATCAGTGAAGTTGTAGAGGCTCATCGTCTATCGAAATCGAATGATAAATGCAACAACATCCTCCTTGGCTTCGTACGGCTTGATTTTAGGCATCGTGAACCACACTGGCGGATGTTCCCTCTGAATTGTTTCTGTGAATGGTGATGCTTTGGTCTTCTCAAGCTTGGTATCATCTATTGGTGAAGGGTTGGGACAAGCAACCACTGGAGGGTAGGGAGCAGCTGCTTGCGCTCGGTGGTGGTGTCGTGATCGTTCGTGCCATTCCTGATGTCCTTGACTACCCCCTTTTGAGGGTGCCAGAACATCCCCTTTAGAGCCCTCTTGACGCGTTCCTCGCAGCCCGACTACCTTCTCAACAGGTTGGTAAACGATCGGTTGGCCCGTGAATTGGTCAAACAAGACGATCGTGTTATCTCTTTCCAAATGTGCCTCCCTGCTCGACATTAGGTGATGTTCACGCGATCCTTCTGAATGATGTCTGCCATTAGGATGTTCGATCACAAGTTTGGATTGTCCTGAACACTCAGGATAACCGCTCATGCGTGTGACTCTGTGATTGAGGTCAACTTCCAAGGGCCTCTTTCCCTTCGAAGGACCCACTCGCCTTGGAGCAATGTGAAGCATTCGTCCTAGCTATTCCGCCCATACAGCTTGTGGTGAAGGACCTTGTTGAACTTCCCGCACAGACGATGCTCGCCAATTGCTGCCTTAAAGCTGTAGGTTGGGCTTTGGTCACTTAGTCAAGTCGCTCAAAAATAGGACGACACTCGATCTTCGTGGGTTCGATAGTAGGTGTGGGATGTGATTTCCTTCCTTACTTGTGTGCCTTCTGGGCCGACTGGGCTCCGCGGAGGGGGGGGGGTGGGTTTAGATGTGTCTGCCACGCCATCGTCCCGCTTTTTAAGGCGCTGCTGGAGTAGGAAAATCGCAGGTGCTTGACATTTTTGTTCGGATAAAGCGATTTCACGCTCGGTGGGAGGGTAAATGAGTTGGCGAGACACCAAAAGAACAGTCTTGCCAACTTGAGAAGGCTCGTGGTTGATGGTACCGAACCCAGCTAGCCTGAGGGTGAAGTTCTCCGGACCAGGTGGTGGGATTCGTCTGGACATAACTTAGATAATTTGGAAGGTGGAAAAGGGGAAGAAAAGGGGAGGGGAAAAATGGTGTTCAAAGCCACAACACAGAAAGTTAGGGAAAAGAAAGTCCCTAGCAGAGTCGCTAATTGTGGGGGTCTTAAACAACTTTTGATTCTTTTGCCCTTCTACTTGAATGGTGGAGGGATAGAATGGAGAACTTGATACTTGAAAACCAAAGGGGGGTATACCTCCGGGAAGAAACTCCGATGAGCAAGTTAATATGTGGAGAAAGAGAGTGTTTGAACTTTTGAGAGCAGGTATGAGGAAGCAGATCCTCTACCTGGCGGGGTAGTCCCTTATTTATAGGCAAACCTTGGAGTGTTGAACAAGAAGGCTATAAGTCCATGTGCGTTGTACTGTTTGGATGCGTCATGTGTCAGAGTCATTAAACGACCGCCGCTTCCCAGAGTCAGCAAAGCTGCACATGCTAATGTCAGGGATGCACTTCAGTCTGACATGGAAGTTTCTAGAACCTTCCACAACAACCATGATCGAGTTCCGTCTCTAAGAAGATACATCCCCGAACGGTAACTTACGGGCCAAACTGTAACGCCCCCAATTTTGGGTGCGTTAAATAAATATTTTATTGATAAAATCAAATGGAGTCGGGCTCGTTATTACAACAAAACTCCCACAAGAGTTCAATATTTACACAATGAAAGGGGTTCTAGGGTTCCTAACTACAGCACCACCTGCTCCTCCATCTGAGCCAGCTCTTCAGCTCCAAAGGCCTCCAAGGTGTACCTCTTACCTTGTTCATCTATGAGGTCTGACACATTATACAGGCGTCGCCACCCATATAATATGTCAGGGTCACCAAAAGGTAACACCATGAGCTACAACGCTCAATAGGATAAACCTTACCCACCAACCTTAACTTACGACAATAGGTTATAATAAAACATCAATTTTCACATGATACGTATACACACAGCTACAAAAGACAATATCAAAAACACATCCGCAATCGTTATTCGAACTATCGTAGGTGTCCATGATTCTCTTTGTTTCTCCTACGCGACTCATCGTAGACCGTGTCAACATTTTCACATTTCATAAACATGTCACCTTTTCAAAAACTCGTTTTTAACACACCCAACCTCAGTTCCGCTGTTCCGGGTTCCGGAGTATCCTCACAATGGTTCCGCCGTCCCGAGTTCCCATTGGCACACATTGCATTGGCTCCGTACCGCGGATAACCAAGCCACAATTCAAAACCCTCGGTTCTGCCGCTTCAGGTTCCCGAGTATCCCACAATGGTTCCGCCGCTCCGGTTCCCATTTGGGGTTTTCGAAATCTAAACCCTCGGTTCCGCTGCTCCGGGTTCCCGAGTATCCCCACAATGATTCCACCGCTCCGGGTTCTCATTAGGTTTTTCACAAATCTTACTTTTACACACGCACACAACTCACATAATGCCACCCAAAACCGGTCATTATGTAGTTTCAAAATATTTCCATCCTCGGAATACATTCCCTTTCATTAACCACACCCTAGGTGTCATGTTTCTACTTTCTCGATTCTCGTGTCTCGTTTACATGCAAAGACTCTGCGGTAAGACAAAAGTAAGCATGAAATATTCTAACAAGATCATCTAACTCAATACCACTTATAGCATAACGCCACATGTACGGACGCCCTTGGAGTGCATCACTTATGCTTATTCAAAATACAACGCCACATGTACGGACGCCCTTGGAGTGAAATCACTTATGCTTTATCACACCACAAGTAACACAATCAATTCACATATTCAACTCAAACTCTTTGAAAGATCAAAATACGAATACTTTGATTCACATGGTAAATAACCTACGTATTCATCGAGTAAGTATGAGTACCTATATTATACTTAGGAAATAGAGATAAGGAATTCCTACTTTATACTTGGGATGGAAGATAAGGAGATCCTACCTTACTTCTTGGCGGTAGTAACGGCTACGGAAGGTTAGTCAGACGGAGTAACTTCCTACGGTATGACTTCGGGAGCTTCGAAAGAGAATGGTTTCTCTCGAAACTTCTTCTTGACTAACACTACTTCTACTTTATGGATCGAAGGGTGGTCGGGTGGCGGTTTAGTGGCGGTCTTGGATGAGTTTCTTGAAGAACTCAAGAACAACTCAAGAACATGAAGAACAAAGAAAGAACAAAGGAATTCTAGAGAGAGAAGTTGAAGATTGGAAAGGTGTGAGTTGAATGGCATGGGAATGGCTCTATTTATAGCCAAAACTTGAGCTCCCACTCTCTCTCTAAGGCTGCCCCCCCCCCCCCCCCCCCCCCTCTCTCTCCATACCTCAAATTTTGACACTTGTCAAGCACTCATGGAAGGTCGAAGGCTAACCCTAGGTTTCCATGGCTAGGATTTGTACCAAGGATAGGATTATGGAAGATTTTTGGAAGATTTGATGGAGACAATAGTATAAGATTTGGTGTTTTAAACAAATCATAGAAGTAAAATGGAGGACAATGGAAGAATAGTTTCTTAGCTAGGAAGGAAGATTCACCCATGGATTTGAAAGATGTAGAAAGATCATGGAAGGTTCAACCAATCTTCCTCTCTCTTTCCTCCTTCCTCTCTCTCTCTCTCTCCCTCTCTCTCTCCCTCTCGGCTCACTCCCTCTCTCTCCTCTCGGCATCTCTCTCTCTCTCACAAGTACTAGCTATACACACACACACACACACACACACACATATATATATATATACATATATACATACTACTAAGAACACAAATAAAATAATAGGTACTTTGTACTTTGACTCAAGAAAATTTAAAGACTAAGATTCTCCTACTAACAAATAAATAAGCACATGTTGGATTAAACTAATAAACTAGTGTACTAATGGACTCTAGGAAGATCAACTCCTCAATAAATTAATCCAATTGGGTACAAAATCCCAATATAAAATATTAAAAGAGTACTTAGAAAAATTTAGGTCATAAAGACTACTAAGTACTTTTATAATAAAATATATGTACTTCATCACATGGGATTTTAAGAAAAAGACTAGTTTAATAAACCCATGTACTTAGTTGAAAGATGAACCTATTACCCAATGGATAATAAATCCCCTAACTTTTATTGTCTGATGGACAAAAGTTAAAAGGAAACTTTTATATTAAAATAATCAAATTGTCCTTCAAAACATGTGACAAAAGTCCTATATTTAAATATAGGTGTGGTACCAAGTACCCCAATTAAATAAATAGGTTAGGATTCTCCACATTAGATTATAATAGAGTACAAGTACTAGTTTAATCAATAAAGTACTTTGAAGATCTAGGGTTTAGATATACCTCAATATTTTAATGCATAAAAGTACATGGGAATCCAAATCTTGATTATTAAAATAAAACCTCGTACTTGGTAAGAAGATTGGAGCTATTACCCAATGGATAATAGTTTTCCTTACGGTTAATAACCAAAGGATAATAGAGGTGCAAGTACTTTTTATCTTTAAAATAAGATTTTGAAAAGACTACATGTATTTTTAGTCAAATATTATAATGAAAAGCTTATTGTCCAATGGACAAAAATTACCCGAACAATATGGACCAATGGGTAAAGGCAAAAGGTTCAAAAGGTCCAAAAGGTTCATCTAGTAACTAGGTGAGTTGGTTGCTCGGTTCCTCCAACTAGTTGGTTAGAAACTAACTAAATTGGTCAAGTAGGGTTTCGAGTCGAGAGTTTAACCAATGACCAAAATCTAACTACGACGAAATTTAATAAGAAATCATATAGCCACTCAAGAGAAAATAAGTAATTCAAATAAAATTCAAATATTTAACGAAATTTTTACTGACAAAAAATCAGGTTTGTTACACAAACAATAGCCAACTTCTCAGAACGAGGCAAGGTCATACCGAATGATTACACTTCACCGAGCGCTGTCATATTACCTGAATGACAAATAGACGTGCCGAGCGATGTGTATAAGGGACAGAGGAATCATTCGGCGGGGTAGCTGGGGTTCGACAAACGTTTGGCAAAGTAGCGAAGGATCTTCTCATGGCATGCCTTGACTTACAGACTGTAACCCCCTGATTTTTCCAATAAATTTTGGAGGCATTTAATAATAAAATTTTATTAAAATAACTCCAGAGCGACTCTAGTCTTGATACATATCCCAACCATACTCGATCTCTGCCCCTAGTATTCATCTTGTGTCTAACTGCTCCTCCATTGAATTCTGCACTCTCTGGCAAATTGATCGCCAAAGCAACCGATTTACTAGGATACAAACTTATCCGTGAGTGATAAATCACCCAGTAGAATAATCCAACCCAACTACCCATCTTACTTTACAACTAGCACACAAACAATATAATATCGATGCAGAAGAATTAAACAGAAATTTCACACATAACCGATTTATTACTATTCATTAGCCTGATGTGTGATCTAATATCTCAACTGCGAGATCCTTCCTCCCCAACCTCTAGTCATGCCCTGTCCCATGAGATCATTTTCTTTTGCTGTCGCAGATACACCTAAGTTATATACCATTCCAACAACTACAAACGAAGGGAAAGCTTATCATGCCATGACGTAACTAGGGTTCGCCTATCTTAATCATCACTTCACAAAGATCACTGGACTCCTGTCAGTTTCAAATCATCACTGGACTTCCCGCCAGTTTGGAGACTGGGCCTCCGTTAGCATCAATCTCAATTCACATCTCAAAACCCGCCTGCAAGCAATCTCTAACATCATAAAACTTTTCAATTTATCCATTACCTTGCACCATCTAGGAGAATTCTATTTGCATACCATCCCATGTCTCCGGGGTTCAATCTAGCATATAAATTAAGAGTTTGAACAATATACAAATAATCAAAGTCATAATTGAAATAAATAATAAGCGTAGAAATCACGTAACTTTTTATGGATGGGCCATTGCCCTTAATCTTGTATGGCCAAGAAGTTAAATTGATACAAGAAATCTTATCTGATAAAAATTTTATTAAAAAAATAAGTCCAGGCTTGTATTAGTTTATTTTATGAAATTAGATTGTTTAATAACTATAATAAATACATTAAATAGGTAAAAATATTAGAATAATTAATATGAGCTTAATAGGAGTCCTAACGGTCCTACGCAACATGTTTGGGTATTAAAATTAGGTCCGGAGGGTCGCGAGATTATTTTAAATAAAAATATTACCGAAAGTAAAATAATTAGGTAATAAATAATCTAATAAATAAAATATGTTGAGGTTAACAAGGTTTTATCTTAGGAGTATAAAAGAGTCTAAAAAAATTATAAAAAATTGGTGGGAGGTCCACTATAGCATATTTATAACCTACTAAATCCACTTGTAAATTTCATAACCCATCTAGTCCACTAATATAGTTATATAACTCTAATTTACTTAAAAATAGATATTTTTCAAGACCAAAAAACCTCCTATATAACATATAGAAAAGAGAAATTCTAGATCACAAAACAGATCTGAGCCTCCCCTCTCCCTCTCTCTCTCTTTCTCTCTTCCCCTGGGAAAAGAATAAGAGCGAGCCTTCTTTTGTAACACACAATTCCTTATCCATTATCCACGCCATTCCCAAATTGGGTTCTTGTTTCTCTCTTTCAATCCCTTCGGTTCATATATTCATATACACAACATGTAAAATACATCTCTTGATCCTAAAGAATAGCGACTGCGGTTGGGTTTGCTAGCGGCGGTGCTTATTGGTCCTCTTGGATTCGATCGAAGAACAAAGCAGTAAAAGGGTAGTGACATGGTTTGCCGGGTTTCTTGCCTTTCTTCTTCTACCACGACGAGAGACCCGTACAAGACCTTCATCGTTAAGCGTGGGGTTTCGAAATCTGAGGTCAAGAAGGATTTCAGACGGCTTGCTCTTAGGGTATTTTCTCTTTCTTTTGTTGTTCCTTATTGGAGGATTATTTTTTTTTATTGGTAATATTATAAGAATGTTGATCCGGTCTTTTGTTTGTCCCGTGTCCGGTTATCATCAAATTTGGAAGTTTTTGAATAAATACATAAGGTTATATATGTGATTTTTCTAGGGTTAGAGATTTGAAGTTTTTTGAACAAATATATAAGGTTATATTTGTGTTTTTCATCAATCACTTATTGATTTGGTCCGCGCAGCGGCCTCTCCGACTTGCTTCTCATATATTTGGAGTTTTTTGAATAAATATATAATGTTATATGTGTGTTTTTCCCAGGGCTAGACATATAAGGTTGGAACAGGTTGTGTTTTTTGTAAAAATATAAAAGGTTATATGCGTGTTTTTGTTGTTGTTTAATGTCATTTTTTAAAAACATTCTTAGTTAGAGAGAGATATAATAACATATAATGTTATATTGTTATATATAACATTCTAGATTAGAAATATTCTATGTTATTTAATAAAGAGAACATATAACGTTATATATGACATTTTGTACCGTGTAACGTTATATATGAGCTTCTATCATATATAACGGTATATACTCCATTGTTGATCACTTATTGAATTGATCAATGTAGCGGCATCTCCGACTTATATGTGATAATATGTGATTTGAAGCTCGGTTAGTAATGTGGTTTGGTTATAGATAATCTTCTCTACTGAGACATATATGTTATATGTGACAATTTGCCCTTGGTACCTAATTTTGTCCTGTAAAACTCCAAAACAAAGGAACTAATGACGTTATATATTCTCTTATTGAATTGGTCCGCTCAGTGGCCTCTCAAAAACACATATGGATATATTCATATATGATTATATATGGTTGTATGAGAATATTTGTGACCATATACGCGCACACACACACAGAGCTTGTATTGACATTTAAAAAAAATTTCAATTTGCATAGAGAACATATAACGTTGTATATGAGATTTTGTCTTGTAAAACTCAAAAAAAAGGAGAGAAACTAATAACGTTATATGTTTTCTTATTGAATAGGTCCGCGCAGCGGCCTTTCAAAAGCACATATGGATATATCTATATATTATCAGAAGCAAGTCGAAGAGGCCGCTGCGCGGACCAATTCAATAAGTGATAGACAACAAAGCATATAACGTTATATGTGAACTTCTGTCATGTGCAATATGTGTTTTTCCTAGAGTTAGACATATAATATTATATCTCGTTTTTGATATATATTAATGTTGTTTAAATATATGTAGATATAGAGGCTATGGGAATGCTATTCGGAGGTAGAAAATCACAAATTTTGAAAGATTCGATGAAGGTTTTGATGAAGAAAATGGTGAAAAAATAAAGCTCGATCCCCTATGGCCTCATCAACATTCAACTTGGGATTCAAGGAGCGACTGAAAACAAGGATAATGGTGGCATGATATGTGAATATATAATATTATTTTTTGAGATATATAATATTGTTGGAAAGATATGATGTTGTTTTGAGAACATATAATTTTATATGTTATATTTTGTGAGACTTAGAGTTACAGAAACTCAGATATAATGTTATATATTCTGTTTTTTTTGTGAGATTTAGAACTACAGAAGCTCACATATAATGTTATATGTTCTGTTCTATTTTTTTGTGAGATTTAGAGTCGCAGAAGCTCAAATATAATGTATATGTTCTATTTTTTTTTGCGATATTTAGATATTCAAAAAATCACATATAATGTAATATGTTTTGTATGAACCAGCATGTAACATTAAAGACTAAAAACAAGAAAAACCAAAAAAGAAATGTTGCATGTTAGAAAATATTTGCCACACATATAATGTTGTATGTTGAAAAATTTTTATCACTCATATAACGTTAAAAAATCAATACAAGAAAAATAGAAAAAATAAAAAGAGAAATTTATCACATATATAACGTTAAATGTTAAGTGTAGCAGGTTCAATAAAAAAATGAAAAAAAATGAAAAATACGTTTTTTGTTACACATATAACATTATATGTGGTGTGAAGGTAGTGACGACGGTGGTGGTGGCGGCGGCGATGGCCGCAGTGGCAGCGGTGGTGGCAGTGGTGGCAGCGGCGGCTGCTTAATTGCAACAAAAACGAAAAAAAATAGAAAAAATGTATTTTCGTGTTAGCCAAACAAGACCCTTATTTCTTAGGTGGGGTATTTTAGTCATTAAAATTATTAGTGGACTTAGTGGGTCATGAAACTTATAAGTGGACTAGATGGGTTTGGAAAGTGCTATAGTGGACTTATGAAAAATTCTCCCAAAAAATTATCCGAGCGTTAAATACATGGTTTGTAAGGTCACAAGGTCGTTCAAATTGGAAACTTTGTAAAAAAATAATAATTAGATAACTAAATAAAAAAATATGATATTAACAAGATATCATCTTGTGGTGCAAGAAGTCTAGAAAAAATAGTTAGGGTGTCAAAAATATTGTTTGAAAGGTCGTAAAGTGGTTTCGAACAATTTTTAATAAAACTGAACAGAGTTTGTGGTGGGGGTCTCTGCCGCAAGGTTTAACTTGGTTAACCTTACGGTAATGCAGCTTACCGCAGCCTTGGCTTTGGTCCTTGCGGCCGCAAGGTCGGTTTGGATTTGTGAAATATTTTTGTTTCACCACGGGTTTGATGCATGGGACCTCATGGGGCTATGAGTTAAGCTTAAAAACACTTAAATATACTTAGAGAGGAGTTGGATAAGATTATAATACCTTGGGTTGGTCGAATTGAATCAAAAATTGAAACTTTGAATTTGGAGAAGATGACTTCGGGTTTGGCTAGGGGGGAACCTTGGGACCGAATTAAGTGTTGTTTGGTGATGCTTTGGGGTGTAGGAGGTGATTGGAAATGTTGAATTAGATTTTAGTTGGGTCTAGATACAAAACCCACTATTCTCTTTCTCACTTTCTCTCTCTTGAACTTCATTGATTGGAGCTCGAATTGGCCTCGGTTTTCTGTCTTTTTTTGGCTTAGTGAATCGTGGGGGGATGGTGGTGTATTCTTGGGTCAATGAGGAGGGGTTTATATAGGTGAATTTGGGAGAGGTTGGATAAGATTGAATTTAATGGAGGTTGGGTTCTTTGGATTTGGAATGGACGAATTGGGCTCAGTTTGGGCTCAGGGATGAAGTAGGAAATGGATAGGAATGAATTGAATTTGGATTTTCTTATAGATGAAGTAATTTTTCGATTTGCATGGGGGTATGAACATGGTTTCTTGGAGGGAAAGAAAGGGAGGGAGAGTGAACTATAGGAGAGGAAGAGAGAGAGACAGTGCAACAGAGAAAGAGGGAGAGGGAGAGAGAGAGAGAGAGAGGGAGAGAGAGAGAGAGATGCATGCATGTGTGCATTCATGTTTGGTCCATATATATGTATTAAAAATATATATTTAAGAACTAATAAGAATAATATTAATGGTATAATTATTTTAAAAAATAGGGTCAAAAATCCGGGTCGTTACAACCTACCCCCCTTAAAATAATTTTGTCCTCGAAATTAGGGTGTATCTTCTTATGGAAACATATACGGGTAGTTGGCGCACATAGTATCTGACTGTTTTCTAAGTTGATTCTTCAATTCCTCGATGTCGCCAAAGGATTCGGACGAGTTGAATGATTTTGCCTTGGATGCAATTCTCACTATAGTCCTAAATTTCCACTGGTTGTTCTTCGAAAGTGATGTCTTCGTTTGACGTTTTCTTAATCTGAAAGATCGGCAATCTGGTCCTTTTGTCGGCATAGCTCTTTTGTTGACTATGCGCAGCCAGAAGTCGTTGGCGAATGATCTTGACCTTTTTTGTTGTCTCTTTGGTCCTAATAGGCTCGCTTCTCCTAATTTAGTCCAATCAAACCGGCGATTGACAGAGTCGCTCATACAAAGCTTCGTATGGTGTCATCTCTATACTGGATTTATAGCTGTTGTTATAGGCAATTTCAACTAGAGGTAGATGTCGTTCTCAGCTTCCTTACAAGCACGGAGTATGTCTTCTAAGATTTGGATCGTCCTTTCGGATTGCCCAACTGTTTATGGATGGAAGGTAGTTTTGAGACGAAGATCTATTCCCAATGCTTTTTGTAGGCTATCCCAAAAGGTTGACGTAAATCACGAATCACGATCACATACAATGGATACGGGGTACACCATGTAACCGCACGATCTCTCGAATATAAAGTCGGCTGAGAGTGTCCATCGAATTCATCATCTGCATTGGTAAAAAGTGTGCGGCTTTAGTCAAACGGTCAAACTCTCCGAAGCTTGGTTATTTCGGCTCACTACATTTTGTGTAACAATCCTAATTTTTAGTAAGTAAAAATTTCGATAAAAATTTGAATTTTATTTTAATACTTGGATTTGCTTCCAAAAATTTCCTTTTGTATTTCTTAAAATCTGTCATAAATAGAATTTTAGTCTTTTAAAATTATATTTCTTGGCTAGAGACTCTACTTAGCAAGTATAGTTAGATTCTAACCAATTAGTTAGAGGGACCTAACTACCAATTCATCTAGTTACTTTCTCCTAACCCTAGATGAGCCTTTTGAACTTTCTTGAACCTTTTGAACCTTTCAAACCCTAGTGGAACCCTTTGGACCTTTAACCATTACCCATTGGGCGATAAACGTTAGGATAATCTTTGTCCATTGGACAATAGGCCTTCCATTAGAATATTTGATAAGTACAAAGATATAGTATTATATTGGTGTATTTTCCCATGTGCAAATGACAAATATGCATTCTTTATTATTTGATATTATTTTCCCCATTACCCATTGGTCATTAACCGCAAGGAAAATTATTATCCATTGGGCAATAAAACCAATCTTCCAATAAAGTACATGAATCTATTAAATAATCCCTCCATAGATTTCCCATGTGCTTATATGCATTAAAATATATGGGTAAATCTAATCCTTAGATTTCTAAAGTATTTTAATAATACTTAAGTACTAGTACTTTATGATTATTTTAATGGGAGAATTCTAGTCTTTTTATTTAATTTGATACTTGGTACTTCCATATTTAAATATTGGACCTATATACTATATTATATAAATACCCTAGGTTTGTCCAAGTACGAAATCCAATATTTTAATAAGAACATGTGCAAAATTGGATTATTTTAATAGAAAATCTTAATCTTGTAATTTTTTATTAGATATTGGAAATCTACCAAGATTTTTTTTGGTATATATATATATATATATATATATATATATAGGTATACTTATTTTATTATAAAGTACCATGTGTTTATTAGAATAATTTAATAGGAAAATTTTTATCCATTGGACAATAATTGCTAGGAAAAATTTTATCCACTGGGTAATAGCCAAGACTTTTGCTATAAATAGCACCTCTTTCTCCCCATTCAACTCACACCTTCCATTCTTCAACTTCTCTCTTTAGAATTTCTAGTGTTCTTGCTTTGTTCTTTCTTGTTCTTGGTGTTCTTGAGTTTTTCAAGAAACTCATCCAAGACCGCCACTAAACCGCCCCTCAACCACCTTTCGATCCAAAAAAGTTTAAGTAGTTTAGTCAAGATCTAGTTTCGAGAGAAACCTTTCTCTTTCGAAACTTCCGGAAGCATACCGTAGGAAGTTACTCCGCCCGATTGTCAACTTACTTTCCGTAGTCGCCACTACCGCCAATAAGAAAGGTAGAACCCCTTGCCCCCTAACTCTACGTATAGAACCGTATGTTAGAAAGTAGAATGTCTTTACTCTTTATAAACATGTGTTGTTTTGAACTTTCAACAAAAGAGGAAAGAATGGATTTTTGAAAGATAGAAACTTATCGCTTGTTTAGAAGTATTCGTATTTTGATCTTTAAAATGGTTATGAGCATGCTTACATGAATTGCTTGTATTACTTGTGGTATGATAAAGCATAAGTGATTCTCACTCTAAGGGCGTCCGTACATGTGGCGTTATGCTTTAAGTTGTGATTTGAGCATAATAAGTAATATGGAGTTGGATGATCTGGTTAGTTTAATTTCAAAATTACAATAAATGATTTATGATCTCATATGTGAAAAGTCCTACCGCAAAGTCATCGCATGAAACGAGACACGAAAATCGAGAAAGTAGAAATATGGCACCTAGGGTGTGGATAATGATGAGATGTGTTTTGAAACCGCAATAGCCGGACTTGGTAGCCCATTGTGTGTATGGAAACCCGCGATGTGGCCGAATTTGGTAGCCCATCGTGTGGATTGTGAAAACCGCAACGTGGCCGGACTTGGTAGCCCGTTGTGTGTATAAAAACTCGTAGTGTGGCCAAACTTGGTAGCCCATTGCGTGGATTGTGAAAACCACAATGTGGCCGGACTTGGTAGCCCATTGTGAAGATTGCCAATGCGACCGGACGTGGTAGCCTCATTGGTAATGTGTCTTGGTTATCCGCGGAGAGTAGCCAATGCAAGTTTTGTTTGCCAATAGGAACCCGGTGTGGCGGAATCATTGTGAGGATACTCGAGAACCCGGAACGGCGGAACCGAGGTTGGGTGTGTTGAAAAATGATTTTGGAAATGTTGATCGGTATATGAAAAATGGTGACACAGTCTACGATGAGTCGCATAGGAGAAACTCAGAAAATCATGGACACCAACGATAGTTTGAATAGCGAATGTGAATGTGTTATTGTTACTATCTGTTGTATATGACCTATTGTTTGTAAGTCATGGGTTAGCGGGTATGGGATTGTTCTGCTGAGCTTTCGTAGCTCATGGTGTTACCTTTGGTGACCCTGACATATTATACTGGTGGTGACGCTAGTATAATGTGTCAGACTTTGTAGATGAGCATGGTAAGCTGTACACCTTGGAGGCTTTTGGAGCCGAAGAACTGCCAAGGATGGAGGAGTAGGCGGAGCTGTCGTTAAGAACCTTAGATACCCTCCCTTGTGTATTAAAAGTATTCTTATGAAAATTATGATGTAATAAGAGCCAGACTCTATTTTGAGGTTTCAATGAAATTGTCTTTTTAACGTACCCAAAATTGGGAGCGTTACATTTTGCATGTGTAAAGGTGTTTGGATGTGGAATTTGTTGCATATACTGTATTATGTTGGTTGTGTTTTGCTAGGTGGATCTTTTACAATGGATTATTGATATGGATGTTAATTTTTTGAACTGATTATGCCAATGAAACTTTAACTAGCTATTGATCCAAACATTTGTAGAAAGTGGCATTTTAAGGGAATTTTTAGGATTTTTTTTTTGTAATTTTATAACTCAGATTTTTTTTGCATATTAAAATATATATTCATGACGTAATTATGACATCACAGTTTGATAGCGGTTTAACCGGAGACCCCTTCGCCTGGTCCCTTCTTCCGTTCGTTCACTAGTCCGGGTTTCAAAATATTGATTTGGTTTACATCACATGCACATCACGAATACTTTTTGAATGATTCTTGTAAAAATCAACTCAATTGGATGCCGGTAAGGGTTTGATCAATTTTTCACTATAACGCCCTGAAAATTCAATGACATTATTTAAATAATTGAAAAGAGATTTTCAATTGGTTTTCCATTTCGAAGCATTTAAATTTTCAAAAGTCTTGTCAATTCCAATCAAATCACAACATATCAACCTTAAAGTATTATGCCAGATCCTCTTACTGTAAAATATGAAAATAATTAATTAAAATTACAGATCAACTAAGGGTATAACCAGAGTTCGATAATATCTTCTTCGATCAACGTCAAATCTTTCTTTGTCTATGTCCCTTCTGTTCCGTCTTTAATACCTGGCGCTCGAGTTACCAAATCAACATAGTACCATGAGCGATGATGCTCAGTAGCCAAAACCCACCCGAAATCCATAACTTACAAGCAGCAAAAAATATATAATTGAAATGCATTGACAAAACATAAAAAGAGAACAATTAATCATTTCATTACTATTCTTCAACCTAAGTGAAATCTCGAATCTTATCCACAGATCCGTTTCTATCCTTAACCTCTGGCATAGGACATTGGTTTGGTCCGACTCCCCTTTTCCAGATCCGAATGAAAGATACCTAAGTTATGTACTCGGGTATCCTATACGCGACCATAAGTTCGGATAAGATTTCACTAAATGCGCATGCGAGCACATTCTAGCCCGGGTTGTGACACAAGCACAATACCTCCCTTATGACCCGTCCTAACATCTGAGAGTCGATCACCACCATGTCGTACCTAGGGTTTCGGAAACCAACAATTCCACCAAAATAACCACCAATCATTCTTCAACCATACTTCCATGGGTTCCAAATCCCGATCGCCCATAATCCAAAATCACAACCTCTCACATTATTCCATTTTCCATTAATCCTATTTTCATGTCTAAGGTGATAAATTCTTACATCGCAACCAACCCCAGGAACCTATTTGTCCAATCTATAAACACATAAAAATATCACACGATTCAACATTCCAACTAAAAATACTGACATGCTAATAACATATAAGCATGCAATAAAATTAATCATGCAATTAAAACTAATTAAGTGATTCCTTTTATTTTCTCTTTTTTTTTCAAAACTAAAATCCACGTTTACCCTCAATCATCTCGGGTGTGGACGATATGAAATTATTCGTATTTGCAACCAAACTAGGATCGCCTCAAAACTAATAAATGTTGGGACTTATGATACTAGATTATAATAAAACAGGGTTGGATCTATAAGCGAATCAAACTCGAGGGTTAAACTATAATTATTCTAAAACCCTTTTTCAATTTCTAATGACTATTTTCAATGGAAAAACCATGGGTTTCGGCCGGACTCAACTAGCGACATCGGGTTCGATTATTATCACACCGAAGCTCTAAAATCATCATATAAACATGATATATATGTAGGGAGGTGAGTTCCGAACTACCTCTCATCCGGCGAAATGGAGTTCGGAAAGATTTCGATGGCGGTCGGAGTGGCGTGGAGCTCGCCTGGTGGTGACCCAGTGGTGGTGGCTCCAGACTGATTTTCAAGGCTGCGTTCAAAGCTAGAACAAGGCTGGAACGAGGCTGGCTTGCAGCTGGTTTGGGGTGACTTAAGGGAGCTGAAATGCAGCAGGTTTCATGGGTGGAAACGGTTGTTTTTGGAGTTGTTTGGCAGCCGGTCCAATGGTGGTGAGTAGATTTCCGAATAGTGGAGTAAAGAAGGCAAAAAAGATGACAAGGTGCAGTGCTTCCTCACTTCCCTTCTCAACTGAAAATGAAAATGGGAAAAGGAAGAAAAGTTGAAGTTTGAATGGAGAAGAACAGAGTCCATTGCTCTCCCTCTCTCTGCCGTTGAGAATAGAAAGAAAAGAAGAGTTTTATTAGTAGAGGTTTGAAGAGGATGGACCAATGGTTAAAAAAAAAGATATGTTAGTAGGTTAGAACCCTAGAATAGGTGTGTTGTCAACATGGGAGGGTCTTAGGGAGAAAAGGGCTAGGGAGGTGAAAGGCCCGTGTGGAGAGGGAGTGGTGTGGCTGGAAAAGATGGCAGGAGGGGGTGGGTTGTCAGCCGAAAATAGGGAAGGAAGGGATGGTGAGGTGATAGCTTGTGTATGAGAGTGGTATTCTAATTATAATGTAATTGGTTCAATTACAAATTCAACATCTAGTCACACCACAAGGATCTAGTTACAAATACAAAGTCTCAATTAAAATTAGTCACACACAATATGTCTAGATATATAATCATGTGATTAGGTGCTAAGTTATATTGTGATGAAGTTAAGCATAAGCATATTTACGACAACAAATATATATATATATAGTTATTTTAAAATGAGGAGGTCCTTATTCCCCATTTTTCCTATTTTTCGTTTGAATTTCGATGATCCGAGTGGCTCAATATATTCAGAACGTGATTTTAAGGGTACTCGCAAGGAATCGACAAAAAAAATGACCAGAATGGGCTTCATCCATGCAATTTTTATTTGAATCGTTCAATAAAAAACAAATAAAAACTGCTCGGATGAAGCCCTTCCCAGTCATTTTTTTTGCTAATTTTTCGCGGGTACCTTTAAACTCATGTTTTGAACACATTGAGTGGCTCGGATCATCAAAATTCGATTGGTAAAGGGAGGTTTGCATTTCATTAAGTTAAGGTGATCCTTAAGAGAAGGGGACTGTATATATATGCGTCTTTAAATGTATAAATATTTTTATCCAAGTTTTAAAAATTAGGGTCGATATAATCTATCCCCTGTAAAATAATTTCATTCTCGAAATTAAGATGTACCTTCGATTTGAAACAGCTGCGGATAGTTGGCTTTTATAATGTCCTCGAATTCCCAAGTTGATTCTTCCAATCCTCGTTGTCTCCACAGTACCCAGACCAATTTGATTATTCATCCTCGGGTAACTTTTTCTCCATGATCATAAATTTCCACCGGTTGCTCTTCAAGTTGTATCCTCATTCAAAGTGACTTCCTCCCAATTGAACACGTGTGCAGGGTGTAGACCATGTATTTTCGTAGCATGGAGACATGAAAAATGTTGTGAACTTAGGCGATCTATAACGGTAAAGTTACGTTATAGGCTACTTCACCAATTTGCTCTAAGATCTCAAACGGAACAATGTAGTGATGCGATAACTTTCCTTTCTTGCCAAATCAGATGATCTCATGGAGCGGGTTGAACGAAAATGTACATTGAAAGTCTACCGTCTCATTCTCTTGTTGGCGTAACTCTTGTACAAGTTTTGAGTGATCGTAAGTCGTCAACATATCGCCTTCCTCGGTCAATTCTTGAAAGTTTGGTTCTTGTCTCTTAGTTGATGGATGGTACTTTTCTCCAAAAGAAGCGAGAAGGTGAGAATTTTCAAGAGATTTCAAACATGACTCAAATGCTCGAAGGTCATAGAACCTAATAGAAAGTACGAACAGATCCTCTTCCACGAGTCAGAGGTATGAGTAGTTTTGAGTTGAGTTTGAACAGAGGACAACAAGAATTAAGTTAACTGAAGTCAAACTCAATGATTGGAATTTGAAGAGTCTCATCTTGTAATATTGCAGATTAAAGGCGTAATAGGCGAATGGAACATACAAATACTTGGCCTCAAACATTGCAATGGAATAAACAAGGGTTCTTGTAAGAAACATAGTTCGCGATAGGTTCTGAATGATACGAGCCCAAATGATGAAACCAAATTAGATATTTATTTTGCACCACATTGGCCCATCGGGCTTCAGAACAACATCTCACTCTAGTTATCTAAAAATAAATATTGGGCACAACTTAAAAGTAACTAATGGCTTACGAGTCCATTCTTAGACTTATACAAGGAATTGATAGAACGATTATTGAATTTTACTAGCCCAAGACAGGATACACAGCTCTAAGAGAGTGAAGTATTGCAAAAATATGTGAGTTTGACAACTCCAACAACAAATATTGAATTAGGTTTGCGAGTTTGGAGTTTTGAAGAGTTGGAGACATGTCTTGCAGTGATATCAAAAGAATTGAAAGTTGTGAATGATCCTTATACGACTTGTAACGAGAATAACTTAGAATTTACTGATAGTGCACTGGTCCAAGATTGACAAGGATTGCTCTAAGCATGCAGTACGCAAGGGATTAGGAAGGTTAGACTCATAATTGAGTAAATTGTTGACTTCACAATCAAATGAAGAAAAGTTGGAACAAGATGATCTTTACGAATAACAAACTCACAACAAAAAAAATGTCACGAGGATTCGGTGTGTGGAGACCCGTAAATTATTATAATTTCAGAAATCGTTTAATGCGTGAAAGAATTGTATTATTAATAAAGTTGTATGTTTATTTGTGGGGGTGTACGAATATATGTCTACCGTTGGGTATCGGACGTTCGGAGAATAGTTGGATTTTGAGTTTCGGTGTTGAAATGATGTGTGGAAGTGTTGGTAGCAATCGGGGTTTGATTTGATGAACGTTGGCAAAAAATTTCAAATCTGTCTTTGATGTATAGGTACAGCTTTTTCCAGTACAGGTACATCGCGACCAGAAATTGTGAAATGCTGAAATTTCTGGGTACCTGTACCGGTACCGTCATTCCACGGTACCGGTACATCGGGCAAAATTTTTGTTTTTTCAGCACGCATGACAGCTCACTATAAATACCCCTTTTTACCATTTTTCATACCCAAAACCCTCGAATCAGACTTGGAAACACCCCCTCTCACCTACCCACCTCCAATCTCACCCAAAACTTTTGATTTCAACATTAAATCTTCAAGATCCAAGGGTTTTCTTCCTCAAAATCACAAGATTCTTGCATTTGGTGAACCAAGGGTGAGTTTTGTGTTCTTGTTCTCACTCCTTGAAGCTCTACCACATTTTTCTCTCTCTCCTCTCGATTATTTGTTGATCTTTGCTTGTTATTCGTATTTTTGGGCTTTATTTGTTCTAGATCTTGTATTCAAGCTTGGGTGAAACTTGTCTTTAAAGGATTCAAGCTTGTAGCTCTTGGTAAACCTAGGGTTTTGCTTAAAACCCATCTAGGTAGGGATTTCTCTCTTCCTCTACATGTTTTGTGGTGACTATGTGTGATTTAGGTGTTTATTTGCTATATATGGTCGAATAGAATGAGTTTATGGCATTGGTATCAATTGTGACGATAGTATGGTTGTTGTTGTTGTGAAGTGAATGGGGGATTTAGTGTGACGCAAGGGGTGGAAACACACGGTTCGCAAGGGGTGGAGTCTATTGTGACGCAAGGGGTGGAAACACAATCTCGCAAGGGGTGGAATTTTGTTGGAAGGAGTGTGTGCGTGTGTGTGTACGTATGGGTTTGTGATTGGGAATTGTTATGACATTTGTAAAAGGGTGTTGATGTGCATTATTTGGATTTGTCGTTTAATTTGATTCGTTCATGCTTATCATCTCATTGCATGTAGATTTTTTAGAGAATTTCCTACTAGGCTAGTGTAGCTTAGCAAAATCCTTCTTTTCAGGTTCGAACGCAGGGCAATAGGTTGCATGACATGGTGTATTTGGAAACGACGACTTTTGGAAGCTAACATGACTTAGTTGCTCATCCATCTTTGTATTAGTCTACTTTTGGATAGAGATGGTATTGTAACTAATTTACTTTGTTTGATCTTTTGACATAAGATTGTAATATTTTAAATACTTTGCACATGTATTTAACTTAATTTGGGCCACGGTGCCAAGGATGTATTTTTTTAAAACTTGGGGACTTTGTTTGTAATTAAACAGGTGGTAAACCATTTTGGGTATTATTTGTCCTATGCGAGGATCTTTTATCGAAATGATTTATCTATTTATGTTAAAAATCGAGAGCGTGACAAATTGGTATCAGAGCGTCTAGGTTTGAATACTTTGAGACCGTGGGGAGTCTTCTAGTCTCATGGGTTCAAAATGTCACGCCTCTTTCCATACCATATGTGTGCTTGTGTGCATTGACATTACATGGCTTATGTGGCATTGCATTTCAATATAGTGGAGTGCGTAGAGTTGCTTTGATCCGTGTTGGGATAGTTGGGGTTTTAGACCTCATTAAATGATGTTGTTATTGATAAACCTTATTTTTATAACTTGTAGTAAGATGCCACCGAGAACACGTGCTAGAGCAGGTGAGGGCGAAAGTCGGGGTGGTCGTGGTCGTGGCCGCGGCCGCGGCCGTGGACGTGGCTGAGAGGCGCCAGTGGAGGATGAGGTTAGCCAGTTAGGGGAAAATCCGAATGGGAATTTAGGGGAAGGGGCCGGACATGGTCGAGGAGAGGAAGTTCCGATCGTTCAAAATCCCTTTGCTAGGGACTTCGTTGCGGCTCTTGTGGCCGCGAATCTTTTAAACCCAGCTCTTAGGGAAGGTGCAGACAGTCGCGCCTTATCGGCAATGAGGGAATTCAGTCGTAGGAATCCACCAACGTTCGATGGGTCGAACAGTGACCCTCTTGTGGCCGACCATTGGCTAGCCCAAATCCAAAAACTTTTTAGGGCTCTTGGGATCACGGAGGATGACTTACGAGTCGATATTATGGCTGTTCAACTTACCGGGGAAGCGAATGAATGGTGGGAGTCAGTTTTAGAATCGAGGAAGGACGCGAGGAGAGCGACAAGGACCGCGGCTCAAGCGAATGAGCCGGATGTGGAAAACTTAACTTGGGCCGAGTTCGAAGTGCTATTCGAGGAGCAATATTTTCCCGAAACTAGTCGAGATCAATTGAGGGATGAATTCGAAAAGTTAGAACAAGGAAATATGACCGTGTCGGAATACGCTTTAAAATTCCAATCTTTGTCCCGTTTCGCACCGGAGTTGGTGGCTACCGAGGAAAGGAAGTGTAGGCGATTTGAGAGAGGGTTACATGAAACCGTGAAGAAGTTTGTTGTGGCACAACGCAAAGGGAAGTTTTCCGAGGTTGTAGAGTGTGTGAGGAGCATCGAGACCCCTAAGGAAGCACCACGAAATCCTAAGGCTTGGGAACCGAGGCAATCGGTAGGGGGTATGAGCTCTTCTTCAGGGAGTTTTGGTAGTCAAGGGAGAAAGAGACAGTGAGATCAATTTTTGGCTTCGCTGGGTCCGTTAAACTTTAGGCCTCCATCATTCTCTTCTTTTGGGACTCGGGCAAATCCAAATAGGCCTTCGATTGTGTGTCACGAGTGTGGTCAAGCGGGGCACATTCGTGCTCAATGTCCGTGACTTTTGGGTACGTGTTTTACTTGTGGGAAAGCCGATCATTTTGCAAGAAATTGTCCGCTTGGGGAAGGGACACGAAGCGAGTCTGGTTCGGTGCAGCAGCCGAGGGGTGGTCAAAGTTCTGGTCGGCAATCATTTCGGGGTATTCAGAGGCAGCAATAGCCTCACTTTCATCAGACCACGTCAGCTTAGGGATCTCAGGTTGAGAGAGGAGCGAGTTCTTCGACACCTACTCAGGGTTCCGGACAGCGGGGTGGGCATGTTCAAAGTCAGATGTCTCAGGGAAGGGCGTTTGCTATCACTTCTGCAATTCCACCTCCACCACCTCCTATCACTTCTTAGGCCCCAGAAACTTCGGTTGTGAGGGGTACATTTCTTCTATTTAACTCCTTTGCTAGAGTATTATTTGATTCTGGAGCATCGCATTCATTCATTGCTGCATCATTTGCTTGTGCTTTGGAATTGGAAATTGAGAATATTAGTCCTCCGTTGTTCGTTGAGACACCTATAGGAGGTAGGTCACCATTGGATAGTATTTGTCGGGATTGTGAGCTCATTATTCGAGATCGTCGTTTCACTTTTGATTTCATTGTGTTGAATATGTTGGGGTTAGACCTTATTTTGGGCATGGATTGGCTATCTACATTTCACACTACCATAGATTGCTTCAAGCGTCGGGTCCGTATTTGTCCGCCCGGGGGTTCTTGTTTTGAGTTCTTTGGGGAGCGTCGGGAACTATTAGAGCCATATTCGTGTGGGTCTTGGGAGCAAGAGTCAATGTATGCGTTATTAGAGAGTTTGGCCTTAGATGAGGACGTATCCGCACGTGGGGAGTTACCCCTTGTTGTTTGTGATTTTCTGGACGTGTTTCCGAAGGAGTTACCTGGTTTGCCACCTAAGAGGGAGATTGAGTTCACCATTGACCTACTTCCTAGTACCGCTCCCATTTCTATACCTCCTTATCATTTCGCGCCTGCTGAGTTAAGGGAATTGAAAACTCAATTGCAAGAATTGGAGAGTTTGGGCTTTATCCGTCTGAGTACGTCGCCGTGGGGAGCACCGGCTTTGTTTGCTCAAAAGAAAGATAGGTCACTTCGTTTGTGCATCGATTATCGTAAGTTGAACCGTGTCATCGTAAAGAATAAGTATCCAATGCCTAGAATTGACGATTTGTTTGACCAACTTCGAGGTGCTACATGTTTTTCTAAGATCGACTTGAGGTCCGGTTACCATCAATTGAGGGTTCGAAGGGAAGACATTCCTAAAACTGCTTTTCGTACTCGATATGGCCACTACGAATTCGTTGTTATGCCTTTTGGATTGACGAACGCACTGGCGACTTTCATGGACTTGATGAACCGCATCTTTCGTGACTATCTTGATCGCTTCGTAGTAGTCTTTGTGGACAATATCCTTATCTACTCGCCTTCGGAGGAGGAACACCAAATTCATCTAACTATCGTTCTTGAACTCTTGAGAGAGCATTGCTTGTATGCCAAACTTAGTAAGTGTGAATTTTGGTTGTTCGAAGTCAAGTTTTTAGGTCACGTTGTGTTGAAGGATGGGGTGTCTGTTGATCCAGGGAAGATAGAGTCCGTAATGAATTGGCAGAGACCAAAGAATGTATTCAAGATTCGTAGTTTCTTGGGCTTAGCCGAGTATTATCGTCGTTTTGTACTCGATTTCTCTCGCCTAGCGGCTCTGTTGACTAAATTGACCTGTAAGGGGACTCGTTTCGTTTGGAGTGATGCGTGTGAGATGGCCTTTCAGGAATTGAAGAAAAGGTTGACTACCATGCCGGTTTTGGTGGTGCCCGAACAGGGAGTCGGTTATTCCGTGTATTGTGATGCTTCGAAAGAGGGATTGGGATGTGTGTTGATGCAAATGGGATGAGTTGTAGCGTATGGATCGTGGCAATTGAAAACTCACTAGCGAAACTACCCTACCCATGACTTAGAACTTGCGGCCGTCGTTTTTGCTTTGAAGAGTTGGCGTCATTACCTTTACGGTGAGAGGTTTGAAGTCTTTTCCGATCATAAGAGTCTAAAGTATTTGTTTTCTCAAAAGGAACTTAACTTGTGACAACGTCGTTGGATGGAGCACCTAGAAGATTACGATTTCGAATTGCAATATCACTCGGGAAAGGCAAACGTGGTTGCGGATGCATTAAGTAGAAAATCAACACATCTAGCGAGTTTGGCTATCCATGAGTGGAAAACGATAAAAGACTCGGGTTCGTACGCATTGCATTTTGAGGGAGTTCAAGATGGAGTCACCTTGTGTAACTTAACCGTTCAATCGACCTTATCGACTTGAGTGATTGAGGCTTAACAACAAGATGAAGAAGCGGAGGAATTTCGCACCAAATTCCTTAGTGGAAAAGCTCGAGAGGGGTGGATGATTCATGCTGATCAAGGATTGCGATACCAAGAAAAATTGTTCGTACCTATTTTGTGTCGGGAGGAAATATTGAGAGAATTTCACCATTCACCGTTAGCCGTGCATCCGGGAGGAACGAAAATGTATCATGACTTGCGTCGACAGTTTTGGTGGCTGGGAATGAAGAGGGACGTCGTCATTTTCGTATCCAAGTGTCTTACGTGCCAGCAAGTGAAAGCCGAACATCAACGACCCGCAGGGGAGTTACAACCATTACCTGTGGCCGAGTGGAAGTGGGAAAATGTGACTATGGACTTCGTTACCGGTTTGCCAAGGTCGCCGAGGGGGCATGATGCCATTTGGGTGATAGTCGATCAATTGACCAAGTCAGCACACTTCTTACCTATTCAGGTTACCGATTCGATAGATACGCTTAGTCGTTTATACATTCGTGAGATTATCTGCCTTCATGGAATTCCTTTTTCTATCATATCGGATCGAGATCCAAGGTTTACCGCGTGCTTTTGGCAGAGTCTGCAAGCCGCTCTTGGCACCAATCTCTTATTTAGCACCGCTTATCATCCTCAAACAGATGGGCAATCCGAGAGGACGATCCAAATTTTAGAAGATATGCTTCGAGCTTGTGTTATAGACTTTCGGGGTAATTGGGTAGATCACCTACCGTTGGTCGAATTCGCGTATAACAATAGTTACCAATCTAGTATCGAGATGGCACAATATGAAGCTTTGTATGGGAGACCGTGTCGATCACCCGTTTGTTGGACTGAGTTGGGCGAGGCTACGTTGGTTGGGCCGGAATTGATCCAAGAAACTTCCGAGAGCATGAAAGTGATTCGTCAATGTCTTCTTGAAGCACAAAGGAGAACCACCGAGCAAGTAAAAGTGATTCGTCAACGGTTGTTAACTGCGCAAAGTAGGCAAAAGAGTTATGCCGACCGTCGTCGCCGACCATTATCGTTTGAAGTGGGAGATCACGTGTTCCTTAAGGTGTCGCCACGTCGGGGATTATCTCGTTTTAGGCGAAAGGGCAAACTTTCACTGCGTTTCATAGGACTGTTTGACATTATTGAGAAGATTGGGGAAGTCGCATACCGATTGGCCTTACCACCAAAGTTATCGGGCGTTCATAACATGTTTCACGTATCGATGTTGCGAAAATATGAACCGGATCCATCACATGTTCTTGAGTGGTTCGAACTAGAGTTGGAAGCCGATGCATCCTATGGGGAGGAGCCAATACGTATCCTAGATTTGTGTGACCAAGTTTTAAGGGGTAAGACCATACCGTTGGTACGAGTTCTTTGGAGTAATCTCGGAAAAGAGGAATCGACATGGGAAAGGGAAGACGAGGTTAGGGAGAAGTATCCGCAACTATTTTCAAATTGAATCAATGTGAGTTCCAAATCCCGGTTTTGTGATTGTTTACTTGTTGTTTGATGATACGTGTTGCGTTTGAGCATGTTTACTTGATGATTGAGTTTATTTGATTTGAATTGTAAATTTCGGGATGAAATTTCTTTAAGGAGGATAGATTGTGGAGACCCGTAAATTATTATAATTTCAGAAATTGTATAATGCGTGAAAGAATTGTATTATTAATAAAGTTGTATGTTTATTTGTGGGGGTGTACAGATATACGTCCACCGTTGGGTATCGGACATTCGGAGAATAGTTGGATTTTGAGTTTCGGTGTTGAAATGATGTGTGGAAGTGTTGGTAGCAATCGGGGTTTGATTTGATGAACGTTGGCAAAAAATTTCGAATCTGTCTTTGATGTACAGGTATAGCTTTTTCCAGTACAGGTACATCGCGATCAGAAACTGTGAAATGCTGAAATTTCTGGGTACCTGTACCGGTACCGTCATTCCACGGTACCGGTACATCGAGCAAAATTTCTGATTTTTCAGCACACATGAAGCTCACTATAAATACCCACTTTTACCATTTTTCACACCCAAAACCCTCGAACTAGACCTGGAAACACCCCCTCTCACCTACCCAACTCCAATCTCACCCAAAACTTTTGATTTCAACATTAAATCTTCAAGATCCAAGGGTTTTCTTCCTCAAAATCACAAGACTCTTGCATTTGGTGAACCAAGGGTGAGTTTTGTGTTCTTGTTCTCACTCCTTGAAGCTCTACCACGTTTTTCTCTCTCTCCTCTCAATTATTTGTTGATCTTTGCTTGTTATTCGTATTTTTGGGCTTTATTTGTTCTAGATCTTGTATTCAAGCTTGGGTGAAACTTGTCTTTGAAGGATTCAAGCTTATAGCTCTTGGTAGACCTAGGGTTTTGCTTAAAACCCATCTAGGTAGGGATTTCTCTCTTCCTCTACATGTTTTTTGGTGACTATGTGTGATTTAGGTGTTTATTTGCTATATATGGTCGAATAGAATGAGTTTATGGCATTGGTATCAATTGTGACGATAGTATGGTTGTTGTTGTTGTTGTGAAGTGAATAGGGGATTTAGTGTGACGCAAGGGGTAGAAACACACGGTTCGCAAGGGGTGGAGTCTATTGTGACGCAAGGGGTGGAAACACAATCTCGCAAGGGGTGGAATTTTGTTGGAAGGAGTGTGTGCGTGTGTGTGTACGTATGGGTTTGTGATTGGGAATTGTTATGACATTTGTAAAAGGGTGTTGATGTGCATTATTTGGATTTGTCGTTTAATTTGATTCGTTCATGCTTATCATCTCATTGCATGTAGATTTTGTAGAGAATTTCCTACTAGGCTAGTGTAGCTCAGCAAAATCCTTCTTTTCAGGTTCGAACGCAGGGCAATAGGTTGCATGACATGGTGTATTTGGAAACGAAGACTTTTGGAAGCTAACATGACTTAGTTGCTCATCCATCTTTGTATTAGTCTACTTTTAGATAGAGATGGTATTGTAACTAATTTACTTTGTTTGATCTTTTGACATAAGATTGTAATATTCTAAATACTTTGCACATGTATTTAACTTAATTTGGGCCACGGTGCCAAGGATGTATTTTTTTAAAACTTGGGGACTTCGTTTGTAATTAAACAGGTGGTAAACCATTTTGGGTATTATTTGTCCTATGCGAGGATCTTTTATCGAAATGATTTATCTATTTATGTTAAAAATCGAGAGCGTGACATGGTGTTTGGAATTCACAAGGTATTCAACGATTTAGGATTGAGTTGAATTCATAATTCTAACAATGAAGAGTCACAATGAAAGTGATTTTAAGAGTTAAAAGAGATTCAAAATAATGGCTAGTTAGGATACGATCAATCAAATGAGAAAGAGGACTAAGATGAAAAATTGTCAATAGTTCTTCTATCCCTCTTTTAAAAAAAAAATATAACCTCCTTCCAAGAAAATGGTTGCCAGTTTCTCAGGTATTCACGACTTTGAACTCTTATCAATCTGTTTGAACTATGATGGTGCCGTCGTTGAATTTGGTTTGCAAAGTATATAACTAGGTGACTATTGTGAATCTCTGACATCATCATATTTTTATTCGTTGATCTATCTACTATCTTGAGGAGTCTACGACGCTTGAGGTTGGGGTATCGAAATAGTTGATGTGTCAATCACTTGTAGAAGTTGCATAACCTCCATGTTACTTGGTATCACATTGGGCTTCATGTTGCGTTAACCTTGAGATTGACGCAAGCATGTTGATAGCGTGGGCGACGTTGGCATTAGTGTTCATGTGAAGCTAGGGTTAAGGGTTTCTAATCACGGATTCATGACAAAGATTTTAAAATTGCTAGAATGAAACAACTTTCGATTATTATTATTTTTAAAAACAGAAATTGAACAAAAAAACTTTTGAAAGTACCATGCAGGAAGTGCCACTTGGGCCAAACACATGATTACTACAATTAACCCTAGCTGCTAGTCACAAATGCAATACTTAAGTTTTCTCGCGGTACGTTCTCACAATGGCCCTACCTTTCTAACCTATCTATGATCGCAGTCTAGATCCTCTTTCAGCACATACTCCATCTCCTAGGCAGTCTCTTCGTCAGCCTTAGTCTCTTCTCTCATGATTATCAAAGTCTATTTCCTCGTCTTTGAACTAGAACCCTTTCTTTTCTTTTTCTTTTTTGATAGCATTGATCGACTCTACATATATAATAAGAACAAATTCTTTTGTCTCTTTCTTGGGGTCATTGGCTTCAGTACTTCAACGAAACTGATTTAGGCGATAGCTACTACCATATTTATATGCTACTCTCACAATAGAATATTGTATAGTAGCTAAGATACTAAATAGATTAAGTGCGTAACTACCCAGGATAACACTCCTGGAAAGTGATCTACCCAATCTACCCAAGGCTAAGAGTTTGAACCAAGAGCTCTGATACCATTTGTAACGCCTAGAAAATTCAAAGACATTATTTAAATAATTGAAAAGAGATTTTCAATTGGTTTTCCATTTCAAAGCATTTAAATTTCCAAAAGTCTTGTCAATTCAAATCAAATCACAACGTATCAACGGTAAAGTATTTTGCCAGATTCTCTTACTGTAAAATATTAAAATAATTAATTAAAATTACAGAGCAACTAAGGGTGTAACCAGAGTCCGATAATATTTTCTTCGATCAACGCCAAATCATTCTTTGCCTACATCCCTTCTGTTTCATCTTGAATACCTGGCGTTCGAGTTACCAAGGCAACATAGTATCGTGAGCGATAACGCTCAGTAGCCAAAATCCACCCGAAACCCATAACTTACAAGCAACAACAAAAATATAATTGAGATGCATTGATAAAACATAAAAAGAGAACAATTAATCAATTCATTACTATTCTTCAACCTAAGTGAAATCTCGGATCTTATCCATAGATCCATTCCTACCCTTAACCTCTGGCACAAGACACTGGTGTGGTCCGACTCCCTTTTTCCAGATCCAAATGAAAGATGTAGAGACTAGGAAAATTTTTAATTATTGAAATGTTTATTAAATGATTGATTGAGAAAGTATGGTTTATTTGGTGGTTAATTAGATTGGAGATTAAAATGAAAGAATAGAAGATTGAGGGAGTGTGGGTGTAATATATAGATATAGATATAGGGGTATAAAAGGGGAGTATGTGGTGTAGGAGATCATTTATCGCCCCTTATATCTCTCTCTCATCCGTCTCTCCTTCTCTCTCATCCGATCCTCTCTCTATCTCTTACTCTCTCTCACAAAACTGCACCTTATACCTCCAAAACTTTAAAGATCAACCTCCCTCAAGCTTTCCAATCACGTCTTTGAGTTCAAATTTTCATGGGTCAAGCTTGGAGAGAAGATTTTGGTTGATTTCAAAAAGTTCAGAGCTAGGGCTCGTTCAAATCTCTTGGCTTTCGCTCCTTGACTCGAAGTAGGGATTTCTTTGCATTCTTTATGTGTTTATATGTTGATTTGGTATAAGAATCGTGCCTCGGATCATCTGTTGTTGTATTGTGGTTGTCCTTGGAAATCTGCAAAATCATTGCTCGAAACGCTATGGTATCGATACACATTATGTGTTGTATCGATACCACAAGGTTATCTTTCTGAACAGCTTATGTTGTATCGATACAACTTTAAAGTGCATCGATACCAGGACCCTTAAGTCCAGTTTTGCTCCAGTTGCTCCCGCATCGATTGTTTTGAACCCCGAACACTTCTAACACCTTTTTGACACCTCCTAACCTATCTCAAGTGTGCTCAATTGATTCCCTATGATTAATCGATGATATCCTTGTCCCATTGGCCTCCCCGTTAGTAAGGATCGAATAGGAGATTACTTGATTAAAACCGTATCAAAATGCATTTTATCGATTGATTGATTACTTGGAAATGTTTGTAGCATAAATGTGACATTGTCGACATATCACATGGTGGCTCATGTATGAGTATGATCATGGGGAAGTCTTGACTTGCATATAGGGTGAGGAAGTAGTTGTTTTGGGTCGGAGATTGGTTTAGGAAGTCTCATAACGCAAAAAGTGGTAATACGGAGACTCAAGTGGGACTCGTAACTGCAAGGGATGGTAATACGGTGATCCAAGTGATTAGGGTTCACCGTAACGCAAGGGATGGTAATACGGTAACCCTCGTGGTGCTATACTGTAACGCAAAGGGTGAAAATACAAATAGTGGAGATTGGTGATAGTGAGTCGAGCCGAGGTCATTAGAGTTGTTATTGTCTTGTGTACTATGAGGCATATTGTGATGATTGCTTGTCTTGGAACGATCGTATTAAAATGTTGGCATACTCATGAGCGGTTGCTATCCATTGACTAAGCTATATTTCTAGTCTTCATCTTCCTCGCACTTGTCATCATATTTGCACATAGAATTGGTAAAGATTTATAGCTCAACCCAATCTTTCTTTTCAGGTTCAAATGCTGGACCATAGCTTGCATGTATCATGTGCTTGGAAGTGAAAGACTTGTTGGAAGCTAACATCATTAGTTACTTAATTATCTTTGTAATTGAATTCCTTTTGATAAAGATAGGTTTGTGACTATTCATTCAAGAATTTCTTTTGGCTAAATAGTTTGTAACTAAAGAACTTGTTTGTATCCATACTTAAGCTTAAATTGTGGCAAGTGTGCCAATGTTGTATATTCTTAAACTTGGGGACTTGTTTGTGAAGTTAAACAGATGGAAACTCTTTTGGGTAATATCTATAATATATGAGGAACTTTTGCTGAAATGGAATATTTATTTATGTTGAAAATCGAGTGCATGACAAATTGATATTAGAGCATCTAGGTTTGAATACTTTCAAAATGTCACATCTTCTCGCATAACATATGTGTGCTTGTGTGAAATGACATTACTTGGTTTATGTGGCATTGCATTTCAATACGGAAGAGTTGCTTTGACCCGTGTTGGGATAGTTGGAGACTTAGATCTCCTGAAATGATGTTGTTATTGATATACCTTTCTTTCTTATAACTTGTAGTAAAATGCCTCCGAGAATGCGTGCTAGAGCAGGTGAGGCCGAAAGTCGGGGTGGTCGTGGCCATGGCCAAGGAGTGCTGGTTGAGGATGAGGTTAGCCATCATGGGGAAAATTCGGATGGGAATCCGGGGGATGAGACCCAACATGGTCGGGGAGTGGAAGTCCCGGTTGTTCAAAATCCTTTTGCTAGGGATTTCGTTATGGCTCTTGCGGCTGCAAACCTTCTAAACCCAACTCCTAGGGAGAGTGCGGACAGTCGTGCCTTGTCGGCAATGAGGGAGCTCAGCCGTAGAAATCCAACTACGTTCGACTGATCGAGCAGTGACCCTCTCGTGGCCGACCATTAGTTGGCTCAAATTCAAAAACTTTTTAGGGCTCTTAAAATCATAGAGGATGACTTGCGAGTAAATATTGTGGCTGTTCAACTTACCAGGGGAGGCTAATGAGTGGTGGGAGTCCGTGTTAGAATCGAGGAAGGATGCTAGGAGAGCAGCAAGGACCGCAACTCAAGCAAATGAGCCAGATGTTGAGAACATAACTTGGGCTGAATTTGAAGTGCTCTTTGAGGAGCAATGCTTTCCAGAAACGAGTCGTGACCAATTGAGAGATGAGTTTGAGAAACTAAAGCAAGGGGATATGACCGTGACGGAATATGTTTTGAAGTTCCAATCTTTGTCCCGCTTTGCGCTGAAGTTGGTGGCAACCGAGGAGAGAAAATGTAGGTGATTCAAAAGGGGCTTGCACGACACTATGAAGAGGTTGGTCATAGCACAATGCAAAGGGAGATTTGCCGATGTTGTCGAGTGTGCTAAGAGCATCGAGATACCGAAGAAGGTACCTAAAAATTCTAAGGTTTGGGAACCGAGGCAACCAGTAGGGGGCATGAGCTATTCATCGGGGAGTTTCAATAGTTAGAGGAGGAAGAGACAAAGAGATCAAATGTTGACTTCTCAAGGTCCGTCAATTTTAGGCCTCTGTCTTCTTCGTTTGGGACTCAGGGAGTTTCTAATAGGCCTCTGAATCGTATGCCACGAGTGTGGTCAGGCGGGACATATTCGCGCTCAGTGTTCGCAAGTTTTGGGTACATGCTTTACTTGTGAGAATGCCGGTCATTTTGCAAGGAATTGTCCGCGTGGACGGGGCTCATAGCGAGTCAGGTTCGGTGCAGCAGCCGAGGGCTAGACAGGGTTCTAGTCGACAAACATTTCGGGGCACTCAGAGGCAGCAGCAGCCTCACTTCCATCAAACCACTTCAGCTCAGGAATCTAAGGCTGAGAAAGGAGCGAGTTCATCTACGCCTACTCAGGGTTCTGGTCATCAGGGTGGACATGTTCAAAGTCAGACTACGCAAGGGAGAGCTTTTGCTATCACTTCTGCTATTCCACCTCCACCACCTCTTATCACCTCTCAGACCCTGGAGACTTTGGTTGTGAGGGGTACATTTCTCTTGTTTAACTCATTTGCTAGAGTGTTATTTGATTCTGGGGCATCACATTCATTTATAGCTGCATCTTTTGCTTGTGCTTTGGAATTAGAAATCGAAAGTATCAATCCTCCGTTATTCGTTGAGACACCCATAGGGGGTAGATTACCGTTAGACCGTATTTGCCGGGATTGTGAGCTTATTATTCAAGATCGTTGTTTTTCTTTTGACTTCATTGTGTTGAATATGTCGGGTTTCAGTCTTATATTGGGAATGGATTGGTTGTCTACGTTTCACGCTACCATAGATTGCTTCAAGCGTCGGGTTCGTATTTGTCCGCCTGGGGGTACTTGTTTTGAATTCTTCGGGGAATGTCGGGAACCATTAGAGCCGTATTTGTGTGGGTCTAAGGACCAAGAGTCAGTGTATGCTTTATTAGCGAGTTTGGCCTTGGATGAGGATGTATTCGAGCGTGGGGAATTACCCCTTGTTTGCAATTTTCCGAACATATTTCCGAAGGAGTAACCCGATTTACCACCCGAGAGAGAAATCCAATTTACTATTGACTTACTTCTTGGTACCGCTCCTATTTCCATAGCTCCTTATCATTTTGCGCCTGCTGAATTGAGGGAATTGAAGACTTAGTTGCAAGAATTGGAAAGTTTGGGGTTTTTCCATCCGAGCACGTCAATGTGGGGAGCACCGGCCTTGTTTGCTCAAAAGAAAGATGGGTCACTTCGTCTATGTATCGATTGTCGTAAATTGAACCGTGTCACCATTAAGAACAAATACCCAATGCCTAGAATCGACGATTTGTTTGACCAACTTCGAGGCGCAACTTGTTTCTGTAAGATTGATTTGAGGTCCGGTTACCATCAATTGAGAGTTCGGAGGGAAGACATTCCTAAAACCACTTTTCGTACTCGATATGGCCACTATGAATTCGTTGTTATGCCCTTTGGATTGACAAATGCACCGGCGACTTTCATGGATCTAATGAACCGTATCTTTCATGCCTATCTTGATCGCTTCGTAGTTGTCTTTGTGGACGATATCCTTATCTATTCACCTTCGGAGGAGGAACACCAAACTCACCTTTCTATCATTCTAGAACACTTGAGAGAGCACCGTTTGTATGCCAAGCTTAGTAAATGTGAATTTTGGTTGTCTGAGGTCAAATTTTTTGGGTCACGTTGTATCGAAAGATGGGGTGTCCGATGATGCGAGAAAGATAAAGTCTGTGATGAATTGGCAACGACTGAAAAATGTATTTGAGATTCGTAGTTTCTTGGGCTTGGCCGGGTTCTACCGTCGTTTTGTCCTTGATTTCTCTCGCCTAGCGGCTCCGATGACTAGATTGACTCGTAAGGGAACTCGTTTTGTTTGGAGTGACGCGTGTGAGATGACCTTTGAGGAATTGAAGAGAAGGTTGACTACTACGCCGGTTTTGATCGTGCCTAAATGGGGAGTCGATTACTCTGTGTATTGTGACGCTTCGAAAGAGGGGTTAGGTTGCGTCTTGATGCAATTGGGGCGAGTGGTGGTGTACGGGTTGCAGCAACTGAAAACTCACGAGTAGAATTACCCTACCCATGACTTAGTACTTGCGACCGTTGTCTTTGCTTTGAAAAGTTGGCGTCATTACTTTTACAGTGAGAAGTTCTGAGTCTTTTCTGATCACAAGAGTCTAAAGTACTTGTTTTCTTAAAAAGAACTTAATCTACATCAACGCCGATGGATGGAACATCTAGAAGACTACGATTTTGAGTTACAATATCATCCGGGCAAGGCGAACGTGGTAGCAGACGCGTTAAGAAGAAAATCGACACACCTTGTGAGTTTAGCCATCCATGAGTGGAAAATGATGAACGATTTTGGCTCCTATTTTTTGCATTTCGAGGAAGATCGAGAGAGAGTCACTTTGTGCAATTTAACCGTTCAATCAACCTTGTCAACTCAAGTAATTGAGGCTCAACAACAAGATGAGGAAGCAGGGGAATTTCGCACCAAGTTTCTTAGTGGAAATGCTGGAGAAAGGTGGATGATTCACGTCGATCAAAGTTTGCGATACCAAGGAAAATTCTTCGTACCCATTTCGTGCCGGGAGAAAATTTTGAGGGAATTTCACCATTCACCGTTAGCCATGCATCTGGGAGGAACAAAAATGTATCACAAGTTGCATTGACAGTTTTAATTGGTGGCCAAGAATAAAGAGAGACGTCGTTATTTTCGTGTCCAAGTGCCTTACATGCCAACAAGTCAAAGCCGAGCATCAACGACCCGCGGGGGAGTTACAACCATTGCCAGTGGCCGAATGGAAATGAGAGAATGTGATTATGGATTTCATTACCGATTTACCGAGATCGCCAAGGGGGCATGATGCCATTTGGGTGATAGTCGATCGATTGACCAAGTCAGCACATTTCTTACTGATTCAGGTTACGGATTCGATTGATACGCTTAGTCGTTTATACATTCGCGAGATTATACGTCTTCATGGGATACCCGTTTCAATTGTGTCAGATCGAGATCCAAGGTTTACCGTGCATTTTTAGCAAAGTTTGCAGGCCGCTCTTGGCACCAATCTATTGTTTAGCATCGCGTATCATCCTCAAATGGATGGGCAATCCGAGAGAACAATCCAAATGCTAGAAGATATGCTTTGGGCTTGTGTTATGGATTTTCGGGGGAATTGGGAAGATCACCTACCGTTAGTTGAATTTGCGTACAACAATAGTTACCAATATAGCATCGAGATAGCGCCATATGAAGCTTTGTACAGGAGACTGTGTTGATCAGTCGTTAGTTGGACCGAGTTGGGCGAAGCTACATTGGTTGGGTCAGATTTGATCAAAGAAACCTTCGAGAGTATGAGAATGATTCGCCAACGACTTCTTGAGGCACAAAGGAGAACCACTGAGCAAGTCAAAGTGATTCGCCAACGATTGTTAACTGCGCAAAGTAGGCAAAAGAGTTATGCCGAACATCGTCGCTGACCATTATCGTTTAAAGTGGAGGATCATGTGTTCCTTAAGGTGTCACCGCATTGGGGGTTATCTCGTTTTGGGCAAAGGGGCAAGCTTTCACCACGTTTTATCGGACCGTTTGATATTATCGAGAAGATTGGGGAAGTCGTGTATCGATTGACCTTGCCACCGAAGCTATCGGGCATTCATGATATATTTCATATATCAATGTTGCAAAAGTACGAGCCGGATCCATCACACATTCTAGAGTGGTCCGAACTAGAGTTAGAAGCCAATGCATCTTATAAGGAGGAGCCAATACGTATCCTAGATTCGCGCGAGCAAGTTTTGAGGGGTAAGACCATTCCATTAGTGCGAGTTCTATGGGGTAATCTTGGAAAGGAGGAGTCAACGTGGGAAAGGGAAAACAAACTTAGAGAGAAGTACCCACATTTATTTCCGAACTAATCAATGTGAGTCTCGAAATTTCAACCTTATGAATTTTAACTTGTTATTCGGTAGTATGTGTTATGACATAAGCATGTTTACTTGATGCATGATCTTATTTGATTTGGATTGTAAATTTCAGGATGAAATTTCTTTAAGGATAGATTGTAGAGACTCGAAAAATTTTAATTATTGAAATGTTTATTAAATGACTAATTGAGAAAGTATGGTTTATTTGGTGGTTAATTAGATTGGAGATTGAAATGAAAGAATAGAAGATTGAGGGAATGTGGGTGTAATATCTAGATATAGGGGTATAAAAGGGGAGTGTGTGGTGTAGGAGATCATTTATCTCCCCTTGTATCTCTCTCATTCGTCCCTCCCTCCCTCTCTCTCATCCAATCCTCTCTCTTTCTCTCTCTCTCTCTCTCTTACTCTCTCTCACAAAACTCCACCTTATACCTCCAAAACTTCAAAGATCAACCTCCCTCAAGCTTTCCGATCGTGTCTTTGAGTTCAAAATTTCGTGGGTCAAGCTTGCAGAGAAGATTTTGGTTGATTTCAAAAAGTTCGGAGCTAGGCCTCGTTCAAATCTCTTGGGTTTCGCTCCTTGACTTAAGGTAGGGATTTCTTTGCCTTCTTTATGTGTTTCTGGACAGCTTATGTTGTATCGATACAACTTTAAAGTGTATCGATACCAGGACCCTTAAGTCCTGTTTTGCTCTGGCTGCTCCCGCGTCGATTGTTTTGAACCCTGAACACTTCTAACACATTTTTTACACCTCCTAACCTATCTCAAGTGTGCTCAATTGATTCCCTATGATTAATCGATGATATCCTTGTCCCATTGGCCTCCCCGTTAGTAAGGATCGAATAGAAGATTACTTGATTAAAACCGTATCAAAATGCATTTTATCGATTGTTGATTACTTGGAAATGTTTGTAGCATAAATGTGACATTGTTGGCATATCGCATGGTGGCTCATGTATGAGTATGATCATGGGGAAGTCTTGACTTGCATATAGGGTGAGGAAGTAGTTGTTTTGGGTTAGAGATTAGTTTAGGAAGTCTCGTAACGCAAGGGGTGGTAATACGGAGACTCAAGTGGGACTCGTAACGCAAGGGGTGGTAATACGGTGATCCAAGTGGTTAGGGTTCACCGTAACGCAAGGGATGGTAATACGGTAACTCTCGTGGTGCTATACTGTAACGCAAAGGGTGAAAATACAAATAGTGGAGATTGGTGATAATGAGTTGAGCCAAGGTCATTAGAGTTGTTATTGTCTTGTGTACTATGAGGCATATTGTGATGATTGCTTGTCTTAGAACGATCGTATTGAAATGTTGGCATACTCATGAGCGGTTACTATCCATCGACTAAGCTATATTTCTAGTCTTCATCTTCCTCGCACTTGTCATCATATTTACACATAGAATTGTTAAAGATTTTCCTATTGGGCTAGGGTAGCTCAACCCAATCTTTCTTTTCAGATTCAAATGCTGGACCATAGCTTGCATGTATCATGTGCTTGGAAGTGAAAGACTTTTTGGAAGCTAACATCATTAGTTACTTAATCATCTTTGTAATTGACTTCCTTTTGATAAAGATAGGTTTGTAACTATTCATTCAAGAATTGCTTTTGGCTAAATAGTTTGTAACTAAAGAACTTGTCTGTATCTGTACTTAAGCTTAAATTGTGGCCAGTGTACTAATGTTGTATATTCTTAAATTTGGAGACTTGTTTGTAAAGTTAAACAGATGGGAACTCTTTTAGGTAATATATATGATATGTGAGTATCTTTTGTTAAAATGGAATATTTATTTATGTTGAAAATCGAGGGCGTGACAAAAGATAACTAAGTTATGTACTCGGATATCCTATCCGCGATCATAAGTTCGGATAAAATTTCACCGAATGCGCACGCGAGCACATTCTAGCCTGGGTTGTGACACAAGCACAATACCTCCCTTATGACCCGTCCCAACATCCGAGAGTCGATCAGCACCATGCCGTACCCAAGGTTTCGTAAACCAACAATTCCACCAAAATAACCACCAATCATTCTCCAACCACACTTCCATGGGTTCCAAATCCGGATCGCCCATAATCCAAAATCACAACCTCTCACATTATTCCATTTTCCATTAATCATATTTTCACGTCTAAGGTGATAAATCTTTACATCACAACCAACCCCGGGAACCTATTTGTCCAATCTACAAACACAGTATAATATCACATGATTTAACATTCCAACTAAAAATACTAACATATAAGCATGCGATAAAACTAATCATGTGATCAAAACTAATTAAGTGATTCCTTTTATTTTCTCTTTTCTTTTTCAAAACTAAAATCCACATTTACCCTTAATCATCTCGGGTGTTGACGATATCAAAATAATTCATATTTGTAACCAAACTAGGATCGCCTCAAAACTAATAAATGTTGGGACTTATGATACTAGATTCTAATAAACCAGGATTGAATCTATAAACTAATCAAACTCGAGGGTTAAACTATAATTATCCTAAAACCCATTTTCAATTTCTAGTGACTATTTTCAACGGAAAAACCATGGGTTTCGGTTGGACTCGACCGGCGACGTTGGGTTCGATTATTTTCACATCGAAGCTCTAAAATCATCTTATAAACACGATATATACGTAAGGAGGTGAGCTCTGAACTACCTCTTGTCCGGGAAACGAGATTCGAAAAGATTTCAGTGGCAGCCGGAGTGGCATGGAGCTCACCTGGTGATGACTCGATGGTGGCGGCTCCGGGCTGATTTTCATGGCTGCGTTTGGAGCTGGAACAAGGCTGGAACGGGGCCGACTTGCAACTGGTTTGGGGCGGCAGAGGGAGTGATGTGGTCAAACTTCAATATGAGAGGGTTTTAGGGAGTTGAAACGCAGCAAGTTTCAGGGGTGGGAACAGCTATTTTTGAAGTTGTTTGGCAGCTGGTCCAATGGTGGTGAGTAGATTTTCGAATAGTTGAGTGATGGAGGCGAAAAAGATGACAAGGTGCAATGCTTCCTCACTTCCCTTCTCAGCCGAAAATGAAAATGGGAAAAGGAAGAAAAGTTGAAGTTTGAATGGCGAAGAACAAAGTCCATTACTCTCCCTCTCTCTGCCGTTGAGAATGGAAAGAAAAGAAGAGTTTTATTAGTAGAGGTTTGAAGAGGATGGACCAATGGTTAAAAAAAAAGATATGTTAGTAGGTTAGAACCCTAGAATAGGTGTGTTGTCAATAAGAGAGGGTTTTAGGGAGAAAAGGGCTAGGAAGGTGAAAGGCTTGTGTGCGGAGGGAGTGATGTGGTCAGAAAAGATGGCAGAATGGGGTGAATTGTCTGTCAAAAATTGAGAAGGAAGGGATGGTGATGTGATAGCTTGTGTGTGAGAGTGGTATTCTAGTTATATTGTAATTGGTTCAATTACAAATTCAACATCTAGTCACACCACAAGGATCTAGTTACAAATACAAAGTCTCAATCAAAATTAGTCACAATATGTCTAGATATATAATCACGTGATTAGGTGCCAAGTTATATTATGATGGAGTTAAACATAAGCATATTTATGACAACAAATATATATGGGTCCTTCTATAATCAACCCATTGGGTTGATAATAATACCTATTATTTTATAATATAAATCCACATGTCACCAAAGTAAGAAAGTTGGACAGGAACTAAAAGCCATTTTGTTCCATAAATGTCAGATGTACTTTTTATTTTACTTAAATGTCAACTTTACCCTTATTTGTTCACGTTTACTTTTTGTTGTTGCAAGTCCACGGCAACGGCAACCTTTTTTTTTTTTTTTAATATTCACGGCTACTTTTTGCTTTTTTATTTTTTTATTTTTATAACTCATGTGTCCATATTATCTTACGCGCACTTCAACTAATCATGGAGGCTTAATTCCACCGCCCTATATGAACTAACCACAAAAAAATTAATAGCACTTGTGAGGTTTCAAGCCTGATACCTTTGAAAGAAGCAAACCCTAAGTCTCAGACTTTACCCATTAGGCCAACCCTTGAGGTTTTCTTTTATTCTTTATTTTTCTTTGTATTTATTGACTTCCTTTTGCCCTTAAGAGTGATTTTTTCGAAACTAATCACAAAATGCATAAAATTCACCAAAAATCTTATACTAAACTATTCAAGGCTTTAAATCCATACAAAAATCGCACATTTCCAACATCAATAGCAAGGCACATACAAATATAAAATGCAAATTATAATCAAATTCAACTTACAATTGGGTATCCAAAATAACCATCAATCTACATAAACAGTTTACCTTTCTTTACAAAATTACTTCCCAACTATCCATATTACTACTATTTGTGCAAAAATCTACAACTTGAGTTGGGATCTATGGAAACAAAATAAAGTTAATCCCCAAATAGCCATGTTCCTGCCATCATTTTGTGCAAAAGTCTTTCAAATTGAACTGAGATCTTCAAAAACAAAATAAATGTAGATCCCAACAACTTTCATATCTACGGTCCTGCATGAAGAAAAAAAAAACATGATGCGCATTTTTACCTTAATCAAATATGCATTTTTATCTTATCAAATCTGCATAACTAATCAAGATAATTAAGCTCAAGCCAAAGCCAAAAGGTTATGGACATTACCTAATATTTCAGAGAAAAGATTGGATTCAAGCCAATGTCGCTACTTGAAGTTTTCTTTTTCTTTTTCTGTGAACCGTTGACAAAACCAATATTTTCCTTCTCCGGATATGTCGTAATATTATGGCCAACTTTCTTGCAAAATTGTTTGTCTATTTTACTTATAGTCGACTAATCGACTAAGGATTGTTGAGTGTACTAGAAATGTGGGTGTTTGTGGTAGTGGAGTTTGGTTCCTTGCCGTATTTCAGGACTTCTCTGGAAGCAAACTTAATGAAGTGAATGGAGATGAAAGAAGAACAACAAAATGGACTTTATTATTCCTCGATGTAGAAGTCAATCGACTATGAGAACACAATCGAACGGACAGTTACGTTACAAGCTACTCCTAGAGCAAGAAATGTAAAGTACAGATAAAAGTAGAAGCCTTTGGGCGATTGATTGGGGGGTTCTAAATATCTTCTTTTCTTGTATTTATAGGCTGTCGTCGACTTGAAATTCAAACTATATGGAATTCCCTCCTACGATTTGAATTAAGTGGCTCCATGCTCCCTATTCTTGCTCCACTATCTGCACGAGGCGGTTGCTTCTCCATGATCTCACATGTTCCCAACGTTGTAATTACTTCAACTGCCTGCTCGCATTAACTGCCTTGCTCACGATCTGTATGTGATGCATATTCTGACACGTGTTCAGTCGAATATCAACCGTTGATCAGTCCATTTTCCTTAACAGGCTTCACATTGCATTTTATTAATTAGTCTAAAACGTGTTGACACGTGTAACATTTTGACCCAATCGATCATATTAGACTAAAAACTAAATTATGGTGTAAACAATGCCCCCCTATTTACCTGAGTTAAATATTAACTTTGGTAAATATTTCTCTTAGTAACTTACCACCTATATAAGGCAGAGCACTTCAAAATTTTAGGGCACGAATCGTGCTTCTTCCTGCAAAAACTTTGAAACAGTTCTCAAACCCTAAAATAGCTCTTGAACCCAAATGGCACTGAAATCCAAACTACAGATTGCCAATGACCCAGTTGAAGATCCGGCCACCGAGTCAGTGACGGAGGATTCCTTCCGATTCCCCGAGTCGTACCGAAATGGGATTGATCAGAACACTCAAATCCTGATTCCTGATGATAACGTCAGTTCTCACTGTATATTGGGCCCGGTCTTTTCATCAGCTCTTCCGGATGGCTTTCCAGAAGTTTACCCAGCGGGGGAACGTGATCCACTCCTCCTACAGCTTCCATCGCTGGAATGGTCAGGCTGGGGTAAGAACACCTGCCTTCGTTCTTGGCCTTACACCGTCGAAATGGGATGGGTAGATTGGGTAAGGCGTACGATGAAGTTTCTTTTCGAGGACTGGAAAACAATGGGGATCCGTGAGACAATCGAGCTCTCACAATTCCCCTTAGACATGAATCCTGAACTCTTAGCTGTTGCAGCTTGTTTCTGGTCCAAATCATCCAATACCCTAGTTCTACATTGTGGCTTACTGTCTCTGACAGTCTTGGATATTTCTCATTTGACTGGCCTTCCTTCCTTAAGCCGTGAGGTAAATGCCCTACTTTCTCCTGATCCATATGATCCCCCATTCATTGTTCCATCATTTGGGGTTAATTTCTCGAAATGGCTTAAGATTCACTTCAAAGCCAAAGCATCTGGACCCTGCTTTCATGAGAAGGTTGCATTTTACCTTTTTTGGATTTGTCGATTTCTTATGGCAGTTCCTGGGCTTAGGGTTACCAAAGAATACCTTAACTTGGCTGTCTGTATGGCCCAAGTAAAGAGGTTAGCCCTTGCCCCCTTTGTTCTAGGATCCTTGTATAAGGGCCTTTTTACTTTTGTTGATAAAAAGATAGCAGATTCTTGTGGTGGTCCCTTTTGGATCTTTCAAGCTTGGTTATATGCATACTTTCCTCAACTAAAACCTAAGCTGGAGAATCCTCTTCGATCAGATGAGGCATTGCAAACATGCCGTAGTTATGCTGAACATCTTTTAGGTTTCCAGACTCAAACAGAGGAATCCTCTTTCCAAAGGTATTTCACCTTTTTTTATGAAAATAACAAAAAGAATTGGCCTATGTTCTGTCCATTCGATAAATTTGAATTCACATCTGAAAGATTAAGGCCATGCTTTGAGGACATTCCACCAGCCTCTCCTCAACTTGTAGAGAAAATGACTCAGTCCAAACGGTTATTCTGAGCCAGCGTCCTTCTTCCAAGACTCATCCCAGTTGGCTTTGTCCTAAATAACACTCCTTTTGGGAATTGTGGTTTTGAGAATTATTCTCCGTGTCAATATGCTAGACAATTTGGCCTTGCACAAGGCATTCTAATGCCTTTTGTTCACCCAAACATTGCTGAGATGGCTTCAAGTAGGCCAACAATTAAGGCCAAAGACTCGCAAATGATATCCCTGATGGTCAGCAACTTTCAACATCGTGTAAAAGCCTTCCAGTTTGTTGATTTCAAGACTAATAATGTAACCCTGCCTGCTTTTGATGAATGGTGGTCGACTATGAGAGCCCTTTATTTCAATGCTCCACTTTCAGACTGCCTATACAGGCTTGACCCTGAATACAAATTCCTTCAGGATAAGGCTGGTAAGCTCAGCTATTCATTGGTTTTTAATTCAATTAGTCATGCTTCTATTAATCATTATGATATTGTTTCCTTAACAGAGGTAACAGCTCGACTGCCTGATGAACCTTCCAAGGCCATTGTGCCTCATGCAGGAGCAGTTCCCATATCCTCTGTGCCCAGTGAGAACACCAGGAAAAGGAAAGCTGAATCGATCAAGGACTCTGAAACCAGGCCACGGACGCGGACTCTCAAGATCACATCAGGTGTGAGCCAAAAGGTTTCTAAAAGTCCTTCCACTGGTAGACCTAAAAGACAGGTTAGTGAAGTATCTACCCCCACAAAACAACCAACAAGAGAACTCACCAAGAAGCAAAGTTCAAGTGACAAAGGGTTGGCTTTGAGGGTACACTCTTATCTTTTCTTTTCCCTTATTGATTTCATTTTTTTCAAAAGTCTTTCTATTCTCACTTTCTCATTTTGTCTTTTACAGAAAGGCAAAGGGACCAAAATTGTAGATGCCTTTGAAGAGGAAGAGGAAAATTCCTCAAAATCCTCACAAATCCAAAAATCCTCCTTTTCAGTAGGAGAGACAGCTGATACTGAATTGGCAATCGATCAATATGAGTCTACAGCAATATCAGATCCTTTGGATCAAGCCGATTGGTTGCCAGGGTTAAAAGAACAACTGCTATACCAAGAAAACCCTTTACTGCAGGATGACAGTCCTTTTGTGCAAGTTGATGAGGGTTCGGTCCTGATGCCAAATGGTGCTAAGCTTGGTGCACAAGCCATTCAACAACTTGATGTCACAACAAATCAATCTGCATCAGACTCAGCCAAAGCTGTGCCAGGGAAGAATGTCATTGTTGCTCCAATTCCACAACAAATTCAGAAGATTGACCTGAATCAACAGGGTGATAGTAGGGAGGAATTAGCTTCTCCTCGGATGGCGGATGTGCCTTCTCTAGAGGCTCCACCAGCAACAAATGAAAAGGAAATGGAAAAGAAGGGACCAACAGAGGATCCTGTTCAGATTGCCCCTATTGCCCAAACCAGTCCTAATCAAGGAGGTGGACAAGGTGCAGAGGATGTGGCCTCTAGCCCTTCTGGTAATCCCTCTGGGAACCAAGTCCTATTACCAACAGGTGTGATCCCTGCAAGCATTTCGAAGGTCCTTGCCTTAACCACATCTCCTCGTTCGGTAAACAAGACTGCAACAAATCCTGTGGGTGTTGAGGATTCTGCTCATGTCAAGTCTTCAAGTGATTCTTTGGACCATCTGATGGAGGAGATAGAATCGACTTCTCAAGTCTTTCGATCCCTCACTGAAGTTTCAGAATCCAGTAGTTCTTTCTTCTTCCTTCAATTCAGTGCAGAGACCCAGAAAGAAATCCAAGTCTTCTTTGACTTCCTAAAACTTCCTTTTGAGGAATTGATGACAGTGAAGTCCACAGAATTTAGTGCCTGTGTTGAATCCCTGTCTCAAAGGCATGTTTTCCCCCTCAGAGAACAAATCATCTTGGAAAACTATGCATCATCCTTGGGTGACAACATTAGCCTCTTCCGATATTACCAGCAAGAAATAAGTCAAAAGCAGGATTTGATTGGTAACCTTTCCAACTTGACAGTAAAGTTATCGAATATGCACGCTGATGCATCGACTTTGAAGTCGAGACTTATGGCTATTGATCAAGAAGAAAAGGAATTGTTACATCGATTGGGTCAACTACAGACTGAAAAGGGAAATCTTCTGGTAACGGCGAGCCAACTTGACAAAGACTTCAAACACTTAGCAGAGGAAGGCAAAGGAGTCTCAGTTCATGTCTCTGCTGCCCGTGAGGATTTGCAGAGAAACAGAGTTAAATGTGATGAACTTGTAGTTAAATGGGAGGCTTTTAAGTCTTCCTTTCTTCATGAGTGACTTTAGTTTTACAGTCAATCGACTAATCTTGTCAGTACAAAAACTATAAGTGCTTTTTGTTCGTTGTTTGTTTTTTACCTATCAGCAGGTGGTATGCCAAAATTGTGAACGACAATTAGAATGAGTGTTAGGCCTTCCATGGCCCTGAATGGCAATTGGTATGAGCGTTGGGCCTTCCATGGCCCTTTCCGTACTCCTTGTTTGGGACAATTTTCCTTTAACCTTTATAAATATTTGAGTCAAGGAATACACTCACATGTTTGAATAAAGACCAAATTCACATAAATGCCCAAACTAAGGAATAAACTCCACATAATTGGTTAACACCTTGCTTTACTCACGTGATGCCACAGGATCAAAACCCGGGATCCCTATATATCCGGATCGTGGGTGCCTATAATTATGGCAATACTACGTCATGATCATGATGACGCTTCCCCTCTACTTTAGGGAATACGCACAGTAATTACTGACGGTTAAGTACAACAAATGATGCCGTGCTGCAGTAATTCAGCCGCCTTACTTTGGGAAACGACCATTGAGAACCCACTAACCCTATCGGTTGTCACGTCTCTTAATTTTACCTCGGGATAACTGTCCACGACTCACGTCTTTAGATCTTCCTTGGTCTATAAATATCAATACTGAGTAGAAGCCCAAGCACTTGTGTTTCTACACTATGGCCGCCAATATCTCTTCTACTCTTCTTTCCACACAAATCACTTCCGCTCACATCAAGCAACTGGCCACTGAGCTTTCTTGGGCACCCATGGAAGATCATAATGAGTGCAAACGGAGGATTCAAGCTATCCACGATCGAGTGGAGGGCATGGCGCTTCGACTGGAAAAGATGGAGTCCGCCCTCAAACTTGCGGTGGCCAACTGGGACACCATAGACTACAAGCCTCCTCTGATCGATCCTGCTGACATCAGGTCCTCCATGGCTGGCACCTCTGGTCAGTGGAAAGAATGGCCTAAAGAATAGGCCTTCTTTTGTGGGGGAGTCCTGGTGTGTTTTTTTTTGTTAGATCTCACTTGGGATCTTTTCGCTTTGTAGGTTGTTTTTCTTTTGGGTTCTCGCTTTGAGTTCCCTTTTTGTTTTGTTAGATCCTTCTTGGGATCTTTTGTTTTGTTTCTTTTTGTTAGATCCTTCTTGGGATCTTTTGCTTTTGTTTGAACTGCCTTTTGTAATGCTGGCCTACTCATGGGCAGCCTCTGACTATGGAATGAAAAGTTCGTTTTAACTCATGCTCTTCCACATAGACGAAAAGTAATGTTTCAAATATTTACCATTAATGGTTCTTTCGTGAAGAACCCCCTCGATTGATGTCAAATGATATGCACCCCCTCGTAAGATTTGAGCAATACGGAAAGGACCTTCCCAATTTGGAGACCATTTCCCAAATTTCCCTTTTTTCTTTCTTGAATCGATTGGGAGGATTGTTTTCCAAACTAAGTCCCCGACTGCAAAAGATTTTTGTTTTACTCTTTTGTTGTAAGCCCTTTCTACTCTTTTCTTTTGGGCTTGAATTTGGTTCAGGGCATGTAACCTTTTTTCTTCCAGCCCATCGATGTCCAAAAACATTCCTTCTTCGTATTGCAAGCCTGGGTCATAATGACGTGCCACCCTTAAAGATTGAACATTGATTTCGACTGGCAATACTGCTGCATGTCCATAAACTAATTCGAACGGTGTTACCCTAGTACTCTCCCTTTGTGATGTTCTATATGCCCATAAAACTCTGGGCAACAGATCATGCCACTCTCTTGGGTTATCATCGATTACCTTTGCCAAGGTATTCTTTATAATTTTATTAGTCGATTCGAATTGCCCGTTAGCTTGGGCATAATATGGAGTAGAATTCAAAATCCGTATCCCATATTTTTGTGCATACATGACAACTTCTCTACCATTGAATACAGACGCCTGATCAACAGTAATGGTTTCAAGAATTCCAAATCTACATAAAAGATATTCCTCAATAAAATCAATCACTTGTTTCTGTGAAACACCTTTCAAAGGTATTGCTTCTGTCCATTTTGTAAAATAATCAGTTGCCACTACAACAAATTGGTGCTGTAACGAAGATGCTGGGTGGATTTCTCCTATCATATCGATTGCCCAACCTCTGAACGGCTAAGGTTTAACAATCGATTGCAATTGATGAGCAGGTATCCTTTGGATTGGTCCATGCTTTTGACATTGTTGGCAACCTTTAGCATACTGAATGCAATCAGCTCGGATGTTTGGCCAATAATACCCGTGTCTTTTAATTAACCATCTCATTTTATCACCAGCTTGATGGGCACCGCAGGTTCCTTCATGGATCTCTCCCATGATTCTCATTGATTGGTCCTTGTCAACACACAACAATAGTAGACCATCAGAAGTTCTTCTATACAAATCCTGCTCTAGTAAAACATAATTGATGGACCTGCATTTGACAGTCCTTTCTACCTTTTCATTAGGATTTAGAAGGTAATTCTTTATTGGAATCATCCAATCATCAGAAATATCGATTACAAACACATCCAATCGATCTTTTTCCCTCTCCAATGAGAAGGGTAAATATCTTTTTTGGATTCTAATTACTTTCTCCGTGTTCCCTTTAGGAATCTTAACTCCGGAAGCTGCTTGAGCCATTTGATTGGCCTCACTATTTTGAAGTCTCAAGATGTGCTGAAAACATATCTCATCAAAGTTTTGAGCAAGGCATTGAACCTTTTCCAGCTGCAGGCTCAATAAGGGGTGATTGCACTTATAATGTCCTGTAACTTGTCGAATGACCAATTATGAATCCCCAGAAACTTTCAAACATCGTATACTCAAATCTTTTGCTATTTCCAAGCCTATGATTAAGGCCTCATACTCTGCTTGATTATTTGTTAGAATCCTACTTTCATCGAGTTGGAAAGAAAATTGGAACATTTCTCCTTTTGGAGATGTCAAAACAACACCTGCCCCAACTCCATTGTCTGTTTTTGAACCATCAAAAGACAATTGCCAAGGTCTAAGCTCCAAAAAATGCACCTCAAAGGTGTCCTCTTCCAAAGGTAGATTTGGATGCTCAGATAAGAAGTCTGCCAAAGCTTGTCCTTTTACTGCCTTTTGAGGCACGTATTCAAAGTCATACTCAATTAGGGCTAAAATCCATTTCCCCTGTCTCCCTCTCAAAATGGGTCTAGACAAGATATACTTTATTATATCTGTTTGGGAAATGATCATTACTCTAGCCGGCAAAAGGTAATGCCTTAATTTAATTGCTGAAAAATATAATGCCAAACAAATCTTTTCAACACATGAATACCTACCTTCACAATCATTTAACCTGCTGCTTAGGTAGTAAATTGATTGCTCTCGGCCTTGTTCATTATCCTGGGCTAACAGACTTGCAATCGAATGGTGTGTTGCTGATATATACAGCTTCAATGGTTTTCCATTTATTGGAGGCATCAGAACAGGAGGTGTCACCAATGATTGTTTTAAAGCATCAAAAGCTTTCTGATGCTCTTGTTCCCATTTGAAATCCTTCTCTGACTTCAATTTTAATAATGGGGAGAATGCCATTGTCTCTCCAGATAGATTGGCAATAAATCTTCGAAGGAAATTAATCTTTCCCAAGAACTATTGAAGCTCTTCTTTATTGGTTGGTGCTTGTGCTTTCAAGATAGCATCAGTCTTAGTTTTATCAATCTCAATCCCTTTTTGATGCACCAAGAATCCCAAAAAGTTTCCTGCTGTAACACCAAACGCACATTTCAAAGGATTCATTTTTAAATTGTAACGCCTCATCCTTTCCAGAGTCTGTTCAAGATGATGTAAGTGCTCGTCAACTGAATTTGATTTTACAACCACATCATCTATATAAACTTCCAAGAATTTATGTAGAAAATCATGGAAAATCAAAGTCATAACTCTTTGATAGGTTGCTCCTGTGTTTTTCAATCCGAAAGCCATAACCACCCATTCGAACGTCCCTATGTATCCAGGACATCTAAATGCTATTTTATGTGTATCTTCTTTAGCTATATATATTTGATTATAACCAGCATTACCATCCATGAAGGACAGCATTTGGTACCCTACTGTTGCATCGACTAGTAAATCAGCAACAGGCATTGGATATTCATCCTTTGGTGATGCAGTATTAAGATCTCTAAAATCAACGCAAACTCTAACTTTTCCATTCTTCTTTAATACTGGGACAACATTTGAGACCCATTCAACATATTTGACCGGTCGAATGAACTTTGCCTCAAATAAACGTTCCATTTCTTTTTTGACTTGAGGAAGGACGTCATCCTTCATTCTCCTAGGTGCCTGTTTAAAAGGTACATAGTTCTCTTTTATAGGTATTTTGTGCTCAACTAAAGATCTATCTAAACCTGGCATTTCATCATAACTCCAAGCAAAACAATCTTTAAATTTACACAACAAGTACTTAAACTTTTCCTTTATTTCATCAGGCAAAGTAGCATTTACATATGTGATCTTAGGATCTTCTGGAGTTCCCAAGTTGACTTCTTCCGTGGGATCCTCTACCTGGGCCCCATCATCATCTAGCTTAGCCGGTGCTGGTTTCAAGTCTGCTAAACCTAACTCTTTCATGTTTAGTGGGCTATCATCAAAAACACATTCAGCCCAATTACAAGAAATAGGCTCATCTGCTTGCAACTTTCTGTCAACAAGAAAAGAAAATAACCTCTTAAAAGTGGCTTTCACAGTAGCCAACTCTTCACTTCCTATGTTCAATAGGTTTCTAAACATTAAAAACTTGTTGATCAATTTTGGCAGGCCTTGATATAATATTAGGCCTGATGAAATCCTTGCTCAGCTCCTGGAACCCTTCCTTAATGTATGTGAGGAATTGGCTCTCAGTTACCCCAACTTGATTAGATCTGACTTCTGAGTCTTCTATTCTTGTTGGCCACAAATGTTCGTTGTAGAGATCTGCTTCTACGTTGTTAGTCTCTGCTTTGAATGGATGTTGGTCTGCCCAAAAGACCTCCATTCCCGCTGCTTCTTCTTGCTTGAGAAAGATCAAGGCCTGATGCAAAGAAGATGGCACACAACTATTTGTATGGATCCAATCTCTGCCTAGTAAGGCATTGTAATTAGATGAAGAATCGATTACAAAAAATGTTGCATTCATCCTCCTACTCCCAATTTGCAGTTGTAAAGATATGACCCCCTTAGCAGGAGAACATCCTCCAACGAAATTGCCAACTGTAACTTCTGTTGGGATCAGATCATCATTGGTTTTGTTCAAAACTTTCAGCATTCTAGAAGGTAAAATATTGACTACTGCCCCATTGTCGACCAACACTTTTGAGATAGGCTAGCCATTCATATGCAGTTTAATATACAGTGGTCTTAAATGCCTTATTGAGGCATCATCAGGTGTTCTAAGAACTACAACACTGTTTCCGTGTCCATCCGTCTCAACATTAATGGGCTGTGACTGAGGATGCTTCTCTTTATCCATTATTTTTACAATCGATTGGGTGTTATCTTCAACATCACCTGCCAAATTCATAGGCTGATTTGGTTTTGCCTTGAACTGCTTTGGCAGAACTAAAATCATATTACACTGGTAGTTTATAGGTACTGACCCGAATTGGATTGCGGCCAGACTTTCTCCAAATGTTGCAGATCTCTGTGGAGATGGTGAAGCATCTTTGATCAGGTCTTCCTGTTCTGACCCTTCGTCAAAGAGATCATCATCATCTGCTTCCATGAGTTTCTGGAATTCCTCCATCTTCTTCTTTAAGCTCTGCTTCAATTCTTTTTACCCTTCAGTTGGGCAGTCGACTGAGGAGGATCTGCAGCATTACTTTCTTGCCCCCTATGCTTGAGAATTGTCTGCTTTGGGCCACTGGTTTCTCCTTGTTCTCGGGTCCATACCACGTTTGAAACCTTTGATGGTTCCAATCTCTCTCTTGGTTCGAACACATGATCCCACGGGTCACCATAAGCCCTGGCTGCAAATTTTCTTTGAAGCCTTCTCTTCTGTGAACTGGATACCTTAGTATACCAACCCTCTACTGGAAACTTTAGGTGATTAAGTGTACTCCAATCCTCATGATCATTATTGGGTGGCATTACCATCCTAGGTTGGTGCCATCCGCGTCCATAAGGTCCTCCACCTCGTGGTCCAGTACCTCTTCTGAAACCAACACCCCTTTGGCTAGGGTATCTCCCTCGATTGGGAAATTGGTACCCCGCTGCTTCAAGATCTTGGCAAGAAGGCACCCCAGGCCTTGCAGGCACGACTGGATGTCCCCTGAATAAGAATAGTCCATCATCTGGCCCATAGCAATGCTCTGACTCTATTCTGTTAAAAAGCCCTGGATCTATGCCTTCATAAATCAGTTTGGCTCCAACATATATTTGAAGATTGTTTCCCCCCATTGTGTTGAACCTCAGTCTGGACTTGGAGAATGCACTTTTCTGATCCTTTTCTGCTATAATTGCTTCTCCATACTGGACTTCATGTCCACACCTGATACAGAGGTAATCGTTTGGGAATCTGGAGGTATGAGACTTTGCTGACTCTTCTTCAGTCTGCATTTGATCCTCATCTCCTTGCTTTTGTTTCGTAATATTGGAACCCAGCCTTTTGGCTAGGCCGATCGTCACCATGTTCACTTCAATCTTGGGAAAAGGATTGGATTCGATTCCCATTGGATCCTTGTCACCTTTAGCATACTGCAACAACCCTTTCTGGATCAAATCCTGTACACAATTCCGAAATGTGACACAGTTGTTAGTATTATGCCTAAATGAATTGTGCCATTTATAATATTCTTTCCCTTTTCTATCTTTATCAGAAGGAATAATATGCCCAGGACTCAAAGTAATAAACTTTTGTTTCAACAGTTCATCAAATATTTGGTCAGCTTGTGCTAAATCAAATGAATATTGTCTATAATTTGCTTGCCCCCCACGCCTATTGGGTTGAGATGAAGGCATATTCATTGGTTTTTCTGTTTTAACCAGAGTGTCACAAATTATAGGGGTCTTTCCGACAACTTGTGCTACATCTATCTCAATATCACCTTCCACATCTTGGTAATATGTTCCTAGAGACGTATTTCTCAATTGCTCTTCTTCCTGTAGAATAGCTTCAAATTGAGATGCCCTCATAGAAAGCTCAAACAGATCTTTGAAATTAGATCCATTAAACTCGAGACCATCCTGAGCTATTCGAACTATCTCGGTCTCTGGCACATTACAATGACATTGGTTTCTTAATCTCTTAAACCTAGTTAAGAACTGTTCTGCTGTCTCATTTGGCTTCTGCTTTAACTTAGCCAAGTCGGCAATTGAAACCTCTGGTTCATGCCTGAAATATTGAGCATGAAATTGTTCTTCCATATCTTGCCATGTATGGATAGAATTTGCAGGTAAGCTTATGAACCATGTGAATGCTGTTTTAGTTACTGAATGTGGGAACAATTTCAACTTAAAAACATCATCAGAGCCGAGTTCTCCTAATTGTAGGCAAAACCGACCTACATGTTCGATCCTTGACTGATTTTCTATACCACTAAAAAGTGAAAGCTTAGGCAATTTCCACCCCCTTGGCAAAGGAACATTGTCAACCCAATGTGGGTAAGGCTTTCTAAACATGGGTTTTTCTACCCTGCGTAGCCCTGGTCCGTACACATCTTGGATGACTTCTAATATTTGTGCCCTATTAATATTCATGGGATCTGGGGCTCTAAGAACGTTTGGTACGTGAGGTTGTGCAAGAGGGACATTCTGACCGTTCCCATTGCCAATATTTGGCATATTGTGAACGTACTGACCACCATTTCCATTATTTGACCCTACTGGTATAGTATGATATGTATAACTGCCATGATTTGGCAAAGTTTGTGCAGTGCTATATATGTGTTGACCATTATTCATGACATGGACTCCTGTGAAACCAGTCTGAGGACTTTGACTAGGATTTAAACCATTATTTTGACCATTTCCACTACTGTTTCCAACTTCATATATAGATGGGACATTCTGATAAAAACTAGTTGGCTTGATTGTGGATCGTAGAGCAGTTGAACCTACAAACGGTCGACTGTGCACATTCATATTTGAATCAAATGCTGGGTTTGAGTATACCTGCTGAGGTGCCTATCTAGGCAAATCGCCAGATTGTAACTGTTCATGGACTACACCATGTGCATCAACATCTATGACGGATGGGGGCGTAACTACCCTTCTCATTAGGGTAATCAATTCCTGTGCCGCTTCGTCTTCTGGGTTAGACAAAACCTATGCCAACTGCCTGGAAAGGCTCTGTATATCTGTCGGTGTGTTCAAGCCATTTCCTTGGCTATTTTCTGGCATCCTTTGTTCAGGATGCGTCACGTTGTTTTGGGTTTCCAGGCCTTCATTCTGAGGCTCTGTGGGTCGGTCGCCTTGTTTTCTTGTTGCTGGTGCCATTACTTCCAAATTAGTAAGGGCCCTCCTTCTAGCGCCAAAATTGTTTGTCTATTTTACTTATAGTCGACTAATCGACTAAGGATTGTTGAGTGTACTGGAAATGTGGGTGTTTGTGGTGGTGGAGTTTGGTTCCTTGCCGTATTTCAGGACTTCTCTGGAAGCAAACTTAATGAAGTGAATGTAGATGAAAGAAGAACAACAAAATGGACTTTATTATTCCTCGATGTAGAAGTCAATCGACTATGAGAACACAATCGAACGGACAGTTACGTTACAAGCTACTCCTAGAGCAAGAAATGTAAAGTACAGATAAAAGTAGAAGCCTTTGGGCGATTGATTGGGGGGTTCTAAATATCTTCTTTTCTTGTATTTATAGGCTGTCATCGACTTGAAATTCAAACCATATGGAATTCCCTCCTACGATTTGAATTAAGTGGCTCCATGCTCCCTATTCTTGCTCCACTATCTGCACGAGGCGGTTGCTTCTCCATGATCTCACATGTTCCCAACGTTGTAATTACTTCAACTGCCTTGCTCACGATCTGTATGTGATGCATATTCTGACACGTGTTCAGTCGAATATCAACCGTTGATCAGTCCATTTTCCTTAACAGGCTTCACATTGCATTTTATTAATTAGTCTAAAACGTGTTGACACGTGTAACATTTTGACCCAATCGATCATATTAGACTAAAAACTAAATTATGGTGTAAACAAAAATCCACAAGACTTGGTTACCTTTCGTGCTTCTTTTCCACCTTTCAATCGTTTTGTCTTGGGACGCCCTTTGGTTTTTGAAATCGGAGGACAATGAATATCATCAATCGGTGTATCCGATAAAGTTTCCTCCTCTAGCACTTGCGGTGCTTCCTCACTTTGTGGCACTTCACGACTCCAACGTACTGGTAAATATGTGAACGGTATTGCATATCAATCCTTATGAAGAAACACACTCAAAATGTGACGACAAAGTATTCCCCAAAATTTGAAGTGCTTGCAAATACTTGTTGCCGTCTCACCATCCCAAAACACGATACGCTTTTTCGTAGTTGTTTCCTCGTGATACTTTACTATAAACTCATGACCATTTTCACCAAGCAATGAATATAAAGTTGCTCTTCCGAACTCTTCTTGAAACTTTTTAAAACAAAATGGTGTGAGAACACCACAAGCTTGCTCTTCCAATGGAGACATTGTTCTCAAAGTAGAGCCTCTATATTTTTCTAACATTGTATCATGCAATTCTCGTTGTTGAACATCTTCAATAGCAAGATTAGCCTAAATATTTGATCAAATAAGTTATTGCTGATTTACCAAAAAAAAAAAGTTATTGCAATATAGAGAAACTAAGGGAGGAGTTCAAAAAATAAGGATTACTCACTTGTTTAACAAATTGGCTCAAGTTGCTGTGAGATCCAATAAACCGCTTTATAAATGCATTGATGGTCTCTGACCTTCCTGTAGTTGTCATCCCACCAAAAAAATGATCACGGAGATAAGCTGGTACCCAAAAGTGCTTGATCCCATTCAAACCAAACCAATGACATGCGTATTGGTATGCATATTATACTTGGCAATCAAGTGAGACCACTGGTGTTCAAACTCATCAGGCGAGTCCAAGTGGTATAACTTGTAAAAATCAGCACACCAATCTTGATATTGACTTTGAAGAACAGCCGTAAACCAACCACTAAATTTGCTAGTAATATGCCATATGCAAAAGCTATGCTTTGTGGTTGGAAATTCTTTTGCAATCGCTTGAGTAATCCATGGATCCTGATCAGTTAGTATAGTTTTTGGTTGTTAGTTAGTATAGTTTTTGGTTGTTTCTTCATCAAAGCTGTGAAAGTCTACAAAATACAAAATATAATTAGTTTATCCAAATATTACTTTCAGAATAAATATATAATGAGAAATATAATTAAAAATTACCTTAAACAACCACCGAAAAGCACTTCGAAGAAGTGCACACCCGAACAATATCGTCTTTCCATGATTATTGATTCCCACAAAAATGCCAAAAGGCATTTGATACGCATTAACCTTGTAAGTAGTGTCAAACACGACAACATCTCCAAACTTTTGGTACCAATCGAAAGAAAGAGCATGAGACCAAAAAATGTGTTCTAACTTTCTTTCTTCATCAACTGTAAAAGCATATTGAAACTTGGAATTTTCTTCTTTTGCAACCTTACAATGATGCAAAAGATCCATAGCATCGTTAACTTCATGCTTCTTCCCAATTTTAGTTAAAAGGTTCTGCACATCTTTTTCAAGGAATGGAAGGTAACCATGCTTGACTTTTTTTCAACTTCCATAAGGCGCATCATTTCCTAGACTGAAAGACCAGCTTCTTTGAACAAAAGTATACGCTTTTCATCAGCATCCAAAATCTTTCGATTGGCAGGAAGAAACCGAACTTCTGCAGGACTTAACAGCTCATGGTTATGCTCCGTAATGAACTCGGTGATTTGCCATTCTTGAGGGAAAATATCAAATGATTTCTTTAAGGTGATACGTATTCGAGCTTTGCATCCACACCTTACAGATTTCTTATTTCGTTTATCTTTGGAGGAATCCACAAGTTTCAACCTTGGTTTTCCTTCACATTGACAAACAAAATCTTGTCGTCTTACTTCTCCATTTTTTTTGTTTGTGCGATCTTTCCGAATGGAAAACCCACTTCTACGGGCATAGTTTTGAAAGCAAACATAAGCCTCTTCTTCAGTTAAAAAACACTGACCAAGAAAAGGATCAAACACATTTTGCACTAAGTCATCTTCACTCTTTTTTTGCGCAGCTAAGTCATCTTCACTTGAACAATCAATTTCTTTGGGATACTCATTCAACTCGAATGTATTTCTTTCGAATGATATAACCCACACTTCATCATTTGGAGGCTCATTCAAGTCAAAATCAATGATACTGTCATCCATGGTCCTACAACACCTAGTATAATGTCCCAAAAAACATTTCAGTAAATTTAAATGTAAAGCTTCAAGATTTAGCTTAAATGACAACAACCCCACATGGCCTTGTAAGTTGGAATGGCTAACCACCCCATGAAAGATCCAAATCTTAATCTTCCGCATCAGTTGTAGTGCTTTCCAAATTTTTTGTTTCATAAAGTTAAGAACATTGAACTTTTAGAAAGGAAACATTAAAATATCATTTACTGGAGCTCCCTTTCTAAATACCATTTGCCTTTCCGAAAAAAATAAAAAATGCTAACTCCTATTTGGATTCACATTTCTTAACAGAATGTTATGTAGACAAAAACATATAAAATTGGTTTACCCACCGATCAAAAAGTTTCCTTTAACATACAATAAACCCCACAAGCCAAATACAGGAACACCAATAGATATCCACAACTACTTGTCATAAAGGAACAAACAAACTAGGTTAAAATGTGAATGATTCAAAGTGAAGATTAAGACCTCCCGTTGAAACCATAACTTCAGAGTGAAACATACCTTATTTTTTTAGGACTTCTAGAATGGAGCTTACATGTCACCAGTAGGTGTGATTCCAACAGAGATTCTGGCAGAGATATATAGATGTAGATTCTTCAAATGGAATCAATCAATCAAAAACGGAAAATCCGTGAGAATTCAACCAAGCAACCGTTGTCTTCTACAAGCCGAAATCGAAACAAAAGTAGGAAAACAAAAATCAACGAATGCTGCGTTCCATTTGGTTGCAGGAAAACGAAGGAAAAGAAACAAAAGTCAGAATTTGAAATCACAAAAAATCCATACACAAAAAAAAAAAAAAATGTCACAATCAATTATACCTAACTGAAAAACTACATTTGACTGCTTGAAACTCGAGACGAAAACTAATAAAACTTAAACTCAAAAAAGAAAAAAGAAAAAGTAGTTTCTATTTTGCTTGGGGTTTTTCTCAGCAACCAGACAGAGAGGCGGACGGAGAAAGAACAACTGAATGATCAGGACGGAAATAATACTACTAAACACAAAGAAAATCTAAGCAGAAGAAGATTTGTACTTACAGTGAAGCATAAATGACCTAGAACACGAGAGAATCGTACAGGATTTAGTAAAGTTTACATTGTGAAGTTTCTATGTGAAGCAGAAGCTTTTGATTTAAATAGAGAGGGAGGGAAGGAATGGAAAACGGGAACAATGGGTGTTACCTCTGTAATTCTTCCCTCCAATGGTGTAGTCGACATTTCGAGTTCAGAGTTGAAGAGAGAGAGAAACACGCAGTCTCAAAATGGAAAAGAAAAGAGTAAAGTAAAAGAAAGAGGAGGGAAAGGAAAGTTATTTTTGGGGGAAAAGGACAGAAAAGGGGGGAAGAGAAACAAGAGAAAAGAAAGAAAGGTTATTTTTGTCATTTAAAGAAAAAGAGCCTTCACCTGCAAAACTCTACCAAAAAAAGTACAAAAGTAAAAAATAATCTTTGGGCTGACAGTAGAATTCTCCAATATATATATGCGTCTTTAAATGTATAAATATTTTTATCCAAGTTTTAAAAATTAGGGTCGTTGCAATCTATTCCCTTAAAATAATTTCATTTTAAGGAGACCTTATAATTACATTTTTATTGATTAACTTTAAAAAAAAAACTATGGGAGGGAGTATTTCTTATTGTTAACTGAATTATATTGCCATAGTCAATTTAATACATAAAAACAAAAACAAAATCAAACAAGTTTAATTATTATTTTTCAATAAGAGATCATTACATTACATTATATATGAAGTATAATGTACAAATTCAAGACACTACATGAGAGTCCACGAAATAACCAAATCCAATAACTCGGATCCGGATCCTCTATGACTTGCGAGAATATTGTGAGTGATTTCTAGGGAGCTTAAAGAGCATACTCAGTAAATGAAGAGAGGCAACGGTCGGTCCACGACAGAGCTTCTTGAGTCTATGGTAAACGGTCCACAAAAGCCCTTCTCGAGTCTAAACAAAACGACGGCGTTTTAGAGGATAGAATTCTAACGGAGAAACATCCCAATCGTTTTCTTCTTCTTGTCCGTCGCGTTCCAGAGGGATACCAATCGAATTTGGCTGCAAATAGCAGTGGTCCGCTCTAAATTCTCTCTTCATTATTTTTCTTTCCTTTCTCCTTCCATTCCCAAGTTCCTAACAGATTAATTTTGTAATCCTGTATACACAAAATACGTCCGCGAACAAAACCACAGCATAATTTTGGAATTCTCTCGCTCTCAGTGTCGCTCGTCCGATCTCCAGGAGAAGAAGAAAGAAAGATGAACGAGAAACAACGATCGATCCTCCTCGACTCTTCCTCTCGCTTCCCCCCACCTCCAGGTCCACATCTCACTCACTCTCGAATCACCGCACATTGCGTACTCCTTAAATCTCTAATTTCGTATCTTTCTATTTTTCTACAGGTGTGAAGCTATCGTACGGAACGGCGGGGTTCAGAGCCGACGCTTCGATCCTCCAGTCAACGGTGTTTAGGGTCGGGATACTGGCGGCTTTGAGGTCTCTGAAAACGCAGTCGGTGATTGGTTTGATGATCACTGCTTCACATAACAAAGTATCAGACAATGGTGTCAAAATCGCTGATCCGAGTGGGAGTATGTTGACTCAGGCTTGGGAGCCCTTAGCCGATGCTCTCGCAAACGTCCCCGATTCTCTACATCTCGTCCAGGTTTCCCTCCTTGCCCTATCACACATTTTTTTTTAAAATAATAACCGGATGTCAGGTCAGCTTGCGTGCACCTAGACTAGACTAATTCCGGGGTGGCCTTGAAGTTAACAATTGGCCAGTGATCCCAAGGTTTGGAATGTTTGACGGATCAAGGTTTGGAATGTTTGACCTCTGGGGGAATGTAACATGTGGCCATGGAGGAGCACTTATTTTCCGCTATCACACTTTGTATATTATTTCTTCTGCTAGCGGCCGGGCATTGTGTAGGTAACAACTTACCCATTGCCATTTTGGGTGCCAAATTCATAATTTGACAATTCTTTTGGTAAAATTCAGTTCCACTCATTCGTTGATGCCAATAAAATGTGAATGCTATCTTTGCTGCCAAATTTGGCACCAAAGATGACCATAGCCATTTCTCCCTCGTCATTGATTTGCATTGACAAATGAATGAGTTTATATTCAATGATCGTGCCAAAATGGAACCAAACTGGTCTAGTGACATTGCTGTTTTTTGGGCGCCTTGACGCTGTATGTAGCAAGCCAAATTGCTGTTTTTGGGCACCTTGATGCTGTAGCAAGCCAAAATAGCTTTGGAAGGTCATTTTGGCACTGACAGGTGAACGTGCTCTTAGAAGCAAAAATATCATGCTAATCATGTTTTCAAATAGGGGTATGTATTGTGTCTCGTTTTTATCAATTTATCAATGTATTAGGATATGTAGCGCATATCGTAAGATACATTAACAAAAGCTAATATACAATTAAAAATAGGTATACGAAATAACTCACTAAAAATATATTGCGTATATGGAAAAAAAAAATTTAGGATGAAAATTTTGCAAGTTTTCCAAGTGGGGTCTATCACATTGAGGCGTTCTAGTGTTTTGGCTAAGGGAAGAGAAGAAGAGCCCTTATCCAAATGATGTAGAACATGATCGGCATATGTTCTTTCTTCTGCTTGAGACCTAATGGATTGAGGCCATTACCGGGAAACAGAAACCGGAGATCTGATTTTTATTTAATATTGTCATATGAAGTAGTGAAGTTGGTGTCAATTTGGAGCGGAAATCTTGTACCAAGTACTTTCATTTAAGGCAATTTTTGTGGTTGTGGCCAATAAGCCTTGGACCTCCTGCAAATTTATGGTTGATTCCTCATTTTTGCATGCTTCTGTGTGCTAAGTGAAGTGCCTTGCAATTGTGAGGGATTCTAAAGCTGCAGCAGTTTGTGAAAGTGGGTGATTTTGTGGTGTTTCTTTTCACATTTACACATGTAATTTTATTCAGATTATAACTTAGTTCAAGAGGTAAAATGATTTGCTTTGTCTACAATTTTGTAACGGAGAATAGCGTGATCAGCTTCTAATCTAAGTAGCCCAATAGGGTGTTGGCTTTATATGATGGAGTAGTACATCTATACAAAGATAGATTTGCACATCTACGAGTACCATGATCTTGATGCTTATTGATGCTTGTCGGTTGTTTAAAAGATTTACAATTGGTTGGCCATTTCAGTGAACGCGACAATATCATGAACGTGCATTATTTGTACAAAGATGTGTTGCCACAATCTTGTGGGTGTAATGGACCTCTCCATTACATGAAGTTGATCTTGATCGCATAAATGTGCACATATATGGCAATATAGGAGTGCATTTATTTCTGTAGTCTGTGGATTCTGTTACTAGTTTAGGTTTTGGAAAAATGGCTATGGGTTTGTGGTCAGAGTTCAGATCAATATTTTGCGGTACTACGTGGATTTATGAGAACTTTGCTTTGCTTGTCTTGTGCATTCCATTTGTTGATGAATGAACATGTCTGTTTTTGGAAAACAGTTGGTTGATGATTTTGTGATGAAGGAAAACATACCACTTGAAGGAGTGCCGTTAGCTGTGCTATTATTGGGAAGGGACACGAGGCCAAGTGGGAAGTCACTTCTAGAAGCTGCAAAGCAAGTATGGCTACCTTCAAATATCATGAACTTTCCATTGTTTATACGTGTTAGTTTCAGGTCATGAGTATATAAAACTTATTCATATTACATGTTCTCTTCTCTGTATAGGTGTGGGCCTATTTCTTATTACCTCCAAAACCATATACTATGGTTTCAAAAGTTAACCACAATACTTCTAAAAGTTGCTCTCTCTCTCTCTCTCTCTCTCTCTCTCTCTCTCTCTCTCTCTCTCTCTCTCTCTTATCACAATGGTGTTGTTACTTTTGCTAAATCAAGTTTCCCTACTCCATTGTTTTTGCCGTCTCTTGTGTTCCCTCAACTTTCTTCCGCTCTATCCTCCCAGTTCTCCTTTCTTTCTTTTCCTCTAATTGCGTTATTTGCACCTACAAATGATGCTTAATGATATTATTGTTATTTAGGAATGGATTTTGTGCATACTGATGCTCTGGACTATCGATGAAGGAAGCATAGTAATGTGCACATAAATTGATTTGGGTCTTTAGACCTGCCCTCTGATGCCATTTGGCTTTGATTTGGGGGCATGGTTCTACAACAAAACGTCCATGTAGCTCCTCGGTTCTTGGAGGTTTAGGGGGGGCCACTGTTTCAGTGGTATTCTGAGAGCAGCCGCTTTGTGCATATATTGCCAAATGTTAGGTCTGTCTCCAATCATCCCCCGCCCATAACCCCAATGATTGGGGACTAGATGGGTTCTTTTATGTTGTTGTTGTTGTTGTAGGAATGGATTTTGATGGGTCTTGAACAAATCTGTAGTTTATCTAAGATTTGTGTAGATAAAATAGAATCAAATTCAGTTCACCTTGGGCATGGAGTCCACCCAGCAAATCGCCTCATGCCACATCTGTAAAACTCTAAAAAGGTCAACGAGATTCATGCCATTTGCAGCCCATCTTAGTTTGTTTTATCTGGGTTTAAACAATCAATCCTCTGAACCCCAATTTAACCCATTATTAGTTTTAAGTTAACTACCTACAGCTCCCTTGGTCTATTTTACATTAAGTTACATGACAAAACTGCTTTGCGCAGGACTTGTATGTGCTGTTCGTCTTCAGACAATGAGTCTTCTACATTATGTTGTTAAAAAAATTACTCATCATTCAACATATCTTCCTGGATGGACTGAGGGAAGTCGGGCAGGGTCGACTGCCTCGCCCAACTTTCGAAGAACACTGTTATGGTAGTAGGATTGGTTCAAAAGGTTTTTACGTTTATATAGGTTCCGCCCCCAAGTCTTAACAGGTTTTGCAAAATATATGTTTTACTGTTTCACCATTTTCGCCCCTGCCATCCCCTACCATTTTGTTTCCACTTTTCGAAGATGAAACCCATTGTGTGATCAACTACACTTCTGAAGATGCCACTAATCACATTGAAGGGTTGTGATCAGACCCATTGTGTAAAATAAACCAATTGAACAATCCTAATGAGGACAAATTGGGCTTTTGGGGATGTGTTGTCCAACCCTAAGTCACACAGTTCATGAGTGTGTGCGGATGCGGGTGTGAGAGTGAGAGCGCCATATTTAGAACTGTAAACCAGAGCGTCTTCACTATATATATGTAAATCTTCTATTCCATTCATAGTTTTTTTTTTACCGGCCTTGAGTGCAGCAATATTTGGTAATATAATATTTCATTCCTTAGTTGCAAAATCCTTCTCAAAAGGCTGCTCTCCCTAGACGGAAGCTCGAATTGGCGCTCCCAAGATGGGAGCTCGCTCCTAACAAAGATGAGAGCTTTCCAGGCCATTAAGGCATTTATTCTCTTACTTTTAAGGGAGTTGTGTCATTTCGGAAATAAGAATAAGAGAATCATATTAGTCTAGAAGTTTTGCAAATTGAGATCATATAACTTCCAATAATTACAATTTAAGATCAGGAAAAATTTCAGTAAGTATCACTTTTCCTTGGACCTAAATTGACATTAGATGCTGTTGTGCGCAAAGATATGAGTATAATGGGTTTGTGTGAACAAGTGGCCATTGACAGAGCTCAATGGAAGAAAATGATTTATGTAGTCAACCCCAAGTGATTGGGACATAAGGCTCGGTTTGGTTGGTTATCACTTTTCCTTTAATGGTAAGTATTTAAAGGTATTTTAGATACATATTTTTATATAATCTATATACGGTCCTTAGGCGCTCCCAACCTTAGGAGCTTCTAGGTGCCTCCGCTTCCCCACCCCCGCTTCTGGTCCTATCGCCGCCCCCGCTTTGTGCTACTAATTTTCATTCATTTCGTATTACTGATGTTTAAGAACTATTAAGTTTCTATTGACAGTGTACACTTTTTCTTTGCTTGCAAAGTGGAGGACATTGCAAACAAAGTTATCCATAGAGTTCCAGACTAGTTTTGGTAGAGTAGACAAGACATTGCACTGACAAATCCATTACGCAATAGTTCCCTCAGATTTGATGTTATGCAAGCTTATAGCTTTTGTTGGCTAGAAACTAGGCACGTGCATTTCAACTATGGAATTAACATAAAATCTGTTGTTTTGACAAACAAATTCGTGCACGGGCAGAAAACAGTTTCCGGATTATGTTCGAATTTTGTACGAGTTCGCCAATCTTTGCTACCCCAAACCCATGAATTGGGTTACTAAGGTCCAACCCAAGTTAAACAAACCAAGATGAGCTGTAGATTCTGTGATCCTCTCAACCTTTTTATTAATTTGCTGACGTGGCATGAGGCGATTGGCTGGGTGGACTCCATGCCCTTTCTGCTTAAGCTGGACAGAATTTAATTTCAAATTGAAAACATATCCCCAAAATCACATGTAAATAACTCATACTTGGGCAGCAAGGAGGGCGTTAAATCTTTATTTTTCTCGATTTTCCTTCTTTGATTCCCTGTACATGCATTACATGTAGAGGGGTTGTACCAACCTTGCCTTTGAGTAAATTTATTTCTTCAATCATAGAGAGGTAGAGGGAAATTCTCATTCATCTTTTCATATTCAACTCAAGGGAATCAGTTCGATAGTTGGAGCTGTTGCTGTTGACATGGGAGTGCTAACCACCCCACAACTGCATTGGATGGTTCGATCCAGAAACAAGGGCATCAAAGCAACAGAAATGGATTACTTCAACCAGCTTTCAAGCTCTTTCAGGTTCATTTGCCACTAATACATTCAGTCCCTTAGTTTCCTTTATCTATTTTATTACGAATTATTTGGTTAATCGGTGCATGATTTGTCAGGTGCTTGATAGATCTGATTCCCCCGGAAAGTGCAGTCAATATGATGGACAAGTTGATCGTGGATGGGGCAAATGGTGTGGGTGGAGAAAAACTTCAAGTTCTCGAAAAGGTGTTGCATGGTTTGGATATTCAGATTCGTAATTCAGGAAAAGAAGGTGTACTCAATGAGGAAGTTGGTGCTGATTATGTGCAGAAGGAGAAGGTTGTTCCTCGTGGGTTTGCTCCTGCCGATGCTGGTATGAGGTGAACCATCTTCCTTTTGGTTCATCTTGTCATTTATTAAGATGAATATTGGTGGTAAATCCAACTCGATTTTCCCAAAATCTTTCCATCTTGTTACAGCTGCATCGATCACAAATGATTAACACCGGAATTTGATGCATATATTGTTGTTATCCGCTTACTCTGATGGTGCGGACTAACTTGCTATTTTGTATGAATAAAGTGTTGAGAAATGTTGGCACAGTTGTGTTATGTAAAACCAGCTTCTCTGATATAACTGGTACTTGGGTGTTGTAGTGTTGCCCATTTTCAGGTAAGTCCCATCTCTCAAGTTACATGCCCAAAATCTTAAAAAAGGTGCTCTACAACTTGTGTATTTTTTACATTGGTTCTGATGTGGGAATTAACTGCTTGAATGGTTCTAGTGTTTCAGGTGCGCAAGTTTGGATGGAGATGCTGATCGGCTTGTCTATTTCTCTGCAATACAAAATTCTAATAATAGGATTCTTCTTGTTGATGGGGATAAGATCTTGTCTCTGTTTGCTTTATTTATCAAGGAGCAACTAAGCATCCTCAATGATAATGAAGGTGACAGAGAAAACAACTCTTACCCAGCAACTCTTGGTGTTGTTCAAACAGCTTATGCGAATGGTGCATCCACAGATTACCTCAAACATTTAGGTCTAGAAGTTGTGTTTACTCCGACAGGAGTGAAATACTTGCATGAGAAAGCTGCAGAGTATGATATTGGGATCTATTTTGAGGCAAATGGGCATGGAACCATATTGCTCTCAGAAGGTCTCTTGCACTGGTTGGATGGCAGAAGCAGTGAGCCTTCTTTAACTTCAAAAGGTCATATATGATACAGTTCCACATTTTTTCCCACATTGTTTTGTTATAGACAAGGATCAAAACATCTGTTTGGTGTGCTGCTTCGGGGCATTGAAACAGAAACATTTTTTAAAACCTTATGCCAATGTTTCAGAAACATTTTAAAAGAGACAAAAGGATACTGAAAACGTAAAAGACTTTTGAAGCATGAACTATTAATTTGAAGTGCATAAGCCTGAGAACTGGTAATCAAATGTATTTAGATTTGTTGATTGATTAACTAATAGATGAGAAGAGGAACAGGTATAAAATAAAAAAGGTACACGTTATGAAATGAAAATTGGAGACTATTTTAAACTAAATTTCAAATCCGTGTTGGCACAAGTTTTGTTTTCTTTTGCTTTGTTGTTTTTTTTTTGTGTGTTCCGCTATATTGTGTTTTCTGTTGCTGGAAAGATTGCAATCTAGTGTTTCGTTTTATTCTCTCTCCTGAGAAACAGAAACTTATCTGATCTATCGGAAGAGACAAATGAAAATGTTGATCCTTGGTTACGGACTATAACATTATATTTTCGTTGTTGTTGCTACCTTAGGTTTCTGATGATGTTTTTTCTCCATTCTTTTGTTGTCTAAATTCATGATTTATGGATTTCTTGTTTCAGGTTCAGTACAGCAGAAGGCTGCTCTGAGACTATTGGCAGTCAGCAAGTTGATCAACCAGGCAGTGGGAGACGCTTTGAGTGGATTGCTTCTTGTAGAGGCTATTTTGCAGCATATGGGATGGTCAATTCATAAATGGAATGAACTTTATCATGATTTACCCAGCAGACAACTAAAGGTTTATTCTTTATGCCTTTCTACAATATGTTTATGGAAGCTTTCTGATTGACTTTTCAATTTTGAATAGCTTATGCATTCCTAAGATGAATCACTTTTAGTGGTTATCATTTGGATACTCTATATATGTATTCCAAATCGAAGTAATACTATCTTCAAGTTCAAAACCTTTAGTTCCTGAAAGGATGGGCTTTATTTTAGCAATACAGGCTACAGCAAAGAGAGGAATTTGGACTTTTTAAATCTCAAATCCGTGCTTGACCACTCTAGTTCAGTTTTATATCGCGTTTATTCTTAAATGCTTGTTTCAACTTGTGAGCAGAGTGACCTTCGTCTACATGTATGATGTAGAAGTTCGGGTTCTATCTCTTTCCTGAATCCATTCTGAAGTTGGGGTCCCTGTAGAATTGAACTTGCCACCTTGATGTACTGTTTGAACTTTCCATTTTTTTTTGTAGTACTTATTCCTTCATTTTTTCTTTCAATAAAAATGTGGGGCTTGCTACCTGCTTTTCAGTTCCTGTGAAGTACAGGTCACATTGGAAAATCTTTGGAGTTTAGCAAGTTTTAAATACAAGGATTGGAAAATAGATCGCTTTTCCAATCATCCTTGTATGTAAAACTTGCTAAACTCGAAAGATTGGAAAATAGATCGGTTGTTTCAATGGGTTATGTCGAGAAATGTTATGGAGCTTTTAATCGCTTGGAGGGGTGCTAGAGTGGGCAAGAAGAGAAAGCGCGTTTGGGCTATGATTCCTCTTTATTTGATGTGGATCATTTGGCGTGAGAGGAATTCGAGATGTTTCGAAGTGGTCGAAAAGCCTTTGTTTAAAATTAAAAGTTTTGTGGTTAGTAGCTTGTATAGTTGGGACAAGGGAGAGTGTAATCCCTCCCTTGACCATTTTCTAGAGTGGTTTGAGTTGTTTTTTTCACTAGGTGGTGTACAAGGCCTTTTTGTCTTGGTGGCCTTTTTGTATTCGGGTGGCATTTCCTTAATGCCTTCTTTAACATAATTATTTACTTATCAAAATTAAAAATAAAAATAAGAAATAGATTGGTTGCAACTACAAAAACAAGCCTTGAATGCTTTATGTTATCATCTGCTATAATTTGAGTAGAAACTCCCATTATTGAAGCAACAAAACTTTACCCTACTGCAAACTTTGTTTAGCATTCTTTCTAAAAGGCACAAATGCAAATAAAAAACATCTTCTGAAGAAGCTGTAGGTTGAAAGTGAAACCATGGAAAACAAAGAACATCAGGGAAAAAAAAAACAGTTCTGTAGAAGTTCTCAATATATTGGTATGTGCTGATTGAGATTGTTATTAGACAATAATTACTAATTTGATATCAAACAGATATTTACATAGTCTATCAAACAAATATTTACATTTTACATAACAGTGGTCTTTCTCTTAATAGACTTTTTTGCTTTAATAAACAGTCTCCATCAGTCTATCATGACTTTTTGTGCCTGAACACTAGTATTGAATCGTATGACCATTGTTTTTGTAATGGTTTGGGTATTCATAAGGGCCAATTGAAGGTGGTTTTCTTGGTCCATTCTTATATTTGTCATTAGTTCGTTTTTTTTTAACATGCTAGTAGAGTTATTATACATTCTGTGAGCCAAAAGTACGTTATCTTACTATATTTGATGTATCTTTTTTTTTTCCCTGGTAATTATGGTCTACATGACATCTGATTTTAAGGTTGTTTGGATTAAGGATTTGTGGAGTATTAACGAAGGGTAAGTAAATGTCCGTTTCAAAAAAAAAAAAAACCCTTCAAAAAAAAGGGTAAGTAAATGTCAAGGGATTTGCCTTTACAAATTTAAGACGTGCCCCTTGCCTTTTCTTTTTCCTTGACAAATCCGTCCTCACAATCCTTGATCTAAATACAGCCTTAAAAATTGGGGCTTCTTCTGTTGTTCACATCCTGTTCAATTAAAAAAACTGTTGTTTACACCCTTCCTTGGGTTTTCAGGTAAAAGTTGTCGACAGAAGTGCTGTTGTTACAGCAAATGCAGAAACCATGGTAGTAAGACCCCTCGGCCTTCAAGAAGCCATAAATGCTGAGACTGGTAAGACATATCACTGTTAAACATGATTTCTCTCTGGGAGGCTAATCTTTGCCTGTAAGTTTCCAGTTAATTTTGATACATTCACCAACTTGATTGTCTACTCAAATACGTCAATTGTTTGGCTTGCCGTAGTGTGCACCATGCTCACATCAACCTTCAATTGAAACGCTCTTTACGTTGAATGAATATGAAAAAAGAAATGCTAACTGCTTGCAGAATCATGAACAGGGAAGCTGTACACGGGAATTTCTGATTTTCCTGCTTGTATGGGTGTTTCACTGTTTCTTCATAATTTACAGTATACTTTTTTTAGCAATTGAATGTGACCTAAACTACGAAGTACATAGAAACTTTGGATATTTCTGATGTTTCTTTATTATTCTTTCCCTATGCAGCAAAATACCCACGAGGCCGATGTTTTGTACGACCATCAGGTACGGAGGATGTTATAAGAGTATATGCAGAGGCAAGCACAGAGGAAGCAGCGGATAACCTAGCCAATTCCATTGCACAATTAGTTGATCAGTTCCTTGGTTTCAGAAGCTCTTAATAATCACTAACCAAAATTTTCACCCTCATTTTTTTTTTTCTGAACATCTAATCTGTATGCAGCATTTTTTCAATGAAGGTGATTTTAAGGCCATATTTATGAAAATGGAGAGACTTTATGGGCCAGCATGTGTACCCTTTCCAGGATTTTTATTTCATAGCTTCACTTTTTTAGCTCCTTTTGGAATTGAGTGTGTATGAATTTTGAAACAAGTGCTCCTCTTAGTAGTGTTGACCTTGCTTCTCCATATTTTGAAACAAATAACGCTGAAAAATCAAGTTAAGAACACAAAAAATCTTGAGGGATACATATAGAGTTACTATACGTATCAAATTGAAAAGAAATCAAATTATTGTGGCTATCTTAATGCAATCACACTTGCACATGAGTGATACATATTTAGTTGTAATAATAACATCTGCTGTTCAGTTTTGTAAACAACTTTTTATTTCTTGACGATGAAATTATGTTCTGTGTTGATTGTTATTCGGGAATAGAAATGTATCACGGAAAAATGGCAACTACTGTAAGTGCATTATTTCGAGCCGCTTGGAACTAGACCTACGATTAGGTAACTTAACAAGGAGTAGATTTTAATGATACTTCGATAAGTCTAGCGGAACTAGACCTACGATTAGGTAACTTAACAAGGAGTAGATTTTAATGATACTTCGATAAGTCTACAATTCACATCCACTGGTGTCTGGTGGGGGTGAGGTGGAGGCCGGAGAGAGATCAGGGAGGAAGAGAAGAAGGAACACCCTCGACAATTATCTGCTCACCACCTTATTCTTCTTAAGTTTGCATCTTATCTAGACATGCTTGTGACCTACAGAAAAGGTAGGTTACAAGCATGTCTTTTCTGTAGGTCACAAGCATGTCTAGATAAAGTGCAAGTTTGAGGTTGAGGTGGCTGAGTAGATAATTGCATAAAATTTTGGGGTGGACGGGTCAAGTGTGGAGTTGAGAGCCTCTCTTTGTTCCTAGAGAAAGAGAGTGAGATCCAACCGCCCCCTCTTCTTCTTTCCCCTCCCTCTCTTCTCCCCTTTTCCTACTCTCTCTTCTCCCCTTTTCCTACTCTCTCTTCTCCATGGTTGTTTGACAATTTAGACTATCATTCTTAGCAGAGAAGTTCTCTCACTCACCTCATCATTTTGGATGCTAGTGACCCGGACTAGTTTTTCAGATTTGGGTTACTTGGCCATCGGATTTGATTAGCCTCGGTGAGGAGCTGTGGGTTCTCCAGAAGTAGAGGTGGTGACACCTGGCAACAACGACTGTGGTGCAAAGGGGGTGGCAAGTTTCAGCAGTCGATGTGATTTCTCATATTTTCTCTAGCCACATTCACAAGCAGATCGATGGTATCCAACATTGTGTCTATTATTTTTGATGGATTTTCATTTTTTGTTTGTTTCTTATTTTTCAGACCTCTTCGGGTCCTATGTATTCTTTAAGTTTCTGTTTTCTAAAAAAAGTCGGGGTGGAAATGGAAAATTTCTTTTTTACCTGCAAAAAAGGCGGCCATAGAGCATTTCCAGCCTTTACCCCCTTTTTTGGAAGTTAACTAACTTATACTAAATCAAACTTAAGCAAATATAAATTGAAATTAAAGAACACTTGAATCCTTAACATTTTAAGAGCATTCACAGTCGACTAATCAAAATCAAAATATTGCTAAGGTTAACAATGTTTGCGCAAAAAAAAATGCTCACATTAGAATAACCAAACTTAGCAATTTTTTGTCAATAATCAAATTAGTGAACCCTACATCTTTCTAATTAAGTACACTCATCATTACACAAAAAATTATCTTCTCTCTCTCTGTCTCTGTCTCTGTCTCTCTCTCTCTCTCTCTCTCTCTCTCTCTCTCTCTCTCTCTCTCTCTCTCTTTCTCTCTCAACCATATTGTCAAAAAATTATTTAAAATAGATTTTTTTTTACACAAAACTGTTTTAAGGTTTTCAAAAAAATTATTATTTTTCAAAAATTGTTTTCTTTTTTTCGAATTTTTTTTTCAAAACGTGATTTTGAAAAATTGTTTTGGGGAAATTACTTTGGATTTCTAATAAACAATTTTTATTCGTTTGAAAACTATTAAAATAAAAGTTTTCTATATTAATAGTTTTTAGTTTTTTGTAGTTTGAAAAAGTGATGTGAAAAATTTTGGTTATCCAATTTTGATTATACCATTGTGGATCTCTACATTGCTAAGAACATCCACATTGTAATAATCAAAATCAAAATGTTGCTAAAGTTAGCAATATGTGCTCAAAGTGTTCATATTGTAATAACCAAACTCAGCAACCTCTTAGCAACTCAGCAAAATTTGGCCTTTGGATAATCAAAACTAGTAATCATTTGTTAATAACCAAATTTATTAGATCCTACATATTATCAATCAAATACACCCATCATGGGAGAGTAAAACTCACTCTCCATAGAACAAATGCTTTATTGGTAGGTGAAACTCACTATCCACTTTGGCAAGTGGTTGTGCATTTAACAATAATGGATCACTTTATGAATCTTAACAAATGCTCTCCACTTTTACTTAATTTACTAGAATGCCATTTAATGTAGATCATTAGATTGAGAAGAAAAAAACTAACCGTTAGATTTAAATTTTTGCTGACCCATTTTGATTATGGGCAAAAAATAAATAATGTGGGACTTGACATTGTTAACTTTAACAACCTCTAAATAGATAATCAAAAGATGATGTGTCAACTTTTAGTTATCCAATTTTGATTAGTCCACTACGAATACGGGGCTCTCTTTTGTCACTCAAATTTTTGACTATTTCACTAATAAAATGTTTACTCAGATTTATGCTTATGTTTTAATTTTTCCGTTGAAATGTTTCGTACCAAATTTAGTTCGTTTCAAACTCTACCCAAAATGTGTGTATCCACAGGCCGCCTATAAAGGAATGAAGTTCCAAAATGTGGCTTACACTTTGGCCATCTCCGGATGATAATGCCCCTAGATTCGGAAACCAGCTGATTGAATTTACTTTTTTGGGATTTGGGGCGTTCTTGTCATTTCGTGCCCAAAAGTGGTGGGCCACAGGTACTATTTGGGTTATTTTCGAATTACTTTAACGGGTTTTCGGACTTTCGATGTTTTCCGTCTGCGTTCCAATTTTTCTACATTATTTTGTCCCCTAGTGGTGTTGGGCTTGGGGGCTTTCCGGTAAAATCACCTCCCCATTACACAGTGATTCACACAAATTTCGCTAGAAATTACGTTTGCTCTCTCTCTCTCTGGGGTTAACCGATGAACGATGAGTGAGAGAGCGACGAAGAAAACGCAATCGCGAAGACGGAGCATCGTCATAGATGATCGATGAGATCTACTCCAACAGCGTGACGAATGCCAGCGTCGCATGTTGATTTGTATGACTCTAGCGCATTGCTTGTGCCTACGGCACTACCCACCTCGATTGAAATTACCTTTTGAATCTTTGTAATAGTTCAAACACTAAATCGATTAGCGAAAGAAATTACTTGAAAGAGATAATTTGATCAATCATAGCTAGAATGACTAAGCCAACCTCTGCACTGATTCATAGATTCTCCTTGCATCAAAAACTCTTTCAAAAAGTTTTCCAAAGTGACAAAGAAAAAAAAACACTCTTTGAAATAGAAGAAATGATGTCACACACAAACACACATCACAGAGAGAGTGAGGCGTCGTTCCGCTAGATTTTTGGATTTTTGGGCTTTTGTCCTTATTCAAATTTTTTTTTTTTTTTTTGCGTTTGATAGTTTGAGTCTAACTTTTCTGGATTATTTATTCGTTTCTTCCAGACAAATCAAAAAAGTTAATTCAACCATTGTTGATTTTCGCAACATTTAACCAAAGATATGCTATTTTCTATGATGTGCTTTTTTGCCACTGCCTTTTGTTGGTGGTGTAATATTGGATAGCTCACTAGATACTAGGACACTTTTGTGTAATATTGGATAGCTCACTGTATGCAATGACACTTTTGTAGTTTCTAGAATTAAGATGGAAAAGAAACGATAACATGGAACAGTAATTGCAGCATATTTGTATGCGGGACAGAGATTTTTTGTATGCATGATGTATAGTTTCTTGAGTTATGTTGTTTATGGTGTCATTGACGAGAAACTTTTGCTTGGATAAAGTTTGTCTTGCATGCTCTCCTTATTATATACCGGCTACAGCGTACAGGTGCTTTCGGTGGCAGTTTATAATCACTATAAGAGGATCTTTAATGACTCTTCATAAAAGTGGTTAGTTCTATAACTTTGGTTGCTGCCAATTAACTAAAAGATGACAAGTGCCTGATTAGACATCCTAAACACCCCCTTAGTTCTGCAACTGTGGGGAGTTCAGACTATAGATTTGGTTTTTGGGTTGGTCCGAGTCGGGCACAGTAAGTACATCTGAAGTTGTGGATGCTACATGGAAGATATTAATTTCTGAATGCATTACTATGTATGAGTGATTCAATAGATTACTCTAAATGCATTACCTCTAACTTCTTATTTGTTTTATTTCGAAAATGTATTCAATAGATTTTGACTTATGTTGTATAAGTGATGTAAGGGATTAAATATTACTTAGCTATTAAAATGTATCAAAAGTTTTCAGTTTGAAGAAGGACAGAAGGTATGTCCGAACTAGAAAATCCTTGCAAGTAGGGGTTTATAGGGTGTAGTTCTCCTCGGCTTGAGTCCAATTTCATTTTTCAATCCCCTTCTTAATTTACCTATGCTACTTGTCTATCATTTGCCTTAAATATCTTGAAGTTTAGTGTCAAGTGTGAATGATTCAGCTCGCTGCTAATAGTAGCCCTTTGGTGGTATGTCAATATTGAAAGACGTTTAAATATTCTCAAGTATTACGTGGAAAAATTTGGTGCGTACTTCATTGTTGCTTCTTTGTGCATCCTAGGAGTTGAACCTAGAGGATTTATGTCCGCTCCTTCAATAGCGCTGGCAATTGGTGCAAAATTTATTCCACTTGCCTAAGTGAAAAAGCCACCAGGTATGGTTTTACTTTTACACATTGATTTGTTCCATTTCCTAAACTAAACTGGTAACAGAAATATCAAGATAACTGGTATATTTTCGGTCATCGTAAACAACTATAAATGGTGCATTTTCTGTTTGTTATTCTTCTATTTTTGGCATCCATGTAGTTAACAGAAAAGTAAAAGAGTTTGACTCAAAACTAACATAAACTCCGCAAAGAAAAAAGTAAGTCAATTTCTATGATTTGGTCCAAACGAAGGCTCAGTCGGTCAGCAATGGCTTTAGACTTGATACGGGTTGTGTTTGGGATACATGGATGATTGCCTTCTGTAGTAGATGAAGCTCGTGACAAATGTTGACGAATTCTATTTTATTTTTGTTACAGGTTCCAGGGAATCGTCTCATCAAAAGGTCTGAACAAACCCCTTTAAAAGAAAATGCAAGCTTCTTTTATTTTCCCCCTGTTTGACTATTATCGTTCTTGTACTTTGGCTTGCCTCTTTAGTTACTTTGTTCTTTATTACAGCTCTTACTCTCTATTATTATCTAGATTACCAGGGAGTTCTCCTCCGACTGGAATACTACATTTGCAATGGTTGTTCTACACTTTACATGTCGATGGTAGTATATGAAACCTGCTTTGAAATAGGGACATTGTAGAATATAGGGGCAACGTAGACTTGCTGGGTGACCCCAACCAGTTAAACCAAGTAGTTTTTGTGGTGCGCTGGTCTAATGAATATATTAGTTGTATCCTAAATGGGATTTAAAATTAGGTTACAAGATGATTATTGAACGTCTTAAGTTGGTCCAAACTTCAAGAAGTGATGATTCACTATTTATTAGTTGGAAATCACTATTCTTTTCTCCTAATGTTTTTTATTAGAAGATTGTGAAACGTATGCAATTATCATTGGTGAGGTGCTCATTAGTGTCATATGATGAAGGACTAGCTATGTAGAGAAGGAATTAGTGTGGATAACTTTATATTTATTATGAACACAGTATTAGAAAGAAAAAGGTAGTATGTACCGAGACTCTCCTTATTACATAGATTTTGTGTGGTCTTTTCGTGTGCTAAGTTTTATGTTGTGTAGTCAAACACATTAGTTGGGGTTGGCCCACTCCTATTGATTTTAGTTTATTTATATGTGCTAAGTTTTATGTTGTGTAGTCAAACACATTAGTTGGGGTTGGCCCACTCCTACTGATTTTAGTTTATTTATATTGCTGGGGTAAATTGTGGAATGTATATTGCTTTCCTAATTCGTTGTAACTACTGGAGGAGGGGCTGAGTAGTCAATTCTTGAGTGCTGTGAAGAATCTCACAAATGAGTATTCTGGTAAGAACCATTTTATCTGTAGGGATATATTTAGTTTCTCAATCTGTTTTCATATCTTGCCATGCTTCTATGTTTTCTGTATAACCTACATGGTTTTGCTTTGTTGCTTTGTATGAGATATCATGTATATTCTTGCATTGATTGCTTTGAAGAAGTCAGAAATGGGAAAGAAAGAAAAATAGCTTTGGCTTGAGAGATATTTATGGGTAATGAAAATTTTAAAATGTGAAGGCTGCTATTAAAGGAATGCTCATAAAGTGATCCATGCCATGACAAAGACAAAGAAAACCAGTTTAGTAAGCTGAATACCCCTTTTCTCAACTTTTAAAGTGTACTGAAGTTTTTTTCCTCTCTCTCAATGGTGTTTGTTGTCCATAAAGAAGGGATTGGAAATGTTCTTCTCAAAGTGAGCACGTACAGGGTGATCAATGTTTAGGACCATTGCCATTTATTCATAGATTTGGAGCTTGTCATAGTGGGATCAATTTCATTATAACTTGCCCATTTCTTGTGGGTCATCTGCCAAGTTGGAGTTGATTGCCAAACTTTTGAAGCTTTTTTGGTTTGTGATTCTAAATTTCTAGCAAGAAAGAGAGTAACTTCACCTTCCATGGACTACTTGAATGGTAAAAATCAAGTAGTACATTTCTTCATGCATTTAAGCATCTTTCCAGTAATGCAATTATGTTTTTCTCCTGATCACATCTAGATTCTGAGCACCCTTTTGTGGTTTTTACACGCCAAGTGCCAAACTACCCTTTTGTGCATTTTGGGATTGCATTGTTTTTGTTCTACTTTGGAGTGTGAACTATCTCGTGTTTTGTGGTCTTTTTCTTAGGTATGGATTTTCATTTTCCCTTTGTGTATATTTTGTTTGTTCCCAGAGTTATGGAGTCAACTAGCGTAGCAAGTCGTGTCTTCAATACAACCAAGTTTAATTCATAACTGTTCTTTTGTAGGGCTTCTCGCTCCTTGTATGGAAGCTTGAGTGGTAGATTGGGTTATCGGTTCTTTCTTGCCTCCTAGGAGGAGTGATGATCTTTGCCCAAGAGGGTCTCCTATTATGAAAGGTAAGCAATGGTTTTCAATAACAAGTGCTATTCAATCCATGCAACATCTCTATTTTTCAGATTGTATTTTGACCGTAGCTTATCCATCTTTTTTGTTTTTGGCATAAATCAGCATGTCCTCAATAGCATTTGTGTATCATTAATAGAATTATGCTATAAGCATTGAGTGTTGTATGTATTGAGGCTATGCAAGTATGCTGGTATTTAAAGGGGCCCTTGATATAATCCATAACGATAGATTTAGATTGTAGGTATGAATTTCTAGACAGTTCTTCAGATTCATGGAGGTATTACTAGAGAAGATGTACTTGATCATTGGGAAGAAGTGGGAGCAAGGAAGGAATTATTTTCCACCGCCTAACTTGAAGAAAAAGAGCTCAATGCCTTCTATTTCTATCTCTTTAGAGTGATTTGCTTTCTTTATGGCAGGTTGCACTATCTAAGAAAGTGAAGATAGTGGTGTTCACAAAGTCGATACCTAAGTCAGCGGCCGGAAAGATTCTTCAACGGGAACTGAAGAACTTGATTTCCAGAACTTAAAAAACTATTCGGGCAGGCCCAGTTCCGAGAGAAGTTGAAGTGCCTAATTTGGTTAAATTAAACATTGTACAAATTAATTGCAATGAAAAGGATGTAGACTTTGATCAAAATTTGGGAATATTATGTTCTGATTGGGAACTGGAGCATGGGGAGTCTTGTTTAGACCCGACGTCTATCATGTCTCATGTGATGCTATCCTTTTTTCCACTTCATTACTAGTTCTTCCAAGTGTATGGATACCATATTCATCTTGCAGTATAGAATAGAGTTGATAGTTAATGCAATATTTTTTTTGATTTTACTGTGGTACTATGTCTAGCTTTGTTTATTAGTTTATGGGTAAGGACCAAAACCTACCGGTTATTTCTCAAAATACTTGGCTAAAAGTAATATATATATATATATATATATTTATTTATTTTCCTATTCCTTTTGCCGAGATGAATCAATAACCTACAAAAGTTTGGCGCAAAATTAGCAAATGCGAAAAAAATTCAAATAAAGACAAAACTCTCAGATTTAAGTTAAGTTTATAAGAACACAACCGTATTGAATAATATAGTTTAGTTTCTGATCACTCTTTTCGTTGAGGTCTCCTTACGGCATTTTTATTTTTTTGCTTGTATATGATCTATGGATAATTGTTGTTTATCTGATTTAATTATTGCAAAAATACTACCACATCGACTTTCAAGGCTGTTTGGGATGCATGGATATTATGCAGACACAGGTTTATTGTTTCACTAATCATGCACTGTAATCGCTTTAATGTGGTAATATAGTCCAACCATTGAGCTGATGTGAGCTACCAAGGCAAGTAACTTATAATGTTGGGAACTAAAGTTGCTACCTCGTATTTTTAAATCACTGGAGAACTAAAGTGTTTACCAAGACGAATAGAAACTAACACCAGAAAGTAGCTTTTCTTTTCAATTTGGGATTTGGCAAGTACAAAGTTTACAAATTCTTTTCTTTGAAGGATACTACAAATGAATTGAACGAATATGGATATTTTATCGTCTATTTAAGTGATTTCTAAGTAGCTGATCTTAAGTTCCCTTTTCTCAGTCCTCCGATCACTATCAATTACACCAATAAGCACACAAAAACGTGCAAAGCACGAGGATGAACAAACAGAACTTTAGTTACCAAATCTTTAAACCTCAACTTAACTTCCAAATTCATTGGTTTGTACTTCCGTAGCGAACATTGTCATGTTTATGTTCTTGTGTACTTCCTTAGCAAGCGTCGCCATGTTCACGTACTTAAAACAACAATACAATTCTGAAATTTTTTAATGAGCACGTGATTCGTGCAAAGCACATCACGTGACACTAGTAGGAGTATATAAAAGAATGAGTCCGAGCCGGAGATGATGATCTAATTAATAATCTTCCCTCCAGTTCAAGGACTCAATAGTTATAGCTAATAGTTGAGGGACTACACAGACAAAATCCCAATAGTTTATGAGAGAAAACTAAAATTAGCCCTTGTTATCCAGTGCCAAACCTTCAAACACTGGTACAAAGCCTACACCCTAGATCTCTCTCTCTCTCGTACCCAATCCATCATCGGCCATGGGAATCCTCTGGTGGAGAGGCAACAAGGACGCTCCGTCTCCCACCGGATCGAAAACCCCCATCCAGAAACACGATCCGGCCCAAAAGTCCGAGGTACCGGGCATGAACGGAGCGGTGGAGGTCCCCCGACCCGGATCATCCCTGACGATATTCGAGTTCGGGTCAGTAGCCGCATCAACCGATAAGGTCACGCTTGCCGGGTACTGCCCCGTGTCCGACGACATCCAACCTTGCCGCTGGGAGATCTTACCCGCCACTGACGACGACGCGCCCCAGTTTCGCGTGGTCTTCTGACTGCAACAAAAATAAAAAGGTGATAAAATGACGGAGACCGACCTTAATATGTACCGTTTCTGTGAGACTAAAACAGCTTGCTTTGATGTTGGAATAACATTTGCCAAGTTTTTCAATTCTTGTTTTCCTTGCCTTTCGATGATTGGGCTTTGGTTTGTTCAGTTTTGCCTTTTTTTTTTTCCTGCTATTTTACGATTTTTCTATGTTTGTGGCTGAAGCTGCAAATGAACTGAGATGTTCAGTAAAGACTCATTTGAGTTTGATTCGAGTACTAAACTAACCGAGCCTCAAATTTAGGTTCGTTTAATAAATGAGCCGAACTTGAACCTGATAGAATTTGGCTCAAGCTCGGCTCTTCAAATTTTCATTGACGAACATTCTAAAGCTGAAATTTAACGAAGGAACCTGAACATTCTGAAACTCAGCGCAGCCCTATTTATGGCTACATAATTTATTGATTGATTTTTTATGGGTAAATAATTTGTTGATTGGTACTTGTATGTAGGCATTTTTCTGTTTAACATGTAGGATAAGCAGTTCAAAACAAATATACATGTAGGCTAACTTGGCGGTCGCCGTATAGAATACTGCAAAAACATCACATGAAATGAGAGAAGGAAAGCTTTATACTGAGGATGTTGAACATGTGATTCGATGATGTTAGGGAAAGAAGATTCGATGATGTTAGGGAAAGAGGCAATCTCTGTAGAAGCAATCTTCAGAACGTAAAGGGTTGATTTAAAATCTTTGGAAGACACATTAGGAGGGGAAGGGTTGGTGTTGATCAAATCTTCTTTGGAGATGGGAGAGGTTTGTGGGTGATGTAGTATATAGTAATGGTATTTATGTCTTTTGTATTGGGTCTATATATAGGTGTTGGAGTATTTTCTTTTGGTAGCTTTTATCATTTTGAACAAATATTATCAAGAGCTAGTCTCTTTTGTATTCTATTTGTGAGTTTCTCTCTCTAAGTTAATCTATGGATATTTGGGTTTGCATCATTTGGTATCAGAGTTTCTAGGCTCGATCTCCACCGTTCATATTGCCAGAGACTTTACCGGAAACTTAAATCTCGCCGGAAACCTGAAGCGGTGCCGGAAAATCTTGCCGGAGCCCCCAAATCACTCCAAATCCTCAGATCTATCCAACCCAACACCCTATACTTCGATTCCGCCCATATTCAGCCCTGAATCGAACCAAAACCCTTCGAATCTGACCTGTTTGAACTTAAATCTGCCATTTCGGCACTGTTCAAGCTCAATCTACCCATGTCAGCACTGTTTGGACCTGTTCGAGCACCCTAGGACCTTGGCTTTGGGATTTCGAACTCAACCCAGTCACTTCTGAGGCTGTTCCATCATTTTCGAGTGCAGATCTACGAATTTCGGCTCTTGAAACAGTGGTTTCATGCTTGATTTCACTGGTTCAGCCCTTGAAACTGCAGATTGAGGCTTGTACAGCCTTCGGTTTGACTCGTACAGCCTCTATTGGACTCGTACAACCTTCGATTGTACTCAAATCAGAGGTAAGAGCTTAGGAACTGCTCTTTTGGCACTTGAATATGTGTTTTTGTGTTTGATTTCAGCTGGGTTTGTCTCGTTTGTTGATATTTGCTTCGATTTCTTGCGGTTTTTGTTGAATTGTCACTATTTGTGTCGATTGATTGTGATTTGAGGCTGTTTGTGTACTGATTTGGCTGGATTTTCATTATTTGGGGTGGATTTACTTGTTTGGAGTTGAATTTGGGTATTGTCATGGCTTATCGGGCTAGAGGTAGAAAAGGAGGTAGATGTCAAGGCTTTGTGGTGAACAATGGTGAAGAGAATGAGTTTGGCAATCAAAATCATGAGATTCAAGAGTTGAGACAACAAGTTGCTACCCTAATGGCAATGGGGCAAGGCTTGCAAGTGTCGCATGTGGGTAGTGGAGGGTCCGAGGACTTTCAAAGTCATTTTGACAATCCTTTTGGTGATCCAAATTGGCGTAGGCCATCTTCCACTCACTCTCCTTATAGGTGAGAGAAAAACATCGAGATTGAACTTTCCGAGTTCTATGGAAGTCTTAACCCGGATGAGTTTGTTGATTGGATAAATACGGTTGAAAGAGTGTTTGATTATGGAGATGTCTCCGAGGAGAAAAATGTGTTAGTGGCTATTCGTCTCTAAGAAAGAGGTTCTGCTTGGTGGGAGCAATTGTAAGGAACTAGGCTACGAAGAGGAAAAGGAAAGATTAGAGAATAGGAGAAAATAAAAAAGAAACTCAATGAACAATTCTTGCCTTTCAACTATATGCAAAACCTCTACAAGAATTTGCATAATCTCAAACAAGTTGAGAGTGTTGATAAGTACACGGAGGCTTGCCATCATCTTGTTGCTAGAGTTGATTTGAATGAAAGTGAAGATCAAATGGTTGCAAGATACATAAGGGTTGACAATCACAATCCAAGATGCTCTTGCTATGCAAACTTTGTGGACGGTTTTGGAAACTTACAATCGGGCCTTGGTGGCCGAAAAGCAAGAAAAGAGGAAGTTTTCGAGATCCGGCAACAATATCAAGGCGGTTCTAAGTCCAGGCAGCCCTTTTACTCTTATGATAGGGGTGGTTCTTCCTCTAGTGGTGGCCAAGGTGCTTCTTTCGGGGTTGGTACTCAAAACCGAGTGGATAAGGTTTCAACACCCGCTCAAAATCAGCCTTAATCCGATGCTTTGGGGGCTCAAAATCAATTCCAAAGTGGGGGGTTTTAAGTGCTTCAAGTGTGGGGAACCGGGTCGCAAGTTTTCAGATTGTCGTAAGGCTTCTGGAGGTTGTAACAAGGCACTTTTCATTGAGGAGGTTATAGAACAAGGTTGTGAAAATGATATTCCCGTTTATAACGAAGAAATATGTGAAGAAATTGGAGGTGATAATGAGAAAGAAGAAGGCTATGCTTTGATGATAAAAAAGACTCCTTACTCCTAAGGATATGCTAGTAATGAAGATTGGTTGCATACCAATATCTTTTACACCACTTGCAATGTTGGCGGTAGAGTTTGCAACATGATTATTGATAGCGGAAGTTGTGAGAATGTGGTCTTTCAAGAGATGGTGGACAAGTTACAACTCAAATTGGAGGAGCATCCCCATCCTTATACCCTTCTTAGTTCAAGAAGGGCAATGAAATCAAGGTGACTAAAAAGTGCTTGGTATCTTTCTCTATTTGGCAAAAGTACTTTAATGAAGTTTGGTGCTATGTGGTTCCTATGGATGCTTGTCATATACTACTTGGTCGCTCGTAGCAATATGATAGGCATTTCATCCATGATGGAAAGAAGAATACCTACACCATTCTTAAGGAGAAGTGATAATTCACTTTGTTATCTATGAGGAGGTGGCTACAAAGCCTCCTCCCACTACGTTGCTTGCTTCTAAAGGATTTCTCAAAGAAAGTCATGAAACCGGGTATGTTCTAGTGTTCGTTCCTATGGCGGATGGGTTTGTCAGATATTCCTGAGGTGATTTCTAAACTTTTGAAGGAGTATGTTGATGTGTTTCCTTAAGAGTTGCCTCCCGAATTGCCTCCTTTGTGAGATATTCAACATTGTATCGACTTGGTACCTGGGGTGCCCCTCCCGAACAAGCCCGCATATAGAATGTCTCCACAGGAGAGGGAAGAGATTCAAAGGCAAGTTAAGGATCTTCTAGAAAAAGACTACATAAGGGCAAGCCTTAGCCCTTGTGCGGTGCCGGCTCTTTTGACTCCGAAGAAGGATGGTTCATGGAGGATGTGTGTGGATAGTAGAGCTATCAACAAGATCATTATCAAGTACCGCTTTCCCATTCCGAGGCTAGATGATATGTTGGATTGCCTTGCCGGTTCAAAGGTCTTCTCAGAGATTGATCTAAGAAGTGGTTATTATCAAATTTGAGTTCGCCCGGGAGATGAATGGAAAACGGCTTTCAAGACCCCTCATGGCCTTATTGAATGGCTTGTGATGCATTTTGGTCTTACCAATGCTCCAAGCACTTTTAAGCGGGTAATGACTTAGATGCTTCAACCTTTATTGGGTATATGTGTAGTTGTGTACTTTGATGATATCTTGGTGTATAGTCGGTGTTTTGAAGATCACTCATCCCACCTCCAATAAGTTTTCGAAATCTTGAGAAGAGAGAAATTTTATGGGAACTTGAAGAAATGTAGTTTTGCCGTTGATAAGGTGGTATTTTTAGGGTATGCGGTGTCTTCAAAAGGGGTTCACATGGATGAAGACAAGATTAATGCCATTGTGGAATGGCCAACACCTACAAGTGTTTATGAAGTGAGGAGTTTTCATGGGTTAGCTACTTTCTACCGGAGGTTCATTGCCAACTTTAGTAGTATCGCGGCTCCTTTTACTGATTGCCTCAAGCAGAAGGTGTTCGTATGGTCCGAAGAAGCCGCCAAGAGTTTCAAATTGTTGAAGTCCAAGCTTACCGAAGCTCTTATCTTGGCCTTACCCGACTTTGACAAAACTTTTGAGCTTGATTGTGATGCTTTGGGAGTGGGAATTGGTGGAGTCTTAAGCTAAGGTGGTCAACCTATTGCTTTCTTTAGTGAGAAGTTGAACGGTGCTAAACTCAAATACTCTACTTATGACTTGGAATTCCAAGCCATCGTCCAAGCCATCAAGCATTGGAGTTATTACATTGCCTACAATGAATTTGTTCTCAACACCGATCAAGAAGCTCTTAAGTACATCAATAGCCAACAACATCTCAATAAAAGGCATGCCAAGTGGGTGGCTTATCTACAATAATTTACGTTCTCTTTCAGGCACAAATTGGGGATTATCAACAAAATGGCCGATGGTTTGAGTAGAAGAGTGGCTCTCTTGGTGGCAATGAAGAACAAGATTGTTGGGTTTGAAGAATTTCGTACTTTCTATGCCAAAGATCCTTACTTTAGTTGAAAAAATCGATGCTTTGCAAAGGGGTGATAAGGTTATCGATCTATGTTTAATGTTGAAGGATGAATTTCTCTTCAAAGAACTCAAGTTGTGTGTCCCTAAATACTTTTTAAGGGAGCACTTGTTGGCCGAAAGTTACAAGTTGGGTCATTTTGGCAAGAATAAGACTCTAGCGTTGCTTCAAGATGCACACTATTGGCCGAGAATGAGTAAAGATGTGGGGGGCTATGTGCAAAGGTGCCAAATTTGCCAATGGAGTAAGGGGACAACCACTAATGCGGGGTTGTATTTGCCTTTATCGGTGCCAGAAAGTCATTGGAAATGCTTGAGTATGGATTTTGTTTTGGAGCTTCCTTCTACGTAAAGGCAGAGTGATTTTATGATGGTGGTAGTGGATCGGTTCTAAAAAATGGCTCATTTCATACCATGTAAGAAGACTATGGATGCGACTAACATTGCCAATCTCTATTTCAAGGAGGTCTACAAGTTGCATGGCATCCCTACCTCTATTGTCTCCAATAGAGATGCTAAGTTTCTTGCCCACTTTTGGAGAACCTTGTGGAGGAAAATTGACACCAAGTTATGCTTTAGTACTTCTTTTCACCCTCAAACCGATGGTCAAACGGAAGTGGTAAACCTCCGGTCTTAGGAATTTGTTGCGATGCTTAGTTGGTGAATATCCAAAAAGTTTGGATGAAATTCTTCCCTTGGTGGAGTTTGCTTACAATTTTTCTCTAAACCGCACTATCTACACTTTTCCATTTGAAGCGGTGTACGGGTTGAAACTTTCTAGTGTGGTTGACCTCGTTCCTTTGCCAACCCCTAAGAAGGGACACTCCAAGGCAGAAGATATGGCTACGTTTATGAAAAATATTCACTCTCAAGTAAATTTCAACATTGAGAAGTCTAATGTGAAGTATAAGGCGACCGTTGATGCACACAAAAGGGAGGTTTTGTTCAAAGAAGGAGATTTTGTTTGGGTTATCTTGAGCAAGGATAGGCATCCTCACGGTGCTTACATGAAATTGAATGATCGGAAAGTGGGTCCTTGTGGAAGTCTTGCGCAAAATCCATGACAACGCTTATCAAGTCTGCTTACCCTCTCATTTGAACATCTCCAACACATTCAATGTGCAACACTTGATGCCCTATTTGCCGGAGGACACTACCGTAACTTGATGACAAGTTTCTTTTTAGTAGGGGAGTATGATGTAGTATATAGTAAGGGTATTTATGTCTTTTGTATTGGGTGTATATATAGGTGTTGGAGTCTTTTCTTTTGGTATCTTTTATTAGTTTGAACAAATATTATCAAGAATTAGTCTTTTTTGTATCTCATTTGAGAGTTTCTCTCTCTAAGTTAATCTATGGATATTTGGGTTTGCATCGGTGGGGGTATATTAGAATGTGGAATGCACTCGAGTAAAAAATGGAAAGTGACATCCAACTTTTTAGAAACTGGGTCATAGCATTGTACCCTTGTAGTGGCATTCCTCAAGAAAATATATAGAACAGAGTGTGCAATGAGCTTATAGTGCGTCTCCTTAGGAAGGAGAACAAAACATGTTGGAACAAAGACTCACAAGGAGTAAGTAGGGCTTGACTCAAACATCTTCTCATAAGCATTTTGTCGTTTTGATCAGCAAAGAGAGTTTCATTTTCATAGAGATAAAAATGAGATCATTACAATAGGAAGAGAAAGGTATTGAGAGAGCTTCAAAGAGCTTGAAACTCTCCTAGTAATGCTACTTGTATATATTGGACCCTCTCCATAGCCTCTCGATTTTTTACAAGAAAAAATGTCACAACAAAAGAAGATAAAAAGTACCAAAAATTAAAAGTGTAGCACACAAGATACTAGCTGCAGATAAATACAATGTTTGAAACATAACAAAAATCCTCCACTTTCGTTAGATACGGTCCCCTACATGACAGCCAGCCATAGTTGTATTCTCAGCCCACTTATGGGAACAATCAACCGTAGAACCCCTTTTCTCTAAATTACACTTGCTGTCAACCTGGATTTAAGATTCACATTGTTGTCCTAACATGCAATTGGCTGGCAGTGACCCACTTTGCTTTCGAAATTGAAATCTCACGAATCCCAGCGCAACTCCTGCTATTGATTACCGAGACACACCAACAGATTCAACTCTTGGTCCCTACGCATTGCTTGCATCCCCATCTCTCCACCTCCTGCAAAGCCCAAACTGAAAGTAGAAAAACATCCTATAAATTTACTCAAATCTGCTCTTTCATGGTGACTCATGCCCACCTCTCTGTCTGTAGCCGAATGACCGAGATGGAGCCATTGACCAACCCATTGCGTCACTGCCTTTGCTTTTTTGTTTGGATCCCCATTGCTCTAAGACAAGCCATAAAAACACACCAAAGAATTGCAAGATATCATCATCCCTCTCGATAGAAACCCGACCTCTCTAATCAATATTGAACCCTAGATGCAAAACTTATAAGTGTTTGTGCAACCCTTATTTGTCACTCACCTGTTCTAATCAAAAATATTTGGGCAACCCTCAGTGACCGTCACCACCACCACCAAATCCACCATTCCTCCACCATACTGCAAAAATAAAAGCGGAATATATTTAGGGGTTCAAACTTCGTATAATAGGCAAACAACTAAGCCAGAAGGTATACATATATATACACACCCTTTTGTCTTTGGGGTTGAAAATTGTTGCTTGGTTCCGATTGATTAGGTTTGTTTAGTGTTTTTTTTGTTGCCAATAAGAAAGGTAAAGAAAAAATGGTCTGTCAGCATACTATTGTTGCTGCTGAGACAGTTCATGCTAGCTTGGTCAAAATGAGTCATGCAGTTGTCCCTCATGACAATTGATGGAATTTTGATGATTTACGATTTGATAGCTGACCACATATAATATGCATCCATATAGTTTGTGGATTTTTTTGGGTTTGAAAAAGTGTTAATCTAGAAGATGCTGGCACATTCAATTTTAATTGATTGTGTTTTGCAGTTTTTGCAAAACCTGTGTGACTGAAAAGCTTATTCTGTGACTGAAAAGCATGGTGATCTTGTGTGCATATGGAGAGTTTTGCCCCCATAAATTGCCTCAGAATCAGGAGATCTCGTATTAGATAATAGCTATATCATACAGTTTGATGGTACAAATTGATGTCACTTTGATTATACAATCCCAGCTTAGAGCGACTCTTAAGAAAGAAAATACTCCCCAGTTATTATGGCCATAACCTTTTAGTACTGTGTATTGATCTGACTTTTGTTTCAGTCAATCACATACTATGTTAATAAAATGTGTATATTGATTTAGCTAATCCTCTTTGTCGGTATGCCCAGAAATTCATGTCACCGTTCTCAAAAAAATGACTTGTGAGTTCGTTTTGATATCTACTCTACATCCACCTGCAGTTCTTTTTGATATTCTACTCCACATCTACCTGCCAATGCACATATCTTGTATCACTGAGGTGGTAATCAGGTTGGCAAGGGTTTGAGGTGAATCTCCCTCCTCTCCATGCGAGTTTGAGTTCGAATCCGCTTGCAACGAGGACAGTGGCTACCTTGCAAGAGCATTTCAAAGCCAAACGTTCAACATTCTACAGCACTGTTAGTGCCCCTAGGTCACCACCCAGGAGGGTTCATTTGCTGGTCGGCCCTTCCTAATTGTTTAATTGAGCCGGAAAAGAAGCACTTATCGTGGTACTCTGGTCATGCCTTTCAGTTAAAATAAACACAACAGTCCTCTTCAAAGAAGGAAAAAAAAAGCAAAACAAGCAAGCATCAGCTCTCCATTGGTACAATGAAAATTGTTACTGTATTTTCCAAATTGACTGCTATACTCGAACCAATTCATGAAAGCTATACTAAGACCTATTTTTGATATTATTCGTCAACGATATAATGATTACACTCAAAGTTTATTCTAAAACTATCTAAATCAAAATAAACAGAGGCTGTGTGAAAAGAACAATTTATGAAGCTACATGGGGGTTATTCCCGTGGTATGAATGCAATCCAATCAACATAAGAGTCCTGTCTGTTCGGCTATAAGTTCACTTGTACACCGGAATCATATGTATTCCCCGGTGTCCAATCTTGGGGTATGTCGTTAACCGGAACAACCCAAGTCTCATCATCATCATCACTAAAAAGCATCCTTATTGATAGGGATCCACTCGGGGGTGAGGAAGTTGTCCATACTGCTCCATAACTCCTATCCAATAGCTTGCACCTGAAACTTTGTGTCTGCAAATTAAAGTTTGAATAGCACTATCTCAATACTTGGAAGTTGGAACAATATATAACATGTAGAATGAACATTTGCGAACAAAAGATCAAAGGATGGGGCATTTTCGGTTGAATAAGCTCTAAGGATGGGTGTTTTAACCGACTAGAGTGGCCCAGAAGGCAGATTGTTGTTGAGATCCTTGATAAATTTGAAGATCTTGTGTTTGACTCCCGTAATGCTATATTATGTTGGTGCAGTAAGTTTTACCTTAAGCATATATACAAGGCTCATACGCAAACCAAAAAGGTAAGACTCCTATGAACTGCACAAGTCTTCCGATTACAACAGTGTTGTATGAAGATAATAAAATAAATTCTTGTCGAACATCAGCTGTGAGGCTTCTTTATGAAGATGTGTGAGAAAGTTTTGTCTAGGTTCTATATACATGAAGAAAAATAAATCTGCAGCACAATTGCAATGGACGGGAAAGAGTAGTACCTCACAAAGCTGGACGGCAGTGATGTCCTTTTTGCCTTGTTGATACCATATCACAAAAGCCAGGTAATGAGGGTAGTTACTGTTCTCATCTATCTTGATTGTTATATTCTTGCTTGGGTAGCTACAGGACACACTGAAAAGAGAGACAGAGAGTAAATGGATCAGGTATTCCTACCTTTATATTCTCGTAAGTCATAAATTTTTTTTTTTGGTTCGAAGGTCAGGGGTGTCCAAGCTAACTTAAGTGCACCCCAATTTTCTCCTCCCCGGTCCAGTCAAAGACGGGCCATCCATGCCAGGACTGAGAATTCACAAGAAATTACTTTCTTACGGAGTCATGATTTGTTTCCGAGCTAGCAATATGTGAAAAAGTTTGCTTATGGGTGTACTTGTAAGACTAAACTAGTTTAGAAGATAGTAATGAATATAGACCAAGTTTGCTTATGGGTGTACTTTTACAAGACTATAACTAGTTTAGAAGATAGTAATGTATACCGTCTATATTCGATATCAACCACGCCAAAGGCTAGAAGAGATGCAGCACCATCTGTGGTCTGAGCCATTCGTCCAAAGGCTCGCCTGCTCAGAATAAAGTCGGTTCGATCACTCGCACCATTGTCAGTTATAACTACGGTTACCCCTTTGTCTGAGCACAAGTTACTGTTGGTGCACCTCACCTAGTGAAACAAAACCAACTTCATCACTTAGAAACTGTGCAACATAAATTGAGCAAAATCGTACGTAGGAAAAAATATTCATGTTTCCATCCCGTGTTGCCCTTATTTTTGCCGGAGTATACAGAACCAACTACAACAGACTGCATTTGGTATGAATTGCGCCCCTGCTGGTTTCAAATAGATGTACGTAAACCCACTTATTGTGAATTTCATTTTCTTTCTGGAAGGCCAACACAAGAAATTTTGTGATTCTGTATATTACTAAGGTATCCGTAAACCTTTTTTGTCCTCTTAACAAAATTATGGATCACCTGATAGCAAGCACCGCAACCTACGCCATCACGATAGAGATCAGATGCAGCTGATACATCCCCGCCGTTGATGGTTGCTCCGAAGGTACCAAAACCGCATGCCCCGGCTGCAATTAACTCAGACATTAACATAGTTCCAAAAGAAAAACATCTAACCATGTCGTACACCAATATAAAAACATGAAAAACGACGGTGCAAATATGGTGAGCCTATTGTAACTAGCCGAATGAGGCAGGCTGTCTTGGCCTGTCATATTTCTGAGGGTTATCTCTTGATCAAAGAAATAGAGCATAGATCGGATTGTAAAACATTCAATTTGTGGCACTTGGATACACCCATAATTTGAGACGATTACGAATTCAAATTTAATACCATACTGATATTGACCGTACAACACATATAGTGACAAACGCAAGATTCGTATTGCGAGGGGATCAAATCACATGTATATATTAACAGCAAAATATCATCCTTATATAATAATAACACAATTTTGAAGGGATCCTACTTAATAACTTTTAATTTATAAGGAAAAATAATGGAATAATTGGGGGCCCTTGCTTGCACCCCCCCATTGGTTGGCCCCTGAACACATATGATAGGATCATAAAAGGTGGCACATCCAGTGGTATACATATAAAGGTGATTCACAAACCGTAACAATATTCATGCAGACAATCAAACAACACTCACTTATATGATTAGAATTCGTAAGGTGGCACATCAAATAGTATCTAAGTGCAAAACGAAATGTAGTCACATTAAACATTATTTGTTCAACCAGTCAAACAGAACAAACACATATATATGATTGGACTAGGTAAGGTGACACATCAAATAGTATCTAATTGTGATTCACAAAATATATGCAGTCACCGTAGCATTATTTGTGAATATATATATGTAGAAGTTGAACTCCCACTTTCTAAGTTATAAAAGAAATTCTCACTTTCTGTTCCTTGTTCATCAGAATTGGGGTAGTAAGCTGCTCGAGAACGAGTGAAGCAGTCACTGCACGTTGCTGCATCTCCCACAGTTACCTTCATGAGAAGAAAAGTGGAAAACAGATAGAAGAAAGAGATATGAGGGAAACCCATTGTAAATTTGAGGAGAATTAGAAGAAAATTAAGAAGCAGATAGAGAAATTAAGATGGTAGTGATGCATGAAGATGAACAATGGGTTGTTCCTATTTATACCGAAATACGTAGTTGTAATTTCCACCTGATCACCACCTTGAGTTTGGTAAAACTTATTATCATTATGGCTTTTGACATTCTGTGTTTAATTACATTTGTCTCCTCTAGCAACCTTCTTAGACCAAAGAATTACAACTACCTCAGTCCTTAAATAAATGTCCGGATCGCAAACTTAGGCCTCTAAAAGATGATCTTTTAAGTGATGAAAAAGGTTCGAATTTTTTAATGAAAAAATTACATCTTTTTAAAGGCCTAGGGTTGCGGGCTGGACGTACATTTATTTAGGGATGGAGGGGGTATGGCAAGTGTTTGAAAACTATTTTCTGATCTTCCCTCGAATTGTTTATTTATTCCCTCACCAAGTATTAAAGTTTCTGTACCTGCTTAGCAAATTGTCATCAAATCAAAGAGTTGTAGTAATCCACTTGGAAAGTGCCGTTGGATATACGTTGCCTAAAAATTCCATGTTATTTTTGTCTATACTATTGTTTTTACTTATTGGTTATCCCTATCGGTTTATCTCTTTTATATGTATTGCTTAACAAAAAAGTTAGGAGGAGCCGAGGAGGCTGACCAGGTTGTGACGATTCTCCCCAGCCACAACCAAATTAAGGATCCCAACCCACTAGGGAACTGGACAAGAGGGCCAGGGCATCGTACACATGGACGGTGAATTTACGATTCTACATATACTCCCTTATGATGGGCTTGAGCTATAGTTGGATTGCAAAACCTACTCATGGCACAATTGGAAGTCCGAGCCAGAAGGATGTGGTCATGAACGAGGCCCTTCAAACGTTGACCAAAAGACTCGAAGTACAACTTCTTCACAGTCACCAAACCATGTGTGACTATACAAGTTATTGCCAAGGCCCGGAGTCTTGTTCATGTCATGGATCCAAGTAGATACTCTACGTTAGGGCATTGATGATGCAACTCTTGTATAGTTTTTTTATCATAGAGAAATAACCATGTAAATCTTAGTGTTCTAGCAACTGTGGACGCTACGCTGATTGGGTTAACCATGTAAATCTTAGTGTTCTCTTGTTTGCACTTTCAATTTCCTATTTAATGTGAAGGGAGTTTGTGTCTGTATATTTTTTGATAAACATAGATGGAAATTTAACTTAACGTATATTTCAATTCCTTGTCCAATTTGAAAGGGATAACCGCCTTGGACCAGGCTGTGACTGGTGAAATCGATGATTGACCATGACTTACCCAACAGGAGAGAGAGAGAGAGAGAGAGAGAGAGAGAGAGAGAGAGAGAGAGAGAGAGAGGGTAGGTTTGAAACAAACCAACGGCTTAGTAAAAGTTTGAACGAGAAAATGCAATGGTATGACATTGAAGTATTCTACTGGAGGGATCAGTTGGGTGCTTTTGCACCAAATTTATCAAGGACTTCAGTTTAGGCATCTGTTCCCACTTGCTGTAATGATCACAAAACTGTAAATTCGTGACAAATAAAACCAATACTACTATATGCTGCTTGTGGGAAGCTGTAAAGGAAACTCCCATCTTATACTGTTTAGCATTACAATCATTTTCCCTACCAGCTATCAATTGGAGAGATATATTAACATCGCTTTGTTACCAACTTTGTAACTTTAGCCATGAAATCTTGATATAGTTTAATAAGTTGTTACTAAAATCAATTGAAAACGCAGAGTCAGGCCAGTCGGCCCCGGGCATATCCCACCAAGGGACAGCCTAGACACCCCTGTTTTTGGGTCGAAAATTGAACTCCTTTCGGAAGACATAGTAAGTATCATCAAGTACACATCAAAATTATAACCCGACGGTAATAGCCTGCCTTGCAGCCTGAGTTGTGCGACTTTGAGCCTCATTGACCACTTTTTATTAACATTCCACCGAAACTCGGCATAGCTCCTGAGTTTCGAAGTCCTTGCGGCAAAAAATTTCATACACGAACTACCCCGAATCACTACCCACCGTACAACACCACATGGACTCTGTAGATAATTACTCCATTTTACAACACAGTCTAGGGCCCCAAAATGTTTTGGGCCGGCCTTGTGTCCTTGTCAACTAGCATGTTTCACTTGGTACTTTCTGCTAGTGGGTTGACGCACTGTCTGACATATTGTGTTGGATGAATCCAATATATAACCTGGCTCCCTACTCGTTTTGGGATCAATGTATAATCGAGGAACCGCAACACGATGTCAAGATTTGGTCTCTGGATTCAAAATGTGGATAGAGGTTCACTGGAATATGTCGTCTATTCACACACCTTTCAACCATATTTGTAGAGACCCGTATTAAATCTCAATTATCCGAATATTATATCAATGCAAAATGTGGATTAAATGTTGAAATTCCTTTTTCGCTATCAAATACTCAAAAGCAACGTAATAAAGGAACGAAAAGCAATAACAGATGAACACAAGAATATACGTGAAAAACCCCTTAAAAAGGGTAAAAACCACGGGAGGAAATCGAACCACTAAAAGTAATCATCGTGCAGTTACAAACGATCTTAATTAAAACAATCATGAATCCTCACCAACTGACCAAAGATCGATTTGTCGAATCCACGTACACCGCACCAAGTGGTTGATTGCTGCACGCCTTGAATCCACAAGTCCTCCGATATACTTCCAGAATCCACCGGAAGAATGTTTCAACTAATTGGAGCAATGGTTGAAAAGAACACTTGGAGTTTATGTAGAAAGATTCATGGTCACCGAATCATATGTAACTCCAAGAGGTAAGAACAGTCACCATTAGTCAATACTCGGTATTGGACACAAAAGTAGAGAGCTCTAATATCTTTCGGTAACGTCGAAATCCCAGCCAACCGTATATAAATAGATAGAGGCAAAAACTGTCCAATTGCTCCAGCACAGGTGAAAACTCTTTCAGAATTGCTCGAGCACTGAATTAATGCACGTTCCCTTATTTCTCCCACTGATTGCGTGATCCCCTTTCTTTTGATTTCCTTATTTCCCCCATTGAATTAATGCACGTTCCAACTCCTCTTCACAACTCATTTCCTTCCATTACAATTGCCTTGATAATCTCACCTTCTTTGATTTCCTTTCCTGATAAGCACAAAATCCTCTTGAAATTGAATTTCCTTCCAATCTAGTTTCCTTTGACAACCTATGACTATCAATTAAAAAATACAATTGAAGGTCTTTCCTAAAACAAATGCTCTAGAACAATAAGTTATAGCAAAATTAATGGGATACAAATCAAAAGAGATTTTGTCGTGGAATTTGCCAAAATATGGACTTTACAATCTCCCCCTTTGGCACTTCCTTGACAAAACAAGCAAAGCACGATTAACCTATCCCTTAATAGATGGAGCACAATTGTGAAGAGCTGCTAACACAAATCTGAAAAAGATAATCGGTTAATCAATAAATTACTCCCCCTTTTTGTCACGGAATGACAAAGTTAGAGCAAAGAGAAATAAGAACCTAATTAAAACACGGAAAAGGCAACACCAGAAAAACACAAGTCTAGAGCACATCCGCAAAAGGCCACATTGGGCAATTATTATAACATAAGTGAACGAACTGCAAATAGGGAACTACTGAGAAGAACAGGTGGAAGTGAGGAGACTCCTCATCTCGGCCATGAATGTAGCAAACTGAGCGGCATGTGTGGTTTGGGCCTCTTGAAGCTCAAAAAGATGATAGGGAAAAGAAAACAGGGGATTATAGCACGTGATATGGAAGATATGCAAGAGAGGATATGCTACCGAGGGATATTTAAAAAAAAATAAAACGTGGTCCACTCGAACCAGTTGGAACAGTGTAATATGGCTCACTTATACCTCATTTTTTTTTTGTTTTTTTTTTGTTTTTGTAATAAAAATCCGGGGAAGATAAACACATGGATCCAGAGATGAATACTCAACCATGCAAATCAATAAATGTCATTACAAGTTTTCGAAATGCATGAGAGAACTTGTATGTATCCCAAGCATGAAGAAATCTGGAATTAACTACAATATGCAATATGAGACCATGACAACAGTGGGTGTGTGACACGTCAGAAATATTAAGACCACCATTTTCAGATACAAGATTTCTTGTGTTCCATGAGAATGGCAACCACCCTTTCTCCCACGAAGTCAAACCAGACATGATGATACGAATGACATCCCAAGGCCTAACAAACTCCCCCTCAACAATTGAATACTCCCCCTCAACCAATGAGTATTTTGCCATATCAATTTTTATTGAATCTTCCAAACAAATACACGTGTTTTAATATTTTTACCCCACTGCCTTTTGACACGAATACTGGAAATAAGAGTACCTCATACCCAATCCTCGGTTACTAAGCGAGTGGTCCAACACGGAAGCCTTCACAAAGTCTATCCATTTTGTGACACGAACGCTCAGAGGGAGAGTACCTCACCCCAAGTGCCCGGTACTCGATGAACGCCCGGATAAGCAAAAAAAAATCTCACAAATAGACATTTGTCTTTCTTAAAAGTTCGTGTCCCCCCCCCCCTTTTTTTTTCTCCTTTTTTAATGGAAACCAAGAGACAACCGTATCCAACCAAGATGCCAAAAGGTCAATCGCCAAAGAAACAAAATGAGACATTCCAATGGACATGAGAACCAACTATCCAATCTGAATAATCTCTCTAATCCTGACGTGTAAATGTGGTGATCATAGAGTCATAAGGCATGATGCAATTAATGTCCCAATATAGCACATGAGTGAAAAACAACAAGAAGGACGCAGGCATTTGAAAAAAAAATGTGCATTTATGTGAAACCCATGGATGATTACTCACACTTGAAACCACATGCTACATCCACCACATAATTTTAGTTGTTTCCTTTTTCTTTTTTTTTTCGTTTTTTTTAAAAACATGGTAAAACAAAGAAATGAGGATCAAAAATAAACTTAATCAAGGAGACATACTCCAACCGACTTGCGGAGAAAATCAAAACGATGGAAGTCAAGGGGTTTGGTGAAAAGATCAGCTTTTTGATGAGTAGTGTCAAGGTATTCAAGTGTGACCGTACCATCTTCTACGAGATCTCGGATAAAGTGGTGACGAATATCAATGTGCTTTGTGCGAGAGTGTTGCACAGGATTTTTTGAGATGTTAATAGCACTTGTGTTGTCACAGTAAAGAGTGATGCATTCTTGAGGTACCCATAGTCGTCTAGCATTTGTTTCATCCAGAGAAGTTGTGTACACGCACTACCCGCCGCGATGTACTCCGCTTCGGCGGTAGATAAGGAAATAGAATTTTGTTTCTTACTTAACCATGCTACAAAATTACTCCCAATGTAAAAACATCCCCCGGAAGTACTTTTACGGTCATCAGTGCACCCAGCCCAGTCAGCATCAGAAAAACCGGCTAAGTTCGAATTAGTATCTTTTGATAACCAAATACCATAACCCATGGTTCCGCTAATGTATTTAATAACACGCTTAACAGCTGTAAGATGAGACTCTTTAGGATTGGCTTGGTAACGAGCACAGACTCCAACACTAAATGCAATATCAGGCCTACTTGCAGTCAAATAGAGGAGACTACCAATCATGCTACGATAAAGAGTTTGATCTATAGAGATGCCATCTAAATCTTTTGACAATTTTGTAGTAGTGCTCATCAGTGTGCAAGAGTGTTTAGCAGAGTCAAGACCAAATTTCTTAACTAAGTTTGAGGCGTACTTAGTTTGAGATACAAAAATCCCATGTTCAAATTGACGTACCTGTAACCCAAGGAAAAATGTAAGCTCGCCCATCATGCTCATCTCAAACTCGCTTTGCATAAAATCAGAAAATTCATTTACAAAAGAAGTAGATGTGGACCCAAAAATAATATCATCCACGTAAATTTGAACTACAAGTAAATGCTTTCCCTTATGCTGGACAAAAAGCGTTTTATCGACACTTCCTCTAACAAAGTTTTTACTTAACAGAAAAGTTGTCAACCTCTCATACCAAGCTCGGGGAGCTTGTTTTAAGCCATAGAGAGCTTTGTTTAAACGATACACATGATCAGCTTTGTGTGGGTCTTCGAACCCCTTAGGTTGGGAAACATAGACTTCTTCTTTTATGACACCATTGAGAAAAGCACTCTTAACGTCCATTTGAAATAATTTAAAGCCCAAAAAACATGCGACAGCTAGCATAATACGGATAGACTTTAGCCTAGCAATAGGAGCGAATGTTTCATCAAAATCAATTCCCTCAACTTGTGTGTGTCCCTGAGCTACAAGACGAGCTTTATTTCTAACAACAATACCCTATTCGTTAGATTTGTTTTTAAAAATCCATTTTGTACCAATAATATTAGTGTGCGGGGGTCTTGGAACTAACTCCCAAACATTATTACGCTCAAATTGATTTAACTCCTCATGCATAGCATCAACCCAGCACTCATCAATTAAGGCTTCTTTAATATTTTTTGGCTCAACTAATGAAACATAACAAATGTATGATACCTCATCCCTGAGCTGTTTGCGAGTTTTCATCGGGTCTGCAACATTTCCGATTACCTGACTCGTGAGATGATTGAGCTTTACTCGAGCTGTTGGGTTCAATGGCTCGCCGTGACTTTCACATTCTTGCTCATCATCTTTGTGCTCTTCTTCCTTTGAAATATCTGTATCTTCATCACTTGAATTTGCCTCTACTGCATCACCTGTATCCTGATCACTTAAAGTCACATATACATCATTAAAGATAAAATCTGCTTCATTTAATGGACTCTCATCAACAACGACATTTATGGACTCCATAACACTGCGAGTACGATTATTATAAACTCTAAATGCTCTGCTATCTGTGCAATAGCCTAGGAAAATTCCTTCATCACTTCTAGAATCGAATTTACCTAAGGCCTCCCTATCTCTCATGATAAAACACTTGCTACCAAAAGTTTTAAAGTACTTAACATTTGGTTTTCTACCTTTCCATAGCTCATAAGGTGTGTTCATAGTACCTGGTCTAAGATAAACACGATTGATCACATAGCAAGCAGTATGAACTGCTTCGGCCCAAAACCTACGAGCAATTTTCTTAGCATGTAACATAACACGTGCCATTTCTTGTATCACACGATTTTTCCTCTCAACCACACCATTTTGTTGTGGAGTTTTAGGAGCAGAGAACTCATGACGAATACCGAGTTCATCACAAAAGTTAGCATATTCTGAATTTTCAAACTTTTTTCCATGATCTGAACGAATACGAGAAATACAACCAATTTTCATTCCTTTCTCATTTTGAATATGTTTAACAAGAACTTTAAACGTAGATATCGTCTCAGATTTTTCACGAAGAAACCTCACCCAAGTGAAGCGAGAAAAATCATCTACGACAACAAAAACATATTTTTTACCTGCAATGCTTTCAACTCTGGAAGGACCCATCAAGTCCATGTGAAGAAGTTCAAGGGGCCTCTTAGTAGCTATCCCAGTGGTCTTTTTGTGAGCTGCCCTGGTTTGTTTACCGAGTTGGCAAGGACCACAGGCATGATTTTTTGGTTTGCTGAGTTTCGGCACACCTCTAATCAATTCACGTTTAGTCAACATAGATAAATCCTTATAATTAATGTGACCAAGACGTTGATGCCAAAGTTCATTGTCGCTTAATGTAGTAGAGTGACAAGTTATCTCACTAGAAGGGAGTATACCATAACAATTATCATCAGTACGAGTACCATGCATGACACTATTTCCTTCCTTATCAAAAATATAACAGTCATTTTTGGAAAATCGAACTTCATGATGAGAATCACACATTTGGCTTATACTAAGTAGATTGGCTTTTAATCCGTCCACATATAGAACATTCTCAAGATGAGCTATTCCGGGAGCTTGTATGGTTCCTTTACCAACAACTTTCGAAGTGTTTCCATCACCAAAAGTCACTATACCTCCGTTATAATTTTCAAAACTAATGAACACGGACTTGTCTCCAGACATATGACGAGAACAACCACTATCCAGATACCACACATGAGAATTACGATCTTTCAACACAGTGTGAACAAACATACAGCTCAACTCTCTTTTTCTAACCCAAATCTGTCTAGTTGGAATTTTACTCAAGTTCTTTTGATTTTCAAAAGATAAATTTGACTGAAAACTCTTTACCCTTTTATATTTATCATGATTAGACATACCATCTATATTGCCATTCTTGGTAGCATTTTTATAGTGACGAAAACCTTGAGGATACCCATACAGTTGAAAATATTTTGGTTTAATGTGACCCTTAACTTGGCAGAAATGACAAATGGGAATGAATCTAGTACAAATGCCCTTTTTAATGTCATGAGTCTTTCCAATCATATTTTTTGCAGTATCCATACTATGGGGTTTGAGCTTTACCTTCTTGGATTCCAACTCATCCGCAATACCTCCAAATGTTTTTGAAGACGAAACTTCATAAAAACCAAGCACTGTTTTGTCACTTGCTGGTCTTTGTATGCTCAGAATCTCATCCAATGTCTTTGACCTTATATTCAAACGCTCAAATAGAATATTAGCTTTATCAATCTCAGCTTTTAACATGATTATTTTTCCTTCCGAGGTGGTATTTAACTCAACCAAGACTCTATTCTTATCTGGACGACTCTTAACCTCCTGACACAACTTATTCTTTTCACACGTGACATTACTCAACAATCCTTTTAATTCTTCCATTTGTGTTTTAACTGTCACTAACTCCATGGTAGACTTATTATAATTCTCAGCCATTTTCAAATTTGACTCATTAATTTTAATACTCTCCTTAAATAGCATATTGTAGGATTGTTTTAACTCATCGAAACTAAACTCCTCATCACTTTCCTCATTCTCACTATCGTCTAAGGATTCATGATCACTAAGATTCAACTTTAAAGAAGCCCCAAATGCCATAAAATTCGTGTGATCAACTTGTTCTTCTTCGGAGTTATCAGACTCACTATCGTCATCCCAAGTTATGTTGGCCTTGAAGTTGGTCTTTTTCTTTAATTTATTAATGCATTCATGAGCAACATGACCATAACCTTGACACTCATAACATTTAGGGCCTGCGGGAGGACCTTTTATTACTTTCTTTTCTTTAGCACTCGAAGACTCATTTTTTTCGCTATTTCCGAATTTCTTGTTCCCATCACTATCAGTCACTTTCTTCTTGAAAAATTGTTTGAAGTTTTTAGTAAACAACGCTATAGCTTCAAGATCATATTCACCATCACAATCAGAATCCCTAGACTCACTTTTAGAACTTGAAAAAGCAATCGACTTAGCGGAAGGTTTAATTTTTTATTTTTGAGACTCAGGTTGTAACATATCAGCTTCAAAAGTTTGGAGGATGCCTACCACTTCTTCAACAGATTTTTCATTGAGTTTACGCTTACCCTCAAGCATTGTGACCTTCATCTTAAATCTTTCTGGCAAGGATCTCAAAATCTTCTTAATCACCCTAAATGGAGGAATAGGCTCACTGAGGGTTTCACAACTATTGACAATACCGATCAATTTAGAGTAGAATTGATTAAACGTCTCGTCCTCTTTCATCCTAATTATCTCGAAATTAGTAGTGAACCTTTGCAGCTTAGATTGTTTAACAACATGCGTTCCTTCATGACAAGTTACCAAAATGTCCCACGCCTCTTTAGCAATCTCACAGTTTGCTATCTTACGATGTTCATTAACATCAACAGCACTAAATAAGATATCTAAGGCACGATTATTAGCCTGTAAAGGAGCTTTTTCAGTGGCACTTAGTTCAGAAGAAAGCTTAGGGACCTATTTTCCTTCTACTGTTTTCATAGGACAACTATATCCATTAATGCAAGAATTCCAAATTTCTTCATCCACAGACCTCATAATAGCCTTTATTGTAGATTTCCAGTAATCAAAATTTTCACTATCCAAAATAGGTGTGCGACTCGACGGATGATTCATGTTAGTGTTCATATTCATTATTGCAAGAGATCCGCTCTAGGACGAACTCCAAAAAAAAACTGAGCGACCCGCTCTGATACCAAATGAAATTCCTTTTTCGCTATCAAGTACTCAAAAGCAACGTAATAAAGGAACGAAAAGCAATAACAGGTGAACACAAGAATATACGTGGAAAACCCCTTAAAAAGGGTAAAAATCACGGGAGGAAATCAAACCACTAAAAGTAATCATCGTGCAGTTACAAACGATCTTAATTAAAACAATCATGAATCCTCACCGACTGACCAAAGATCGATTTGTCGAATCCATGTACACCGCACCAAGTGGTTGATTGCCGCACGCCTTGAATCCACAAGTCCTCCGATATACTTCCAGAATCCATCGGAAGAATGTTTCAACTAATTGGAGCAATGGTTGAAAAGAACACTTGGAGTTTATGTAGAAAGATTCATGATCACCGAATCATATGTAACTCCAAGAGGTAAGAACAGTCACCATTAGTCGATACTCGGTATTGGACACAAAAGTAGAGAGCTCTAATATCTTTCGGTAACGTCAAAATCCCAGCCAACCGTATATAAATAGATAGAGGCAAAAACTGTCCAATTGCTCAAGCACAGGTGAAAACTCTTTCAGAATTGCTCGAGCACTGAATTAATGCACGTTCCCTTATTTCCCCCACTGATTGATCCCCTTTCTTTTGATTTCCTTATTTCCCCCACTGAATTAATGCACGTTCCAATTCCTCTTCACAACTCATTTCCTTCCATTACAATTGCCTTGATAATCTCACCTTCTTTGATTTCCTTTCCTGATAAGCACAAAATCCTCTTGAAATTGAATTTCCTTCCAATCTACTTTCCTTTGACAACCTCTGACTATCAATTAAAAAAATACAATTGAAGGCCTTTCTTAAAACAGGTGCTCTAGAACAATAAGTTACAGTAAAATTAATGGGATACAAATCAAAAGAGATTTTGTCATGGAATTTGCCAAAATATGGACTTTACAAATGTGAAATATGTGTTTATGTGATTTGGGGTCAACGTGATAGGATTGTTATCGAAAGGCGTGCAAGTGTGATTTGTGTTGGAGCTTGTATATATAGGTGTGTGTGTAGGAAATTAAAAGCGCAACTCCCTTCTCCCTTTATCCCTCCCGACATCTGGTCTCTCTCTCCATCGGCTCTCTTCTCTCTCTCACTTTCTCACTCAAAAATCCACTCCAAGTCCAAAACTCACCAAGATCCTTCACCACATCATCGTCCTCAAGGGTCCTCGATCGTGGATTTCGTCAGAACAAGCTTAGTGAAGCATATTTCGGTTGGTTTCGAAGTTTTTAGAGTGTAGGGCTTGCGCAAGCTTGGATTTGTGCTTCTAGCTTTCAAGGTAGGGATTTCTTGCTCAAGTGATGTGTTTATGTTATGATTATGTACCTAAATCATGCTTTGTTTCATGGTTTGAGCTGGGTTTTGTGTTTCTGTCCAATCTGAAAATTTTTTGCTCGAAACTGCTAGGTATCAATACCAATCTGTCTCCTGGACGAACAGGCTTGGAGGTATCGATACCTCCTTTTTGAGGTATCGTACCAGGCCTCTTAGGGGTAGTTTTGCTCATGCTGACCCCGTCTCGATTCTATTGACCTCCAATCATTTCTAATACACTCAAAACAAGTTTAAATTACTTCCAAACATGATTGTTCGTCTCCAAATGACTCGTTGGTCGTTCTCATCCCTTTGACACTTGATAAACGTAATCCTAGTGTAATAGTAAATGGAAATCGTACCGTTAAGTTGTTTGTAAATATTAAGTTGTAATATTTAGTTGACGTGGGCCTGTCTAATGGTTCAAATGGTATCGTAGTAATTTGTGTCCTCACGATTCGTCGAATCTTTACGAGAAGTAATGAAATGGTTGAGAACCTATTGTAGATTTCTTTAGATTGATGTGAGTTTTATTAATGCTTCTAGTTTGACATGTGAACTATTAGGAACACATATAAGACGTCTAGAACACTTTGGCCGTGGTTTGCCTGCCTATTGTGATAAACCCCTATTTCTTATGTTTGCTTATTAAAATTCATTTACTCTGGGTGCATACTTCAATGCAATTTCATATAGTTTGAGTATAAAATTCTCTACTGGGTTAGTGTAACTCACCATATCATTTTTAGGTACATCACAGGGACATTGACATGGAGTGCTTGGTGTGCATGCTAGCATCACTGTTTAAGCTGTTTTTTGGAGCTACCCATATATCTTTGTATAAATAAATTGTAATGTTTTTTCTTTAGAACTATGTAACTGTTGGTCAAGTTTGTTAATTTGGGGATTGAACCATCTTTTGGGGATATTATATATATTGTTGTGAAGATTTTAATTATCTAAAGTTATTAGTCCCTCTGTCCCAAATTTTTTGTCTGGTCCGCAAAACGGAGTGTTAAAAATAATGTAATTTTTTCAAGAAAAAATTCAAACTTTTTTCACAAATTAAAAGTACTCATTGATATCTATCTAGTAAGTTGTTGAAAAACTTTTGATTTTTTCTTGCAAAAATTGTATTATTTTTAACACTTCGTTTGCAGACCGAACAAAGAATTTGGGACGGAGGGAGTATTATTTATGTTGAAAATTAAGGACATGACAAAAGTACTAATTCGAGAATGTTTACAGAACCAAACTATCTCCAATGAGGATTTAAGGTGTATTTGGGCTAACTTTTGGGTTATTATTGCCAACATTTATTTAAATAATTCTTTAAATTTTTTGTCAAATACGTGTCAAATTTATGGAGTTAACTATTTGTCTCGATGGGAGAAATGGACAAAGTATAAAATTATGATTGAAAGTTCACTAAAGACAAAAATATATCAAAAAGACAACTTCCAGTAGCTTTTATCCACCGTTTTTGCTATGCTGACTTCCTTCGACTCCGGTCTATGTTTGTGACAGTTTTTCGATTTCTCTCGTCTTCTGACCGAATCAATGATACTCATTTTCTCTATGAAAGTTAATTTAGGCTAATCACACCTTTAGTTAAGCTGACTGGAAAATTTATTGAAAGAGTAGAGGGAATGCGTATGCAGGACGCTGAGGTGGACTGGGATCGAGCAAGTCCACTGAACCACATCAGCCATGACATGGAAACCACTTTTTGAGTTTTTTGGACCCGCAACACTTAATGTCCATTTGATTAGTGAAACAAATAATTAGGATTTATTTTTTGTCTTCCTTATATGCTGTTGTATGGCTCTGGTGGAAGAATTTGTGCATTCGCAGGCGCATGGCACAAGTTCTCCTTTTGAGTAACTGATTTATCTTGCCAATTCTTCTGTTGGTGTTTAATGGTGGTAACTCCTATTAAGAATGTTCGGAAATATCAAATAATTGAATTGGGCGCTCAATCTCACCGAGACACAAAATGCTCAAGATGTTGTGGAGAGAAACCAAAATAGTGTAAAATTATGACCAATTGGCCCGAATATTCCGAGTATAATAGACTATTCTGTGGCCAACTGCGTTCGATGTGTTTTTTATTGTGTGAACAATTTGAAAAGTCCAAAGAAGAGGTTTACTATGCAACAATCTGATGTTCGCTGGTTTGGTTTCTTTATCACGGAACCGCCTTATATTTTCTTCTAGTGTTTTTAGCTTTGTTTTTTTTTGTTTTTTTTCACATGTAGATTAGTGATGGCATGATAGGACTTTGTGTATTTATTGTGCTTGTTTGTTGGTGTCTTATTAACCTTTTTCAATTTAGGTTTGCTCATGATTTATCTAATTTGGCTATATAAAATTGTTGAAGTAATTAATCTTTTTAGAAGACAGTAAGTCATTCATAAATAAACTAATTCTGCTATAATTTAAAATTGAAGTAAACTCAAAAGATTCTTGAAAACAGGGGTTTGATAACTAATCTTCATTTTGCCACTACTTTCAGACTATTGCATGAATCTTTTATGTCATATCTTTTAGTAAAAGCATAAATCAATTATGTTAGATCTTTTAGTAGAATAAGAGCACTTACTATTTTTTTTTGGTCAAATTCAATCCCTGAGGCCAGCTCCAATAGTAGAGTTAGGACTCAATAATTTTGTGATAGAAATTCCGAGAGCTTATTGATTTTTAGAAAAAACAAAAACAAATTTAACACTGACTATCACTTGTAGAATTTTAGTAAGCACATTCCAATCAAAACAAATATGCCTATTTCCTGTAGTATTCTTCCACATAATTGACCGTGTCATTACCGTATCAAAAATAATTAATAAAACAAAGCAATTACTACTACTCAAACAAATAGTGGTAAGTACTCCGAGTATTGCTCCACAGGGATTATAAGGCTGAGTTACAAAAATTTCAAATAATTCCTAAGTTAATTCGAGAACAAGATTAATTGGTGGTTTCTTAAAACTATTGAACTGGAATTAAAGACGATAGAAAAGTAGAAAAGAGTTTATGGGAAAAAGCTCTAGGATTTCGAATCCACTCTTCCCCCTTGTAACTTACATATGTTTTGATCATAGATTAACTGTTCGAATCAACCTGGATACCATAGGATAGCAAGTCCTAGCGATATTTCCTAATGACTATTTATGAATCACCAATCGGCATGGACTATCTCCGCCTAGCACGAATTGTCACATCCTCGATTTTCAACATAAATATAAAGGGCTTCCATAAATAAAATCTCACGATCATCCGTACAATACCCCAAAAGAGTTATACATTTTCATTTCCATAATTATACTTCAACAACCAATAGTTTCCAAAAGATTATATCTTCGGCTCCAAGGCCCAAATTAACATAAGTATCGAATATCCACGAGTTAAGGGTTACAATATTCCATAGTCAAAAGATTTACAATTAGAGTTACAAATACATCTTCCAAAAAGATTTACAAAAATGACTAAGTAACTCCTCAATGTTAGCTTCCAAAAACATCCAAGCATTCCAACTATGCACGCTACTGCCCTGTGTTAGTACCTGAAAATGATAATAGGTTTGAGCTACACTAGCCCAGTAGGAAATTATACGCTAACATTATATGCGAGAGAAATGCAGGAGAGAACACAAAATAGGAACAAGAATAACGACTATGTGGTAATCAATAACTTTGGCTCAACAATTTCCAAACGAAAACATAGTGAACGAAATGCAACTCAACTATAACCGTTTTCATCTTTCATGTGCCCAACATCTTCTCATCATAGGTGTCATGAGCCGAAACTCCTGCTGGGCAAATTAAGGGATCCCGATACCCCCTGCCAGGCACCATACCCATCGGTAGGTCCTGAATGTAATCAATGTGAGCTTTTGCTCCTACTAGGCCAATTAAGGGATCCCGATACCCCTTGCCAAGCACCTACCCGTCGATAGGTCCTGAATGTACTCGTTATGTCAACAAGTGTCTGAGCGTATCATATCCTCGTTATGTGCCATTCCAATTCAATCAAAGTCCATATGGAAATCAACGTCAAATTATACCAAATAAGGGGCAAGGGATGCAAAGATACTTCACGAACTCAACGAATATAATTAATCATGTTATGGGATGATTTGGTGATGTTTAGAACAAGTTAGAAATTATCGGGGGTCAAAACAATAGAGTTTGGAACAAAACAGCAAAATCTGTCCCTAAGCCCTTTTTGTATAGATACTAGCCAAACTAGTATCGATACAATAGTGCCTCAAAACGTTCCAGAGATTCTGGTATCGATACTGAGCAGAGTAGTATTGATATAGATGTCTGTTTGAGCAGATTTTCTGCAAATTTCAAAGATTTCAACTACAACAACAATCATAACAACCAAGGACATGATTTTAGGTAAGGAAAACACTTCTATCACATATATTGAGAGGTAGAATCCCTACCTCAAGGTCGAAGAACGAAACGCAAGAAGTTATGAGCCCTAGCTCTCTGAAAACCTTGATCCGATCAGAATACAACTTCCCCGAGCTCAAACCAGCGAGATACAGATCACAATACGCGTAGAGATGAAAGATTGGAGGTTGTTTTGAGTGTCACGATACGTAAATATTAAACACTCACATTGGTTCATTTCGGAAATAGGTGCGGATACTTCTCTCTAACTGCGTCCTCCCTTTCCCATGTCGACTCTTCTGTACCCTAGTTACTCCACAAGACTCGCACTAACGGTATCATCTTACCCCTCAAAACTTGATCACGTGCATCTAGGATACGTATCAGTTCCTCCCCATAAGACACGTTGGCCTCCAACTTGAGTTCGAACCACACTAGAACGTGAGACAAATCCGATTCATACTTCCTCAACATAGACACGTGGAACACGTCATGTACACTGATAGCTTCGGTGGCAAAGCCAAATGATATGCAACCTCCTCAATCTTCTTGATGATATCAAACGGCCCGATATAATGCGGTGAAACCTTCCCATTTTTCCCAAAACGCGATAAACCCCTACGAGGCGATACTTTAAGGAATACGTGATCCCCTTCTTCAAACGACAATGGGTGACGACGACGATTGACATAATTCTTTTGTCTACTTTGAGCGGTCAATAATCTTTGGCAAATCACCTTGACTTGTTCGGTTGTTCTCTCTTGTGCTTCCTTAAGGCGTTGACGAATAGCTTTCATGCTCTCAGAGGTTTCCTTGATCATATTCGGTCCCACTAACGTAGCCTCACCTAATTCGGTTCAACACACATGTGATCGACATGGTCTCCCATATAAAGCCTCATACGATGCCATTTCGATCCTAGATTGATAACTATTATTGTACGCGAATTCGACTAACGACAAGTAGTCCTCCCAATTACCCCGAAAATCCAGGACACAAGCCCGAAGCATGTCTTCCAAAATCTGTATCATTCTCTCGGATTGCCCATCTGTTTGAGGATGATACGCGGTACTAAACAAAAGATTTGTGCCTAAAGCGGCTTGCAAACTCTGCCAAAAATGCGCGGTAAACCTCGGATCACGATCGGACAGGATAGACACGGGAATCCCATGAAGTCGAATAATCTCCCGAATATACAAACGGCTAAGCGTATCCACGGAATCGGTAACTTGAATAGATAAGAAATGTGCGGTTTTAGTCAAATGGTCCACGATTACCCAAATAGTGTCATGCCCCCTCGGGGACCTCAGTAAACCCGTAACGAAGTCCATTGTTATGTTCTCCCACTTCCACTCAGCTACTAGCAATCGTTGTAACTCCCCCGCAGGTTGTTGATGTTCGGCTTTCACTTGCCGGCACATAAGACACTTGGACACGAAAATTACAACATCCCTCTTCATTCCAGACCACCAAAATTGCCTACGTAAGTCATGATACATTTTCGCCCCCCCCAGATGGATGGCTAACGGGGCTAACAATGAATGGTGAAACTCTTGCAAGATTTCTTCCCAACACGAAACGGGTACGAACAACTTTCTTTGAGAGCGCAAGCTTTGCTCGGCGTGAATCATCCACCCCTCTTGAGTGTTTCCACTAAAGAATTTAGCACGGAGTTCCTCCGCTTACTCGTCATGTTGTTGAGCCTCGATTACTCGATTCGATAATGTCGATTGCACCGTCAAGTTGCATAACGTGACCCCTTCCCGAACATCCTCAAAATACGAAACACAAAAGCCCAAATCATTCATCATTTTCCACTTGTGGATAGCTAGACTTGCTAAGTGTATCGGTTTTCTACTCAACGCATCCGCCACGACGTTCGCTTTCCCAGGGTGGTATCACAATTCGAAATTGTAATCCTCCAAATGCTCCATCCAACAGCGTTGTCGAATGTTAAGTTCTTTTTGAGAAAACAAATATATCAAGCTTTTGTGGTCGGAAAAGACTTCAAAATTTTCACCGTACAAATAATGGTGCCAACTTTTCAAAGCAAAAACGACGGCCGCAAGTTCTAGATCATGTGTAGGGTAATTCCGCTCGTGAGTTTTCAACTGTCGCGACCCATATGCTGCTACTCGCCCCTCTTGCATCAACACGCACCCAAATCCCTCCTTAAACGCATCATAATATACGAAGTAACCAACTCCAAGTTTGGGCACATACACAATCGGCATGGTAGTCAATATTTTCTTCAATTCTTCAAAGGCCATCTCACACGCATCACTCCAAACAAAACGAGTCCCCTTACGGAATAATCTAGTCATTGGTGACCCTAAATGAGAGAAGTCGAGAACGAAACGACGGTAGTACCCGACCAAACCCAAGAAATTACGGATTTCAAACACGTTCTTTGGTCGTTGCCAATTCATAACGGACTCTATCTTCCCCGGATCAACGGACACACCACCTTTTGAAACCACATGACCCAAAAATTTGACCTCGGACAACCAAACTCACTTACTAAGCTTAGCATATAATTGGTGTTCTCTCAATAGTTCAAGAACAATGGTAAGATGTGATTGGTGCTCCTCCTCCGTAGGCGAGTAAATAAGGATGTCATCGACGAATACAACCACAAAACGATCAAGATACGCACGAAAGATACGATTTATCAAGTCCATGAAATTAGCTGGGGCATTCGTCAATTCAAAAGCCATAACAACGAATTTATAATGACCATAGCGAGTACGAAAAACAGTTTTAGGAATATCCTCTCTTCGAACCCTCAATTGGTGATAACCGGACCTCAAATCAATTTTGTAAAAGCAGGTCGCACCCCGAAGTTGATCAAACAAGTCATCGATTCTAGGCATGGGATACTTGTTCTTAATGGTGACTCAGTTTAACTTACGATAATTGATACACAAGTGGAGTGAACCATCCTTCTTTTACGCGAAAAGAGCCGGTGCTCCCCACAATGACGTACTCGGACAAATGAATCCTAAGTTCTCCAATTCCTGTAATTAGGTCTTTAACTCTCTCAATTCAGCGGGCGCGAAACGATATGGAGGTATGTAGATAGGTGAGGTACCAGGAAGTATGTCAATAGAGAATTCAATCTCTCTCTCGGAAGGCAAACCAGGCAACTCTTCCCGGAACACATGCGAAAAATCGCAAACTACTAAGGGTAACTCCACGCGCACGGAGGCATCCTCATCTAATTTCAAACTTGCCAACAAGGAATAAATTGACTCGCGCTCTCGAGACCCACATAGATACGGTTCCAACAGTTCCCGAACGCTCCCCAAAGAATTCAAAACAAGGACCATCAGGAGGACAAATACGAACTCGATGCTTGAAACAATCAATGGTAGCATGAAATGTAACGCCCCGCTACTTTCTAAAAATAAACTCCAAAATACATTGTATTTTCAAATGCTTCTAGGCCTCTATTTTCTCTATAAATAAATTACATCATCAAAATAAACTTAAGACGTCTTCTTCTGTATCATTCTGCTCAGTACCGAACTCTTCCAAATTATAAAATCCTCCCTGTTCGTCTCTAAACTCTGGCATAAGATGCCAGGGTCACAAAAGTAACACCGTGAGCAATTAAGCCCAATAGCTAACTCTTACCCCTATGTCCCATACACTAACAAAAATAACATATAACAATTTAATAAAAATAAAATTTATCATCACAAAAATGATCAAAGGTGTCGGTGTCTTTCAGAGTTATCGCAGCGTATTCTAAACTGTGTCATCAATTTCCAAGTATCGATTCCACTTTCCATTTTATTTCCTCGAGCACTGGTTCCGCTGACCATCTTTCAGGACCTACCGGGCTCCCAGGCTAAATTCAGATTTTGCCACCCAAAAGCACTGATTCCGCTGACCGTCTCTTTTAGGACCTATTGGGCTCTCAGTCTTTAATCATTCCATAACACATACATGGCACTAGTTCTGCTGACCATCCTTTCAGGACCTATTGGGCTCCTAGGCCACACACGCACACCCGAGCCATGATTCCGCCGACCATTCTTTTAGGACCTACCGGGCTCTCATGCTCACGCATGCACACTTGAGTCATGATTCCGCTGACCATCTTTAATGGACCTACCGGGTTCTCATGCTCACACAATCATTAATCTTTTCCACATTTCTCGCTTCTCGTGTCTCATAAACATGCATCATTTTCTCGCGTTCACATTATTCTTTCAAAGCTTGCTAAAAATCATGCGATAATAAATCACTAATTTCATGCAATTCTATCTCTGACAACATTGAAAATTATAACATCACAACTTATCAACAATCATACAATTAATTAAGCACTACAATGATAAAATCAACCTTTCAACTCAAACAATTTAATCACGGAATATCATAAATAAATAGTTAAACATATAGAACATCAACATTATACTTAGGTGAGCAGATAGGAGGTTTCTACCGTTCTTCTTGGCGGTAGAGCGGCTATGAATTCGTTGAGTCGAAACGGAGTGACGTCGCCTCGGTTGGAATTTGATGAAAAGAAAAATAATTTCTTTGAACTACGAATTGGGAATTTTAAAGATCGACTAATGGTTTTGAGTGGTGGTGGAATTTTTTCTCTTCTCCCTCTCTCTTGGCCGCCTCTCTTTCTCTCCCTCACTTTCCCTCTCTTTAAACGAATGCAAGAACAAGGAAGAAAAGAATGAAGAAGTGAGATGTGGTGTGTGAAGTGGAGGGGAGAAGCCTATTTATACTAATGGGAGGAGAATCTAAATCATATCTAGGAAATCATAACCATATCTTATATAATCATAACCATATCTTATAAAATCTAATAATATCTAAATCAAATGTAATAATATCCAAATCAAATCTTATATAATCTAATAAAATCCAACTATATCTAATCAAATCTTATAATATCCAATAAAATCTACAAAATCTTTATAATATCTACACAAAATCCGATAATATCCAACAAAATCTATATAATATCCAATAATGTCCAAACAAATCTAATCATATCTAATAAAATCTCAATCAATTCTAATAAAATCTTATCATATCTAATAAAATCTCAATCAATTCTAATAAAATCTTATCGTATCTAATAAAATCTCATAAAATCTTATCAAATCTAATCCTAATCATATCTATAAGATCCAATCCAATCTTAACAAATCTATTTCAAATCTCTCCTAGATTCTTCCATATCCTTCCTAGATTGTTAGGATCACGAACCGAAGGTTAGGATTCTATAACAGTTGGGTACAATCACTTTAATAAATGATAAAATAATTTTTAGTAAAAGAATTATAATAAAATGTTAAAATAAATTGACGTGAAAATTCGGGTCATTACATGAAAGGTAGATAGCCAATCCATTCCCAAGATAAGATCAAACCCCGACATTCCCAAAACGATGAAGTCGAATACAAATCAACGGTCACAAATGACCAACTCACAAGCTCGACAAATGCGATCAAAAGGTGTTCTACCCCCTAAAGGTGTCTTAACGAACGAAGGAGGACTAACATTTTTTGCTTCCAATTCCAAGGCACACACAAATGATGCAGCAATTAATGAATGCTATGCTCTAGAGTCAAAGAGTACTTTAGCAAATGAGTTAAACAAAAGAAATGTACCCCTCACAACAGATGTCTCCAGAGCTTGAGCAGTGGTAGATGGAATAGCAGAAGTGATGTTGTAAACTCGCCCCTGGGTACCCTAACCCTACACAAGACTTGCATTCGGACCGAAACCCTGAGTAGGCGTGGAAGAACTCGCTCCCTTATCAACCCCGGAATTCTAAACGGACGTAGTCTGGCAGAAGTGAGGCTACTACTACCTCAGAGTGCCCCTAAACTACTGGCCCACATTATACCCCATTCCCGGCTGCTGCACGAAATCCGACTCACTTTGCACTTCCGATCCTTGAGGACAATTCCTAGCGAGATGATCGGTCTTACCACATACATAACAAGCCTTCTGAAGATGTGGACACTGAGTACAAATGTGTCCAGATTGATTGCACTTGTAGCACATATGTGGAGGTCCAAACAAAGCACCCCGAGTCCCTGAAGAAGAAGGCGGTGGCCTAAAGTTCAACGAACTACCCTGCGGTGTCTGAGACGGTTCCCTCGGCCTTGTCCTCCCCTGACTCCCTAAGCTTCCTGATGACAAACTCACATTCACAATTGGTTGTTTCGGTTCCCAAGCTCTCCTATTCCTCTGCGCTTCTTTCAGTATCTCAATACTCCTCGCACACTCAACAACCTCGGCGTATTTTGTCTTGCGTTGCACCATTACCATTCTCCTCCAGTATTATGAAGCCCCTTCTCAAAACGTCTACATTTCCCCTCCTCTATCTCTACCAACTCTGGCGCAAATCGAGATAAAGACTGAAGCTTTTGAGCGTACTCCAACACGATCATTCTTCCCTGCTCCAACTTCTTAAACTGTTCTCCCAGCTGCTCGCAACTAGTCTCAGAAAAGTATTGCTCCTCAAATAATGTCTCAAACTCGGCCCATGTCAAATTCTCAACATCCGGTTCATTTACTTGAGCCGCGGTCCTTGCCGCTCTCCTCGCATCCTTCCTAGATTCTAGGACAAATTCCCACCACTCATTTGCTTCCCCGGTTAGTTGGACAACCACGATGTTCACCCGCAAGTCATCTTCAGTAATTTTGAAAGCATTGAAAAGTTTACAGATTTGCGCTAACTAATGATCGGCCACAAGAGGGTCACTACTTGTCCCATCAAACGTCGGTGGATTTCTATGGCTAAACTCTCGTATTGCCAATAAGGCTTAGTTGTCCGTAGGAGCTTGGTTTAAAGATTTGCAACTGCAAGTGCTGCGACGAAATCCCTAGCAAATTGGTTTTGAACGAGAGGTACTCCTGCACCCCGACTTGCCCCAACCCTCAGATTCCCACCTGGGTTCTCCCCAGGCTGACTAACCTCATCCTCTGGTGGCACCCCACGGCCTCGACCTTCCCGATTTTTGGCCGCACCCTGTCTAACACGCATTCTCAGAGGCATCTTACTACAACAATTAAGAGAGAAAACTATCAACCACAGCATATTTACTATGAGGTAAATGCCTTGAACTTCCCAACAAGGGTAATAACAACTCTACACCAATCTACTATATTGAAAAATCAATGCCAAGTAGTCATATGAATGTTAGTCGCACAAGCATGTACAAGTCATGTTAAGAGGTGCAAAATTTTGAACCCATGAGACGAAATGTCTCCCCACAGTCTTTAGGTGTTCTAAACCTATACTCTGATACCAAGTTGTCACATTCTCGATTTTCAACATAAATATAAAGGGTTTCCATAAATAAAATCTCACGATCATCCGTACAATACCCCAAAAGAGTTATACATTTTCATTTCCATAATTATACTTCAACAACCAATAGTTTCTAAAAGATTACATCTTCGGCTTCGAGGCCAAATTAACATAAGTATTGAATATCCAAGAGTTAAGGGTTACAATATTCCATAGTCAAAAGATTTACAATTAGAGTTACAAATACATCTTCCAAAAAGATTTACAAAAATGACTAAGTAACTCCTCAATGTTAGCTTTCAAAAATAATCCCACATCCAAGCATTCCAACTATGCATGCTACTACCCTGTGTTAGTACCTGAAAATGATAATAGGTTTGAGCTACACTAGCCCAATAGGAAATTCTACGCTAACATTACATGCGAGAGAAATGCAGGAGAGAACACAAAATAGGAACAAGAACAAGGACTATGCGGTAATCAATAACTTTGGCTCAACAATTTCCAAATGAAAACTTAGAGAACGTCATGCAACTCAACTAGAACCATTTTCATCTTTCATGTGTCCAACGTCTTCTCATCATAGGTGTCATGAGCCGAAGCTCTTGCCGGGCCAATTAAGGGATCCCGATACCCCCTGCCATGCACCATACCCATCTGTAGGGCTTGAATGTAATCAATGTAAGCTTTTGCTCCTACCGGGCTGATTAAGGGATCCCAATATCCCCTGCCAGGCACCTACCCATCTATAGGTCTTGAATGTACTCGTTGTGTCAACAAGTGTCCGAGCGTATCATATCCTTGTTATGTGTCATTCCAATTCAATCAAAGTCCATATGGAAATCAACGTCAAATTATACCAAACAAGGGGCAAGGGATGCAAAGATACTCCATGAACTCAATGAATATGACTAATCATGTTATGGGATGATTTGGTGATATTTAGAACAAGTTAGAAATGATCGGAGGTCAAAACAATGGAGTTTGGAACAAAATAGCAAAATCTATCCCTAAGCCCTTTTTATATAGATACTAGCCAAACTAGTATCGATACAATAGTGCCTAAAAACATTCCAAAGATTATGGTATCGATACTAAGCAAAGTAGTATCGATACAAATGCCTATTCGAGCAGATTTTCTGCAGATTTCAAGGATTTCAACTATAACAACAATCATAACAACCAAGGACACGATTTTAGGCAAGGAAAATACTTTTATCACATATATTGAGAGGTAGAATCCCTACCTCAAAGTCAAAAAATGAAACCCAAGAAGTTACGAGCCCTAACTTTTTGAAAACCTTGATCCGACCAGAATACGACTTCCTTGAGCTCAAACCAGCGAGATACGGATCACAATACGCATAGGGATGAAAGATTGGAGGTTGTTTTGAGTCGATTTTGGGTGAAATTTGGAGAGAGAGCAAAAGAGAGGGAGAGCGCCGAGAGACAGAGGAAGAGTCAGGAAAGGGAGATGAGAGAAAATAATTCTCTACTCTCTCACCCTTCATATGTACCCATATATTTACAAACTACACATTGCACCCTTCCACAATCAATTCTATCACTTTTGTCCAAATCCTTTAAACACATCACATTCTCCCATTTTCTCAATTATCAACATTAAAATTAAAGAAATTAAATACGGGTCTCTACACGAATCGTCTTACTAGCACGAACTATCTCTAATCGAGTACGGATCGTCTCATTGGCATGACGCGTCGTACGTAGTATAATCCATCTAACCAGTTATCATAAAACAATTTCAAACCATTGTATGAAGTGCATAAAACCAAGGAATTCTACACAAGATTTGATGGAAAGAATTAATATTATAAATAAATCCTTAAAAGTTATACAACCATGATTTTAATAAAAACCTAAATCAAAAATAAATAATTTTACTCAAGATGCAAGCTTCATCTACACCCTAGAAGAGACGTTTAGCAGGCCATGAGAATGAGAGTATCAGAAGTGCCGAAGTCCAAAGCTAATCTCATCCAAGGCTCTTGTGGATTTCGTCCACTGCCAAGGACCAATTGCCTATTCCAAAAGCTGCCGAAGTCAGTGGGATGAATAATACATATACTCTGTATTAGGGTATTACTGTAGTGGGTCCTTTGGGCTTTTTGAAATAATGCATCAATAATTCTTCTTTCAACAGTTTTGCACTTTGAGCCCAAACTTCATTAAACTCTTCTTTTTATCCAGTATCTTGGACAACGAGCTCGATAAACGTATAAACAAAATAAAAGCAAAATTAATATCAAGTAATAAATAGAAATGACTACCGAATGTAGTTTTGAGGGCCAAAATATCAATATTTCAGCACTTATCATATCTTTCAGTAGAAGCATAAATCTATTATGTCAGATCTTTTAGTAGAACAAAAGCACTTACATTTTTTTTTTTTTTGTCAAATTCAATCCCTGAGGCCAGCTCCAATAGTGGAGTTAGGACTCAATAATTTTGTGATAGAAATTATGAGAGCTTATTGATTTTTAGAAAGAAAAAAAAACAAATTTAACACCAACCATCACTTGTAGAATTTTTGTAGGCACATTCCAATCAAAACAAATATGCCTATTCCCCGTGATATTCTTCCACATAATCCTATGAATTAAGTTTGCCCCTCAATGGAGTCGGAGGATCATATGATTCCCTTGACATGGAGCTTTACAGAGGCAAGGTCCGCTACTTTCTGTGACACTAAATAGGAGGCAACTTGTGTGGCCCGACTGTATAGATTTTTCAAGCTCTTAGGTTTGGGCATGAATGAATTTCTCTTCTTCCCAATTCCACCATGCGTACGTTAAGGAGCGGCATTATTTGGCCGAAGGCGTAAGCATCTTACAGAGACAGTATGCTTTGAGAGGAAGTTTAGAGCTCCACCAATATTGTTATTTTGACATGTCTGAGTGTTACAAAATTGGTTCAAATGGGTTTCTACCAGGTTGAAAAACTAGTCCAAATGATACCCATCATCTATAGCACTTCAACGGGTTCAAACAATGCCTCCGTATACTCGTCATGTTAAAACAAGTCCAATTCTAACACATCATAAACCTAAACGAGGATTTGATACGCTGCAACAGTGAAGCGAAATGACATCCATGAGACGCCAAATATGCAACTCAATCACCGTCATTCATGATATCATCCTCCTTATGCAATAATTTTATGAATTGATAGGGTTTTTTTTAATGTCTTTGGCTAAGTGGTTGGTGCCTCTTGTTGTTTCCAGGGGTCACACACGCACACAACACACTCAACGAAATCAAAGAAAATTTCACTCTATATATTACAAAATAACTCTCCAAGGAGGCACACTAGCTCGCTACACACGACGTCACCCTCTCCCTCACATTCTTGCTACCACCACCCCATGAGCTTAACAAACCCACCTATTTATAGGCCTCTAAGATGCCTTCTACACAATTACACCCTTCTGCCATTAGTACCTGGTAGTTGCTGGTTGGGAGGTGAGGCAATTAATTTGGGTAGTTGGGAGTGTAGACACCCCAATTTGGCCTAACGATTATTTCAAGTCCCACCTTGGGGACAATCCCGATGATGAATGGATACCGTGATTGCTGATTGACTTCTCATAAACCTAAGGAATTTTTGTGAGTACTTTTAGCCACTTAGAGGACCCAATTCAGAGCCAAATAGCCTTTCAAACAGAAATACAACATCCTAGGAAAATACATCTGTCGACTGCACGATTGATTTCACGGCCTCCATTTCATTCTTTTACCCGTGAAATATGTTGTTTGAAAATCTCCCTGAGAGATTGATTCCTCAGCCGCAAGATGCATTCCTCAGCCGCTTAATCAATTGGTCGACCGCCAGATGGTCATTTTTCCAGATTCTGGAATGTTCTATTAATCGTTTGATCCGATGCTCAAAATCCTAGCAGCAATTTTCCAATTCTTTCGGGCTACGTAAAGAGATTACCATGTAGAGTTAGAGTTGCCCTACACTTCCAATTTGAACAGTGCACGTGATTGGTTAGAGTGAGTCACCCCATGCCTATATAAAGGGGCCTTAGGGTTCTAAAATTCATATCACAATTCACCCTCTCTAGCCATGAAACCCTGCAGAAATACACTTTCATACTCTCTCTACAAAAGCCCTAACCCCTCGTAGACTGCCATAATCCGACGATCAAACCCCGAAGTACAAACCATAACCCTAGGGTTTTTGAGAAGAAGGTCAATCAATCACCCTCAAGTCGAAGCAATCAAGCACTGGGGGATCAAGGTGGTGAGGCCCAGGGGCCTATGGTTTGATTTGTCTTATGCTATTTAACTTTAATTGTAGCATTTTGATTTTCTGTTAATCGTTTGATCTGGTGTGAGGAAGAACATTGGCTGGGGCATCGTTCCCATGGCCGGTACATAGATCTAGTGAGATTCCACAGCCGTGACATCAATTCACTGGCTGTGGAATCCATTTGCTGGGACAGTCTGACCTTTCTGCTTATTTTGTATGCATGTTTTAATTACTGTCTTGGCTCACCATTAACTGCTTAAAGGATAAAAATAGGTTATGTGTTTAGAATTAAATAAAGCATGGTGAGTTCTTTTAGCCACTTAGAGGACCCAATGCAGAGCCAAAAAGCCTTTCAAGACAGAAATACAATATTCTAGGAAAATACATTTGTTGGCCATTAGATTGATGTGATGGTCGTTACTTCTTTCTTTCACCCTTGGAATATGGTGTTTGAAAATCTCCCTAAGAGATTGTTTCCTCACCCACGAGATGCATTCCTCACTTCTGGCGGTCGCCAGATCCATTTTCTCAGCGTTTTGGAATGTTCGGTATTCATTTGATCCGATGCTCAAACCCTAGCAACCAAATTGCAAGGCTTTGGAGCTACGAAAGAAATTATGATGAAGAGATCTTATTTCCCTACACTTCCATTTTGATTCACGCCATTTGATTGTCCGAAGTGAGTCATCCCATGCCTATATAAAGAGGTCTTAGGGTTTCAAAATTAATATACTTCTCAATAATCTCTAGCCATGAAACCCTGGAGATATCACCTATCATGCTCCCTCTATAAAAGCCCTAAACACTCATGAGTAGCCGCAATCCGAGCGATCGAACCCCGAAGTGCAAACCTTAATCCTAGGGTTTCGAGAAGGAAGTCAATCAAACACTCTCAATCCGAAGCAATTGTGCACTGAGGGGTCAAGGTGGTAAGGCCAGGGGCCTATGGTTCGGTTGTATTCAAGTATTTTAATTCGTAGCATTTATCTTTTACTTTTCTGTTGACTGTTCGTATTCTGGTGTAAGGAAGAACATCCTGGTGTAAGGAAGAACATCGGCTGGGACATTGTTCCCGCGGCCGATACATTAAACTAATGGGATCCCACGACCGTGACATCCATTCACCGGTCGTGGAATCCAATAGTTGGGACAGTCTCTTGTCTTTAGTTGGTTAAATGCATGAAGTTTATTTACCTATCCTAACTCGCCTTATTGATTGTTTAAAGGCAAATAACCGGATTACTTGTATAGAATTAAATGAAGCAAACATTAATTATATGTTGAATGATTATGGGTCGGTCTCACAACTAGGCGAGAAGGGGTGCCTAACACCTTCCCCTTATCGTATTTTTGGCTCTCGTACCCTAAATCTCTACTTACTTTCTTAGCTTTTAATAAACTAAGTGGTGACTCTTTGGCATTGGTTTGTCATCGTGTGGAGATGTTCATTGCCATGAAAATATCCACGATTTCAATAGTTGCTGAAACAAGTGTTAGAGGATATATGTGTGGTGATGCCCCTTTTTGGGAGGTGTCCACAAGAATAATGGAGTAATGAATGGTAATCAAAAGTCCAATGGAAGAGTTGATGCCTACAAGAGGAATAACGGAGGGGATAATGGGCGTGGGGATGGGGTGCCAGTGTAAGAGGTCGTTGTCTGGTTTGGGCACCAAATAGACATTAGTTTCAGCATCCACCCATATAGTTTAGCCTTCTTTCACAAACAAATTCGCACCCTAATCAATGAGAGAGACGGGCGGGGGGGGGGGGGGGGGGGGGGGGGGGGTGGAAGAGGCATGCTGTGAGATCGCAATCGCGAGAGAGAGCGGACAACGGAGTGTGGCCGGTGTTTAGACAATGTCTGTTGAATAGCCAGCGAGATCGCAAAAGGGGAGACAAAAGATCGTAGAGGGGGAGGAGACTAGAGATCACAGAAGAGAGAGGGAGAAGAAGCGTCTTTTAGGTTAGCGATATACAAGCCCTATTCTAAAGCATTAGAGCCATCTGAGATAGCACTGCTTACGTGGACATTATTGCCACGCAAGCTAATACAAAGTGCCTATAGAAGTAGTGCTACTCACAGGTAGCGCCATTTGAAGTGGCTTTACTGAGTAATTTTAAAAATAGTTTGAAAACTAGATTATTCCAGCCAATTGTTTTAAAAAAGAGAGTACTTCGATATATAAAAAAACTCTGAGCAATGAGAGTGAGGCCGGTTTCAACAACATGACGATGTTGCCATTCAGTGGAATCCTTTTGTTCATGAGTATGTGGGCAGGACAGATGATGTAGAATGCCTAGAGTGGCGAAATAAGAATTGGGTCTTCGGAATTCACCACCCCAATCAATTTGAATAGGTTTTATTGTAGATGAAAATTGACGCTCAACCATAGCTTGAAACTTGGGAAATATATTAAAGACATCAAATTTATTGAACATGGGAAATTACTAAATGTGCTTTGAAAAATTATTCAAGAAGATTACAAAGTTCTTGTGACCATCACTAGAAAGAAAAGGAGAAGGGCCCTATGCATCACTAAAAATTAAATCTAATGGTGCTACTGTGGGCTCCTTGACCGGAACTCGAGAGAGTCGCCAACCGAATTTTTGAGATGGATAATTCGAGAAATCGAGAGCTTCTTTTGAAAAATGCTACGGCTTTTAGTCTAGCAAAAACCTTGAAAAGCTTGGGTTCGGGAGCCAGATTACAAGAGGGGAAGGTTTTGTTGAAAAAGCACCCCCCTTGCCATATAAAAATTGGTCTCTACTAAGCATTTTAAATGAGGGATATAGAATTAAACTTTAACTTTGATTAAACATGTACGGAAAAGGGACATGGGATTTAATATAACACATTGGCGTACTTGTAGTACAAACTGTACAGTATGAAATGGATGAACAATATATAGAAAATGAAATAACAGTACAACTGTGGACTGCTAATGTCAAGTAAAATGCCACACGGTGAGACAAATACGCTGCACGGTATACCAAAGATGCCGTGTGTTGTACTTGTCTGCAAATCCCAGAACTGCTCGAGTTTGCATCATAAAATGAACCTTAGGTCAGTAAGGTGGACTTTTATGTATTCTGAGTTTCTGGAAAACAGTTAATGAGACCATGTCATTCATTTTATCATGTAACACCTTATTAAAAGCCGTCTTGAGATGTTTGAAAATGTTAGTGAGATCAAAACGACTTTTAACTTGGAAACCCATTCTAGAATGTACCTGCACAACCTCCAAATAACATTAATTGATGTAAACAAGAAAGATATAATGAATAAACTGGATAGAATAGCAAAACAAGAAGAATTTGTGTTGAATAAAATACCGCATGGTGGATCACATTAAGTCGTACGATATATTAAAACACTGCACTGTGTAATGCTTCCAGTGCAATCGCTAGTTTTTGTTACTTTTCGAATGTAAGACTCGTTTGAGGCCAAAATCTGGTATAGAATAACTAGGAAAAGCCTCAGTGAGCTCCCCTCAAGGCCAAAACATGGTTTAGCCCAATGACTTTGTTTATGCCTTTTGTTCAAGGCTTGGATGTGCTTGAAAATGGAGGAAGGGAGGTTGATTCGGATTAGAAACCCTTAAAATTAGTCGGGTTTCTGAGTTTATGGGAGATTTAAGTGAGTTTTATGAAGATTTGATGAGCTTTTGTAGGGAGAATAAGAAGTAAAATCAGTTTGAGACTGATTTTGTACTAGACCAGCTTGTGGGTTGGTGGGTTGGTGTAGAGAGAGAAAGTCCTCCTTAAATGGCTGATTGGGGCCTTATTTATAGAGAGATTGATTAAAAATCAAAATGGTGGATTGTGGGAGTTGAGCCAAGACCGAATCTATTCAATGTTGTTCTGAATCACGTTGTTCTCCAAAAGTTCTTTGGCCAAGTGTGGCTGACAACTTTCTGCAACTGTCAGAACTTTTTCCGAAATGTCGCGCGGCATAATGAGAAATTGCATGGTGTATTAAAATCTTGTGCGGTGGAGTAATTTTTGAAATGCGGCGAGGCGTTTTGAAATGCCGCGCGGTATCTTGTGACAGCACAACACACCAAACTTCGCGGGGGCACCTTGGACACTGCCAAACTCAGATTTTAACGCGGTTCAAAGAGTTGGAAAGCTTGTTGAGTCCTCTTTCTAACCCAATTGGTTTCCCTCAAAGATGTTTTATACATTGAAATGTGTGCCCATTTTACCCTCAATATGTCATGAAAAAAATTATTTTTAACAAAGCAAACGCATCTTTCTCTTTTGCAATTGAACCGGGAGCCACCCTATATGTTTGAAAAGAGGCTTTCTTGAAACTATTGAAGGAGTAACGATCCAAGCCTCGAAGGTATATTTTTCCTTATTTCATCATCGGGGAGCCGACCGAGCCAAACTTAAAGATAATCTGAAAGCCCGGATTGGGGCGTCAACAGCTACACTTTTATTTCCCGTACTAGACAAAGTAAGCCTAGAGGATTTGCCAAGTTGACATGCATGGCAAATGGTGGTAGTGCACTATTTATTAGCTAAAAATGGAATACCTTGAGAGTTCAAGACTTGATGCAAAACACGAGCATGCGGATGACCATGACGAGGATGCCAACAATCGAGAGGAATACATTCAGGAAGACCCAAAGGAGAGAGTTTCTAGAGGCCACCTTCATTCTTGCCATAGAGGAGTGGTTTCTTGGTAAGTTGATCCTTGACAAGAAATAAGATGGATGGATGAAACTCAAAGAAAGCATTATTGTCTTTGCAAGATTGATGGACAGATAATAATGATTTAGTAAAGGGTGGAAAATGAAGAACATTTTTAAGTTGAATAGAAGAGTTAGGAGAACGGAGAATCGATGAACCAACATGAGAAATGGGAATACCAGTACCATTACCAACTTGGAGCTGTGAATGGCCACGATAATCCTCAAAGGTCGAAAGACTGATAAGGTCCGGAGTGACATGATAGGTGGCACCCGCATCTGGGAACCAGTCAACGGTAGTGTAATGAGCACTAGGATAATTCACACTTTGATTAAAGCGATTGTAGCATTGAATGGCTGTGTGATTGGTGCAGTCACAAATTTGGCAACAAATGCGAGTAGCGTTGGCTGGGAAAGGAAGAATCCCAGTAGCAGATGACAAAACCAGTAGCATGTGGCGGGTGGCAATGCTAGAGGAGTTATGATAGCCCTAACCGCGACCGCGGTTGTGAAACCCACAACTACCACCACAACCAGTCTGAGTGAAATGCGCCTGAGGAGATTCAATGGGCGACGAATCTAAAGGGAGGATAAGGTGTCATTACATAGAAACTCGTGACTAAGCAACAAGCTATAAGTTCAGAAAAGGACACATGATCTGGTTTGGAAGAAAGTGCAATGACCAAATCCTTGAAGTTTGAGTGAAGTCCTTTGAAAACATAAAGATTGAACTCAGCCCGAGAGAGAGGTTTTTCGGTAGCATTGGGTTCATCAACCAATGTTTTGGCTTCATGAAGAAATGACGTCACAAAGCGGTTTTTTTGTCGAATTAATTGAAGACGACATGTGAGATGAAGGACTTGGGTTTGCGAAGCAGAGGCAAAAGACTTCTCTAGAGTGACCCAAATTTCATGAGAGGTTATGGAACCGACAATAATGGGGAGAACTTTGTAGACACCCCAATTTGGCCTAATGATTATTTCAAGTCCCACCTTAGGGACCATCCCGATGATGAATGGATGCAATGATTGCTGATTAACTTCTCGTAAACCCATGGACTTTTGGTGAATACTTTTAGCCACTTAGAGGACCCGATTTAGAGCCAAATAGACTTTCAGACAGAAATACAACATCCTAGGAAAATACATCTATCAACCGTAAGGTTGATTCTTCGGCCACCAGATCCATTCCTCGGCCGCCAGATCCATTCTTCGGCCCCCAGATCCATTCCTCGGCTGCCAGATCGTCTTTTTCCAGAATTCTAGAATGTTTTGTCAGTCGTTTGATGGACGCACCAAAATCCTAGTAGCCTTTTTTCGATTTTTTATGGCTACGAAAAGAGATTCGAGCAGAGACCTTCTAACCCTATACTACCTTATTAATTCACACCATTTGATTGGCTGGAGTGAGTCATCCCATGCCTTTATAAAGAGGCCTTAGGGTTCCGAAATTAACATTCAATTCCTCCATCTCATAGCTCCAAGCTCTGTAGAAATTATCTTTCATATCCTCTTGACAAAAGCCCTAAACCTTTATGAGCAGCCGTATCCCAAGTGATCAAACCCCGAATTACAAACCCTAATCCTAGGGTTTCGAGAAGAAGATTAGTCAATCACCCTCAATCCGAAGCAATCAAGCACTGAGGGATCAAGGTGGTGAGGCCCAGGAGCCTATGGTTTGATTCATCTTCTGTTTTTATAGTTTAATCATAGTATTTTAATTCCTAATTAACTCTTTGTTCTGGTGTGAGGAAGAACATCGGCTGGGGAATCAATCATTCGGCTGATATATCGATCCAATGAGATTCCTCGACCGTGACATCAATTCACCAGCCAAGGGATCTATTTGCTGGGATATATTTATTTTCTGCTTATTCTGATGCATGCTTTCAATTATCGTACTGGCTCATTGTCACGCCCCGTCCCAGAACGACACCCGGAGTGGGCCCGAACCGACACAGCCACGTGGCAATCCACACAAAAGACTAACACTAAACGACAACCAATAAAGGAATAGAGTAAAACCCCAGCGGAAGACTTAACATAATAAAAACAAGGTATCTAAGATATTTACAAACTTGCATTGTACAAACAATACCCAACATATTTACAAACTTGAAGTCAAAAAGTACTTGACAACATTAGTCACAAAAATGAGTTTAGCAAATGTATGAGTTTAACCCATTACAACCAAATTCGACCAAAAATACCAACACTCGATACTAACCCAAGTGTCCCCAAAACGTCGACCTGTAGTGGACCAACTCTACGGCCACCTGTGACCTGGCAATCCAAAAAGGAAAACCAGAGTGTGTGAGATATAGAATACGTTCAATAAAATACCACACAACCCGAAAGAATATCCCACTAGAATGTAATTCACACAAACTCAACACAAGTATTCAATTATATACCCACATGTATAAACATCACACACGCAATGGCATGTCTGCCACATTCCCATGTAACCAAGGCATTGTGTCCCGCACACCACATTCCCATTCACCGTTAATTAGACGGCATGACCCACAATATGGTGTGACTCACTCCACAATCCTTTAGTGGTTACAATCAACACCCAATAAACATATATCATTAGCTAAATCTTAAATAGCATGATATACAATCACCACCATGTAACATCTCATTGAACCTTATCATATCAAACACACTTACCTTCGTATCGACCAAAGTATGCCAAACTAAGATTTCGGCACCTCCCGAAAGACCGGCTCTTTACCTAGCCACAAGTTAACTCATATTAGTTACGAATTCCACGAATACTCTGCACAAAGTTACAAAGCTAACAAGAAGCTAAACGATGACTATCGAATACAAATATGTCCATGTCAACACCTAGAAGTGTCCTAAAACATGCACAAAGTTCAAATATAAAATAACTCTTGAAATCGGTTTGAAAACTTATGATCAACTTGTCTTATCTTGGCCATAACTTCTTATTAGCCTGGAGCTAGCTCTTGAGACCACCACCAATGGAAAGTACATTTTTGGTACACAAATTTTGATATATAATTTGCCCAAAACGGAGTCCGGATGAAAAGATATGATCGTCCGAAGTTCCACAACAATTGCTGAAAAGTTACCCGAGAGGTACAGGTACCAAAAAACTCAGTACAGGTACCCACCCAAAATCGACCCAAATGTTTCAGCTCTGATCCGTCGGTATAGGTACCACCAAAAAGTGGTACAGGTACCAGCTGGGTTTTTCAGCAAAAATCCAACATGATTTCCTTCCGATTTCTAACCTTTTCCTCTACTCAAACCACATCTAAAACTTCTCAAACCACACCAAATCATGCTTTAACTCATGTATATCAAAGAGCTACTTAAGAAACTCAAACCCCATGAATCAAAGAAGCTTAAAACATAAAAACACAAGAGATTCAAGAGGTATTCTTCTCATACCCAAGTTAACTTGCATCATCTAATTAAGGCATGAACCGAACTATTTAAGCATGAAATTAGACTTACCCAAACATGAAATCCAACAATTAAAATATGAAATTACCTAGATGATTAACAACCTAGACAACCAAGAACCTCCAAGCTCTCCTCTCTTCTTTTCCTTCTTCTTCTTCTTCTTCTTCTTCCTCTCTCTCTCTCTCTCTCTCTCTCTCTCTCTCTCTACGTTAGGAACAAGAAGAAAATAGGGGAAGAAATATCCCCCAAAATATCCCCCAAGATATTTGATAAAGGCTATGGGAAAATTATTGTATGCAATTGAAACATGAACTTACTTATGCTCCACCCATGAATCACATACAAGCCCCTCGAACTTCCGTCATAAACAAATCAACCCCAAAAACATATAATTCAATTAAAAGATGAATTAAATACTCTAATATTTGGGACAGGTATTACACTCACCTTATCAACTGTCAAAGGCTAAAAGCCAGATTATGTGTTATAATTAAATAAAGCAAATATACATTGTATGTCGAACGATTATGGGCCAGTCTCATGATTGGGCAAATAGGGGTGCCTAACACCTTCCTCTTATTGTACTCTTGGCTCATGTACCCGGAATCTCTATCTATTTTTCCTAATTTTAATAAACTAGGTGGCGACTCTATTTTGATGATAACCGTTATTGTGTGGCAATGTTTCTAGCCATGGGAATATCCACGATCTTGGTTTATGAAGTGGAACCAAACAAGCATGATCAATCTGTATGGTGATTGTAACGCCCCGAATTTTGGGTACGTTAAATAAAACATTTTATTGAAGTAAAAATTGAGTCCGGCTCTTTATTACAACAAAAACATAAGAGAAGTACTTTTATTACAAGCGGTAAGGAACTAAGGTTCCTAACTACTGCTCCGCTTGTTCTTCCATCACGGCTAGCTCCTCGGCTCCGTAGGCCTCCAAGGTGTAAAGTTCACCCTGTTCGTCTATGAAATCTGATATATTATACCGGTGTCGCCACCAATATAATAGGCTAGGGTCACCAAAAAGGCAACACCGTGAGCTTAGATGCTCAATAGAATAATCCAAACCCTCTAACCCTTAACTTACCACAATACAACACATAGTCAAAGAATTTCTCATAGCATACTTATCTAACCAATACTAACAACAACACATTCGTTAACATTTAACGTTGGTGACCAAGTTTTGTGAGTTTCTCCTACGTGACTCCTCGTAGATAGTGTCAACAGTTATCCACATTTCATCACCTTTTCAAAAAACTCGTTTTTAACACACCCAACCTCGGTTCTGCCGTTCCGGTCTCCCGAGTATCCTCACAATGGTTCCGCCGTCCCGGGCTCCCATTGGCACACTTTGCATTGGCTCCGTAACGTGGATAACCAAGCACACACCCAACCTCGGTTCCGCCGTTCCGGACTCCCGAGTATCCTCACAATGGTTCCGCCGTCCCGGTCTCCCATTGGCACACAAAACACACACCACACAATGGGCTACTACGTCCGGCCACATTGTGGTTTCTAAAACATTTCACACTTTTCAAAACACGCCCTTTCATAAATCATACCCTAGATGTCATATTTCTACTTTCTCAATTTCCGTGTCTCATTTCTCATGCATAGACTCCGCGGTGAGACCTTTCGCATACGATATCATTCATTGTAATAATCAATCCAACAAGATCATTCATTTTAAACTACTTGACATGCTTGAATCACTTAACAATGAACATCATGCATTTCATACGCTTACAACAAGATAACATTATCTACTTTAAAGAAAATGATCAAAGGTACTTCCAAATGAACTTATGATTAGTTTTTGAGTACAAAACTACTTATAATTGGGATATTAGGCAAGGATAACTACTTTGGATGGAAGTTAAGGAAATCCTACTGTGCTTCTTGGCGGTAGTAGTCGACTAAGAAGATTTGGTCGACGGTTTTTGGATTTCGGCGGCGTAACGTCGTCGGTTTGCTTCGAAAGGAAGAGAGATGAACTTTTCTCTTCCTAGAAACAACTTTCTATCTTAACTAAGCTACTTTAAAGATCTAACGGTGGTTTTGGGAGGTAGTTTGGTGGTTTCTCTCAAGAACACTCAAGAACACAAGAAAAGAAGAACTTTGGAAGCAAGAACTCTTGAAATTCCTAGAGAGAAGTTGGCGCAATGGTTGAAGTTGTGAGTTTAAGCTTGGAGTGAGCTTCTATTTATAGGCCAAGGCTCTCCCTCTCTCCCTCTTGGCCGGCCCCTCTCTCTCTCTCACTAAGTCTCACTTTATTTCACATGTCAAGGTTGATTGAAAGGTTGGAAGCTAATTTGGTAGGCTTGCATGGCTATGTTAGTCTTTGGATTTGATCTTTGGAAGATATGTTGGAAAGGAGGAGACATTGGTACAAGATTCATGGCTTAAACAATTGAAGTTTGTACAATGGAGGACAATGGAGTTAAGATTTGGCTAGGAAAAGAAATCACCAAGGATTTTGAAGTACTTAGGAAGATCAAGGTCAAGTACACTTCAAATCCATCCTCTTCTTCCTTCCTCTTTCCTTCTCTCTCTCTCCCTCTCCCTCTCTCCTCTCTCGGCCTCTCTCCTCTCTCTCTCTCTCTCCCACGGCTCTCTCTCTCCTCTCTCTCTCTCTCTCTCTCCCATGTACTAGCTATATACATATGTATATATATGTACAAACATGTAAGAATACAAATAAACAATAGGTACTTTTGTACAAAAGGGCAATTTAGTCTTTAAAGGGTCAAGATTCACTACCTTAAACAAATAAAAAGGTACGAGTACTTAATTAATATAATAATGTACTTTTGTACTCCCGAAAAACCTTAACAAAACATTAGTTTAATGGGTTAAGTACTTTGTTTGAAAGATGAGCCTATTACCCAATGGATAATAAAATCCCTAATGGTTATTATCTAAAGGATAATAAGGTACGGGTACTTTAAATACTAAACTAAGTTTTTGGAAAAGACTACATGTCCTTTTTGTTATTACACATGTGATATATATATATATATATGTACTTACCAAATAAAATAAAGGAAAGGCTTTTGTCCAATGGGTAAAGATTACCCTAACGGTTATTGTCCAATGATCCATGGTTACTAGGGTACTTTCATAAAAGAAAATAATTAAAAGTACTTTTCAAAATAATTATAAATGTCAATCATAGTACTTTGTTTAAATCTTTCAAAATCCTTTTAATATAAATAAATGGGTTTCTTTTATCCAATGGATAATAATTCCCCTAACATTTATCGTCCAATGGATAAAGAATAAAACCAAAACAATAAAAGAAAATAAATAAAAAATTTCTAGTTCTAGGGTTTGAAAAGGTTCAAAAGGTTCAAGATGGGCAAAACCGTCCATCTAGGGTTAGGGAAAAGTAACGAGGTGGCCTTCTAATTTGGTTACTCCATCAAGCCGGTTAGAAGCTAACTAGGCTTGCTAAGTCGAACTTAATAGTCAAGAAACGATCTTTGAGGGCTAAAGTGCAATTAGGGTTTCTAGTCGAAGAAAATAACGATAAGGCATTTGATTGCTTAAAGACTAACCGTTTTAAGAATTAATAAGAAAATCAACAAGCAGTTAAGAGAAATTAAGAAATTTTGAATAACAACGAGATTTTTATTGAATGAAAAATCGGAGTTGTTACAACCTATCTCCCTTAAACAATTTCGTCCTCGAAATTAGGTAGACGCTAGGATTCGAACAAATGAGGGTATTTCATCTTCATGGTTTCTTCCCTATCCCATGTGGTTTCTCCATCTCCTCGGTGCTTCCACAAAACTCGTACCCAACTTAATGGTCTTGTTCCGGATAGTCTTCTCACTTCGGTCTTGAATCTTTATCGGTTCCTCCTCGTATGTCGCGTCTTCTTCCATAGTGATGTCTTCCCAATTGAGAACATGAGTGGGCAAGGCTAGATACTTGCGAAGCATGGAAACGTGAAACACGTTATGCACTCGGTCCAGCTGGGGTGGCAGTGCCAGACGGTATACAACCTTCCCGATTTTCTCCACGATGTCGAAAGGTCCGATGTAGCATGGAGACAACTTTCCTTTCTTCCCAAATCTGATGACTCCTTTCTTTGGTATGATTTTCAGGAACACATGATCTCCCACAGCAAAAGTCAATGGTCGGCTCCTCTTATCCGCATAACTCTTCTGTCGGCTTTGAGCGGTTTGGATCCTTTGTCTGATAGTCTTAACCTTCTCCGTGGTATCCCGTAGTATGTCAGGCCCGATCAATCCTGTTTCCCCAGCATCGGTCCAACAGACTGGAGATCGGCAAGGTCGACCATATAGAGCTTCATATGGTGCCATCCCAATGCTTGCTTGATAGCTGTTATTGTAGGCGAACTCCACCAATGGCAAATGCTGCTCCCAGTTTCCAGAGAAATCCAAGGCGCAGGCTCTCAGCATATCTTCCAGGGTCTGAATAGTCCTCTCCGTTTGTCCGTCTGTTTGTGGGTGAAATGCCGTGCTAAGCCTCACATCTGTTCCCAATGCTTTCTGCAATCCTTTCCAAAAGTGTGATACAAAACGTGGGTCTCTGTCAGATACTATCGAGATTGGTACTCCATGGAGGCGTACAATTTCTCGAATGTACAACATGCTTAGTTGCTCCACGTTTTCTGTCATCTTGACAGGCAGAAAGTGTGCAGACTTGGTGAGTCGATCTACGATTACCCAGATGGCTGTGTTGGACTTGGCAGATCTTGGCAGTCCTGTCACAAAAATCCATTGAGATGTGCTCCCACTTCGTAGTCGGTATTGGTAAGGGTTGCAAATCTCCTCCAGGTTTCTGATGCTCGGCCTTGACTTGTTGACACACCAAACGGGTAGACATGAACTGTGCTACATCCTTCTTCATTCCTTCCCACCAGTACGTTCTTCGCAAGTCGTGATACATCTTTGTACCGCCAGGGTGAACTGCGAAGTTCGAATGGTGAGTCTCTCGGAGTACATCTTCTCGAAGAGTTCCAACATCAGGCACGAACACTTTTCCTTTGAATCTCAGGCTGTTATTCTCCTCGATAGTCCATCCTGGCACCGCCTTTCCTTCTCGGATTCGATGTCGGACGAACTCACAATTTTGCTCGAAGGTTTGGGCTAGCAAGATTTCCTGATGAAGTGCTGTCTCTGCAACTAGAGCGTATAGTCGAGCGTTTTCGCTCTCCGATGATGGTTGCAGGTTGAACTCGTTAAGGGTGTCCACCATCTCCCATTCCTTGATGGCAGTCTTGACCTTATGGGCTCTGTCCTTTCGACTCAGAGCGTCGGCTACCACATTGGCCTTACCAGGGTGATACTGGAGCGTAAACTTGTAGTCCTCCAAGTATTCCATCCATCGGCGCTGCCTCAGATTCAACTCCTTCTGAGTGAACAAGTATTTGAGGCTCTTATGGTCGGTGAAAACTTTGAATTGTTCTCCCCACAGGTAGTATCGCCATGATTTGAGGGCGAATACTACTGCAGCCAATTCTAAGTCATGGGTAGGATAATTCTTCTCGTGCGGTCGAAGTTGTCGAGATCCGTAGGCTACGACCTTCCCATTCTGCATCAGCACGCATCCTAAACCATCTCTCGAAGTGTCGCAATAGACAGTATAATCTACTCCTCGCTCAGGGATGATAAGTACCAGTGCGTTGGTCAATCTCTTCTTCAATTCTTGGAAAGATTTCTCACAGGCTTCATTCCAATCTAGCTTCACTCCTTTCTGAGTCAACTTGGTCATTGGCTTGGCCAAGGTTGAAAAGTCCGGGATAAATCTTCGGTAATACCCCGCCAATCCTAGGAAACTCCTGATTTCAAACACTGAGGTCGGCTGTTTCCAGTTCAGCACTGTGTCGACCTTTCCTTGGTCTACTGCAATCCCTTCCTTGGATACTACATGGCCCAAGAACTTAACCACTTCTAGCCAAAACTCGCATTTATTTGCCTTGGCGTAGAGTTGGTTATCTCGAAGTACTTGTAGCGCTATCCGAAGGTGTTCTTCGTGCTCTTCCTTGTTAGCAGAGTATATCAATATATCATCAATAAACACCACTACAAACTTGTCTAAGTAGGGTTGAAAGATCTTGTTCATGAGACACATGAATACCGCCGGAGCATTGGTCAGCCCGAATGGCATCACTACAAACTCGTAGTGGCCGTATCTAGTACGAAAAGCCGTCTTGGCAATATCTTCATCTCGAATCCGTAATTGATGATAGCCTGATCGGAGATCGATTTTTGAGAAACAGGTTGCTCCCCTTAATTGATCAAAAAGGTCATCGATCCTAGGCAACGGATATCGATTCTTGACTATGACTTGATTCAACCTCCTATAGTCGATACATAATCGCAGCGTCCCTTCTTTCTTTTTCATGAACAGAGCAGGCGCTCCCCACGGTGAAGTACTCGGCCTGATAAATCCTTTGTCCAACAGCTCCTGCAACTGGGTCTTGAGCTCTTTTAGTTTGGTCGAGCCATTCGGTATGGCGCCATCGAAATTGGTGCCGTTCCTGGTTGAAGTTCTATAGAGAAGTCTATCTCTCTTGGAGGTGGTAAGCCAGGAAGTTCCTCAGGGAAAACATCGGCGTATTCGCACACGATGTGAGGTAATCCTAACTCCATCCTGTCAGTTTCTTCCATTTGGAGACTAGCTAGCCATCCAAATAGTTGATTCTGCCACCTAGATCTTTTCGCCGTCGGACTCGCTGCTTCTCTATCCCCCTTAAAATGGAAACGAGTTCCCTCTGGAGTGTAGGCCGTCACTATTTTCTGATGATAGTCTACGACTGCTCGGTGAGCCGATAGCCAGTCCATGCCTAGAATTACGTCGAAATCCACCATGTCGATCACTCTGAGATCGCAGGTTAGGCGTAGGTCGGCTACTTCTAACTCGCACCCTTTACACACTAGATTAACAGTTATGCTCCCCCCCATTGGTGATACTACTTTCATACTTTTGCTCAGGGGTTCCGTTTCTAGTGCTAGGGCAGTTACACAAGTAGTAGATATGAACGAATGCGATGCTCCGGAATCGAATAAAGCTTGTACACAGGTGCTATATAACAATAGCGTACCTTGGATCACAGAGGAATCCTGCTCCTGCTCCTCAGTCTGAAGGGCAAAGATACGCCCTCCAGTGCCTTGCTGGGTTCCAATGAGCTGCTTTCCCTTGTTTGGCCCGTTCTGCTGCTGCAGTGGGCCTCCAGGGTTTTGCTTCACAAAGCTAGCCTACCCAGGTTGTTGAGTCTTCTGATTCCCAAAGCTCCCATTCTTTTCTTTCTGGGGCTGGGGGCACTCACGCCTGTAGTGACCCATGGCTTGGCAATTGAAGCACTGGACTGTTGCTCTGCTCTGGCTGCAACTCTGCGATTCCCCATGCCCGGATGCAGCAGTCTTCCAGGGTTGGTTGCTTTGAGCTAAGGTGAATGGCTTGGTTGGGTAGGGTCCGCGGTTGTTGTTGGGTGGCTGGGTTCGGATTGGCCCACCAGTGTTGCCCGTTGCCTTCTTCCATCGGGTCTTGAAGTCAGCCTCCTCGCTTTCCAGGCGGAGGGCACACTGAACCACACCATTATAGGTGGTAAAGGCTTGTGCCACTACGGCCCTTCGAGCGGTAGTCAGCCCCCACTCGAATCTCCTTGCCTTCCTGTCTTCGGTTGCCACAGCGGTTGGAGCGTAACGGGGCAGCTCTTCAAATTTGGTTGCGTACTGGGTCACGGTCATTGTCCCTTGTTTCAGGTTCATGAATTCCTGTTGCTTGGCTAGGCAAAGGGGTGTAGGGAAGTATTTGTCAAGGAATAGGGTTTCAAACTCGGCGAAGGTCATGGTGGCTATAGCATGGGTGGCCTCCATCAACTCCCACCAGTAGCGAGCTTCTCCCTTCAGCTGGTAAGTGGCTAAGGCCACACGGTCTCCGTTTCGGGTGATCTCCAAGGTGTCCAGGATCACCTTGGTTTCTTTCAGCCAAGCTTTAGCCAGGGTAGGGTTAGGATCTCCATTGAAGGTCGGGGGTCGGCGCTTGCAAAATTCATTCATCGCCCGGGTTCGGGTCATTGGTCCATCATCCCAATTCTGGTTATGGCGGTTAGCGTTCAGGGCGGTTACAAGTGCTTGCATGATCTGAGCTAGTTCGGTGTTAGTGTTAGAGGATTCACCATTCTCGTGTCCTAGTCCACTGCGTCGGTTCACCATCTACGAGTAGAAATTGTAATGGAACGGTTTAGTCTACTTAAAACATTTTCCTTTTGTAAACGCAAGTTATCGAATAACATGCAACAGTATTTGATGACAAAGCAAGCTTTTTATTGATAAGTGAGAAATTACAATCACAAGCATAGAGTTCTACTATAAAACAAGCAGACTGAAAATGAGATTCCTACTACAAGATGAAACGATCCTACTACATGATTCCTCTAGCCTTAGTGCTTTCAAGGGCAACTCAAGCTATCAAAACCTTATTCTAGTACTACTATTCTACTGACAGGGCGGAATGAGTCCGAACAACGCTCTCAACTGCTCCATCCATGCCTTCTCTCGAATCTCGAGCCAATGCTCTCTCTTTTTGCGAATCTTCTCGGCTAGCTCTTTAAATAATGGTTCTTGAGGTCGAGTGTCAAGTACTGCTCGTCATTGGCAAAGGGTGTCATTACCACTATCTCATATAATTGTTCACCGGTCTCGGGGTCACGGATTCCCAAGTGTGGGATGGAAATGGGACTCTCGGGTGATATCAAAGTCTTGTAGTACAGCAGGTCGGCTACGGTGATAAGGGTACGGCAATCCATATCTACAATAAGGAAAGTTATATATTAGACTTAACATGGTGGGATGTAATCGCATGCACACAATTATACATAAACAGTGATTATGTCAATTAGAAAACACAAGTCTTTTATTTCATAATAAGCAAGTACAACATAAAAAGGCTTACTAGCCACAACTTCCTACTAAGATCGATTACATCAAAAAGGGTCCAACTACTTCTTAAGCTTCCTTGATTAATCTAGAAAATACTAGGGAACTCCATCCGATAAGCGCCTATGTCGGTTTCGAAGGGTGGTGGTGGCACATCTCCGGGGTTAACGGTTATGTCCATGACTTCGGGTTCCGCTCTTAGGAAAGCCACTTCCTCCTCGTCAGATTCCCAATCCTCATTGTCGGTCGGTGCATCGAAATCGGGTCCGTTCATCGCTTGCTGAAAATCTTCTCCGTCACTGAACTCTTCGGGGTCCTCTTCGGGTTCCTCCATAGATTCTTCCTCCGGATCTTCCTCGGGATCCTCTTCAGGTTCTCCCGCTATCATGTTGATGGGCGGGATCATCGGAATTTGGGCGAGGGCTGCTCCCCCATGATCCTTTCCATTCCCCTAAATCAAGAATTCCACATCGATGGGAGGCACTATTTGGACTAGGACGGGTGCCGCTTCGGCATCATTCCCTCCCTTGGGAAGTATGATAGTGCCATGCTCTTGATAGAAGTCGTTGGTGTAGGGAAAAACGTACGGGAAGTAAGGATCTTCTATCAGTTGGTTCATCATTGACCTTAGGGTACTCGCGAGATGGTGCACTTCGGCTAGTAGGTTGATTTCGTAGGAGCTCAAGTGATTCATCTACAAGAAAAGATTTCTATTAGTCAAGTTTTGAAGAAGAAGTTTTTAGTAAAACTTTAGAGAAAACTTTTTCGGTTTCTATGTTCCACATTCGTTTCTTTGATTTTAAGTCATCATCCAATTGTTCGGGAATTCCCAGCTCGGCCGTACTACCAATTTCTGTGCCTTGCTTCAATCCGAAGATTGTTTTGACAGAATTCCACCCAATTTGGGACGGTAAACTTAAACTCAATTCACGATGGTGCAACGGTCAACTTATATCGTGGTTCTACCCATTCTACCCATGGCCGAGGTTTGAACCTAAAGCTCTGATACCAAGTTGTAACGCCCCGAATTTTGGGTACGTTAAATAAAACATTTTATTGAAATAAAAACTGAGTCCGGCTCTTTATTACAACAAAATCATAAGAGAAGTACTTTTATTACAAGCGGTAGGGAACTAAGGTTCCTAACTACTGCTCTGCTTGTTCTTCCATCACGGCTAGCTCCTCGGCTCCGTAGGCCTCCAAGGTGTAAAGTTCACCCTGTTCGTCTATGAAATCTGACATATTATACCGGTGTCGCCACCAATATAATAGGCCAGGGTCACCAAAAAGGCAACACCGTGAGCTTAGACGCTCAATAGAATAATCCAAACCCTCTAACCCTTAACTTACCACAATACAACACATAGTCAAAGAATTTCTCATAGCATACTTATCTAACCAATACTAACAACAACACATTCGTTAACATTTAACGTTGGTGACCAAGTTTTGTGAGTTTCTCCTACGTGACTCCTCGTAGATAGTGTCAACATTTATCCACATTTCATCACCTTTTCAAAAAACTCATTTTTAACACACCCAACCTCGGTTCCGCCGTTCCGGTCTCCCAAGTATCCTCACAATGGTTCCGCCGTTCCGGGCTCCCATTGGCACACTTTGCATTGGCTCCGTAACGCGGATAACCAAGCACACACCCAACCTCAGTTCCGCAGTTCCGGATTGCCGAGTATTCTCACAATGGTTCCGCCGTCCTGGTCTCCCATTGGCACACAAAACACACACATTACACAATGGGCTGCTACGTCCGGCCACATTGTGATTTCCAAAACATTTCACACTTTTCAAAACGTGCCCTTTCATAAATCATACCCTAGATGTCATGTTTCTACTTTCTCAATTTCCGTGTCTCGTTTCTCATGCATAGACTCCGCGGTGAGACCTTTCGCATACGATATCATTCATTGTAATAATCAATCCAACAAGATCATTCATTTTAAACTACTTGACATGCTTGAATCACTTAACAACGAACATCATGCATTTCATACGCTTACAACAAGATAACATTATCTACTTTAAAGAAAATGATCAAAGTTACTTCCAAATGAACTTATGATTAGTTTTTGAGTACAAAACTACTTATAATTGGGATATTAGGCAAGGATAACTACTTTGGATGGAAGTTAAGGAAATCCTACCGTGCTTCTTGGCGGTAGTAGTCGACTAAGAAGATTTGGTCGATGGTTTTTGGATTTCGGCGGCGTAACGTCGTCGGTTTGCTTCGAAAGGAAGAGAGATGAACTTTTCTCTTCCTAGAAACAACTTTCTATCTTAACTAAGCTACTTTAAAGATCTAACGGTGGTTTTGGGAGGTAGTTTGGTGGTTTCTCTCAAGAACACTCAAGAACACAAGAAAAGAAGAACTTTGGAAGCAAGAACTCTTGAAATTCCAAGAGAGAAGTTGGAGCAATGGTTGAAGGTGTGAGTTTAAGCTTGGAGTGAGCTTCTATTTATAGGCCAAGGCTCTCCCTCTCTCCCTTTTGGCCGGCCCCTCTCTCTCTCTCACTAAGTCTCACTTTATTTCACATGTCAAGGTTGATTGAAAGGTTGGAAGCTAATTTGGTAGGCTTGCATGGCTCTGTTAGTCCTTGGATTTGATCTTGGGAAGATATGTTGGAAAGGAGGAGACATTGGTACAAGATTCATGGCTTAAACAATTGAAGTTTGTACAATGGAGGATAATAGAGTTAAGATTTGGTTAGGAAAAGAAATCACCAAGGATTTTGAAGTACTTAGGAAGATCAAGGTCAAGTACACTTCAAATCCATCCTCTTCTTCCTTCCTCTTTCCTTCTCTCTCTCTCCCTCTCCCTCTCTCCTCTCTCGGCCTCTCTCCTCTCTCTCTCTCTCCCACAGCTCTCTCTCTCTCCTCCCTCTCTCTCTCTCCCATGTACTAGCTATATACATATGTATATATATGTACAAACATGTAAGAATACAAATAAACAATAGGTACTTTTGTACAAAAGGGCAATTTAGTCCTTAAAGGGTCAAGATTCACCACCTTAAACAAATAAAAAGGTACGAGTACTTAATTAATATAATAATATACTTTTGTACTCCCGAAAATCCTAACAAAACATTAGTTTAATGGGTTAAGTACTTTGTTTGAAAGATGAGCCTATTACCCAATGGATAATAAAATCCCTAATGGTTATTATCCAAAGGATAATAATGTACAGGTACTTTAAATACTAAACTAAGTTTTTGGAAAAGACTACATATCCTTTTTGTTATTACACATGTGATATATATATATATATGTACTTACCAAATAAAATAAAGGAAAGACTTTTGTCCAATGGGTAAAGATTACCCTAACGGTTATTGTCCAATGGTCCATGGTTACTAGGGTACTTTCATAAAAAAATAATAATAATTAAAAGTACTTTTCAAAATAATTATAAATGTCAATCATAGTACTTTGTTTAAATCTTTCAAAATCCTTTTAATATAAATAAATGGGTTTCTTTTATCTAATGGATAATAATTCTCCTAACATTTATCGTCCAATGGATAAAGAATAAAACCAAAACAATAAAAGAAAATAAATAAACAATTTCTAGTTCTAGGGTTTGAAAAGGTTCAAAAGGTTCAAGATGGGCAAAACCGTCCATCTAGGGTTAGGGAAAAGTAACTAGGTGGCCTTCTAGTTTGGTTACTCCATCAAGCCGGTTAGAAGCTAACTAGGCTTGCTAAGTCGGACTTAATAGTCAAGAAACGATCTTTGAGGGCTAAAGTGCAATTAGGGTTTCTAGTCGAAGAAAATAACGATAAGGCGTTCGATTGCTTAAAGACTAACCGTTTTAAGAATTAATAAGAAAACCAACAAGCAGTTAAGAGAAATTAAGAAATTTCGAATAACAACGAGATTTTTATTGAATGAAAAATCGGAGTTGTTACAGCGATGACCCGTATGGGAGGTGTCTACAAACTTCTTTAGAGAGATGAAATTAAAAGACTCATGAAAAGTTGGTCTTGTTAAGTCCATGCTAATTGATTAGGACTAAGGGAATCACCAGTGGATGGAGGGCATGGGAAAGAGCCATCAACATAGTCCTTAAAGCTTTGGCCACGAAGATAAGGAACCATTTGAGTTTTTCAGTAAAGATAATTTTTGGTGGTTATTTTGAAGGGAATAAAATGATGGGTATTATTGAAAGTGATTAGTTGAGAAGTGAATCTGATGATAAGGACGATTTGGTGGATGAAGAAAGTGATAGGTTGAGAAGTGAAATCTGATGATAAGGACAATTTGGTGGATGAAGAAGAGATTGATTTGGTAGGAGAATCCATGAATGCTCCGATACCAACTTGAATTTGTATTTGGAAAATAAAATGTTCTCTCACACAATTGTGCTTAAGAGTGTTGTATTTATATAGGAGAATCCATTACAATGGATACACATGGAAGTACATTTGAATTTGGACATCTAACAATCATTATCTCAATGGTAAAGAATGGGGGGAAAGAGAGAAAGCCTTTTTTTTCTTTTCTTTTCTTCCGTTGACATTTTTTGTTTTTCCTTTTATTATGGGCCAAACATGATGTAAGAGGTTTGATCAAAATTACTCAATACTTCAGGGGGTATAGTGTCAAGGACATTAAACACAGCATCTGGTGTGGAGACAACTCTCCTGATCTCTTACAGCCCCTTTGGCTACACAGGAGAGAAAAGAAAAGAAAGGGATGTTATCTCTTTTATTAGTGAGAAAAGAAAAGAAAAGAGTGTGGTTTCTCACTTTGTCAACCAAATAACCGCGAGAAATCAAACTCTCTCCCTCCCATTCCGGCGACCAAACATCTCCGGCGACAAAATCAAAGGTTCAAAACTTAGTTTTGATCACAGAATTAGCTTTGCCTTGACAAGACGAAGACAACGGTGTAGGTACGACGACGATCCGACGAGGGGTGGACCGCACGTGCTACAGGAAGTCGACGAGATCCGTTCGTTCTCCCTTTCTCACGGAATCGCGCCACTTTTGGCGAGAAACGAAAGTCAGCCTGGAAGGGGTTCTGCTCTCCCACTGTTTCTCACCTCCCCACCTCTTTGATCATCCAAACGTGGGAGAGAATTGGTTATCCCTCCGTTTCTTTTCTTCTCCCCTGAAATCACGCCATCCAAACGACCTGTTAGGGATTTGCTGAATCCCTGCAAAGATTCTTTCTCCACGTTCTCTCTCCCTCTCTTTCCTTCCCTCAATTTTCTAATTTTTATCCTCCGAAAATGGTAGTTTCGGTACAGTATCCGTCAATTCATGTTTTGTTACATCCCACCATTCCTATACGGGGGAGTGGGAAAGCTACTAATTCCTCACGAGAATAAATTCTTTACTTCGCCGGTGTAAATATTTGTTTTCTTTAAATCTATTGCATTGTGACACGTGTTAAAACAATAGTTTCAATTAATAAAATATGACGACGTGACGCAATACAATTGATTTGGAGAAAATAAATGTTTAAAAAATTTATTCTCATTGCCCACTACATGTAAAAAATATTAGAAGTATGTTTAAGAGTTATGCATAATTGAACTTAGGCATTGTTCGATCAATTCCGAGTTTCCAACCACTCGTGTCCTCACCAAGCTAAGGTCTTGCGCCCCCCCCCCCCCCCCCCCGGCGCTCTCTTCCCTCGGTTTTCACAACTTTCCAATTACTATTGCTTTTCTCGTGTCTTTTTATAGAAGAATCCGATTTCGTGTCTATAAGCAAAATTTTCGGATTGAGATTAGAACCCTTTGTTAAAATAGTTCAGTACCATCGTACAATGACACTTTCGTCGGGTGAGAACTCAGCGGACAGGTGATTATTATCCTAACCCTAGATCTTGTCAAGCCTGAGGTGTTATGTTCTGTTGTTTGATACGTATATGGTCTGTTTCACAAAAGATAGGATCTGATCTGCCCATATGAGAGGAAGACTGGAAGAGCTCTACTGTGACAAAATTTTGCTTTGGATCAAGATTTCACATGTTTTTCTGTTTCCTGATGTGGTGATTGTTCAAAGTTTTGTTGAAGTTTTATATGGGTTCTACTTATGTTTTTGTAGGCAGAACCCATATGAAATGATCCAAGCATTACCCCTGCTTGAAATGAAATCTGGGTTTTTTTGTAAGTATTATATACATGCTATGAATTCTGAGCATTCCAATTTCCAATTAATTGCTGAGACCGTCTTGAGAAACTTCCTGATTTATTTGCACTGCTTTTATTTTTGGTGTGCTTGTGCTTGTACCATGCAGAAATTTTACATCCGGGTTTTTTTTTCAGTACGAATTCCCATTGTTTGTGGAAATGTTTTTTTGTTTTATATGCAGTTTTGCACACATCCATCCATGGGATTGTAGGGGTTCGATTTGTCGGGATCTTGACTGCTGGTCGGTTCCGGTTCCTTCCTCCGCCGCTCCGCACGCCCGCCGCCTGACTTGCAAAGTGTCACTAGGGCTATGGTAGCCCAGTGACCCTCCGACGATCAAGTTAGATGTAAGGAAAAGTGTATAGGTCTAGGTTTAGAGGAGAATGGTATACCTCTCTAGGTTAGAATCCCTTCGTATTTATAGACCTTGCTTTGCTTGGCCTCCAAGCTAGCGCGTGCAGGGTACGCTCGGGTAACCGCCTCGGGTGACGTCATATGTGACGAATGGGATAAGGCGGTTACGGAGCACATGGTCAGGTCAGACCCCAATGATTACTCTTGTGGCGTAACCGCATGGGGCCCTCCCGGCGTAACCGTATTTCTTCGGGTGGCCTCGGGGCGTCGGGGTCGGGAATACTCTGCGCCCTTAGGCAGCGACAGAGCCCCAGCCGGACTCCCCTTACCAAGTGACATTCCAAGGGTGGCGCTGTGGTCTCCAGATCCTCATACAGAATGGCGGACAAGCATCCTCGTGCTCGCTCAGTGCAATGTGGCTCGGTGGGCTGTCCGAGCCCCAGTTCCGGAGCAACTACAGGGATCTATATCCCACTCTATGGTTTGTTCCGTAGTCTTGACATTTCATGGGAATTGTTGTTGGAATAAACAGATTCACAAGTGAACGAGCTTGCTGATTTGTTCAGAAGAAAAAACTGTTAGATACTTATATTTCCTAAATAATTGACTTGGTGGCGTACTTTGTGCGTGTATTTTCTACGGAGTGTTTGCTCAGTTCATTTGGTTTCTTTAGATTAGGAACTATTTTGTTACTGTTTACTATTTTGAAAGGCCTCTTAATTGGTGTTGGATCTTGATGGTGCTAATTGCTGATTGGATATAAGTATTTAACCCTTTGGTTTTTCTTGATGACTTGTAGTGCTTGCTTAAAATTCGATAGTTTGATCAGGTTTTGGAAGAGGAATTTTTTCTTTTTCCACTTTAGATTTCCTGCTAAATGGTTATGAACTAGAATATTTGTAAGATGTAGTATTTAGTTCGATGAGATCAAGCAAAAAGCACAATGCACTAGCTAATTTGTTCATCTGAGCTAATTAGGAGCCTCTGTTTTGCCATCTTTTTCATAGATTAAGTCGGGATTCCCAATGTGCCATTCTCCATGATTAGTACTAAACACCAGTTTGTTTGAGTAAACAACTACCAACTGCTCTGGTAATAATGTAAAGCCATCGATCTGTCCCTTTTCAGTTTGGTTGCGCAATCTGATGGACCGAGGGGCAGATCACATGAGTTGCCAAAAGTCCCCGAAAGTTTTCTGATTCTTGATTTTTGTGAATGCTTACTTATTATCTCCTTGATTGTGCAAGCAGCACATCTCCTCTCTCCAGACTTGCTCCTCTTGAAGCAATATTATTTGACGTTGATGGAACGCTATGTGATTCGGATCCCATTCACTACCAAGCTTACTGGGAAATGCTTCCAGAGGTAAGAATACTTTTTCTTTTTCCTCCTTGGAAACAAATTGTGCTTTCCAATCGAATTTGCGGCAGGACATGGCATGATTAAAGGAGCAACATATTTATATTGATGTATCTGAATGAAAAATGATTCTTATTTGTGTTTTAAATAAGGAACCTTTCACATAGGTTGTGTATGGATATTGGTTTTGTGAAGGAAAAAGAAAAGGTGAGGAATTCAACTATATTGACCTAACCACTGTTATACAGTTCCTTCCTCAAAGCCAAAATCCAAACGCAGGCTTTATTTGAAGTTGGGTAAAATGCCATGAAAAAATTGTTTCTGATGTTATCAAATACTCCAGTGTTTAACAGATAGATTTCAACGGTGGGGTTCCCGTTACGGAGGAATTCTATGCTGAATTTATTTCTGGGAAGCATAATGAAGGCATGGCTACATTCTTCTTCCCCCATGATCACCAACGAGGGTTAAAATTCACCGCTGAGAAAGAAGCCATGTTTCGGAGGTAAATTTCTCTTTTCTCCCCCATGAATTCTTCAAGCTCCCTCCTTGTAACTTATTACATGGAGAAAGCAGATTGGCAAAGGATAAATTGAAGCCTGTAAACGGCCTTTACAAATTAAAGAAATGGGTAGAAGATCGTGGTCTGAAACAGGCTGCTGTCACTAATGCTCCTAAAGAAAATGCTGAGTTGATGATCTCAGCTCTGGGGCTCTCCGAATTCTTTGAATATGTTGTTCTTGGGAATGAATGTGAGCATGGAAAACCACATCCGGACCCTTACTTGAAGGCACTCGAACTACTCAACGTGTCAAAGGATCACACTTTCGTATTTGAGGTTTGACTTCTTTTTCAGACACTTCTGTTTCTGTTATGCATTTCTAGTCTTGCCAGTAATAAAATTTTGTTTTTGGGGCTTTTGATTTCTTAGGATTCTGTTCTGGAATTAAAGCTGCGGTGGCAGCTGGGATGCCGGTGGTTGGTTTAACAACAGGAAGTCCGGAGCATTTGCTAATGGAAGCAAAGACTGCATTTCTCATCAAGGATTTTGAAGATCCAAAGTTGTGGGCTGCTCTGGAAGAGCTTGATAGAAAGGCAGGTATGGCAACAACTGAAGGTTGAAACATTGATCATATCGAATTACAGGATTACTTGGAATTGTTATTGGTTTGGAGTAGCTTATTGCATCCATTAACTTGAATGAGGACTATATATGAGGGAGTTTCATTTTATTTTGGGGGCATCACTGTTGTGGTTACACAAAGAGGATATCCCTATCTTCACCTAATATATGGCTTGTAATAGGAATTTGTAGAACAAGTATGGGAAAAAAATATGTTATTTTCAGATATACTGAATATCGGAGTAAGTTTTATAGCATTTTTTCCAGTTTGTTCGGACATAAATTGATATCGTCTTTTATGCTATAATTTTCTGCGTTATTGGCCTGCAACATTAAAATTCTACACCCGTCTTTGGAATTACATTGTCCGTATCAAGTCAGACTACAGACTGACCGATCATATTCGATTCCGTTTGAACAAAGATCCGCGCCCAAATTCCATGACTTTTGGTGTGCTCTGGATGTGGTTCAGTTTTTCCTACCTCATACCTCTTCACATCAGAGGCAATTTCACTATTCAAGAAGACACATTTCTATGTGTGGAAAAAATCCCCTGGAGTATAAAATTATAACCTTAATTTTTAGGTCATGTCAAATTGAATGGCGGTTATATGCAGACACACAATTTAACAATTTCATTTATTTCTCAGATCTAGGAAGTAGCAATATAGACTTTTATTTGGATAATGATTTTTGTACTTTACTTTTTTATAAATGCACACAGAATTTGTCCTTTAGTATTTAAAATTACATGTAACACAACACAAAATAAAAATTAATAATTTGTAGTGCATTAAGAGAGTGAAGTGCAAAAAACATATTTTGGGATTGATGAAGCGCCGGCCGAAGAGAAGGGAAGTCGGTGTATTTATTTATTGTTTTTTAGTTTTCCCTCTGTGGAGTTGCTTCTCATGTTTACTCTTTTTTTTTCCGCGGCTAGGTTTTCCCAAGTCTGGTACCTTTACCCCGGATTCTGGTTTTCTAAGATCCGATGGTGGCTTTTGGTGAATAATGTTTCCAGTGTTGGTTAGTGATTTTGGTGCTGGTGTTGATTCACCGGAGTACATTTCGTGCCCGTTCATAAGATCGGAGTTGTAAGGTTCTGGCGTTAAAATTTGGAAAGCTAGGCCTCTTGTTTGGTTACTCCTTTTGGGGGTGATAATTGTCTTTTTTTATGTCTTTGATTATTTCGTATGATTGACAATGAAACTTCTACCATTTTAAAATATATACACCTTATAAGGACCTTATAGACCCGATCGAATTTAGATGATTTGAACCCGCTCAATGTGATCAGAACGTGATTTTAAGGGTCCCCTAAAAAATCGTCAAAAAAAATGTCCAGAAAGGATTTCATCCGAACAATTCCAAATAGTTTTTTATTAAACGGTTCAAAAAAACTGTTCAAATCAAGTTCTTTTTGGTCATTTTTTTGATGATTTTTCACGAGTACCCTTAAAATCACGTTCTAATAACATTGAGCGGCTCAGATCATCGAAGTCCTATCAAAAAAAGGGAGAAATGGCGAGGTCCGCATATAAGGTCTTTACCTGAAAATTTTTGTGTATATATATACACACACGGGGCGGTTCCAGAGACACCAAAAAAAATCTAAAAAAACACCTCAAATATCAATCTCAAAGTTTCCGATCAAATTTTTATGATCTTAACTGTTCAATGTGTGCAGAATATGATTTTAAGGGTGCCAGTGAGAAATTAGCAAAAAAATATGACCGAAAAGTGTTCGTTTTGAGCAGTTTTTAATTGAATCGTTCATCAAACTTGAGCTAAAAACTGCTCAGATCAAACTTTTTTCGGTCTTTTTTTTTTCTGATTTTTCGCGAGTACCCTTAAAATCATACTCTGATCACATTGATATATATATACACACACTTTTTGTAATTAATGTAGAAAAAAAAATGTGATTTGAACTCCACCTAAGTACAAATTCTTATAACATAAAAATAACGTGACGAATATGGGGCTAGTAGCCACCAAGTGTGGTGGCACAGTGTCTGGTTCCCATTTTACTTGGAGAATCAAAAAGCTTGACCGTTGAAAATATGCATAACCAAAAAAAATAGTATTGCCGAAAGCCCCCTGAATGCTAGAGTTACTTACTCGCAGTCCTCAAAATTGTGTATTCTCACCATAGACAACATTTAAACCTCTACATATATATGATAGCTAACGATGTTTACGTAGAGTTAACAACATCGCTTGTAATACAGTGGTGCGTGCGTGCAAAATTTTTTACCACTAAGTGAGTTATATTACAAAAGTTTTCAATTATGCTAGGAGAATCAAAAAGCTTGGCCGTTGGAAATATGTGAACACGATAATATTGTTGCAAACTCCTTAAACCTCGAGTTATTTACTCTAAGTCTTGAAGATTGTGAATATGTGAATTGTTGCCTAAGGCAACATTTAATTGAGATTATTGACTACGGTAAATTTACATAGTAGCTAAAATCATTTATACAAAATTAACAATATCTGACAAAATAACGATATTGATTGCAATTGTAGAGACCCAAATTTTTGGTCCATATTATTATTTTTTTTTTTGGAATATTGTAATTATTGAGTAAAGGCGTAAATTGTGGAAATACGAATAGTGTCCTGGTTATATGATTATGGGGTCGATGTGATATTATTGCAAGTGCAAGGGTGCAAGTGTGATAAGTACATGTATATGCATATATATATGGACGTACAGGGAAAAACCCATTTTTTCCCTTTTCCATTTTTTTTCTTCTTTTCTTCCTTTCTCTCTATTCTCTCGGCTCTCTCCCTCCGAAACTCTCCCTTCACTTCTCTCCTTGATTTCATCTACTTAGGGCGCGATTCCGAACAAAGTCCAAGAATTAAAGTTGTTATATGGAGCACGGGCTTCCTATCCATCCAAGAAAAATTACGATTGGGCCTCGTGGGAGCTCGGTTGACTTGGTCAAAGTGTTGGGTTTTGCTCAAAACCCATGAGGTAGGGATTTCTTACTCTTGTTATGCGTTTATATGGTGTTTATGTACCTGGATCGTATCTTGCTTCGTTGTTTAAGCTTGTTCCTTCCATTTCCGAAAATCAGCAGAACAGGGCCTGTGTTTTTGGGGTTTTACGCCTTCATAAGCTCAGATTTGAATTTTGGTTCCTTCGTATGAAATAGAGTAGACTTAGAGCCCGTTCTAATGCCGTTGGAATCACCCGAAACCGTTGAGAATTGAATTTATGGTGATTTTTAGAATACTGGTCTGCAATCTGTCTCGTTTTCTGGGTTTCAGCCTACTTCGAACGGCCATAACTTCCTTGTCCAATATCTGTTTTATACAAACTTTATATCGGTTTGAAGGTCTTGAAGTCAGCTTTCATTTCCCACCGGAATCGTCTTAAAACTCTTAGTACACATAAAGTTATGTTCGTTTGAGTGGAGGTGTGTCAATCTGTCATGCTGTGTGACAGATTCGTGTAGCCTGGGAAAACCCCTGTTTAACCACCCTTGGAGTGCAGATTTGACAAGGGTTCCTTCGTGGCTTTTAAGCTTCGTTCAATCGCGCAACTATTGGGACTGGAATCACTCAAAAATATTAAGAACTCGATTTATAATAATTTTTAGAAGATTGAACGAAAATCTGAAAATCTGGGCAGCGTGGCTGCGTTTTTTTTTATAATTATTATTGTTTGTCATGGTTAAATGACGCTATTGGTTATGGGTCCTTGTGGGTTTTAAAGATTAGTAAGTTGGTGATAATTTGGCGTTGGAATCATTGAAAAATATTGAGTATGCAATTTTTAAGGATGTATAATCGTTTTAACTCGATAATGGGTGTGAGATAGATTATGGATGGATTGTGTATAATGAAGGATGTTTATGGACCTATGAATTGAGTGTTATGACTACGTGTGACATCGAACTTTGTATGTATCGTGGTGTGGCATGTCATAGCATATGGACAATGGATGGAGTCGTATCCAACTTCGGATGTCGACGAAGGTTACGGGGCCTAACATCGCCCGGAATTCACGTCAATATGGACGGAGCCCGGTTCACCTTCTTGGTGGGACCTTGGCAAGGGTTACGGGGCCCAACACTGCTCGGAATTCACGTCAATATGGACGGAGCCCGATTCACCTTCTTGGTGGGACCTTGGCGAGGGTTACGGGGCCCAATGCCGCCCGGAATTCACGTCAATATGGACGAAGCCCGGTTCACCTTCTTAGTGGGACCTTGGCGAGGGTTACGGGGCCCAATACCGCTCGGAATTCACGTCAAAATATGGACGGAGCCCAGTTCACCTTCTTGGTGGGACCTTAGCGAGGGTTACGGGGCCCAACATTGCCCGGTGCATTACTTTGCATCACATGTCACGCATTGTTGATTGGTTAAGCTAGACTTATGACCTGTGTTGCTTGAGAAATGAAAAAAGAGATAAAGTTGTTAATTTAATGTTTGGCTTGTCATTCGACTTTGAACTGTATCTTGGATTATTATCCTTCCTCATTGAGCCTCTTGTTCGGTAATTGAATATAACATGTTCTCATGTATTTCATTTCAAGACTTCTCTAAGAGCTAGTGAGCTCACCCTACCTTAACATTTTCGGGTACAAATCAAGGAAACTAGTTCTTGTTGCATGGAGTGGCTAATACTTGAGAAATAAAAGACAAATCGATTATGTTAAAAAAAAAAAGGAAATCCAATGATATGTTCGTGTTGTTCTGCCGATAGATATACTCATTGTCATTAGCATCTTAGGGTTCGTTGTACATATATAATGTTGCTCACGTACCACTGTTGGTGCATGATCATCACATATTCGTATAGATCGAGGCAGAATGGAGTAATCGCGTAGCGATGGACAAATGACGATTGAGGACAAGTTGTGGTCTAATTGGAATAATTCCAGTTGATTTTTGCGTCTAGTTTGACGTGTGAGCTATTAGGGTTATCTTTATAAAATCATGATTCCTTGGTTGTAGTATGCTCGTTCGTGGTGGAAGACCCATATTTCCATGTAGATCTCGTCGTATTCACTCATTCTAGGTGCATGATTCATCGCATTTTCATATAGCTTGTGTATAGATTTTCCTGCTGGGCTAGTGTAGCTCACCCTATCATTTCAGGTATGATTCAAGAATGTTGGCATGGAGTGCTCGTTGTGCATTTGTGACCAAACCTTTAAAAGGTATTCAAGAAGGATTTCATAGCACAAGATTTGAAAGATCATTTTTAGAAAAGATGTTATTTGTAAATTGTAATAATATTTCCGTAGAATACTGGTATTTTGATGACTTGGGGCATTCGAGTTGGAAATGAAATATTTGAATTTTATTTGAGAACAGTGAACAGAAAGGTCTTTTGGGGTATTATTTATACTACAGCGAGAACTTTATTTATTAAAAATGTTTATTATTTATGTTGAAAATCAATAGCGTGACAGCAATGTTAGTCGCGCAAGCGCATGCAAATGTATTACCACTAGTGAGCACTATTCCAAAAAGTTACGACTAATGATTATTGTTACAAAAAATTCTAATTGTACCGGGAGGATAAAAGATCCTAACCGTTGAAAATATGTGAACACAAATAATTTTGTTGAAAATCCCTCGAACCTTGATTTGTTTACATGAAGTCCTTAAAATTGAGAATTCTCACCTTAGACAACTTTTAATCAAGATTATTGACAAAAGTGATGCTACTATGTAGCGATACAAGCACATGCAAATTTTTGTTCAATTAATGAGTTTTATTACAAGAAAAAGAAGATGGTACTCCCCTTATTTAGGAACTCTAGATCCAAAACTTTTCATGTGATTACTTGAAAGGTAAGTAGAAAAGAGGGATTTTATCTCAATCATTACCCATGGTTCCTTCCACAATTGTTTCACACGCTTGCACGTAGGGGTGAGGTGACCCTAAAAATTGTTGGTTTGAAATGAAAACTCAAATACAAGAGAACAAACACGTCATTTTCATTAGACAATAGTAGTGCATTATCCATGTCCATGTCTCCGAGATGCTTAAACTCATTCTAGAAGATATGCATGGGCTTCAAATCTAGGAAAGATATGTCCCGAGTTAGCTTGCGTGCATCTCAGACTAATACCTACAGCTCCTCCCACAATCGTTTCGCATGTTTGCACATGGGGGTGAGGTGTGTAAGATAAACCAATCACATACTATCACGCTCTCGATTTTCAACATAATTAAACATAGCTTTTTATGAATAAATCTACTCACATTACCTTACATAATATCCCAAAAGAGTTCACCATGCCCTAGTCATTAAATTACATATCCAACTCCAAGAGTTTGGACAAATTACATCATTTAAAGAAATAGAGTTAAAGTTCTATTACATTCCCAAAATATGTTTTACCAAAAAGTCCATGAGTCTCCTTTACCACCTCTTCCGAGAATAAAGACTACAATACATGCACTTCACTCCATGCTATTGCTCCGGGATCACACCCGAAAAATGATAGGTTGAGCTACACTAGCCTAGTAGAGAAATATACCAACCATTATATGCAAATGGGATGACAGATATAATGAATAACAGAAACAAGGTAGGGTATCTCAAAGGAGAAACAAAACATGACTAATGATTGTCCCAACGTCGACGACATAAATGAAGTATCATGACTACCCACCAAGACACTAGGCTAACCACAACACCCTATTCCGAATACTCTATCCACTCCTCGACTTCACTTTAATCATAACGTCACACGTTTAAAAATAAGGACCTGATGATACATGACTCTATGGTGTTGTTTCGACAACCAATCATTTCTGTCGTATATTCATCAACCGAACCCTTACGTATACTCATATACATTACCGTTGCAATCCCACATCACACGTCATAAGCAAGTGCTCTTTCCGGGCTGTTTATGGAGTCCCGCTACCCCTTATAAATATCTTCTTCACTAAAGGAACTGAATCACATCACATAGTATAGGTCACCATACCACCATTCTCCCAATACACCTCACAACTCAGCCATTCATCTCAATCACATATAATGAATTCATAACAAAGACTTATTCACAAAGAAGTAGTACGGATAATTTCATCTCAATCAACTCGCTATCATGACGTTATTAGTTTCTCATCACCATACAAGCACTCACATATCAAGGGATATTCCCTAACAACGATTCATAGATTTTCACCTTGCAACTCATAAAACCGTACAAGTTACGCGAGAGATGTACCACATATCAAACATAAGAAAATGTCTCATGTGTCCACGCCTAGTGTTGTTAAACTCAAAGGGGTGTTCTATGTGTTCATTTTTTACATCGCATGTCAACACATACAACCTTCGCCCATCTATATTTCTTATGCTCTCTAAACCCTAGTTTCAGTATCAAACAACTCATACAGAACCCAACAACCACTACCAAGCGTTAATTATACCACTAGTCTCGTCAAACCATTCAACTAGTACTCAGGAGAACCTAAGAATACATGTGTCTCACCCAAATGGTTCTAAGGAAAAGGATTTCCCAACGTATACGAATATATCTATCTTATTTTGGCTACCAAACTTTATCGGTTAAGAATTTGGAAATGAGACCACCACCATTGAAAAGTAGATTTTCTGTACATTAATTTCGATATATAATATGCCTAAAACGGAGTTCGAATGAAAAAGTTATGCCTGTTCGAAATTTTGCCAAAATGCTGAATTTTCATTCCCTACCGGTAGGACACATTCTTCTACTGGTAGGAGATCAGAATTTCATGAAAATGACATTACTGGATAGCTTTTCTACCGGTAAGGCCAAAACTCCTACCGGTAGGATCTAGATTTTTAGTGTACGACTTTCAGACTCCATCAGAACATTTCTAACAACGAAAGCAACAATCTAGGGTACGATTCAAACACCAAATCAACACATAAACACATAATAGAAGTGAGAAATCCCTATCTCGAAGTCGAAGAACGAAATCCAAACTCAATCAAGCAAGCCCTAGCTCCGAAAGCCTTGAATCAACCAAATACTCCTCTTCGAGCTCAAACCCACGAATTTTCATGCTCTAGAACACTTAAATGCAAAAACCTCACAGCAGATCGATGTGGGTTCAAAGTATTTTGGGGTATTGGAGTGAGAGAGTTAGAGAGAGAGAGAGAGAGAGAGTGAGAGAGAAGCCGAGGGAGAGAGATCGGGAAGAGAGAGAGGGTTGGGGATTTTTAATCCTCTGCACCCTCACACACACACATATATATATATACTAGGGCACACACCAACCACACTTGCACTCCCTCCACTTTCAATCCTATCACATTGACCTCAAATCAAATAAATTTAACAAATTTCACATTTATTCGATATTCTAACATTAACAAAATCTTTAAACGATTTTTTTTCGAAAATACGGGTCTCTACACATACCAGTATGCGCAGCGGAAATTAGAATCACACGAACCTCTAGGCATTGTTGTTCAAGTTGAATGCCGAACACACACGTACTAGATTTAAGTGTCTTCTAACCTATGCATGACTTGAGTGCCTTGAGTGATGGATGTTAGAGGCTTAAATAGATGTTAGGTTAGGGACCCTTCATTTTCTTTAGAAAACCTTATAGTTTTCTTCCATCATAGAAAAATACTTATGGAGATAGTGGAAAGCCATTAGCTTTCGAAACCACCACTACATATAATGTAAGTGGGCAACTAACTATAATCATACATGTGACTAGGTGGGCCCTAAAATATTTCTTATAAGGTGGTCCCAAAAGTTGTGAGATCTTAAGAAGGAGCAAACCCCTAAGTCATATGTCAAGATCACCAGACCAACCCATTGGGTTCCATCTCTACTTGTCATTCACACTTTTAGTCTCCGTTTGGAACCTATGGAAAAGAAAAGAAAGGATAAAGAAAATGGGAGGGAAATTTTACTATTCATTAAACTTAAAATTTTTATTTTCTTATCTCTTTTTCTTTCGACCAAACAATAGAAAGAAATTTTTTTAATTTTCCTTTTTTTTTTTCTTTGAGTTCCAAAGAGAGCCTTAAATGTCGTCTTAATTTTCTGAGTTGCTTTTTTTTTTCCTTGACTGAAGCATGTGTAAAAAAAAACCAACAAGACAACTGAAAATTGATGAGGAAGCTAACGGGCACAACGAAGGATATACCAACCCGACACTGAAACGAAGACTTCCCAATTGAGGCATTAAAGAGAATATATTTTGTGAAATACAGGGGAGGTCAATAGAATAATTACTCAAGAGAGGAAAAGACGTAACTAGAAAGGCATTTCAGTGAGAGGCACCTCTACGCAACTCTCGCGCTTTATTTTTCTTCTTTGATTCCCTGTAATATTCTCTCTCTCTCTCTCTCTCTCTCTCTATATATATATATGTGTATTTTTCCGCATCACCACTTCTTTTCGATTAGCTCTCAAACACCTTTTTTCGCACAAAACAATTATCGCTCTAAGAGCCCAATCTGTGATAAGTTGTGGACCACCCATTGTCAGATCATGACAATTTCTTCCGGTGAAAACTCAGTGACCAGGTGAACAAATTGTCAATTTGCTTAGATGTTTCTATCAAGATTCTTTTATTTTTCAATCGCACGTTTCTTCAAGATTGGTAGATAATTGGTCTGGGTTGTGTTTGTTTATTTGGTTTATTATTGGGTAATGTCGCAATGGAACCCAAATTGGAACTTTTTCTGAGTTTATTTAGTTTTTGGTTCTTATCTGGTCATACCCATGGAAAACAAAGACGAGTAATTATTTATCAATTGTGGTGTTTCTTGTATAAACACACACAAACATTTGTGATTCTGTTGTGTCTGATTTTGCTTAAGTGATTAAGTCGATCGAGAGGGATTAAAAAATGCCACTTTCTTTATAGAAATTCGTGTTTAATCGCACAGTATTCCTTGATAATTTCCTTCATTTTTCTAACAGCGGTTGACATCGGGGTTATCAAAATATTGTTAAGTTCAGAGACATGTCGGATGATAGTTTAGGACTTTGGTGTAATTTGAATTTTTCCCTGTCGTTTACACTTGCCTTTTAGAACCAGTGTCTAGCTAGCTTATACGCACCTCACCTAATATCCGGGCAAACCAATAGCATGCCCATTTATGGATTTTATGTATATTGGTGTGTGAGTTTTACTAATAAAAAAGAAAAGAAAAGCAAGAGGAATATAAACCTCTTTTTTACATCCCAATAATGCCAGTGGCAGGTTGCATCGATCTTCATCGATTATGTTTAGTGACATATCAGTATTGGGAATTGAGTCCTGAAAATATGAAGTGGGAAATCAAGACTCTATTTTAATCTATGAAGTTCGAAATCAAGGTAATGGTCCACTTCATTTTGGCTTCCTTATAATGTTGAGTATCAACTGAAATGGTGGGCAAAATAGAACATTTGTGCAAAGTTACATCAAACATATAAGGCGTATCTCTGGTAGAATGGAGATCATAACCATGTTGTCTTGGAAAATTGTAGGGGTGTCAAATGGACTGGTTTGGGCCAAATTGAATAAATTATATGTGAGTGGGGTCTTTAATGAGTTATTGACCTATTTAGAACCCATTAGCTATGAGCGCAATGACCTATACCTAACCTGACCCATTTATTTAAAAACAAACCCTACCTGTCCATTAATCCCATTACATATATATTAAAATTTTAAAAGGACTAAATACCTATCTACATTGAAATGACTATATTACCCCTATACATCTAAACAATTAAAATACCCATGTACACAAAAATTATCATATTATCTCTATATGTCATTTGATTTGGAGAATTTTGAAATAACGTCTTGATGTTCTAGATTGCGCAAATAAGATAATTGAGCTTTTTTTTTTTAATTTGATAATCTGATGTCCGAATCAGCTTGCGCGTAATTCGACTAATTTCGAAACTTGAAGTTGACGGTCGAGCAAACCTCCAATGGTCACAAAATAAGACAATTGAGCTTGGGTTTCTCCAATCCCCCATTATACATGAACAATTAATTAAATGTGTGTGTGTCTATATAGATATACAGGGCGGTTCCAGGGACACCAAAAAAAACACCTCATAGTTCCCGATCAAAATTTGATGATCCGAGCCGCTCAATGTGATCAGAATGTGATTTTAAGGGTACCCGCAAGAAATCAGCAAAAAAAATTACCGGGAAGGACTTGATCCGAACAGTTTTGAACAGTTTTTTACTGAACGGTTTAAATAAAAACTGCTCAAATCAAGCCTTTCTTGGTCATTTGTTTGGCTAATTTCTCGCGGTCACCCTTAAAATCACATTTTGCAGACATTAAACGGTTCGGATCATAAAAATTTGATTGGGAACTATGAGATTGAGATTTGGGGTGTTTTTTTGGGTGCCTCTTGAACCGCCCCGATATATATTATGTATCTGACCAAGGATTGATAGGTGTGTTCAAGCCTGATCTCATCAATGCCGTGACTGCGATATCAAATTTTTCTGCATTTGCATCTTAATTTACGAAGCATTTGAAGGAGATTCTATATTTCTAGGGCCCCTATTTTTATTGCTGCTATTTTGCATAACACAGATCTAGATGAGAGAGAGAGAGAGAGAGAGAGAGAGAGAGAGAAGAAGAAGAAGAAGAAGAAGAAGAAGAAGAAGAAGATCCCAATTCAGTGGTGAGAGAGGTCGAGAGTGAGGGAGGAGATCAGGGATTTCAATCTGATCATTTGATGAAGGGTTTTTTTTTTATGGGTTATGTTCATGACTTATTGGGTCATTTAAGTTTACCCAATTAGACCCAATTAATAAATGTGTTAAATGGGTTGGACACATTCTAACCCAACCAATAAATGGACTGGGTTGGGTCTATTTTCTAGTAGGTGGATTTGGGTTTATTAATAGGTTTGGGTTCAATTTGCCAACCTTGAAAAATTGCAACCTCTAGTTTGCACTCCCTTTCGAATTACTATTCTCGTTGTGACACACTCCATCATTCATGCACCAACTAATCTGGTTCGAAAAGCCATCAATCACTCCTATTGTAATTTTGGTACTGATCCGAGGGGCAGATTAGCCAGTCACATGTGTAGGCTACAAAGTCGTGGCAAATGTTGAATTCTTTAATATTTTGAAGTGATTTACCTATAATTGTCTTGTTTTTGTATAAGCAGCTCCTGTTCTCTTGCTAGACTTGCTCCTCTCGAGGCAGTACTTTTCGACGTTGATGGAACTCTGTGTGATTCAGACCCCATTCACCACCTTGCTTTCCGTGAAATGCTTCAAGAGGTAGAGATAAAAATTGTTTTAGTTACCTTCATTTTATTTTTGGAAAACATTAATGATGCTGTTATTTCGAGCCATCACATTAAACCGCAGGATGGTTATGTGGATGTTATTGCATTGATAAACCAATGATGTGCGCTCATTAAAACCGTAATTTTTTTTTTTTGTGTAAAAACAACTGAATACTTCCTATAGTTGTCAGGTGGAGTGAGATACGGATTCATCTTCTTCTTTTGACAAATGGTTTGAGTTTTTAACAGATAGGTTTCAATGGTGGGGTTCCTATTAGTGAGCAATTTTTTGTTGAGAACATTGCTGGGAAGCATAACGATGACATTGCTGCGCTCCTATTCCCTAATGATCTCGTACGGGGTCTAAAATTCTGCGTTGATAAGGAAGCTATGTTCCGGAGGTAAAATTCCACTCTCTTCCATTTTCCATTTTCTAAATATCTCAGCTTAGTAATTTTTTTTTTCTGGACGAAACAGATTGGCAAAGGAAGAATTGAAGCCCATACAAGGCCTTTACAAACTGAAGAAATGGGTTGAAGATCATGGTTTGAAACGGGCTGCAGTGACTAATGCTCCTAAAGAAAATGCTGAACTTATGATCTCAACTCTCGGATTTTCCGATTTCTTTGAAGCTGTTATTCTAGGGGACGATTGTGAGCATGCAAAACCATTCCCAGATCCCTACTTGAAGGCTCTAGACATACTCAAGGTGTCAAAGGATCACACTGTTGTGTTTGAGGTTCAATTTCTTTCTTCTTTTTTAAATATATGTTTGATATCTACCATTCTACAGTCCACACTAATTGATCCAACACATTACAATGGGTGTCAACTTTTTCTCCATAAATGTTCAACCGAAAAGCACATTATACAACCGTTTGAGCTAAGTGGCCCGGTTCTTGACTTCTTTCAGACCCTGATTTTCTTGCATTTATTCATTCTTACTATAATTGATGGTAATTTGTTGCTTCTTTAGGACTCTGTTTCTGGAATTAAAGCTGGGGTCGCGGCTGGGATGCCTGTTGTTGGATTGATGACGAGGAACCCTGAACATTTGCTGATGGAAGCAAAGCCCACGTTTCTTATCAAGAACTATGAGGACCCGAAATTGTGGGCAGCCTTGGAAGAGCTTCAGAGGCTGGCAGGTGTAGCACCAGCTTCAACTTAAAACATTCATTGTAGATATAAGCCGAGTAGAATGTAGGGCACACAATCCGAGATCTACTTCGGAGAATAATGTTGTCAGGGAGCTCTTGCATCCTTCTAAATACTGAATAGGTACTTGTGAATTCTTGTCATTGTTTGGTGGATGATGGCATCAAATTGAGTTTTGGCATGATCACCAATTGCAACTCTGGATGTAATGTCTGGGAAAGAATCATACCCTAATAAAATGACATTGCAGGCTTATATTTCTGGTTGTTATTGCCGGTAAAAAATGTCATTCCATGTGGCCTAGCTTACACGCACTCCACTAATACTGGGGAAGCAATCCCAAGCAGAGAGTCCAATTGAAGCCGGGGCAAAGTCCTATATGAACAGATGCTATACTATAAGGATCGATAACACATAGAGGTTTCTAAAGCCTTAACCACTAGGCCAACCCCTTGGGGTTAATTGCCTTGCCATGTAGAACTTAAGGTTTCAGGTTTATTTAGTTCAAAAGTTTTATTCTAGTAAATTTCTCCTGAAGTAAGTTATTGAAAAAGTGTTCCCTTTAACTATATTACGTTGACTGTCTTACTCATGACGGGAACTTGCAACTTCGGAGTATGAAATAAGTATGTGTCTCATACTTTTAGTTGATACTCACTTAGAACTCGCAAGTATTCAAATTCACTGAGGTATTATGCATGAAACACTGGTATAAGTATGTGTCTCATACTTTTAGTTGATACTCACTTAGAACTCGCAAGTATTCAAATTCACTGAGGTATTATGCATGAAACACTGGTATTCTATGTGAAAAGATATATGACACAATTCATATGGAAAAGTGGAAGTATATATCGAATGTGAACATTTTGTAGTCTTTCTACAGTGACCTAAGTCTTCAAATGCTGTGATAACTTAACCCAGGCACGGTCATTGTCTAAAAGCGGTCTTGTCTAATTTCATATCCTTCTCTTCTTAGGTCACTCTATCATACACCCATTTCACACCTTTGATAATCATGTCATGCCGTAACACGCCAAAATTTGAAGAAATTTATTTGTGATAGTATATCAACATCCAAATGTGAAAATTATTGATTGAAAGCTAAAAGGGAAGCATAAGCTCAATAATCCAAATAGTCGTGTATCTTTACTAGAAGGTAGCACAAAACTGCTGCTATTATGAACATGGGGATCTCCTACTTGGTGCATTCATATTCATCAAGCCCACAACACAGAATCAATTTCATCCCTTGCAGACTTGTACAATTCGAGCCTCCTATCACACTGCTGCCTCCTCTCCATTAACACCGGATTTTCATCAAGTAGCTGTGCAAGCTGCCAGCCCTATCCAGCAGTGAAAACTTTAATCGCCAAATGATCATCATTGGTAAAAGAAGCATTAATTGAATCATTGTCCAATAAACAATGTGCATAGAGGGGGCGGGAGAGGAGTGCTTATTTTGGTGATTTTTTGGACAGTTATCTTTCAACCCAAAAACTCTATCGGTCCCGTTACATCGCAATTTTCTGAATCTGTTTTCTATATTCGTATTCTAGAAAATATAAAAAAAGTTTTTGCTGAGAGTTTTTGCAAAGTTTTTGTAGAAGAACTAACCCACTTTCACTTAAGAGAGGAAAATCCATGAGGAAGGTAAGTGTTTTTGTTTACAGACAGTTGTGATAATATCTCAACGAAAGAGATTTTGAAAATTGCGACCAAACAGCGAGCTTGTGTCCTAATGCACTTCCACTCACAATGGTGAAAATCTCCATACACGTATATATCGAGGCACGATTGCGCAGCTGAGAGCGTATTGGGACAAAAGAATGGATTTCTGGAAATAAATGATACTGTGGGCCCGTATAATCAGAAAGGCTGGGATGGTTTTTCAGAAGTGATGGTTAAATACCTCTTTTTTCCCAGCTTGTGCATAGAAGTGGTCAAGTAAAGACTGCTTGGCCCCCCGAACTTGACAATACACCACAGCTTTCGGAATGGTATTCCTGAGCGTCTGAGACACCATCAATATGTAAGCGGACACATTTGATCCTATCCTCCGTAGGTTCCCCTCTGTGTATCGGTCCACAGAGGACGCAGTTGGACTCCCTCCTTTCTCCACATCCTGGGGGAGTCTGCGGAAGAAATCAACAGTCAAGTACGAGGACTCCATGTCCACCATTCGCAATACCGTCTTTTTACTGTCATCGCGAAACCTCTCCAATGCTTCATTGGCGGCGGCTGCTATGTCTGCTTGAAGAGTTGGGAAACTTTTCAACTCCTGCATTGCAAAATCAAAATGTAACTAAAATATGGCCAAACATTTATGGTATGGAAAAACCAGGATTGTTCCATGACATCAAACCTGAGTTTCTCCAATTGACTTCCTAACAAGCTCCTTCAAAATGAAGTGGACCTACAATACCAAATAGGCTCAACCACTGTGAGAATCCAGCAAATTATAAAATATATTATTAATATTTCATATATTACTGGGAAATTGTAGATATGCCTTCAGGCTGCAGCTTTTTCGACTACATTATACGCCAAATTATTCACATAAATACCAAAGCCTACATAGTTTGTGATCAGTATTCAACAAGTTGCAGAAAACAATAATAATAACACCATTGTGATTCTCAAAATCAAATTATGCTTCAAACATTTGGAAAATAGAATAATCGTATTTCCAACTGTTTGCACATTGCAAGTAGTTTCCTTTCCCATTGAGAAATGGTCTATGTTAGAATACTATTAGACTTTGTCCCACATCGCTTGGTATATTTTTGTAATAACTTATCTCATAAAATAAATAACAGTGGTTGTGTTAGGGTTCATTAACACCCTATACACTTCTTAATATTTCATATTCTCCCAATCAATACTATTAATTGCTTAGTAAATTTTGTGATAACTTATCTCATAATATAAATAATAGTGGCTGTGTCAGGGTTCATTAACACCCGGTACACTTTTTCTTATTCTCCCAAACAACAGTTTCAATGGAATCTATTGCCAAGAGACAGATTTTCTTAGCCCTCCAAGAGGAAATGTGCTCTTGTGCTCACAAGGAGCACATCTGCAGCCCATAACATAAACTACAGTAGTTACAAGGAGATAAAATAATCTTACAGCATCCACTGAAGCTTCTGCTGGGCCTTTGAAATAATTCAGGGCCCCATCAATAAGGCGTCGGTAACCTTGCTCAGGTGCAATCAGATGAGGTTGGTATCCATCTGCTTCTGCCACTACTTTCCTTACATTCTGCAATGAAAGATGACGATCAAATGGGAGCTTCCTTAAGGCAGCAGGGAGTTGATAGTCAAAAACTCCATAAATCCTATCTCCACCAGGTCGCCTGACAATAATATAAGCACAATTAGAAGAGAAACAATTATAAACAAGAACTCCATTCATTTGTCTCTGTTCAATTGTGCTTGCTTTTGAAAAGAACCATCTTATTCAAGTGACTGCAAAAACCCTATACTTCTTATGTGAAATGGTTTGAGCTCAAAGTTCCATCAAGTCGGAAGCTAAGAAGTAAGAACATAGAAGTGGATGTAAAATGCCAGCTCAAATGCTTTCACCCAGCATATGAAACCAAGGGTTCACGTCTTCAGAAATTGTGAATGACTTTTTTCGTGGCCATGAATTTTGTTTGGGTTGGAAAAGATGGGGAAGAAAAAGATATCTTACCCTCCATCAAGGTGCTCCTTAAATATCCTATCAAATGCACGGCAGAGCTCCAAGATGGTGTATAACTGAGCCTGCAAACAAAAGAAAGGCCATCCAAAAAAGAAAAAAGAATTTAAATGTCAACCAAACAATAATTTAAAAAAAAATAGGTAAGGAAAAAAATAGATATAAGCTGCGTACCCCTGCATCAATAGCAACAGGCCTGCCAAGGTGGTCCGACTCTCTTTCAAGTTCGTTAATGCTTTGGTTAACCAAAGACATAATACCTGGTACACGGGCCTTGATAACAGACTCTAGTTCCTGAAACCAAATTCACTCAAGATGATAAACAACCATCATACAACTTCCAAACAAAAAAAATAAAATTAAGAGGCAACCTTCCAGGTATATAAAATGAAGGAAAATTCTAAAATCAGCCCAATGGGTTGATAATAATGAGTGTGTGAATGTGTATTAAAGGGTATAAAAAGTACACAGAAATGCGTGTTTTCCTTGTCTTCTAGTGTGCTTATCGTCAGCCCAGTGGGCTGACAATAGCAAGACTGTAAAATGAAAATAAGGCACAAAATGCACCTTAGAGAGAAGTTTTGCTAGATATTCTGAACCCATTCTGCTGGCCATGTGTCCATATTCTAGACTAGTGGCAAAGAAGTCTCGCTCCCTACACCTTGCCGAAAGCATGTCAACATTTCTATTTAAGTCAGCCTGTGAGCGGTTCACGATTCCAACCCAAGGGTGCTGCAGTCTGTAAGATCTTCCCTCGAGAACCTTCAACATAACACCAACCCAAATATGAGAGGAAGTACCAAGAAAAAGATAAATGACAGAGAGACCCAATATTTTGCATCAACGCATTGCTGATAATACAATAAGTTATATACAGGTTGCTCCACAAACATCCAAGTTACCAATGCATGAAAAGAAAGGATTATCTGGGTACTTCGGAACAAAATATGAATATCTCCTCAGAAAATGTCCAACCAAGCTAGCTCCTATTAGTATGGAACTCTCAAGCAAGCTTCCATAGTCCTGTTAGCATGGTAACTCTCAAGCAAGGTCCCCATAGAAACAACACTTTCCAACATATTATGTAGTTTTCTGATGTTATTGAAAACAGGGAACAAGGCAAGAAGCGCACACCAACCCTCCTAATTATAATACTGGTTGATCTCCCCCCATATTCCTGTTTTCAGCAAAACATATTCGAAGGTAAGAAACTTACATCTAATGCATTAGTTCCCCGGTCCATCAAATCAAGCTTTGTTAGAACACCAAAAGTCCTTTCACCTGCGAATTACCCATGCATTGTACAGTAAGGAAGGCAAAACTAGGAATAATGCATTGGACCAAAATTACAGAGAATGTGCAGAAGTACCAGCTGGATCAACTTCTCGAGCAAGCTTGATAGCGTCAGATGTTGCAATATCTTGATTGGCTGGAGTTATAGCAAGGATAATGCAATTTGGCTGCCAACCACGAACAAGATATTTAGAAGTTTATTTTATTCAGCACAAAATCGGAATTAAAATAATTGCAAAAGAATGAATGGTTTCATGACATATGCATGCTTGATGAAGAATGGCAACAGGCATGCATACAAAAGAGAAAAATAGATACTGACATTCTAAAAACTGTAGCCCAGGTAGAGTCTATCAATTATACTATTAAGCATTTATTTCAAGCAAAGGGATTGCAAAAAATTTCCTATAAATAGCGATCTATGATATTCCAAATTGCTAGATTTTTTTCTAGTATCATTATGCGTTGCTTGCAGAAGAAACCTTAGGACTTGAGTACCACAAAAACCATATTATCTGCTACCATTTTATTCTTCATTGATTCTTCCCCTTTCATTTTCTTAAACATGCTTAGAGGACTCCCTCAATTGTATTATTTTCTTAAACATGCTTAGAGGTCTCCCTCAATTGTATTAGAGCTGAGAAAGACAGCATAGGAAGGCAAGCAATGAATTCCATGATTTACCTCTAGTTTTCATATCCACATATACAGATGCACATTACCTTCTCTACATAAGAGCGAACCATGTTTTCAATATCTTGAGCAATACTCTTTGGCTGTCCCTCTGCCAATTAGAAACAATTTGTAGTTTTCATTGAAGGTCAAAAAATTCAGAAAAGTATAACATAGGCATGACCAAAATAAATGCGGAATGGGGAACTCATACCTACAGCCACCTTCGTTAGACCAGGTAAATCTATCAAGGTTAAATTGACAACTGCCAAAAAAATATTCAGTAAAAATCATCAGAGAAGAGGTGGGGTGAAAAATGCAAAGACAAGCATTCACTGGACACTGTAGACCTATAAGAAATATGTCCAAAAATGACCAACTATTTGGTAAAAAAAAAAAGGTCTACAAATCTGATAGGCTTTGCAAACTCGGACAATGCCTCTCTATCTTAGCCAGATGAAATAAGGACATTCACGGTTTAACAAACTTTACGTGATCAGAATGAAAATAAATTACGCATACCGTTGGGAGAGAATATGCTGAGATTAATAGGAAGAGGAGAAATCTGTTTCGTCCTCCCAGTCACTCTGTCTGTTTCTTCCTGAATTTCTTTTCGTACCAAGGCTGCATAAAAAATTCAAAGACGATATATGTGAAACAATATGATCACTTCCATTTCAAGACCAACCAGAAAGCAACCACATATTGATTCTCTACATATTGTCAAGACATACAACATGCACGAAGTAAGGTTGATAGAGATGGATAGCAAAACAATACCAGCAATCAAGCCAAGGTGGAAACTGGAAAGTAATAAGTATTTTAAATGGCCTATTAACACATGGATATCAGGAAGCATATTGTTTTTGTACTTTCTTTTCTTTTCTTTTTTTTTGTGCACATTCATGTGAGGTTTAGAAGTGATTGCCTGAAGGGGAAAACGAAAGTACACATCCTTAAAACCTAATGACAATAGACTAGTTATGAAAACACATAACAAGCACAACTGAAAGCAGCCTTTCTCTGGATATATATAAACCATCAACAGGAGGCCATCTTGTATTGGAATGTCTGCCAAAACATCAAACAGTGAAACCAAAAGTGAATTTGCACAAGAGCACACATACAAAAGTCTGTGAATTTTTTGTTCTCCTGGTGGAGGAATTGGGCATAGTCCTCTTGTCCTTGCTCTGTATTGTACAACTGCAACACCAAAGGCCTCCTAGTAACAATTCCTGGAAAAAAAATCACGAGGTAATCCAAGACAGGAAAAATAAGTACAACAAAAAAATTATTACCCAAGCTTTCCGTCCCAACTCCTAACTGATATCTCAGAGAAATTTAAGAAAATTTTGAGGGAAAAAAAAAACATCAATGCTTATATGATCTTCTACGGTTAAGAAACAGGTCAACTCAATCTAGGACATCTAGGCACATCTTGCTATATTCAATAGAATACATTTCTTTGAGGTAAATAAATCTGAGGTAAATAAATCACACCTCAATGAGACTGCCATTAAAATCTTTCTATAGCCTCAAATACAACAGCTGGTCCCGTGTTACTGTAGTCTAAAGACTCAAAACCATGTTTTGATTTTACACAAATAAACTGGACCTAAATCTCGAAACCTCCAGGTAATGTCATTACAAGCCTTAAGACGATAACCCAGAGGAATGGAGAAAAGGTCACAGTTGATGAAAGAGAAATAAAATAAAAAACACAACCAAACCAAAATTTCCGGGGAAGCATAGCCACCTGGACAACATAAGACTGGCTTCAAATCGTTTTTTCCAACTTCTCCCAGACACCAAACACGATATATTAATATACATCAAAACCCAAAAAAGAATAATCGAAAAGTAGGTTCTAGAAACTATTTACCTGATCCCCTTGGCAGAAAATCCCTCCCAACAATACCCTCCAACACTGAAGATTTCCCAGAGCTCTGCAAACCGTATAGAAAACCACGATTCACAATCAAAACTAACCAAAATACACGCGCGAAAAACAGGTAAATGAGAGTCCATACATCTTTAATCTTTCCATTGTGTATATCTACTTTCACACACAAACACGCACACAGGGGTGGCTCCACTGTGTTATGAGGGGGTTCACCCTGAGCTCACAAAATGGACAAAATTTTTGTAGTCGTTACGCATAATATGATTTCAAAAAATATTGTTGGCAGTGAATCATTCGTAAAACATTGTCGGCACTGAATCATTCATACGTTATCCAAGTAAATGAAAAGTCACTTATATTTGTGAGTTAGGAGACAACATAGCTCAACAAATTAAAATAAATCAGGCCGAACAAATTTTCAGCTAAAATAAATGCGTTTGTTACTTATAGAGCTTTGTATTCAAAAAATTTCTTTCGTTTTTGTCACAGCTGAATTCAAATCCTAGAGCCACCCCTGCACGCGCGGATGTAGGATGTAGAGAGACTGCCCTGGGTGATGCACATGCACACATCTCTACATTTAGAAATCACATGAAGACTTAAACAGAAAAATTCGAAAACAACTACGACTCCACATGCCCATAAGCGCACGAATCGCAACCAAACAACTTTAGAGATGGTTGCATGATATATTTACCCATGCACGTGTGCACTTGTAACAATCCAGAAACACAAATTGCAATCAGACCTAACAATTAACCACGATGTACAGAACACGAAACGTATACACAAACAATCATGCAATTCGTGTAAACATAAACGTGTATGTATATATACATGTTGATACGTATCTGTACGCACATGCACGTTTGTATATACGCAAATAAGTAGAGAGAGAGAACCTGGCCGCCGACGACAACGATGGTGGGAAGAGAGTCCCAGAGAGTAGGCAAGGCGTTATCGGCGCCGTAGTCACCGAGGAGAGCACAAGCCCTCTGAATGCGATTGACGAGTCCACTGACGCTGTCCATCGCCGATAAAGCAACGACGACGTCGTCCGATGCAGGAACCCTAGGAAGACGACGACGGAGCGCGGAGCGAACGACGATGGAAGCGGCGATATGTATGGACGTGCAGAGGAAGCACAAGGAGAAGAAGAGAGTGAAGAGAGCTATTTTTGCCCCTTTTTTTAAACTCTATTTTATCTTATTATTGTGGAATTAAGAAGACTACTTTTTGACTTTGGGAAGGAAGACGGTTGTGTTGTGCGTGCTGTGTGGGGTGGGCCGGATATACTAGTGTGTGGTGGCTTATTTACCGTTTGGTCCCAAAGTATTCATAAGTGGCCAATTTCGTCTACAATCTAAACATTTGATCAATTTTTATCCCCAACGTTTAAAATGTGTGTCAATTTGGTCCCCACCCCTACTGTTGTCCCTCTTGTCCGTTAAAATGGAAGACATCAATAGTATTTCCCCCAAACACAACAACAAAATGAAAAAAAAAAAAACCCGAAAATATCAACAAAAAAAAACATCAGTGACCCTGTCAATCTCTATACATCTGTACGTAGCAAAGGGTATCTATTGAAAAAAAAAAAAACAAGTGTATCAACCCTTTTTTCAGCTTTTTGAAAGAGTTAGCATTTTAAAACAAGGGGCACCCAATAGTGAATGGTTTCACCGACGACGGCGCTCAGCTAGGCCGGTCAATCGACAGCCTCTTGCTCTCCCTCCACGTACTTTAGCAAATTCCCCAACCTAAAGCTCAACGACTCACCACCACCACAGCTATATACCCCTTTAAACTCGCCCTCCTTGACTCACCCATTTCGCTCCCACTCAACCCCACGACTTAGACCTCTTCTTCTTCTTCTCCACCACCACCACCACTACCTCCCCCAACTCACTCCCCCAGCTTTGACCCATCCCGTTTTCCCTGAACGCTATGGAGTCGAGAGTCGGGGTCACCGACACAACTGCTTGGAGGTCACACAACCCATGAAGCAAAACGGGTTGCATTTTTTTTCTTCATTTGTGGTAGTGTTTGGGGTGAAAATGCCATTGATGCTCTCTATTTTAACGGACAAGAGGGATGGCGTTAGAGGTGGTGACTAAATTAACACACATTTTAAATGTTGGAGATGAAAGTGGTCAAATGTTTAGATTGTGAACGAAATTGACTACTCGCTAATACTTTGGGGACTCAAAAGATAAATAAGCCTTATGGGTTCAAGGCATGATGCGCCACGTGCGAGTTTTTAAAGTGGGGGAGTGTGGGGTCTCTCAGGTCACTTTCGAATTGTTTTGAAAAGAGTTGTTTGGCGGGCTGTTTTTGGTAAGTTGGTATTTGGGGGGACTGTAGGCGGTGCTGTGCACAGCAAATCGCCACCACTCCAATCTCGCTTTGATAATCAGAATCATTCACTTTGTAGAATTCATCAAGTAAAATATGTGTACCAAAAATCAGCTCGATCGGATATCATTAAATGCCTCATCCAAACATTGTTATCTTGAAATTATTAAGTATCAAAAAATAGTAGATTTTATCTAGTATTTCAGATTCATTCGTTTCAAGAGAACAATGTTCGGATGAGACACTTAATGATATTCGATCAAGCTAATTTTTGATACACGTGTTTCACTCGATGAGCTCTACAAAGTGAACGTTTTCGATTATCGAAACGAGACCGTAGTGGCGACGATTTGTCAAGCACAGCACGGGGCTCCGAATACCGGCCTCCTGTCCATTTGTTGGTCGGATTGTCCGCAACGGAAACAGAAACTCCGAAGGTACCGACCAAATGGGTGCATATACGGTGTACAAAGGGTGCATAAGAGTATCTACAGTGGAATAACCAAAAGTCAATAATCAAAAGTTGCTACATCATCTTTTGATTATGCATTTAAGGGGTTGCTAAGGTTAGCAATATAGAGGTCCACAATGGTACAATCAAATTTGAATAATCAAAACTTGCCACATCACTATTTCAATTTATAAAAATCTAAAAATTGTGAACATAAAAGACAATTTTTTAAAAATAGGCTTCAAACTAATAAAAATGGTTATTAGAAAAGAGAAAATAATTTTTTGAAAACTTTGATTTCAAAAAAAAGGTTTTCAGGAAAAAGTTAAAAAAAAAAAAACCAGTTTTCTAATTTTTTTTAAAAGAACAGTTTTTGAAATTTTTTTTAATAAAAATTAGTTTTTGCAAAAAATAAAAAATAAAAGTTTTGGAAAAAAAAAACAAATTTTGCAAAAAAAATACAAACTTTTTTTAAAAGTATTTTTCTTAGAAATATGTTGAAAATGGAACAGAGAAAAGGTTTTTGTGTTATGATGGTATACTTGAATGAGAAAATGTGAGGACAATTAAATTTGATTATTAGCAAAAAGTTGCTAGTTTTGATTATCCAATGATCAAAATTTGATGAGTTGCTAAGAGGTTGCTAAATTTGATTATTCCACTGTGAGCTCTTTTTTGAGCAAATGTTGCTAACCTTAAACAACATTTTAACTTTGATTATACCACTGTGGATGCTCTAAGATCACGTAAATAAGGAGAATTAATAATGTAATAAGATTACTCTAATTAATACTATGAGCCATTCTTTATTGATTATGGTAATTTTTTTTTTTTAAAAAGGCCTCGATTATGGTAAGTTGAAAGGTGGGAAATTAGGAAGGTACGAGTAGTTTTTCTTTTCTTCTTTTGGGAAAGTTAAGCTTCTATAATAGCATCTCCATTGCGTACTCTATATCTCCAAATCTCTCTCCATTTCTTTATTTTGGAGGAATTAATCAATCCAACCCATCGTTCATATTTGTCTCCATTTTGGCGAATTGATTTTGATCCTCCATATTTGGAGGGTCAAAAATTTATGGAGGAATAAAGGAATAGAGGTAAAAATTGAGTATATCGGATCGGAGATGCTGAGTTTAGTCCTTAACTCCAAAACTCTCCTTTTTTTTCTTTTTCTTTTTTCCAGTTGAAGGAATGGAGGAATAGAGATGCATGGATTGGAGTTAATAGGTTTAATAAAATCCTTCAAAATCACTTTTTCAATATAAAATTATATTTTGATCCTCCAAAACAGAGGAATAGAGATTATTGAATTGGAGATGATCTAACCCACCAAAACAGAAAACAAGAGAGCAAGGGCATACCCTTAAACCCAGCCCAAAACAATCAGAGCATAAGCTCAACTTATACAAGCAAAGAAAGAATCCACCTAGTTATTTGATTACATAGCTTTGAAGACAAAAGAAGGAACTCACCAATTATCCATGATCCTAGCATTTGCTGATGAAAGCTCCACATTACAACAGCCACATAAACAAGCACGCATGTTCTCCACCGCATTCTCCAAAACCCCCCTTTCAATTGGAATATCCTAATATTCTTTTCGCTCCAGAGGCAGCAAACGACAGTTTGTACGTAAATTGTGCAACTAACCGACTACCCTCTACAATGGGCAAGCCCCCAAGACACTTCATCTCCGTTGAAGACAAACTAGTACATGTGCACGTGCTTTGCACGCGGAATCTTGAGCTTAAGCATAATCTTTCTTTTCTCAAAATTGGACTTGACCTTGCCTTCACAAACGTTATTATAAAATTCTCTATCTTATTTTCAAATGACATCATTTTGTTTATTAGCAGGGCTCTTTCAATATTACTACAAATTGTTATGGAAGGAGAGGATTTTCTTGCCAATGTATCAATATAGTCATATAACATGAACAAAAAAAAAAAAAATTGGTTGCCAAAATCTGTTTATTTCATCTATGACAACTTGAGAACAAGAAACATAATAGGGGAACTTTACTACTACTGAGTTTTTTAAATTTACCAAGAGCCACACAAGGTTTTTTACCGGAAACACGTGAAGTGGTTTGTGGAGGTTAATAATAGGGGAACTTTTGACAATTAAAAAGAATAACAGTCCCGTGTCTTTATTAATATGCTTGCTCAAATATCTAGGGGACAAGTTACACTTTACGTCCCCAGAATTTTCTCTTCAAACTCGACTATGTGTTTCTACCTTCAATCTTATTTTAGTCCTAAGTCATCTGAGTTCTTCTGACAACCAATTTTGATGGGTGAAATCTGTACTTTACAGGAGGTCAGGGACTAACATCAAATATGAGAAAAGTAAAACATTTGCATTCTATAGGGTTAAATATTTTCTATACACGACTGATAGATGAGAGCATTTTGTTCTTGAATAGATAGGCAAATTCAGGTAGATGAATTGGTGTGCACCGAAAAGCAAGCACTTTAATTAGCATACATATGTCACAAGTAAATAAATGGATACTTTCTTTCATCAGGTTATAGATTAGTAATTGATGGTATAGTTCATGTAAACCCAACATAAATAAGGATGAGTTTTAGAGGCACGCATTATACTATGATATCAGATAGTCAAAGAGGCAATAAAGTAATCATTCTACTATATGGAATTAAGCATTGAATTTAAGTGTTATTGAAGTCTAGTGCATTGTGCGTGATACAAAATGGGAAAATAAAAAATGACTAGTCTGATTGGCCATGCGGTGGCTTATACTCACACTGTTTTAACGCAACGACTAACGGATCGTTTGAAAAATGGACAGTTACAAACGTTGGCCTGCATAGAGTCACCCTCATTCGTACACATGTCAGAACTTCAAAAAATTATACATTCACGTAGACAGAAATTGTCAAAGGATGAAATCAGGGGAAACTATCTATAGTCGCAATTTATCCTATATATATAGTGGTCATCTCATAGAAAGGGAGTGGTACTTTGTTTCCCATTTCCTCCTCCAAAGAAAACGGTCTTGGCAATTATTTTGTTTCAGTCTCCGAGAGACTCCTAGGCTCTATAGATTCCTTTTGCAATCAAGCACTACAAACCACTGCCAGATATGGCGACCAAAGTACTATGAAACCTAAATTTTGGTGTGCATATTACTGTTTAAACTTAAACCATTTCCTTTATTGAATTCACACAAGAACCTAAGCCAAATAATAAGTCATAAAGTCATGATTTTTTAGGGAAAATGTAGTGATATGTATACATATAGTTTGAACAGTATGAACAGAAATGCTCAGAAACATGGAGATGGGTTGAAATTGAGTTTCACCAAATCAAGAGAGGAAATGTTCTCATTTTCTCTTCTATTAATTTATGTTGTCCTATTCTTTTTTATTTCTTGTGGACTGTTGTTAGAAACAATTCATCAAACATCCCAAGTGCAATAACTGTTTGGCATGCCCTAAATACGTTTTGACCTTAAACTCAGCAATTAGATTAACACATTAGGAATGCTTAGGTGTGAGGGGGGTAGAACTCCGGCAGACTAGTACTAAGAGGTTTTGATCGGTGGGTAATGGCGAAAGAAGAAAGCTGGTGTGAGAGAAGGGGGTAAGCGTTATTCTTTCACCAATGCTAGAGTGAGAAGGGAGAAGTCCTTGAGCAGCATGGCCGGAGTAGTTGAAACTTTGGCGTTTGAGGGGTCGTGACTCGTTAGCACTGCTTTGAGAAGCAGATGGAATATTTAATGGCGTTTTGGAGCGAGATGGTCGCTTGCCCTGGAGCGTTGCCTCGTGGGTGTTTTTTGTTGGTGCTGTTTGGAAAGGGTGCTGTTTGCACCCGTTTTTGGCACCCAGTTCTGGGCAAGCGTTGGAAGGCCATTTAATTATTTTAAATTAAATTGGGCCAAAAAATAGAGATGTATTGGAACAAAATTATTGGGCCAAACCCATATTGACTGGGCCTAATTAATTTTAGTTTGATTTGGGCTTGAGTTTGAAAGCTTTGGGCCTATGTGCAACAAGAATTCGGATTGGCCCGTGGCTTATTTAAACTTAGTAAATATTTTGTGGGCTAATCATGTTAATAGGCCATTTAGATTAATTAAATGGCCCGCTACACAAGTGGTCCATGAAAAGTGGAGGGAAAGAAAGATGTTGTCTGGCGAAAAGCCATTTGACCAAGTCAAATGGCTGGAGATTTTTGCTACCCACGAAAGAAGGAGGAAAAATAGGCCCATTATCCCATCAATTGCCCATGATTAAATAAACACATGGGTAATTGTTATTTACCTCTAATAACTACTCATGACCCCACTAAATATGTTAGTGGATAGTTACTCGGGACACGTGGCAACATCTGAGGCCTACTCGAGACACATGTCAGCTCGTGGTGAAGGCGGAAAACTTGGCCAAGATCTGGACCAGTGCACTATTTGCCCATGATCTTTTGTAACTTCCAATAACTATCCATTATCCCATGATCTCATGAAGGGAAGGTTACAAAGGACACATGGTGCCACGAGAGGAGGACAACAAGATCCTTGCATGTAGAAAATTCGAAGACTCTTGGCCTATAAATACTAGAAGACAAGAAGAAAAAAGGGTACACGCACCAATCAAGCTCAACGCTTAAAAAACCAAAACCTTCCTAGCGAAGCAATTATCTCACTTTTCTCATCGTCACTCAATTACTTCTCCAAGTAGTTCGAGTTTTCTATCTCTCTTGTATCCCAACTTTATTATTACGACGTAATAAAGTTATTCATATCTCTCTGTTATCCCCGACCTTATTATTACGATATAATAAAGTCATTCTACGTTGCTACTTCTTTTCCTACACGGTTAGGAAATTATTAAGTCCTCGCTCGTAGAGGCAAAACCATGAACCAACACTGCAATCCAGCCCTTAGGTTTGCAGCACTATCGCCCTCACGGTCAAGAAGTCAGAAAAGGGACGCTCAGCCCTTTACATTAGACGCGACAAGTCTTGGCACGCCCGCTTAGTCCTTGAGCCATTTCGGAGCCGAACATCTTTTTGGCACGCTTGGTGAGACCCTAATCGTCTAAGGGTTTTATCATGGTCAGGAAGCCGCAGCAACAACCGGATCCACCCATCCCGGATCCACCACAGAGTCCTGAGGGAGTGGCAGTTGATGTGCCATTACTCGAGGAAGCTGGTCCTCAGATCAGCGCCCAAGATCTTAGTGACACTACCGACAGCGTCAAAAATTATATGTTCATGGCAGGACGTGAGATCTCCCACAACGTTACGCAGTCAATCTCGCAATCGTTTACTCAGTCCTTGGAACCTCTGACCATAGCAGTCAACAAAATGGTTTCTACGCTTACAGAGAGGCTACTGCTCGCTCCTCAGCAGCAGGGCTTTCCACAGTTTGGTGTATTTGGCAATGGTCAAGACCAAACTGGCTTATTGAGGGTTCCTCCCCCTCCTCAGACATTTTACCATGCCACTTCGTCTAATAGCCCTGCACTCGGGGGGCAAAAAGAGAAGGGAGTCATGATTGGAGGAGCTTCGACACCTCCGAATAATGATCAAAGGTTTATTTTGGTCGAGGACCAGAACAAGCTTGACAAGTCTGACAAGACAGACAGAAGGCCTTTGCAAGGAGGCCAGGGCTCTGGAAAGGACAAAGGAGTTACACGTACTCCTCAAAGCTTTGATACTCGGGGAGCAAGTCTAGCCCAGAACCAGCAGGTACAAGAGGCGCACCCACAGCCGCCTCCTGAGCCAGACCTAGTCATGGGAAGGGATCAAGTCTTGAACCTGCTCTAGGAGTAGTTAGGACCTGGTTTTAGACCTTTGGGAAGACCAATGTATAGAAAGCCTCATACCGAGGAGGTAGACAATACACCTTTCCCAAAGGGTTATAGAGTCTCAGAATTTCAGACCTTCAATGGTGAGAGCATGAGTCAACGGTGGAGCACATTGCCAGGTTTCAAGTTTAATGTGGAGAGGCTGGAACCATTGATGCACTAAAGTTGAGGCTTTTTCCCAATTCTCTTACTGGGACAGCCTTCACTTGGTACATCAACTTGCCACCTAACTCGGTGCAGACCTGGGCACAGTTGGAGAAGATGTTCCACCAGCAGTTCTACAGGGTAGAACCAGAAGTGACGTTGGCAGACTTGTCATGCTATCGTCAAATCCATCTAGAGTCTGTGGAGTCCTACCTCTTACGTTTCAAAACTGCTCAATTCAAATGCAAGATAGTCCTTCCTGAGGCCGAATACGTGCGTATAGCATTAAACGGCTTGGGCTTTGAAATGAAGAAGAAGTTTTATGGAACGGAGTTCAGAGACCTGTTCGAATTATCTTCTAAGGCTTCTCATTATGAAAATTTCTTGGCGGAAGAGCAGGACAGGAAGACGGCATCCAAAGGGACGTATTACCGCGACCTTAATTATGAGGTTGTTGCAGTGGAAGCAGAGGTAGACCCAGACATAGCAGTGGCTGAAATCATCAACAAAAAGCCATACGTTTGCAAGGCCTTTGTCAAGATGGAGCCCACAAAGCAGCCAGCCCAGAGCACTTTCAATAAGTCAACCAGGACCTATACATTCGACATGGGTTGGGCTAAAGCTATCTTTGATCAACTCCTAGCTCGACAAGCTGCTCAAACTGCCCTTTGGTCACAAGATTCCAACTCCAGAAGAACTGAAGGGCAAAGAGTATTGTAAGTATCACAATTCTTGGAATCATACTACTAATAACTGCATAGTATTTAGAAATGATATCCAGGACAAAATTGAGCAGGGAGAGTTCAAATTCCCTGAGAAAGACAAGCAGCCCATGGGGGTGAATGGCAATCCCTTTTCTTCAGGGCTGAGTACAAATATGGTCTCCGTCAACAAGAGGGACATGCCTAAGGACTGTTCCTAGGCAGAAGATAAGTTTGGGAGCCCCTTCCAGAGCAGTCTATAAGTCTAGCCCAGGCAGGTATTGGGATCCTTATTATGATGAGGGTGATGTCAGGACTGAGCGGGTTAGAAGGTTTAAAAAACTGAACTCTTGGTGGTCCAGACCTTCGGGAGTGAAGAAACCAGAGAAACCAACTTGTTCCATGGTGTGCACAGAGTGTGGACATCATGCCAGTCCTAGCAAGCTAGTCCTGAAAAGCATTATTGTGGGAAGGGCTGAACCAAGTCCTAAGGAGCCACGCAGGTCTAAAGGGAGAAGGGTTGTACGCGAATCTGTGTTCAATCGAATTCAGCCAGGGTTGGTTGAAATTGAAGATGAGCACGTCAACTTGAGGATATCTGCTCCTTCCAGGGAAAAACCAAGGCCTGTGAGACCTCCAGTCACTCTTCCGGATGAGTGGCAGAGGGTTGAACATCCCAAGTTTCCTTTTGAACCTCCACCTTTATCTAGATCTCAGAAAAGGCGCCGCCAACGATTCAGGCAGACAGCTAGAAAGGCTGAGGAAAAAACAGATCTACTGGACGACCCAATGATTGAAGACGACCCCAAAGAAGAAACGAAGGTGGAAGTCCTGGTAGAAGAGCCTGTGGTTGAAAAACCTAAGACCAAAAGAGTATACAAGCCCTTGGAAAGGACTGTGGAAGAGGCTATCATCGAGCCTCCTCCAAAGACTTTACCTAAGAAGCAAGCACCTTTGGGAAAGACATACAAAGAGGCTGTTACCCAACCGCCTGCGAAGCAAGCCGCTGTATCCAAAGAACTCTTGAAGAAGCTAGGATTTAGCCTTCACCGAGACAAGTCACTTTGACCCAGAAGACAGCCTTTGAACCAAGGAAGCCAGACTAGGGGGGCAAGTTGAAGTTGAATCCAAAGGCTAAGGTGTTTGTGCCTGGACAGGGTCATAACATGCAATGCAACATGTTTGTGTTCTTACCAGCAGATCTGGAAGCTAAGGACAACACTCCAACAGCCATGGAGGGAGATGTTGTAAAGATGGGGCAGACAGCGGAGATTTTAAATGAGTCCTTCTCTATAGGACTGAATGGGCCTTCAGTGATCATGCTGAAGGATGAGACCGAAGAGAAGAATGAAGATCGTGCAGCTAGCGTGATCTTTGAGAGGCCGAGTCCCACGTTGAACAAACACATCAAGCCCTTGTACATTGCTGGTTGCCTTGATGGGATGCCAGTGAACCGTATCCTGGTAGACAACGGTTCAGCAGCCAATCTCATTCCTAAGGCCATGATGCAAAGGCTCAGGAAGACTGATCAAGACCTGGTTTCATGCAACGCCACCTTGACTGACTTCACTGGGAAGGAGACAGCATGCCAAGGTATTTTGATCAAGAATTTAACGATAGGGTCCAAGACCTTAACAACACCTTTCTTTGTTGTCAATTCACACTCTTCCTTTAATGTTCTACTAGGAAGAGATTGGATTCATTCCTGTCTAGCGGTCCCCTCAACCCTTCACCAATGTCTTATTTTTTGGAATCAAGACGACGTGGAGGTAATATGGGCTGACCGTAGACCATTCAAGGCCTCTACTAACCATGCTGAGGCCTACCTATATGATGAGGGGGTTGGTCCAATGAAGGTGGCAGACCTTGACAAGTATGGCCGCCACAGAATAGCCCCCATTCATAACAACAAGTCAGCTGAAGAAGTGAAGGCACTTTTTCAAGAATTAATCGGTCCAATGATTACGGAGTCAAGCAGGCCGATTATAGCTTCATCCAAACACCCTTCTCAATGTCAGTAAGCCCTTCAGAAGCAGAGAAACATGTGGCCCTTCAGACCACATTGTCAAAGTTTGAAGCCTATTTACTAGAGAAGAGGCTGATGGGAAGTCAAGAGTCTAAGGAAGATTTTTCGGCCTGTGCGGCCAAAGTAATCAACAAAGACGAAAACCTGGTTGAAGATCTTGATGAAATCCGCCTGGAAGACCTTGAAGCAGCCCCAGCCAAGTTGGATGATTTAAAGGATGACGTACAAGATCCTTTAGAAGAAGTTAATTTGGGAGATTCAGAGAATCCCAAACCTGTATATATTAGTCAACTTCTGCCAGAGGACGTGAAGGAAAAGTTCATCCAGCTTTTAGGGGAATTCAAGTCCTGTTTTGCTTGGACTTACGAAGAGCTGCCAGGTCTGTCCAAAGACCTAGTGGAGCACAAGTTGCCTATACAACCACAATTCAGACCTTTCAAACAACCTCCAAGGAGGATGTCCAATGAGGTTTACCTACAGGTCAAAGATGAGATCGAACGCCTTTTCAATGCTGGGTTCATACGCACAGCCAGGTATGTTACTTTGCTCTCTAATATTGTGCCAGTCCTTAAGAAGAACGGCAAGGTCAGAGTGTGTGTAGACTTCAGAAACTTGTACTTGGCTTCCCTAAAGGACGAGTATCCAATGCCAGTCGTAGATCAGTTGGTAGATGGAGCTTCTGGTCACAAGGTCTTGTCCTTCATGGACGGGCATTCTGGCTAGAATCAGATCTTTATCGATGAGGCCGATATGGTTAAGACCGCTTTTAGGTGTCCTGGAGCCCTAGGAAACTTTGAGCGGGTTGTAATGCCCTTCGGCCTAAAGAATGCTGGTGCTTCGTTCCAACGAGCGATGAATGCCATAATTCATGATTTCATTGGCCATTTCATGGAGATCTACATTGATGATATCGTGGTCAAGTCTCAGTCCTATGATGAACATTTGGAACACTTGAGGAAGTCTTTCTTGAGAATGCAACAGTTTGATTTGAAAGTAAACCCCTTGAAATGTGCCTTCGGAGTCTCCGCATGCAAGTTCCTTGGATTCTTGGTCCATAACAGAGGGATTGAAGTTGACAAGAACAAGGCCAAAGTAATCATGGAAGCGAAGCCTCCTACCACCAAGAAGGAGTTGCAGAAGCTCTTGGGTTCGTTCAACTTCTTAAGAATGTTTATCTCAAACCTAACTGGAAGGGTTCAAGTCTTTTCTCCACTCTTGAAGCTGAAGGACCATGACGCTTTTGTTTGGGAGGCAAACCATCAAAAGACCTTTGATGAGATCAAAGGCTATTTAGCAACGGCTCCAGTACTTATGCCTCCCATCAAGAACAGGCCGTTGAAGCTCTACATCTCAGCAGCTGAAGGCTCTATTGGAGGCCTTTTGACTCAAGATAACGCTCAAGGAAAGGAACAGACAGTTTATTATTTGAGTAGGTTGTTGACTCCTTGTGAAAGGAGATACACTCCTATTGAAAAGATTTGTCTTGCCTTGTACTTTTCAGCAATAAAATTGAGGCACTACATGCTTCCTGTTTTGGTTTACATTATGAGTAAAACAGACCTAGTTAAATACTTGCTTTCTCGGCCAATCATGAGAGGCCAAATCTGCAAATGGTCTTTAGCTCTAATGGAGTTTAGTTTTCAATACATTCCTCAAAAGGCTGTAAAGGGCCAAGCCTTAGCGGATTTTCTTTCTGATCATCCATGCGTGGATATCGGCGATGAGTCTGAGATGAGTCTGAACGCCCTTGAGATATCACTTACTCCTTGGACACTGCTCTTTGATGGATCAAGGACTCAGCAGGCCTCAGGCTGTGGAGTAATTATTATTTCTCCTCAAGGCCTGAGGACTGAATTGTCCTTTCAATTTGATTTTCCATGTACAAATAACCAAGCTGAATACGAAGAAGTTGTTATAGGCCTTGAGATCCTAAGAGATCTAGAGCCTAGAGAAGTAAAGATTATTGGGGATTCAAACCTTGTAATCAATCATTTGGCGGGAACGTTCAAATGCTATAGTGAGGATTTGGCTCCTTATTATATGGCAGCAGTGCAATTAATTCAAGATTTTGATAATGTAACTGTCAAACACGTTGCAAGGAGTATGAACACTAAAGCCAACAGTTTGGCTCAGGCCTCAACAGGTCTGAAGCTAGCTCCAGAAACAATTCACAAGATCATCACAGTCCAAAAAAGGTTGTTACCTTTCTGTTAGAAGGAGAGGTCTAGGGCTAGAGGTATTTACTTCTGACTTCATAGGTGAAGAATCAGATGATGAACCAGGGAATGATTGGTGTACACCTATTATTTCTTTCCTAAAGAGGCCTCATCACAAGGCCTCCAGGAAGGTAAGGAGGAGAGCCATGAGTTACATTCTTATGGGGGATGAATTGCACAAGAAGAGCCCCGAGGATGACTTACTTTTAAGATGCCTAGGGCACCCTGAGGCCATGAGAGTCATGAGCGAAGTCCATGAAGGTATCTGTGGAGCTCATCAATTAGGAATAAAGATGAGATGGCTAAGCAGAAGGTATGGATACTATTGGCCAACCATTTTAGAGGATTGTATTCGTTTTTCCAAAGGATGTCAGCCCTGTCAAGCCCATGGCCCAATTCAGCGTGTCCCTGCTGCTGATTATCATGCAGTGGTCAAACCTTGGCCATTCAGGGGTTGGGCCCTTGACGTGATTGGAAAAGTTTATCCTCCTTCGTCTGGAAATCATACTTACATCTTGGTAGCCACGGATTACTTCACCAAATGGGCAGAAGCTGTGCCATTAAAATTTGTGGATCAATAAGAGGTAATCAAAGTAATCAAAGAGAGAATCATCCATAGGTTTGGATTGCCTGAGCACTTGGTTGTAGATAGGGGTATGATATTCATGGGGGAACAAGTGGTTAACTTTACTGCACAGCAAAATATTATTATTTCCAACTCTACTCCTTATTATGCACAAGGAAATGGTCAGGCTGAGTCCACCAACAGGACTCTTGTCAACATTATGGAGAAAATGGTGGAAGATAATCCAAGGGCCTGGCACAAATTGCTTTCTGAGGCCTTGTGGGCCTATAGAACCTCAAAGAAGGAAGCCACCAATATAACTCCTTATATGTTGGTATATGGGCATGATCCAGTCCTACCAATGGAGGTAGCAATAAAGTCAGCAAGAATAGCATATCAAAATGCCCTCATTCCTGCAGATTATACTCAGGCCATGCTGATGGAGCTTGAGGACTTGGACGAGGTTAGGCTTGCAGCCCTTGATCATATGTTGGTTCAGAAAAGAAGAGTTGCTAGATCTTATGACAAACGAGTAAGAAAGAAGAGCTTTACTGAAGGGGACTTAGTTTGGAAGGCCGTCTTCCCCCTAGGGGAAAAGAATCCAAGATATGGCAAGTGGTCTCCAACTTGGGAAGGACCTTATCAGATTGCTCAAGTCCTTAGAGGTAATGTCTATCTTCTTATGGACTTAAATGGTGGTCTGTTTAAGCATTTAACAAATGGAAAGTACTTAAAGCATCATTATCCTACTATGTGGGAAATGAGAGATTTTGGGGAAATTCAACCTAACAAACCATAAAGATCTGACAACAAGGCAAAAGCAGAGGCCACGATACCTGTCATGCAAAAATTTATAAAGGCCTCAAGCTTAGGCCACATGTCATAGAACCAAACCAGTGCCTTCGACCGTCTAAAGGAAAGTTCCAGGCCAGACACAAAAGAGAACAAAATTCAGAGTTATTACAAACCCAAATCAAAAGGAAAAAGAAAGTTCTTAGAGGTCAAGACCTACAGACGGCCTTCAAGACTGTTTTTGAGGCCCTCCCAGGAGGTATCAAGGCTGGCAAGTTGGGCTTCAAGCATTTCCCTCTGACCTCGAAGATTTGGCATCTCTTCAACCAAGAGGTTTAGCCTCATCTTTTGGCTCCGTGATCCAGCTTTTAGATCATCATGTTTTTTGGCCAGATTTGCGGCTTCATTTTGGAGGTCAACCAAGCGGCCTTCGGCTTGTGCTAATTTGGCCTTTAGATCTTCAATTTCATCAGAAGTAGCAACAATGCTTGCTTCATTAAATCGCATGTCTTCCTTCAACTGAAGCCATTCAGCACTGAATTTGGTAAGCTCTACGTCAACCGCCTCTAGTTTTGTCATTTTGGCATTCACCTTGCTGAGCTCGTGGGAGGAGGAGTCATGAGATTTGACCATATCGGGGAATTCCTTTTGAAATTGTTGAAGTGCAGTTTCTTCTACCCCCAAGGCTTGGGACTTTACCAACACGTCCATGGCCTTCTTGATATTTAAAGCCCTGGAAGGATGAGCTACCGCCTTGAAGTTCTAAAGTAAGGCCATTCTGAGGGCTGTTTTGGCCTCAGAAACTTCCTCCGAGGAGAACTGTGATTGTGAGGTCGAGCCAAGCCCACTGTGTAACAACTCCGATTTTTCATTCAATAAAAATCTCGTTGTTATTCGAAATTTCTTAATTTCTCTTGATTGCTCGATGGTTTTCTTATTGACTTCTAGAAGTTTGTATTCAAGCAATTGAACGCCTTATCATCGTATTCCCCGACTAGAAACCCTAATTGCCATGCCTAGTCAATTTTCAACCAAATAGTTGGTATAACCAAACTAGTTAACCATTTAGTTACCTTTCAACCATTAACCATTGGACAGTAATTGTTAGGGTAATCTTTACCCATTAGACAATAGCTTTTCCATTATTATATCTTGTTAAGTACATGTATATTTACACATGTGTATTTGCCACATGCAAAAGGACATGTAGTCTTTTCTAAGAGCTTAGTTTATTATATAAGTACCTTGTTCTTTATTATCCCTTGGTTATTAATCATTAGGGGATTTATTACCCATTGGTCAATAGGTTAGTCTTGCCAACTAAGTACTAGGCCTATTAAACTAATCTTTTATTAAGATTTTTGAGAGTACAAAGTACACTATTATATTAATTAAATACTAGTACCTTTTGTATTAGTATATTGGGAGAATCTTGACTTTCCCACCCTAGAATCTTAGTACTTATGTACTTGCTTATATATTATTATTATTAGTCTTTCTTAGTACTTATATATACATATATATATATATATATGTGGGTGAGAGAGAGAGAGAGAGAGAGGGAGAGGAAAAAGAGGACGAGAGAGAGAGGAGAGAGGCTGAGAGAGAGAGGGAGGAAGAGGGAGAGAGAGAGGGAAGGGAGAAGGAAGAAGAAGGAGGATGGGACTTGTACCTTGCTATTCTTTCATCCTTTCAACTTTTGAGATGAATATCTTCCAAATCTATCACCTTTTGTCCTTGAATTGTTATTTAAACACCAAATCTTGTACAACTCTATCTCCATATCTTCCATAGTCCCATCCAAGGTACTAAACTAGCCATACAAGCCTAAAACTAGGTGGTTAGTGTGCAAGCAAGCCTTAACTTCACCCATCAACCTATCAATCAACCATGACAAGTGAAAGAAAAGTGAGATATACAGAGAGAGAGAGAGAGAGAGAGAGAGAGAGAGAGAGATTCGGCTAGAGAGAGAGAGGGGAGTCTTGGCCTATAAATAGAAGCCATTCCAAGCTTCAAACTCACACCTTCAAGCCTTGCTCTTCCTTCTCTCTAGAAATTCCAAGTGTTCTTAGTTCTAAAGTTCTTGTTTTCTTGTGTTTCTTGAGAGTTTTTGAGAGAAACCACCAAACCACTTCCAAAACCACCACTAGATCTCTAAAAGTAGCTTAGTTTAGTAAGCAAGTTGTTTCTAGGAAGAGAAAAGTCCATCTCTCTTCCTTTCGAAGCAATCCGGAGCCGTTACACCCCCGAATCACAAAACCGACGACCAAACCTATCCACCACCAAGAAGTAAGGTAGGATTTCCCGACCCTTAACCTGATATACCTATATATCCTACCTTTTGTTTAAAAGCCTATACTTGCTAGTTTATCGGATAATGCTTTAAAGATGAGTTTACTTCTCGTTAATAAGTTTGGATCGCAAGATAAGTTTGAATTTTGATAACATGAGTTTTATGCATGAATTGTTTGCACTACTTGTTTACTAGTAACATGAGCATGTTAGAGGATATAGAATTGGATGATCTTGCTTGTTGGTTTCAAGATTTCGTTAAATGATTTATGTTTACGTATGCGATAAGTCCTACCGCGGAGTCAATGCATGAGAACGAGATACAAGAACCGAGAAAGTAGAAACATGGCACCTAGGGTGTGGTTAATGAAAGGGAATCTATTTCGAGGATGGAAATATTTTGAAACTACATAATGACCGGTTTTGGGTGGCATTATGTGAGTTGTGTGTGTGTATGGCAATGGAAACCCGGCGCGGCAGAACCATTGTGAGGATACTCGGGAGACTGGCGTGGCGAAACCGAGGTTGGGTGTGTGGCTTGGTTATCCACGGAACGGAGCCAATGAAATTGTGTGCCAATGGGAACCCAGTGCGGCGGAACCATTGTGAGGATACTCAGGAACCTGGAACGGCGGAACCGAGGTTGGGTGAGTTAAACAAATGATTTTTGAAATGTTGATTAAAGTGGGAAATGAAGACACAGTCTACGATGAGTCGCGTAGGAGAAACTTTGAAATATTGGACACAAGGATAATAAAAGAGTTATTGTTCTTCTAATTGTTAAGTTTCAAGGGTTAGTGGGATGAGATGTTCTATTGAGCTTTGTGGCTCACGGTGTTGCCTTTTTGGTGACCCTGGCATATTATATCGGTGGCGACGCTGGTATAATATGTCAGGTCTCATAGATGAGCAGTGCGAGCTTTATACCTTGGAGGCCTTCGGAGCCGAGGAGCTAGCTGTGATGGAAGAACAAGCGGGGCAGTAGTTAGGAACCTTAGTTCCCTTTCGTTTGTAATAAAAGTACTTCTTTTAAGCTTTGTTGTAATAAAGAGCCCGACTCAGTTTATTTTTCAATAAAATTTCTTATTTAACGTACCCAAAATTCAGGGCGTTACACACTGCTTGAGGTTCCAGAGGTAGTTGCTTTCAACAGATCTTGGGCAGATTTGAACAGAGAATCCAGGTCTTCATCTTCATCTTCCTCTACCACATTGACAAGCTCAGGTTCAACAGGAGGATCGATTGATGGAGCAGATTGGGTGATTGGAGATCTAGGCTTCTCTAGAGCCCTCGAGGATGCTTCATGCTCAGGTTCTTGATCAGATAGGTCAAGTTTTTTCTCTTCAGCCTCTACTTCTTCTTCAAAATAGTCATCAAGTTCCTGGGGATCGAAAACAAGGGGGAGATGATGATAATATGGGGCCATAAACAATGGGGATTTTATGTCACAGTGCATCCTTACGATTGGATTATGTTCAGTGGCAGGCACGGTGTTTTCAGAATCGGCTGGTGTCGAAATTTTCTTTCTCAACTTCTTCTTCTTGGAGGGAGCCGATTCTGCTTGCCCTTCCTCGCCCTTGGAGGTGGCCTGTAAGAAAGAAAGTTAATGGAACATTCAAATAGAGCATAAGAGGAAGGACCAAGGAGAGCACAGACCGTGCCCGAAGGATCAGATTCGGGAGAGCTAGTCTTGGCACTACTTCTTGTTCTACCAGCAACCACTGTCTCAGAAGCCTACGAAGAAGAAGTAAAGACATAAAATACCTTATTCAGAAGAGCTGAGCAGAAGGGCTAAAGAGTTCGTACCTTTGACCATTGTCTCTTGGTTGTGGTCTTCACCCTTTTGGACCTTTGGGCAGGAGGATTTGTAGGGACTTCCTTTGGTTCATCTTCTGAACCTGCTAGCAAGAGAAGAAATTAATTCAGATCTTGGGAGGCTTAAAGAAATTAAAGCATAAGTAGGCCTCTTAACATTACCTTTTCTCTTGACACTTGAGGCCAGGGAAGGACGGATTTGTTGCAAAGGAAGGGTTATGCCAGGTTCAGGTGCTCCAGTAGGGTGGGGCAGAACGTTGGTGAGAATATCTAGATATGGAGCTGAAAAGTGCATCTTCGTATCGCTTCCCCACAAACTATCGAATTTGGCACCCTTGTCCGTGCGCTCAACGTAAGGATGAAGTGCAAAGGTCTTCCTGGACTCAGGGAGGACGTTCCTAACTCTTTCCAAATCTCTTGGTTGGATCACAAGCCTGTCGGTGAAATCCTCATTCAAGGACTGATATGGAGGCACAGGAGTGAGCTGGCACAAGCCGAATTGCCTGGCAAATTGGGCTGCATTGTAATACTCCACCCCACACTTATAGTTCGTGGGGGTAAAGGCCATTCCATACATGAGGCCTCTAAAGATCAAGAAGCTTGTCCAGATCTCCTTGTGGTCATCATAGTCGCCCCTGCGTCTGAAGCACCTCTCTTTAACCACCAAGGTATGGTGTCTCTCACAAAAGGCATCCAATTTTTTCCCATACTCATAAGCTCGTGGTAGAAAAACTTGAAGTAGACACCAAATGCATATCTAGGGTCACAGGCGTCAACGTAGTGAAGTCCATAGCAAGTGTTTTCTAAGTTCTTGTTCATGGGTGGGGCGAGTTTGGGGAAGTAAGACCATAGCCATAGGGTGATGATCCACAAAGGACCAGGGGCGAAAATGAATTTGTTACTTATTAATTCCTTCATACCTCGATAAAGATGTGCCAAGACTAAAGGGCCTAGTGCCAGCTTCTGCCCCGAAGCTAGGGCACAGGCCAGATCTATAAAGTCTTTGGTAACCCTATTGGCAGACACGCAAAATATGAACTTGTTCAACCAGTAAAGAAGGAAAGCCACATGCTCGGTATCTTCAACTAGACCTTTTTGGGCATAATGATTTATGAAAGGGGAAAAAGACAGGGGTTCCTTATATTCAAAATAAGGGGTTTTTTGAGATAGAAAATAGTTGGCCTCAATCCCATGGGGACGGAGGCCCGTCAGAAAGGCAAGATCTTGAAGTGTAGGGCTCATGAGACCAACCTTGAAATGGAACGAGTTCGTGGTGACCGACCAGAACTGTGGTGCAGCGAGGAAGAGATGTTTATCCATGTCAATGAGAGACCGACTAAGAAGAATAGCGTCCCTGATTCCAATCTGCCTCCATAGATCTCCCTTAGCTTCCATCACTCGATCAAGCCACTCAACGTATTTGGCATCAGGTCTGTGCCAAAGCCTGTTGGGTATATCCGTGGTAAATCGACTCTAGTCAAGGCTGCGAGACTCGAAAGGGAGGGCTTCTTCTGCCAGAGGATACATTGAAGAAAGTTGAGGAGGGAACCCTAGCTGGAACGCAGGCCCTAACCCAACTCGGTCGGCGTTTGCAATCACCAAAACGTCATTTGTAATTGCGATGTGTTCATCGGCCAAGATCTTATGAATTTGTACGGATAGACTATTAGGGTTTGGAGGCGGTGTTTGAGCTTTATGGGTAGCCATTCCTGTTAAGGATCAGAGGCGAAAACATAAGCTATGGAAGACTAGGGTTTTTCTGGGTTTCTCTCGAGCAAGAAGAAAGAAGACAAAGAGAACGTAGAGAGAGAATAAAGTTACAAGAATGGGGTTTTTATAAGGAACGGTGCAGGACTCAAAGGACGTCGTTGCACTTATCACTCCTCATATGTTTGAAATTTAATTGGCAAGTGAAAAGATTGGACTCTTGATTGACACAAGGAAAAGTCCTGGTGGCTTCAAAAGCTGCATGGAAAACAATGCAAGGCCTGGGGTGGCGACGCGTGTCCCCTAGGCTTAAAAGGATGATGATTGCTGTTGCTGATAGGGGTCCTCAGTGGGGTTTTTATCTGGGAAATTGTTGGGGCTTAATTCAGTTCAAAGTGGAGTCTAAAATCCAATTAAGAGACACGCTTTGAAACTTGAAAAGTGGTTAGGCCTAGTTATGGCCTGATTATCTTTTTGAGTGTAAACATTTGAATTTTTGAAAAATTATTATGCTAAATAAGCCTGATTACTTTTCAAATCTAGCGATAAGGACTCGTTTGGTTCGCCAAAAATTGTACTCTGTCCTAAATTTACAAGCTAAGATCTTGAACAAGATCAAGGCATGAGGGGGCATTGTTTACACCCGTTTTGACACCCAGTCCTGGGCAAGCGTTGGAAGGCCATTTAATTATTTTTAATTAAATTGGGCCAAAAAATAGAGATGTATTGGAACAAAATTATTGGGGCAAACCCATGTTGACTGGGCCTAATTAATTTTAGTTTGATTTGGGCTTGAGTTTGAAAGCTTTGGGCCTATGTGCAACAAGAATTCGGATTGGCCCGTGACTTATTTAAACTTGGTAAATATTTTGTGGGCTAATCATGTTAATAGGCCATTTAGATTAATTAAATGGCCCACTACCCAAGTGGTCCATGAAAAGTGGAGGCAAAGAAAGATGTTGTCTGGCGAAAAGCCGTTTGACCAAGTCAAATGGCTAGAGGTTTTTGCTACCCACGAAAGGAGGAAAAATAGGCCGCCCATTATCCCATCAATTGCCCATGATTAAATAAATACATGGGTAATTGTTATTTACCTTTAATAACTACTCATGACCCCACTAAATATGTTAGTGGGTAGTTACTCGGGACACGTGGCAACATCTGAGGCCTACTCAAGACACATGTCAGCTCGTGGTGAAGGCGGGAAACTTGGCCCAGATCTGGACCAGTGCACTATTTGCCCATGATCTTTCGTAACTTCCAATAACTATCCATTATCCCATGATCTCATGAAGGGGAGGTTACAAAGGACACATGGCGCCACGAGAGGAGGACAACAAGATTCTTGCATGCAGAGAATTCGAAGACTCTTGGCCTATAAATACTAGAAGACAAGAAGAAAAAAGGGTACACACACCAATCAAGCTCAGCGCTTAAAAAACCAAAGCCTTCCCAGCGAAGCAATTATCTCACTTTTCTCATCGTCACTCAATTACTTCTCCAAGTAGTTCAAGTTTTCTATCTCTCTTGTACCCCAACTTTATTATTACGACATAATAAAGTTATTCACATCTCTCTTGTATCCCCGACCTTATTATTACGATATAATAAAGTCATTCTACGTTGCTACTTCTTTTCCTACACGGTTAGGAAATTATTAAGTCCTCGCTCGTAGAGGCAAAACCATGAACCAACACTGCAATCCAGCCCTTAGGTTTGCAGCACTATCGCCCTCACGGTCAAGAAGTCAGAAAAGGGACGCTCAGCCCTTTACGTTAGACGCGACAAGTCTTGGCACGCCAGTCAGTCCTTGAGCCATTTCGGAGCCGAACATGTGTGTTGTGTGTAATTAGTATAAATGGTTATTTCTGGTGTTCAACAAGGGTATTTTTGGTATGAAAAGTGTGGGAAACACTTTCTAGGCCTTCTGGTTTTTAAAGTAGAGACAATTAAGGAGGTCTCGAGATACAACATTTGAGTAGGACTTGATGCCAAACAGCGACAGAAAAAAGGACAAAGGAAGAAAATATGGTCATGGGATTTCTTTTGCCCTTGCCATTACAGAAAACATAACTCTTGTTAGAAATGATGCCTCATGAGAACAACCAATCTCGAGTGGACAGCTTCCCATGAAAAGCAATCCATTGAATAATAGCCCAGCGAGGGATTCTGTGATGTTTGAACCTTACCAAAGGGCGCCATACAACCTCATCCCCAGGATCATGCAATGCTTACCTCGCAGATTTGGAAGAATACTCACCATTAAGTTGTAAGAGACCAGACCACCCTATCCTCCTTATCAGCAAAGGGAATCAAATCCAAAGGAGTTTGCCTAATAATCTCTTCCATAAGGGTATTCCAAGCTCTAAGCCACCTCTAAGTACCGTCGACAATAGTAGAGCTCACCCTAGCTTCTAGGGATCTCCCAAGGTTACAAACAATACCATCCCCAAACTTAGCAAAAAGGGATTGTCTAACCAGAGGAACATCGACTTGTCATTTCCAATAATGTATTTTATAAGAGGGAAAGGCATGTCGACTTGTCGTGTCCAATAAAGTGTTCTATAAGAGGGAAAGGCACAGACCGAAGACCAAGTATTTCATAAATGTCCATGAACAATCAATAGGGATTTCCATAGGCCACAAAAATTAGCGCTTTATTACATAACTATGCACCCATCTAACCCACAAAGTGTCAACCTTCTCATACTAAGGGCCTTGTAGGGAGGTATTCCCGAACAGGCTCAAAGAGGGCCCGAACACGTAGTACGTAGGACCACGGTATAGATACGATAGAGACGGTTGCCGTGCAATACAGTGGTCGGCAACAGGGATTAGTGACACGAGAAGTCAATAGTTCAGGAAGTCTGTGCAGGGCCTTGGACTAGTGAACATGAGAAGTTATTGGTCCAAGGGTTAGATTAAAAACCAGTGACATGTGAAGTCACTGGTCCAAGCAGCCTGTTCGGCAATGAGAAGGCCGAACAGGAAGAGAAATCTAGGGAAAGCAGCCTCAGGTGCAAGGAACACTCTGGAAGGGTCCAGAAACAATGGTATTCCGTTAAGGAATGAGATCCCGAGAATGTAGGATCTGGGAAAGATATCCAACGGGAATGGGATGTTCGGCCTGTTATGGAAAAGAGTCCTAAAAGGAATAAGGTAATGAACTGATAAAGGAATGAGAATCCAAGATAACCTTGGTTTCTTATACGAGATAGGAATCCTAGGGCAATAGGGATACTCGGGCAGTAAGCATCCATGAATCTATAGATACGACGTAAACCTAAATGTAAAAGGTACGCAATACGCAATATGTTGCATTCATATGTTTTCCTACTGATAATTAGGGTTTTCTACTAGTACGTGATACTAACTTAGGCATCGGAGGGCCTTTGCCACGAGAGGCAAAGGTGCGCTCACCTCTTGTCTGTTTTGCATATTAGAGTTCAGACGATGTGCTAGGGTTCCGGTGAAGAGGCACGAGAAGCAGTTACACGCTTGTGCTATTTCAAAGCCTCTTTCATTTTTCTCCACTTACAATTGGCGTCGTCTGTGGGAAACGAAAGAGTTCCCTTTGAAAAACGACCACGATGGAAGGAGATCCAAAACTCTACTTGATCCAAAGAGCCAGCTAGGTGGGGGAGGAGATAAATCCCCACTAGAGGCTCTGAGGAAGCCCGATGGCGGGCATTCCAAGAGGACCACGAGCAAGGGCCACCCCCTGACTGTCCACGATGACTCCAAGAAGAGGGAGGGCAGGACAGCCACGGAATCCACGAGAAGGAGTAAGTCCCATCGTGGGAGAGAGTTGGTTGCACACTCAAGGAGTGTGCACAACAACGATGATATCCTGGACAAGAAGAGATAAGAGATTGAGGAGTACGCTCCTCTGATTAAGAGACGAGAGTACGAGATTCAAGAGTTACAACGGATGCGAGAACATCCAAAGGATTTTGGACTTTCACGAAGGAATTCCAGGGGAGACAGGCTGGCTTTGGTAGTACACAAAAGGGTTCCTTCACAGAGAAGGAGGAGCAGGAGCCCCACTTCGAGAAGGAAAAGAGTTTCTTCACAAAAAAGGAGGAGCAGAAGTTGAAGTCCCACCCTCGAGGAGGAGGGGACTAGAAAACATCACAAGGATAGGTACGAGAGACCTGATTCAGATTGGGAAAGGACTGCTCCCAAATAGACGAAGGAACATGATGAGGGGACCATGTCTGCACGAGAAGCGACACGGAAGGCCCTCAGCAATATAGCATCCTCCCTCTTTGCAAAGAGGTTGCAAGAGGCAAGGTTGCCAAGCAAGGTGAAGCACGGAGCGTTCATCCTTTACGAAACAAATACTGATCCCATGGCACACATTCAGTATTACCAACAAGCAATGTTTATGCACGACGGGGATGATGCAATCATGTGCAAAATGTTCCCATCGAGTCTGGGAAAAGTGGCTTTTTTCCTGGTTCCATAGGCTAAGGTCGAACACCATATGAGGATGGAGTCAACTAGCTGAGGAATTCACTGCTCCGTTCCTGACGAGCAGAAGAGCACCAAAGACTTTTAAGAGCCTTTCTGTTATGAAGCAAGGAGAGGATGAGCCAATCAAGGACTATGCAAAAAAGTACTGGGAGACTTTCAACAAGATTGAAAGTTGCAGTGAGGAGTACACAATAGCCACGTTCAAGACTGGGTTGCCTGTTTAGGGGGAGCTTCGTAAGTCATTGAACATGAGTTCAGTAGGAACACTGGCAAAGCTAATGGAACGGATAGAGCAGCATGCCAGGAACAAGGATGGCATACTCTGGGAAGACGACAAGGTGGTTGCCAAGCAAGCCAAGGGGCCTACGAAGAAGGTAGATAAGCCAGAACCCAAAACCTACCGAGAAAGGAAAAATTATGGGCAGGCTAAGAAAGAGCTATACAGGGAGAAACATGCCCCGGACCCCAAATCCTTCTTTTCAATAACTACGGTTTTGAAAGAACCAATCTACTGGGTTCTTTATCGAATAAAGAACTGCCCATATTTCAAGTGGCCCCGAGGTTGGAAAGGGACAAAGATGCAAGAAGGGCTACGAGTCAGCATTGTAGTTATCACAAGGATAGGGGTCACATGACCGAGGATTGTGAGATGTTTAAGCAACACCTCGATGACTTAGTTTCTCGAGGTTATCTGAAAGAGTTCATTCAAGAGGAGCACAAGGGTGCAGAGAAAGCGATGGAGTTGGATTACAAGTAGAATCTGAGAGGCATAATCCATATGATACATGGATTGGCCACACCTTATATGAGAAATAAGGTGAGGTTGCTCCAGAGGCAAGTAAAGCACGACCAACATGTGATGCAGTTGAGGAAGAAAAGAGGACGTGACGAAGAACTATGCAATGAGGGCATGGTCTTCATGGATGAGGACCTGGGAGGAGTCCAAGTGGCCCATAACGATGCTTTGGCCATAACCCTACGAATTGGGGAGTATGACATGGAGAGAATCTTGGTGGATTTGGGAAGCTGCACAGAGGCGCTGTACTATGATGGATTTTAGAAGTTAGGACTGACATAGGTAGACTTGGTGCAGTCAATAACTCATTTGGTCGGATTCAGTGCAGGAGCAGTCTGGCCATTGGGCAAAGTAACACTGCCTGCTCGGGTAGGAACGGTGATGCTACGAATCGACTTCCCAATGGTAGATGTGCTGTCTTCTTATAACGCGATTATAGGAAGAACGTGGTTGCACAAGATGAGGGCAGTTTCCTCCACTTACTATCAGATGGTAAAGTTTCCTAGATCTAATGGTATTGAAAGAATTAGAGGGAACCAGAAGGTTGCATAGCAGTGTTTGGTTTCTATAATCAAGAAGGCACCCAAAGCAAAATTGGTCTAAGCCATTGAGGTTCCAGACTAGCTGACCATCGAGGATGTCGAAGGGAACCCCGTCGAGAAAGTGGTGGAAGGCTTGAAAAAGATTCAAATCAACGATACTGATCCAGAAAGGTATTTCCTGATTGGGGAAAACCTAAACAAGGAAGAAGAGAAAGAGTTGGTCGGGTTCCTCAAGTAGCACGTTGATGTGTTTGCTTGGGTACCCAAAGAGATGCCTGGGGTGGATGCAAACGTGATTTGCCACAACTTGAATGTGGATCCATAACATAAGCCTGTGATGCAGAAAAAGAGAAAATCAGCTTTACAACGCGTAGATGCTGTTATCGAGGATGTTGACCGTTTGCTAGAAGCAAAGGTCATACAAGAAGTGTACTACCCGAAGTGGTTGTCTAACACCGTGGTAGTAAAGAAGAAGAATGGGAAGTGGCAGGTTCGCGTCAACTTCACGGATCTGAACAAAGCATGTCCAAAGGATAGTTTCCCCCTCCCAAGGATAGATCAACTGGTCGATGCAACAGCTGGGTATGGATGGATGAGTTTTCTTGATGCTTATCGAGGATACCACCAGATTGCCATGTACGGGCCCGATCAAGAGAAGACTTCCTTTATCACGCCAAGAGGGCTGTATTGTTACAATGTCATGCCCTTTGGTTTGAGGAATGCCGGGGCAACATACTAGAGATTAGCAATGATTATGCTAAAGAAATTGCTCGGCAAGACAATGGAGGTGTACATAGATGATATGGTGGTCAAAAGCAAAGAAAAGCACGACCATATAGCTGATTTGAAGGAAGCCTTCAAAATTCTAAGAGAACAAACTGAAGCTCAATGTCTCGAAGTGTGCACTCGGAGTAAGTTCACGAAAGTTCTTGGGTCACCTTGTGACCATAAGAGGGATAGAGGCAAATCCCGACCAAATAACAGCTTTGCAGAGGCTCCAAAGTTTGAGGACCACGAAGGAAGTCCAAAGACTGATTGGAATGGCAGCAGCCCTTAATAGATTCATCAGTCAGTCCAGCGATAAGTGTAGGCCCTTCTTTCAGTTGCTGAAAAAGAGAGAAGGATATGAATAGGGAGTAGAATGCGAACAGGCGTTCCAAGACCTAAAGAAGTACTTGGTAGTGGCCCCGCTCTTGTCTACTCTTAAACCGGGTGAGTCCTTACTTAGTAGTCTCTGAACATGCTATTAGTGCAGTATTACTAAGGGACAAGGGATCCGAGCAAATCCCTGTCTACTACATGAGCAAGACGTTGTTGGATGCAGAAATGAGATATCTCTAGAAAAATTGGTCCTGGCATTGAGGACAGCAGTAAGGAAGTTGCCCCATTATTTCGAGAGTCACAAAATTGTGGTTTACACTAAGTTTCTATTGAAATCTTTACTACGAAAGGCAGATTTCTCAGGATGTATATCAACCTAGTCGGTAGAGTTGAGTCAGTACGATATTGACTACCAGTTGCGCACTGCAATAAAGGGGCAGGTATTGGCAGACTTTGTAGTATAGTTTTCTCCTGCAGTGGCTCCATAGCTTCCTACGAGAAAGAAGCAGCCAGTTGAGCCATCAACCATGTCACGTCCTCGATTTTCAACATAAATAAATAAGCCATTATGATAAAAGATCATCGCATAAGATAAATAATACCCAAAATGGTTTCCCATCTATTTAACTTACAAACAAGCCCCAAGTTTTAAGTAATTACAACTTTGACACCACGGCCCAAATTAACTTCGACACAAGTACAACGTGTTTGGAATATTACAAATTTTAGTCAAAAGGTAATTCAAGAGTTAAATTAATTGCAAAGCCATCTTTAATCAAAAGTAAGTCCATTACAAAGATGAATGAGTAACTAAATCGAGTTAGCTTTCAAAAATCTTCGTGTCCAAGCACACCATATCATGTAATCTATTGCCCGGCATTAGGACTTGAAAAGAAGGATTTTGTTGAGCTACACTAGCCCAGTAGGAAATTCTCTACAAAATCTATATGTAATGATATGATAAGCATGAATATGGCGAATCAAATTAAACGGCAAATCCAAACAATGCACGCTAACACCCTTCGCAAGTAGCATAGCAATTCTACACACACACACACACACACACACTCTTCTTCCAATGAGTTTCCACCCCTTGCGATTTTGTGTTTCCATCCCTTGCGTCACAATATACTCCACCCCTTGCAGTTTTGTGTTTCCACCCCTTGTGTCACAATATACTCCACATTCGATTCACAACGACAACCCCACTATCATCATAATCAATATCGATGCCATAAACTCATTCCACACACACACACCAACATTATCTATTACGTCACAAATAGCTCTAGGACCATAGCAAACAAGACCATTATATCATTTTCAAGGAATATGCAATCCTCAAGCCATAAAATATTCCATTCAACCATACATTGTAAAATAAACATCCGTATCACACATAACCACCACAAAACATGTAGAGGAAGAGAGAAATCCCTACCAAAATGGGTTTTGAGCAAAACCCTAGGAGAAACAAGTGGATTGAGCCCAAATCTTCAAAGATAAGCCCCTCCCAAGCTTAGATATAGGATCTATGGTAGATATAATCCCAAAAACAAGACAAACAAGCAAGGATCAACAAATAGTTGAAAGGAGAGAGAGAAAAATGTGGGGGAGTGATGAAAATTGAGAGCAAAGACATAAAGCTTACCTCTTATTCACCGAATGTGAGATTCAAGTGATTTTGAAGTAGAAAACCCTTGGATTTTGAAGATTGGAGGTTGAAATCAAGAGTTTTGGGTGAGATTGGAGTGGGTAAAAAGGGGTGTTTCTAGGGTTTTTTTGTGGGTTTGGGTGTGAAAAATGGTAAAGGGGTGTATTTATAATGGTCCACAAAGCGTGCTGAATTTTCTGAAAAATGATAATGGGTACCAATACTAAAAAATTAGGTACCTATACTAGAACCTTCAAAAGTCAAATTGTCCCAGCTCTGGACACTGGGTACCTGTACTTGAAAAATGTAGTACCTGTACTGGCTGGGCAGAAAAATGAAAATTTTCCAATGGTCACCAAATCAAACCCCAATCGCTACCAACACTTCCAAATATCATTACAACCTCAAAATATGATCTTCCATATATTTAGATGATTTTAGAAAATATAATAATTTGCGAGTCTCTACAAACCAGCAAGGGTAAGGCACATGCCGAACAGGATCCTTTAGAATGGAAACTATTCGTTGATGGTTCCAAATGCAATACCAGATCAAGAATGGGATTGTGCTTCCCCCCCCCCGAAGGAGTAAAGATGGAATTGTCCCTCGACTGGGTTTTAGTGCTTCCAACAATGTGGTAGAGTACGAGGCACTCTTGGCATGGTTGAGAAGTGCAAAAACCTTGAAGGTAAAAAGGATACGAATATACTGTGATTCGCAACTCGTGTTGGGCCAGCTGTCCGGGGAGTATGAGGCTAGGAATGAGAAAATGGCAGCTTACGTGGAGGCTGCCAAGGATCTGCTAAACACTTTTGAGAAGGTGTACATTGAGCAAATAAGTTCTGGACAGAATGCCCATGCAGATTCCCTTACTTGGTTGGCCGCAGTTGTGCCAACAGAATTCAAGAGAAGGGTGGTAGTAGATTATCTTTCTGAGCCAAGCATTAGAAGGAGCGTAGAATTGGTCTTGGATGTGAACCAAGGACCAAGTTGGATGGATCCAATAATGGAGTTCTTACGAGATGGGACACTCCCCATGGATAAAAAAGAGGCTCACAAGATAAAGACAAAATCTGCACGATTTTGGCTATCACCTGAAGGAAAGCTATACAGGAAGTCCTTTACTAGACCGTACTTACTCTGTGTGCACCCCGAGATTCATGAGGGAACATGTGGAAGCCACGCTGGGGGCAGGTCCATTGTCCACCGAGCAATAACCCAGGGTAACTGGTAGCTGCACATGCAGGAGGATGCAAACGTGTATATGTGAAGATTTGTTAGAAGTGCTAGAAATTCTCACCAATGATCTGAACACCAGTCGAGGATCTAGTGCTGTTGACAAGTCCTTGGCCATTCGCACAATAGGGAATGGACATCATGGGTCCACTCCACAAGGCAATTGGGAATAGGAAATTTCTGTTGGTAACAATGGATTATTTCACTAAGTGGATTGAAGCAAAACCATTGGCTAAGATCACTGAACCTATCATAGAAAGGTTCATGCAGAAAAGCATCATTACTCGATTTGGGGTCCCTTATTCGTAGATTATGGATAATGGGTCCCAATTTCAAAAGAAGTTCAAAGCATTCTATGCCCAATACGGAATAAAGAACTACTACTCAACCCCAGCCTACCCTCAGAGTAATGGGCAGATAGAAGTGTCCAACAAAACTATACTTGACAGGATCAAGAAGAGGTTGGACAAAGCAAAAGGGAAGTGGCCCGATGAATTGCCACTTGTCCTGTAGGCGCACCGAACAACTCCAAGGAGGTCTACGGGAGAGACCCCCTACTCATTCGCATATGGAACAGAGGCTGTTATTCCATTACAGGTAGGTTTGCCGACCAACAGGACCACTTTGGTTGAAAGTGGAGGTAATGACAGAGCCCTGAAAATCAAGTTGGATCTAGCCGAGGAACGGAGAGAAAGGGCCTCTGGTGCATTTGGCCTCATATCAAGAGTAGCTGATGAAAAGCTACAACAAAAATGTCCACCCACGAGAGTTTGGTATTGTTGACCTTGTGCTTCGTAAGGTGCTCAATAACACCAACGTGGCCAATGAGGGCAAGTTGGGGGCCAATTGGGAAGGCCCATATCGAGTCACTGAAATTGTGGGCATATGGGCTTATAGATTGGCAGACCTAAACGGAAACCCGGTGCCAAGGCCCTGGAATGTCCATAATCTGAGGAAGTTCTTTGTTTAAAAGACTTCAGTTTGATTTTTCATTCTGTTTTAGGATGCACATCGTGATTGTGTGGGAATTACGAATAGAATTCCCTTGTTTTTTAGCTTTTGTTAGTTGCAAGGGGTTCGCTTAACGCCCCCTTAAGTTTTGAACTATTTTGGTGAAAATACGAAGCTAGTCACTCATTCTTTGTCCTCCCTTCGTATGGAGGAGCAGAGAGTTGGTCCATACATACAATACAAATTTACGAGTTATGAAATTTTGAGTTGCATACGAAGACATGTAACATTATCTGAGTACGAGCAAACTTAGAAACTTTCCCAGGAATGAGCAATCTTGGGTAGCATACGAAGAAATGCAAGGAATATTTTCAAGTACGTGAAATCTTGGAATGCATATGAGAACATGCACAATTCTGCCAAATATGAATACATTTGGGCATTTGTCTAAGTATGAGAAACTTAAGAGTATAACCTAAGTACGAATACACTTAGGAATTGGCCCAAGTATGTGAAAACTTGGGGAGTATATGAGAATATGTAGATTTATCTAAGTACGAATACACTTAGAAATTTTGCCGAGTACGAAATACTTGGGTTGCACACGTGAACATGCAACATTATCTTAGTACGCATATACTTAGAAGTTGATCCAAGAACGTGACCACTTGGGATGCATACAACAAATAGCTAAGTACGAGCAATACTTAGATGGTTATCCAAGTACGAACACACTTGAAGAGCAGTCGAACAAATTAAGTACGAAATACTTAACTGTGTACGAAAAAACACACAAGTCTGCCAAGTATGAAACGCTTGGGCGAGCAAGCACAGTACAAAAAGTGTGTATGAATGAACGCATGAAATTGGCCAGGCACGAAGGGCCTAGGTCTGTAAATAAATTTGGTAAGGATTGAGTACAGTTGAGGTATATGAAGAGACACACAAACCCGACTAAGTATGAATGCTTAGATGTGTATGAATAAACACATGAAACTAGGGTGCTTCGTGTGTATACAAGTACAACAATACTAAGTATGAGAAACTTAAGAAGCATGTATAGTGCATGTGTTTGGTCCTAGCAAGAACAAGTTAAGGATACTTGTTCTCCATGCTGGGGAGCAAAGAGCATTCGTCAAAAATATTTGTTGGGTACGATCAAACTCCAAATTTGGCTAAGTATGAATAAACTTAGGCCATGAAAAATGCCACAATCTGATTGAGTACGATCAAACTCAAAGTTTGGCTAAGTATGAGTAAACTTAGGCCATGACCATGAACGGTGCTAAAATTTGATTGAGTATGATCGAACTCGAATATACATAAGTACGGATAAACTTGGGCAGTTTGCCAAGCATGGTTAAGCTTGGGCAATACCAAGCACGAAAACTTGGGTGACTACAAGCTAAATTGAAAATAGGTACGAATAAACCTGAACTAATGACAACAAAGAATGTCAAAAGTAGACCCTAGTATAGAAAGGTTTGAGGCCTGAATAGTGAACTTTGCTTGAATTATGACAAGGGAAGATTGTCAGACAAAGGCCCAAGCACGAAGAAGTTTGAGGCCCGAGCAACGAACATTGCTCTGATGTGAGCTGAGCCCGAGATAGGCTAGGTGTGGAGGAAACCTAGGCCTTGGCAACGGATGAGATCTAAATCAAATCCTGATGCACTTAGGACTTGGCATTGAGTAATACCCGAAACGGCCATGATCGGCTGGGAATTGGGGATGAGTACGAATATTCCTAGGGTAGTGAACACTGTGGGGAATTTGCTAAGTACGAGAAAACTTTGGGCCAAAGCAATGATTAAATACCGAGAAAATTGTGAAAGTGTGGAATGACCTAGGGTCATTGGTAAGGACGAACAAACCTAGCAAGAGTGCAAGCAATACGAAGAGTGCCACGTGTAAAAGTAAGGGCAGGAAAAGCTTGTCCAGCCAAAACAATGAGACGTTTTGCCTGGACTAATGATGAAAGTTGCACCAATTTTGTCAAATAAGGTGCATGAATAGAATGAATTTGCTCGATTCTTGGGAGCTTTGCTTGTCATTTGAGTGAAAATAACGAGTAAAGCTGGAAAGCAATTGTAGGGAGGTATTCTTGAAAAGGCTCAAAGAAGGGCCGAACATGTGGTACGTGGGACCGTGGTATAGATACGATAGGGACAGTCGTTGTGAAATATGGTGGTCGGCAACAGGGACCAGTGACATGAGAAGTCAATAGTCCAGAAAGTCTGTGCAGGGCCTTGGACCAGTGAACATGAGAAGTTATTGGTCCAAGGGTTAGATAAAAAACCAGTGACATGTGAAGTCTGTAAAGACCCATAATTTCGTTTAATAAAGTTAAATTGTTTTGTAAATGATAATTGCGAATATTATTTGGATAATTGTTTGAGGGGTTCAATGTGTAAGAGTTTGAAAGATTTGGGTGAATGGGTAATATGCATTTGTGTGAGTATACAAGGGAGGAGTGTGAGAAACACACTCACACCCCTCATCCCCAATCTCCCGTTCTCTCCCTCTTTCCAACATCTCTCTCTCTCTCTCCGACGTCTTTCTCTCACACACCCTCTCATCCATTTTTTTTCCACGAAACCACCTCAAAACCCACTTAAACCCACCTCCAATCTTTCATTCCTATGTGTATTGGAGTTCATTTCTCATCGGATTAAGATCGGTGGAGATGTATTTCATCCGGTTTCAAAACTTGGGGCTAGGGCTTGAAAAATCTTTGAGTTTGTTCTTCAATCTTTGAGGTAGGGAGTTCTAACTTACAATATATGTTTATGACTTGTTTCTATTGCCTTTGTTTGAGCCATTGATCGTTGTTATGATTGTTGATATTGTTGTTGTTGAAAATCCCATGAAAATCTGCTGCGAATATGCTCGAACAACAACGTTATCGATACTTTTTGTAATCGTTATCGATACCTTTACGTTACCAAACCCAGAAATCATTCATTATCAAACCTTCAGCCCTTGTTATCGATACCCTTGCATCTGGAATGCCTCTAGACCAAATGGCATCGATACCATTTTCCATGGTATCGATACCTATTACTTATCTCCAACTTTCACTGTTTTGCTTCATTTTTCACCGTTTTGGTCCCCAATCACTTCCAACTTACCCAAACACCTCACAAATGACCCTTAACTGGATTACTCGTGTTTAATAACTTCATCAGATGTTTAACATAACTTTAATGCTCGTTTGGATATGATTTCCCAAAATACTTTATGTATCAAAGTCGGGTTTGAATGATATGAGCATGACGATAAAAGGATTTCGAAACTTTACGGACACGATGAGAACATTTCAGGACTCATCGACGGGTAAGTGTTTGGCAGAGGACATCGGGGTCCTTTAATTGGCCCGGCATGAGCTATATGCTCGTATTTGATACTTTACGACATCCCAAATGGGTAAAGTGCCTAGCAGAGGACATTGGGGTCCTTTAATTGGCCTAGTTGGAGCTTTGGCTCATGACACATGTACGAGACGTCTTGACATATGGTGTTTTCAAAGTTTGTTCAGTAAGACACATGATTGGTTTTGAAAATGAAAGGTTGGAATCGGATTTGTAACAACTCCGATTTTTCGTTCAATAAAAATCTCGTTGTTATTCGAAATTTCCTAATTTCTCTTAACTGCTTATTGGATTTCTTATTTAAATTGTATTACGGTTAGTCTTTAAGAAATCGAATGCCTTATTATCGTATTCCCCGACTTGAAACCCTAATCGCACTTTAGTCCCTCAAGAATCGTTTCTGACACTTTGGTCCGACTTAGCAAGCCTAGTTAGCTTCTAACCGGCTTGATGGAGTAACCTAACTAGAAAGTTATCTAGTTACTTTTCCCTAACCAAGAATGACCATTTTACCCCTCTTGAACCTTTTTGAACCTTTTGAACCCTAGACTAGAAATTGATTATTTGTTTTCTTTTATTATTTGGTTTTATTCTTTATCCATTGGACAATAAATGTTAGGGGAATTATTACCCATTGGATAAAAGAAACCCATTTCTTTATAATAAAAGGATTTTGAAAGATTTAAATAAAAGTACCATGATTGACATTTGAAAAGTAATTTTGAGTATTTTTTGTAATAAAAGTACCCAAGTACCCTTGGACCATTGGATATTAACCATTAGGGTAATCTTTACCCATTGGACAAAAGCCTTTTCTTTATTTAAATGGTTAAGTACATATATATATATAAACATGGGATTTTATATAAAGGACATGTAGTCTTTCCAAAAACTTATTTTAGTATTTAAAGTACTAGTACCTTATTATCCCTTGGATAATAACCATTAGGGATTCTATTAACCATTGGGTAATAGGCTCATCTTCCAAACAAAGTACTTACCCCATTAAACTAATGTTTTGTTAAGATTCCCGGAGTACAAAAGTACATTATTTTATTAATTAAAGTACCGTACTTTATATTTGTTTATTGGGGAAATCTTGACCCCTTTAAAGACTAAATTACCCTTTGTACTAAAGAACCCTATATTTATTTGTAGTCTTACATGTTAGTACATACATATATATGCATATATAGCTAGTGCATGGGAGAGAGAGAGAGAGAGGGAGAGAGAGGAGAGAGAAAGCCGAGAGAGAGAGAGAGAGGCCGAGAGAGAGAGAGGAGGAGAGGGAGAGAGAGAGGAGGAAGAAAGAAGGAAGAAGAAAGGAGATAGGACTTGTACTTGGTGATTCTTCATCTTTTCAAACTTGAAAGGTGTATATCTTCCATATCTTCCTCCATTGTACTCCTTTGTACCAATTCCATTTGTTTAACCTAAGAATCTTGTACCCATGTCTCCTCCATGGCAACATATCTTCCAAGAATCCCATCCAAGGACTAACATAGCCATGCAAGCCTACCAATTTAGCTTCCAACCTTTCAATCAAGCATGACATGTGAAATAAAGTTGACATAGAGAGAGAGAGAGAGAGGGGGCCGGCCAAAGAGGGAGAGAGGGAGAGCCTTGCCTATAAATAGAAGCTCATTCCAAGCTTAAACTCACACCTTCTCACTTTGCTCCAACTTCTCTCTAGAATTTCTTAATGTTCTTGCTTCCAAAGTTCTTCTTTTCTTGAGTTCTTGAGTGTTCTTGAGAGAAACCACCAAACCACCTTCCAAAACCACCGTTAGATCTTTAAAAGTAGATTAGATAGGTTAGAAGTTGTTTCTAGGAAGAGAAAGGTTCATATCTCTTCCTTTCGAAGCAAACCGACGACGTTACGCCGCCGAAATCCAAAACCGACGACCGAATCTTCTTAGTCTTCTACTACCGCCAAGAAGCACGGTTAGAATTCCTTGACCCCTATCTCTACGTATAGTAGGATCTTCTTATCTTCCACCCCACGTATAAAGTAGATTTGTATCAAACAAAGTCATTTGAAAGTAACTTTGAAAGTCTTATAAGAAATAGATGAGGTTATCTTGTGAGATTTTATGAGATGCATGATGTGGTTATTGTGTTTCAAGCATGATTACGTAGTCTAGAAGTGTATATTCTTGTTGGTTTCATTTTGAGATTTGATAAAGTACTTGATGTATGGAATGTCTTACACTACGGAGTCCATGCATGATAAACGTGACACGAGAAACAAGATAGTAGAGACATGGCACCTAGGGTGTGTTAATAAAGATGAAAAAGTGTGTATTCAAGGAAGGAAATGATTTTGAAACTACATAATGACCGGTTTTGGGTGCATTATGTGAGTTAGATGTGTGTGTGTGTGCCAATGGGAACCCGGCGCGGCGGAACCATTGTGAGGATACTCGGGAACCCGGCGCGGCGGAACCGAGGTTGGGTGAGTTAAAAAGGAGTTTTTGGGTAAAAAGGAAAGTGAGTTAATATCATGGTCTACGATGAGTCTAAAAGATGAACACAACGTTAGTTGAGTAAGGAACGTGAATTTGAATACTTGTTTGGACTATATGCATGATTTAAGTTGAATTGTTGTTATTATGCCTTTATGTTCATAAGTTAAGGGTTAGAAGGGTTTGGATATTCTATTGAGCGTTAAGCTCACGGTGTTGCCTTTTTGGTGACCCTGGCATATTATACCGGTGGCGACGCGGGTATAATATGTCAGATTTCATAGATGAGCAGGGCGAGCTGTACACCTTGGAGGCCTTTGGAGCCGAGGAGCTAGCCGTGATGGAAGAACAAGCGGAGCTGTAGTTAGGAACCTTAGTTCCCTCCCGTTTGTAATAAAAGTACTTCCTTTATGTTTTGTTTGTAATAAAGAGCCAGACTCAGCTTTTATTTCAATAAAATGTTTTATTTAACGTACCCAAAATCCGGGGCGTTACAGGATTACTATTGTTGCCCTTTCCATTGGTTTTGGTTGCCATCTTTCATCCTGTGACCGTTCCTGCATTTCATCTGCATATATTGTTAGATTAGAGCTTTCTACTGGGCTTGTGTAGCTCAAATCTTACATCAATTTCAGGTACTAACCTAGGGCAGTAGTTCATGTTTGGAGTGCATGGATGTGGACATTCTTTTGGAAGCTAACCTTGAAGAAGTTACTTAGTCATCTTTGTAACTCACTTTTTAGAAGATATCTTTGTAACTCACTTTTTAGAAGATGTATTTGTAACTCCTTTTGATAATACTTTGATATGAGGATATTGTAAACCTTAACTCTTGATCACTTGACACCTTTTTTTTGATTTGGGCCATAGAGCCAATGATGTACTTTTTGTAAACATTTGGATGTTGAAGTGTAATTGATGGAAATGGCAATGTTAAACTCTTTTGGGGAATTGGACGGATTATTGTGAGGTTTTATGTATGAATATCTCTCTATAATTATGTTGAAAATTGAGGGTGTGACAAAGTCACTGGTTCAAGTAGCCTGTTAGGTAATGAGAAGGCCGAACAGGAGGAGAAATTTGGGGAAAGCAACCTTAGGTGCAAGGAACACTCTGGAAGGGTCCAGAAATAGTGGTATTCCGTTAAGAGATGAGATCCCGAGAATGTAGGATCTGGGAAAGATACCCAACGGGAATGGGATTTTCGGCCAGTTATCGAAAAGAGTCCTAAAAGGACTAAGGTAATGAACTGATAAGGGAGCGAGAATCCAAGATATCCTAGGTTTTCTATATGAGATAGGAATACTAGGGCAACAGGGATGCTTGGGCAGCAAGCATCTATGAATCTATAAATAAAAGGTAAATCTAGAGGTAAAGGGTACGCAATACGCAATATGTTGCATTCATATAATTTTCCTACTGATAATTAGGGTTTTCTGCTAGTACGTGATACTAACTTAGGCATCGGAGGGCCTTTGCATGAGAGGCAAAGGTGCGCTCACCTCTTGTCTGTTTTGCAGATTAGAGTTTAGACGGTGTGCTAGGGTTTCGGTGAAGAGGCGCGACAAGCCATTACACTCTTGTGCTGTTTCAAAGCCTCTTTCATTTTTCTCCGCTTATAGGCCTGTTTGGATGGGGTATTGTGAAGGGGGATTGCACAATCCCCCCTATTAATACGTGGGCCCCAGTTGAACACGTCATTTGGGAAGCTAAAATGAGGGGGGATTTCTCTTGAACCCCTCCTCCACAACACCTGCTAATACCGGCTGAGGGGGTGTTACTGACAGGCTACCTTCGACCAATTGCTGTGGAATCCCCCTAATGCCCCTCTTTTTAAGATGATTCTAACCCTCGTAATCCCTCTTTCCCACCCCGAGGTGCCCATTTCCTGTCGAAACTCTTCGCCGCACTGTTTTTTCGAAGAGACGAGAGGTTTGTGGCGATTTTGGGTGCTTTTTGATTTGAGTTCGATTCAATGCGGTATGGGTTTGATTTCTTTGTGCTTTTTCTGTTGCTACTCTTCCCGCACTGTCTCTGTTGCTATTTCTATTCCATGGTAGTGTTAGGTTCGATTTTGTATGCTAGGGTTTTGTGGGTTTCGACTGGTAATGGTATGCATGGGTTTTTGATTCCATGGGTTTTGATTTTGTTTCAGATTTTTTAGGGTGAAGATTATGAAACCCTAACCCTAGATCTTGATTTTTTGGTGTAGATTATCAAACCTTAAACCCTAAATTGCAATTTTTCAGAGTAAGATGAACAGTTTTTTAAAATTTGACAGAGTGCTTTTGAGCCTGCACAAAGCTCATCATAGAAATTAAGCACGTGACAGAAATTAATTTCCAATAAGTGGTATATCGCGTTATTAATTAGAGAGAGAGTGTAGCTGCATCTTATTTTGGTAATGGTGTCATGTGAAGAAAACCCTAGTTTGAGACAACTGGAGGTATGTAGTACTAAAAAAGCAATTTAATAAGTGTAAAAAATAGATTTAGAGAATTAGTCAATGGTTGGAATGTAATCTCCGTCGGCATTTTTAGAATCTTTTTGACCTTATGCCTTCATTGTTGTTTGTTGGAATTTCTATTGTCTGGACTAAGGTACACAATCACCACTTAGCTTTCATTGTTTAAATTGCCATTATATTTGGGTGATCCAACAAGAGATATGCCTAGTGCCAAATTGGAACTTGATGTTTCCACAGCAATGACCATTTCTACTTTATGACATAGTCATGTCTGGTTTGCGCATTACTTACTTGAAAGCAACAAGTGATGCTCCATCAATACAATTAATCTAGTTAAATTGGAGTTGGATACTCAAGTATTTTGATTGTTTGCTGTATACGATTTATATAGGTGGCGTTGGGAACAAAGAAAGGATATTCCAAATCTAGTACCTGAAACATTTCTCATTCATTATTATAAATTGCTGGCCTTTTCTAATTGAATGGGAATAAAACACTTCTAAAATCAGCTTATCAACCTTTAGTCTCAATAACTTGAAGTCAGCCACATGAAAAAATTTGTAGAGTTGGTTTTGGCAAAAACAGCATGTTAGTAGTTAGTATCTTGCACTTTACTTGAGTTGATCATTGTTATTTAGGATCCGAAGATTAGGTGTTCATAAAAAATCATAAACCTTGTAAGTGTTTTTTAGGATGCCAAGAATAAACAGAAAACAAAAAAGGAGAAGAGAAGAGCAAGAGGGCTTCATGGCATTACATGCCATTATGAATGCTGTCATTGGTGTTTTTCATCTCTACTTGTTTATCACGTCCATGTTTCGCAGTCCTCGTCCTCGTCCGAAGTTGTCTCTAAATCCCGACTTTTATTAGTCGCACATAAACAATATCAATAGGCTTATAAGGGGTAATGACGTGGACCGCCACGAGCAATTGTGGGTGAATATGCAAACTTTTTTTTATTGTGTTGTTTAGTCCGAGGTGTTGGGTTAGGGGACTCACGCAACATATGTCTTGAGGAGAGGGTAACAATATTCTTGTGGGTCCTCTGTCGCCATATGAAGCAGAGGCGTACAAAATTTGATTTTTATAGGTCTACTGAGACAATAAGTAGGCATTTCAATGTTGTACTCCAAGCTGTCTTGCGCCTTCACCGAATGCTCCTAGTGACGCTCGAGCCTGTACCTGCGAACTACCAACTGTCACACCCTCGATTTTTAACATAAATATAAATGATTTTCATGAATAAAATCTCACCATAATCTGTACGATAACCAAAATAATGTAGCGTTCCCAAAATATTACATCTTTGGCTCCGAGGCCCAAATTAACACAAGTACTGAATATTCAAGAGTTAAAGTTTTACAATATTCCATAGTTAAAAGATCTACAAATAAAGTTACAAATACATCTTCAAAAGAGATTTACAAAGATGCATAAGTAACTCCTCAATCGTTAGCTTTCAAAAATATAATCCACCTCCAAGCATTTCAACCATGCACGCTATTGCCCTGTGTTAGTACCTGAAATGATAATAGGCTTGAGCTACACTAGCCCAGTAGAAATTCTACACTAACATTATATGCAAAAGAAATACGAGAATGATCGTAAGATAAGAATAGGAAATAGATCATGTGATAGGCAATAACCAAGGCTTAACAATCCAACCAACTCGATATGAAATTTGGTATACACCTCGCTCTTTAACCGTCTCAACTTTCCAAGTGTCCCAAACCGCTTTGCGTTAAGTGTCATGAGCCGACGCTCCTGCTGGGCCAATTAAGGGATCCCAATACCCCCCGCCAGGCACCATACCCATTGGTAGGTCCTGAAAGTAACCAAAACGAGCTTTTGCTCCTGCCGGGCCAATTAAGTGATCCCGATACCCCCTGCCAGGCACCCACCCGTCGATGGGTCCTGAATGTTTATCGTTGTGTCAACAATGGTTCAAGCATCTCACATTCTCACGACGTGTCATTTTGTTTCAATCAAAATTCATGTCACAATCGACATCAAAATTTTACCGAACAAGGGCAAGGGATGCAAAGATACACAACGAACTCAACGAATATGATTAACAACGTTATAGAATGATTTGGTGATGTTTGGAACAAGTTAGAAGCGATTGGGGGTCAAGACAATGGAGTCGAAACAAGGAATGAAACTTGGCCTTAAGGCATTGAAGTATAGATACTGCGCATTTCAGTATCTATACAACTGGTGTTAAAAATGATCCAGAGCCAATTGTATCGATACTGATTAATTCAGTATCGATACTTCAATAACTAAGGTCGTTCCAGAGATTATTGTATCGATACTGAATAGAGCAGTATCGATACAAAGGGGTGTTCGAGCAGATTTTCTACAGATTTCAAGGAATCCAACCACAACAACAACAACAACAACAACAGACACGATTTCAAGCAAGGAGAGCACTTCTATCACATATATCGAGAGGTAGAATCCTTACCTCGAGGCCGAAGAACGAAACCCACAAGAATTTGGAGCCCTAGCTTCCGAAAATCATAACCGAGAGCGATACGACTCCACCGAGCTCCAACCGGTGAAATACGGACCACAATACGCGTAGAGGATGAATGTTTGAAGGTTGTTTTGAGTGGGTTTTGGGTTATTGGAGTGAAATTTGGTGAGAGAGCAAGAGAGAGGGAGAGAGGCCGAAAGAGAGAGAGAGAGAGAGAGCCGGTGAGGGAGAGAGGAGAAAAATAATTCTCTACTCTCTCACCCTCCTATATATACTCCCAAATTCACAAATCACACCTTGAACCCTTTCACAATCTATTCTATCACTTTGACCCCAAATCACATAAACACCATTATTCCTTACTTCTTTCTTAATAAACATTTAAAATTTAATTAAAATAAATACGGGTCTCTACACCAAGACACTAGGTGCATTGGTTTCAGGTAAAGTCATGTTGAATGGTTCCTATTTCTTTCTTTCTAAAGCTTTCCTCTAGTTTGCCATATTCACTTATGTTTTAATAATCTTGTCTGCATTTGTTAGAATTGTCTTGGGCCATTGGATGAGACGTACGTCCCAGTAAATCCCCCGGCCACTGATAGGGCACGATATTGGTCGAGGAAGGGTGAAATTGCTACAAATGTCTTAGGTGTTTGTACTCGGGACCTTAAATTTGTCTATGTACTGTCTGGTTGCGAAGGATTAGCCACTGACTCTAGAATCCTTGGAAACGCCATGGAAAGACCCCACGGTCTCAAAGTCCCCCATAGTATGTGTAGAGACCTGGATATTTTTAATTATTGAAATGTATATTAAATGCTTAATTGAGAAAGTATGGTTTAATTAGTGGTTAAGTGAATTGTGGTTTGAAGTGGAAGAATGGGAACTAGAGGGAGTAAATGTGTGATTTTCCTTGTATGTGAGTATATATAGTGTGTGTGTGTGAGTGTAGGAGATAATTTCATCTCCAAACTCTCTCTCTCTCTCTTTCTTCTCCTCTCACTCACAAAACCTTGCTCCATCTCACCAAAACCTCAAGGATCCCCTCCTCATTTCACGTCCTCTACGCGATTTTGGGCTCGTATCACGTTGGGTAAGGCTCAGGAAGAAGATCTCGGTTGATTTCGAAAGTTTAGAGCTAGGCTCGTTCGAATCTCTTGGGTTTCGCTCATTGACTTGAGGTAGGGATTCGTTACCTCTTTTATGCGTTTATACGTTGATTAAGTGTAGAAATTGTACCTTTGATCGTTGGTTGTTTTGATGTATTTGCTTTTGAGTTTTTTGCACAAAATCGCCGTTCGTATCGTCCCCGTATCGATACAAGTGTTGGTGTATCGATACGCTGAAGGAATCTGCATTCCAGTAGCTTCAGAATCTGTCGTAACGTTCCCGTATCGATACAATTATTTTGTTATCGATACTCCAAACTCTCCCTATCGATACAATTATTTTTGTATCGGTACTCCATGGCTTTCTGGGTAGTTTTGCCATATTGCCCCAATTCGACCGTTTTGACTCCCGATCGGTTCTAAACCCTTTTGGATACCTCTTAATCTATTCCAAGCATGTTCAATTGACTTCCTTTAGTTCATTGAAGTTATCCTTGGTCCGTTGGCATTTCGTTAGTAAGAAATGAATAGGATTTCACTTGATTAAAATTATGTTAAAATGTAATTTGTTGATTGATCAATTACTTGAGAGTGTTTGTGGCATAGTGGCAATATTGTTGGCATAACGTATGATGTTCCTTGCATGAATGCGATCATGAGAAAGACTGTAACGCCCCAAATTTCCGGGTATGTTAAATAGACGATTTTATTGAATATCTAAATAGAGTCTGGCTCTTTATTACATCACAACCTCCGTAAGAGTACTTTCATTACACAAGGGAAGGGAAACTAAGGTTCCTAACTACAACTCCGCCTGTTCTTCCATCTTAGCCAGCTCTTCAGCTCCAACAGCCTCCAAGGTGTACAGCTCACCCTGTTCATCTACAAAGTCTGACACATTATACCAGCGTCGCCACCGATATAATATGTCAGGGTCACCAAAGGTAACACCATGAGCTACAAAAGCTCAATAGAATAACCCATACCCACTAACCCTTAACTTACAAGCAGAAGATCATAATACTAACAATTTCCACATAATACATGCATATTTAACAAAACAGTTCACACTGACACATCCACATTTGCTAATCAACTATCGTTTGTGTCCATGGTTTTTTGAGTTTCTCCTATGCGACTCGTCGTGGACTGTGTCACCATTTTCCATTTTTAATTTTCCAAATCATCATTTCCAAAATCGTTTTTACACACCCAACCTTGGTTCTGCCGCTCCGGGTTCCCGAGTATCCACACAATGGTTCCACCGCTCCGGGTTCCCATTGGCACAAAAAATTGCATTGGCTCCTCTCCACGGATAACCAAGCTATACCTTGGTTCCGCCGCTCCGGGTTCCCATGGGAACGCACACAACCTCACAATGGTTCCGGTGCTATGGGTTCCCATTGGCACAAAAAATTATTGAATTTGGCATTGGCTCCTCTCCACGGATAACCTATCCACAATTCAAAACCCTCGGTTCCACCGCTCCGGGTTCCCGAGTATCCCACAATGGTTCCGCCACTCCGGGTTCCCATTAGGTTTTTGAAAAACACACCCACACAATGGCTACCATGTCCAGCCATTATTTAGTTTCAAAAATATTTATCCAAGTCAAAACACAACTTTTCGTTAACCACACCCTAGGTGTCATGTTTCTACTTCTCGGTTTTCGTGTCTCGTTTTCATGCATGGACTCCATGGTAGGACTTTTCACATAAGTACACATAAATCATTCATTGGAATCTTGAAACTAACTAGCAAGATCATCCAATTCTATATTAGTAATCATGCTCATAACCATCCTAAAGATCAAAATATGAATACTTCCGATCAAGCGATAATATTCCAAAAATTCGTACTTTCTTCCTGTGTGGAAAGTTCTAAACAACATACATTTAATGGAGTAACATTCAATTATTCATCATGTTCATACTTTCTTTAGTGAAAATAAGTCGTTGCCTATCATGCAATCCAAACACAAGATAGATAACCATATCTACCTAGACATATGCCATTTTATACTTTGAACTAAAGAGTAAGGACATTCTACTTTCTAACATACGGTTCTTATACGTAGAGTTAGGGGACAAGGGGTTCTACCATTCTTCTTGGCGGTGGGTCGGTTTTTGAGAATTGGTCATCGATTTTGCGAATCGGCAGCGTAACGGCTCCGAAGTGCTTTGAAAGGAAGAGAGATGGATTTTCTCTTCCTAGAAACAACTTTGCTAACTAGACTAGGCTACTTTAAAGATCTAAGGGTGGTTTTTGGAGTGGTTTAGTGGTATCTCTCAAGAACTTCAAAGAAAGAACAAGAAACTTGGACTTTTGAACTAGGAACACTTAGAATTTCTAGAGAGAAGTTGGAGCATATGGAGAAGGTGTGAGTTTAAGCTTGGAATGGCCTTCTATTTATAGACCAAGGCTTCCCTCTCTCTCTCTCAATCGAATTCTCTCTCTCTCTATATATATCTCACTTTTCTTTCACTTGTCAAGCTTGATTGAAAGCTTGATGGGTTAGGTTATGGCTTGCTTGTTCAACTCCTACCTAGTTCTAGGCATGCAAGGCTAGATTTTGGTATTTGAATAGGATTATGGAAAGATTGGTGGAGGGTTGTACAAAGATTTTATGATTAAAGGACATCAAAGGACATTGGAAGATAGATTTTGTTTGAAAGAAGTAAACAACCCTAGATTGAAAGGATGTAAGAAGATCATGGAAGATCAAGGCAAAGTACAACCAAATCTCCCTCTCTTCCTCTCTCTTCCTCTCTCTCTCCTTTCTCTCTTTCGGCCTCTCTCTCCCTCTCTCTCTCTCTTTCTCTTGTACAATGTAATATATATATATATATATATATATATATATATATATATATATATATATATATGAGAAAGACTAAGTATAAAATATAAGTACATTGGTACTATGAGATCTACTAGATTTATAAGTCAAGATTTTCTATTAAACAATGCTATTAAACACATGTCCTTATTATATATATATATATATATATATATCTAATAGTACTATGAGATCTAGTAAGATTTCCAAGTATCTAATAAAAAATTACAAGATCAAAATTCCCCATTAAAATAGTCAATTATGCACATGTTCCATTAAAATATTAGATTATGTACTTTAGGAAATCTAGGCTTTTATATAATATGATATATACATATATATGTATATATATGTATATATATATATATGTATCCATGTAATCTAGGTAGATTTTCAATATCCAATAAAAAATTATAAGATCTAAATTCCCTATTAAAATAATCCTATTAGGCACATGCTCCATTAAAATATTAGATTTGCATTTAGGAAATCTAGGGTATTATATTATAAAGTACACACATATATATTTATACAAATATATCATCACATGGGAAATCTAGGAAATGATTATTAAATAAAACCCTAGTACTTACTAATTCTATTATCCAATGGGTAATAATTTCCTTAGCGGTTATTGACCAATGGATAAAAGGGTGAGGTACTATATACAATAGAATAATACCATAGGTCCTTTAGGCATGCGTATATATACCTATATATAACTATATCTTTGTACTTTAACAAATCTATCAAAAGATCTTGGATGAAAGATCTATTGTCCAATGGATAAAAGTTTTCCTAACTTTTATCGTTCAATGGGTAAAGGTTAAAGGTCCAAAGGGTTCCACTAGGGTTTGGAGGGCTCATAAGGTTCAAGAAGGTTTAAAAGGCTCATCTAAGGTTAGGAGAACATAACTAAGGGAATTGGTAGTTAGTTTCCTATAACTAATTGGTTAGAATCTAACTATACTTGCCAAGTAGAATCTCTAGCCAAGAAATATATTTTAAAAGACTAAAATCCAATTATGACAGATTATTAGAAATACAAAAGGAATTTTTTGAAGCGAATCCAAGTATTAAAATAAAATTCAAATTTTTAACAAAATTTTTACTTGCTAAAAATCAGGGTTGTTACAAAGACGTAGTTTGCATATTGCGTAAGAAAGTAGTTGTTTGGGTCCAAAGTTGGATTAGGGAGTCTCGTAATGCCAGGGGTGGTAATACGGAGACTCAAGTGGGTCTCGTAGCGCAAAGTGTGGTAATACAGTGATCCAAGCGGTTAGGGTTCTTCGTAACGCAAGGGGTGGTAAAACGGTGATCCAAGTGGTTAGGGTTCTTTGTAACGCACGGGGTGGCAATACGGTAACCCTTGTGGTACTACGTTGTAACGCAAGGGGTGAAAATATAGACAATAGAGATTAGTGATAGTGGGTCACGTCGAAACCATAATGTTGCTTAAGTCCTATGAACAATGTGGCTAATTGTGCTAATGGTATGTGTTGGAATGACCAAAATGAGTGATTGGCATACCTATGAGATGATTGCTATCCATTGGTTGAGTTATACCTTCATATCTCCTTCCCTTTGCACGTATCATCACATTGCACATAGAATTGATAAAAGATTTTCTTACTGGGCTAGTGTATCTCAACCTAATCTTTCTTTTCAGGACAAAATACCGAACAAATTGCTTGCATTCGTGTGCTCGGACATGAAGACTTTTTGGAAGCCGATTTTACTTTAGTTACTTAAACATCTTGTAATTACTTTCTTTTGGCAAAGATGAGTCTGTAACTAACTTTTCTTAAATTCATTTTTAACTAAAGAGTTTGAAATATTCTAAATAGGTACGTACTTGTATATAAGTTGATTTGGACTGTGGTGCCAAGGTTGTAACCATCTAAACTTGGGAACTTATTTGTAAATTTAAATAGTTGGGAACTCTTTTGGATATTATTTATGGTAAGCGAGGATCTTTCAATGAAATGATTATTTATTTATGTTGAAAATCAAGGGCGTGACAAATTGGTATCAGAGCAGCTAGGTTTGAATACTTTGAGATCGTGGGGAGGCTTCTAGTCTCATGGGTTCAAAACGCCATGCTTTTTGCGTAACATATGTGTGCTTGTGTGCATTGACATCACTTGGCTTATATGGCATTATGTTTCAATATAGTAGAGTGGCGTAGAGTTGCTTTGACCCGGTTGGGATAGTTCGGGGATGCTATTATTGATGAACCTTCTCATTTCTTATAACTTGTAGCAAGATGCCTTTGAGAACACGTGCTAGAGTAGCTGAGATTGAAAGTTGGCGTAGCTGTGGCCGTGGCTGAGAAGCGCCGGTTGAGGATGAGGTTAGCTAGCATGGGGAAAATCCGAATGGGAATTCGGGGGAAGGGACCAGACACGGTCAGGGAGAGGAGGTACCGATCGTTCAAAATCCTTTTGCTAGGGATTTCATTACGGTTCTTGTGGCTGCAAACCTTCTAAACCTAGCTCCTAGGGAGAGTGTGAATAGTCTTGCTATGTCAGCGATGAGGGAGTTCAGCCGTAGAAATCCACCTACGTTCGATGGGTTGGGCAGTGACCCTCTTGTGGCCGATCATTGGCTAGCTTAGATCCGAAAACTCTTCTGGGCTCTTATGATCACGGAGGATGACTTACGAGTCAATATCGTAGCCTTTCAGCTTACTAGGGAAGCAAATGAGTGGTGGGAGTCGGTATTGGAATCGAGGAATGACGTAAGGAGAGCAGAAAGGACCATGGCTCAAGCAAATGAGCCAAATGTAGAGAACATAACTTGGGCCGAATTTGAGGTGCTCTTCGAGGAACAATATTTTCCTGAAACAAGTCGTGACCAATTGAGCGATGAGTTTGAAAGGCTAGAGCAAAGGGATATGACCGTATCGGAGTATGTCTTAAAGTTTCAATCCTTGTCCCGTTTCACGCCGGAGTTAGTTGCTATTGAAGAAAGGAAGTGTAAACGGTTTGAAAGGGGCTTGCACGACACCGTGAAGAAGTATGTTGTGGCAAAACACAAAGGGAAGTTTTCTAAAGTTGTTGAGTGTGCGAGGAGCATCTAGACAACCAGTGGGGGGTATGAGTTCTTCGTTGGGAAGTTTCAGTACTCAAGGGAGGAAGAGACAAAGGGATCAAATGCCAACCTCACAGGGTCCGCCAAACTTTAGGCTTCCACCTTCTTCTTCGTTTGGGACTCAGGGAATGTCTAATTGACCTCCAATCTTATGCCACGAGTGTGGTCAAGCGGGGCACATTCGCGCCCAGTGTCCGCGACTTTTGGGTACATGCTTTACTTATGGAAAGGGTGGCCATTTTGCAAGGAATTTCCCGTGTGGGGAAGGGGCACGCAGTGAGTCTGGTTCGGTGCAGCAACCAAGGGGTGGACAGGCTTCTAGTCAGCAAACATTTCGGGGTAATCAGAGGCAACAATAGCCTTACTTCCGTCAGACCATGTCAGCTCAGGGATCTCAGGTTGAGAGAGGAGCGAGCTCATCTACACCTACACAGGGTTCCGGTCATCGGGGTGGACATGTTCAAAGCCAAACTACGCAAGGGAGAGCTTTTGCCATTACTTCAGCCATTCCGCCTCTACCACCTCCTGTCACCTCTTAGGCCCCGGAAACTTCGATTGTGAGGGGTACATTTCTATTGTTCAACACTTTTGCTAGAGTACTATTTGATTCTGGAGCATCCCATTCATTCATTGCTGCATCTTTTGCTTATGCTTTGGAATTGGAAATTGAGAATATTAGTCCTCGTTTGTTCGTTGAGACACTTATAGGAGGTAGGTCACCACTGGATCTTATTTGTCAGGATTGTGAACTTATCATTCGAGATTGTCATTTTATCTTTGATTTCATTGTGTTGAACATGTCGGGGTTCGATCTTATATTAGGGATGGATTGGTTGTCTAAATTTCATGCTACCATAGATTGCTTCAAGCGTCGGGTCCGTATTTGTCCGCCTGGGGGTGCTTGTTTTGAGTTCTTCGGGGAGCATCGGGAACCTTTAGAATCGTATGTGTGTGGGTCTCGGGAGCAAGAGTCGATGTATGCTTTATTAGCAAGTTTGGCTTTAGATGAAGATGTATCCATGCGTGGGAAATTAGCTCTTGTCGTTTGCGACTTTCTGGGCGTGTTTCCGAAGGAGTTACCTAGTTTACCACCCGAGAGAGAAATTGAATTTACTATTGACTTACTTCCTGGTACCGCTCCTATCTCCATACCTCCTTATCACTTTGCGCTCGCCGAGTTGAGGGAATTGAAGATTCAGTTGCAAGAATAGGAGAGTTTGGAGTTTATCCGCCCAAGTACTTCACTGTGAGGAGCACCGGCTTTGTTTGCTCAAAAGAAGGATGGGTCGCTTCGTCTATGTATCGATTATCATAAGTTGAACTACGTCACCATTAAGAATAAGTACCATATGCCTAGAATCGATGATTTGTTTGACCAACTTTGAGGTGCAATTTGTTTTTCTAAGATTGACTTGAGGTCCGGTTATTATCAGTTGAGAGTTCAGAGGGAAGACATTCCTAAAACTGCTTTTCGTACTCGTTATGGCCACTACGAGTTTATTGTTATGCCCTTTGGATTGACGAATGCACAGGCAACTTTCATGGATTTAATGAATCGTATCTTTCGTGCCTATCTTGATTGTTTCGTAGTTGTCTTTGTGGACGATATTCTTATCTACTCGCCTTCAGAGGAGGAACACCAAACTCACCTTTCTATCGTTCTTGAACTCTTGAGAGAGCACCATTTGTATGCCAAGCTTAGCAAGTGTGAATTTTGGTTGTTCGAGGTCAAATTTTTGGGTCACGTCACATCGAAGGATGGGGTGTCCGTTGATCTGGGAAAGATAGAGTCTGTGATGAGTTGGCAGTGACCGAAGAATGTGCTTAAGATTCATAGTTTCTTGGGCTTGGCCAGGTACTACCGTCGTTTTGTCCTAGATTTCTCTCGCCTAGCGGCTCCAATGACTAAATTGACTCGTAAGGGGACTCGTTTTGTTTGGAGTGACGCGTGTGAGGTGGCTTTTGAGGAATTGAAGAAAAGGTTCACTATTGCGCCGGTTTTGATTGTGCTTGAAACGGGAGTTGGTTACTCCATGTATTGTGACGCTTTGAAAGAGGGGTTAGGGTGCGTATTAATGCAATTGGGATGAGTGGTGGCGTAAGGATCGCTGTAATTGAAAACTCACGAGCGGAATTACCCTACCCATGACTTAGAACTTGTGGCCGTTGTCTTTGCTTTGAAGAGTTGGCGTCATTATCTTTACAGTGAGAGGTTCGAAGTCTTTTCCGATCACAAGAGTCTAAAATACTTATTCTCTCAAAAGGAGCAAAATTTACGACAACGGCGTTGGATGGAACACTTAAAAGACTATGATTTTGAGTTACAATATCATCCGGGCTAGGCGAACGTGGTAGCGGATGCGTTGAGTAGAAAATCGACACACCTTGTGAGTTTAGCCATCCACGAGTGGAAAACGATGAACGACTTAGGCTCCTATGCGTTGCATTTTGAAGAGGTTCGAGAGGGAGTCACTTTCTGCAACTTGACCATTCAATCAACCTTGTCGACTCGAGTGATTGAGGCTCAATAACAAGATGAAGAAGCAGGGGAATTTCGCACCAAGTTCTTTAGTGGAAATGCTTTAGAAGGGTGGATGATTCATGCCGATCAAAGTTTGCGATACCAAAGGAAAACTATTCGTACCCATTTCGTGTTGAGAGGAAATTTTGAGAGAATTTCACCATTCACCGTTAGCCGTACATCTGGGGGGAAAATGTATCATGACTTGTGTAGACAGTTTTGGTGGCCGGGAATGAAGAGAGACGTCGTTATTTTCGTCTCCAAGTGTCTTACGTGCCAACAAGTGAAAGTCGAACACTAACGACCCGCGGGGGAGTTACAGTCGTTACTGGTGGCCTAATGGAAGTGGGAGAACATGATAATGGATTTCGTTATCGGTTTACTGAGATCGCCAAGGGGGCATGATGCCATTTGGGTGATAGTCGATTGATTGACCAAGTCAGCGCATTTCTTACCTATTCAGGTTACGGATTCGATAGATACGCTTAGTCATTTGTACATCCGCGAGATTATCCATCTTCATGGTATTCCTGTTTTTATCGTGTCGGATTGAGATCCAAGGTTTACCGCGCGCTTTTGGCAAAGTTTGCAAGCCGCTCTTGGCACCAATCTCTTGTTCAGTACCGCGTATCATCCTCAAACGGATGGGCAATCCGAGAGAACGATCCAATTCCTAGAAGATATGCTTCGGGCTTGTGTTATGTATTTTTGGGGCAGTTGGGAAGATCATCCACCGTTAGTCAAATTGGCATACAACAATAGCTACCAATCTAGTATCGAGATGGTGCCATATGAAGCTTTGTATGGGAGACTGTGTCGATTGCCTGTTTATTGGACCGAGTTGGGCGAGGCTACGTTAGTAGGGTCGGAATTGTTCCAAGAAACTTCTGAAAGCATGAGAGCAATTCGTCTACATCTTCTAGAAGCACAAAAGAGAACCACCGAGCAAGTCAAAATGATTCGTCAATGGTTGTTAACCTTGCAAAGTAGGCAAAAGAGTTATACCGATCGTCGTCGCCGACCGTTATCATTTGAAGTGGGGAATCATGTGTTTCTTAAGGTATTGCCGCATCAGGGATTATATTGTTTTGGGCAAAGGGGCAAGCGTTCACCGCGTTATATCAGACCATTTGATATTATTGAGAAGATTAGGGAAGTCGCATATCGATTGGCCTTACCACCAAGACTATTGAACGTTCATGATGTGTTCCACGTGTCAATGTTACGAAAGTATGAGCTAGATCTGTCACACGTCCTAGAGTGGTCCGAACTAGAGTTGGAAGTCTATGCATCTTACGGGGAGGAGTCGATACGTATCCTAGATTCGCGCGAGCAAGTTTTGAGGGGTAAGACCATACCATTAGTGTGAGTTCTTTGGAGTACGCTCGGAAAAGAGGAGTTAACGTGGAAAAGGGAAGACAAAGTAAGAGAGAAGTACCCGCATTTATTTCCGAACTAATCACGTAGGTCTCGAAATTTCAATCTTATGAATGTTAACTTGTTGTTTGGTAGTATGTGTAATGACGTGAGCATGTTTACTTGATGCATGATCTTGATTAGTTTGAGTTATAAATTTCAGGATGAAATTTCATTAAGGATGATAGACTATAGAGACTTGGATATTTTTAATTATTGAAATGTTTATTAGATGCATAATTGAGAAAGTATGGTTTAATTGGTGGTTAATTGAATTGTGGTTTGAAGTGGAAGAATGGGAAGTAGAGGGAGTAAATGTGTGATTTGCCTTGTATGTGAGTATATATAGTGTGTGTGAGAGTGTAGGAGATGATTTCATCTCCAAACTCTATCTCTCTCTGTCTCTCTCTCTCTCGGCTCTATCTCTATCTTCTCCTCTCACTCATAAAACCTTGCTCCATCTCACCAAAACCTCAAGGATCCCCCCCTCATTTCACCTCCTCTATGCGATTTTGGGCTCGTATCGCGTTGGGTAAGGCTCGGGAAGAAGATCTTGGTTGATTTCAAAAGTTTGGAGCTAGGGCTCATTCAAATCTCTTGGGTTTTGCTCATTGATTTGAGGTAAGGATTTCTTTACCTCTTTTATGTGTTTATATGTTGATTAAGTGTAAAAATTGTACCTTGGATCATTGGTTGTTTTGATGAATTTGCTTTTGAAATTTCTGCACAAAATCGCTGTTCGTAACGTCCCCATATCGATACAAGTGTTGGTGTATCAATACGCTGAAGGAATCTGCATTCTAGTAGCTTCAGAATCTGTCGTAACGTTCCTCTATCGATACAATTATTTTTGTATCGATACTCCAAACTCTCCCGTATCGATACAATTATTTTTGTATCGGTACTCCATGGCTTTCTAGGCAGTTTTGCCATGTTGCCCTGATTCGACCTTTTTGACTCCCGATCACTTCTGAACTCTTTTGGATACCTCTTAATCTATTCTAGGCATGTTCAATTGACTTCCTTTGGTTCATTGAAGTTATCCTTGGTCCGTTGGTATTCCATTAGTAAGAAATGAATAGTATTTCACTTGATTAAAATCGTGTTAAAATGTAATTTGTTGATTGATTGATTACTTGAGAGTGTTTGTGGCATAGTGGTAATGTTGTTGGCATAATGTATGATGTTTGTTGCATGAATGTGATCATGAGAAAGACGTAGTTTGCATATTGCATAAGAAAGTAGTTGTTTAGGTCAGAAGTTGGATTAGGGAGTCTCGTAACCCCAGGGGTGGTAATACGGAGACTCAAGTTGGTCTCGTTGCGCAAGGGGTGGTAATACGGTGATCCAAGTGGTTAGGGTTCTTCGTAACGCAAGGAGAGGCAATACGGTAACCCTCGTGGTATTATGCTGTAAAGCAAGGGGTGAAAATACAGACAGTAGAGATTAGTGAAAGTGGGTCATGTCGAAACCATAATGTTGCTTAAGTCCTATGAACAATGTGGCTAATTGTGCTAATGGTATGTGTTAGAATGATCAAAATGAGTGATTGGCATACCTATGAGTTGATTGCTATCCATCAGTTGAGTAATACCTTCATGTCTCCTTCCCTTTGCACTTATCATCACATTTGCACATAGAATTGGTAAAAGATTTTCCTACTGGGCTAGTGTAGCTCAACCTAATCTTTCTTTTCAGGACAAAATACCGGACAATAAATTGCTTGCATTTGTGTGCTCGGACATGAAGACTTTTTGGAAGCCGATTTAGCTTTATTTACTTAAATATCTTGTAATGTCTTTCTTTTGCCAAAGATGAGTCTATAACTAACTGTTCTTAAATTCCTTTTTGACTAAAGAGTTTGAAATATTCTATACAGGTTCATACTTGTATATAAGTTGATTTGGGCCGTGGGGCCAAGGTTGTAACCATCTAAACTTGGGGACTTATTTGTAAAGTTAAACAGTTGGGAACTCTTTTGGGTATTATTTATGTTAAGCGGGGATCTTTCAATGAAATGATTATTTATTTATGTTGAAAATTGAGGGCGTGACAGTATGTTCCATATCCTAGGTTGATGTTTTCTTTGACTCCATTACAATTATCCATCCATCAATGTGTTGTCTTGAATTGGTTACAGGACATTATTACCTTGTTGATGCTGGCTACACCAATGGGAACGGTTTTCTAGCACCATACCATGGCCAACGGTATCACATTAACATTTGGAGGCAAGGTCATATTGTGGCCTCCTCGACCGGCGCACGCCCAAGAGATTCACCACCCGGATTTTTGAGATGGATGATCTAGAAACCGATAACTTGTTTTGAAAAAGGCTTTTGGTCTAGCGAAAACGTTGAGACTTTTGGTCCGAGAGCCACTTACGAATAGGGAAGGTTTTGTCGAAAAGCACCCCACTCGCCCGGTGAAACCGGTCTTTACTAAACATTTTCAAAAAGGAAACTCTTCATGAATCTTTTGGAAAATAAAGCTCTTTTAATAAATAAGTAAGAGGGGAAGGGACATGGGAAAATATATCAAATTGACGTGCATGTGGTGCTGTTTGTATAGAGATGATAAAGATGATGCAGTGCATAAAAGAAAAGAGAAGCTTCTAAATAAACTACCTGAGTCACTGTGATCCCCTTCACGCCATACTGTAATGTCACGCACGGCTTTTACAGTACGCCGTGCGGGGTTTCTGTTCTGCAATTAGATCATCATCAACTCTCAGAGTATAACTTTCACCACTTTTGACAGGCATCTGAAGATGCTCAGTCATTGGATCACTTTAGAACAGTACCATTTCATCAAGCCATGGACATAAAACAACTTTTAGTACGTTTAATCGCTTGAAATGATAGAGAAAGCTTTGTTTATAAACGGAACATGGCTCGTAGATATGGCCTCATTCTGAGAACACTAAGAACTGATTCTTCTTAACAGAAACAAGCCTTATGAAAGATGACTTGGATGTAGACAGTTTGAACAAGAAAAATAGTAGCTGATGAAATGCGCGCCATGCTTTTGAACACACTACGTCGTGCGACGCATTGAAACGTCGCACGACGTGGTGCCTTCAGGTCAATAGCTGCTTTGTTTTCTAAAAAATGATTTTTAAGTCAAAGCTTTACCAAATGAGGGTTTAGTCTGATAGCAGAAGAAGTTCCCTCAGGGTCAGAACTAAGCTTAACCCAAGGAAACTTGGTTTTTACCTTTGATCTTGCGCTTGGACAAGGACGGATGATGGCGGATGAGCGTTGGTGAGGTTAGTTGAAAGAAGAGGGGTATGGATGTGTGTAAGAAATGGGTATATTGGGTGGTTGGGATCTTAAAGTGAGTAAAAGGACTCTCTTTTAATGATGAAGAGGAAAATGGGGACTTTGAGAAAGGAGAAGCCCAGAGAATGTTTTTAGAGCCAACCTTCTCAAGACTTGGAAGTGAGGAGTGGGTATGAAAGCATGATGAGAGAGAAAGAGATTTCAAGGCTCCTTTCCCTTGAGTGGATGGGTGTATTTATAGGCAAGAGCCAAGGATTTTGAATTCAAATGGTGAAGGTATTTTCTGGGCGGGCCAGAAGTGTCTTTTCAGCTTAGCCAACTTGTAGCTGTGGCTCAAGTGGGCATGGCCGACAGCTAGCTGAGCCAGTCAGAACTTTATCCAAAATGCTTTGCGGTTTACCTCATGACCTCATGCGGCATAATGAATTCTATTATACCGTGTGGTGTAGAATTGTTCCGCGCGGTATTTTAGGTACAGTCCAGGGCTTTTGGGCTTTTGGTTTTGGGCTTTAAGGTTTTGGGCTGAAGGGGTCCTTTATCCAGCTTGGAAAGGTATTGTTTCCTTTATTTCATCATCGGGATGTTTAAAGGCTCTTCGAGGTCCGGATTGGGGTGTCTACAATAGTCCCTCTTTAACGTAACTCGGACACCATTGATCGGTGCGAGTGACGCTTAAAGAATAGGCATCCCAATTCGTTGCTCTAAGATCTTTAAACAGAGATAAAAATGAATGAAAATCGAAATGCAAGCAAATGACGATGGTGGTTGCGCTCATGGAGCTGCCTACGTACCCCATTGTAGGGATCAGACCAACGTAGTTCAATCGAGACAGTGCAACTAAAACGAGTCCTAGGGGACGAATTTGTGAAACCATGCAATAAGCTTTGAAAAGATTGAGTGTCTGTGGTGTTGTGAAATAACTGTGTGTGTGTAAGATGAGCCTTCGGAAGGCAATATTGAAGCGAGATAAGCCCTCGAAGGGTGAAAATTCGAGACGAGCCTTCGGGAGGCAAAATTGAAATGAGACAAGCCCTCGGAGGGCGAAAATTCGAGATGAGCCTTTGGGAGGCAAAAATTGAAATGAGACGAGAATAGCGAAAGAGTGCGAATACGGTGAGTCCCTGGGGGACGAAAATTTTTGCGAGTCCCGGAGGGCAAAAAATCAAAGAATCCTTTAAATAAAGCATGACATTCTAATGGATTTTTCTACAAAATGGCCTGAATATTTGAGTCCCAAGGAGATTTTGGTGGCTGATTTGAACAATTTTCAAGAAAAAGATTTTATCCATGCAAAACCAAAACGCCGCGCGGCTTAGCACTGTGGCGCACGGCATTTCAATTTCCCATGTAACTCTTCGATTTCTGAGAGCAGTCGGCTAGTTTAAGGGTGCCCATTAATAGAGCCGTGCCTTTTCGTCGGTTGGAAATTCTTTATAAGGGTGGTGGTGCCTCATTCCATGCACCACCACCGAAAATTTCTCAAGTCTCTTTGAATCCTTATTCCTCCTGAAAATAAAGCGTTCTCGAAGCTCTCGACATGGCAGACAATGACTTGGCAGCACGGGTCATCTCCCTGGAGGCTGAGATGGCCTTCTACCGGGAGGAGATTGAAGAACTCAATCGTCAGATTGCGAGGTTGATTTCGACTATCCGTACCATCTGCCGCGCAGTCTCCAACCTCCAGGATTTCTCTTTCGATCAATTGGATGACAAGCATGACCCCAAGTTTGCGCCGGGGCACGAGTTGGAGGAGACCGCGGAGGACTCAAAGGGGAATCCGAACGGGTCTGATGATCGTTCGGACGGAGGGAATGATGCTTCCGGCGAGGGGAGCGATTGAAGATGATGAAGAACGAAGACCGAAGAAAAAGGGGTAGTAGGATTTCTTTTTGGTTTTTTTGTTGTTTTCTCTTCTTCTTTTTTTGACGAATGTAATGAAAATCCCGGGGGGTTACCCTGGGTTTTATGAATGAAAAGTCCTCGTTTCTTGTCGTCATTTAAATCTGCTTTCTGTTCTCGAACAAGCTCCAACGAATTCAAACGATCATAGCCTCAAACGTCGAGAAACTGTTTAGAATTCAAACTATCAAAATAGGATAAAACGCCGTGCGTAGCTCTCGGAAAGACACACGTTAGGATGAAACAACATACCCTGTATGCCTGATCAGTATGCCGCGCGGTTTCTTCGAAATGCCGTGCGGCACTATAGGCTAAAAACCCGATCCAAATGTAATTCCGGACGAGCCGGTTTGAGAGAGGGGGATATACGATTGAGGCGTATTCGATACACCTCACTCCATTCGAATTCTCTCTCTCTCTCTCGCCCCTTCTCTCTCTATCGACTCTCTCTTCACTCTCTCTCTGCTCTCAGCTCTTTCTCTCTTGGTTCTCTCTCTCTCTCTCGGTTCTCTCTTTCTCTCACATTGGGTTATGGATGACATTGAGATGCCCGGTGGTGATCAACCACCATGGGTCAAGGTTACACCACTCCCGGTCCCTCCGGAGTGCGACGCGGCTAGTTGAGGATGAGGCAACTGGCCGAACGGAGGTCGCAGTTAGTTTAGAGGAGGGGGTCGCGGAGGCCCATAGTGGCGATGGTTCCGAGAGGGCAGCTGAGGAAACAGAGGCTTCCCCCAAGAGGGAGCCTCAGATTGACTTGGGGAAAGGTCTCGTTGTCGAGGATGAGCTGGTGGAGGAGGATGAGACACCGGCAATGTTTGTAGGCAGTGGCGCGGGTGCGGGGTCGTCACGATCCACAGGTGTAGGGGACTTTTTGGAGACAGTGTCCCTTGAGGACTTAGTAGAGACTCTTCGAGGAGTGCCTAGGTTGGCGGAGGCTTTGCTCGAGTCCCGTGAGAGGGAGCTCTGGGCCGAGCTTGAGACTGGGGCAGCCGAGGGGCCACAGGTAGAGGAGGAGGAGGTTTCGGCCCCACGGAGGACCGTGGTGGACGAGGCGATTGTAGTTTTGGGGGAGGACCGTCCTTTTACAGAGGAGTCCTACGTGCCACTTCGGCACGTGGTGGTGCCTTCGCTCCTGGACGCCTATAGGCCAGAGAGGACCACCTACGACGAGGCTTTGGTTCTGAGGGACCCACAACTGCACTTGTCCTTGCACCTAGATGCGGTACACTTTGATATTCATATTTCAATACAATGCGCCATGCCTTTCAATTCCATACCTTTGAATATTATGCTTATCTTTGAGTACCATGCTTGTTTATTGAATGCCATCAACTTGTTGTAACAGGCGATCACAATCTCGTGCTACGGGGGCGCGGCCGATATGCCCAATTTTGGGAGAGGCTCCCGAAGGCCTCGAGGGAGATGGTGAGGGTGGCGGGCTTTGGGGAGTTCGTTGGCGTGTTGACGAGGGCGAGTAATGATCGCCATGTGGTGAGGGCACTCGTTAAAAGGTGGTGGGACACGACGAACTCGTTCCACTTTTCTTTCAGTGACATGACAGTGACGTCGTTGGACTTTGCGGCGATCACCGGGCTGAGGGTCGGAGGTGACCCTATCCCCTATGATGCTATGGCAGGGAGAGACCTTGAGTTCCAAAGGCGTCTCCTAGGGCACAGGCTGAGGGCGGAGAAACGGGACGCGCCATATGCTCAACTGTTGGAATTTTGGACGGAGCCCCCGGAGGGTAGAGTTTAGGAGGAGTAGATGGCGAGGTGTTTCTTGTTGTACGTGCTCGGTGCATCTCTGTTTCCCAATAGATGCAATCGAGTGCACTTATCGTTTCTGCCAGCCTTGAGGAATATCGGGGAGATTGCCCGTTTTGACTGGGGTGGCGCGACTTTAGGGGCGTGCTACGCCTTCATGGGATCTCTTTCCCGAGCAGCTGGGAAGAGTCTCGGCGGCTATTGGCGAGTCTGGGAGGTATACCTCGAATCCTTGCTTTTCATTTTTAGTTAGCTTTCCATTCACGTACTTATATCATTTCGTGCTAACCCTTGATGCTTTGAATTCTGTAGCTTTGGACATACGAGGTACTGGACATGTACCTTCCCATGACGTCGTGTCCTGACGATACGATACTCCCTTAGGACCTCCATTGGTCGAAGGAGTATCGGGGAGTGAAGAAGGAAAAGGGTGACTTGAACGCCTATCGGCTGTACTTGGACGAGCTGCGTCCCGACGGGTATCTATGCACCTTAGGCTTTTCAATTTACATTACCCGTGTATTTCCATTGGATTGATTTCCTGATGATGCTTCCTGTTGCAGGTATACTGGCGCATCTAGGATCGTTTCAAGATTCCATATGTGGCCCAGAGCAGGGCAGTGACGAGAGGGAGGGTGCTGCTTGAGTCCCCTTATGGCTGGGAGTGGTACCTGGGTGACCGGGTATCACGTCAGTCGTTAAGGTTGGATGCTTTTCGAGTCCTTGGGCCACTTCCTCCTTTTGTTCAGAGGACGAGCGAGTACACGCTGGAGGAGGTGGAGCGGTTCACACAACCGGACTCTCAGCTCGAGCCATTATTTCAGGCCGGTGCTGACTATGTAGAGTACCAGGCTTAGCGCCTGATGCAGGACTTTGGGATCTGTGCTACCTGGGAGGCCTGATGGCAGGTGCGAGGTGTTGGAGGTGGTAGGAGAGGTAGGGGAGGAAGGAGAGGAGATGGAGGCAGAGGAGGCGAGAGCTCTCGTGGTGGCGATGTAGGCCAGAGTGAGGCTAGGTTGCCTGCGCTGTCCTGGACGGTGGACGTGGTGACCGCTCGGGGAGTCCCTGGCGTTGTGGAGATGCCACGTCCTTCAGTCGAGCCTCTGGAGTTCGTTGCTCAGGTATAATTTTCTTTCATTTCCTTCGTATGTCCTATCATTGTTACTGCATTTTTTGATTCTTTCCTTTCAATGTACAGGTGACTCCGGAGTATGCTTGTAACGCCCCTAATTTTGGGTACGTTAAATAAACATTTTATTGATAAAACCAAATGGAGTCTGACTCGTTATTACATTAAAACTCCCACAAGAGTTCAGTATTTACATAAATGAAGGGGATTCTAGGGTTCCTAACTACAGCTCCACCTGCTCCTCCATCCTAGCCAGCTCCAAAAGCCTCCAAGGTATACAACTCACCCTATTCATCTATGAGGTCTGACACATTATATCGGCGTCACCACCAATATAATATGTCAGGGTCACCAAAAGGTAACACCGTGAGCTATAAAAGGTCAATAGAGTAACCCATACCCACTAACCCTTAACTTACAAACATTAAACCATAAAATCAAAGAATTTCACATAGATCAAACATATTTGACAGACAACGACACAACCGCATTCATTATTCAACTAGCGTTGGTGTCCAAGATTCTCTGGGTTTGTCCTACGCGACTCCTCGTAGATCGTGTCAATATTTTATCAACATTTCCATAACCATATCACATTTTCAAAATCGTTTTTAACACACCCAACCTCGGTTCTGCCGTTCCGGTCTCTCGAGTATCCTCACAATGGTTCCGCCGTCCCGGGTTTCCATTAGCACACAATTGCATTGGCTCCTCTCTGTGGATAACCAAGCCATTCCTCACCATGGTTCCACTGCTCCGGGTTCCCATGGGAACGCACACAACCTCACAATGGTTCCGGTGATCCGGATTCCCATTGGAACACACACAACCTCACAATGGTTCCGCTTTTCCGGATTCCCATTGGAACACACAACCTCACATTGGTTTCTCTTTTTCGGATTTCCATGGGAACACACACAACCTCACAATGGTTCCGCTTTTCTGGATTCCCATTGGAACACACACAACCTCACAATGGTTCAATGTTTCTAACTTTCTTGATTTCTGTATCTCGTTTTCATGTATACACTCCGCGGTAGGACTTTTCACGTATACATAAATCATTCATTGAAATCTTGAAACTCAACTAGCAAGATCATCCAATTCTATATTAGTAATCATGCTCATAACCATCCTAAAGATCAAAATACAAATACCTCTATTAACGATAAGTCTTTATCTTTCGAAAGTCATTCTTTCTTCCTTTTTGGCAAGTTCTAAACAACATATGTTTATTGAAGTAAAAGTCAATTATTCAACATGTTCATACCACCATTAGCAAAACGAGTTTGTTAACCATCATGCATTCTAAACATAATAAACGATAGATAACCTTATCTACTTTAACAAAAACGATTAAGAAAATTGTACTTTGAACTTACGGACATTCTACTTTTCAATATACGATTCTATACTATACGTAGAGTAAGTGGACTAGGGTTTCTACCTTTCTTCTTGGCGGTAGTGGAGACTATGGAAAGTAAGTTGACGATCGGGCGGAGTAACTTCCTACGGTATGCTTCCGGAAGTTTTGAAAGAGAAAGGTTTCTCTCGAAACTTGATCTTGACTAAACTACTTGAACTTTTTGGATCGAAAAGGGGTTTTAGGATGAGTTTCTTGAAGAACTTAGGAAGAACTTCAAGAATGCTCAAGAACAAGAAAAACAAAGTAAGAACACAAATCTTTTTCTAGGGAGGGAAGTTGCTAGGTGAAGGTGTGAGTTGAATGCTTGGACAAGGGTGGTATTTATAGCCAAAGTCTTGGCTATTACCCAATGGATAAAATTTTCCCTAGCATTTATTGCCCAATGGGTAAAGATTTTTCTATTAAACAATTCAATTAAACACATGTGTACATAAATATATAAATAAGTCCAAGTACACAAATATATATATATATATATATATATATATATATAAGTATGTACCATGCAATCTATGAAGATTTCCAAATCCAATAAAAAATTATAAGATCAAAATCCTTGATTATCCAAATTAGCACATGTTTCTTATTAAAATAATAGATTTTGTACCAAGAGAATCTTAGGGTATTAAGTCTATAAAGCACTTACATATATATATATATATATATATCAACACATGGGAAATCTAGAAAATGATTGTTTAATAACCCTTGTACTTATTGGAAAGATTAACCCTATTATCCAAGGGGTAATAATTTTCCTAACGGTTATTGACCAATGGATAAAAAGAATACTTAAATAAGACCTTAAAAGATTACATGTCTTTTTAGTCATGTGGATATATGTATATATCTATATATAATTGTATATATGTACCTAACAAATCTAACTTAGATATTTTAATGGAAATCCTATTGTCCAATGGATAAAAGTTTCCCTCACTTTTATCGTCCAATGGATAATGGTTAAAAAGTAACTAAATGGGTTGGTAGTTAGGTCTCTCTAACTAATTGGTTAGAATCTAACTATACTTGCCAAGTAGAATCTCTAGCCAAGAAATATAATTTTAAAAGACTAAAATCCAATTATGACGGATTATGAAAAATACAAAAGGAATTTTTTTGGAAGCGAATCCAAGTATTAAAATAAAATTCAATTTTCTTTAACGAAATTTTTACTTACCAAATATCAGGGTTGTTACAATGCTAGGGAGATGGCGGCGGCGATGATGGGCCTGGAGCAGCTAGTGCGGTAGTACGCCGTGGGCCACTCCCCACCTGTACTGACTCGTCCTGGAGAGACGATGGTAAACCCTTTACTCTTAGTTGCTCTCATTACCCTTATTCATGATAGTGATGCAAATGCTTTGTGAATGTTATTGCAGGCTAGAGGAGGAGCGGCTCAGGGGTTACGCAGGAAGTCTGTTCGCATGCCTACGCAATAGGCTTCCTCTGTAGGCTCTCGAGAGGAGTGCCCATCAAAGAGATAGTGGCACTCTGGCGGCACTAAAGAGGAGCCTATTGCCATTTCAGATGAGACTAAGGAGCCTACAGATATTGATCTGGAGGATACCTCTGGCAGTACTATGCCCAGAGTGACTCGCACTCAGGAGGTGGTTAGCTCCGAGGCGAAGGAGGAGGTCTCTGAGGAGGACGAGGAAGAGGACCGAGTTTCCTCTTTTGCTTTTGTCTTTTGGTGGAGCCTGCGTGCTTCCTTTTGTAGAGTGTCTATTTACCCTTGGTAGGTAGGATTTTGAGCATCAGGCTTGCATGTCTTGTCTTGGAGTTCGACACATGGATCCCTTTGGGATTGTATATGCAGAGATTACCTTTTCATTGTCTTTTGTCGGTCAATTACTTTTATTGCTACTGTTTAGAGAAAATTAAGTAACCAAGACTATTATTGTAATGTGCAACCAGCCAATTATCCAAAAATGAGTCGGGTACGCAGTTTTTGCAAGGATAGATAAGCTGACAAAGAAGTAGAATTCAGAGAAGTAAAATATGACTATTTTTGGAAAAATTGATGTCTCACCTGAGAATTTACACAAATGCCCTTGTCAAGGGTTCAAATATGACTGTGATTGCCCTTGAATTCTTGACATATAACTCGAAAATTCATCTTTATGTCTAGAAAACTAAGGAAATGTTGATTTTGGAAGGTGACAACTTCGAATTTTGACTCGGGACTTGAACCGGAACTCAAACCAAAGTCACTTTTGACCATAGTGACCTGTGAGACTCGAAGAAATGACTTGAAATGAACTGAGACACGATTTGACACCTTGACATGGCTTAGAAACGGGATTATGTCGTCTTTTCGTACTATGACCTTGAATCTCGGGAGTTAACTCAAAACGAAACATCCCTGAAGGCCCAAATACATGTTAGAGTGTGTTCTAAAGGCTAATGGTGCCCCGAGATACCTTAAATCCATTACATGCTCTTGCTATCAAAAACTATAGAAATGCAGACACAGTATGCCGCACGGGCTTTCAAAACGTCGTGCATTGTTTCATAATATTCCACAGTATATTAGTGAAATACCATGATGATTTTTTCCGGTTTGGATATGCCGCGCGTGGCTTCATTATGCCGTGCGTGGTTGTTTTTTTGATAGCCTGTATTTTATTGTTTCCCAAGACAGATTTGCATGATGGTTAAAGTTTGACTTGTGTAATGGCATTTCTGTGCCAGTGCATGTCTGTATTGTGTTCCCATGCTATGACCAAGCCTTTTCTTATGCAAGACTCATGGGAAATTTGCACTTTTGAAACCCGAGGCTCTTCGAAAGTTGAAATTGTCTCCTCCATCCCCCTTATAAATTCTGGCCAAATTCTTTCCATCCCACTTGGCTCTTATTCTTCTGAAGCTCATTCTTCCTCCTTATGGCCTTTTCGCTCACTAGTTCACTCCATCCATGGCTAGCTTCAATGGAGGGCGTTGATTGGTTGAACTTCTGAGCTCATGGTCTTTACTCTATGAGGTATCTTCGCAACATTCATCTTCGTCCCGAGCTTTTGAGGGCAGCTGTGAGTTTTTGGGATCCCGAGGTCCATGTGTTTCGTTTTGGCGAGCAAGAACTTTGTCCTACCATGGAAGAGTTTCGTGCCTACCTTGGCGGCTTCGGCTCGGGAGAAGTCATTATCCCTCCTATTCGTGAAAGCGTCCATAGGGTTCTAACCACGGTCCTTGGATTGAGTAGTGGTGCTGCCCGTTACTTAGTAAGCGACGGTCACCTCAATGTGATGCGACTTATCGAAATGTTTTCTCCTCCGGGTGATCTTGCGGACATAGCTTATCAAACTCAATGCATGACTGCCCTTTGCATGTGCCTGCTCGCAGCCTATCTTTTGGTACCCTCCACTGGTCATGCTAGCTCAGCTCTGGTCAGCACTGCCGTTCAAATTGAGGCTCGGAAGGACGTGATCCCCATGGTTTTGGCTGAGACATTGATGGGTTTGGACAAAGTTTGTTCCGGAGAGGCTGAAGCTTTCGGGGGTAGTCCTCTCCTCCTTCAGGTTGGCTTCTCACTCAGCTCTCTTTTTTTGGATTTTTCCCACGTTCTCATTTTACCTTAATGCTCATTTCGGCTTTCTATGGTTTCTTACTTGTTTTTCTCTCTTTGGTAGATCTGGCTTTGTGATAAGGTGAATGTGCTGACCATTCCTCCTGGCAATTGGGCATATGAGGCTAGGTTGTTGTCCCTCCAATGCTTTGAGTTCGAGGACAAGCGCGTTCCTGAGTGGGTCAACTTCTTTAGGCATCTGCGAGCTGAGACAGTTTCGTGGAGGCATTCGTGGCTAGATCTCCCTCTTATGACTGTGCACTTCATGGGCCCCCAGTGTGTCATCCTTGCTGGTTTGGAGGCCTTTACCTTCTATATCCCATACCGGATTTAGCATCAGCTTGGCCTTAGACAGGAGGCCCCTACAGAGGTTATGATCGCTGTTGTTCTGCCCTTATTTCGCCACTCCGTTCTTTGCAACTACCAGCGGCTTTGGAGAACTCGTGAAGTGACTGATGCACATCCTTACCCATCTGTGATGGTTCGCGGGAGCTATCGAAAATGGCTTAGGAGGGATATTACCGCGAGGGCTGGGGCCCAAGGAAACTGACTCAATCCTACTACCCTAATTACGGAATAAATTGTGGACCTTGTTTTCATCAAGTTGCACTTTTTGTTTCCGAAAGTCATGCTCAGCCTTATGTATTATAAGTAGTTATCATAATAATGAGTCGTGGAGGGTTTCCCTTTCCATGATTCAATGCTTTGAATTCTTGCAACCTGGATTTTTATTTTGATTGATCGTGACCGGGCCTTAGAGTAAGGTTACCTACGTATCCTTATGGTAAAGGAATCTGGTCATAATGTAGTTCAGGTTAAGGTTCGCTCTGGTTTTGACACTCTCCTTTTGTGCTCTGAATTTTTCCTAGTACTGCCCTTTCGGGTTTTCGGTCTAGCGAGCTCATTTATTGCATGTCTTAATTTTTGCCGAGGACGCCCTTGCGGGTTTTCATCCTAGTAGGCTTTTGCTCTAACTTTTGCCTGGGTCTGCCCACCCTTGCGATTTTCAGCCCAGCGAGCTTCTCTCAGGGATAATAGCGCTTAAGTTGGTCCAGGTTGACCAAAGTTAAAAATTCGTTTCTGTCCAAGTCAATGAGTTGCGTAGCTCCTCCGGATAGGATGGTCTTGATGATGTACGGCCCAGACCACTTTGGTTGGAACTTCTCACGTGGATCATAGACTGGGGCCCGAATTTCCTTTAAGACCATGTCGCCTTGTGCTAAGTCCTTAGGCCTTACTTTCTTATTGAACGCACGAGCAATCCTTCTCTGATACCCCTGAATATGATTGAGAGCCCTTAACCGATGCTCGTCAAACAACATGAGCTCTTCAAATCGATTGCTCAACCATTCTGCCTCCTAGACCTCACACTCGATCATAGTCTGAAGAGATGGAACTTTCAACTCAATAGGAAGTATAGCCTCCATACCATAAACCAGAGAGTAAGGAGTTGCCCCCGTTGGTGTACGTACGGATGTGCGATATCCCCATAATGCTAGCAGTAATTGCTCATGCCAATCTCTTGCGGATTGAATGGTCTTTTCCAAAATAGCTTTGATTGTCTTGTTGGCTGCTTCCACGGCCCCGTTGGTCTGCGGCCGATAGGTGGTTAACTTGTGTACTTGAACCTGGAACTCATTCAAGCCTTCCCTGGCTCTTCCCTTGAAATGAACCCTATTGTCGGATATGAATGCCTGAGGAACTCCATACCGATAGATGAGGTTTTGCTTGATAAAGTGTGCGACTTGAACTATAGTTAGAGTGGCGTAAGAAGTAGCTTCCACCCATTTCGTGAAGTAATCAATGGCTACTAAAATGAATTTATGGCCATTGGACTCAGCTGGTACAATTCTTCCGATGACATCGATTCTCCATACTGAGAAAGGCCATGGTGAGGTCATTTGATACAGTTCGGAGGGCGGGACATGCGTGAGGTTGGCATGGACCTGGCACTTGTGGCAATGCCGCACGTATTCCACACATTCTATCTCCATGGTGGACCAAAAATACCCCTGTCTAAGGATCTTCTTAGCAAGCATCATGCCGTTCATGTGACGGCCGCACACACCTTCATGAATCTCTTCCATCACCCTCTTGCTTCTGCACCATAGACACATAATTTGTGCATGCCACAGTGTGACCTTTGATACTAATTTCCTCTGCAGATGATGTATTGAGCTGCCATCCTTCGGAGGGCGATTTTATCTTTCTTACTTGCTTCAATGGGGTATTCTCCTTTTTCCACAAACCTCCAAATGTCGTAATACCAGGGGTGACCATCATCGGGCTCGTCAATAGTCATGACATGTTGATATACCGGCGTATCTCTTTGTTCGATCACAATCGGCCTTAGTTTCACCCCGAGAGGGATTTCGACCATAGATGCTAAGGCCGCCAAGGCATCTGCGAATCAATTTTCGAGTCTCGGCACATGAGTGAAAGTCACCTTATTGAAATGGGGGATGAGATCTTCGAGGTCTTGATGGTATGGCTTCAGTTTTTCCTCCTTAACTTTCCAGTCCCCATTGGCTTGTGACACTACCAAGTTGGAATCTCCCACAACTTCCAATTTTCTATGCCGATCTCAAGTGCTACTTCCATTCCCACAATTCAAGCCTCATATTTTGCTTGATTATTGGTAACCTCAAAGTTTAGCTTGAAGGCGAGTGGGATGTGAGACCCTTTGGGTGCTATTAATAGTACATCGATTCCAAACCCCTTCTGATTCGTAGCACCATCGAAGTATAACCTCCAAACATCCTCAGCCAGAGGCATTACGTCTTCATCAGGAAACTGAAACTCAACATCTTCACCTCCCTTGACTGGGCAGTCGGCTAGGAATTTAGCAACAGCTCTCCCCTTTACAGATTTCCTGGTAACATATATTAATTCAAATTTTGCTAGCATTAGTAACCATCGTGCCATCCTCCCAGTGAGAGCCGATTTCTCAAACAAGTACTTGAGAGGGTCCATTAGAGAAATCAGCCTTACTGGTTAGGCTAGCATATAATGTCTCAACTTTTTAGAAGCCCAGATGAGTGCCTAGCATGTTTTCTCCAACAGAGTATAATGCTCTTCGCATCCCACAATTTTTTTGCTCAGATAGTAGACATCCCTTTCAACCCCATCATCTCCTTCTTGTGCCAACATACACCCCATGGAGGACGGAGTGACCGATAGGTATAGGATCAAAGGTTTTCCCGACACAGGGGGTGTCAACACTGGCAGACTCCGTAGATAAGCTCAGATTGCTTCAAAAGCTATTTAGCACTTATCGTCCCATTTGAACGACACACCCTTCTTGAGCAAACGGAAGATTGGTTCACAAGTCGAAGTTTGCTTGGCAATGAATCGACTAATAAATTGTACCTTGCCGAGAAAACTCCTCACATCCTTCTCTGACTGTGGTGGTTCCATTTCTAGAATGGCCTTGATTTTTGACGGGTCAACTTCAATACCACGTGTGATAATCATGAATCCTTGCATTTTGCAGCTGTAACCCCGAACGTGCATTTGGCTGGATCAAGGCGCATCCTATACTTCTTGATCCTTTTGAAGAACTTCTTGAGCGTAGGCAGGTGCCCTTCTCGTTCCTTGGCTTTGACAATCATGTCATCAACTTAGACTTCCACTTCTCTGTGGATCATGTCATGCAACAAGGTCGTGGTGGCCAGCTGGTTAGTAGATCTTGCATTCTTTAATCGGAAAGGCATTACCCGATAGCAAAAAGTTCCCCACTCAGTGACAAACGCGGTTTTCTCCCAATCTTCTAGGGCCATTAGGATCTGGTTGTATCCTGAAAAGCCATCCATGAAGGAAAGTAAAGCATGCCCAGTGGTGTTGTCAACCAGCACATCGATATGAGGCAAGGGAAAGTCATCTTTTGGACTTGCTTTGTTGAGATCCCTGAAATCAACACAGACCCTAATCCTACCATCCTTTTTAGGGACGGGAACAATATTTGTGACCCATTGTGGGTATTCGGTTACCATTAGAAACCCTGCATCGATTTGTTTAGTGACTTCTTCCTTTATCTTAAGCACCCAATTAGGTCTCATGCGTCTTAGTTTCTGTTTTACGGGTTTTACATCAGGATAAAGGGGGATCCGGTGTTCCATGATTTCAGGATCGATTCCGGGCATATCAGCATGTGACCATGCGAAAACATTCTTGAATTCTTTTAGCAAACTTATGAGAGCTTGACCCTCTTCCGCAGACAACACGGAACCAATCTGAATCATTTGGGGATTCCCTCCATTTCTTAAATTTATTATAACAACTTTTTATTTTACAGGCTGACCGTGCCTTTCATCTTCCCTTTCGACTAGGGATCGGATCTCTTTAGGAATGTCCTCATCGAAATCGATCTCATCGTCATCAGGGTTGATGCAATTTATTTCAAAGTCAGGGAAGTTGGCATAATCAGATTCATTTATTCCATCATTAACAGAGGTGCCAGGGGCACCATACATATGGGTAAACTCAAATTCAAAGTACAGACCATGAGGAGTGGGGCCAAGAGGCACCAACTCTGACTCAACAGATTTAGAAGACTCAGATGACTGGGACTCGAACTTAGAGTTAGACCCTCGGCATGTTGCACTTGGTTGAAAGACCCAATTCTTGTAATCTCTAGTGGCATCCATGATGAGCGAAGTCAGGTCTTCAAGGACCTCCTGTCCTATCATCAGCATTTCAGCTTCTTGGGCTGCACTCATTGGTTTGTACCCCCTAAACAAGTTCGCTAGGCTTCCCATGTTAAAGACTTTAATCCAATCGGTTGGTCTTGCTGGCTTCTTTGGGGTCTCAAAATCTTCCTCACTTTTTGGCCAGACATCGTTGGCAAATATTTCGAACCCTGGTAACAGAGTGTTGGTCTCTTTAACATAAACGGTTCTGGCTCCCCCCCAGTAGACCTGTCTTGCTATCTCTTTAACAAAATAGTCTTCCAGTCTGTCTCCCTTGTTTGTCTTACTGCCATTTGAGGGCAAATAACCGAGGCCGGTGGTGCGCATGAGGGTTCCACGGGCTTCGAACTTCGCAAGCCCTTGAAGGTTCTTTTCCAATCCCAATCCTGGCATGCAAGACATTTTCTTCATTATCTTAATGGCGACATTGCTGATGACAAAGTCATTATCGATTCTAACCGAAAAGACAGAATTAGAGGTATCTAACGAGAAGCCGCCCAGAGCGTTATCTTCCTCCCCATGCTGGATTTCCAAGAGTGGGGCATTGTCTTCAGTAGGCGCACAGATCCCAGAGTCTCCGTGAATAGTGAGCATTCCTATCTCAAGTCCCAGACAGATTTTCTGATGAAGGGTAGAGGGTACAGCCATGATATCGGGTCGATGTAGCCAGGGTTTGCGTAGCAACAAGTTGAAGGAAGCAGGGATGCTCACTATGTGGAATTCCACCTCTGTTTGGTATGATCCAAAGGTCATAGGAAGCATGAGGGTTCCAACCACATCCCAACGGGTGTTGTCATATGCTCGTACCTTGACCTCTGAGGGAGAAAAGTCCTTATTTTTGTACCCCAAGCAGTAAGCAACACGGAGCGGGCAAACATTGATAGCTGACCCATTGTCGATTAAAATCACTAGGACCCATTTATCACGACATTTCAGAGTGACATGGAGTGGCCTGTTATGATCTGTCCCCTCGGCAGGTAGATCTCGATCGGTAAAGGTTATGGCATGCTTGATGGGCATGGTTTTAATGAGTGCCACAAGCTCATCTGGGGTTATACCAGAAGGAACTTCCAAGTGGGAGAGGGCCTAGATGAGTCCTTCTCGATGTCGAGTGGAATGAACAAGTACATCCCAAACAGACATTCTAGCTTGAGTCTGTTCGAGCTGTTGCTTGACCATTCCTTCAGGGCTTTTCTCCAGACGGGAAGGTTCTTTGGCTAGTAGGACGAAAGGTTGGAAAGTGTTTTTGGTTCGGGTAATGAAAGGGTTTGAAGGCTCTTTGGCTAGAGGAGCTGCGGGATTAGAGGATTCACCAACTTGGAGGTTAGGAGGTTGGTCTACACGGCCACTCCTGGTCAAGTGATCGATCTGACAGTACTTCAATTCTTCACTCCATAAGTCAATAGGGGCCTTGCGCTTTGTTCCAATGGAGGTATCTTGAAGGTTGGATGCTAGATCAGTGTTAACTTGATCTTCCCAAAGGTCCTTTGGTTTCCATTGTTTAGCTTCCATAACTGTTTTATTCATGTTTCATTCTTCATTTCCCACTTTTATATTGATAACTTTGGAGTTGGCCCATGGTTCAGCTCTTGGTTCGTCTTCCCATAAATTCATCATAGCAACATCGACGTCCTCCTAGAAGGTGACCGAAGGTTTTGACTCAGCTTTTTTTGCAATGTAATCCATGGGCTTGAATTCACTGCTGGCTACCTCTTCTTTAGGCTCCGGAGGTTTGTAGGGGTGGTTTAGGTGAGCTGGGACAAGCTTCGGCCATCCATAGGCTAGTATTTCGGGTTGGTATTCTTCAACAAACATTGCAGGTAGGGAGAATGTATCCAACGGGTCATTCCAGGCTAAAAGTTGATACTCGCTCGGGGTTGGATCCCATTCCCACTCAAAAACCCCCTGAGGGATCTGATAGTTCTCATTCTGCCCTTTGAACATCATGTGTAGAGAGAACCCATCAAGAGGGTCAGCATGAATGTTTTGCCAGTCAACCTCCCATCCAGGTTCAAATGGTGGTTCCGCGTTCCCTTGAAAGTTGGCTGCTTCGAACTTCTCCCAATCTGAAATGAGGTCTCCCCACGTATTATCCCATTCTCCTAGGAAGTAGAGAGCAGTTTCTTCAGGAATTTTCACAATCGGCTTGGGTTTGGCATGAGGGGTGATGAAAAGGGTTGGATCAAACTCCTGGATGGTTTGGCCCGGGGTTAAGGTGATTTGGTTAATACGGAAAGAGGTATTATGTTGTGGTAAAGGATTTGAGACTATATTTGGCTTATCTAGAGGAGGAATTTCAATTACCTTGTTGTCGATGAGGTTTTGGATCTCATGTCGAAGGCGAATGCAGTTGTCAATGATATGGCTAGGCATTTGGTGGAATTCGCAATAGACACTATAGTTTAGGTTTGGTGGAATGGTTTGTGGTGGCGGAAGAGGTTTTAGTACCCTGGCTTCTGCAAGTTTCTTAAGTAGGGTAGACCTAGGGGTGCTGAATTGGGTGAAGGCTCGGTTTTGGGTTTTTGGCTTTTCAGAAATTTGGTTAACTTCTGCGGGTTTAGCGGATGAGGTCCCAGCCTTATTGGTATTCCCAAAAAGAACGTTACTGTTGCCAGAATACGCTCTTTTAGACTTTGATCCCGTTTCCTTCTTTTCCAAAGTACCATCCCGTAAGGCTTCTTCCACGGCCAATCTAAAGTCATAGAAAGTCTCAAAATTTGGCGCGGCCTGGGAAAGAACCATGTATGGGGCAAAGGAACTTGGCAGGTTCTTTGTTATAATTCGTATCTGCTCCTTAAGATCTGGCTTGTTTTGCATTTGGGCGGCCTTGGCTCTCCAGCGTATCACAAAATCAGCAAAGCTTTCTTTTTCTCCCATCTTGGTACTTTCCAACTCCCTCGTGGTCACTTTCAGATCGACATTGAAATCATATTGGGCTACAAAGGCTGTCCCAATGTCTTCCCAAGTCCTTTTCTTGGATGGCTCAAGAGTGAGGAACCATTGCAAGGCTGGACTAGACAAGGATTCATGGAATAACTGTGCCATTGCCTCCTTTTCGATTGCTTGCATGGAAAGTGAGCCAACATACCCTTGGAGGTGTGCCCTTGGGTCACCAGTGCCGTCAAACTTCGCAAAGTCCACACCTTTAAATTTCTTCGGCAACTTGGCATTAAGGAATAAGCATAACTTGCTCATGTCGAATTCACCTTTCCCAAGTCGCCTGGTTTCTTAAATGGATTCCTCTAACTTATTAATCTTGGCAACGAGAGAGGCCATCTTAAGATCCATTGCTGGCATTTCTTCTTTAGGCTGTTCGGACTATGGAGAAGGCTTAGCTAGGAACTTATCACTAACTTCTTGCATGGCCTCCATTACCATGATTAGATCATTTTTCATGGACACGGTGGAAGCCTTGAGTTGTGCATCGATGTTAGCAATGGATTGTTTTTCCTAAGTTCCTATACCTTATCTCCTTGGTCGGCCATCAGTAAGGGGTTTTCAAGTGGTATTAACGGTTCCTGTGGTATTTCTATTAACGGTTGTTTTTTTCTGTACTACCGGAACCTCAAACAATTGTGTGCCTTCCAGGGTGTCAATACGAACCAGTCTTTGGGAAGGACGAAACCAATTGAGTACAGCCCTTTCTTACGGACGACCAATGTTTCTGAACTGGCAACATAGCAAGAGGAGAAACTCAAGGCTCATCACGGATACTTAGCCTACCCTTCCTCATGCCTCCTAGAAACCAGTCCTAATACCTACCATGATCTAGATCTCACTTAAGGTGCTTGTATAGAAGATTTCCGACAATCCGGGTAAGTGCTGTCAGGCAGGTTAAATTCCGAACGGTTCGGAATTAGAGCCAATCTCCTTACCTTGACCGTCCGAGACAGAGCAATATGATTACCGGAATCCAAATATGTACGCACCTAAGGTTAGTCCTAGATCAAGGGAGTTGTTCGGGCACAGCAAACACCAGAGGTTTCTCAAACTCTATGGATTTAAAGTCTCCTAGACTGACCGAATCCTAAGGGAGCCCTACCCTCTAGCCTGCAAAAACACAATGATGCATGAATGATATGTATGTACAGAAAGAGAAAACACATAAATAAGATATATCACATAAGCCCTAGCCATGGGTTCCTGTCCTAGTTGAGGATGGTTCAACGGTTATGTACAAGTGCAAAAAGCCAGTTTGGGTCTCGAAAAGGGTTCCCTGGATTAGAGCCAAAATGTACTCCCCATGTCAAGGGTATTGCAAGACAATGGTCGAACAGCACGATGGCTCATCATCGTCGAGGGTTGTAAGGCATTCCGGGAGAGCTTGTCACCGGTAAACTGGGCAAGATTGCTGAAACACACCAGCGAGGCTTGTGCAGTGCAGAGTGTACAGGATAACAGAGCTTTATTTTCCAAAAGACATTAAAAATTCCCTTTCGAAAATATTTTTCAAGTTTGGCTCACTTTATTAATCAATACTTTGGAGAAAACTACATAAGCAAACAATAGTAAAAGTCCCAGTTCGGATTGGTCGGATGTAAAATCCTGTTATGTCACCATTCCGTTCTTCAGCAACATGGAGCATACTATTTTGACAGACTTTTGAAAGACTATTCATTTAGATATTAATTTCCAAATTTTTGATTAATGCAAAAATCCTCAGCAGAGTCGCCACTATGGGCTCCACGACCGGCGCTCGCCCAAGAGAGTCGCCACCCGAATTTTTGAGATGGATGATCCGAGAAACCGATAACTTATTTTGAAAAAGGCTTTTAGTCTAGCGAAAATGTCAAGACTTTGGGTCTGGGAGCCACATTACAAATAGGGAAGGTTTTGTCGAAAAGCACCCCACTCGCCTGGTGAAACCGGTCTCCACTAAACATTTTCAAAAAGGAAACTCTTCATGAATCTTTTAGAAAATAAAGCTCTTTTAATAAACAAGTAAGAGGGGAAAGGGACATGGGAAAATATATCACATTGACGTGCGTGTGGTGCTGTCTGTACAAAGATGCTAAAGATGATGCCATGCATAAAAGAAAAAAGAAGCTTCTAAATTAACTGCCTGAGTCACTGTGATCCCCTTCACGCCATACTATAATGTCACGCACGGCTTTACAGGACGCCGTGCAGGATTTCTGTTCTGTTATCAGATCGTCATCAGCTCTCAGAGTATAACTTTCACCACTTTTGACAGGCATCTGAAGATGCTCAGTCATTGGATCACTTTAGAACAGTACCATTTCATCAAGCCATGGACATAAAACAACTTTTCGTATGTTTAATCGATTGAAATGATCGAGAAAGCTTTGTTTATAAACGAAACATGGCTCGTAGATATGGCCTCATTCTAAAAATGCTGACAACTGATTTCTTCTTAACAGAAACAGGCCTTATGAAAGATGACTTGGATGCAGACAGTTTGAACAAGAAAAACAGTAGCTGATGAAACGCCATGCGTTTGAACACACTACGCCGTGCGACACATTGAAACGCCGCTCTGTGTGGTGCCTTCAGGTCAGTAGCTGCTTTGTTTTCTCAAAAATGATTTTTAAGTCAAAGATTTACCAAAGGAGGGTTAAGTCTGACAGTAGAAGAAGTTCCCTCAGGGTCAGAACTGAGCTTAACCCAAGGAAACTTGGTTTTTTCCTTTGATCTTGCGCTTGGACAAGGACGGATGATGGCGAATGAGCGTTGGTGAGGTCGGTTGAAAGAAGAGGGGTATGGATGTGTGTAATAAATGGGTCTATTGGGTGGTTAGGATCTTAAAGTGAGTAAAAGGACTCTCTTCTAATGATGAAGAGGAAAATGGGAACTTTGAGAAAGGAAAAGCCCAGAGAATGTTTTTAGAGCAAACCTTCTCAAGACTTGAAAGTGAGGAGTGGGTATGAAAGCATGATGAGATAGAAAGAGATTTCAAGGCCCCTTTCCCTTGAGTGGAGGGGTGTATTTATAGGCAAGAGCCAAGGATTTTGAATTCAAATGGTGGAGGTATTTTCTGGGCAGGCCAGAAGTGCCTTTTCAGCTTAGCCAACTTGTAGCTGTGGCTCAAGTGGGCATGGCTGACAGCTAGCTGAGCCAGTTAGAACTTTATCCAAAATGCCATGCGGTTTACCTCATGACCTCATGCGGCATAATGAATTCTATTATGCCGTGCGGTGTAGAATTGTTCCCCGCGGTATTTTAGGTACAATCCAGGGCTTTTGGGCTTTTGGTTTGGGGCTTTGAGGTTTTGGGCTGAAGGGGTCCTTTATCCAAGCTCGCAAAGGTATCGTTTCCTTTATTTCATCATCGGGATGTTTAAAGGGTCTCTGAGGTCCGGATTAGGGTGCCTACACATATGCCAACAAACAAAGAAGAGTTTTTCAACATGAAACACTCCACCGCTTGGAATGCCATTGACAGAAGCTTTGGGGTTCTCAAGATGCGGTTTGCAATTTTGATATCTACCTCCTATTACCCGATAAGGAGTCAATGTCATATCATGTCGGCATGTTGTTTTCTTCATAACCTAATTAAGAGAGAGATGCCCAACGATCTAATTGAACAAGAGTACACAGCGTGGGAACGAGCACATGTGAACGATGTCCCTATTGATGATCAAATTGGTGCCATAGAGAGTTCCAACGAGTGGACCGCTAGGAGGGATGCTCTAGCAGCGGCCATGTATAACCATTGGTTAGCCAATGGTGGGGGACAAGTGGAAGGCATCCTTCCTTGATTCTATTTGGTTTTGTTGTGTTTGACATTGTAGTTGTACTATTTGTAACTTCTTCATAACTTTTGTCGTTGAACAATCTGTAACGTGCTATTGTATTTCATGCTCTATTCATAAGTTTTGTTTAAGGTCCTACTTTTAAAATAGTTGCACAAATTTAAATGCATTTGCAGCAATGGCTACTAATGAAGTGGAAGTAGTGGACGTGGAAGGGCGGCCTTCAAAGCAAAAATGTAGGAGTTGGAGGAAAGTTGAAGAGGATGCACTAATGAAGTGCATGGTGAATGAAGAAGGGGAGAAGTGGAAGTCCGAGAATGGCTTCCGAACGAGTTACTTTACCCACTTGGAGAAGGAGTTACAAAAAGTGCTCACGGGGTCCAACCTTAAGGCTAACCCCCATATTGGCTCGAAGGTGAAGCATTGGAAATTCATATGGGCTAGAATTGTTGACGTTACTAGCCTAAGTGGTTTAGGTGGGATGCTGTCAACAATCGCATCGACGTGGAGCAACCCATATGGGATGAGTATGAAAAGGTAACTCCCAATCTTGAATTCTAATGGTTTAATTGAATATTTAGCCTGGGGAATTCTTACTAAAAGTGCCAATATTTGTGTAGGCCCATCCTAAAAAGGCCCAAGGCTTGTACGAGAAGTCTTTCCCATACTTTGAGGATTGGCAAAGAATATTTGGCCAGGATGGGGGCTACGGGGGCGGCTGCAGAAGATTATGACGAAATGGCAAGCTTGGATATTGGCAACGAAAGTGCAGAGCCACACAACTCCAATGACTTCTATGATGCTCTATTCACTGACTACGACGTACATCTCCCCAACACTCCCACAACTCCCTTAACTCCCTCAACTCCCACAAGTGGCACAACTCAAGCATTCACACCTCATGCCTCACTCCCCACGTCCATCCCCGTGGCTCAAAGCCAGTGGCCAATGCCGGAGCCCCAAAGGGGAGAAAGAGAACAAGAATGGGTGAAGCAGAGTTGTCCATCTATCCGAGCATGGACAATTTCTTGAAATCAACCAATGGCCATGTGGAGAAATTGGCCAATTCCTTTGGCTACGAGAAAGAGCTATCTGCACAATGCACGATGGTGAAAGAGGAGTTGTCAAAGCTTGATATCACCTTGGCGGAGAAGTTCAAGCTCAATGCTGTAATCGTGCAATCGAAAGAGAGGGTTGACGACTTCTATGGCACGAAGCCCAAGGAGAGGTAAGCTTTGGTGGAAGCCATCCTTGTCGGTGAGGTGTATGGTCCCATCTAGTGGCAATAGTAGTGCCCTTTTGAGGTGGCTTAAGTACCATTATAAGCAAGATTGGTACTTTACTCACTTTTTTTAAAGTGGCTGCACTTTGTCTTCGTACATTGTAGGCCATTTTGTTAATTTGTAATGAATGACCAAGAACAATACTTTTGTAGGAGGTGAACTAAGAACAATGTTATGCACTAATTTGTATGCTAGTCAGTGATGTAATCGTACTTATTATGTCAAATATGTTATGTTAGATATGGTTATGTGTGTCTCTTATTATAAAGATGGTTATGTAATTCATAATATCTTTGCATGACAGGGTTTGGGTGATTGTGTACTACAAATAGGGCGATGATGAATAAAATAAAAAATGGTAAACAAGGTAGTTACCTTGGCAGGGTAACCTTAGTTGCAGCCATGAGTAACTTCCAATGATTTTCCATTAATTGGTTGAGCCCACATCGAAGCCAATATGGACAGCGTTATGGTTATGTACTTTCAGTCACAAAAGTGGTGTGTGTGTGTGTGTGTTTAGCTATGGAGGGCTATGTTTGCATGCACTTAACTGCACTTGAACTTTCAGTCACAAAACTGATGGCTATGTTGGTGGCTATGATGTTGTTTTTCTAAGCCAAATGTTTCAATCACTTAACTGCACTTGCACACTTTAATGATCATTATTGGTGGCCATGATGACATTGTTCTGAGCCAAATGGTAGGCAGTACTTCTAGAGACTTGTAGTTTTCAGCTATGTTTATTTGTTAATTGGTGGCATATCAGTGCGTGTGCGTGTGTGTGAGTTAGAAGTGCAGTGCAGTGGTGAAATTGTGCAACTGCAGATCAGTGTGTGTGTGTGAGTGAAAAGTGCAATTTTGTGGTCAAATTATGCAAGTGCATAGCAGTGTGTGTGTGAGTTAGAAGTGCAGTGCAGTTTTCTGCACCATTCTGGGTTAGGCCACTAATTTCTGCACTTGCGCAATTGTTGGCTAGGGCAATGATGAGACAATTTAGTAAAATTAAGGTAGATAACTTGGCGGGGTAACATTAGATGCAGCCAAGAGTACCCTATGATTCCGAAAATATTGTTTGAGCCCAATCAAGTTTTTAGGTATGCTTGATATTACTATGCCATGCCTTTGGTTCATTTTCTTTGGTGGTTAAATGCCATGGGCCATGGGCTTTTAGCCTTGTATTTGCATATTTTTTGTAACTTTGAATGTATAGTGCAATTGCAAAGTGCAAACTATGGGGCTGTTTGGATGGGGTATTGTGGAGGGGGATTGTGATATCCCCCCCTTTTAACATAACTGTAGCAGGTGTGTGTGTGTGTGTGTGTGTGTGTGTGTGTGTGTTTGGGTGGGGGGGGGGTGGGATGCAAAGTGCAGTCCAGTGTGCTATGTGCAGGGGTGTGTGTGTGTGTGTTTGGATTGCAAAGTGCAGTCCAGTTTTCTATGCACTTGGTTTCAGATTTCTGGGCAGTTGTGTTGCTAGTTCATGGGTAGTTTGTGGGCTAATTTTGTAGGTTACTTGGGCATGTACAATGATTGTTTTGGCATGGGTTTTGCTGGACTGTGTTTTGACAGTTTGTGGCTTGTTTTGTTTCTATTTGTTGGACTGTTTTTGTGAGGTTGTAAACTAGTGGCTATGATGAAATTTTTCGGAGCCAAATGACATAAATGAAGGCTATGGTTTCATGATATGTTCTTCTGCTGTGTGTGTGTGTTTGTGTTAGTGCAGTTGCAGTTTTTCTGTGCTGCTGTTTGTGTCAGTGCAGGTGGTTTTGGACCACATCAATTTGGACAGTGCAATACCAAGTTCATTTATGCAGAAAAATATTCCACAACTGTTGAAAAACTATAGAAAATAGTTCTATAATTTCTAGAAATCAGTTTGGTTTTATGGGTTTCGACTGTTATGCATGGGTTTTCGATTCCTAGAAAATAGTTGTATAGTTTCTACATCATTTCCCCTACCTTTCTATGATTATTGAAGGAATATGACTTCATTGCACAAAGCCAAAGTCAAACTTGGGTTATTGATCGATGCCCCTTCTTCCCATGGTACTGATATCACATTTTATGAATAGGTGGCCTATTACAAGCAATTGGGTTCATTTTTCTAGATGTCTAAAATTGTGCAAGTGCATATCAGTATGTGTGTGAATTAGAAGTGCAGTTTTGTGCATGAATTGTGCAAGCACAGCTCGGGTGTGTGTTAGTTAGAAGTGCAGTTTTGTGCATGAAATTGTGCAAGGGCAGGTCAGTGTGTGTGAGTTAGAAGTGCAATGCAATGCCTGAAATTGTGCAAGTGCTTGTCAGTGTGTGTTACTTTGAAGTGCAATGCAGTGTCTGAAATTGTGCAAGTGCAGATCAGTGCATGTGTGACTTAGAAGTGCAGTTTTGTGCCTGAGATTGTTGCTACTCTTTTTTTGAGGCTGTTTTGTTATTCGATCATTGTCAGTTATATGTAAGCCATGATGATATAAAATGAGACAATTTTAGGCGAGTCACTTATCTTGGCGGGGCAAGTTATGAGGGCCAACAGTTCAATCACCGTTCGGCAACATAACTTGTAGCCAAGTAGTGTACTATGTGCCGGTCAAATATATTTGAGCCCTATTTATTTGTAAGCATACTCTTACTATTGTTTCACATTTAAATATCGTAATTGTTGTATCCGAATAGATTTTCGATGGGAAGTTAAGATAAAGATAAGTATTGGGTGGTTTTCGTTGGCCATAAATCGAGAATATATACAAGTTGGGCGGCCGCGGAACTGCAAGTTAATGGATGCGCAGGGAACTTGAAGAAAAAGTACAACACATTAGACGAAGTGGAAGAAGCATTGTTAGCATTTCATGAGGAAAGATACCGGCTCATTCAAGACATGCAGTTGGCTCGAACCAAACATCAATCAAGTGACGGAACCTCAACATCTACAAGTGCTTTGGAAGTTCAACATCAAAGTAGTCTAACAACATACTTTGTTGTAATTTTTTTGTTAGGTTTCGTACGTTGTATTTTATTGGCACATCTGTTCGATTCAGAATGAAGTTGTAAGTTTTATTTCAAGAATTTAGACAAATTAGGTTGGGAAGACTACATAAGTTGTAAGAATTTCGTAAGTTGTACGTTTTATTTCATAAATCACATGATTACATATTGGTTCGAATATTCAATTCAAAACTAACATATGAAAGAGATAAATTATTGGGTGGTTCGAAATTTCACTTGGAAAGAGGACCAACATAAATTCACCCTCACACACATACATAAAACAAATTAGGAAGCCATGAAAAGGCAAATCCATTTATTTCACAAGTACAAATTTATTTTTCGAACACATGCCTTCAACTTTGACCTTCTAGTTTTCCTCACGACCAAAAATATGGCCCAATCAATTAAAATTGGGAAATTGCATGTCCCGATAACATCTCACTTCTAGCCGATCCTACATAAAGTAAGGGAAAACATTTTAGAAAATTTACTAAACAAGACTTTATATAATATTTACTTACTCGGATTAATTCATTCCAAACTTCATCTTCTGCCACAACTTTGTTTTCATTTGAATCCCACCCAAACCCAGGACGGCGAAGCATATCGGCTACGTAGTAATAATCTCGTTTCCAGTACTTCATCTTCTTGAGGATATGATTTCGTTGGATACCTGCTTGGGGAAAAGAAGCTTGCATTTGATTTGGAGATAATTCCAAGTAGGCGGGATGCCACCCACCGGCCTCGCCATTCCAAATTCCTTGATCTACAAGGGTCGTAACGTTTGTTAGTAATGTTTCTTCCTCCACCTCGGTCCAATTTCAGCATGCCATCAATATGATTGACCAACGAAAGGAAAACCTATTTTTTTGAATGAATATAAGATGTCAAATGAGAAGAAGAGACATGAGAATAATTTATATGGAAAAAATTTACCAACCTAATTAGTTAGGCACATTTTCATCAAAAAAATATGTTAGCCACATGGGAATTCACCTAACAAAATTGTTGGACACATTTTCAACTACCAAACAATGTATTTTTCCAAAAAAAAAAAAAAAGAATTTTTACAAAAAAAAAATTGAATTTTATCAAATTAAAACTGACTTTTTTATTTTGTTATTAAATTAGTACATTTGTTAGTAAAATTAAATATTACGGCTTAAAGTGTGAAAGATTAATTTTATTTGTAATTATATATATAACGTAATACATAATTAAGTTTGGGACTGCACAAGGGCAAAAGGGTCATTTGATAGCTTTTTATATCATCCCCCCTTCCTTATACCCCCTATTTATCATCCATCCAAATCAAGTGCTATTTTATCCCCCCCCTTCTTATACCTCATCCAAACAAAGTACTATTTAATCCCCCTTCATAAATATCACATCAATGTGGGTCATTCCTTATTAACCAATACTCCCTACTATCTAATGCCCTCTTCTTACATAATACCTCCAAACCTAATCCCACACCCAAATGAGCCCTAAGGGTATCCATAATAAAAACCAAAATATTTCTAAAGTTAACAATGTTGGCCCAAAATATGGCTCACAATGGTATAACAAAAATTAGCAACCTGTTCTCCTCAAAAAGAGCAAAACTAACAAAGGACCGCGAGTGGGTTATGCAGTTTGGTTGCGAGTGTGCCAGGACTAGATTGTAGTCCAATTTCGTGCTAAGGCTTGACTGCCTCAGATATGACTTCTATAAAACGATTGTGTACAACCTAAGGGGTAAGGCCATATGTGGTTAGTGGTTTGCCTTTGCGGGATAAAGACTTAAATATTTCTTAATCATTAGTAGACAAAGGAAAAAAGCAGGGCTGAATGAAATTAAGCAAGCTCCATTAATAGCTTAAGAGCATCCGCAATGGGGTTTGATATATTTTTGTGTTAAAATGTTTGTTAAAAGATGTATTAGGATAAAAATGGGTCCCACAAGTCTATATTAGACATTGATAACATAGAAGTGTGTTAGAACATTCACAATGAGTTTGGTAAATTTGTGTGTTAAAATGTTTATTAGGATAAAAATGGGTCCCACAAGTGTGTATTAGAAGCAGTGGATATTTATATTTTATGGTTGAAGATTGAACTATAGAGGTGGGACCCACTTAATTTTTGCTAGCATCTTTGCCAAACTTGGCACACATGCTAGCACACTACTAGATTTTGGCAAACTCTAACACACTCTAGCACACAGGCATTGTGGCACAAAAAATATATTTTTGTTTGCTAAGTCTTAATACACACAATTAATACACTAGTTAACAAACCCATTACGGATACTCTAATGAAGTTGATTGGTACAAGAGATTGAAATGAAATGAAATTAGGCTAGGCTAGTTTGGATTGAAAGATACAAATAGGTTCACTTTGCTAGAAAGTGGAAAATAAACTTGAGAAAGTTTTGAGTTGATTAAGCACTGGGCTTGTTGGTGCTAGGACCCTTGCTAATGCCTTCAATTCTGGTATTTATAGGTAGTAACTCCAAGCCTTGAGCTGCTTGAGCTGCGCCCACTTGCCCTTAAGCATGGCTGCCAAGTGTCCTCCTTCAGGCTTGAGTTGTTTAGGTCAAATGCATGATTGTCACATGTCCAAGCCTTACTCCTTACTCCTTACTCCAAAAAACATTTGCAGGCCTGAAAGGCTTCTCTTTTTTGAATGAAAAGTTGCCAAAAAGGGAATTTGTGTTGAAATTTCAGGCCTTTTGGCCATTCTAGAGCCTTCTCTTGTGGGCCCTCCTGTTATTTTAAGTATTTCAATATATAAAGTCCTGAAGCAAAGAGAATTTATTGGAACTTGTGCCCACTTCTTGCTCTTCACGTATATATCTTCAGCCATTAGGCCTGATTGAGCTACTTGTGAGCAGCTTGCTTAAGTTGCTTGTGAGCTGCTTTGGTGGCTTGCATGGATGCGACATGTCCTTGGCCTTGCTTCACCTTGAAGAATAATGGTTGGGCAAGCCTTGAGCTACTTATAAGCATGACTAAGCAGCTTCCACAGACCTGATTGAGCTGCTTGTGAGCAGCTTCAATTCTTCCTTAAGAAGACAATCAGTTGAAAGCCGAAATTGGTGACTCTTGGCCGTAGGTGGTGGGCCCTCAGGTCTGAGACAGTTATTCCATACTTCTCATTCCACCATATTCTCTTTAGACCTCCTCCTTATTGGGCCGAAATAATTCCAGACCTGATTAATCTAGAACTTTACAAAACTGGGCCAGACTTGAAAAACGAATTTGGGCATTTAATCAATTGGACTACATGGGCCTAGGCTTGACAACGAACCTAGGTCTTTATTGATTTGGGCTTAGACTTTATCTCTGATTATGGTCCATTTACTTCAAACCCAATTCGATTCAATCCCAAAAATTTGACTTGGGCTTTAACTAATTAGGCCATGCTTCAAAATAATGCAGCCCAATCAATTTTGAAACTCTATTCAGCCCTTCCAAATTCAATTTAACCCAATTGTGGCCCACTATAAATTCAACCAAGGGCCAAAATAACATTTTGGGCCATTAATTCATTAACAAATTCCTTTTTAGAATCAGGAAATTTCTAGGCCAGTTCTACCTGACTTGAATTTGCCCCATCCAGTCTTGGTGTGCAACTTCACACAATTACTTTCCCACCAAGTCTTCTCCCATGCGCAAGACTCCATGCTACAGCCCACGTGCAATTACTTAAGCAACTTGCAGTTGATAATGAGGAATCAATCTCCTCTCTCATCTGTTTGACCCTATCGCTCCTCTCTCCACTTTCTTCAACATTTCGCTCTCTCTCTCTCTCTCTCTTGTCTCTTCCAAGTTCCATCACTCACCCTCTCTCTCTCTCTCTCTCTCTCTCTCTCTCTCTCTCTTCTCCCTCTTTCTCCATTTTTATTTTTGAAATATTAGTAAAATATTTTAGAACTCTAGTTGCACATATCTTTTTTTTACATAAATTATATTTTTGAGTAGTAAAGATCTACTAAATGAGATCAATATTGAATATAAAATTTTATAAAATTAAATTGTTTAGTTATCAGCATGGCGAGAATGAAAAATACAAGTTGAAAATTTATTTTTTTGGGTGTACATTTTTCTATGTCTATTAATTTATGTTTAAGTTAAACAATTAGTAGTGTTAAGTTAAAAATTAATAAAGTTAATTTTTTTTAAATTCAGAGTTAATAATGTTAAATTCAAAATTCACAATTAACAGTGTTAATTTCTTTCTCAATTTACAATTAAAAGTGTTAATTTTTTCTAAATTCAAAATTAACGGTGTTAATTTTTTTCTAAATTCACAATTAATAGATTAATTTTTGTCTAAATCCACAATTAACAATCTTAAGTTAATAATTAATAGTGTAAATTCACAAATTATACGTATAATAGATATATTTTTTTAGAAAATGTAATGAAAAAAAAAAAGAGCCTACATCAAAAAAAATTGCATGTAAGTTCACATGCAATATAGGTCTCATTTAGTAGATCTCGTCAAGTAGGTTCCAAATATATATATATATATATATATATATATATATATATATATATTAAGATTGGATATGTAAAATAAAAATTATAAACATTATAAGATTTAAAATAAAAAAGAGGAAAGAGAAGAGAGAGAGTGAGAGAGTGATGGTAGAGAGTGTCACATCCTTGATTTTTAATATAATTATTAAAAACTTGACATAAATAAAATTCTCGCAATATTGAACATAGTTCCAACAAAAGTCTACCAAACTCATTTCTCCGAATCAAGAACAGATCAAGATATTACAATACATGGACTCCAGCCCAAAATTTAAAAATAAATAAATAAATAAATATAGGTACACCTTAAAAAAAAAAAAAACATTTTTACAAAGATGTTAAAACAACTCCCCTTCAACCTAACTTTGAACGAGTGTTTAACCCTGCACCAAGAGCTCCAAGCTACTGCCTCTCGTCCGTACTTGAAAATGAAGGGAACTACATTAGCCCAGTAGAAAAATCTCTACAAACTTTATGTGCTAATGGGAGGATGTGTGCCAAGAAAATATTTTAGCAAGAGCAAAAATATTTTTACTGAAAGTAGAACTTACAAAACAATCCTTACTTTGGAAAACATAAAATTCATCTTCGCTCACATCAACACTCTCACCTACACACACACACGCACCCATTTCTGTCTTAAGTAAACTCAGTTTGTCATTATCGAACTCAAAACATATTACTACGTTTTCATTTTAGTGACTTAGAGACAACCCCGAATTCTTTAGTCAACCAAATTCTCTTTGTTACTCCATTCCGCTAACCATTCTAGTATCTAAGTCGACACACTACACATTAAGAGGTGAAATATAACGTGCACAACGACGTTTCAAACAAAACCACAATGTGTCATCAAAGGACTCACACGGCCACCTAATTTAATCCTTTCCAACTTAAGTTGAGTTTTATCGTGTCCTCCCTCGTGTCCCCTTTTTATTCTTTTCATTTTGTTTTTCTCTGGTCGTCAACACGTATGAGTTATCCACCTACACGCACATGTACACCGTTCATTCAAATCTCCTATTTATCATTATAAGTTTAAAATACAATACCAATGTAACTCTTCCACAATAGATCTTATCACATCAACAACATCAAACATGCCTCCATACTGAACAAATTACCACACCAATCTCAATACATCAAGGCACTATAAATTAGGAAGTCTATAAGAAAAGAAGAAAATAAGCATCAACACTTTGAACTATACAAGACACCAATCGAGTTGAAAATTCATAATTTCTCACATGGGTGCACCGTTCTTTCCAAATTCTACATTTTAAATCAAATATCAATATTCGCCACATTCTATATTACCACCCCTAGTGTAGCAATAACTTTCCCATTCCAATTTTTTAATTACATTGAGGTAATCTCATTGATCAAACAGCCTCATCATCAAACACACATTCCCCTTTTTATTTAGTACAAAACAATAACAAGATTCTCTATTCCCATTTTATTACGTATTTTGATTTTATTTTTCGGGTGTTTGGGACCCCGTGCGCCCCATTTTCGGCATCTCACCCTATGGTGGATCCGTGGCTTTCACTCCGGTATCTCACCTTATGGTGGATCCGTGGCTTTCAATCTGGCACTTCACCTTATAGTGGGTCCGTGCATGGCTTTCATTATGGTGTCTCACCTTATGGTGGATCTGTGGCTTTTATTTTGGCATCTCACCTTATGGTGGATCCATGGCTTTCATTCTAGCACCTCGCCTTTTATTTTGGCATATCACCTTATGGTGGATCCATGGTGTAACACCCATAAAAAAATATACTAGAGTATATGTTAGTGGAATCAAATCATTTTTTTTGACTGGACCGATTTGTTTTATTGAGACTAAGATAAATACAAGAAAGAATAACAGAAGTATGTGTGCATGTGCTAGCAACGTGTAAGCTAGAAATGAAGTACAGAGAAGATTTTGAACAAGGCAAAATAATTTAAGTGTGGACATGTGTCTCGTATCAAGACTCCCACTTATGCCGAGTCCTTGTGGCCTTTTAAAAGGGTGGAGTGGGTATTGGTGGTGCTCAGTTTGTAGTCAGAGGAGAAGTCGAGAGAGTGGAGCAATCGTCTGACCGATCCCGGTGATGCATATCGTAGCAATTCTGGTCGGTCATTCGTTGTGGAGTGTGTATATTGCGGTGGCGATTTGAGGGTGAGTGTGAGATACATGTTTCTTGTACAATATTAATGTTGGGTTCTTGTTGGTTGTGCTATGTGCGGTGACTATATATCATGGAACTGTTTGGTATGTGGCGGGGTGACTAGGCTAATAAGCTATGCCAAAAGACATGTTAGCCAATGGGCTGTGGTGAGGCTAGTGAGGTGGTACGTCACCCGTCATATACCAAGGAGGACCGGATATGTGGTTCCTTTTATGTGGAACGTGTTATATTCGTGGTTGGTGTTATACGTGGTGATTGATGTTGTGCAGTTTATTTGATATTGATATTGTACACGTTATTATGTCTCACACACTCCTGGGGTCCTTTGGACTCCAGCTTGCAGGTTGGTTAGCGGCCTCGCCCGAGTTGCTGCGAGAGTGGGTGTTGTTGATTTATTTTAGAGATAGTTATAAATTGTAAAAAAAAAATTGGAATAAAAGACAGATTGTGGTTTTTTTATATATTGTGGTGCTCGAGGTTCGGGTCATTACACATGGCTTTCATTCCGGCACCTCACCTAATGGTGGGTCCGTGGCTTTCATATTACCATTCAATTATCCTCAATTATCATTTCTGTTTCACACACCTCAATATCAAAAAACAAAACACCACATATATCAAGTCATATCCTTCATAATAACATGTCACAATGTCCACATAATCACCTGAATGCATAGGCAACGTACAATTACCATATTCATTTAATTGATACTAAACAAGAACCAACCACGTATCGCTACTTGTTCATTCCTAATCATTTTCATCATCCAAGATCGATTGACCTTAACATGCCACCCAATACACTAAAGGTACTCAATACAACCCTTAAGTGAAATCATGTCATAAGTTTCTTATGTACTTCAATTGAGATACCGGCGTTACCAATTATCACCTTAACGTATACGTTATGTCCATTATGCTCTGTTTTTCTTCTAGTTTTAAAGTTCAATCCCCTGAATATAATTAAAGGAATACAATCCGAAGAGAATCTTTCATCTCACCACCTTTATTCTTATTTCATCACGAGACTCATCCTCAACCAATTCATCGGGCCACTATATATACCAATAATCCTTTCGACAATTTCCTACTTCATCTCAAATATCATTTTACTAGTTTGTATCACCCAATAAGCATGTCATCAAACTCCACACAATCAACTAATCACACACATTGATTTTACACCATTTCCATTCATTTTGATACTTAGATTCCACATTACAAGAGCCAAAAGGAATGAGGATAACCAATAAGTCATAGGGACACGAATAATCTTACTAGGAAGTGAATTGGAGGTGCCCAGAAGATGTTAAAAGTGATTGGAGTTCAACATAATCAAGTTAAGAACAACATGACTCAAGCTGTCCCGAAACAGGGGGGTCTTGATATGCCTATGGTGGGTATCGATACCAAAGCACCAAGAGTCCAGAGAGTATATGACTGGTATCAATACCCAAAAGATGGGTATCGATACCCATAGATTTTCTGGGCGAAATTTTCAGCTTTTCTCAAGAACTAACACCCACTAACAACAACAATCTAAAGCACGATTAAAGGACAAAATCAACTCATAAGTAGATAGACAAAGCAAGAAATTCCCACCTCATGGGTTTTGAGCAAAACCCCAAAGAAGCAAAAACCCCAATTCTCCAAACTTTGAAATCCACCATCATACTCCTCCCCCGAGCTTGATCACGCGATACCCAAGGTCTAGGTTGCGAGGGTATCGTGAATTTGTGTAACGCCCCGAATTTCGGAGATATTATTAAAACATTGAAAAATGATATCTCCAAAAATATTTTTCTTTTTTCAGGCTTTAAAATTTTCAAGAATAATTTTCCCAAGAGAAATCCATAGATTTACTACGTCATTGTTCCAAAACTCTTTGTCACCATATTACAACCATATCGAATGTAAATTAAGTTTTTGAATTTGCCAAAATATTACAATTCCCAATAAACCAGGAAGCTCTCAAAATAAGGTCGATTTAAATTAGTCCGAGCAACTAAAGGACAGAATTCAGAGTCGATAATATCTTCATTGGTCGTCATCAAATCATTCTTTGCCAACGGCCCTTCTGTTCCGTCTTCAATACCTGGCATTCGAGTTACCAAGGCAACATAGTACCGTGAGCGATGACGCTCAATAGCCAAAATCCACCCAAACCCATAACTAATAAGCAACAAGATATATAATTTGAAATGCAATGAAATAACATAAGAAGAGGACAACCAATTATTTTTATTTCTATTCTTCAACCTACGTGAAATCTCAGATCTTATCCACAGATCCTCTCCTACCCTTAACCACTAAGCTATGGCCATGACATGATTCAACTCCCTCCTTGTACCTGGATGAAAGACCCTAAGTTATCTACTGAGTAGAATTCATCACGGTAACTTCCATTCCTTGCTATAACACAAGGAGAGTGAACCCCTTACTTTATACCACCCATTGCACTTCAATTCCGTTTCTCAATTGTTAATCATAGCCAAGCCATACTCAGGGTTTCGCAATCTCAATAATCAAATCCAAATCAATTATTGTGAGCACCCATTCAAATGTCTACCGAGACTCTCCACTAGAGCCCGGACTCAACCTGACTATGGGGCATCACATTTCGTCTCACCATCATCTCACCCATTTCATTTTTTCAAAATCCTATTTTCATGTCTAATATGTTAAATCTGCACATCGCAACCAACCCATGGAACCTATTTGTCCAATCTACCAGTACAACAACATTTCACACGGTTCAACATTTTTTGAAACATGCTAACGGGCTAACAGTAATTAAATTCACAATAATAACAAATCATGTGATAAAACTAAAACACGCGAATAATTTGTCATACAATAAAATTAATCATGCGATTCAATAATCCAACTAAACATACCAACATGTTAAAAATATTTAACTGTGTGATAACACTAATCATGCGATTAAAACAAATTAAGTTATTCCTTTTATTTTCTCTTTTCTTTTTCGAAACTAAAGTCTACAATTTACACTTATTCACTTCGGGACTTATAATCTTAGCCTTTAATACTCAAGGGTTAGATTTATAAGCTAATCTAACTTGAGGGACTAAACTGCAAATATTCTAAGAAATTTTCAAATCCAGTGGCTACCATTTTTGGGAAAAACAGTGGATTTCGGCCCAGACTCGACCGGCAACGTTGGGTCCGAATACAATCACACCAAACGCTAAAATCAATATAGAAATATACATGGGGAGGTGAGTTCCGAACTACCTCTCATCCGGAGAAATAGGGTTCAAAGAGATTTCGGTGGCGGGTCGGAGTGGCGTGGAGCTCGGTTGTGATGATGGTGAGCACGGTAGTGGGGTGTTCTGGTGGTGGCTATGCTTGGCAAAGGTGATGTCCGGTTGTGATGGCGGGTTCGGCTGATTGGTGGTGGTGTGGACTGATGGTGATGATGATCGGCGATGATGGTAGAAACCGGCGGTGATGGTGAGATCCAGCAGGTGGTTCGGCTCCGATTCCTTCTCTATCTCTCTCTCTCCCTCTATTGCGCAGCTCCTCTCTCTCTCTCTCTCTCTCTCTCTCTCTCTCCTGCCGTGTATGTGTGTGTGTCTGCTCAAAAAGAAAAAGAAATAAGAAAGAAGAGAAAAAAGGAAGCTTACCTGGGAAGGAAGTGGGTAGGGAGTAATATAATGGGTTGGATTTTGGAGAGAGGATACTAACTCATGGGTAAAGATGAGGTGTTGAGTTGGGAGGGAATTAAGGAGTAAAATGGGGGATTTTGTTTCCTCCTCTGTCGAAAAAATAAGAAATGGGGAAAGGTTGGGTTTGGTTCGGGGTAACACATGCACACACTAGAAAAATTACTTGCCGGATACACGCGCACAGGATCGATTACGGAAAGAAAATTTGTGTGACAATATAAATAATTTTTTTGAACAAAAAATATATTTTGTTTTGATAATTATTATTATTTATAAAAAGAATTACCGGGTCATTACAATCTATCCCCCTTAAGACAATTTCGTCCTTGAAATTAAGATGTACCTTTGACTTGAAACAACTGCGGATAGTTGGCTTTCATTGTATCCTCGTGTTCCCAAATTGATTCATCTAGTCCTCGGTGTCACCATAAGACCCTGATTTGTTTGATTGTTCACCCTCGGCTAACCTTTTCTCCATGATTCTGAATTTTCACCGGCTGCTCTTTAAAACTCGTGTCCTCGTCAACGTTTGCTAGGTATTGAGAATGGGAGTGGCTGTGTGTGGGCTCCTCGACCGGTGTGTCCGCGCAAGAGTCGCCCCGAATTTTTGAGATGGATGATCCGAGAAACCGAGGGTTTTGATTGAGCGAAAAGGAGGCTTTTGGTCTAGTGAAAAATGTTGAGATTTTGGGTCTAGGGGCCATGTTATGAATGGGGGAGGTTTTGTTGAAAAGCATTCCATTCGCCTGGTTGGAACCGGTCTCTACTTAACATTTTCAAAGGGGAAAACTTTAAATATCTTTTGAAAGATTAAGCTTTTGATAAGCAAATAAGGGAAAGGGACATGAGATTTAATATATCACATTGGCATGCCTATGGTGCTTATTATACAGTTGATGAAAATGGATGATGTACAGAAATGAAGTAGCACATTATTTACGGACTGCCTTGACCACAAACAGCATTGCGCGGTGTTCCTTATTATGTTGCATGGTCTTCTTGTATACCACGCATTGTACTACCCTGCTGTTAGTCCACTGTTATTGCTCGAATGCTCACACGGTTTATTAGCTACAATGTGCGATGTTACTTAAAACATCGTGCGATGTAACGCTCCATTCTTTTCAGAACATCTTTATATTTTTAGATTGAAACTAGCCATGGACCTTGGCACCTTTCTTGTTATCTTTACTGAAAAACAATTTATAAAAACCCTTTTGCAATGCACTTGATTACCATGGATGACCGTAAAAAAATAAAACTATTTTGACACGCGAAAAACATGATTTTTGGATAAACTTCATGCTGAAATACACATGTATCAACATCTGGGCAATTTTAGCATACCCAACAGTGAGTGGATATGATCAAGACAGTCAAAACAAATAACTACCTATATTAATATACAATGCGTAGTACCGCACTAAAGTGTATGGTGTAATATTGCACCGCATGATTTAGTGGGTCCAATACAGTAGCTGGTTCTAGTTCCTAAAAATAGTTTTTAAGTCAGTACTTAACTAAAAGGGTCAAGTTTGACTAGAGAAAGTCCCCTTAGGGCCAAGGTTGAGCTTGGCATAAGGAAACTTACTTTTACCTTCGATTTTGAGCTTGAACGAGGATAAATGAGTGTAGGTGGGTTATGGATGAGTGTGGATATGGGTGGATGAGTGTGGATGGTTGAAGAGCTTGGGGTTTTAGAGTGATGGAGCTCCAAAGTTAGTAGAGCACTAAGCTTTGAAAGAAAAGGAGGGAATGTGTAACGCCCCGGATTTTGGGTACGTTAAATAATACATTTTATTGAAAAATAAACTGAGTCGGGCTTTTTATTACAACAAAGCTTAAAAGAAGTACTTTTATTACAAACGGAAGGGAACTAAGGTTCCTAACTACTGCTCCGTTTGTTCTTCCATCACAGCTAGCTCCTCGGCTCCAAAGGCCTCCAAGGTATAAAGCTCGCCCTGCTCATCTATGAGATCTAACATATTATACCCGCGTCGCCACCGATATAATATGCCAGGGTTACCAAAAAGGCAACATCGTGAGCTACAACGCTCAATAGAGTAATCCAAACCCTCTAATCCTTAACTTCTGAACGAAAGATTATAATAACAACAATTCTACTTTAGATCATGCATATAGTCCAAACAAGTATTCTAATCCACATTTCTTACTCGACTAACGTTGTGTTCATTATTTAGACTCATCGTAGACCATGTTATTATTCCACTTTCCTTTTTTTGTCAAAACTCCTTTTTAACTCACCCAACCTCGGTTCCGCGCCGGTCTCCCGAGTATCCTCACAATGGTTCCGCTGCGCCGGTTTCCATTGGCATACAATCGCATTGGCTCCGTACCGCGGATAACCAAGCCACACACCCAACCTCGGTTCCGCCGCGCCGGTCTCCCGAGTATCCTCACAATGGTTCCGCAGCGCCGGGTTTCCATTGGCATACACACACACAACTCACATAATGCCACCCCAAAACCGGTCATTATGTAGTTTCAAAATGTTTCTTCCCTCGGATAAACACATTCTCATCTTCGTTAACACACCCTAGGTGTCATGTCTTTACTTCCTTGGTTCTTGTGTCACGTTATCATGCATAGACTCCGTGGTGTAGGACTTTCCACATAACAAGCATTTATCGAAACTCAAAATGAATCAAACAAGGCTACATAACATGCTTGAATTACCAATAGCGAACATCATGCATTTCATACGTTTCCAACAAAAGATAACCTTATCTATTTTAAATATAATGATCAAAGTTACTTCCTAACGAACTTATATACAAAACTACTTTATATTTGGGATAGTAGATAAGGATAACTACCGTTCTTCTTGGCGGTGGTCGGCTACGAAGATTTGGTCGTCGGTTTTGGATTTCGGCGGCGTAACGGCATCGGTTTGCTTCGAAAGGAAAAGAGATGTACTTTCTTTTCCTAGAAACAACTTTACTAACTAATGTGGACTACTTTAAAGATCTATGGGTGGTTTTAAGAGGTGGTTTGGTGGTATTGCTCAAGAAATCAAGAAAACTCAAGAAAACTAGAACTTTGGAAGCAAGAACACTTAAAATTTCTAGAGAGAAGTTGGAGCAATGGTTGAAGGTGTGAGTTCAAAGCTTGGAGTGAGCTTCTATTTATAGGCAAACTCTCCCTCCCTCTCTCCTTTGGCCGGCCCCTCTCTCTCTCTCTAAGTCTCATTTTTCTTTCACATGTCAAGGTTGATTGAAAGGTTGGAGGCTAATTGGTAGGCTTGCATGGCTAGGTTAGTCCTTGGATTTGATCTTTGGAAGATTTTGTTGGAAGAAAAGAAGGCAATGGTACAAGATTTGGTGTTTGAATAACAATTTAAGGACAAAAGGTGATATATTTGGAAGATATTCAACCCATAAGTTGAAATGGTGAAAGAACAATAAGGTACAAGTCCCATCCTTCTTCTTCTTCCTTCCTCCTTCCCTCTCTCTCTCTCCCTCTTCCTCTTTCTCTCTCTCGGCCTCTCTCCTCTCTCTCTCTCTCACGGCCTCTCTCTCCTCTCTCTCCCTCTCTCTCTCCTGCATGGTACATATACACATATACATATATACTACAAATGTAAGAACACAAAATAAAGTAATGGGTACTTTGGTACTTTGAAATCCAAAATGACTTAAGGGTCAAGATTTTCCATTAAACTAATGCAAAAGGTACTAGTACTTAATTAATATAATAGTGTACTTTGTACTCTCGGGAACCTTAACAAAATATTAGTTTAATAGGCCTAGTACTTAGTTGGCAAGACTAATCTATTGACCAATGGATAATAAATCCCCTAACGGCTAATAACCAAGGGATAATAAGGTACGAGTACTTTAAATAATAAATTAAGTCTTTTAAAAAGACTACATGTCCTTTGTAATGAGATAAATACACATGTGTGTATATATACATGTACTTAACCAAATATAATAAAGGAAAGGCTATTGTCCAATGGGTAAAGATTACCCTAACAATCTTTGTCCAATGGACAATAGTTACTTGGGTACTTTTATAGTAAAATAATCAAAAAGTACTTTCAAAGTAATTATAAAAGTCTATTTCTTAAAAGATAATAGTACTTTGTTCAAATCTTTCAAAAATTCTTTTAATATCAAGAATTGGGTTTTTATTATCCAATGGATAATAGTTTCCCTAACTTTTATCGTCCAAAGGATAAAGAATAAAACCAAAACAATTAAAGAAAATAATTAAACAATTTCTAGTCTAGGGTTTGAAAAGGTTCAAGGTTCCTTTACTATGACTAGTCAAATCAACTTTATTGGAAGGTTTCCTAGTCACATCGGTACTTTATTGGTCAAAAGACTCTATTACCCAAGTGTCACTAACTTCCCTAATGGTTATTACCCAGTGGATAATAATTCCCCTTGCGGTTAATAACCAATGGTCAAAGAGTACAAGTACTTTTTATTTTAAAATAAGATTTTGAAAGACTACATGTACTTTTAGTCAAATATAATAAAAAGTTTATTGTCAAGTGGACAAAAATTACCCTAACCATTATGGACCAATGGGTAAAGGCAAAAGGTCCAAAAGGTTCATCTAGTAACTAGGTGAGTTGGTTGCTCGGTTCCTCCAAGTAGTCGGTTGGAATCTAACTACGTAGGGTTTATAGTCGAGAGTTTAACAAATGACCAAAATCTAACTACGACGAAAATTAACAAGAAATCATATAGCCACTCAAGAGAAAATAAGTAATTCAAATAGAATTCAAATATTTAACGAAATTTTTATTGATCAAAATTCAGGGGTGTTACAGAATGATTATAGAGAGAGAGAGAGAGAGAGAGAGAGAGAGAGAGAGAGAGAGAGAGAGAGAGAAATGCCTAGAGAATGTTAGTGATAACTTTCTCAAGACTGGGATACAAAATGGGTATAGGGGGCCAAGGCATGGAGTGTGTAGTCCATTTCTCTTAAGAGGAGGGGTGTATTTATAGGCAAGAGCCAAGGATTATCAATGCAAATGGGGGAGGTGACTTCTAGGCTGGCTAGAATTGTATTCCCTGTCAAGCCGACTTTGAGCTGTGACTCAAGTGGGCGTGGTTGATGGCTTTCTGAGCCAGTCAGAACTTTTCCTAAATGCCGTGCGGTATACCTCATGACCTCGTGCGGTATAACATTTTTCATTACATCGTGCATTGTAGAGGTGTCCCATGAGGTATTAAAAGCTCAATCCTAGGCTTTTGGGCTTTTCTTGGCTTTTGGCTTTTGCATTGTTTTTGGATTTTGCTGGGCTCTTGGGTGTTGGGAATCCATATTCAAGCTCTTGAAGGTATTGTTTCCTTTATTTCATCATTAGAGAATTTAAAGAACCTTAGAGGCCTGGATTACGGTGTCTATAGTAGTCCCTCTTTAACGAAACTCAAACACCATTGATTTGGTATGAGTGACGCTTAAAGAATAGGCATCTCAATCCATTGCTCCAAGTTCTTTAAATCAAAATGCATGAAAACTGAAATGCATGCAAACAATAATGGTGGTCGCGCTCATGGAGCTGCTTATGTACCCCATTTGTATGGATCAGACCAATGTAGTTCAATCGAGACAATGCAATGAAAACGAGTCCTAGAGGACTAAAGCAAATAGTAAACTTGAGAAGATTGAGTGCTTGTAGTGTTGTGTGTCATGAGATCCTTTAGGGAGGAGCCCCTGAAAGGCTAAACAAGACGAGTCCTCGGGGGACTTACAATTGAGATGAGTCCTTGGGGACGAAAATTCAACGAGTCCCGGAGGACGAGAATATGGCGAATCTCGGAGGACGAAAATGCAGCGAATATGACAAATCTCAAAGAATGAAAATGTGACAAGTCCCGGAGGACGAAAATGGGCCTTTTGACCAAGGCACGTCATTTTAACAAATTTTAATTCAAAAACGGCCAAAATTTCTCATTCCCGAGGACGATATGGGAATGGGTCGAATGGACCCACAGAAATAATTTAAATTCTGGGAGGCTATAATGTCGTGCGGCGTAGAGGACCGCCATGCGGGGTTTCAAGTTCCCATGCAACTCTTCGATTTTCAAGAATAGTTGATCATTTCAGGTGCGTTCATTCAATTCGGGCGTGCCTTTTGGGCAGCCGAAGCTTCTTTATAAGCATGGTGGTGCCTCATTCCATGCACCACCATCAAAGCTCTTCAAGTTCTCACATTCCTCCATCACTTTTCAAGAACAGGTTCGATGGCTGACACTAGCCTTATCGCTCTTGAGGCCAAGATGGCCTTCTTTGGGGAGGAACTAAAACGTCTCAACCACCATATCGCTACTCTCATCACGACTATCCGCACTCCCCGCCATGCCATCTCCAACCTCCAGGACCATGCCTTCGATGCCTTAGATGACGGACTTGACCTTGAGTTCGCGGAGCAGCGCGAGTCTAACGACACTGCGGAGGATAGCAAGGGTAACCCGAACAGGTCGGATGACCGTTCGGACGGCGCAAATGATGCGTCCGACGGTGCCAACTCCGGGGATAAAAGTGACTGAGGAAGGAGGATGAAGAAAAAGAAGGAAGCAGTAGGACCCCTTTTTCTTTTTGTTTGTTTGTTTTTCTTTTTCTTTTTTAAGGAATGTAATGAACTCCCGGGGTTACCCGATTTATCAATGAAAATCAAGCTTCATTCATATGTATCAGTTCTTTCTACATTGTGCTTTCTCTGTGCAATGTTTGGTCGAATGGAATGCCATGGACTCAGATATCAAATACCAATTTCAAAATCTAAACCATTGTGATCATTGTGATGCAGTGCGAGGTTACGGAACCACGCGCATTCTTACAGAATGACGCACGGCGTCCTAGGTTAAAAACAACTTTTCCAAAACCTCGAGTTATGTAATATTTAATAGACACAGGGCCTGAGGGTGAATGCTAGAATCCCAATACATCTTCGAACAAGATTTGGGTTCCAAGAATTCTGTATATCAAGTTGATATACCGTGCGCTCTTCTCAAAATGCCGTGCAGCGTTATTAGCTTCAGATCTGGTCCAAGTTTGATTCTAGACGAACAGGTTTGAGGGGATATAAAGGGGTGAGACATACACAATATGTCCCACCATTCGAATTCTCGCGGTCTTTCTCTCGGTATTCTCTCTCTCTGCTCTCGGCTTTTTCTCTCTCGATCATCTCTCTCGCACTCTCGCCTCTCTCTGCTCTCTATACTCTCTCTCTCGCTCTCTCTCTCTCTCTCACACACACACACACAATGAACATGGAGTTTAGTAAAGCACCCGATGGTGATCAATCACCATAGGTCGAGGTTACACCCCTCCTCGGCTCCCCTAGGGATTATCGCGGTGATCAAGGAGGTTTTGGAGACCCCGGGGGTCTTAGTTTTGGTAGCTATGACCAAAGGGGCCATGGCCTCGGTTGCCACGGTGGGTAACGGTGGTGGTGATAGAAGTGTGGTCGACGATGACTGGGTCACGGAGAGTTTGGGTGCAATGGCACCAAGGAGCAGGGATGAGGCCATGGGCCAATCACAGATTGCGGGTGGTTCAGAGGAGAGGGCCATGGAGGCTCACGGTGGCGGTGGTTCGGAGAGGGCAATGGAGGCTCACAATGGCGGTGGTTTGAAGAGGGCAGCAGAGGCCTCTCCCATGAGACAATCCTAGGCCGACTTGAGGAAAGACCTGATTGTTGAGGAGGAGCCGGTGGAAGAAGAGGTACCGACGGTCTTTACTGGTAGTAGTGAGGGTGTTGGGTTGTCACGGCCCATTAGCATGGGCAATTTCCTGGAGACGGTGTCTATTGCAGACTTGGCTGCATCCCTACAGGGTGTGCCAGGGTTGGTAGAGGCTATTCTTGAGCTCCGGGAGGAGGAGCTATAGGCCGAGATCGAGGTCGGAGCAGGAGGTGAATGACGGGTCTAGGAGGAGTCATGGGTGGACGAGGAGGGTGTTGTCCCCTGAAAGACCGTAGTTAATGAGGCGGCGGTGGTCCTCAAGAGCCGAAGATCTTTTGACGAGGCGACTTACGTGCCCCTTCGACACGCAGTGGTGCCTTCGCTGCTAGATGCTTATAGGCCCGAGAGGCCTATTTAAGACGAGGCTTTGGTCTTGAGAGACCCTCAGCAGCACCTGTCCAAGCAGCGAGCCGAGGTACATTTCAATACAATGTATCATACTTTTTCAATTTTCTGCTTTGAATATTATGCCCGTTTATTGAATCTCATTATTTGCTTGAAACAGGCGATAACAATCTCGTGCTACGGCGGTGGGGCCGATGTGCCGAAGTTTTGGGAGAGGCTGCCTGAGGCGGTGAGAGTGATAGTCAGGGAGGCCGGCTTTGGGGAGTTCGTAAGTATTCTGACGAGGGCGAGTAATGATCACCAGGTTGTGAGGGCTCTTGCTGAGAGGTGGTGGGACACGACGAATTCGTTCCACTTTACCTTCAGTGAGATGACGGTGACACCCCTGGACTTCTCGGCGATCACTAGTTTGAGGGTCGAAGGTGACCCTATCCCCTACGATGCTGTGATGGGGAGGGACACAGGCTTGCAGAGGCTCCTCTTGGGGCATGTGTTGAGGGCGGAGAAGGAGGATGCCTAGTACTTCTAGCTTCTGGAGTTTTAGAAGGAGCCTCCAGTGGGGAAGGTCCAGGAGGAGCAGATGGCACGGTGTTTCTTGCTGTATATGCTCGGTGCTTCCCTATTTCCTAACAAGCGCAGTCGAGTACACTTGTCTTTCTTGCTGGCACTGCGGGATGTTGGGGAGATAGCCCGCTTTGACTGGGGTGGCGCGGCTTTGGGGACATGCTACGCTTTCATGGGGTCTCTTTCCTGAGGAGCAGGGAAGAGCCTTGGCGGTTACTGTCAAGTCTGGAAGGTATAACTCAAAACTTCACTTTCCTTTACCGCTAGATAGCTTTCCATACGTGTTTGTATATCTTGTGCTAACTTTGCCATGCCTTGAATTTTGTAGCTTTGGACATATGAGGTACTGGACATGTACCCTCCCACGACTTCGTGCCCTAATGACGTGATACTTCCTCGGGCCCTGTGTTGGTCAAAGGAGTATCACAAAGTGAAGAAGGGAAAAGGCGACCTAAACGCCTATCGGCTGTGCTTGGATGAGCCGCGTCTTGACCAGGTATTCACTACTTTACTTGATTGTCCCATTCACACTTCTCATGCATTTTAATCGAATAATATCTTGATGTATGCTTTTGATTGCAGGTGTACTGGCACATCTAGGACAGTTTCGATGTCCAGTACGTAGCTTAGAGCAGGGAGGTGACAAAAGGGAGAGTGCTTTTGGAGTCCCCTTACGACTGGCAATGGTACCTGGGCGACCGGGTATTACGTCAGTCATTGAGGCTGGACACTTTCTTAGTTCCTGGACCACTCCTTTCTCTCGTGCAGAGGACGAATGAGTACACGTTGAGGGAGGTAGAGCAGTTTACGCAGCTGGACCCTCAACTAGAAGCAGCTTTTCCAGGCGGGTGCTAACTACACAGAGTACAGGTCTCAGTACCTAATGAGGAGCTTTGGGATCCGTGCTGCATGGGAGGCTGAGCAGTAGACGAGGGGTGGTAAAGGTAGAAGAGGTGGCAGAGGTGGTGGTAGTCAGAGTGGGGCTACTTTGCCTATGCCTTCTTGGACGGTGGATGTTGTCACCACTCAGGGGGTCTCTGGCTTTGTGGAGATCCCACGCCCGGTGGTGGAGCCTCTGCAGTTCACCGCTGAGGTACAACACGCTTCAACTTCTTTAGACACTTGCCCTCCTTGTTGCATGCTTTGATTGACTTTCTTATCATGCAGGTGACTCCGGAGTACGCGAGAGAAATGGCTGCAGTCATACAGGGCCAAAGCCAGCTAATATGGCTGTATGCCACGGGTCACTCTCCACCGGTGCAGACACACGGAGGGGGAGTAGAGGTAGACTATGAAATTCCTATTATTCCCTAGCCTTTACTGCTTTTACTCATGAATATGATGCAAATGTTGTGCTTTTGCAGGCCAGAGGTAGACTTCTCACGGGCAGCGACAAAAGTCTGTTCGCATGCCTGTGCAACTGGCTTCTGCTGCTAGCTATCAGGAGGAGCGTCCCCAAAAGAAACAAAGGGTCACACCTCATGTTGAGGAGGAGCCTAGCACCGATTCGGATGAGACCGAAGAGCTAGAGGATATCAACCTGGATGATACCTCTAAGAGCTCAGTTCCTAGAGCTATGCATGTTCAGGAGGTGGCTAGCTCTAAGACAGAGGAGGAGGCTTCTGAAGAAGGATGAGGAGGAGAGCAAGGATGACGAGGATTGAGCCTCCACTTTTTGCTTTTTGGCATTTTGATGGAGCCTGTGTGCTTCTTTTTAGGGCATTTGTTTGCCCTTTACGGATAGGGCTTTGATTATAGAGCCTGTGTGCCCCATTTTATGATGTACTTTGACTCATGGATGCTATTAGGCTTATGTATAAGAATTGCTTCTTTATTATTTCCGCCATTCAATTATCCTTTATTATTGTTGTATAAAGATAGCTGTATAACCAACACACATACCAAAACACATGACTGGCCATGGAACACAGAACTGAATCCGATACATATCTCAAAGTATGGAACTTATTGACGAGGGAATAGAAATCAAAGAAGCATTTGAGTTAAATACATACAAAATTGACGCTATATTTGAGAACTCACAAACAACCTTTGTTAAAGGTTTGATCACGACCGCGTATGTTAACAATGAGCTTCATGACTCGAGAGACAACCCAAAAACCTAATTCGCACTTTGAATTATGCTCGAAAGTGTGAAAAATATTGGCTTTTTAAGACAACGACTTTGAAATTTGACTAATGACTCGAATCGAAGCTTGGACTAGGTCATGTTTAACTATTATGACTTAGATGACTCAAAAGAATGGCTTGAAATGACTCCAAATGGAATTTGATATCCCAACTTAACTTAAGAATAGGATTTTATCGACTTTTTGTACCACGACCTCGAATTTTGAGAGTTGACAGAGGACAAAACATCCCTGAAGTCCCAAATACTCATTGAAATGTGTTTTGGCAGTTGATAGCAACCCAGAAGACCTTGAATTCAATTTGAACCTCTGTTGTCAAAAACTGCAGAAATGCAAACATTAAAACGCCGTGCGTTATGGAACGCCGTGCATGGTTCCATAAAATACCGTGTTATTAATATAGAGTTTTAAAACGCCGTGTGTTGTTATAGTACACTGCACAGTGTTAGTTTCCTGACAGTCTGCAGTTTGCTGCTTCCCAAGGCAGATTGCATGATGGTTGAAGTTTGACCCTTGCAATGGCATTTCCGAGCCAATGCATGTCTGCATTGTGCTTTTACACTATGACCAAGCCTTTTCTTATGCAAGACTCATGGAAAATTTGCACTTTTTGAAACCCAAGGCTCTTAGAAAGTTAAAGTTGTTCTCTCAAAGACTCTATTCTTCAAATGGCTCTTTCTCTTACAGGTTCGCTCCAGCTTTGGTTGGTCACCATGGATGGTGTCGATTGGCTTAACTTCCGAGTCCACGGCCTCTACTCCATGCGACACCTTTGCAACATCCACCTTCGCCCGGAGCTCTTGAAGGTAGCAGTGCGTTTCTGGGACCCGAAGGTTCATGTGTTTCGCTTCGGCGAGCAAGAGCTTTGCCCAACTATGGAGAAATTCTGTGCATACATTGGCGGCCTTAGCTCGAGAGAGGTGTGGGCTCCTCTACCGGTGCGCGATCAAGAGTCGCCACCCGAATTTTTGAGATGGATGATCTGAGAAACCGAGAACTCATTTGAAAAAGGTTTTTTGGTCTATAGAAAATGTTGAGACTTTGGGTTCGGGAGCCACGTTAAACTAGGGAAGGTTTTATTGAAAAACACCCCATTCACCTGGTGAGACTGGTCTCTACTAAGCATTTTCAAAAGGGGAAAAATTTTGAATATCTTTTGGGAAATCAAACTCCTTAATAAACAAGTAAAGGGGAAAGGGACATAGAAAGATATATCACATTGGCGTGCATGTGGTGCTTGTCGTACAGAAATGATGAGAGAATGATGTTGTGAAAGATGAAAGAACTAATCAACAAACTATCCGGATCACATCATTCCCCACACGGCTTACCATAATGCCGCACACGGCTTTATGATAAGCTGTGCAGTGTCTACTTCTTGCAATCAGACTATCAACATTACTCAGAATAACGCCCGGTGCACCGTATATCCTGCACGATGGTTTTAAAGACATCAAACAATATATAACTTATGATTCGTCTTTGAATAACACCATTCCTTCAAGCCATGAAAATAAAACAACCTTTTGATTCATTTGATCGTTTGGAACGATCAAGAAACCTTCATTTAGAAAGCGAGACTTGGCTTGTAGATATGGTCTCATTCTGAAATGCACCGATGACAGTATTTCAGTAATATAGATAGTCGTGACAATGAATGTCCATGATCCAGATAGTCTGGATAAATAAACGATAAGCAGTAAAACACTGTGCGCCTGAACATACTACACCATGAAATGCATCGTAATACTGCGCGGCGTGGTATGTCCAGTGCAGTGATCATTTTAGTTTCTGAAAATGATTTTTAAGTCAGTACTCAACCCAAAAGGGGTCAACCTGACTGCAGAGAAGTCCCCTCAGGACCAAGACAGGGCCTAGCCCAAGGAAACTTGCTTTTTACCTTTGATCTTGAGCTTGAACGAAGGTGGCCAGTTGTAGATGAAAGCATGTGGATGTGTGGGTATATGCGGTTTGTTGGATGTTTAGATGGTGGAGGGGGGGTCTCGAAGTTAGGAAGAGACTAAGTTCTGAAGGTGAGGAGAAAAATGGAGTGTTTTGAGAAAAGAAACGCCCGGAGAATGTTTTTAGAGCAACTTTCTCAAGGCTTAGAAATAGAGAAGGGATGTAAGGGCAAGATGAGCGAGAGAGAGAGATTAACGGCCCCTTTCAGTTGAGTGGAGGAGTGTATTTATAGGCAAAAGCCAAGGATTTCAATTCAAAATAGGGGAGGTGTCTTCTGGGCAGGCTAGAAGTGCTTTTTTCAGCTAAGCCATTTTATAGCTGTAGCTCGAGTGAAACCGAAATGCATGAAAATCAAGATGCATACAAATGGTTAGTGGTTGTCGCACTCGTGGAGCTGCCTACGTACCCCATATGTAGGGATCAGACCAACATAGTTCAATCAGGACAATGCAAGCAAAATGAGTCCCGAAGGACCAACTGTGAAAGCAAATAGTAACCTTGAGAAGATTGAGTGCTTGTAGTACCAAGTGTTGTGAAATTTTCAAAAACTAAAAGTAAGTGCAAATAGCAGCATAAGTTCGAGACGAGCCTTTGAAGGGCAAAAATTATAGACGAGTCCTCAGGGGCCAAAAATTGAGACGAGACTAGCCCGCAAAGGGCGAAAATTCGAGACGAGCCCTCGGGGGGCAAAATTTGAGGCGAGACAAGCCCGTAAAGGGCAAAAATTTGAGACTAGCCCTCAGGGGGCGAAATTTGAAGCGGTACAAGCCCTCAAAGGGCAAAAATTCAAGACGAGCCCTCAGGGGGCGAAATTTGAAACGAGACAAGCCCGCAAAGGGCAAAAATTCGAGACAAGCCCTCAGGGGGCAAAATTTGAGGTGGGACAAACCCTCAAAAGGCGAAAATTTGAGACAAGCCCTCAGAGGGCAAAATTTGAGGCGAGAAGAGCCTGTGAAAGGTGAAAATTCGAGACGAGCCCTCAGATGGCAAAATTTGAAGTGAGACAAGCCCTCGAAGGGCGAAAATTCGAGACAAGCCCTCAGGGGGCAAAATTTGAGGCAGCCGAAAATTCAAGACGAGCCCTGAGGGGGTAAAATTTGAGGCGAGACAAGCCCGCAACAGGCGAAAATTCAAGACGAGCCCTTAGGGGCCAAAATTTGAGGCAGGACGAGCCCTCGAAGGGCAAAAATTCAAGACGAGCACTTAGGGGGTGAAATTTGAGGCAGGACGAGCCCTCGAAGGGTAAAAATTCGAGACGAGCCCTCAGGGGGTGAAATTTGAGGCTAGACAAGCTCTCGAATGGCAAAAATTCGAGACGAGCCCTCAGGGGGCAAAATTTGAGGCGAGACGAGCCAGCGAAGGTCAAAAATTCGAGATGAGCCAGCGAAGGTCAAAAATTCGATACGAGCCCTCAGGGGGTAAAATTTGAAGCGAGACAAGCCCGCGAAGACCGAAAATTCAAGACGAGCCCTCAGGGGGTAAAATTTGAAGTGAGACGAGCCTACGAAAGGCAAAAATTTGAGATGAGCCCTCAGGGGGAGAAATTTGAGGCGAGATGAGCCCGCGAAGGGCGAAAATTCGAGCGGAGCCCTCATGAGACAAAATTTGAAGCAGGACGAGCCCGCGAAGGGCAAAAATTTGAGATGAGCCCTCAGGGGGAAAATTTTGAAGCAAGACGAGCCCGCGAAAGGCGAAAATTTGAGACGAGGCCTCAGGGGGAGAAATTTGGTAGGGCAAAAATTTGAGACGACCCCTCAGGGGATGAAATTTGAAGCGAGACGAGCCCGCAAAGGGTGGAAATTTGAGGTGGGACGAGCCCTTGAAGGGCGAAAATTTGAGACAAGCCCTCAGGAGGCAAAATTTGAAGCAAGATGAGCCAGGGAAGGGAAAAAATTTGAGACGAGCCCTCACGGGGCGAAATTTGAAGAGAGACGAGCCTGCGAAAGGCAAAAATTCGAGGCGAGCCCTCACGGGGCAAAATTTGAGGCGAGACGAGCTCGCAAAAGGCAAAAATTTGTAGTGAGTCCCAAAAGATAAAAATACTACAAGTCCTAGGGGACGCAAACATGGCGAAAAATACGAATACGGCGAGTTTCAAGGGACGAGATTGTCCTTTTGACCAAGACACAAGATTCTAACAGATTCTTAATATAAGACGGTCAGGATATTTCATTCCTGAGAATGATATTGGTGGCTGGATTGAACAAATCCCAAGAAAAATGAATTAATCCTATGGAGCCAAAATGTCGTGCGGCTTAGCATGACACCGCTTGGTGTTTCAACTTCCCATGCAACTCTTCGATTTCCAAGAACAGTCGGCTGGTTTAACGGTGCCCATACAAGCGTGCCCTTTCGTCGGTTGGAGCCTTTTTAAAAGCATGGTGGTGCATCATTCCATGCACCACCATCCAAATTTTCTCAAGACTCTTTAAATTTCTCCTGTTCTTCTAAAAAACAAGGTGTTCTCAAGGCTTCCAACATGGCAGACAATAGCTTGGTGGCGCGAGTGGTTTCCTTAGAGGCCGAAATGGCCTTTTATCTCGAGGAGATCAAGGAACTCAACCCATAGATTGCGAGTCTGATCTCTACCCTCCGCACTATTCGCCGCACCATCTCCAACCTTTAAGACCTTGCCTTCGACGCGCAGGATGACAAGCACGACCATGACTTTACACCGGGGCACGAGTCCAACGAGACCATGGAGGATTCCGAGGGGAATCCAAATGGTTCCGATGACCGTTCAGATGGTGCGAACGATGCTTCCGGCGAAGGGAGTGACTGAGGACGAGGATGAAGAAGAAAAAGGAAGGGCAGTAGGATTTCCTTCTTTTTTTTTTCTCTTTTTTGTTTGTTTTTGTTTTTGTGTTTTTCTTCTTTTCCTTTGAGTGTAATGAAAATTCCCAGGGTTATCCCGGGTTAATGAAATGAAAGCCCCCCTTTTCCTCCTGCTTTCATCGTTTCTTAACAAAATTAAAAACGAATCCAAACATCACGGCCTCAAACGCTACGATACTGATCTCAGAATTTGAACTGTTGAAATAGAAACAATGCTGCGCGGGACCTCCAAATGGCGCACAGCATACCAAATCCAGTTTGGTTCCTGAAAAATGTGCTATTAAATAGGCACATGGCCCAAAATTGAATTTTAGGAATTCAAACAATCTTTGAACAGGGCTCAGGACCCAAGAATTTTGCATGTCAGATTTATATGCCATGCATTGTTGGTGGAATGTCGTGTGGTGCTATGGGTTTTGAACTCGGTCCAAGTTTTGTTCTAGGCAAACCGGTTCGAGGGGGGGTATAAATGGATGAGGTGTACACAGTATGCCCCACCATTCATAATTTCGTGCCACTCTCTCTTCTCTCAACCCTCTTTGTTCTCTCTCTCTCTCTCTCTTTGTCACGACATCTCTCTTTCTCTGTCACAACATCTCTCTCTCTCTCTCTCTCTCTCTCTCTATCTCTCTCTCTCTCTCTCCCAGCTTCTTTCTCCCTTCCCCTTATAGCGACCATGGAGCGTAGTGAGGCACCCGGTGGTGATCAACCATCGAGGGTCGAGGTTACACTATCTCCAGCCCCTCCGGAGAGTGACTCGGTGATGGAAGATGCTTTGGAGACCACGAGGGTCTCGACTCCAGTACCTACGGCCAAGGGGGCTACGGCTGAGGCCACCACGGAGGGTAGCGACGGTGGTGATGATGGTGGGTTGGTTGGCGACGATCGGGTTTACGGAGGGCTCAGGTGCAATGGAGCCAAGGGTTGAGGATAAGGCCGCGGCCCGACCAGAGGTTGTAGGTGGCTCGGGGGAGAGAGCCGCGAGAGTTGATGATAGTGGTTCGAGTGGTGGTGAGGAGGAGAGGGCAGTGGAGGCCTCTCTTGTACTACAGCCTCGGTCCGACTTGGGAAAGAATCGGATTGTCGAGGAGGAGCCGGCGGAGGAGCAGGAGACACCGGTGATGTTTGTAGGTAGTGGCGAAGGTGTAGGGTCGGCACGGCCCATAGGCCTGGGGGACTTTCTAGAGATGGTGTCCCTTGTGGACTTGGTTGAGACCCTACCACTACAACACAAACAACCTTTTGAGAGGAAAATTAGTGAGGAAATTTTATTTTGTCACTAAAGAATGACAATTTGCAAGGAAAACCAAATTTTGTCATAGAATCCAGTTGACAAGGTAATAATAGGCGAGGAAAACAGTTTTTGTCGCCCAAAGATTCTTTATGGCAAGGAATTTATTTGTTTGGATGCAAATTAAGGCAAGGAAAACATTTCGTCACTAATTTTTTCCCAATTTTTTGGCGCCACTCGGGGGAAAAAACTAATGGGTTGGTGGGACTCCAAATTTCCGTACACGGAAAAAAATTATCCCTAAAATTAAATGACGTCATTTGAGAGGGTTAAGTTCAAGAATTGGAAAAGTCCAGCCAAACAATTTCTCTTCCCCTTTTCGCACATCTCTGTCCCTCTTTCTCTGAAGTTGACGATGATTCTGAAGTCGACAATCTGAGCTCCATGATTCGGATGATCTAAAAAATACAGTTATAATCCATTCCCTCTCTTACCCTATGCCAAGGTAGGTTTTTTCTTATTGTAGAAATTGTTTTGTTGGACGATGATTCCGAAGTCGACGATATGGGTAGTGGGTTTTATTCTTTTTTAAAAATTGGTCTTCATTGTTCTCCCTCTCTTATCCTATGCCAAGGTGGATTTTTTCTTTTGTAGAAATCGTTTTGTTGGACGATGATTCCGAAATCGACGATATGGGTTGTGGGTTTTTTTCTTTCTTAAAGATTGGTCTTCGTTGTTCACGATAGAGCTGGCACTAGCTACAAAGAAAAAGTTTTGGCTGGTTTGGGTACTGAAGAAACAATATTTTTAGTTTAAAACCTAAATCCCCCAAAAAAAGGGGGCCGACAGCTCTTCGTTATTGTTCTCGAGGGAGTTGGATCTAGCTGCAACGAAGAAGTTTAGGCCGATTTGGGTAGTGAAGAAACGATTTTTTTTAGTTTAAAACCTAAATCCCAAAAAAAATGGGACCAATCGCTTTGCTTTGAACTCAACCACTGGGGGTCAGAACACACTGTCACGGAAATATAAAATCGAACACTTCTAGGAATGAGTATTTTATTAGATATGTTTGTGCTGTTGTTTTGTTTGTGTCATTCTCACAACTCTGCGGCTAAGGAATCTTCAAAGGAGGGACCACTAGAGTATGAACAAGTACCAGTAGTAATATTATGTTAGAAAATCGGCCCTCGTTGTCCACCATAAGTTATAATATATTACATGTTTAGTTTATTGCCTTTCAACTTTTCACTCCTGTTTCGTATTCTTTTCATCTTTAGCCAAAGAAAAAAAGAAGAGGGGTGATTTGGTTATGACTTTTGGACTCACCAATGCCCCTGCCACGTTCTACACCCTCCTTGGCCATTTTGGCTGTCACTTGAATTGGAACCTTTGTATGCGTTGGTAGGCTTTCGATCTGTAACCAAAAAGTGACCTCTTTATATTTGTCTAAGAAAAGCTAACCAAGGGAATACAACTCCCACTCTTTGTCACCCTCCTCCTTTTCATAGTTATTAACTATAAGTTAGATATGCGTGTTTTGTAAATGAAAATATAGATAATATAAAAAGAAAGGGGCATAAAAAGAGAAGAGTTAAGAAAAAAACTATGCAAACCTGACAAGTAATGCTTCTTAAAAAATATTTGCAACTCAATGTGTCTTTTATCGGAGAAGTAGAGGACTAAAGGCTAAAAGTTCGGCATAAAGGTTTACTCTCGAATATTTTATATGCTTCAGGGTAGGCTTTACTTTCTTGGATGGCAAATCTTGGACTTCAAATACTTATCCTTCAGTGTGTTTTAACCAGGTTTGTAATATTTTCTGTGTTATGGACGTTGTCTTGCATTAGTTTTTAACTTCAGTTCTTCTTGTTTTGTCGCATTCATAGGAATTTCTTCTCTAATTGCTAAGATGCCTAATCTTCTCTTTCACTAATTTGTGGTCTTTAGCTTAGGAGAGCCCTCCTTATGGATGGTATAACTTGACAACTGAGGAGATGATTTTTCTTGTACATATGGGTAGCATGGTGCTTTAAAATGATTTGGAAATTCACCAATAAAAAACATCATGATTCTGCCTATTACTTCGAAGGACCTCTATTTAGAAAAAGGATTTAGGGAGACGTGCATACACACATCCATGTATTTTTTATATTTATTTAAGGATAGGTACATGTACATATAAAAATAGTAGGTTTCAAAGGTTAGAAAGTACGAATTTCTGCACATTGGGACTAATATTTGGTTTTTGGGTAGTTTTAAAATATGCTTGTGAAGGTTATAGGTGTGTAGGGTAGGATGGCAAGGGTAGGGGAGGTAGGACAAGGTTAAGAAGTAATGGCAGCTTATTGAGGTCAATTTACATTTAGTTAAAAACCAGATGGTTGTAAAATAGCTAGTTTTGAAAAGCCAGGGTGTGAAGGCTCACGGGCTTATCCAGATGGTGGTAAAATGGTGTTTGACCTAATGCTTATGATGTTTGTATTGGTTGTAAAGGGCTGGATGTCGTCAACTAATTCACTGAGTGTGTGTGCGAATAGTCGACATCACTACTTTGAACTAGGTTTTCCTGGATATCATGCAACAAGATGCCCTCGATAGACAATGGTGACAACAAATTCATGTAGCTGACCCCAATTGATTGGGACTCAAGGCTTGGCTTGGTTTGGTTTGCTTTGGCTTGGCTTGGTTATGGAGGTCACTTCTTGTTTCCAAACTTCTACTGTCATGACTTTTGCCGTTTCCATCTTTTCCTTTCTTATCTGGGTGTCTCGATATCTATATGTACATTGTGATTTGAGTTGTAAGTTGTGTGGGCCTTCTTCCTAAGGAGGTTGGTCTATCAACTAAAAGAGCTGGATACAAATGAACACATTCTTGCGAACTACTAGGATGGAGTGATCATTAAGTCAAATGTGACAAACCATAGATGCAGATGGTCAACAGTTGGGGTAATGTTCAGTGGTAGAAAAATAATTATTGTGGTGTGATGTCCTAATTAGATGAGACATATTTGAGGTTTACTAGCATATATTACATGAATATATGCTCAGCGGTAGTGTAACAGAGTACATGATGATAATTTGGATATAGTATAGTGGTTGTTTTTTGAGTTGCCAAAATTGACTTGAACACATTTCATATGATCTGGAACTATGATATGATCTTTCTAGTTTGAAATTTTTTTTCACTTCTCAATGTTCCCTTATGCTCTTTTCTTTAGACTTCAAGATTTTGTTATTTTCTAAAAGCAGACTTCCCCCCTTGTCTAGTATAGTTGTTTTTAACATATTGAAGACTTAAAGCTGGTCGTGACAGCCTTTGTGTTTATTCTTAGTTCTGAATCCCCATGCTTCATAGATGTATGTTCATTTTCGCACCAATGGTTGTGAAATTAGCAAACAAACGCATTGGATATCCCTTCATTTGGATAATAACATCTTCGAGAATGAATGATCTCAGAAACTTTGTCCATATGCTGAGGAAAGCTACGGGTAGGATTTCGTACAAGTGGTTTTGTATGATTCACTCACCGAGTTTCTAGCAGTTTGGACCACGGACAATTCACTCTACCATAGCAATCGGATTGGTTAGAATGTAAAGACAAGATCAGATGATGTTCTGTAGGGTTTGACTAAGTTCTTTATGTTATTTACTTCAACATTTGCATTGCTGAAGTGATCTGAGTGGGATTTTTGTATATTACCCGTATGTAGATGCTAATGTGGTTGTGGCTTCCCATGTAATAATTTGGATTATAGAGGTTTTTCCCTTTTGTTTTCTTGTCTTTCTTCATTATAATTTCTGCAACTTTGCCCTTTAAAAAATATGATCTGGTTGCTCTACGGAGAGGGCTTTCTTTTTCCTTGATAGCTTATGGTAGATGTCAGGCCTTGAATCATAGTTCCTAGATGAGGAAGTAGAAGCCAGAATCTTCAGGTGGATGAGGAAAAACAATGCAAAGCTGGGAAAGGATCAAGAATCACATGAGAAACTAAATACCAACGCTGATAGGCGACAAGTGATTTCTTCGTAATGGAATGAAACATGGAAATAAAATCCAAGATGCATGTTGGACGATAGTAGAAACTAGAGAACTGATAAAGTCCTTGTGGTCGCTAAGTACATAATAAATGTCATGGGGTGACACTCTCAACTAGTGTGCCACAGAGCTTAGAGTTGGGATAAGGTACGGTGGATTTCCTCTTACATATTTTTGAAGTTCCTGGGCAATTTTTTTGGAGAGAATCCATTTTCGGTCGCTTAAGCCTATGTCAGAATTTAAGTTTTCAATATTACTACTATTGCGTTCCATTTAAGGTTAATGGGGGTTTATGATTTTTCAGAAGGTATCTCTAATTCTTAGGCTGGAAACACAAATCTTTAATCGCATTTTAGGTTAGAAATGTTGAAGGTCTCCTTTTTTATTTTTCTTAGCGGACTTCTTTTTATTTTTCTAACCCAGCCATCTGCTTACACTAATGCATTTCGAAGTGCTTCAGTGTTGTGCCGGCAAGGTTTCTTTTTGTAGGATCTTCAGGCGGTGCATCTGTCTTGTGTTGGAGGAGTATTTGTAAGACACCCTGAATTGGTTTTTCTCTTTTTGCTCTAGCGAAGCCTCTTTTTCTTTTTCATGTTTTCGGGCAGCCGCATGTTTGGTTTTCTGATGTATGTATGTGATTAAGATTTTCATTGTGCTTGTGTAATGATGATACAAGGCTAAAAAGTTCATGCCATATTTGCTTCAAAATCAATTTTCTACGGCTCCTAAAAAAAATATTTGCAACCAAATGTTTTTTTTTCTTTTTTGTGTGTTTCAAGCAGACATGTTCACCTCATTTGTATTTTTACAGAGATTACGACACATTAGCAAGCAACATCGTCAACTTCAGTGCATTCGCCCTTGAATACAAAGTTTGATACTTCGAGTGAGCTCTCTCTCCCTCTATCTCCCCATTTCATGTTGTAAGCTATACAAAAATTATTGTGATTTGCACTTGCCGGTGGTTAATCATTGTTGATAATTGATTGTGCAAGCTATATGAAAAATTAATGTTGTCATAAGTCTTGCTATCTGCCTTGCTAGTTCATATTATTGATGAAAGTTGTATTTCTTGTTTTGTTCTTTCTTGCAAGGTGTAGGGGGATGAAAACAATTGATGCTTCGGATCACCTTGGATTGCAACGGCTTATTCGTGCCTTTTCACCGGAACCCTAATTCGTCATCGGAACCCTAATCTGCAAAATAGACAGGGGGTGAGTGCACCTTTGCCTCTCGTGGCAAAGGCCCTCAGATGCCAAAGTTAGTATCACGTACTAGCAGTCAAACCCTAATTATCAGTAGGAAAGCAATAAGAATGCAGTGTATTGCGTACCTTTTTCCTCTAGGTTTCCTTCATATTTATAGATTTGTGTATGCTTGCTGGTCAAGCATCCCTGTTGCCCTAGGATTTCTAACCTTTATAGGAAACCCAGGATATCAAGGATTCTCGTTTCCCTTATCAGTTTACTAGAAAAGAGTCCTTTTAGGATTCTTTTCCATTACTGATCGAACATCCCATTCTCATTGGATATCTTTCCTAGATCCTATATTCTCGGGATCTTATTCCCTCACGGGACATGACTATTCTAGAATCTTCTAGAGTATTCCCTCTGCTCCTACTCTTGATTGGAGCTCTTCCTTGTTCGGCCATCTTACTGTCAAACAGACAGCTTGGACCAATCACTTCACATGTAACTGGTTCTTCATCAATTATTTGGACTAACGACCTCACATGCCTTTTGTCTTTATTAGCCGATCAGACTGTATAGATCAATGACTTCTCATATCATTTGGTCCATATCGCCGTTCACCATACTGCTCGGCGATAAGTCATTTTATACTTACCACATGCTTCCCAAATGTCACGTGTTCAGCAACTCAAAGTATCTGTTTGGCAATACCTCCCTACAATTGCTCCCCAGCTTCATTTATTTTCCACTATTCGGGGGCAATATGTGAAGCTTAGAAACAAAAAATTATTTAAACCAGAGTCTTTTGATCCCGTGCAGTCATAATTTTATATTTCATTGATGCCTTTTGGCGCTTCTATCATTATACCATTTCGGGGTAATGACTCCACGTGGCACGTCTCGTATGCCTATCATTAATTTCGAACTGATGTTCTATGAAACGGCGTCAGAACGATTTTTGCTTTCCGTTACTTTAACCCGTAACGGCGTAAGAGGAGACGTTTCGTCTCCGTTTCTTGCCCTTAAACCCCTGAAAGGGCTTCTTTTGGGTTTTCACCCAAAAAAAACTCGAACCTTCAGTCTTTCTCTCTCTAAGCTTTCCGCCATAACCACTGCCTCGAAGCTTTCGGTTGCACTTCCTACTATTGCCGCTGTAAAACATCGTAAGATTCCTATTCCTTTCTTGTATCTCATACTAGGATTTCTCTGCTTTGATTCATCCATTCCCTAGGGCTCCAATCGTACCCTTTTTCTAGATTTTTCTTTTAAAATCGGATATATCCATGGCAGAAGATGGTGAGAATCCCTTGAGACCCAGCAAGTTTAGGAGATTATGTGAAACCCCTACTGCCATGGCGGCATTTAGGACGGAATATAATATTCCAGACAACGTTGGTCTTGAATTCGCCCCCCTGGGTGTAGATAGAGACGGAGGTTCATGGGATAGAATGTGTATCCCCATAGTGGCCATTGTTGAGGGAGGAGTTCGATTCCCCCTTCACCCATTACTCCGTCAAATCCTGAACTGGTATCGACTCACACCAATGCAGGTTTCGACCAATTTCTTTAGGTTAGTGATGGGAGTAGTGGCCTTAAATAGAATCTTGGGGACCCAACTGGGGATTTGGGACATCCAGTGGTGGTATAGCATCGTGCTAAACCCCGATTACAACACATATTATTTCAAGGTTAGGAAAGCAGACAAGCGTTTCGTGCTCAACTTGCCAGACTCTACTCGTGACCATGAGACTAATTTTCTCTACGTAACGGGAGTGTTCGAGCCAATAGGGGAGGACGGCCAAGTATTGGGTTTGCATTGCCCCCACATATGGGGCTATCCACGTATGCTCTTGCTTTTGACTCTGAAATTCTTTATTTTACTGCCTTCTCGTAGCTGTTCTAAGTGTCTAATTATAACTTTGAATTTTGATCTTGCAGCTGAAAATGCTAACAGACGTCCTAGACGTGAGCCGAGCTATGTCCGAACAGGGGACATCAACAGGATCCTAAAATACACAGGAGAACCTAGTACCCGAACAGCAGGTCGGGGTCGTAACACCGAAGTGCTGCTGGGATACGATCCTTCATATAGAGGGTTTATCGACAGAAGGCTTGCTCACCCTAGCACCAGCACTGCTTCTACCTCCACTGCTCCCCAACCACGCAATTCAAGGTTGCAAGCTGGTGTTACTCTTGCCGGACAGTTAGGCAAAGTTGCTATTCCTGAAGGCGTACCTTAAACACGTGTGGTACTCAGAAGATCTGAACGCAGGCAAGTCGTTTCCAAACAACAACCCGTTCCTCTCTGCATTACCAATCAGTCGTCCTCCTCCGGCTACTCACAATCTCCCCTAACACCAGGTACGATGACTCGTCAACCAGTAGATCTTAGCACTCTTCTCACTGTCCCCACACGGGGACGTGGTGGTGCCAGTAGGGTGGCTTCAACTGGCGCCCCCCCCCCCCCCCCCCCGATCACGTCGCAATAGGGGGGGATCTGCAAGATCATCATCTTCTCCTTGGGAACAAGATAGTTCCCTTGAGGCTATTAACGCTCATCGGGACAAACGGCCTAGGTCTGAGGACCCAACTGGCACTGCTTCTCAAGCAGAAACTGAAACTCATCCCCCTACTTCTCCAACTACGCAAATGCTTCCCCAAACTTGGACTCCTCCATTTATTAGGGGAGACCGTCCTATTCACGTTGGAGACAGTGCCAGTTCATCAGAAACAGCACTTGCCCTGGCTCAAGGGTTGCTGCTCCCTGTTGATTTGCAGAAGGAGTCCTTGTCTCCCCCTGATCGGCTTGTGTCCACTGGTCTCGTCAGTGGAATCAAGGTAACAAAAACTTCTTCTTTGGTTTTGAAGCCCCCTCTTTGTTGTAATAGTTAACAAAAATTTTAACTTACACTTGGTATTTCTGCAGTTCATCCAAAAAATGGTCGTATTGGGCCAGAAATTCCAAGAAGCTGAGGCTGAAAGAATTAGGCTTTTAAATGACAATACGAGGCTGCTCCGAACAGTCTCGAGATTAGAGAGGGAGAGAGATAAGGCCAAAACAGATCTCACTGAAGCCAAAAGTAAGCTTGAGACTACTGAAGACAGTCTTCACCAAGCTATAGCTGAGATTGATAGCACAAAGAAGGCTGCATATGAAGATGGCTATCAAAAGGGCTTTGATGCCACGATGGCCAGCTATGTAGAGCAGATGCCAGCCATACAAGACCAGATTTGGGCATCTTGCTGGGAGGCTTGTCTGACAAAGGTGGGGGTCGCCGAGGATTCCCCCCTCTGGGTGGAGAATGATCTTCCAAGCCGCCAAGCAGCAGCCTCCCTGAAGCATGATGGTTCTCCAACTGATAATGTCGATCAGCAGATCGATGATTTTGCAGATGTTGATGAAGAAATACAAGTGGAGTCGCAAGATGTTGTCGAGCATTTATCTGTTCGGGAAGTGACTGTTGAGACTTTTGTTCTAGAGGAGATTTGTAACGCCCAGAATTTTGGGTACGTTAAAAGGACATGTTCATTGAAAACCTCAAAATAGAGTCTGGCTCTTATTACAACAAACTCTCAACAGGAGTTCAATATTTACACAAATGAAGGGGGTTCTAGGGTTCCTAACTACAGCTCCTCTTGCTCCTCCATCCTAGCCAGCTCTTCAGCTCCAAGGCTTCCACGGTGAACTGTTCATCTTGAATAACTACAAGGTCTGACACATTATACCGGTGTCACCACCAATATAATATGTCAGGGTTACCAAAAGGCAACACCGTGAGCTACAACGCTCAATAGGGAAATCCTTACCCACCAACCTTAACTTACAAACAAGGCTATAATAAAACATCAATTTCCACATGATACGTATATACACAGTTAATAATGACACATCCACATTCATTAATCAACTATCGATGGTGTCCAAGGTTCTCTTTGTTTCTCCTACGAGACTCATCGTAGACCGTGTCAACATTTTTTATTTACAAATCAACCTTTGTAAATCATTTGTATTCAAAATCATTTGCATTGGCTCCGTACCGCGGATAACCAAGCTACACACACAATCTTTTAATATCATTTGCATTGGCTCCGTACCGCGGATAACCAAGCTACACACCCAACCTCGGTTTCACCGTTCCGGTCTCTCGAGTATCCTCACAATGGTTCCGCCGTCCCGGGCTCCCATTGGCACACATTGCATTGGCTCCGAAACGCGGATAACCAAGCACACACTCAACCTCGGTTCCGCCGTTCCGGTCTCCCGAGTATCCTCACAATGGTTCCGCCGTCCCGGGCTCCCATTGGCACACATTGCATTAGCTCCGAAACGCGGATAACCAAGCACACACCCAACCTCGGTTCCACCGTTCCGGTCTCCCGAGTATCCTCACAATGGTTCCGCTGTCCCGGGCTCCCATTGGCACACACACAAAACACACACCACACAATGGGCAAGTCCGGCCACATTGCGGTTTTCCAAATCATTTCACCCTTTTTAAAACACGCACACACAACTCACATAATGCCACCCAAAACCGGTCATTATGTAGTTTCAAAAATATTTTCTTCCTCGAAAACATTTCCTTTCATTAACCACACCCTAGGTGTCATGTTTCTATTTCCTCGATTCTCGTGTCACGTTACATGCAAAGACTCCGTGGTAGGCATGAAACACACTAACAAGATCATCCAATTCTATACTACTTATCATGCTAAATCATCACTTATAGCATAACACCACATGTACGGACGCCTTTGGAGTGTATCACTTATGCTTTATTCAAAGCACAACGCCACATGTACGGACGTCTTTAGAGTGAAATCACTTATGCTTTATCACACCACAAGTAATACAAGCAATGCATACTCAAAATCATCTTTAAAGATTAAAATACAAATACTTAAATTCACGTGGCAATTAACCTACTTATTCATTGAGTAAGTAAGTACATAGGAAGTAAGTATGGTTTTCCATACGTTATACTTGGGGTGGAAGATAAGAGAATCCTACATATACATAGAGATAGGGGACAGGGAATCCTACCGTTCTTTCTTAGCAATTCAAAATAACAACGTTGTACTTAAGTAAGTAAGTAAATACGAAGTAAGTAAGGTTTTCCTTACGTTATACTTGGGGTGGAAGATAAGAGAATCCTACCTTACTTCTTGGCGGTAGTCGGCTACGGAAAGTTAGTCGGCGGTCGGACGGAGTAACTTCCTACAGAATGCTCCCGGTAGCTTCGAAAGAGAAAGGTTTCTCTCGAAACTTCTACTTGACTAATACTACTACTACTTTATGGATCGAAGGGTGGTCGAGTGGCGGTCTAGTGGCGGCTTAGGTTGAGTTTCTTGAAGAACTCAAGAACAACTCAAGAACATGAAGAACAAAAGAAAGAACAAAGAAAGAACACAATATTTCTAGAGAGAGAAGTTGCTAGGTGAAGGTGTGAGTTGAATGAGAAGTATGGGGTCCTATTTATAGGAAAATTTCTTGGGCTCTCCCTCCCTCTCATGGCCGGCCCTCTCTCTCTCCAAATCCTCCATGGATTTGTTCCATTAAGTCATCAAATCAACCTTTCAACCAAGTCATAGCCCTTTAGGCCAAATCTTAGGTGTAAGGCTATGAAACCAACTAAGATCTTAGGCTTTCTAGGTAATTATAACCTAGGTTTAGCTTGTAGCCAAGGTCTAAGGCTAATAAAGGCTAGGATTGTGTCATAAAGGTCCATCATAGGTTGTCATTAGGCTTAAAAAGACTTAGGCCTAATAAGGTAGCTTGCAAGGCTAGGTTTAGTCCTTGGATTGGACTATGGGAGATTTGTTGGAAGGAAAGGAGACAAGGGTACAAGATTTAGTCTTGAACAAATCCTAGAAGTACAATGGAGGAGTTAAGTTTGGTTAGGGAAAAGATTCTCCCATGGACTTGAAAGATGAAAAAAGATCAAGGTGAGTACAAACCAATCTTCCTCTCTCTTTCCTCCTCCTCCTCCTCCTCCTCTCTCTCTCTCTCTCTCTCTCTCTCTTTCTCTCTCGGGTCTCTCTCTCTCTCGGCATTCTCTCTCTCTCTCTCTCTCTCTCTCTCTCTCAAGTACACACACACACACACACACACACACATATATATATATATATAAGCAAGGAAGAATAAATAAAAGTACCAAGTACAAGATTTACAAAATCAAATACCCAATAAAGAAATACAATTAGGCACATGCCCCTTTTAAATAAATAAACTAGTGTACTCTAGGAAGATCAACTCCCCAATAAATTAATCCAATTGGGTACAAAACCCCAATACAAAATAATATTAAGGGTACTTTTAAGAATCTTAGGCCTTAAGGGCTACTAAGGCTAATAAGTACTTACCAAATAAAATATGGGTACTTCATCACATGGGGTTTAAGAAAAAGACTAGATTAATAAGCCCATGTACTTGGTTGAAAGACCAAACTATTACCCAATGGATAATAAATACCCTAACTTTTATTATCCAATGGACAATAATAACTAGGAAACTTTTATATTAAAATAATCAAGGAGTACTTTAAAGCATGTGACAAAAGCCCTATATTAAATATAGGTGTAGTACCAAGTACCCCAATTAAAAAGGTTATGATTCTCCCCATTAAAATAATAATAAAGTACAAGTCAAATCAACTTTATTTGGAAGGTTCCCTAGTCACATCGGTACTTTATTTGATTAAAAGAGTTAATACCCAAGGGTTACTAACTTCCCTAATGGTTATTACCCAATGGGTAATAATTCTCCTTGCCTTTAATAACCAATGGACAAAAGGAGTACAAGTACCTTTTATTAAAATAATATTTTAAAAAGACTACATGTACTTTTATAATAAAAAGTTTATTATCCAATGGACAAAAATTACCCTTGTGGTTATTAACCAATGGATAAAGGAGGGGTGGAAGAATCCCTAATAAACAAGATTAAAAGTACTAGCACATGTGTTTATAAACCCATTAAAATATTATATCCTTGTACTTACCAAAATATAATAAAGGAAAGACTATTGTCTAATGGGTAAAAATTACCCTAACCATTATGGACCAATGGATAAAAGCAAAGGTTCAAAAGTTTCAAAAGGTCCAAAAGGTTCATCTAGTAACTGGGTGAGTTGGTTGCTCGGTTCCTCCAACTAGTCGGTGGGAAACTAACCAAATTGGTCACGTAGGATTTCTAGTCGAGACCAAAATCTAACTTCAACGAAAATAAACAAGAAGTCATATAGTCCCTCAAGAGAAAATAAGTAATTTAAATAAAATTTAAATATTTAATAAAATTTTTACTGACCAAAATTCAGGGGCGTTACAAGATTGCAGCTGCTGCTGGCGGCTCGATTGGAATTGATGTTCAACCAGAAGTTTAGAACCTAGATTGAAAGGTAGGCAAGTATTTATATGTTTTGTTTTTACTGACTCAAACACAATGTGGCTGGTCCTGCGTGACCATAGTATTTCAACCCTGCGTGGTACCAGTACTTTCTCTTAGTATGGTAATACTTTGGATAATACAGGTTTTTGGCCCTTCGTGGCACAACTATGTGATCTGTTCGGCTCTCCTCGTTTGTGCATCTGTTCGGATGCAAACTAGTTTAATCTTAAGTATTTCGTACTTTGATCCTATTTGTTTGCTTTCAATACGTAGCAAATCATGTGAATCATCTTTGCTTGTACTCTTTCAAGTACTTAGAAACGAATGCTCTACAGTACTTAAAAAACAGGCATTCAAGTGTTTTCATACTTGTATTTGCTAAGTTTCACGTACTCTAAATGGACTTGTGCAATCTTGAAATACTCGCATTTGTACTTTCTACAAGTGTTTAAGCATGCTACGTACTTGAATACCTCTAAGTTTCTCGTACTTGAATGCTTCTAAGTTTCTCATACTTTGAATGCTTCTAAGTTTCTCGTACTTGAAATGAATTGCAAACCATACAAGTATTTCATACTTGTACTCGCTAAGTTTCACGTACTTAAAAACATTCTAAGTTTCTCGTACTAAAAATAACAGACTATTTTATAAACAATCATACAAGTGTTTTCATACTTAAAAAAGACGTACAAGTGTATTCATACTTGTTTTAACTTTTAAGTATCACGTACTTAAAAAAGATGTACAACTGTATTCATACTTATTTTAACTTTTAAGTATCACATACTTAAAAAAGACGTACAAGTGTATTCATACGTGTTTAGTTTCACGTACTTACGTGTATAAGTGCCCGTTCCCTGCTCCCCAATACGAATAAAGGAAACCAAGCCCGTAGTTCGTATTTTAAATACCAAGAACACAATATTATACTGCAAAAAGTGTTTTTATTCATAATTTGTAAAACTCAAGAGGGCGTTACTCGTACCCCTTGCAACTAAAAATAATAAATTTAGAACAAGGGAATTATACTCGTAATTCCCACACAATCACGTAGTGCAAATCAAAAACAGAACTCAATGCTTCTAAACAAAGAATTTTTGTAGATTATGGACATTCCAAGGCTTCGGAATTGGATTACCATCCAGATCTGCCAATCGATAGGCCCCTATGCCTACAATCTCGGTCACTCGATACGGGACTTCCCAATTGGCCCCCAGCTTGCCTTCGTTGGCCACCTTGGTGTTATCGAGCACTTTCCGAAGTACGAGGTCCTCGACACCAAACTCTCGAGGGTGAACATGTTTGTTATAGCTTTTCATAAGTTGTTCCTGGTAAGAAGCTAGATGCACCAAGGCCCTTTCCCTTCGTTCTTCGGCGAGATCAAGCTCAATCTCGAGGGCTCTGTCATTGCCTCAACTTTCAACCAAAACGGTCCTGTTGGTCGGCAAACCTACTTCCAGAGGTATGACAGCCTCTGTGCCATATGCTAATGAATAGAGGGTCTCTCCTGTAGACCTCCTAGGCGTTGTTCGGTGAGCCCACAAAACCAACAGTAACTCGTCAGGCCACTTCCCTTTTACTTTGTCCAGCCTTTTCTTGATTTCATCAAGGATAGTTTTATTAGACGCCTCAGCCTGCCCATTACTCTGAAGGTAGGCTGGGGTGGAATAATAATTTCGTATTCCATACTGGACACAAAAAGCCTTGAATTTCTTCTGAAATTGGGATCCATTGTCTGTGATCAATGAGTAAGGGACCCCAAAGAGAGTGATGATGCTCTTCCATACAAACCTTTCTATCATAGGTTCAGTGATTTTGGCCAGTGGTTCTGCCTCAATCCACTTAGTAAAATAGTCTGTTGCAACTAGGAGAAATTTTTGATTCCCAGTTGCCTTGTGTAATGGACCCATGATGTCCATTCCCCATTGAGCAAACGGCCAGGGACTCGTCAAGGGCACCAGATGCTCGGCAGGTGTTCGTATCATTGGTGAGAATTTTTGACATTTCTCACAAATCTTCACATACACCTTTGCGTCTTCCTGCATGTGTGGCCACCAATAGCCTTGGGTAATTGCTCGGTGGGCAATGGATCTGCCCTTAGCATGGCTCCCACATGTTCTCTCGTGGATTTCATGAAGAAACTTCTATACCATCTCAGGATGTACGCATAACAAGTATGGGCCTGTAAAGGATTTCCTGTATAACTTACCCTCTGGGGATAGCCAAAACCTAGCAGATTTGATCCTTATCTTGTGAGCCTCCTTTTTGTCAGAAGGGAATATCTCATCTCGTAAGAACTCCATGATTGGGTCCATCCAACTTGGTCCTTGGTTCACGTCCAAGACCAAGTCTACACTCCTCCCAATGCTCGGCTCATTCAGATATTCTACTGCCACCTTCCTTTTGAACTCAATGGGTCCAGTTGCAGCCAACCAAGCTATTGAATCTGCATGGGCATTATGTCCAGAACTTATCTGTTCAATATATACCCTTTCGAAGGTATCAAGCAAGTCCTTGGCTGCCTGTACGTAGGCCACCATCTTTTCATTTCGAGTTTCATATTCGCCGGACAGCTGATTGACCACAAGCTGTGAATCACAATACACCCTAACCCATTCTGCTTTTAGGGTCTTTGCACTCCTTAATCCAGCTAAGAGTGCCTCATACCCAGCCACATTATTCGAAGCACTAAAGCCGAGTCGAACAGATAGTTCTATCAGTACTCCTTGAGGAGGAAAAATGACAACCCCAATTCCAGAACCAGTATTACATGCCGATCCATCGACGAATAGCTTCCATTCCATAGGATCATGTTCGGCTGAGGGTTGATTCTTCATGGGTGATGTCTCTATTGCCTGCTCCTTTCTCGTAGGAGGCAGGGGAGCCACCGTAGGAGAAAACTCCGCCACAAAATCAGCCAGCACTTGGCCTTTGATTGCCGTGCGTGGCTGATAATCAATATCGTACTGGCTTAATTCAACGGACCATGTCGAGATCCTTCTAGAGAAGTCTGCCTTTCGTAGCAGTGATTTTAATGGAAACTCAGTATAAATCACAACCTTGTGGCTTTGGAAGTAGTGTGGCAGTTTCCTTGTGGCTGTCTTAAGTGCCAGGACAAGTTTTTCTAAGGGCAGATATCTTGTCTCTGCATCCAGCAATGTCTTGCTAACATAATAAATAGGGATTTGTTCGATTCCCAAATCCCTCAACAGGACTACACTTACTGCATGCTCGGAAATAGCTAAGTACAAAATTAAAGACTCACCTGGCTGTGGAGTTGACAAAAGTGGGGGTTCGGCCAGATACTTCTTCAGGTCCTGAAAGGCCTGCTCACACTCTGCTCCCCATTCAAATCCCTCCCTCTTTTTCAGCAATTGAAAAAAGGGTCTGCACTTGTCACTTGACCTATTGATGAATCTATTACGTGCTGCAGCCATGCCAGTCAACCTTTGGACTTCCTTAGTAGTTTTGGGACTCTGAAGTCTTTGTAGGGTAGCAATTTGATCTGGGTTAGCCTCTATCCCTCTCATTGTCACCAAATGGCCCAGGAACTTTCCTGAACCAACTCCAAACGCACATTTCGAGGCATTGAGTTTCAGTTTATACTCCCTCAGAATTTCAAAAACTTCTTTTAAATCAGCTATATGTCCCTGCTTATCTTGGCTTTTTACCACCATATCATCTATGTAAACTTCCATAGTCTTTCCAAGCAGCTTCTTGAACATGATGGTTGCAAGTCTTTGGTATGTTGCCCCAGCATTCTTTAGCCCAAACGGCATAACACTATAGTAGTACAACCCTCGTGGTGTGATAAAGGAAGTCTTCTCTTGATCAGGTCCAAACATAGCAATTTGATGATATCCTCGATACGCATCGAAAAAACTCATTCGCTTGTAACCAGCGGTTGCATCAACCAACTGGTCAATTCTTGGAAGAGGAAAACTATCTTTTGGACACGCTTTGTTTAGGTCTGTGAAGTCTACACAAATACGCCACTTCCCGTTCTTTTTCTTCACCACAACGGTGTTGGATAACCATTCCGGGTAGTAGACTTCACGTACTGCTTTAGCTTCCAGTAAACGATCGACCTCCTCAATTACTGCATCCACATGCTGCACGGCTGCCCTCCATTTTTTCTGAATGATCGGCTTATGTTGAGGATCAACGTTTAAATGGTGACAAATCACATCTGCATCCACTCCGGGCATTTCCTCTGGTACCCATGCAAATACATCAACATATTCTTTCAGAAATCGTATTGATTCAGCTTTTTCCTCTGCTGGTAATGATTCCCCTATTAAGAAATATCTTTCAGGATCAGTCTCGTTGATCTGAACCTTCTCCAAGCCTTCAACCACTTTTCAGCCGGACTTCTTCCAACATCCTCGATAGTTGGTTGATCTGGTACTTCTAATGTGTGGATGTGGTGGACCTTTGGGGCTCTTTTAATGATGGAGATCAAACATTGTTGAGCCACTTTCTGATTGCCCCTAAGTATCTCAACCCCATTCGATCCTTGGAATTTTACCATCTGGTGATAAGTTGAGGAGACTGCTCTCATCTTATGTAGCCATGTCCTCCCTATAATTGCGTTATAGGAAGAAGGGACATCGACTACTAAGAAATCTGTCCTCAACACCACTGATCCAACCCGAACAGGTAATGTTATCTTTCCAAGAGGCCAGACTGCTTCTGCACCGAACCCAATCAGAGGTGTTGTAGACTGCTCTAAGTCTGTTTGGGCCAGCCCCAGCTTCTTGAACGCATCGTAGTACAATACCTCTGTACAACTCCCTGAGTCCGCTAGAATCCTCTCAATGTCATATTCCCCAACTCGTAGGGTTACAACCAAAGCATCGTTGTGGGGTATTTGGACTTCTCCCAGGTCATCATCAGTGAATGCTATGCTCTCTTTGCACACATCATTCTCTCGCCCTCTCTTGTTTCCCAGTCGCATCACATGCTGATCGTGCTTAACTTGCCTTTGTAACAGCCTAACCTCACTTCTCGTATAAGGTGTGGCCAACCCATGTATCATATGGATTACTCCTTTAGGGTTTTGCTCGTAACCCAGCTCCATAGCTTTCCCTTTTTCCTTTGGATCCTCCTGGATAAATTGCTTGAGATAGCCCCGAGAGACCAAATCATCAAGGTGCCTTTTGTACATCTCACAATCCTCGGTCATATGGCCCCAATCTTTATGGTAACTGCAGTGCTGATTCGTAGCACGTTTTGCATCCTTGTCTCCGCCTAGACTTGGTGGCCATTTAAAATATGGCTTATTCTTTTATTCGATAAAGAATCCTATAAATTGGCTCCTTCCAAACCGTAGTGATAGAAAAGAAAGATTTGGGGTCAGGAGCTTGCTTATCCTTGTACGGCTCTTTCTTAGCCTGCCCATACTCCCTTCTCTCTCTAGAAGTCTTGGGCTTTGGCTTATCCACTTTTTTGGCAGGTGCCTTCGTCTGTTCGGCAACAGTCCTGCCATCCTCACGGAGTATGTCATCCTCCATTATGGAGTGTTGTTCTATCCGTTCCATCAATTTAGCCAGTGTGGCTACCGGATGTTTATTCAATGAGCGACGCAGCTCTCCCCGAACAGGCAAACCAGTCTTGAAGGTAGCAATTGCGTACTCCTCACTGCAACTTTCAATCTCGTTGAAAGTTTCCTAGTGCTTCTTTGCATAATCCCTGATTTGCTCGTTCTTCTCCTATTTCATGATGGAAAGACTTTCAAAGGTTTTTGGGGCTTTTCTGCTTGTCAAGAACCGAGCAGTGAAATCCTCGGCCAACTGCCTCCATCCTCGTATGGATCTTGGGGTCAGTTTATGAAACCAGGATAAAGCCACCTTGCCAAGACTGGAGGGGAACATCTTGCATAAGATGGCATCATCCCCTTCATGCATAAACATAGCCTGTTGATAATGCTGTATGTGAGCCATGGGATCCGTATTTGTCTCGTAAAGTACAAACGTACCATGCTTCACTCTGCTCGGCAACCTAGCCTCTTGTAGCCTCTTTGTAAAGGGGGAGGCTGCAATATTACTTTGGGCCTTGCGTGTTGCTTCTCGTGCAGTCACTGTCCCATCCTCAAGCTCCTTTGACTTGTGAGCCGTAGCCTTGACCCAAACAGCATCAGGTCTCTCATACCTATCTCGATGGTGTTTCCTTGTTTCCTCCTCTTCGGGGGTGGAACTTCGGTCTCTGCTCCTCCTTTTTCATGAGGAAGGCCTTCTCTCTGGTGTTCGACTTTTACTTTTGCTTCTCCTTTTTTCGTGGAGAAGCTTCATATCGCCCTATGATAGGACTTCTGCTTCTTCTCCTTTGTGAATGGGCCTGCTTATGAACTACCATAGTCCATCCATCCTTCTGGGAATTCCTTCGAGAAAGTCCAGAATCTTCTGGGTGTTCTCGTACCCGCTACAACTCCTGTATCTCGTACTCTCATTTTCTAATTAAACGAGCATACTCCTCGATTTCCCTTGTTATCATTGTGTATACTCTTTGAACGGGTGACTGACTCTTCTCTTCGATGAGACCTACTCCTTCGCGTGGAGCCAGTAGCAGTTTTGTCTCCTTTTTCTTTGGAGTTATCTTTGTCATGTCTACTAGTGGGCTTTCTCGGAGCGCCTAGTGGGGATTTATCTCTTCCCCCACCCAACTGGTCCTTTGGACTAAACGGAGTAACTGGATCTTCTTCCATCATGATTATTTTTTCAGAGAAGTTTGTTCTTTCCCACAGACGGCGCCAATTGTAGGGGGATGAAAACAATTGATGCTTCGGATCACCTTGGATTGCAACGGCTTATTCGTGCCTTTTCACTGGAACCCTAATTCGTCGTCGGAACCCTAATCTGCAAAATAGACAGGGGGTGAGTGCACCTTTGCCTCTCGTGGCAAAGGCCCTCAGATGCCAAAGTTAGTATCACGTACCAGCAGTCAAACCCTAATTATCAATAGGAAACAATAAGAATGCAGTGTATTGCGTACCTTTTTCCTCTAGGTTTATCTCATATTTATAGATTTGTGTATGCTTGCTGGTCAAGCATCCCTGTTGCCCTAGGATTCCTAATTCTTATAGGAAACCCGGGATATCAAGGATTCTCGTTTCCCTTATCAGTTTACTAGAAAAGAGTCCTTTTAGGATTCTTTTCCATTACTGGCCGAACATCCCATTCTCATTGGGTATCTTTTCCAGATCCTATATTCTCGAGATCATATTCCCTCATGGGACATGACTATTCTAGGAATCTTCCAGAGTATTCCCTCTGCTCCTACTCTTGATTGGAGCTCTTTCCTTGTTCGGCCATCTTACTGCCGAACAAACGGCTTGGACCAATTACTTCACATGTAACTGGTTCTTCATCAATTATTTGGACTAACGACCTCACATGCCTTTTGTCTTTATTAGCCGATCAGACTGTATAGATCAATGACTTCTCATATCATTTGGTCCATATCGCCGTTCACCATACTGCTTGGCGATAAGTCATTTTATACTTACCACGTGCTTCCCAAATGTCATGTGTTTGGCAACTCAAAGTATCTGTTCGGGAATACCTCCCTACACAAGGAAAATCATATGTACTTTATGGCCATGTTGGAAACTTTTATTTCATATCAAAATGTTTTAATCTATGCAATATGTGGGTATGAGATTTCTATGACTAGGGACTTGATAACTGTTAAACATTTGTAGGACACCAAAGTTCTTTTCGATGTGGGCTTGCTATTGTGCTTCATTGCCATATGTACAAAACATAATTTCTTATTGCTTGTTAAGTTTAAGATTTTCTATTGAGGGTCATATTACTTTTGGAACATGAAATGATGCAATCATTTAGGAAAAAGAAATTCAGAAAATACAATATGGTCGCCACCATTTAGCATGGATTTTTTTAGTAGTGCTAGGCTAAGTAATTTGGTTTGATTTAGAAGGGAGGCAAGATTGATAAAATATTATGTGGCCCAATATGAATAAATATGTTTGCTTTAAAATTTTGGAGTTGCATATTTCTCTTTGATACCGATTTGAATTGATCGAGGCTAAGCTATTTTTTTATTTATTAAGCTATCATGAATTGATTATGTTTGTCATCAGACATGGACAAGAGTTGGATGTCATTAGGCAAGACTGCTGATGAGAGAATGAGTCAGCCGTATCGTGATGGTGTAATGTCATTTCTTCATTTTGCTATGAAAGTTGTGGACCAAGAAGGCTATATTTTATGCCCGTGCATGAAGTGCATAAACTATTGTCGGCAGTTGACTAGACATGTGCAAATACACTTGCTCCAATATGGGATTATGCAAAGCTACACTATTTGGCATAAGCATGGGAACCTCGTATGTCAAATGAGCCTCAACATCATTACGAAATGAATAGCAATGAGTATAGAGAATTGGGTGGTTTTGATGCATTGGTATAAGACCAAATAAGAGGGGACTCAACCAATACAAACCCAAACGAGGAAGTGCAAAGCTTTGAAAAACTATTAAATGATTCCAGGAAGGAGGTGTACCCAAATTGTTCAAGTTTTACTTTGTTGAGTTTTGTTATTGAGTTGCTTAATTTGAAGGTAACAAACCACATGAGCAATAAAGCAGTTGACTTGTGGTTGCATTTTTTGAGAAGACTTTTACCAGAGGGCAACTTAGTTCCCAAGTCCATCCATGAAGCTAAAAAGATACTACGTGACTTAAGGTTTGTCATACGAGCTCATTGATGCATGTATAAACGATTGTGTGCTTTTTTGGAAAGAGAATGCAAACTTGGATAAATGTCCAAAGTGTATGGTATCTAGGTATAAAATCAATGGTAGAAGGGGGAAAAAATCCCTCATAAGATTTTGCGCTATATATGAATAAGAAGATTGCTAAGGACATGAGGTGGCATAAGGACAAGCGTGTGGATGATGAGGAATGGATGCATTCAGTTGATGGTGATGAGTGGAAGGAGTTTGACATACAACATCTTGAGTTTGCATTGGAGCCTCGCAACGTGAGGTTAGGGATAGCCATTGATGGGTTCGACCCATTTGGGAACATGGATAATTCCTATAGCATATGGCCTGTCATTCTTATTCCCTACAACTTACCACCTTGGTTGATTATGAAAGAGCTATTTCTCATGTTATCATTATTAATTCCTGGAGATAAGCAACTAGGGATTGACATCGATGTTTATATGCAACCTTTGAAAGATGAGTTGGAGGAGTTATGGAATAATGGGGCACTAATGTATGATGCCTCAAGTGGTGAGAGTTTCCAGATGCGTGCAACTATGTGGTGGACCGTACATGATTGGCCTGCATTTGGTGACATATCTAGGTGAAGAACCAAGGGGCACTATGCTTGTTACCCTTGCAATGATGAACCCTACTATGAATCTTTGAGAAGTAAGACTGCGTACCTTAACCATCGAGCCTATTTGCCTAACAACCACCCTGAACGGCGAAAGAAGGTGGCCTACGATGGTAAGTGTGAAGCACGAAAGAGATCTTTGGAGTTGCCAGTGCACAAGATAGAAGAGCAATTGAAAAATGTACCAAAGATCTCATTCTGAAAAGATCCGAACAACAAAAAAAGGCCTCGTTATGAACTGAATTGGACAAAGGTTAGCATCTTGTATGATATGCCATGTTGTAAGAATCGAAAGCTTCTACATAATATTGATGTCATGCATGTGGAGAAAAATTTTGGTGAGGCATTTTGTGGAACTATGTTGGGCATTAAAGGGAAGAATAAAGATACAGACAAGGCTCGAAACGACTTGGAAGATAGGGGCATACGAAAAGAGTTGTGGTTGACACAACATCCCGATGGTTTATATATCAAGCCTCGCGCTAGTTTTTCATTAACACCTCAAGAAAAAGAGGGGTTCTTTGAATTCTTGAAATGAGTCAAGTATCCGGATGGCTATGCTACAAATATATCAAGGTCAGTAAATATGAGAAATGACAGATTAACAGGTTTGAAAAGTCACGACTACCATGCTCTCATACAACGAATTCTTCCTATTGGAATGTGGGGTTTTGCGGACAAAGAGATTAGCACAACACTGTTTGAGTTAGGTAGCTTTTTCCAGGACTTGCGTTCTAGAAAACTTAAGCGGTGTGAAATAGAGAAATTGGAGGAACGTATAGTGCATATTCTATGCAAGCTTGAAAAGATCTTTCCTCCTGCCTTCTTTGATGTAATGGTGCACTTGGCCGTTCATTTGCCACGTGAGATTATTCTCGGAGGACCTGTGCACTATCGGTGGATGTATCCAATTGAAAGGTTGTTTTACATAGCTAAAATTGCTCATGGACAGTATTTTTTTTTTCATATTTAATCTTACTCTTAGCTCATTTTTGCTTCTAGGTTTCTCGGGAAATTGAAGAGGTTTGTTTCTAATAGAGCTCGACTAGAAGGTTCAATCGTAGAGGCTTACATTGTCAAGGAGTGTATAACATTTTGCTCAATGTATTTGGATGGAGTTGAAACAGTGCATAATCGACCCAAACGAAATGAAGATCTTAGTGTACGTCGCCAAGGGTTGACGGTATTTACAGAAACAGCTCGTCCTATTCACCCAATCACTAGAGATGGTCAGATGTCACAAGAACTTTGTGATATTGCTCATTGGTTCTTATTGTACAATAGTCTGGAGTTGGAGAAGTATTTAGAGTATGTGCTTCTTCCAATTATATTGTACATTTTCCATCTTAGGTTAGGAATAAATGTTAACAATATTTAATCCATTAACCACCTTTTTTGGAGTAGGGAACACAAGAATATGTTACCTATTCGAGCTGGAGAAAACATAACTCACAAGCAGCGAAAAGAATTTCCCAAATGGTTCAAATATCATGTAAGACATTAGATTATTAGTAACTCCATATATTATCCTTGTAAATAATATGATTAGTGCTAATAGAATCACTTGTACATTGTATTTGATTGCAGATGAATAGATTGAGAGTTGAAGAGTCACCGGAGGCAACTGATGAGTTGTGGTCGTTAGCGAATGGTTCTAATTTGTTAGTGAAGGAGTATTCTGGTTGCATAATCAATGGCGTACGGTTCCGCACAAGAGAAGTAGATGATCGTCGAACGAGTCAAAATAGTGGTGTGCTTGTAATAGGCGATCACGAGGGTGAGATGCATGACTTTTATGGTCACTTAAGCAAAGTTTGGGAATTTGGATATGCAGTAATAAAGTTGTATTGTTCCAATGTGAATGGTATAACACTGGTAACACTGGTAGAACCAGAACAATACGAATAGATGCACATTGTACGAGCATTGATGTCACAAGTAGGTGGTATCAATCTGACCCTTTTGTTCTTCCTAGCCAAGCAAAGCAAGTCTTTTACCTAAATGATACTAAATGGGGTAAGCCTTGGCAAGTCGTGCAACAAGTCCAACATATGGGAGTGTTTGATGTTCCAGAGGTTGATAATGAAGAACCTAGATATCCCATTGAATGCGATGATGCATTCCAACAAGAGAGAATTACCTCAGTTGTTCCAATCGATGTTGAAGCAGAAGTTCATTGTCATAGGGATGGCGTTGAAGACAAAGTTATGTTGGGGCTTGGGCCATTAGATGAAACAATAGAGAAGAGTGGTGATGACGAAGATGATGAAGATGGTGAAATACCTGATGTGGACATGGATCTTGATATGGATTATGATATGTAGTTATGGTTTTGTGTAATGTGATAAATGTCCTTAAAGTCATGAATGGTAGTTGATGTTTTTGTGGATATGGATTATGATTTGTAGTTATGTTTTTGTGTATTGGGATAAATGTCCTTAAACACATGAATTATAGTTACTTTTTTTTGGATGTGGATCCTGGTATGGATTATGATATGTAGTTATGTTTTTTGTATTGGGATAAATTTCTGTAAAGTCATGAATTGTTTGTTTACATCTATATCTTTTTTTCCCTCGTGCGATTATAAAAGAACCTAATTTTATATGATTATATTATTTGTTATCATGATATGTCCTTTTATGCCTTGTAGTAGCAAAAACAAAATGGCAAACGGGAAGAAAAACTTCATCAAACCATGTTCTCTAGCAACTATGAAGAAAACCAAATATGAAAGGGAAAGAGATGAGAGAATGAAGGAGAACAATGCGAGACTGAAGGCAGCTGGGATTGACCGGATACTAGCTGATTTGAGGGGTTCGTCTTTGCCAAACTATACGAATGAGAAAAGAAGGGGTACTAGGAATGGGGTAGATGATCCTAACTATATGCCACCAATTATTGAGGACGCCGATGCCGATGAGTCCTTGGATTCTCTTGAACACGAGGTACAATATGGATGATATATATGATAAGTGTTTTTGTGTGTGTGGCTTTACTCCATTTTGTTTTATGTAGTGTTTATACTTTTCTTGTATTGTGTTATGTTAGCTCCAACAGATGCCACCAAGTGGACCAACAATATCACAAGTTGAGCTCCAGTAAGACTTGACTCGTGTCCTTGAGAGGATGACTCGTTCGACACCACAGCTTGTAGTTGAGTCCCAACCCTCACCACCTCGCAATGTAGAAATACAAAGTGAGGCAGCTGCAGTTAGCAGTGCTGGTAAGATGTTGAAGAATTGATGGGGATTTTTAAGTTTAATTTTTTCCATTGAATAACTAAATAATACTATTGTGCCATTAAAGTAGCTCCTAATAGATGCGGATGTGGCATATCACGCGGACTAGATATCCAAAGACTTGTTGACAACAAAGGGAAACTACTTGTTCCCATCCCACCAGAGTATCGTGCTCCGGTGGGGACTTACGCTTCTAAATTGGCCTCTAAGATTGGTGTTGAGGTTCGTGCACAAGTAGAAGACCTAAATGTTAAAAGTTAGAAGGCTGTGGATGAGGGTATTAAGGCACCTTTGCTTCAATCCCTAAAGGTACTTGCAATACCTATTTATTTTTGTAACTAATAGCACATAGTTAATGATTACTGCAAAATCTTTTTACAGGATCAATTTGACTTTGAAGGAGATCCAATTGATGTTAACAAGGCAATAACATCAAGGTGTGGGCGGAGATTGAGTGATTACACCCATAGGTTGTATGAGAAATTCAAAAAGCTTAAAGCAACCAAGGGGGAAGCGTATGCAAGAAGTCACCCACCTCCTCAAATTGCCATGGAGCAGTGGACTCGTTTGATTCAAAAGAAGTGGACAAACAAAGATTGGCTGGTAATCAAAACTTTTACCGTTCTATATTATACTTGTTTCAATGTTTGGGCACTCATGATAGTTAAAGAACACTCTGAAACTTGAATCAAGTATTAGGCCTTGAGAGTTGACCATGGAGTGACTATGCACTTAGACTTGGATAACATGCCACAATATTCATGTCTTCATTTGGTTTCAAGTTCTGTGTTTTCTTATTTTTGTTGGTTGTTGGTACTTGTACGTTCGATCAGAGAAAAATATAGAAAATAGACGTGCTAACAAGACAAAGCACAGATGCGGGACAAAGTCTCTAGCAGTTAGAGTACATGAACATGTGCATATTTTCGTTTATCTCTTTACGTTTGATAAGCTCATTGGCATGCTAAATTAACCTTTTGAATATGAAATAACATCTCAGGCTCTAAAAAATGAGGGTCAACTGCCCAAATTGCCAGATTTCTATAAATCCACTCACTATAATGATGACATGGGCGAGTGGATTGTTCCAAAATGCCAGACTAACTATGTAAGTATATCAAGTAATTTTTGTGGATAGAAAATCAGCATTTCAATTTAATTATGTTTTTCAATTCATAAAAAATGGCAGGAGGAAATGGTACAAGTAGATGCCGAACTTAATCAAGAAGGTGCTACCCCATTAACAGGGGAGCAGATGTCCATTACGGTGCTAAAGAAGAGACCAGGTTATGTGAAAGGACTTGGCTTGAAGCCTTCCTCATCTACTAGGACCACATCTAAATCTGCCCTGAAAGTACTTAGCTTGAACCTACCACGACCCATGAATGTGTGTCATGCCTCGAGATGAAAATAAAGGCATAAAATGAGACCATAGGAAAGCTTTTAGAGGCAAGTAAGCAGCAGCAGAAGATAAATGCTAGCATGATGGAGTTTCTCATTGAAAAAGGGTACACTGGACATGTTGGGAGTGCTGAAACATCATCTGATGATTGACTGGTTAGTAGAATTCATTTATCCTTTTCAAACTCTTAATGTGTATTTCGCTTGTAGTAGATTTCTCATTCAAATGCGGAGACTGTGTCCCCCAAGTCACTGTTGCATGATCTAATTCTAAAATAATGACACTTTTTGACTGTTGTCCATTGGTTTTTGGGGGTGTCCAATGGGTGTTTCTATTTTGGTGTCTGACCTGAACATGAAACCTTGGAAGTGTCCATGCTGCTTAGATCACTACTATTTCATGTTGCATAGGTTATTGGAGAAGATTCATTTCTAACATCCACTCAGAAATGAAAATTGCGCCCAATGAAGTAGAAACTGAGACCTTTTAGGTCAGAAAATTGAAACTAAGACTGGTCATCTAGGTGCCAGGGCAAACAGGTCCCTCAATAAAAAAAATCGCGTTCTAACGAGTTGAATGCCAGCCTGAATAATTTGTGTCCTAACACAGTGACTGCTAGAAAGAGTACCACAGAATGTGCAACATGAATCGGGATAGGCTATTATACCTTCCATTTTGACCCATCATAAGCATCCTTCGCTGTACCATTGCTAACACCCGTACCAGTTCTTACCTCTGATTTGTAAGTGAGAATAAGTTAGTCACCCAATATGAACACTTCAAACTTCATATAAATCTAGAGAGCCAAACAAGTGAGTTACCAATATGTGCCCAATCCCAGATTTCGGTTCGACAGACCTGAATTTAAGCTGGAAGAGGGTCGACCAGTTGATCCTTCTTTTATTTGGTCTTCAACCCTATCCAATGCAAAAGGAGATAAGGGTAAAAAATTAGTAAGTTGCTTGCAAAAGGGGATAGTTTGTTGAAAGGAAAAAGGAGACATAGTTTAAGTTAGCTATACTTGACTCTTGTAGTCACAGATAGTGGAGGCTCTTCTTTCACAGTAAGTTCCCCAAGCATCAGAATTCCTGAGGACACACCAAAATAGTTAAAATGCCAAATATCAGTCTTATACGAATCTCCCAAGCATCTTATATCTACACTAGTTTCAGTTTTGATAATGACTAAGCTTTGTCAAAATTTTCGGTGTGTCTCTTGTGCACTAGGAACTCCGTTGTGTGAAGGTACTTTCAGCTTTTGAATCGTGTTGGGCTTTGATTGAAGTGCTTTTGATAAAAGACTTAATGCCACTATTTTCCCTTTCCTAGCTGATTATATTACAAAGGTGGTTTGATAACCAATGTTTCCTATGAATTTAGTATTTTTTATGCACTTTTTTCTCATTCTTGGAATGCTACTGCAAAACAGTGGTTGAGTCTTGCTAGTTTCTTTAGTATTTTCTTTACTCGTGGTGTTATTTTGGATTATGCAATGGTGGATTATGAATCTTTTGTGTTGTTCATATTGTGCAAGTGTGTATATAAATATATAACTGCATATTTGATGGTTTCTTACTTTCTTTGATATGTTTACTATTTTTTTTCTTGGCAGCGTGTAAGATTGATGTTCTTTTTGGAGTTAGTAGCTATGGGAGATGGAATTCAAAGAAGGATACATTGCAAAAGTTGGTCCCGGGGTGGTGTAGTATTTTGGAAAGATCCATGATGCTTTTTGAGAATCCTAAAGCATAAGTAGTAAACTTTATATTTTGTTTACTAGGGCTAAACTTTGTTTTCATGGTTTGAACCATGATGCCATTGTTATGTAGTTGAAAGGATTTGGCTGATGTCTCACAGTAATGACAACTTGTTTACTTGTAAGCTAACAAATTTTTGCTATTTATGGTTATGGTTGTCCATGCTTGTAGAGGTGGTGATGGATTCTAAATATGAGCAGGGAATGTATAAAAAATGTTTGCAAGGAGAAATATTCATTGCTTGCAAGCAATTATTTTGTTGCATATATGTAATATTAGCGGGGAAAAAATTTGTCTCTGAAAACCTACAATAGGCTGCTTTTTGCGAGGAAATTACTTCCTTGCCTATTATTTTGATTCATGTTATGTCTAGTGTTTGGGTGAGGAATTCTGTGTTTTTGGCGAGGACTTTTTTCCTCGCAGATCATTTTTGGTGAGGAAAAAATTCCTTGCCTATTATTTTTGTTCATGTCCCGTCTAGGGTTTGGGCGAGGAATTTTGCATTTTGGTGAGGACTTTTTTCCTCGCAAACCATTTTTGGCGAGTAATTTTTTCCTCGCAAATTATGAAGAATTTGCGAGGAAATTGATTTTCCTCGCACAAAGCTTCTGCGACAACGTTTTAGCGAGGAAAGTTGGCGACAAAAGTATTCCTCACTAATACATTTAGCGAGGAAATTTATGATTTTGCGACGAATATGTGTTCCTCGCAAAAGGCTGTTCATGTTGTAGTACGAGGGGTACTTGGGCTCACAGAGGCTTTGCTCGAGTCTTGTGAGAGAGAGCTTCAGGCCGAGTTTGAGACTGGGGCTACCAGGGAGCCATAGGGTGAAGAGGAGACGGAGGGTGAGGTAGTCCCTCGGAGGAGTGTTGTGGATGAGGCGACAATGGCCCTTAAGGGTCAAGGGGCTTACAGTGAGGTGACCTACGTGCCCTTCCAGCATGTAGAAGTGCCTTCTCTTTTGGATGCTTACAGGCCGGAAAAGGCCTACGTACAACAAGTCCTTGATCATGAGGGACCCACAGCAGCACCTTTCATTGAGACGAGATGAGGTATACTGTCAACATTTGCATTTCAATTCCAATGCATCATGTTTTCATTTCCACACTTTGAATATTACACCTGTTTGTTGAATACTGTTGATTTACTACAATAGGCAATTACGATCTCGTGCTACGGTGGTGCGATCGATGTGCCAAAGTTCTAGGAGAGGCTCCCTGAGGCGGTGTGGGAGATAGTGAGGGAAGCAGGGTTTGGAGAGTTCAGGCGAGTAATGATCGCCAGGTGGTGAGAGCACTCGCTGAGAGGTGGTGGGACACGACAAATTCGTTCCACTACTCTTTCGGTGAGATGACGGTGACACCATTGGACTTTTTGGTGATCACCAGTCTGAAGGTCGGAGGGGACCCGATCCCCTATGATGCAACGATGGGGAGGAGGGTTGAGTTTCAGAAGCTGCTGTTGGGGTATGTACTGAAGCAGAGAAGGAGGATGCCCAGTACGCTCAACTTTTGAACTTTTGAAAGGAGCCCCCGGAGGGAAGAATGGATGAGGAGCAGATGGCAAGGTGCTTCTTGCTGTATGTGCTCGGTGCGTCCCTATTTCCTAACAGGCGCAATCGGGTAAACCTTTCTTTCCTGCCGGCGTTGAGGAACATCTGGGAGATAGCTCGTTTCAACTAGGGCGGTGCAGCTTTGGGGGCATGCTACGCCTTCATGGGGTCTCTTTCCCGGGGAGTAGGGAAGAGCCTCGGCGGCTACTGGAGGGTCTGGGAGGTATATCCCAAAACTTCTCTTGTGAATAGTTAGCTTTCCTTTTGCATACCTTGTGCTAACTCTTGATGCTTGGATCTACAACTTTCGACGTACGAGGTCCTTAGTATGTACCCTCTCGAGACCTCATGCCCCGATGACGTGATACTCCCTCGAGCCCTGCGTTGGTCGAAGGAGTATCGAGGAGTGAAGAAGGGAAAGGGCGATTTGAATGCCTACCACCTCTTTTTGGACGAGCTGCGTCCCAATCAGGTATCAATGTACTTCTATACATTCGATTCATAGTCATTGTGTACCTTTCAACTTGAATAATGTGCTGATATTACTTGCTCTTGATCGCAGATTTGTTGACGCATCTGGGACCGCTTCGAGATCCCATACATAGCTTGGAGCAGAGAGGTGACGAGGGGGAGAGTTCTTTTGGAGTCTCCTTACTGCTGGCAGTGGTGCTTGGGTGACCGGGTATCACACTAGTCGCTGAGGCAGGACGCCTTCTTAGTCCCTGGGCCACTCCCTACTCTTGTGCAGAGGATAGGTCAGTACACTATGAGGGAGATCGAGCGGTTCACGCAACCAAATCCTGAGCTGCAGCCGCTCTTTCAGACATGTGCTGACTATGTCGAGTACTAGACTCGGTACCTGATGAAGAGTTTCAGGATCCGTACTGCTTGGGAGGCACGGCAGCATGCGGAAGGTGGCAGAGGTGGTAGAAGTGGAAGAGGCAGTAGAGGTGGAAGAAATGCAGGCTGTGGTGATGTTGCGGGTCGGAGTGGGGGCACTTTAACTGCTCTTTCCTGGACAGTGGACATGGTCTCTGCTCAAGGCGTCCTTAGTCTGGTGGAGGTACCACGTCCAGCAGTTGATCCTCAAGAGTTTTTTGCTGAGGTACAATCATTTTTCCATCTCTTTCCATGCCTACTTTCCCTTATGCATATCTTGATTGACTTTCCTATAATGCAGGTGACTCCAGAGTATGCTCGGGAGATGGTGGCGGCCAAGCTAGGCCTAGAGCAGTTAGTACAGCTGTATGCCATGTGTCGTTGATTCTACCTCGCCTGGGGGGAACGATGGTATATCTTTACATTCCCTACTCTTATTGTCTTATATTTGTGAATATGACACAAATGTTGTATGAATGTTATGCTTTTGCAAGCTGGAGGAGGGGCTTCTCGGGGATTGCGCCAGAAGTCTGTGCGCATGCCCGCACCATAGGCTTCTGTTGCAAGTACTCAGGAAGAGAGACCCTCAAAGAGACAGAGACGTTCACGCCCTACTGAGGAGCCTAGTGTCGACTTAGAGGAGACTGAAGAGCCTGAAGATATCAATCTGGAAGATACCTTAGAGAGATCGGTGCCTAGAGCTGCAGTTGTCCCCGAGGTCATTAGCTCCGAAGAGGAGGAAGGTGCTTCTGAGGAGGATGATGATGAGAGCAAGGATGATGAAGAAGATTGAGCCTCCTGCCTTTTTACTTTTTGCCATTTTGGATGGAGCCTACGTGCTTCCCTTTCGAGGGCATCTGATAGATAGGATTTTGATCTCGGGCCTACGTGCCCCAATTTTGTACTTCGACTCATGAATGCCATATAAGCTTATATATTGGAGTTGCTTCCTTATTATTTCTGTTCAATTTCCTTTGTCACTGTTGCTCAAAGAAATTAAATAACCAAAATGCACACCATAATATCATCATGAAACTAAGTCTGATCCCTTACTAAGAGACATATTGACGAAAGGATAGAAGGCAAAGTAAGACACGAAAAATTGACGCTACGTCTTTGGAGTTTTGTACAGATAGCGTTTCTATAGATATGAACACAGTCATATGATGACCTTTACGACTCAAAAGATGGCTCAAAACCGGTCCCATGTTTTGAATATGACTTGAAAACGAGGAAATATTGACTTTTCAAGGTCATGACTTCAAATTTTGACAAATGACTCAACCCGGAACTTGGACTAAGTCACATTTAGCCATAATGACTTGTACGACTCGAAAGAATAGCTTGGAAGGATGCCAAAAGGATTTGGATCCCCCAATCTGACTCAAGAATAGGACTTTATTGACTTTTTCATATCACAACCTTGAATTTTGGGAGTTGACTGGAGGCGAGACATCCCTGAAGTCCCACATACTCGTTGAAGTGTGTTTTGGCAATTGGCTGCACCCCCTGAGGCTTCAAATCCATTTCCAACCTCTGCTGTCAAAACTTTAGAAATACTGGCTCTGAAATGCCGTGCGCGGCTATGGTACGCCATGCGTGGTATCCTAAAATACCATAAGTTTTTAAAATACCACGCGAAGTTTTTATAATGTTTGCGTTGTGATGATACACCGCACGGTACTAGTTTCCTGACAGTTCTGCAGTTTGCTCCTTCCTAAGACAGATTGCACATTGACTGAAGTTTGACTCCTGCAGTGGTATGTCTGGGCCAGTGCATGCTTATGTTGGGTTTCTATGCTATGACTAAGCCTTCCCCATGCAAGACTCATGGAAAATTTGCACATTTTGAAACCCAAGGCTCTTAGAAAGTTGAAGTTGCTTCCCCATTTCTTTTATAAATTGAGGCTTCCATCTTCAAATTTTCTTCACCTTAAACATCCTCCTCTCTTCTTTCAAATGGCTCTTTCGCTTACCGGTTCACTTCATCCTTGGTTGGCTGTGATGGACGACATTGATTGGCTTAACTTCTGGGCCCATGGCCTTTATTCCATGAGGTTCTTTCGCAACATTCGCATTCATCCGAAACTTTTGAAGGCAGCAACAAACTTTTGGGATCCGGAGGTCCATGTGTTCTGGTTTAGTGAGCAAGAGCTTTCTCCTACCGTGGAAGAGTTCCGCGTATACCTTGGCGGTTTGAGTTCGGGAGAGGTTATCATCGCTCCAAGGTCCTAGCTGCGGTTCTTGGGTTGAGTGGTGGCACCGCTCGCTACTTGGTTAGCGACGATCGACTCAACATCATGCGGCTTATCGAGATATTCTCTCCTCCTAGTGACTTTACGGACATGACCTATTAGTCTCAGTGCATGTCGGCCCTTTGCATGTACTTGTTGGCGGCTTACCTCTTGGTTTCGTCCTGTTGGCCATGCTAGCTCGGCATTGGTTAGTGTTGCTGTTCAGATTGAGGCTCAGAAGGACGTTATTCCGATGGTTTTGGTTGAGACTTTGATTTGTTTGGACAAGGTCCATTCTAGGGAGACTGGGGTCTTTGGGGGTAGCCCTCTCCTCCTACAGGTAGGCTTCTCACTCAACTTTCCTTTTTTTGGCTTTTCTCACATTCTCATTTTACCTCAACACTCGGCTTGGCTTCTTATAGTTTCTTACTTGTTTTTTCTCTTTCTTGGTAGATTTGGCTCTATGACAAGGTGAACATACTGACTGTTCCTTCTGGCAACTGGACATATGAGGCTAGACTATTGTCTCATCGATGCTTTGAGTTTGCGGACCATCGTGTTTCTGAGTGGGTCCATTTCTTCAAGAGACTGCGAACTGAAACCATTTCTTGGAGATGCCCTTGGTTGGAACTTCCACCCATAACGGTGCGCTACATGGGGCCTTAGTGGGTCGTACTTGCCGGTTTGGAAGCTTTAATTTCTCATTCTACATTCCCTATCGGATTAAGCGCCAATTTGGTTTGAGGCAAGAGGCTCCGGTGGAGGTTCTGGTGGATGTTGTTTTACCTCTCTTTCATCCTTCTATCCTTTATCACTACTAGGAGTTTTGGGGGAACCGAGAGGTCACTGATGCAAGCCCCTATCCATCTGTGCTTCCACATGGAAGCTATCGGAAGTGGCTCAGGAGGGACATTGCTATGAGGGCAAGAGCTCCTGGAAACTGACTCACCCCTACCGCTTTGATTAGGAAATAAATTGTGGACCTGCTTTGCTTTATCATGTTGCACTTTCATTTTCAAGAAGTATGCAGTAAAAGTAGTAATTTAAATAAAAGTGAGTTATGAAGGGTTTCCTCCTTCTTGATTCTGTGCTTTGAATTCTTGCAACTTGTTTTAAATTTTGATAGATCGTGACCGGGCCTCAAAGTAAGGCTACCTATGTATCCTTTTTGCAAAGGAATTAGATCATGACATAGTTTAGGATAAGGTTTGCTCTGGTTTTGACACTCTCCTTTTGCGCTCTAAATTTTGCCTAGTACCGCCCTTTCTGGTTTTCGGCCTAGCGAGCTTTTTTGTTATATGCCTTAACTTTTGCCTAGGCTGCCCTTGCGGGTTTTCAACCTGACAAGCTTTTGCTCTAATTTTTGCCTGTAACTGCCCGCCCTTGCGGTTTTCAGTCCAGCGAGCCTCTCTCAAGGATAGTAGCGTTTGAGCTGATCTAAGTTGACCAAAGTTGAGAACTCATTTCCATCCAAATCGTTAAGTTGCGATGCTCCTCCAGATAAGATAGTCATAATGATGTACGGTCTTGACCACTTCGGCCGGAACTTTCCTCGTGGATCATACACTGATGCCTGAATTTCCTTCAAAACCATGTCATCTTTTGTCAAGTCCGTAGGTTTCACCTTCTTATTGAATGCTCGTGCAATCCTTCGTTGGTACCCTTGGATGTGGTAAAGGGCTCTCAATCTCCGTTCATCAAATAACATGAGTTCCTCGAACCTATTGCTTAACCACTCCGCCTCTTGAACGTTACATTCAATCATGGTTTGAAGGGATGGAACCTCTATTCAATGGGGAGCACAGCCTCCATCCCGTAAACCAGGGAATAAGGTGTTGCTCCTAGTGGTGTACGTACAGACGTCTGATATCCTCATAAGGCCAGTGGTAGTTGCTCATGCCAGCTCCTTGTGGATTCGATGGTCTTTTCCAAAATGGTTTTGACAGTCTTATTTGCGGCTTCCACAGCTCCGTTGGTCTGGGGCCGATATGTGGTTGACTTGTGCACTTGGATCTGAAATTCCTCCAAAACTTCATTAGCTTGACCCTTGAAGTGAACGCCATTGTCTGACACGAACGCTTGAGGAACCCCATACCGATAGATGACATTTTGTTTGATAAAATGTGCAACTTGTACCGCAGTCAGGGTTGCATAAGAAGCAGCTTCTACCCACTTCGTGAAATAATGAATTGCAACCAAGATGAACTTGTGACCATTGGACATTGCCGGTGTGTGTAATGCTCCCAATTTCTGGGTACGTTAATAAGACTTTTTAGTATACGGCCCTTTCAACCCCATCCTTTCCCTCCTGTGCTAACATACACCCCATTGCAGATGGAGTGACTGACAGGTATAGAATCAAAGGTCTTCCTGTCACCGGCGGTGTCAATATTGGTGGGTTTTGTAGATAGGTTTGGATTGCCTCAAAAGCTTTCTGGTACTTGTCATCCCATTCGAATGGCATACCTTTCTTGAGTAAGCGAAATATCTGCTCACAAGTCGATGTCAACTTTGCGATGAATCGACTAATGAATTGCACTTTGCCGAGGAAGCTTCTTACATCCTTTTTGGATCGAGGCGGTTCCGTTTCGAGAATGGCTTTGATCTTCAAAGGATCCACCTTGATACCTCGATTGGTAATCATGAATCCTAACATCTTTCCTGCAGTGACCTCGAATGTGCACTTGGACAAGTTGAGCCTCATTCTGTACCTTCGGATTCTTTTGAAGAACTTTCTGAGAGCTGGTAAGTGCCCTTCCCACTCCTTTGCCTTGACAATCATGTCATCAACGTAAACTTCCACTTCCTTGTGAATCATGTCGTGTAACAAGGTTGTGGCTGCTCACTGATAGGTAGACCCTGCGTTCTTCAATCCAAAGGGCATAACTCGGTAGCAATACATTCCCCATTCTGTGACAAATGTGGTTTTCTCCCGATCCTCTAGAGCCATGAGGATCTGATTGTATCCCGAAAAGCCATCCATAAAAGAGAGCAAAGCAAGCCCAACGGTATTGTCGACTAGTACATCAATGTGTGGCAGCGGGAAATCATCTTTTGGACTTGCTTTATCTGTAACGCCCCGAATTTTGGGTACGTTAAATAAGTAATTTTATTGAAAATAAACTGAGTCAGGCTCTTTATTACAACAAAACTTAAAAGAAGTACTTTTATTACAAACGGAAGGGAACTAAGGTTCCTAACTATTGCTCTGCTTGTTCTTCCATCCGGGCTAGCTCTTCGGCTCCAAAGGCCTCCAAGTGTAAAGTTCACCATGTTCATCTATGAAGTTTGACATATTATACCGGTGTCGCCACCATTATAATAGGCCAGGGTCACCAAAAAGGCAACACCGTGAACTTAAACGCTCAATAGAATAATCCAAACCCTCTAACCCTTAACTTACAACGATACAGCACATAGTCAAAGAATTTCTCATAGCATGCTTATCTAGCCAATTAAACTAACAACAACACATTCGTATACGTTAAACATTCAACGTTGGTGTCCAAAATTTGTGAGTTTCTCTACGTGACTCCTCGTAGACCGTGTCAACATTTTTTCCACGTATCACCTTTTCAAAATTCATTTTTAACACACCCAACCTTGGTCCCGCTGTTCCGGTCTCCCGAGTATCCTCACAATGGTTCCGCCATCCGGGCTCCCATTGGCACACATTGCATTGGCTCCACAACGCGGATAACCAAGCACACACCCAACCTCGATTCCGCCGTTCCGGTCTCCCGAGTATCCTCACAATGGTTCCGCCGTCCCAGTCTCCCATTGGCACACAAAACACACACCACACAATGGGCTACTACGTCTGGCCACATTATGGTTTCCAAAACCTTTCACACTTTTCAAAACACACCCTTTGATAAACCACACCCTAGATGTCATGTTTCTACTTTCTCGATTTTCGTGTTTCGTTTCTCATGCATAGACTCCGCGGTGAGACTTTTCACATAAGATATCATTCATTATACTATTCAATCTAACAAGGTCATCCATTTTAAACTACTTGACATGCTTGAATCACTTAATAATGAACATCATGCATTTCATACGTTTCCAACAAAAGATAACATTATCTACTTTAAATGACATGATTAAAGTTACTTCCTAATGAACTTATATTTGGGTACAAGACTATATTTGGGAAAGTAGGTAAGGATAACTACCGTTCTTCTTGGCGGTGGTCGGCTACGAAGATTTGGTCGTCGGTTTTGGATTTCGGCGGCGTAACGGCGTCGGTTTGCTTCGAAAGTAAAAGAGATGTACTTTCTTTTCCTAGAAACAACTTTACTAACTAATGTGGGCTACTTTAAAGATCTAAAGGTGGTTTTGAGAGGTGGTTTGGTGGTATTGCTCAAGAACACTCACGAACACAAGAAAACAAGAACTTTGGAAGCAAGAACACTTAGAATTTCTAGAGAGAAGTTGGAGCAAAGCTTGAAGGTATGAGTTCAAAGCTTGGAATGGCTTCTATTTATAGGCAACTCTCCCTCCCTCTCTCTCTTTGGCCGGCCCCCCTCTCTCTCTCTCTCTAAGTCTCACTTTCTTTTACATGTCAAGGTTTGATTGAAATGGAGGCTAATTGGTAGGCTTGCATGGCTAGTTTAGTCCTTGGATTTGATCTTTGGAAGATTTATTGGGAAGAAGGAGACATTGGTACAAGATTTGGTGTTTGAATAACAATTTAAGGACAAAAGGTGATAGATTTTGGAAGATATTCAACCCATAAGTTAAAATGGTGAAAGAACAACAAGTACAAGTCCCATCTTCTTTTTCTTCCTTCCTCCTTCCTTCTCTTTCTCTCCCTCTCCCTCTCCCTCTCCCTCTTTCTCTCTCTCGGCCTCTCTCCTCTCTCTCTCTCTCACGGCTCTCTCTCTCCTCTCCCCTTTCTCTCTCTCTCATGTACTAGCTAAATACATATGTATATGTATGTACTAAAATGCAAGAATACAAATAAACAATAGGTACTTTTGTACAAAAGGGTCAAATTAGTCTTTAAAGGTCAAGATTCACTATTTAAACTAAAATAAAGGTACGAGTACTTTAATTAATATAATAATGTACTTTTGTACTTTCGGAAATCTTAACAAAACGTTAGTTTAATGGGTCAAGTACTTTGTTGGAAGATGGACCTATTACCCATTGGATAATAAATCCCCTAACGGTTAATAACCAATGGTTAATAAAGGACGGGTACTTTAAATCATAATTTAAGTCTTAAAAAGACTACATGTCCTTTATAACACACATGTGTGTGTGTGTATATATATATGTACTTAATCAAATATAATAAAGGGAAGGCTATTGACTAATGGGTAAAGACTACCCTAACGGTTATTGTCCAATGGACCAAAGTTATTTAGGTACTTTTATTAGAAAAAATAATCAAAAGTACTTTTCAAAATAATTATAAATGTCAATTTTTAAAAGATCATAGTACTTTGTTTGAATCTTTCAAAATCCTTTTAATATAAAGAATTGGGTTTCTATTATCCAATGGATAATATTTCCCCTAAAATTTATCGTCCAAAGGGTAAAGAATATAACCAAAACAATAAAAGAAAATAATTAAACAATTACTAGTCTAGGGTTTAAAAAGGTTCAAAAGGTTCAAGATGGGCAAAACGGTCAATCTATGGTTAGGGAAAAGTAACTAGGTGACTTTCTAGTTTGGTTACTCCATCAAGCCGGTTAGAAGCTAACTAGGCTTGCTAAGTAGGGCTTAAAAGTCAAGAAATGATTCTTGAGGGGCTAAAGTGTAATTAGGGTTTCTAGTCGAGGAGTAAGATGATAAGGCATTTGATTGCTTGAAGACAAACCGCTAAAAATTAATACGAAAACCATCAACCGTTTAAGAGAAATTAAGAAATTTCGAATAACAACGAGATTTTTATTGAATGAAAAATCGGAGTTGTTACAACCTATCCCCCTTAAACAATTTCGTCCTCGACATTAGGTGGACGCTAGAATTCGAACAAATGAGGGTAATTCATCTTCATGGTTTCTTCTCTTTCCCATGTGGTTTCTCCAGAACCGCGGTGCTTCCACAAAACACGTACCAACTTAATAGTCTTTTTTTAGATAGTCTTCTCACTTCGGTCCTGTATCTCTATCGGTTCTTCTTCGTATGTCGCGTCTTCTTCGATAATGATGTCTTCCCAATTGAGAACATGAGTGGGCAAGGCTAGATACTTGCGAAGCATGGAAACGTGAAACACGTTATGCACTCGGTCCAGCTGGGGTGGTAATGCCAGGCGATAAGCAACCTTCCCAATCTTCTCCACTATGTCAAATGGTCCGATGTAGCGTGGAGACAGCTTTCCTTTCTTCCCAAATCTGATGACTCCTTTCTTTGGTCTGATTTTCAGGAACACTTGATCTCCCACAGCAAAAGACAAAGGTCGGCTCCTCTTATCCGCATAACTCTTCTGTCGGCTCTGAGCAGTCTGGATTCTCTGTCTAATAGTCTTGACCTTCTCCGTGGTATCTCGTACTATGTCAGGCCTGATCAATCCTATTTCTCTAGCATCGGTCCAACAGACCGGAGATCGGCAGGGTCGACCGTATAGAGCTTCATATGGTGCCATCCCAATGCTTGCTTGATAGCTGTTGTTGTAGGCGAACTCCACCAATGGCAAATGCTGCTCCCAGTTTCCAGAGAAATCCAAGGCGCAGGCTCTCAGCATATCTTCCAGGGTCTGAATAGTCCTCTCCGTTTGTCCGTCGGTTTGTGGGTGAAAGGCCGTGCTAAGCCTCACGTCCGTTCCCAATGCTTTCTGCAATCCTTTCCAAAAGTGTGATACAAAATGTGGGTCTCTGTCAGACACTATCGAGATTGGTACTCCATGGAGGCGTACGATTTCTCGAATGTACAACATGCTTAGTTGCTCCACGTTTTCTGTCATCTTGACAGGCAAAAAGTGTGCAGATTTGGTGAGTCGATTTACAATCACCCAGATGGCTGTGTTGGACTTGGCAGATCTTGGCAGTCCCGTCACGAAATCCATCGAGATGTGCTCCCATTTCCAGGTCAGTATTGGCAAAGGTGGAAGATCTCCTCCAGGTTTCTGATGCTCGGCCTTGACTTGTTGACACACCAAACAGGTAGACACGAACCGTGCTACATCCTTCTTCATTCCTTCCCACCAGTACGTTCTTCGCAAGTCGTGATACATCTTTGTACCGCCAGGGTGAACTGCGAAGTTCGAATGGTGAGTTTCTCGGAGTACCTCCTCTCAAAGGGTTCCAACATTAGGCACGAACACTTTTCCTTTGAATCTCAAGCTGTTATTCTCCTCAATAGTCCATCCTGGCACCGCCTTTCCTTCTCGGATTCAATGTTGGACGAACTCACAATTTTACTCGAAGGTTTGGGCTAGCAAGATTTCCTGATGAAGTGCTGGCTCTGCAACTAGAGCGTATAGTCGAGCGTTTCCGCTCTCTAATGACGATCGCAGGTTGAACTCGTTAAGGGTGTCCACCATCTCCCATTCCTTGATGGCAGTCTTGACCTTCTGTGCTCTGTCCTTTCGACTCAGAGCGTCGGCTACCACGTTGGCCTTGCCGAGGTGATACTGGAGCGTAAACTTGTAGTCCTCCAAGTACTCCATCCAGCGTCATTGCCTCAAGTTCAACTCCTTCTGAGTGAAAAGATACTTGAGACTTTCGTGGTCGGTAAAAACTTCGAATTGTTCTCCCCACAGATAGTATCGCCAAGATTTGAGGGCGAACACTACTGCGGCCAATTCTAGGTCATGGGTAGGATAATTATTCTCATGTGGTCAAAGTTGTCGAGATCCGTAGGCTACGACCTTCCCATTCTGCATCAGCACGCATCCTAAACCATCTCTCGAAGCGTCGCAATAAACAGTATAATCTACTCCTCGCTCAGGGATGATAAGTACTGGTGCGTTGGTCAGTCTCTTCTTTAACTCTTGGAAAGATTTCTCATAGGCTTCATTCCAATCCAGCTTCACTCCTTTCTTAGTCAACTTGGTCATTGGCTTGGCCAAGGTTGAGAAGTTCGGGATAAATCTTCGATAATACCCCGCCAATCCTAGGAAACTCCTGATTTCAAACACCGAGGTCGGTTGTTTCCAGTTCAGCACCGCTTTGACCTTACCTTCATCCACTGCAATCCCTTCCTTGGATACTACATGTCCCAAGAACTTAACCACTTCTAGCCGAAACTCGCATTTACTTGCCTTGGCATAGAGTTGGTTATCTCGAAGTACTAGTAGCGCTATCCGAAGGTGTTCTTCGTGCTCCTCCTTGTTGGCAGAGTATATCAATATATCATCAATGAACACCACTACAAACTTGTCTAAGTAGGGTTGAAAGATCTTGCTCATGAGACACATGAATACTGCCGGAGCATTGGTTAGCCGGAATGGCATCACTACAAACTCCTAGTGGCCGTATCTGGTACGAAAAGCCGTCTTGGCAATATCCTCGTCTCGAATCCGTAATTAATGATATCCTGATCGGAGATCGATTTTAAAGAAGCAGGTTGCTCCCCTTAATTGATCAAAAAGGTCATCGATCCTAGGCAACGGATATCGATTATTGACTGTGACTTGATTCAACCTCCTATAGTCGATACATAATCGCAACATCCCTTCTTTCTTTTTCACGAACAGAGCAGGCGCTCCCCACGGTGAAGTACTCGGCCTGATAAATCCTTTGTCCAACAGCTCTTGCAACTGGGTCTTGAGCTCTTTTAGTTCGGCCGAGGCCATTCGGTATGGCGCCATTGAGATTGGTGCCGTTCCTGGTTGAAGCTCTATGGAGAAGTCTATCTCTCTCGAAGGTGGTAAGCCAGGAAGTTCCTCAGGGAAAACATCGGCGTATTCGCACACGATGTGAGGTAATCCTAACTCCATCCTATCAGTTTCTTCCATTTGGAGACTAGATAGCCATCCAAATAGTTGATTCTACCACCTAGATCTTTTCGTTGTCAAACCAGCTGCTTCTCTATCCCCCTTAAAACGGAAACGAGTTCCCCCAGGAGTGTAGGCCGTCACTGTCTTTTGATGACAGTCTATGACTGCTCGGTGAGCCGATAGCCAGTCCATACCTAGAATTACGTCGAAATCCACCATGTCGATCACTCTGAGATCGCAAGTTAGGCGCAAGTTGGCTACTTCTATCTCGCACCCTCTACACACTAGATTAACAGTTATGCTCCCCCCTGTTGGTGATACTACTTTCGTACTTTTGCTCAGGGGTTCCGTTTCTAGTGCTAGGGCAGTTACACAAGTAGTAGATATGAATGAATGCGATGCTCCCGAATTGAATAAAGCTTGTACATAGATGCTATATAATAATAGCGTACCTTGGATCACAGAGGGATCCTACTCCTGCTCCTCAGTCTGTAGGGCAAAGATACACCCTCCAGTGCCTTGCTGGGTTCCAATGAGCTGATTTCCCTTGTTTGGCCCGTTCTGCTGCTGCAGTGGGCCTTTAGGGTTTTGCTTCACAAAGCTGGCCTGCCCGGGCTGTTGAGTCTACTGATTCCCAAAGCTCCCATTCTTTTCTTTCTGGGGTTGGGGGCATTCACGCCTGTAGTGACCCATGGCTTGGCAGTTGAAGCACTGGACCGTTGCTCTGTTCTGGCTGCCCCTTTGTGGTTCACCATGTCCGGATGCAGCAGTCCTCCAGGGTTGGTTGTTTTGCGCTGGGGTGAAAGGCTTGGTTGGGTAGGGTCCGCGGTTGTTGTTAGGTGACTGGGTTCGGATAGGCCCGCCAGTGTTGCCCGTTGCCTTCCTCCATCTAGTTTTGAAGTCAGCCTCCTCGCTTTCCAGGCGGAGGGCACACTGAACCACACCATTATAGGTGGTAAAGGCTTGTGCCACTATGGCCCTTCGAGCGGTAGTCAGCCCCCACTCTAATCGTCTTGCCTTCCTGTCCTCGGTTGCCACAGTGGTTGGGGTGTAATGGGATAGCTCTTCAAATTTGGCCACGTACTGGGTCACGGTCATTGTCCCTTGTTTCAGGTTCATGAATTCCTGCTCCTTGGCTAGGCGAAGGGGTGTAGGGAAGTATTTGTCGAGGAATAGGGTTTCAAACTCGGCGAAGGTCATGGTGGCTATGGCATGGGTGGCTTCCATCAATTCCCACCAGTAACGAGCTTCCCCCTTCAGCTGGTAAGTGGCTAAGGCCACACGGTCTCCGTTCCGGGTGATCTCCAAGGTGTCCAGGATCACCTTGGTTTCTTTCAGCCAGGCTTCAGCCATGGTAGGGTTAGGATCTCCATTAAAGGTCGGGGGTCGGTGCTTGCAAAATTCATTCATTGCCCGGGTTCGGGTCATTGGTCCATCATCGCGATTCTGGTTATGGCGGTTAGCATTCAAGGCAGTTACAAGTGCTTGCATGATCTGAGCTAGGTTTAGTGTTAGAAGATTCGCCATTCTCGTAGCCTAGTCCACTATGTCGGTTCACCATCTACAAGTAGAAATTGTAATGGGGCGGTTTAGTCTACTTAAAACATTTTCCTTTTGTAAATGCAATTTTTCGGATAACATGCAACGGTATTTTAATAAAAGCAAGCTTTTCATTGATAAGCAAGAAATTACAATCATAAGCATAGAGTTCTACTACAAAACAAGTAGACTAAAAACGAGATTCCTACTACAAGGCGAAACGATCCTACTACGTGATTCTTCTAGCTTTAGTGCTTTCAAGGGCAACTCAAGCTATCAAAATCTTATTCTAGTACTACTACTCTACTGACGGGACGGAATGAGTCCAAATAACTCTCTCAGCTGCTCCATCCATTCTTTCTCCCTGATCTCAAGCCAACGCTCTCCCTCTCAGCGAATCTTTTTAGCAAGCTCCCTAAGCGGTGAGTCCTGAGGGTCAAGTGTCAAGTACTGCTCCTCACTGGTAAAGGGTGTCATTACCACAATCTCGTATAATTGTTCACCGGTCTCGGGGTCACGGACTCCCAAGTGTGGGATGGAAATGGGGCTCTCAAGTGATATCAAGGTCTTGTAGTACAGCAGGTCTGCTACGGTGATAAGGGTACGGCAATCCATATCTACAATAAGGAAAGTTATATATTAGACTTAAGATGGTGGAATGTAATCGCATGCACACAATTATACATAAACAGTGATCATGTCATATAGAGAACATAAGTCTTTTATTTCATAATAAACAAGTACAACATAGAAGGCTTACTAGCCACAGCTTCCTACTAGGATTGATTACATCAAAAGGGTCCACTACTACTTAAGACTTCTTAATTATTCTAGAAAATACTAGGGAACTCCATCCGATAAGCGCCTATGTCGGTTTCAAAAGGTGGTGGTGGCACATCTCCGGAGTTAGTGGTTATATCCATGACTTCGAGTTCCACTCTTAGGAATGCTACTTCCTCCTCATCGGATTCCCAATCCTCGTCGTTGGTTGGCGCATCGAGATCTGGTCCTTGCATCGCTTGCTGCCAATCTTCTTCGTCACTGAACTCTTCAGGGTCCTCTTCAGGTTCTTCCATAGGTTCTTCCTCCGGATCTTCCTCAGGATCCTCTTCGGGTTCTCCCGCAATCATGTTGATGGGCGAAACCATTGGAATTTGGGCGAGGGCTGCTCACGCATGGTCCTCTCCATTTCCCTCAATTAAGAATTCCACATCGTTGGGAGGTGCTATTTGGACTAGGACGGGTGCTGCTTCGGCATCATCCTCTCCCTCGGGAAGTATGATAGTGCCATGCTCTTGATAGAAGTCATTGGTGTAGGGAAAGGCATATGGGAAGTAAGGATCTTCTATCTGTTGGTTCGTCATTGACCTTAGGGTACTCGCGAGATGGTGCGCTTTGGCTAGTAGGTTGATTTGGTAGGAGCTCAAGTGATTCATCTACAAGGAAAGAACTCTATTAGTCAAGTTTTGAAAGGAAGTTTTAGTAAGAACTTAGAGAAAAACTTTTTAGGTTTCTATTCCACATTCGATCTTTGATTTAAGTCATCATCCAATTGTTCGGGAATTCCAAGCTCGGCGGTACTGCCAATTCCGCGCCTTGCTTCAATCCGAAGATTGTTTTGACAGAATTCCACCCAATTTGGGATAGTAAACTTAAAGTCAATTCACCTCGGTGCAACAGTCAAACTTATATCGTGGTTCTACCCATTCTACCCATGGCCGAGGTTTTGAACCTAAAGCTCTGATACCAAGTTGTAACGCCCCGAATTTTGGGTACGTTAAATAAGTAATTTTATTAAAAATAAACTGAGTCAGGCTCTTTATTACAACAAAACTTAAAAGAAGTACTTTTATTACAAACGGAAGGGAACTAAGGTTCCTAACTACTGCTCCGCTTGTTCTTCCATCCGGGCTAGCTCTTCGGCTCCAAAGGCCTCCAAGGTGTAAAGTTCACCCTGTTCATCTATGAAGTTTGACATATTATACCGGTGTCGCCACCAATATAATAGGCCAGGGTCACCAAAAAGGCAACACCGTGAGCTTAAACTCTCAATAGAATAATCCAAACCCTCTAACCCTTAACTTACAACGATACAACACATAGTCAAAGAATTTCTCATAGCATGCTTATCTAGCCAATTAAACTAACAACAACACATTCGTATACGTTAAACGTTCAACGTTGGTGTCCAAGATTTGTGAGTTTCTCCTTCGTGACTCCTCGTAGACCGTGTCAACATTTTTTCCACGTATCGCCTTTTCAAAAACTCATTTTTAACACACCCAACCTCGGCTCCGCCGTTCCGGTCTCCCGAGTATCCTCACAATGGTTCCGCCGTCCCGGGCTCCCATTGGCACACATTGCATTGGCTCCATAATGCGGATAACCAAGCACACACCCAACCTCGATTCCGCCGTTCCAGTCTCCCGAGTATCCTCACAATGGTTCTGCCGTCCCGATCTCCCATTGGCACACAAAACACACACCACACAATGGGCTACTACGTCCGGCCACATTGTGGTTTCCAAAACCTTTCACACTTTTCAAAACATGCCCTTTGATAAACCACACCCTAGATGTCATGTTTCTACTTTCTCGATTTCCGTGTTTCGTTTCTCATGCATAGACTCCGCGGTGAGACTTTTCACATAAGATATCATTCATTATACTATTCAATCTAACAAGGTCATCCATTTTAAACTACTTGACATGCTTGAATCACTTAATAATGAACATCATGCATTTCATACGTTTCCAACAAAAGATAACATTATCTACTTTAAATGACATGATTAAAGTTACTTCCTAATGAACTTATATTTGGGTACAAGACTATATTTGGAAAAGTAGGTAAGGATAACTACCGTTCTTCTTGGCAGTGGTCGGCTACGAAAGATTTGGTCGTCGGTTTTGGATTTCGAAGGCGTAACGGCGTCGGTTTGCTTCGAAAGGAAAAAAGATGTACTTTCTTTTCCTAGAAACAACTTTACTAACTAATGTGGGCTACTTTAAAGATCTAAAGGTGGTTTTGGGAGGTGGTTTAGCGATATTGCTCAAGAACACTCAAGAACACAAGAAAACAAGAACTTTGGAAGCAAGAACACTTAGAATTTCTAGAGAGAAGTTGGAGCAAAGCTTGAAGGTGTGAGTTCAAAGCTTGGAATGGCTTCTATTTATAGGCAACTCTCCCTCCCTCTCTCTCTTTGGCCGGCCCCTCTCTCTCTCTCTCTAAGTCTCACTTTCTTTCACATGTCAAGGTTTGATTGAAAGGTTGGAGGCTAATTGGTAGGCTTGCATGGCTAGTTTAGTCCTTGGATTTGATCTTTGGAAGATTTGTTGGGAAGAAGGAGACATTGGTACAAGATTTGGTGTTTGAATAACAATTTAAGGACAAAAGGTGATAGATTTTGGAAGATATTCAACTTATAAGTTGAAATGGTGAAAGAACAACTAGTACAAGTCCCATCTTCTTCTTCTTCCTTCCTCCTTCCTTCTCTTTCTCTCCCTCTCCCTCTCCCTCTTTCTCTCTCTCGGCCTCTCTCCTCTCTCCCTCTCTCACGGCTCTCTCTCTCCTTTCCTCTCTCTCTCTCTCTCTCTCTCTCTCTCTCCCTCTCATGTACTAGCTAAATACATATGTATATGTATGTACTAAAATGCAAGAATACAAATAAACAATAGGTACTTTTGTACAAAAGGGTCAAATTAGTCTTTAAAGGTCAAGACTCACTTTTTAAACTAAAATAAAGGTACGAGTACTTTAATTAATATAATAATATACTTTTGTACTTCTGGGAATCTTAACAAAACATTAGTTTAATGGGTCAAGTACTTAGTTGGAAGATGGACCTATTACCCAATGAATAATAAATCCCCTAACGGTTAATAGCCAATGGTTAATAAAGGATGGGTACTTTAAATCATAATTTAAGTCTTAAAAAGACTACATGTCCTTTATAACACACATGTGTATATATATATATATGTGTGTGTGTGTGTGTACTTAATCAAATATAATAAAGGGAAGGCTATTGACCAATGAGTAAAGATTACCCTAACGGTTATTGTCCAATGGACCAAAGTTACTACGGTACTTTTATTAGAAAAAATAATCAAAAGTACTTTTCAAAATAATTATAAATGTCAATTTTTAAAAGATCATAGTACTTTGTTTGAATCTTTCAAAATCTTTTTAATATAAAGAATTGGGTTTCTATTATTCAATGGATAATAGTTCCCCTAACATTTATCGTCCAAAGGGTAAAGAATATTACCTAAACAATCAAAGAAAATAATTAAACAATTACTAGTCTAGGGTTTGAAAAGGTTCAAAAGGTTCAAGATGGGCAAAACGGTCCATCTATGGTTAGGGAAAAGTAACGAGGTGACTTTCTAGTTTGGTTACTCCATCAAGCTGGTTAGAAGCTAACTAGGCTTGCTAAGTAGGGCTTAAAAGTCAAAAAATGATTCTTGAGGGGCTAAAGTGTAATTAGGGTTTCTGGTCGAGGAGTAAGATGATAAGGCGTTTGATTGCTTGAAGGCGAACCACTAAAAATTAATATGAAAACCATCGAGCGTTTAAGAGAAATTAAGAAATTTCGAATAACAACGAGATTTTTATTAAATGAAAAATCGGAGTTGTTACATTATCTAAGTCTCTAAAGTCAACGCAGACCCTAATTTTTCCATCATTTTTAGGGACGGGCACGATGTTTGTGACCCATTGAGGATACTCAGTTACTATTAGGAATCCAACGTTAATTTGTTTAGTGACTTCTTCTTTTATTTTAAGCACCCAATCGGGCATCATTCACCTTAGCTTTTGCTTCACAGGTTTTGCATCGGGATAAAGAGGAATCCGGTGTTCCATGATTTCAGAATCGATTCTGGGCATAGCAGCGTGTGACCATGCAAAAACATCTTCAAACTGTTTAAGCAAATCTATGGGAGCTTGACGCTCCTCTGGAGATAACTCGGAACCGATCTGGACATTCCAGGGATTCTCGTCATCTCTCAGATTTATTAAAATTTCTTCTTCTTTTACAGGCTGAGTATGCCTCTCTTCTTCCCTTTCGACTAAGGATCGAATTTCTTTAGGGATATCCCTATCGAAATCCGTCTCATCATCATCAGGGTCAACGCAATTTATTTCAAAATTAGAGAAGTAGGTGGAATCAGCTTCATTTATTTCATCATTGGCAAAGGCCTCGAGGGCGCCATACATACGAGTAGACTCAAATTCAAAGTACAGACCATGAGGAGTTGGGCCAAGAGGCACCGACTCAGACTCAATAGACTCGAAGGACTAGGAAGACTCAGAAGACTCGAACTCAGACTCAGAATCAGACCCATGGCATGTCGCCCTTGGTATGAAAGTCCAATTCTTGTATTCTCCAACGACATCCACAATGAGCGAAGTTGGGTCTTCGAGGGTGTCCTGCTCTAGCATTTGGCATCTGCACTTTAGCTTCATCGACTATACCCATCGGTTCGCCTTCCTCAAACAGGATTGCCAGACTTCCCACTGTTGAAAACCTCAATCCAATCAGTTGATTCCTTCTTTATGAATATAGCCTTGATTTCCTCCTTTTCATTTTTCGGCCGAACGTCGTTGGCGAATATCTCAAACCCTCGCAGCAGAGTGTTGGTTTCCCTATCCCAGAATGGCTCTGGCTGGCCCTAATAGATCTGCTTGGCTTTCTCCTTCACAAAGTAGTCCTCCAACCGATTTCCCTTTTTCACCATTTTGCCCTTAGAGGGCTTGTAGCCGAGGCCAGTTGTACGTATTAGAGTTCCAATGATTTTGAACTTTGGAGGTCCTTGCAGATTCTTTCCTAGTCTTAGTCCAGGCATGTAGGACATCTTTTTCATTATATTTATGGTGACATTGCTAATGACAAAGTCACTGTCAATCTGGACTGAGAAGACAGAGTTTGTGGTATTGCTTCGTTGCAACCTAACCTCTTAGAAAGGTTCACACCCCAAGCGTAGGGCTAGGTCGTTGAAAGCATAATAACCGGTAAGACCGGAATTGTTCCCACAGAGAAATCTTCTTAAGCGAATTTGGAATAGAAGTTGCGTAGAGAGTTATGGCGTTCAAGCGGCCAACTTTGGTTTTTGATTGAATGACGATATTAAAACTTGGAATTGAACTATATTAGAAATGGTTGAGTCAAAGGGATCGATTACCCACGACTTAGCCGTCAAACGGTTCCTTCATCTAACTCATGAGTGGACCGAAACCGTCCGGAGTCCACTAGAAGAATTAAAAGCTGAAGACTACTTATAACTTAATTCAAAGCTCTAATTCAAATTGAACTCATTTAACGCAAGTGAGAGACGAAAAAAGATCGTTCGCACGCGTAGGATTATCAAGCACGTAGCATAAGGCAATAGACTTCATTGATCAAAGAAGCCACCAACCCCATGATCAAAGCTAGAAATCATGGGTTTAATTCATTCAAAACCTTGAGATTAAGCTAAAGTTAAGAGAAACCATTTAATGGACTAATCCATAGGGTGAACCTCACCCCATGACCGAACCGATTAACTACTCACTCATAATAAAAAGACTAGAAAAACAGTTAAGCATGGAAAACATGATTCACCGATGAAAACGAAAATAAACTTGATTTATAAGATGATCTAACAAGTAGCTACAACATTAATACATGAGAAAACATAAAAACACTTAAACTTACTTGAGTTCTTGAAGAAAATAACTTGAAAAGCTTGAAAGACTAACAATGAAAATCCTAGAGCAAAAACTAGAAAACTAGGCCTAAAACTAACTAATGGCCTCTATCTATCTATGGCCATTAATGGCTTACAAAGCTATTTATAGGCCTTACAAATCAGCCATACAATGGACCAAAAGGTCCTTAAAATATCCCAAAAACATGCCAAAAGTGAAAAACTTTCTATTAATGGAAGGTTGAAAAAGTTAACAAAAATCTGCACTACGGGCTTTGGTACCAATACCTAAAAAATGAGGTATTGGTACCAACTGAACTGTCTTCCAATTCGGCATGATGGTACCCATACCTAAAAAATGAGGTATTGGTACCTCTGTGTGAAAACTGGAGAACAGGGTCAGCTTGGGCCATCATGCCTTGTCGTGCCCCGACGGCCTTCCAATGCTTCATTACATGATCAACGGGACTTGGCGGAGGTATGTCTTATGGCCTTGTACTCTTGGATGCCTTCGAGGGCCATCCTCGATGCATTTGCATTACTTCCGAAGCCTTGGCACGCTTCGTGACATTATTGACCATCGGCCCTCCACTGAAGCTTCTTGCAACACCGTTAGGCTCCGGTGACAATGACCATATGCCGCCGGGCACTTGAACTCTTGGTGACATCCCGGAGCGTCCCTTGGCATACAAAATCGCCTTATTAGCACGTTTTACCTGAAACACATACAAAAATACTTTACATGCAAAATGGGATAAAAACGACAACATATATATACAAACACAACATACTAGAGGACTTAAGCACCAAAAATATGCATTATTGGGTGCTTATCAGGTATCCAGTGAAAAACCTCTCTGAGCGATATCTTCCTCCCCATGTTGAATTTCTAAGAGCGGGGCATTATCCTCAGTGGGGCTACGAATTCCAGAGTCCCCATGGATGGTGAGCATTCCTATCTCAAGTCCCAAACGGATTTTCTAGTGGAGGGTACAACCATAATGTCCGGTCGATGCAGCCAGAGCTTTACTAGCAACAAATTGAAGGAAGCAGGGATGCTTAACACATGAAATTCCACCTCAGTTTGGTAGGATCTGAAGGTTATGGGAAGCATAAGGGTCCCAACTACATCTCAATGAGTGTTATCATATGCTCGGACCTTGACTTCTGATGTGGAGAAGTCCTTATTTTTGTACCCCAAGCAATAGGCAACGTAGAGTGGGCAAACGTTGATTGCTGAACCATTGTCAATCAGGATTACCGGAACCCATTTACCTTGGCATTTCAGGGTAACATGTAGTGGCCTATTATGGTCTGTTCCTTCAGCGGGTGGGTCTCGATTGGTGAAAGTTATGGCATGCTTAATGGGTATGGTTTTGATGAGTGCCATAAGCTCATCAAGGGTTATATTGGAAGGAACTTTCAGATGGGAGAGAGCTTGGATGAGTCCTTCACGATGGCGGGTGGAATGAACAAGTACATCCTAAACAGACATTTTAGCCTGAGTCTGCTCAAGTAGTTGCTTGATCATTCCTTCGGGGTTTTTATCAGGATGGGAAGGCTCTTTGGCTGGTGGAGCAAAGGGTTGGAAAGTGTTTTTGATCGGGGTAGTGAAAGGGTCGAATGGGTCTTGGGCTAGGAGAGCTGCAGAGTTGGAGGATTCTCTAGTTTGGAGGTTAGGGGGTTGGTAGACACAGCCACTCCTGGTCAGATGGTGAATCTGGCGGTACTTTGATTCCTCAATCCATAAATCAACAAGAGCCTTGTGCTTGCTCCCAATGGTAGTATCCCGGAGATTGGCGGCCAAATCAGCAATAACCAAATCTTCCCAAAGGTCCTCAGGCTTCCACTGCTTAGCTTCCATCACCGCCTTGTTCCATTCCTCATTTCCCACTTTTATGTTAACAATTTTGGAGTTTACCCATGGATTTGGTCTGGCCCCTAGGTCATCTTCCCATAAGTTCATCATGGCGACATTGGCATCCTCAGGAAAAGTGACCGATGGCTCTGATTCAGCTTTGTCCACAATGTAGTCCATTGGATTAAACTCATTACTAGCTATCTCTTCTTCATGCTCTCGGGGCCCTGGATTCAAATACCACGGGTTAAGGCCCAAGTTGTTTTACAGATTATCAACGACAAAGTCATGCGGAGCAAGTTTCGGCCAATTGTAGGCTGCCATCTCGTGTTGGTATTCCTCAGCAAACATTGCGGGTAGGGAGAATGTATCTAATGGGGTCATCTTTGGCCAAAAGCTTATTTATATCTCGGATTGGGTCCCAATCCCAGTTCGAAAGCTTTTTGAGGGACTTGGTAGTTCTCGTTCTATCCTTCAAACATCATGTATAAGGAGAGTCCATCAAGAGGGTCAGTATGAACATTCTGCCAATCAACTTCCCATCCAGGCTCGAATGGAGGTTCAACAATTCTTTGAAAGTTAGCGGCTTCAAATTCCTCCCAATTGGCAATCAAGTTTCCCCATGTGTCTTCCCATTCCCAAAGAAAGGAAAGGGCAATTTCTTTAGGGATTTCCACAACTAGGCCTTGGTTTAGTGTCGGGGATGATGAAGAAGGTTGGGTCAAAGTCCTGGGTGGTTGAGTCATCAGCTAAGGTGATTTGGTTAATACAGAAGGGGGTGTTATGCTGTGGTAAGGGGTTTGAAATGGTATTTGGCTTATCTAGGGGAGGAGCTTCGATGACCTTGTTGTCAATGAGGTTTTGAATCGCATGACGAAGGCGAATGCAGTTGTTAGTGGTGTGACCAAGCATCTGGTGATACTCACAGTAAACATTTTGGTTAAGGTTTGGTGGGATAGTTTGTGGTAGTGGGAGCACTTTCAGAACCCTAAACTCAACAAGCTTTTTAAGCAAGGCAGATCTAGAGGTACTGAATTGGGTAAAGGTTCAGTTATGAGATTTTGGTTTTTCAGAGATTTGGTTTACTTCTGTGGGTTTGGTAGAAGAGGTTCCAGCTTGATTGGCATTTCCAAAAAGGACGTTGATGTTCCCAGAGTATGCCCTTTTGGACTTTGATCCTTATTCTTTCTTCTCCAAGGTACCGTTCCTCAGTGCTTCTTCCACAGCTAGCCCGGAGACATAAAAGGTTTCGAAGTTTGGGGCGGCTTGAGAAAGTACCATGTATGGTGCAAAGGAGCTTGGAAAATTCTTTGTAATGATTCAAATTCCTTCAGATCTGGCTTGTTTTGCATCTGCGCAGCCTTGGCTCTCCAACATTTCACATAATCAGCAAAGCTTTCTTTGTCACCCATCTTAGTGCTTTCTAGCTCCCTTGTGGTCATCTTTAAGTCCACATTGAAATCATACTGGGCTACAAAAGTTGTCCCAATATCTTCCCAAGTCCTTTTCTTAGATGGTTCAAGGGTAAGAAACCATTGCAGTGCAGGACCGGTTAAAGACTCGTGAAATAGTTTTGCCATAGCTTCAGTTTCAAGCCCTCGCATTGTGAGGGAACTAAAATACCCTCGGAGATGAGCCTTTGGATCAGTAGTGCCATCAAACTTTGCAAAGTCAATGCCTTTGAATTTTTCCGACAGCTTGGCATTTGGGAACAGACACAGTTTGCTCATGTCAATCTCCCCTTTTCCAAGCTTCTCAGTTTTTCGAACAGACTCCTCCAACTTTCCAATCTTGGTAATGAGGGCAGCCAGGTTAGGATCCGTGACCAGTGTTTCTTCCTTGGGCTGTTCAAGTTGTGGGGGAGGCCTTTCTTACAACTTATCACTGATTTCTTCCATAGTTTCTGCCATCATGAGCATGTTTTTTTGCATTGCATTGACAGAAGCCTTGAGTTGAGCATCGAAATTGGCAATAGACTGCTTGAGTTGAGCATCCAAATCTGCCATGTTTCGTCTAAGTTCTTCCACCCTGTTTGGTTGGTTAGCCATCGATACAAGTTCCTCGAGTGGTATTGTTGCCGGTGATTCTTGCATTATTTTTGTCAACGGTTGTCCTTCCTATAGTACTTCAACCTCAAATAACTGTTGTAACACCCTTAAAATTTGAGGTTCTTTTATGTTTTACTTTAATAACGTAAAGGACTAAAGTGCAAATTTTTTTAAAAATTGTGCATGAGTGCCGTGTGTGTGCTGAGGTATTGTGTGTGTGTGTTTCTTTTAAAACAAAAGAAAAAAATAAAAATAAAAACCCATCAGGGGAGGTATTCTACGTTAGAAAAGAGAGAGAGAGAGAGAGAGATAGAGAGAGAGAGATCAGCGGAGGAAGAAGAAGGAGAAGAGAAAGGGGATTAGGGTTAGCCTTGAATTGAAGCTCATCAGGTAATTTTCATCTTCTTAGGTACTGAAATTCATGTTTTCCATGCTAGGTCTTCCATTCTATATCTAATATGCTCTGAATTGAAGCCATGGGAGAGGGTTTTTGAGGTTGGAATTGAGTTTTTATTTTAGAAAATTCGTGTATATGATGAACATGCATAACTGTGTATGAACAAGTTGATAATCTGTCCGGTTTTGACGAATTTGTTCAAGGTACCTAGAAATCTTCTAAATTCTTGTAAAAAATCCTAAAGGTTCATCTGTGAGTCTATTGATTGTGTTAAATTTTCAGAAAACAACTTGAAGTGTTTTGGTCTACAAAATTCGTGGACTGAACTGGTGTCTGATTCGCGTCTGTGCAGACAGCACAGACATGTGTTGGAAAAATGGTCATAACTTCTTGCTTGGGTATCGGTTTTACGCACCGTTTCTTGATTCCGAAACTAGACTCGTATATATTTCTGAATATGTATGGGTTGTGCGGTGAATCTTTCTAGATTATAGCAGTTTTTGAGCTAAAGTTCAGGTTTTGGGAAGTTCTGGGATTCTGGACAGTTTTTGATTTCTGTTCCTCGTGAAATTCCTCAAGTTTAAGCATGCTGGGTGGATATGGGTTCTCATGAGTCTTAAACATTGATCAATTGGTGATGTTTTGGTGTTGGAATTATTGGAAAAGATTGAGTATGTGATTTTTGATGAGCATTCGATCGCAGACTGTTCTGCTGGAACTGTAATTTCTGTTTCGGATTTGTAATTTCAATTGAGCATATCTTAGTCATTCGGAGTCCAATTTGGACAAACTTTATATCTAGATTGATGTACTAGAAGTCTTCTTGCTAGTGGTGGTGGTCTTATAGTATTCTTTGAAATCTATAGAATTCTATAGTCAGAATTTAGTCGGTGGTTCTGCTATACATTGTGTTGTGAATTCTTGGTTTTGGGTGCAAATTGGTGAATTTACTTTTATTCGGCATACGTTATATAGTTGAGTTGATGCAAGATATTGTTTATGCATTTGTCAAGCCTTTCAAGTAATTATATACTAAAAATTTTGGCTTGTGGATAGGTGACGAGTCGGTGAATCAAGGAGCACCGAAACCATAGTAGTACTTTCTTTTGGAGTACAAGGTGAGTGTTTGATTCATAGATGTTGTTCTATATTGAATTGAACTTGATTGTTGGCTTAGTGCCCGGTGATTGGCTTTATGCCAAAAGGCTTTTATGCCTTAAATTATTGGCTGTGTGCCCGGTGATTGGCTTTATGTCAAAAGGCTTTATGCCTTAAATTATTGGTTGTGTGCCCGGTGTAGCTTTAAATTGCTTGGTTTACTGTTTGATTGGTGGAGATATATCTTTTAGCTGTACCTTTAATATGGAATTGCATCCATGTCTCATAAACACTCTCGGATTCCATTCTGGAATCCAGTTTTGCAGGCGTTGTAGATATCCACTGCTGATCATCTTGTGGTTGTACTCTTGCTTAGGGTAGCGTGTCAAGAAGACTTGAAAAGTTTTGGCGAGACACTGTAGAAAGGAATCTAGTTGCAGCTCGTGTTGATATTAGTTTGTTGTATAGTTTTAATGTTTTCTTGAGACTTCCGCTGTGTTTGTAAGAACGTTAAGTTTGCATTATCAATAAAATGGCTATTGGTTAATTTAATTGCTAGAATTTGAGTTATAGGAATGGGCTGGTGGTTGATGTTGCACCCTCACGTCGGTTTAGGCTCAATTGAGTGCTAGCTATGGTGGGGTGTGACAGCTGTGTTTCTTCCACGGCATCTGTGTGAACCAATCTTCGGAGCAGGCGAAACCAATTGGGTATAGTCTTTTCTTGCTATCGACCATTGTTTCAGAACTGGCAATGAAGCAAAAAGGGGCAACTCAAAGCTAATCACGGTAAATTACTCTACCATCATCATACCTCCTAGAAGCCTGACCTAGGACCAACCGTGGTCCAGTTCTCACTTAAAGGTGTTTGTACAGACGATTTCTGATAATCCATGTAGGTGCTGTTAGGTAAGTTAAATTCCACCGTCTTGGGGAACTAGAGCCAATCTCCTTACCTTGACCATCAGAGACAAAGCAATATGATTACCAAAATCCACGTACGCACACTTTTAAGGCTAGTTCTGAACCAAGGGAGCCGTTAGGCACGACAAACACCGGAGGTATCACAAACTCCATGGATTTACAGTCTCCTATACTAACCGGAGAAAAAGGATTTTATTTTGAGGTTGCGACCATCCTCGGAGTTCTCTTGATAAGGTATCCTTTGCTAGAACAGCAAATTCTGAGAGATGTCAAAATAAACTAAGTATTCGACTAGCCTTTATTTGAAAGTTTGATTTTAAACTTGGAATGAGGTGATACTATGACTGGGATGGTGTCACAGCATAGTTTATGAATCATTCCCTTTTGTGATTAGGCTTCAATCAAGGACTCAGTAAAATTTTGACTTCTCAAGGTTTCAATGTTCTTTTAGGACTCATGAAGTTTAAACAGCGTGCACCAATGGTGCACGACTCTTCATCGAGTGTCAGCAACCTTTCAAAAACAGCGTGAATAAAATGCCCTATTGGAGGCCTATCCCCTAGCCCACATGGATGCGATGCATGAATGAATGTCATGTATGCATACAAGAAATATGCATGTAAACAAGATATATCACATAAGTCCTAACCATGGGTTCCTGTCCTAGTTGGGAAGGTTCTATAGTTATGTACAAGTGCAAGGCCGGTTTTGGTTTAACAGTGTTCCCCGGACTAGAGCCAAGATGTACCTCCCGTTGTCAAATGTATTGCGAGACCACGGTCGAGCAGTACGATGACTCATCACGATCAGGGGGTGCTAGGTATTTTGGGAGAGTATATCACCTACAAGCCGGGCAAGATTGCCAAAATACACTAGCGACGTTGTGCGGTGCAAAGTGTACAGAATAACAAGAGTTTAATCTTCCAAAAGACATTAAAAATTCTCCTCTTTGAAAATTCCTTTCAAGTTTGGCCCTCTTAGATTATTCAACTCTTTGAAAAATAAAAGCAAGTTTCAAAGTTTTGAATAATCATTCGATCCCCAGTAGAGTCGCCACTGTGGGCTCCTCTACCGGCGTGCCCTCGAAAGTCGCCACCCGGATTTTTGAGATGGATGATCCGAGAAACTGAGAACTCATTTGAAAAAGGCTTTTTGGTCTATCGAAAACGTTGAGACTTTGGGTTCGGGAGCCACGTTACGAACGGGGAAGGTTTTATTGAAAAGCACCCCATTCGCCCGGTAAGACCGGTCTCTACTAAGCATTTTCAAAAGGGGAAATTTTTTTAAATATATTTCAGGAAATCAAACTCCTTAATAAACAAGTAAAGGGGAAAGGGACATGGGAAGATATATCACATTGGCGTGCATGTGGTGCTTGTTGTACAGAAATGATGAGAGAATGATGTCGTGAAAGATGAAAGAACTAATCAGCAAACTCCCCGGATCACATCATTCCCCACACGGCTTACCATAATGCCGCGCACTGCTTTATGATACATCATGCGATGTCTCCTTCTTGCTATCAGACTATCAACATTACTTAGAATAATGCTTGGTGCACCGTATATCCCGCATGATGATTTTAAAGACATCAAACAGTATATAACTTATGATTCGTCTTTGAATAACACCATTCCTACAAGCCATGAAAATAAAACAACCTTTTGATTCATTTAATTGTTTGGAATGATCAAGAAAACTTCATTTAGAAAGTGAGACATGGCTTGTAGATATGGTCTCATTCTGAAATGCACCGATGATAGTATTTCAGTAATATAGACAATCGTGACAATGAATGGCCATGATCCAGACAGTCTGGATAAATAAACGATAAGATGTAAAACACCGTGTGCTTGAACATACTACACCATGCAATGCATCATAATACTGTGCGGCGTGGTATGTTCAATGCAGCGATCATTTTAGTTTTTGAAAATGATTTTTAAGTCAGTACTCAACCCAAAAAAGGTCAAGCCTTACTGCAGAGAAGTCCCCTCAGGGCCAAGATAGGGCCTAGCCCAAGGAAACTTGCTTTTTGCCTTTGATCTTGAGCTTTAACGAAGGTGGGCGGTTGTAGATGAAAGCATGTTGATGTGTGGGAATATGCAGTTTGTTGGATGTTTAGATGGGTGGAGGGGGGGTCTTGAAGTAAGGAAGAGACTAAGTTCTAAAGGTGAGGAGAAAAATGGAGTGTTTTGAGAAAAGAAACGCCCGCAGAATGTTTTTAGAGCAACTTTCTCAAGGCTTAGAAATAAAGAAGGGATGTAAGGGCAAGATGAGAGAGAGAGAGAGATTAGAGGCCTCTTTCACTTGAGTGGAGGAGTGTATTTATAAGCAAGAGCCAAGGATTTCAATTCAAAATAAGGGAGGTGTCTTCTGGGCGGGCTAGAAATGCTTTTTTTCAGCTAAGTCGTTTTGTAGTTGTAGCTCGAGTGAGCGCGGCTAACAGCTTTCTGAGCCAGTCAGAACTTTCCTAAAATGCCGTGTGGTTTACTTCATGACCTTGTGCGGTGTAATGAATATCATTGTACCGCGCGGTGTAGAAGTGCGTCGTACGGTATTCTAGGTTCAATCTTGAGCCTTTTGGGCTTTATTGGGATTTTAGGGTTCATTGGGCTTTTTTTTAAGGTTGTGGGAGTCCTCATTCAAGCTCTTGAAGGTTTTGTTCCCTTTATTTCATCATCGGGCCATTTAAAGATCTTTTGAGGTCTGGATTGGGGTGTCTACAAGAGGTCATTATCCCTCCTGTGCGTGTGAACATTTCCAAGGTCCTAGCTGCGGTTCTCGGATTGAGCGGCGGCGCCACTTGCTACTTGGTTCGCTATGGTCATCTCAATTCGATGCGACTTATTAAGATGTTCTCTCCTCCTGGTGATTTTGCGGACATGTCCTACCAGTCCCGATGCATGACGGCTCTTTGCATGTGCTTGTTGGCAGCTTTTCTCTTGGTTCCCTCCGTTGGTCATGCTAGCTTGGCATTGGTTAGCATTGCTGTCAAGATTGAGGCTATGAAGGACGTGATTCCAATGGTGTTGGCTAAGACATTGATTGGTTGGACAAAGTTTGCTCTGGAGAGACTGAGACTTTTGGGGGCAGCCCTCTCCTTCTACAGGTAGGCTTCTCACTCAGCTCTCCTTTTTCGGGTTTTTCTCACATTCTCGTTTTACCTCAACACTCGGTTTGGCTTTCTATAGTTCCTTACTTGTTTTTCCCTCTCCTTTGCAAATTTGGCTTTGTGACAAAGTGAACGTGTTGACTGTCCCCCCGGGCAACTGAACATATGGGGCTAGACTATTGTCCTACCGATGCTTTGAGTTTGCGGACTGCCGGGTCTCTGAATGGGTCCACTTCAAGCGCTTGAGGGCCATTTCCTAGAGGTGCCCTTAGCTAGACCTTCAACCGATGATGGAGCATTTCATGGGGCCTCAGTGGATTGCTCTTGCAGGTTTGGAGGCCTTTTCCATCTACATCCCCTACCAGATCCAGCGCCAGCTTGGTCTAAGGCAAGAGGTACTTGTGGAGGCTCTGGTGGGTGTTGTTTTGCCTCTCTTTCGCCCTTCTATCCTTTACTACCACTAGGAGTTTTAGGGGACCCACAAGGTCACTGATGCAAGCCCCTAGCCATTCGTGCAGACATGCGGAAGCTATCGGAAGTGGCTTAGGAGGGACATTGCTGCGAGGGCAAGGGCCCAAGGAAACTGAATCACCCCTACTACATTGATCATGAAATAAATTGTGGACCCACTTTATCTATTATGTTGCACTTTTATTTCGAAGAGTTATGCTTAGCCTTATATACTAGAAGTAGTAATTTAAATAAAAGTGAGTTATGAAAGGTTTCCCCCTTCTTGATTCCATGCTTTGAGTTCTTACAACTTGGATTTTTATTTTTGACGGATTATGATCGGGCCTTGAAGCAAGGCTACCTACGTATTCTTTTTGCAAAGGAATCAGGTCATGGCGTAGTTCAGGGTAGGGTTCGCTCTAGTTTTGACACTCTCCTTTTGTGCTATAAATTTTGCCTAGTACCGCCCTTTCGGGTTTTCGGTCTAGCGAGCTCTTTTTTTATTTGCCTTAACTTTTGCCTAGGACGCCCTTGCGGGTTTTCATCCTAGCAGGTTTTTGCTCTAATTTTTGCCTGGAGCTGCTTGCCCTTGCAGTTTTTAGTCCAACGAGCTTCTCTCAGGGGTAATAGCGCTTGAGCTGATCCAAGAACTCATTTCCATCTAAATCGATAAGTTATGAAGCTCCTCCGGATAGGATGGTTTTGATAATGTAAGGTCCTGACCATTGTGGTCAAAACTTTCCTTGCAGATCAAAGACTGGTGCCCAAATTTCCTTCAAAACCATGTCACCTTTTACCAAGTCCCTTGATTTCACCTTCTTGTTGAATGCGTGTGCAATCCTCCGTTGGTACCCTTGAATGTGGTAAAGAGCTCTTAGCCTTCGTTCGTCAAACAACATGAGCTCCTCAGATCTATTGCTTAACCATTCTGCCTCGTGAACCTCACACTCAATCATGTTCTGGAGAGATGGGACCTCTAGCTCGATAGGGAGCACAACCTCCATGTTGTAAACTAAAGAATAGGGGGTTGCTCCTGTTGGTGTACGTACGGATGTCCGATAACCCCATAAAGCTAGTGGCAACTGCTCATGCCAATTCCTTGCGGATTCGATGGTTTTCTCTAGGATGGTCTTGATAGTCTTGTTTACTGCTTCCACGGCTGCATTGGTTTGCAGCTGGTAAGTCGTTGACTTGTGCACCTGGATTTGAAACTCCTCCAAAACTTCCCTAGCTCGGCTTTAAAGTGAACCCCATTATCTGATACAAATGCTTGAGGAACCCCATATCGATAAATGACATTCTACTTGATGAAATGGGTGATTTGTATCTCGATCAAAGTGGCATAAGAAGCAGCCTCTACACACTTTGTGAAGTAATTCGATGGCAACTAGAACAAACTTGTGGCCATTGGATGTGGCTGGCATGATTCTTCCAATAACTTCGATCCCCCATATTGAAAAAGGCCAGGGAGAAGTCATCTGATGTAGTCCGGATGGCGGAACATGCAGGAGGTTGGCATGGATCTGGCACTTATGGCATCGTCGCACATACTCTATGCATTATGTTTCCATAGTGAACCAAAAGTATTCTTGTCTTAGAATCTTCTTAGCAAGCATCATGCCACTCATATGCAGGTCACATACTCCCTCATGAATCTCCTCCATTACCCTTTTGGTTTCCTCCCCATGGATACATAGTCTGTGCGTTCCGCAATGTGACCTTCGATATAGATTTCCTCCGCAAATGATGTACTAAGCTGCCAGTCTTTGGAGAGCTACCCAATCCTTCTTGCTTGCTTCGGGAGGATATTCTCCTCTTTCCATGAATCTCCAGATGTTATAGTACCAGGGGTGGCCATCGTCGGGTTCATCAATAACCATGACATGCTGATGCACCGATGAATCTCTTTGCTCAATCACGATAGGCCGTAATTTTACGTCAATGGGAATTTCGACCATGGATGCCAATGTTGCCAGGGCATCCGTAAATTGATTCTTAAGGCTTGGCACATGAGTAAAGGTCACTTTGTTAAAGTGAAGGATGAGATCCTCAAGGCCTTGGTGGTATGGTTTCAGCTTTTCCTCCTTGACTTTTCAATCACTGTTGGCCTGTGACACGACCAGGTTGGAATCCCCTACCACTTCTAATTTCTCCACGTCGATTTCGATGGCTATTTCCATGCCTACAATGCAAGCCTTGTATTCCGCCTGATTATTAGTGACTTCAAAGTTTAGCTTGAATGCAAGCAGAATGTGGGATCCGTCGGGTGAGATTAATAATACACCAATTCCAAACCTTTTCTAATTGGCAGCTCCGTCGAAGTATAATTTCCAAACATCCTCGGTTATGGTCATCAGATCTTCATCGGGAAACTTGAATTCAGCATCTTTGTCTCCCTTGACAAGGTGGTTGGCCAAGAACTTTGCGACAACCCTTCCCTTTACTGACTTTCTAGTGACATATTTGAGATCAAATTCTGCCAACATGAGTAGCCATCGTGCCAGTTTTCCAGTGAGAGCTAGTTTCTCAAATAGGTATTTTAGAGGGTCCATTCGAGAAATCAACCTTACCGAGTATGCCAGCATGTAATGTCTTAGTTTCTTGGAAGCCCAAACAAGTGCCGCATGTCTTCTCCAATGGAGTGTAATGCTCTTCACATCCGACCATCTTTTTGCTTAAATAGTAAACAACTCTTTCAACCCCATTCGTCTCCTTCTTATGCCTGCATGCACCCCATCGCGGATGGAGTGACGGACAAGTATAGGATCAAAGGTTTTCCCAGTATGGGCGGTGTTAGTACTAGTGGATTCTGCAGGTAAGTTCTGATTGTCTCAAAAGCTTTCTGGCACTTGTCATCCCATTCAAATGGCACACCTTTCTTGAGCAAGCGGAATATTGGCTCACAAGTCGATGTTAGCTTAGCGATGAATCGGCTAATAAACTGTACTTTTCCAAGAAAACTTCTCACATCCTTCTCAAACCGAGGTGGTTCCATCTCTAGAATAGCCTTGATCTTTAAAGGATTGACTTTGATGCCAAGGTTAGTGATCATGAATCCCAACTTCTTCCCTACGGTGACCCCAAATGTATGCTTGGCTAGATTGAGACGCATCCTGTACTTTCGAATTCTTTGAAAGAACATCCTGAGTGATGGCAAGTGCCCCTCTCGCTCTTTTGCTTTGACGATCATGTCATCAACGTATACCTCCACTTCCTTGTGAATCATATCATGCAACAAGGCTGTAGCGACTTGCTGATAAGTAGATCCTGCATTCTTCAACCCAAAAGGCATGACCCGATAGCAGTAAGTTCCTCATTCGGTGACAAACATAGTTTTCTCCCGATCCTCTGGGGCCATGAGGATTTGATTGTAACCTGAAAAGCCATCCATAAAAGAGAGCAAAGCATGTCCAGCAGTATTGTCCACTAATACATCGATGTGCGGTAATGGAAAGTCATCCTTTGGACTCGCTTTGTTTAAGTCCTTAAAGTCAATGCAGACCCTAATTTTGCCATCCTTTTTATGGACTGGGCACAATGTTTGCGACCCATTGAAGGTATTTAGTTACTATTAGGAATCTGCATTAATCTATTTGGAGACTTCTTCTTTTATCTTGAGTACCCAGTCGGGCCTTATTCGTCTTAATTTTTGTTTTACAGGTTTTGCATAAGGATAAAGAGGAATCCAATGTTCCATGATTTCAAGATCAATTCCGGGCATATCGACATGTGACCATGCAAAAACATCTTCAAATTCTTCAAGTAAATCTATGTGAGCTTGACGCTCTTCTGGAGATAGCGAGGAACCGATCTGGACCGTCCGGGGATTCTCTTCATCTCTCAGATTTATTAGAATTACTTCTTCTTTTACAGGCTGAGCATGCCTCTCATCTTCCCTTTCGATTAAGGATCGAATTTCTTTGGGGATGTCCCTATCAAAATCGGTCTCATCATCGTCAGGGTCGACACAATTTATTTCAAAATCAAGAAAGTGGGCGAAATCAACTTCATTTATTTCATCATCAGCAAAGGCCTTGGGGGCACCATACATACGAGCAGACTCGAATTCAAAGTACAGACCATGAAGTGTCAGGCCAAGAGGCACTGATTCAGACATAACAGACTCAGAGGACTGGGAAGACTCAGATGACTCAGACTTAGACTCTGACTCTGAATCGGACCCATGGCAGGTGACACTTGGCATAAATGTCCAATTCTTATACTCTCCAGCGGCATCCATAATAAGTGAAGTCGGGTCTTGGAGGGCCTCCTGCCCTAACATCAGCACTTTGGCTTCAACGACTGTACCCATTGGTTTCCCTTCCTTAAACAAGATCGCCAAACTTTCCATGTCAAAAACCTCAATCCAATCAGCTGGTTTTTCCTTTACCTCTATGATCCTTACCTCTTCCTCTTCTTCTAGCCAAACGTCATCAGCAAATATTTTGAACCTTGGCAGCAAAGTGTTGGTTTCTTTATCCCAAAATGGCTCTGGCTGGCCTTGGTACACTTGTTTTGCTTTTTCCTTCATGAAGTAGTCTTTCAATCTTTCTCCCTTCTTTACCAAGTTGTTACCAGAGGGCTCATAGCCGAGACCAATCTTGCATAAGGGTTCCGATGATCTCAAACTATGCGGGTCCTTGCAGGTTCTTTCCCAGACTCAATCCCGACATGTAGGATATTTTCTTCACCACTTTGATGGCGACATTGCAAATGACAAAGTCATCGTCTATCCTAACCAAGAAGACAAAGTTTGTGGTGTCCAACGAAAATCCTCCTAGAGCAATGTCTTCCTCCTCATGCTGAATTTCCAAGAGTGGGGCATTATCCTCAGTGGGTGTATGAATTCCAGAGTCCCCATGAATGGTGAGCATTCCTGTTTCAAGTCCTAGGCGGATTTTCTGATGGAGAGTGGAAGGTACAGCCATGATGTCTAGGCAGTGCATCCAAGGCCTTCCAAGTAGCAGATTGAAGAAGGCAGGGTTGCTTAACTCTACCTCAATCTGGTAGGCCTCAAAGATCATTAAGAGCATGAGAATTCAAACCACATCCTAGCGGGTATTATCATATGCTCGGACTTTGACATCAGATAGGGAGAAGTCTTTGTTTTTGTATCCCAAACAATAGGCAACACGGAGTGGGTAGACATTGATTGCAGAACCATTGTCGACCAGGATCACTGGAACCCATTTACCAAGGCATTTCAGGGTGACATGCAATGGTTTGTTGTCATCAGTCCCTTCAGCAGGCAGATCTCGATCGGTGAAGGTAATAGCATGCTTGATGGGAATGGTTTTGATGAGCGCCACAAGCTCATCGGGGTTATGTCAGAGGGAACTTTCAGATGGGAGAGGGCTTGGATAAGTCCTTCATGATGGCGAGTAGAGTGAACAAGCACATCCCAAACAGACATTTTGGCTTGGGTCCGTTTGAGTTGTCGCTTTATCATTCCTTCAGGGTTTTTCTCAGGACGAGAAGATTCTTTGGTCGATGGAGCAAAGGGTTGGAAAAGATTTTTGGTTGGTGAGGAAGGCTCTTTGGCTAGTGGAGCTATAGGGTTGGAGGATTCTCCGATCTGGAAATTAGGGGGTTGGTAAACACAACCACTTCTTGTCAAATGGTCAATCTGGCAGAATTTCTGTTCGTCACTTCATATGTCAATAAGAGTCTTACGCTTGCAGCCAATGGTAGTTCCTTGGAGATTCTAGGCCAAGTCAGCAATGACATAGTTTTCCCAGAGATCTTCGGGTTACCATTGTTCAGCTTCCATCACTGCTCAGTTTACTGTCCATTCTTCAATTTCCTACTTGCATGTTGACCACTTCCGAATCTGCCCACGAGTTTGGCCTGGTTTCTACTTGCCATAAGAATGATTATGACTCATCCTCCCATAAGTTCATAAGGGATTCAGATTGCAGCATGGAGACATTGACGTCATCAAGGAAGGTAACAGATGGCTCTGACTCTGCCTCGTCCACAATGTAGTCTAATGGTTCAAATTCATTACTTGCCACCTCTTCCTCTCTTGGTTCTGGATTCCACGGATTGAGGTTCACATTGCTGTACAGATTGTCAATGACCTAGTCGTTGAAATGGGAGAAATTAGGGCGAAGTGAAGCAAGTTCCGACCATTCATAAGTGATTCCTTCAGGTTGATATCCTTCGATGAACATGTTGATAGAATCATCCCTTGCTAAGAGCTGATACACATCTGGGGCTGGATCCCACTCCCATTCAGGAGCCGCCTAAGGAATTTTGTAGTTCTCATCTTGGTTGTCAAACATCATATACAGGGATAGTCCATCTAGAGGGTCAGCCTAAATGTTTTCCCAAATAACTTCCCATGTAAGCTCAAATGGTGGCTCGACAGCTCTTTGAAAGTTGGTAGCTTCAAATTCCTCCCAGTCAGAGATCAAGTTTCCCCATGTATTCTCCCATTCTTGAAGAAAGTAAAGGGCAGTTTCTTCAAGGATTTTGACAATGGGTTTTGGTTCGATATTGGGAATGATGAAGAGGGTAGGGTCAAAGTTCTGATGGGTTGAGTCATTTGCGAGGGTGATCTGATTAATGCAAAAGGTGTTATTATGTTGTGGCAAGGGATTTAAAACTGGTGTTTGGTTTGTCTGGTTGGGAAGCTTCAACAACCTTATTGTCAATGAGGTTTTGAATCTCATGACGAAGGCAGATACAGTTATCTATGGTATGACCAGGCATCTAATGTAGTCACAATAGACATTGTGGTTCAGATTTGGTGGGAGAGTTTGCAGTGGTGGGAGAACTTTCAAAACCCCAAACTCAACAAGTTTCTTGAGCAGGGCGGATCTAGGGGTGCTAAATTGGGTGAAGGTTTGGTTCTAGGATTTTAGTTTTTTAGTGATTTGGTTTACTTCCGCCGTTTTAGCAGAAGAGGTTCCAGCTTGATTGGCATTTCCAAAAAGGACGTTGATGTTTCTAGAGTATGCCCTTTTATTCTTTGAACTTGACTCTTACTTTTCTAAGGTACCATCCCTCAGAGCTTCCTCCACGGTCAGACTAGAGTCATAGAAGGTTTCAAAGTTTGGAGCTACCTAAGAGAGAACCATATATGGTGCAATTGAACTTGTCAAGTTCTTGGTTATGATTCGGATTTCTTCCTTCAAGTCTGGATTGTTCTGCATTTACGCGACCTTGGCTCTCCAACGCTTCACATAGTCACCAAAGCTTTCCTTGTCACCCACCTTGGTACTTTCCAGTTCCCTCATGGTCATTTTTAGGTCCACATTGAAATCGTACTGGGCAACAAAAGTTGTCCCAATATCCTCCCAGGTCCTCTTCATAGATGGTTCGAGAGTAAGAAACCATTGTAGTGCCGGTCCAGATAGCGATTCATGAAACAACTGTGCCATGGCTTCCTTTTCAATCCCTCACATGGTAAGAGAAACAACATATCCCTACGGGTGAGCCTTTGGATCAGTGGTAACATCGACCTTTGCAAAGTCTATGCCTTTGAACTTTTCTGGTAGTTTGACATTTGGGAACAAGCATAGTTTGCTCATGTCTATCTCCCCTTTTCCAAGTGTAGAGACCCATATTTTCAGAAATGATTTGAAGGTTTTATAAATGCTAGAATATTGAATAAATGAGAAATTTGTGAGTTTATTTGATTTGGGTCTTAAATGATAGGATTGTTATATGAGGGAGTGTGAGTGTAATTGGTTAGTGTGCTAGTATATATATGTGGGTGGGTCTGTAGGGGATCACAAATCCCATCTCACTCTCTCTCTACCTCTCGGTTCTCTCTCCCTCTCCTTCGACTCTGTCTCTCCACTCCTCCACTCACAAACTCACTCCCAAACTCGAAACCCACCAAGATCTTCCACTAAATCGTCTTCCTCAAGTGTTCTAGGCCTCAGGTTGTGTTCGTTTAAGCTCGAAGGAGGTATATTTCGCTTGGATTTGAAGTCCTTGGAGCTAGGGCTTGCTCGAATCGCGTGAACTTCGATCTTTGATCATTGAGGTAGGGATTTCTTACTCTCTTTATGTGTTTATGAGTTGATTTTGTGCTTCAATCGAGTTTGAATCATAAACCTTGGTGTCCTTGAAAAGCTGTCCAAAATTGCCCAAAACGCCTGGGGATCAATCCCTAAGCAAGAGGGATCAATCCCTCATTCAAAATCTGGATTTTTCCCTTGGGGCGTCGATCCCCATGAGAGGAGGGATCGATCCCTCCCCTCTCTGGAAATTCTGCCTATTTTCTGGGTTCCAGCCAACTTCGAATGGCCATAACACTATAACAAACTTGGTCTAGTGCGACAAAATCTGGCGATGAAAATATATTTCGTCACTAATTGCATACAATTTGCGAGGAAGTTTAAAATTTGTCGTTAATGGTGAAAGTGGGTTGTATATCAGGCGAGGAAATATATTTTGTCGTTATTTGGGGCACTTAGGTGACGAAATTAGTTTTTTCATCGGCAAACTACTAGGCATAGCCGACAACTCCATCTTTCCTCGCAAACAATTCCCCTCCAAATCTTTTGGCAGGCCAAGAGGTGTGAACTGGCAGGCACTAAAAATATGGTGAGGAAAAAATTCATCATTGGTTAAATTGGGGTTTTTTAAAAACAAAAAAAAGGGAGTTAATCTGTACGCTCATCTATTCACCACCGACATAACCAAATCAAAGAAGCTCAACAAGGTTGGACAATCTGAACAAGAATCCGGAGATATTGAAGAACGGGGAGCGACTTCTTGAGTCTGATCGAATAACTTCATCTCCTAGTATGGATCCCTCTTCTCTTGTTCTTTCTGATTCATTCTTTTGTACATTGACGTGTTCTTGTGTTTTTTGGTTAATAGATTTTCTCTTGTTTAGAATTTATTCACTGTGATTTTGTTTATCTCATTTTTTCTTTCTAGCCAGAGATGAAAGATGCCCTGGGATCATTACTTAGAAGGGTACCTTTCTCTCTTCAAACCCCAAGGGGAACAGCGATGAAAAATGACTTTCTTCATTTTTTTGTTAAATCTGACCTGTTAAAGGTGGATTTTATCTGATTCTCTTTCCCTATTGGGCATGCTATATGTTTATTTCAAGGAAAAAAAAAGATGGAGATTCTTCTCCAATCAACGTAAAGACTTGATGGCTCGGGTCTGGATCCATTAGTTAGTTGGGGTAGCCCAGGGAATAGATTTGATGGAGCCAGGTTCAATTGCTTAGCTTGCCACTTGATCGACCCTTTCAGATAAGGGGCTAGGGTATGTCAAATAGGGGAAGATAAAGGGACCATCCGTGAAGGGTTGGAGCGGGGTGTTCTTTTCGGTAATCGACAGATCTCGCGATTGAGTATTTATTATGTGGGTTGCTTATTGGAATATTTGATTCGATTAATTTTTGTTAGTGGTTTTCTAGGTTCCAGTGACTTACAAGTTGAAAGCTTGTAAAAGTTAAGGCAGTTAGGGCCCCTAGTCCATTACACCTCTAACACAATCTATTCAACTATGTGGCCCTTTGATTGACAGATCCCATTTTAAAAAGACTTTGCATATGGCCCATTAGTATATGCCTTGCCTACCCCAATAGGTTTCTATGCTTGCATTCTAAATTCTCGTGCCACAGTTGCACAATTAATCCTCACTTTTTGCTCGCACACTTAATTCTCGCTCTCATGTTTTTTGATAGTTTGAAAAGTTTGTCAAAGATGCTTTCACAATCGCAATCGCATTCCCGCATGGTCCCGTGCATTATGTGACTTACGTTGTGTGAGAGGGGGAGATGCCCATGGGACACTCAATAATATGCCATAGGGTGTGGGTTTATGCTTATATTTTTCATTTGACATGGGAATTTGGTTATGACTTGTGCTCGTAGGAATCAGTCCCTATGTTGTCATGTATATTTTGTGTTTTTGGTTCTTAAATAGAAGTTGACTTCAAAAGATCAATAAGTGAAGTATGGGAGTAAAAATGAAAATATTGTAGTTTGTTTAATGAATGTTAATTACTTCTGGTGTTTGTTCTATTAGGCAAAATAATTGATATCTCCTCGTGTTGTTACCTAATGGCTTGTTCATTTTTGAAGTATTGATTTCATGTGGAGTTTTGGTGTCTTATTCTACCTATATATGTCTTCTATTGTGATATTTAACTTTGTCTACCCTGATTATACTCGAATGCATGTTACTAGTTTGAAATACAAATTTTCGAACCTTATATTTCCATTGCACCAATCCAGATTCAATAACTTTTATGGTCACTTGAGCAAAGTTTGGAAACTCAATTATATGTGTTAGAACAATGTAATATTGTTTCAATGTGAATGATATAATACAAACAACACCGGCAGAAATAGAACAATATGAACTAACACATATTGCACTAGCATTGATGTTACAAGTCGGTGGTATCAATCTGATCCATTTATTCTGCAAAGTCAAGCAAATCAAGTGTTTTACCTAAAAGCAAAATGGGGTGAACCTTGGCAAGTCGTAGAACGGGTCCAACATAGGGGTGTGTTTGATGTACCAGAGGTGGGTAGTGGTGAAACATTTCATGCCCCAAAATCTGGTGATGTGTTCCAACAAGAGAACATGAGATCAGCTGTGCTGATTGACATTCAAGGCGATATCTGATGTCATAGGGATGATGTTGATGCCGAGGTAATTTCGGGGCTAGTGCCATCAGATGGAATATTAATATTGGAAGATAATGTAGAGGCAAAAGCTAATGAAGAGCAAGAAATATTTGAGGATGATATGGATTATGATATGTAACTTTCTGGCTATGCTTTATATGTGGATGAACGTTCATGTCTTATTTTTGGTGATTAGTAATTGTTTTGAACTCATGACGTTATTGATGTCAATATGTGAATGAATATTCTTTTTGTCTTCCTGTTGGTAATTAGTAATCTTGTGGAACACATGAATCTATTTATGCAAATCTTTATGCTATGTACTTTTTTGTTAATCTAAATAAGAGATTAGTTCGTGTCTTATTGGGATCATTGTCTTTCTCTACATTATGATCTGTCATTTTATTATTCATAGTGCATAACATGTCCAAAAGCGGTAAACAATGCGTGAAACCGGCGACCTCGCAAAACAAAAGAAAACTGATTACGAGAAGAAAAGAAACAAAAAAGTCAAGGCAAATGAAAATAGGGTGAAAGCTTTGGGGTTAAAGCATATACCAGCTTTTTTAAGCGATTTCCTTCATTACGTACCTGTGAACGGAAATGGCAAACAAATCAGGGCTGAGCCAGATGATGACTATAGTTTATCTGGAAATGAGGATGATAGTGATTATGACTCTGATGACTCTTTTGAGCAAGAGGTACTATGTGGCTAAACATAATCTATTAATTATGAAATCCACTTCATTTATTACTTGACAAGATGTGTTATCATGCTTATGTTATCATGCCTTATCAAGTCAATGGACGTATGTTATCATGCTTTAACAGTTTCTACTTATACTTTCCTTTATCATCAAAGTTTCTTCTTCTACTCATTCTCCATCCTTTTTCATTGTCTCTTGGTATTTTAGGTTATAATGACGCAAGAGGTACCTATAATGCAGCGTGGAACATCGCATCTTCAGCGAGCCCCTACCAGAAACCAACATGACATGAGCCGCATCACTGAGAGGGAGACCCGGTCGACTACCCAACCCCCACAACCTCTTGATGCTGAGCATGAGATTGAGGCAGTCCCTTTTTATCACCTGTTGGCAAGCTTTAAAATATATTTAAGCACTACTTTTGGCACTTTATTTTTTTGCTCAAGCTTGGCACTTACTATATTAACATAGCTTCATTATAACAATAGTTGCTGATAGACCTATCTGTGGCCCGGCACGAGGCTTGATGGTTCAACAAATATTCGACAAAGAAGGAAAGCTTCTTGTTCCTATCCCATAGTGTTTTCGTGCACCTGTCAGAAAGTGTGCTTGTAAACTTGCCACAAAGATTGGTGTAGATGTTCAGACAAATTAACAAATTTGGAAGATATCACTATCCATAAATGGAAAGTAGCAAATGAAAGTGTGAAGGCACCTATGCTTCAACTCATTAAGGTAATTACAATATTTGCTTATTTACCTAAATTGCAATTCATATTAATCAATACCTTTGCTATTGGCTCTTCCAGGATCAATTTAACTTGGAGAGAGATCCCATAGATGTTGACAAGGCAGTGGCAAGACTATTTGGGCGTAGACTGAGTGATTACAGCCATACGTTATGCAAAAAGTACAAGAAGCTTAAGACTACTAAGGGGGTAGAATATGCCAGAAGCCACCCACCATTTGGCGTCAGTCACAAGCAGTGGATCGGTCTAATTGATAAGAAATGGAGTGATCCCAAATTTTTGGTAATTCATATAGAGCCAAAAAAGTCAAAGAGAAGCTCTATATTGGTTGTTTAGCATCTGTCTAAGTTATGAATATTAGAATGTGCAAGTGAAAGTAAAAGGAACCATGAAAAACATATGTGTGCTTGATGAACGTGAAAGCCATATATGTGATCAGATGACTTTCATAGTTTGATTAGATACATTGTTGGATTTAGTGTGATTTTCTTGCCTTTGACAAGTTTTAGAGTGCTCTGTAATTTCCGAGGGGTGATTGAAGTTCTAGCCTTTCCTCTAGAATTCGACCTTGTTCTCATGTTTTGTACGTACTATTCGGAGGTTTCATTTATTGTTGGCCATATTTGTCTAAAGTATAACAGTAAATGCTTAAAATTTAGGACTTTCATATTGGGTGCTCTCACAAATGAGAAAGTCTATCTAATGGTAACATAGGTTTTTTTTCTTGGGTGTTAACTTGTATGTGCACCTTATGTTTTGGATATGATGAAATTATTTTTGACTAGTATATATAATGTTAGAGCGGCTTCTGGTTGAATCATTAATGAGAATGCATTGAATCTACTATATATATGTTAGGTATTGCTCATAAGTTTCATTTTAACTGACTTTAGGCTCAAGTTATATGTACACTGAAAAGTTGATATCCAAACATGGTAATGATTTTCTTTTGTTTCGCTTTTGCAGATTGGATATGCACAAGGTTGGTGGTATATATCAGAAGGCCAAGATCTTTTTGTGTTGATACTTCTTTTTGTTATGATGCGCCGTCCAACAACTTTCCTTTTTGTTTCGTGTCTTTGACCACTACTCAATTAGCGCATCACTTATGTTATTCTCAATATTTAGTTAACTCAACTGTTTTGGGACAGTGAATGGACACCTTGAAACTTTTGTTAAGCTGTTAATGGTAATATGAAGATTATTGGTCCTATTTTTAAAGATTCTTATGTTGAGCAGTTTTTTTTTCATTTGTGTAAAATTTTGTTGATCGGACGACGAATACTTTCCCCGCTGTTGCATTTTCCAGAAAAAGCATAAATTACCTTGCGCAGAATTATTTCGTCGGTAAGAGAATTGATGGCAAGGAATTAATTCGTCAGCAATGGGAATAAAATAGTGAGGAAATAATTCGTCTGCCATGGGAATCCATTGGCGAGGAACTAATTCATCAGCCTTGGGGAGCCATTGACAAGGAAAAACTATTTTTCGTCATGAGAAATCTTCCGCGTGAAACACAGATTGAGGAATGGGGCGATAATTTTTTTGGTCAATAATCACTACGACAACGAAAAGTATGTAATTGTTGAGGAATTTTTTTCGTCTTAGAACTTTTTCATTGTAGTGTAACTTCCTCATCTGATATACGTTTCATGCAAACTTTATATCGATTCAAAGGACTTGAAGTCAGCTTTCATTTGCCACTAGAATCACCTTAAAACTTTTAGTACACAAAACATTATGATCATTTGAGTAGAGGTGTGTTAGTCTGTCGATATCTGTGGCTATTCCTAAGGTTGTTCTTGTTTTGTGCTATGATTCCCTTTATAATTAGAACATGTTAAAGTCACTCTTGAGCATGATTGCTTATGTCCTAATAACTCATTGTTCGATCCTGTCTCTTGGCACTCATTAGAGCATAATATCAGCGACATTGGTTAGGGATTGTACCATAAGTTTGATAGGAGTACCGTGGGCTATAAGGGGTAATGTGGTGAGTGTTATGGGGAGACATGAGCTTGTGTAGTGATTCGATGGCTAGCATTGTGACTCGTATCCCCGTGATTCATTTCGTTGATCCTACTAAATTCCTTTGCCACTCGTTCTATAAGATTCTCATTTAGAACCTAGCGGATGGTGTGTCGTGGAGTCATTTGAGGGTTGGTACGTGACGAAGGGTGTCAAGATAGACTTAGAGGAATAACATGATCTTAAATTATTTATCATTGTACGATGTGACTTGTTTACGAGTTTGTATTACAATGTGAATTTGGAAAATGTAGCCTGCTTGTACATTGAACAATGCTTCATGTGTGTGTGCTTGAATTGAAAATTCGAATAGAGCGTCCCGCAATGCAAGGTGTGGTAATGCGGAAACCCAGGTGAAGAGAATTCAATATGACAGAAGGGGTGGTAACACAGTTGAATGTCTCGTATGATGAAGAGAATTTTGATTGACTTTAGAAGTCTATGTTGATGTTTGGATTACTTATTGCTCGGGATTGTGGTTTTCGAAAAAGAGAATGAAAGGTTAGTTCTATTAAGGTTTTATTAAAGAAAGAAATTTGAGTTTTGAAAAGAGAATTTTTATCAACAATCCTCCAGTATTCTTCAGCAAATCAACGAATCAGGTATTTGGGCACAAATCAATGGACTCCGGCATTCAAGCTCAAACTAACGAAGCTTGACCCATGATGGTTATGAGTTTTCTCTAAATTGTTTTGGAAATCAAAAAGGAAAGTTTTATGAAATAAGGCTCTATGGTGGATGGTATGAAATGATGGTTTGTGGCGTTCATTCAAAAAGGAAAGTTTTGTGAAATAAGGTTCTATGGTGGATGGTATGAAATGAGGAAGTGGTTTGTGGCGTTCATTCAAAAAGTTATTAGATGGTTGAACTATTGTTGATGTTTGTTTGATTGATATGAGTTTAAATGTTGCTCCTAGTTGACGCTCGAATGGTTAGTGTTATTTCTAAGACGTCAGGATTCCCGCAAATCTCAATTTGTTAGTTCATTTTGGTAACACCTCATGTATCTCATGTCCGTTTGTTGAGTCTCATTCGCGTTTGGTGCATACATCATCGCATTTTCATATAACTAGAGTATAGATTTCTCTACTGGGCTAGTGTAGCTCAACCTATCATTTTTAGGTACAAAGCAAGGAAGTTGGCATGGTGTGCATGTTGATCATGTTTTTCGAAGGTATAAAGAGGAGATCTTCTGCATTTTTTTTTAAAGAAATGTTTGAAAGAATGATTAATGTAAACTGTAATATTATTTTGGTACTTTGAATAATTTGGGGCCTCGAGCCAGGACTGTAACTTTTGAAATTAACTTTGAGAATGGGGAAAGATATGTCATTTGGGTATTATCATACTTTAGTTGTCATTTTATTTATTGAAAATGATTATTATTTATGTTTAAAATCAAGGGCGTGACAAATTGGTATCAGAGCGTTAGGTTTGAATACCTAGAGACTGTGGAGAGACTTAGTCTCATGGGTTCAAAAATCATTGCATGACCAACGTGTGATCATCGATGTAGCATTGTATCTATGTTCATGTGGGTTGGTGGAATGTTGTTGACCCGTGTTAAAAAAGAAGAAGAGAGAGTTTGGCCTATATGTAGTGGTTGTGGCAGCATTTGTTGCTATTGTTGTGGTTACCGTTATTAGTCTTGTTCTCGGATTTTATATGGTAAGGTGCCTTTCAGATGAGTTGGAAAGCCATGAAGGATTGTGGTGGTTGTGTGTATCTTTGAGGCCGATATGCGAAAGCTGATATCTGTTAGTATATGATAGAAGTACTAGACTATTAATAAGATTTATGAGCTAAGTGTTGAATTTGCTTTATTCGAATTGTGTGGATTACGTATCAGGCCTTAATTGCATTAGTCAAATCTTATGTGTTGTAAGCCGCATTGAGTGTAAGCATACGAAGGGTAATACCTCTTTTGCATCACAAAAACCATAGTTTGCCTGAAAAGCGAGTGGGATGTACCATAGCTAGCAGGTGAGTTAGCATGTGCCTTGCATGTGTTGGAAAAGGGTATGACTTCTGGTGATACTAATTGTGGTTAGTTGTTGTTGTTGTAGTTATCAAGATAATGACTGTGAGTATAGGTAAGGCAAGTTGAGCCCACATAGGGAGCTATATGTATCTGAGGTTGATTTAGGAAGATGAAAGTTATAGGTAGGGTGTTAGGATATGGTATGTGTCTTCTGGACACCTAGGCGACTATCGATGAGATCTAGTTGGAAGAGGCGCTTGATCACCGCTCCTTCTAGATGGAAGTCTCGGAAAGTCAATTGGACACTAGGATTGTGTATAGGGGCTAGATCTCTAGGCTTGAGAAGAGTTATAGTGTTGTAGTCATCATTGCTAAGGTGAATGTCGTGATGGTGTCGTTATGGTATATTGATAGGGAATAATGAAGCTATTGTTTGGTGAGAGGGACAACAAGACTTGAGGTGAACTATATTGATGTGACTTGAGTCGAGTGATTAAAGTAAGTGTGTGGTGAGAAACTTGTTTGGAGTGAGGGCGATACGAATGTGAACTGTTGAGGTTAACAATGAGGCAAAGTGTAATTGGTGCCCTGAGTGGGAATGGTAGGAACCTTGAAGTGATAAGCATGTGGAGAAATAGTATGTCGTGAATTGAAGGATCGGAATGTAGAGATCGTGTATGGTGTGTAGTCGGGAATGTAGACTAGACTAATGACAGTGTAGGACATGTTGAGGTATGCCATTGAGATGATGAGTTTGTTTAAAAGAGATTAAGAGATAATAGTGATAATGGTAATGATAGCAGGGATGGTGGTGGTAATGGAAGTTATTGTTCTTGAGGTTGAGTGTAGATGTGGCGAATGCCTCTAAGGAATATTGAGGTTGATATGATTACTTAGTTGGGAGACAATTTTGAACTGTGAACTCGTGGTGAGCGGAACTGTTAGAGGATGTTATTGTGAGTGAGATTAATTCTTAAGTAACGAAGTAGTTGAAGTCTTAGAATATAACAAGAAGTATAGACATGTTGTTAGATTGTTATGTTGTTGGAATAGAGGAATAATTAGAATTAATAATACGTGTATCTATGGTGTGATGTTTAGGATTATGAATATGAGAAATACATGATTTGTTTTGACTAAATGAACGGGAATGCTTGAGATTGGTAAAGTGAATAGATGTTGTGTGAGGCATTACGAGATTTAAAAGAACGAGATAATTGTTGGGCTTTTAAAGCCACAAATTCTGAAGTGTTGCATACTTGATGAGTCCGTTGGACATTCTGTGAGTCTATTAATGCGTGAATATGTTTGCTATCGTGTAAGCTTTTAAATGGTACGGTTGGTTTATTGGGATATTTCGTGTATGAAATTCGTTACTATTTAGCGGAAACCTACATGTTTGACTTGTTATGTAGTCTAAATGCATCAAGTTTGCCTTTAGTATATAATGTAGAATAGACAATGAAGTGTATGTGGGTATTTGCTATGAGGAATTATTATTGTGTAGTTGGAATCTGGTGTGTGTCTTTTCTTGAGTAGCAGCAGTATTACGCGGGGAGCTAAGTTTAAGGAAAAATGGTGGATTTGAGAGTTATGGGAATAGTTCCAATATTGTGTCGTGTTGAATAGGTAAGAGAGACACATTACCATAGGAGTGAATTAGGATTTCTCAAACAGGAGTTAGTAGTGATGCTGAGTGGGATGAGAGAAGTGGAAAAGCGTTAGAATCTTGGTTGTATTTGAATGTTAGAAAGATGACAAGACATTTAAGGTTTGTGCAGAGTTCATAAGAGAGGGTTATGTGGATAAAAAGAGGTGTGAGTTGGAGATTGTGACTAGCGGTTTGTCTTATGTGCATTTGGTGTCGGTGTCTATCCTTAGTACTATCAATAGAATTGGATCGATTGTGAGATGTGTTTATTTTTGGAGTTGAAAAGGATATCAATAGCTTTGAGACGTAAGAAGTTCAATTATAGAGAATTGGTGTTAGAAATTGAGCAAAGGGTGATGGTCACTATGAAGTCTAATCATTGGATTTTGGATTTCTTGGTTTTATTACCGTAGAGATTATTCAGGGTTTTCTAGATTGACAATTGGCATTGATTAGGAAAAAGAGAACGTGGAATTCAAAGTTTGGGAAAATGAGAGGGTATAAGTCGTTGAATCTCGGAGTGAGTGTTAGAATTTGAGTGTCAATGAAGGTTGAGATTTTGTGAGAACGATTAGAGTTTAGTGTAGTTCTTGACGAGAAACCGGTGAGCATTCCAGGCATACGAGACTGACTGTTGAGTGGTAGGACCATACCGTTAGTGAGGGTTTTGTGGAGCAAAAAGGGCAAGGGAAGGTCTACATAGGGAAAAGAGGATGAAGTTGTGGTTATGGAAATGTGGCATAAGGTTATGTATTATGATTGGTGACTTGGTTGAACTTGGCTTAGCAAATTTCAGGGACAAAATTTCTTTAAGAAGGGTAGGATGTAGAGACCTGTATTTTCGGAAAATGATTTGAAGGTTTTATAAATGAAAGAATATTGAATAAATGAGAAATTTGTGAGTTCATTTGATTTGGGTCTTAAATGATAGGATTGTTATATGAGGGAGTGTGAGTGTAATTGGTTTGTGTGCTAGTATATATATGTGGGTGGGTGTGTAGGGGATCACAAATCCCATCTCTCACTCTCTCCCTCTACCTCTCGGCTCTCTCTCCCTCTCCTTCAGCTCTCTCTCTCTCTCTCCACTCCTCCACTCACAGACTCATTCCCAAACTCGAAACCCACCAAGATCCTCCACCAAATCGTCTTCCTCAAGTGTTCTAGGCCTCGAGTTGTGTTTGTTCAAGCTCGGAAGAGGTATAATTTGCTTGGATTTGAAGTCCTGGGATCAATCCCATAAGAGGAGGGATCGATCCCTCCCCTCTCTGGAAATTCTGCCCGCTTTCTGGGTTCCGGCCCAACTTCAAACGGTTATAACTTCCTCGTCCGATGTTCAATTCATGCAAACTTTATATTGATTCGAAGGTCTTGAAGTCAACTTTCATTTGCCACTGGAATCACCTTAAACTTTTTAGTATACAGAAAGTTATGATCATTTGAGTAGAGGTGTGTCAGTCCACCGATGTCTATGGCTATTCGTAAGGTTGTTCTCGTTCCGTGTTATGATTCCCTATATAATTAGAACATGTTTAAGTCACTCTTGAGCATGATTGCTTATGTCCTAATAACTCATTATTCGATCTTGTCTCTTGGCACTCATTAGAGCATAATATAAGCGACGTTGGTTAGGGATTGTACCGTAAGTTTGATAGGAGTACCATGGGCTATAAGGGGTAATGTGGTGAGTGTTATGGGGAGATGGGCATGTCTAGTGATTCGATGGGTAGTATTGTGACTCGTATCCCCATGATTCGTCTCGTTGATCCTTCTAAATTCCTTTGGCACTCGTTCTATAAGATTCTCGTTTAGAACATAGCGGATGGTGTCTCGTGGAGTCATTTGAGGGTTCGGTACATGACGAAGGGCATCATGATAGACTTAGAGGAATAACATGATCTTAAAGTATTTATCATTGTACGATGTGACTTGTTTACGAGTTTGTATTGCAATGTGAATTTGGAAAATGTCGCCTGCTCGTACATTGAACGATGCTTCATGTGTGTGTGCTTGAATTGATAATTCGAATATAGGGTCCAGCAACGCAAGGTGTGGTAATGTGGAAACCCAGGTGAAGAGAATTCAATGTGACGCAAGGGATGGTAACACAATTGAATGTCTCGTATGATGAAGAGAATTTTGATTGACTTTAGAAGTCTATGTTGATGTTTGGATTGCTTGTTGCTCGGGATTGTGGTTTTTGAAAAAGAGAATGAAAGGTTAGTTCTATTAAGGTTTTATTAAAGAAAGAAATTTGAGTTTTGAAAATAGAATTTTTATCAAAAATCCTCTGGTATTCTTGAGCGAATCAACGGATCAGGTATTTGCGCTCAAATCAACGAACTCTGGCATTCAAGCTCAAATCAACGAAGCTTGACCCGTGATGGTCATGAGTTTTCTCTAAATTGTTTTGGAAATCAAAAAGGAAAGTTTTATGAAATAAGGCTCTATGGTGGATGGTATGAAATGAGGAGGTGGTTTGTGGCGTTCATTCAAAGAGGAAAGTTTTATGAAATAAGGTTCTATGGTGGATGGTATGAAATGAGGAAGTGGTTTGTGGCGTTCATTCGAAAAGTTATTAGATGGTTGAACTATTGTTGATGTTTGTCTAATTGATATGAGTTTAAATGTTTCTCCTTGTTGACGTTCGAATGGTTAGTGTTATTTCTAAGACGTCAGGATTCCCGCAAATCTCATTTTGTTAGTTCATTTTGGTAACACCTCGTGTATCTCATGTTCGCTTGTTGAGTCTAATTCCCATTTGGTGCATAAATCATCTCATTTTCATATAACTAGAGTGTAGATTTCTCTATTGAGCTAGTGTAGCTCAACCTATCATTTTCAGGTACAAAGTAAGGAAGTTGGCATGGCGGGCATGTTGATCATGTTTTTCGAAGGTATAAAGAGGAGATCTTCTGCATTTTTTTTTAAAGAAATGCTTGAAAGAATGATTAATGTAAACTGTAATATTATTTTGGTACTTTGTATAATTTGGGGCCTCAAGCCAGGACTGTAACATTTGAATTTAACTTTGAGAATGGGAAAAGATATGTCATTTGAGTATTATCATACTTTAGTTGTCATTTTATTTATTGAAAATGATTATTATTTATGTTAAAAAACGAGGGCGTGACACCAAGCCTTTCGATTTTCTGAACGGACTCTTCTAGCTTACTAATCTTGGCAATGAGAGCAGCCAGGTTAGGATCCGCAGCTGCGGTTTCTTCTTAGGCTGTTCAGATTGTGGGGAAGACCTAGTCCGTAGCTTGTCGCTGATCTCTTGCATGGTCTCCATCATCATGGGCATTTCTTTCTTCATTGCATTGACAGAAGTCTTGAGTTGAGCATCGACGTTGGCAATGGACTGCTTGAGCTGGGAGTCCAGAGCCTTCATGTTTTGCTTGATTTCTTCCATCCCATTTCCTTGGTCAGCCATTAGTAAAGGATCCTCGAGCGATATTATTGTTGGTGGTTCTTGTATTGGTGGTTCTTGTAACACTTCTACTGACGGTTGCCCTTCCTGCAGTACTTCAACCTCAAACAACTGAGTTTCTTCCACGGTGTTTGTGCTAACCAATCTTCGGAGTGGACGAAACCAATTGGGTACAGCCTCTTCTTGCAGCTGACCAATGTTTTAGAACTAGCAATAAAGCAAAAGGGAGCGACTCAAAACAAATCATGGAAGATCGCCCTACCATCTACATGCCTCCTAGAAGCTAAGCCTAGGACCTATCGTGACCCAGGTCTCACTTAAAGGCGTTTGTACAAAAGATTACCGATAATCCAGGTAGGTACTATAAGGCAAGTTAAATTCCGTCGATTGGGGAACCAAAGGCAATCTCCTTATCTTGACCATCCGAGACAGAGCACTATGATTACCAGAATCCGGATACGCACACTTTTAAGGCTAATCCTAGACCAAGGGAGCTATTCGGGCACGACAAACACCGGAGCTATCTTAAACTCCATGGATTTACAGTCTCCTAGACCGGTTTTTTTTTTAGGTTGCAACAATCCTCAAAGTTTTTCTTTTTAGAATGTATCCTTTGTTAGAACGACAGATTCCAAAAGATGTCAAAATGAATCAAGCATTCAACTAAACCTTACTCGAAGCTTCAATTTTACCCTTGAAACAACTTAGAAGAGATGACGTGATACTGTGGTGCCATTAACCGGGATGGTGTAAGCAACAGAGCATGGCATCACTACATAGCTTCTAAATTATTCCCCATTTTTCATTGAATCTTTGAATAAGCATTAGTCAAGGACTTAGTGAATTCTGATTTCCCAAGGTCTCATTATCCTAAGGACTCATGAAGTTTAGGCAACGTACATGAACGTGTACAACTCTTCATCAAGTGTTTGCAACCTTTCAGAAACGTAGTGTCTTAGCGAAATCCTACCCTCTAGCCTGCACGAATGTGATGATGAATGGATGCCATGTATGTACAAAAGAAATGTGCACATTAAAAGGGTATATCACATAGGTCCTAACCACGAGTCCCTGACCTAATTTGGATGGTTCTATGGTTATGTATAAGTGCAAAAAGATGGTTTTGGTGCAAAAAGCCTGTTTTGGTTTAGCAAGGCTCCCCGGACTAGAGTCAAGATGTAACTCCCATCGTCAAGTGTATTGCAAGACAATGGTCGAACGGTACGATGGCTCATCACGGTCAAGGTTGCTAGGTATGCTAGGAGAGCTTGTCACCGGCAAGCCGGGCAAGGTTGCCAAAACACACTAGCGGGGTTGTGCAGTGCAAAGTGTACGAGATAAAAGTTTAACATTCCAAAAGATATTTAAATTTTGAAAATGCCTTTGAAAAAATAAAAGTAAATTCCAACGTTTTGAATAACCATTTCGTCCCCAATGGAGTCGCCACTGTGGGTTCCCCGACTGGTGCTTTCGCGCTAGAGTCGGCACCCGGATTTTTAAGATGGATGATTTGAGAAATTGAGGGTCTTGATTTGAGTGAAAAGAAGCCTTTTGGTCTTGCGAAAAATGTTGAGATTTTGGGTCCGAGTGTCATATTACGAATGGGGAAGATTTTGTTGAAAAGCACCCCATTCGCCCGATTAGAACTAGTCTCTACTTAACATTTTCAAAGGGAAAAACTTTATATATCTTTTGAAAGATTAAGCTTTTGATAAGCAAATAAAGGAAAGCGGCATGGGATTTAATATATCACGTTGGTGTGCACGTGGTGCTTACTATATAGTGGATGAAAATGGATGATGTACAGAAATGAAGTAGCACATTATTTATGAACTGCCTTGACCACAAACAGCACTGCTCGGTGTAACTTATTACGTCGCACGATCTTCTGGTATACCGCATGGTGGACTACCCTGCTGTCAGTCCACTATTATTGCTCAAATGCTCGCACGGTTTATTAGCTACAACATGCGATGTTACTTAAAACATCATATGGTGTAACTCTCCATTCTTTTTAGAACATCTTTATATTTTCAAATTGAAACCAGCCATGGACCTTGGCACCTTTCTTGTTATCTTTACTGAAAAATAGTTTACAAAACCACTTTTTGATGCACTTGATCATCAAGGATGACCGCAAAAAAAAAAAAACTATTTTGACAAGCGAAAAGCATGGTTTTTCGATAAGCTTCATTCTAAAATACACCTGTATCAACATCTGGGCAATTTTAGCATACCCAACAGTGAGTGGATATGATTAAGACAGTCAAAACAAATAACTACCTATACTAATATACCATGCATAGTACCACACTAAAGCGTATGGTGTAATATTAAACTGCACGGTTTGGTGGGTCCAGTACAGTAGCTGGTTTTAGTTTCTGAAAATAGTTTTTAAGTCAGTCGTTAACCAAAAGGGTTAAGTATGACTGGAAAAAGTCCCCTTAGGGCCAAGGCTGAGCTTGGCCTAAGGAAACTTGCTTTTACCTTCGGTTTTGAGCTTGAACGAGGATGAATGAGTGTAGGTGGGTTATGGATGAGTGTGGATATGGGTGGATGAGTGTGGATGGTTGAACAGCTTGGGGTTTTAGAGTGGTAGAGCTCAATAGTTAGTAGAGCACTAAACTTTGAAAGAAAATGAGGGAATGTTTGTAGAGAGAGAGAGAAATGCCTAGAGAATGTTAGTGATAACTTTCTCAAGACTTTGGGATAGAAAATGGGTATAAAGGGCCAAGGGATGGAGTGCGTAGTCCCTTTCTCTTAAGAGGAGGGGTGTATTTATAGGCAAGAGCCAAGGATTATCAATGCAAATGGTGGAGGTGACTTCTAGGCCAGTTAGAAGTGTATTCCCTGCCAAGCCAACTTTGAGCTATGGCTCAAGTGGGCATGGTTGACAGCTTTCTGAGCCAGTCAGAACTTTTCCTAAAATGCCATGTGGTATACCTCATGACCTCGTGAGGTGTAACATTTCTTATTACACCATGAGGTGTAGATGTGTCCCATGCGGTATTAAAGGCTCAATCCTGGGCTTTTGGCCTTTTTTGGGCTTTAGCTGTGTTTTTGGATTCTACTGGGCTCTTGGGTTGTGGGAATCCATATTCAAGCTCTTGAAGGTATTGTTTCCTTTATTTCATCATCGGGAAATTTAAAGAACCTTAGAGGCCCGGATTGGGGTGTTTACACTATGCCATTTACTTCTGTAGCATGGGGCATGGAATACATTGTCCACCTTAGCAAGATGTAGTAGTAGTGTAGATCAGCACGGCGTTTCTCCATCTCTATGCAAAATTTTGAATGGCCCAATGTAGAGTGGAGATAGCTTTCATTTCAAAGTGAGTCGTCATTTGATCGTCAATCCTTTTTTTTTCCTTAGTTGTCTCATCCTCTTGTCGGCATAACCCTTGTTTAAGCTGAGTCGTCAGCGTATCTTCCTCGATCCTTGAAAGTTTGGTCCATGCTTCTTAGAAGGTGGATGATACTTTTCTCCAAAAGAATATGAGAAGATTACAAAAAAATTCAAGAGATTTTAAACATGAATCAAATGTTCAAAGGTTAAAGCACCAAATAAAAGTACACTAGATCCTCCTCCAAGAGTCAGAGGCATGAGTAGTTTTTGAGTTGGAGTTGGAACATGATGAGAATAAGGATTAAGTTAGCCGAAGTAAATTCCATGATTTGGAAGAAAAGTTTCATCATTGTAATAGTTCTGATTAAAGATTTAACATGCAAGTGAAACAAACAAGTATTTGGGCTTCCAAACATTGCAATGGAATAAACAAGGCGGGTTCTCTTAAGAAATATAGATCTATCGCGATAGGTTCTGAAGGATTACAAGGACCAAGGAAGAAACCCAACTAGATATTTATTTTGCACCACCTTGGCCAAATATGTTTCAAAACAAGCATCTACAACTCTAGTTATCTAAAAAAAAATATTGGGCACAACAAAAAATAAATAAGAAATTGTTTTGGAGTTTTTTCTTAAAATAGTGCAAGTCATTGATAGAATGATTATTGAATTTTATTAGCTTCAGACATGATACATAGCTTAAAGAAAGCAAAGCATAACAACGATCTGTGCACTCAAGGACTAAAAATTGAACATTAAAAATTGAACCAGATTTACGGAATTAGAGTCTTGAAAGGTTGGTCACATGTCTTGCTATGATATCAAAAGAATTGAAGATTGTGGATAGCTGATAATGCGCTGGTACAAAATAAATAAGGATTTCCTCAAACAAGCAGTATTAAATGGATCAGAAAGGTTAGACTCATAATTGAGTAAACTGTTGACTTCAAATCAAATCAAATTAAGAAAGGTTGGAACAAAATGATCTTTAGGAGTACGCAACTCACAAAAGAAAATGTCACGAGAGTTAGGTGCTTAGAATAGCCAAGGAGTTCAACGATTTGAGCTTTAGTTGAAGTTGTAGCTCTAACTATGAAGAGTCATAATGACAAAGGTGATTTTAAGAAGAGTCATGAGAGGTTGAAAAACAGTGGGAGGTTAGAATATAATCAATCGAATGAGAAAGAGGATTAAGATGAATAATCGTCAATAGCTCTTCTATCCCCCTTAAAAAAAAAAAAAAAAGAGACAACCTCCCTCGTAGAAATTGAATCTTCGCTTCTCTGATAGCAGTTGATAGCGGTGCAAGGGGCGGTAGCCGATCCATGCCCAAATTGAAGTCAAACTCTACCATTCCTATGATCCATATGTCATGAGTCAAACATATGCTTGAGATTCTTAACTTTTATGGTTGTTATTGAATCCTATGATAATCTTGTTCCTTAGCTAGCTTGTATGGTCAAAGGGTGAGGCATGTCATGATAGTTGTACGAGATGCGTAGTATTCCAGGTTACGCTCGATGTTCCCTGCTTTAGGTTAAGGAAGGCTCAGGTCCTTACTGACTTCATAGGTGTCCGAAATTATCTTCTTAGTAATTGGGCTTCAAACAGAATCTACGTCAGCATTATTATAGATTTGGTTGCTTAGATCACATCTCCCTAGTGGTTGACCTCTCCCTGGATTGAGCAAGATGCCAAGTAATGCAATCACCATCTTATCGGATGTTGGTTATTCCCAGCAGCTCTAGAATTCGCTAAAACTATGATTCCATCGTTGTTAGGGAAACTCCTTCGTTGGTATGTGACCTGTGGTCGTAAAATTCTAACCATATCATGCTCCTATCCATCAATTTATAAGGCTGAGGGCGTACAATGCTTAGGGTTAGGGTGCTTGCACAGTTGCGGTGAATCATCCACGAAAGTTGCACAATCTCATTGCTACTCAGCTCACATTAGGGCTTGATTTGGTGTTTGACCTCGGGATTGACATAAAAATTATTGATGACATGGGCGGCATTGACGTTGACATTAGTGTTCATACGAAGTTAGGGATAGGGGTTTCTAATTACGGAAACGTGGCAAAGATTTTGAAGTTGCAAGAGTAACACATATTTTAAATATTCGTATACATGTAAATTTTTATAAAAAGACAATTGAGAGTATCTATGCAAAAAGTGCCACATAGGCCAGACAAGCGTGCTTACTACAGTTATCCCTAGCTACTAGTCATACATGCAAGACTTAAGTTTTCTCGCAGAATGTTTTCACAATTGCCCTACCCTTTCCAACCTGTCTCTGATCGTAGCCTAGACGGGGAAGGAAAATCCTCTTTCCATAGGTACTCAATCTCTTAGGTAGCCTCTTCGTCAGCCTCAGTCTCTTTTCCCACGCTTATCAAGGTCAATCTCTTCATCTTTGAACTACCACTTTTTGACTTCATTGATTGGCTCTATATATACAATGGAGGTGAGTTCTTCTATCTCATTCTTGGAATTGCTACCTTCAGTACTTTGATGGAATTGATTTAGGCAACGGCTACTTACATATTTATAAGCTACTCTTACAATAGAATATCATATAGTATCTAAGATAATAGATAGATTGAGCAGTTAACTACCCAGGATAACACTCTTGGTAAGTGATCTACCTGAGGCCGAGGGTTTGAACCCAAAACTCTGATACCATTTGTAACGCCCCAAATTTTAGAGATATTATTAAAACATTGAAAAGAGATCTCCAAAATATTTTTCTTTTTCCAGGCTTTAAATTTTCCAAAGAAAATTTACCCAAGAGAAATCCATAGATTTACTACGTCATTGTCCCAAAAGCCCGTGTCACCATATTACAACCATATTGAATGTAATTTAAGTTTTTGAATTTGCCAAAATATTAAAATTCCCAATAAACCAGGAAGCTCTCAAAATAACAACGATTTAAATTAGTTTGAGCAACTAAAGGATGGAATTCAGAGTCAACAATCTCTTCATTAGTCATCGTCAAATCATTCATTGCCTACGACCCTTCTGTTCCGTCTTCAATACCTGGCTTTCGAGTTACCAGGGCAACATAGTACCGTGAGCGATGATGCTCAGTAGCCAAAACCCACCCCGAACCCATGACTTACAAGCAGCAAGATATATAATTTGAAATGCAATGAAATAACATAAGAAGAGGACAACTAATTATTTTTATTTCTATTCTTCAACCTACATGAAATCTCAGATCTTATCCACAGATCCGCTCCTACCCTTAACCACTAAGCTATGGCCATGACATGATTCAACTCCCTCCTTGTGCCTAGATGAAAGACCCTAAGTTATCTACTTAGTAGAATTCATCACGGTAACTTCCACCCCTTGCTCTAACACAAGGAGAACGAACATGGTAAATTCCACCCTTTGCTTTATAACACCTCTTGCGCTTCAATTCCGTTTCTCAAAAGTGAATCATAGCCATGCCATACTCAGGGTTCCGCAATCTCAATAATCAAATCCAAATCAATTATATATCGTGAGCACCCATCCAGATGTCTACCGAGACTCCCCACTAAAGCCCGGACTCAACTAGATTATGGGGCGTCACATTTCGTCTCACCATCATCTCACCCATTATATTTTTTCAAAATCCTATTTTCACGTCTAATATGTTAAATCCGCACATCGCAACCAATCCCGGAAACCTATTTGTCCAATCTACCAGTACAACAACATTTCACACAATTCAACATTTTTCGAAACATGCTAACGGGCTAACAGCAATTAAATTCACGATAATAACAAATCATGCTTTAAAACTAAACATGCAAATAATTTATCATACGATAAAATTAATCATTCGATTCAATAATCCAACTAAACATACCAACATGCAAAAAATATTTAACCGTGTGATAACACTAATCATGCGATTAAAACAAATTCAGTTATTGCTTTTATTTTCTCTTTTCTTTTTCGAAACTAAAGTCTACTATTTACTCTTAATCACTTCGGGACTTATAATCTTAGCCTTTAATACTCAAGGGTTAGATTTATAAGCTAATCTAACTTGAGGGACTAAACTGCGAATATTCTAAGAAATTTTCAAATCCAGTGGCTACCATTTTTGGGAAAAAACAATGGGTTTCGGCCCGGACTCGACCGACAACGTTGGGTCCGAATACAATCACACTGAACACTAAAATCAATATATAAATATACGTAGGGAGGTGAGTTCCGAACTCGTCCGGAGAAATAGGGTTCGGAGAGATTTCGGTGGCGGGTCGGAGCAACGTGGAGCTCGACTGTGATGATGGTGAGCAGGGTAGTGGAGTGTTCCGGTGGTGGGTGTGCTTGGCAGAGGTGAGGTCCGATTGTGATGGCGGGTTCGGCTGATCAGTGGTGGTGCGGACCAATGGTGATGATGATCAGCAATGACGGTGGAAATCGACAGTGATGGTGAGATCCAGCGAGTGGTTCTGCTCTGATTCCTTCTCTCTCTCTCTCTCTCTCTCTCTCTCTCTCTCTCTCTCTCTCCCTCTCCTGCCGTGTACGTGTGTGTGTGTCTGCCAAAAAGAAAAAGAAATAAGAAAGAAGAGAAAGAAGGAAGCTTACCTGTAGGGAGGTATTCCCAAACAGGCAAAAATAATACCCAAACACGTGGTATGTGGGACCATGGTTTGATTAAGATAGGATAAGTCGCCGTGCAATACAGTGGTCGGCAATGATGACCAGCGACATTAGAAGTTGTTGGACCAGGAGATTGATATAGGTGCAATGGCATGAGAAGTCACAGGTCCAAAGTAGTCTGTTTGGCAACGAGAGGGCCGAATAGAAGGAGAGCTCCTTAGAAGATATTGGTCCAAGTAGTTGATAAAGGACCAGTTATATATGAAGTGGCTGGTCTAGGCAGTCTATTCAGCGATGAGATAGCCGAACAAGGAAAGAACTCTAATCAAGTGTTGGAGCAAAGGGAATACTCTAGGAGATTCCAGGACAGTCGTGTTCCGTAAAAGAATGGGATCCCAAGAATATAAGAATCCAGGAAAGATACCCAACAAGATTGGGATGTTCGGCTTATTATGGAAAAGAGTCCTAAAAGGACTGAGGTAATAAACTGATAAGGGAACGAGAATCCAAGATATCATGGGTTTCTTATACAAGATAGGAATCTTAGGGTAACAGGGATGCTTGGGCAGCAAGCATCTATGAATCTATAAATACAAAGTTAACCTAGAGGTAAAAGGTACGTAATACGTTGCACTCATATTAATTTCCTACTGATAATTAGGGTTTTTCTGCTAGTACGTGATACTAACTTAGGCATCGAAGGGCCTTTGCCACGAGAGGCAAAGGTGCGCTCACCCCTTGTCTATTTTGTAGATTAGGGTACCAACGACGAACTAGGGTTCCGGTGAAGAGGTACGAGTAGCTATTACAATCTAGTGCTATTCTGAGCACCAATTATTTTCATCCCCGTACAATTGGCACCATATGTTGGAAGCGATAGAGTTCTCTTTAAAATACGACCATGGTGGAAGAAAATCCAACAACACCGCTCGATCCAAAGAATCTGCTAGATGGAGGAGTAAACAAATCTCCACCAGGGGCTCCAAGAGGCTGAAGGCGGACAAAGGAGGACCACGAGTAGGGGCCACCATCTTACAGATCACAACAACTCCAGGAGCAGGGAGGGAAGGACAGCCTCAAGATCCATAAGAAGGAGTAAATCCCACCGAAGGGTAGAGTCGGTTGCACACTAAAAAAGTTTGCACTACAGCAAAGATGTCCTCGATAAAAAGAGGCAGGAAATCGAGGAGTATGCCCATTTGATCAAAAAATGAGAGCAAGAGATCCAGGAGTTAGAGAGTATTTGAGAACACCCGGAGGACTCTGGACTTTCACGGAGAAACTTCAGGGGAGACAGGTACGATAGGGTGAAATATAGAAAGGCTCCTTCATGAGGAAGAAGGAGCATGAGCAGAAGTCCCACCCCAAGGTGACATAGAGCTTCTCCACGAGAAGGGAGGAGCAGGAGTAAGAACTGAACACCGAAACAGCGAAGGGCTTCTTCAAGAAGAAGGAGGAGCAGGGGCCAAAGTTCTACCCCTGAGGAGGAAGGGACCAGAAAACATCATAGGGACAGGTACGAGAGACTTCATTCCAATTGGGAAAAGACTAGACCCGACAAGACAAAAGGACAAGAAGATGAAACCATGACTGCATGAGAGCAGCACGGAAGGCACTCAGGAATATTGCATCCTCCCCCTTTGCAAGAAAGTTACAGGAGGCTAGTTTGTCGAGCAGAGTGAAACACGGAACGTTCATCCTCTATGAGATAGATGCTAATCCCGTGGCACATATACAACACTACCAGCAGGCGATGTTTATGCATGAAGGGGATGATGCAATTATGTGCAAGATGTTCCCATCGAGTTTAGGGAAGGTAGCTTTGTCCTGGTTCCATAAATTGGGTCTGCACTCCATCCGAACATGGGTGCAGTTGGCCAAAGGATTCACTGTTCGGTTCTTGACAAGCGGAAGAGCTCCAAAAACTTTTGAGAGCCTTTCCTTTATGAAGCAAGGAGAGGATGAGCCGATCAGGAACTATGTGAAGAAGTATTGGGAGACTTTCAACGAGATTGAAGGTTGCAGTGAGGAGTACGCAATAGCCACGTTCAAGACCAGGTTGCCTGTTCGGGGGGGAGCTGCGTAAATCTTTGAACATGAGTCCAGTAGGAACACTAGCAAAGTTAATGGAACGGATAGAGCAGCACACCAGGAACAAGGATGTAACGCCCCTGAATTTTGGTCAATAAAAATTTTGGTTAAATATTTGAATTTTATTTTTACTTGTTATATTCCTTCTATATTTCTGATATTTCGTGATAATTAGATTTTCGTCCCAAAATTTTAGCCATTGGCTAAGTAGTTTCCCGAGCACATAGAACTAGATTCTCAACCGATTAGTTAGAAACCAACTACCTAGTTCCTTGGATCCTTTACCCATTGGGTAATAACCGTTAGGGAAGTTAGTGACCCTTGGGTAATAGAGTCTTTTGACCAATAAAGTACCGATGTGACTAGAAAATCTTCCAATAAAGTTGATTTGACTAGTCATAATAAAGGAATCTTGTACCTTGTTTCCTAGAAGCCAACCTTGTCACTTCAAACTTTCTCATCAAACTTACTTTATTCTTTTATCCATTGGTCCATAATGTTAGGGTAATTTTTGTCCATTGGACAATAAGCTTTTCATTATAATATTTGACTAAAAGTACATGTAGTCTTTTGAAAATCTTATTTTAAAAGATAAAAAGTACTTGTACTTCTTTTATCCATTGGTCTTTACCCGCTAGGGAAATTATTACCCATTGGTTAATACCATTAGTCATTCTTTGATTGACTTGTACTTGAAAGACTTGAAGATTTGACTTGTACCCTAAGATTCTTTAGTACTTTATATTATTCTTTAAACTAGACATGTGCCTATTGATTAATCTTTGTCCTTAGGATTTATTAGCTTATATATAGTACCATAAGTACATATGTATACATATGTGCATAAGTGTACTAGCAAGAGAGAGAGAGAGAGAGGGCCGGTTGGAGAGGGAGAGAGAGAGTGATGTGTGATGTGTTGTGTAGTTGTACAAGCTACCTAAATAGGCCTAAGTCTATTTTGCCTAATGCCAACCCATTCTAGTCTCTTCCTAGCTTCCAAAGTACACCCTAGCCTTGCCTAGCTAGGTTTTAATTACCTAGATTCACCTAGAAAGGCTAAAGATCTTATTTGATTTCATAGCCTTACACCTAAGATTTGGCCTAAGATTGGAGAGAAAGCTATGACTTGATTGAAAGGTTTGATTTGACAACTTAATGGAGCAAATCCATGGAGGATTTGGAGAGAGAGAGGGCCGGCCATGAGAGGGGAGGGAGAGCCCAAGATTTTGGCTATAAATAGCACCCCATGTTTCTCATTCAACTCACACCTTTACCTAGCAACTTCTCTCTCTAGAAAATCCTAGTGTTCTAGTTTGTTCTTACTTTGTTCTTGAGTGTTCTTGAGTTCTTCAAGAAACTCATCCAAGGCCACCACTAAACCGCCACCCGACCACCCTTCGATCTATAAAGTAGAGTAGTGTTAGTCAAGAAGAAGTTTCGCGAGAAACCATTCTCTTTCAAAGCTCCCGAAGGCATACCGTAGGAAGTTACTCCGTCCGACCACCGACTAACCTTCCGTAGCCGACTATTCCCAAGAAGTAAGGTAGGATCTCCTTATCTTCCATCCCAAGTAGGAAGTAGGTTATCTTTATTTACTTTCCATCTCAAGTATAACGTATGTTGTTTTGATCTCCAAGAAAGAACGGTTTTTCGAAAGTTAAAACTTTACTATTTGCATCGAAGTATTCGTATTTTGATATTTCGAGGAGTTTGAAATGGTATACATGAATTGATTGTATTACTTGTGGTATATTATGGAGTTGGATGATCTTGTTAGATTATAATGAATGATTCATGCTTATTTTTGTCCTACCGCGGAGTCTTTGCATGGAATCGAGACACGAGAACCGAGAAAGTAGAAACATGGCACCTAGGATGTAGTTAATGGAAGGAAATGTATTCCGAGGAAGGAAATATTTTTGAAACTACATTATGACCGATTTTGGTGCATAATGTGAGTTGTGTGTGTGTGTGTGTGCCAATGGGAACCTGGCGCGGCGGAACCATTGTGAGGATACTCGGGAGACCGGCGCGGCAGAACCAAGGTTAGGTGTGTGTGGCTTGGTTATCTGCGGTACGGAGCCAGTGCAATTGTGTGCCAATGGGAACCCAGTGCGGCGGAACCATTGTGAGGATACTCGGGAACCCGGAACGGCAGAACCGAGGTTGGGTGAGTTAAACAAATGATTTTGAAAGGTTGATTTGTATGTGAAAATGTTGACATGGTCTATGATGAGTCACGTAGGAGAAACACGAAAATCTTGGACACCAACGATAGATGATTAACGAATGTGGATGTGTGATTGTTGGTGTTGTTGTAAATGATTTACTGTTGTAAGGTTGGTGGGTAAGGATTTCCTATTGAGCGTTGTAGCTCACGGTGTTACCTTTTGGTGACCCTAGCATATTATATCGGTGGCGACGCTGGTATAATGTGTCAGACCTTGTAGATGTTCAAGACGAACAGTTCACCGTGGAAGCTTTTGGAGCAAAGGAGCTTGCTAGGATGGAGGAGCAAGTGGAGCAGTAGTTAGGAGCCCTAGTTCTTTCCTTGTTGAATAAATGTACCCTTTGATGTATTTATGATGTAATAATGAGCCAGACTCTCTTTATTATGTAATAAATGCCTCATTAACGTACCCAAAATTCGGGGCATTACAGAGGATGACATACTTCGGGAAGATGGCAAGGTGGCTGCCGAGCAAGTTAAGGGGCCTGTGAAGAGAGCAGATAAGCCAGAGCCCAAAACTTACCGAAAGAGGAAAGACTATGGGCAGGCTAAGAAAGAGCCATACAAGGATAAATAAGCTCCTGATCCCAAATCTTTCTTTTCTATTACTACGGTTTGAAAAGAGCCCATTTATAGGATTCTTTATCGAATAAAGAATCAGCCTTACTTCAAATGGCCCCCAAGTCTAGGTCGAGATAAAAATACAAAACGCGCTACAAATCAGCGCTACAGCTACCATAAGGATTGGGGCCATATGACTGAAGACTGTGAGATGTTTAAAAGGCACCTTGATGATCTGGTCTCTCGAGGCTATCTCAAGGAATGCATTCAGGAGGACCCCAAAGATAAGGGGCAAGCCATGGAGATGGATTACAAGCAGAATCCTAAAGGGGTAATCCATATGATACATGGATTGGCCACGCCTTATACGAGGAATGAGGTTAGACTGCTCCAAAGACAAGTCAAACATGACCAGTATGTAAAATGACACATGCAATGAAGGCATACTTTTTACGGATGAGGATTTGGGAGAAGTTCAAGTGCCCCATAACGATGCTCTGGTCATAGCCCTATGAATTGGGGAGTATGATATTGAGAAGATCCTGGTGGATTCAGGGAGTTGTACAGAGGTTCTTTATTCTGATGCCTTCAATAAGTTGGGACTAGCGCAGACAGATTTAGAACAATCAATGACACCCTTGGTTGGGTTTGGTGCAGGAGCAGTTTGGCCCCTTGGAAAAGTGACACTACGTGTTCAGGCGAGGTCCGTAGTACCAAGGACTGACTTTCTGGTTGTAGAGGTTCCTTCCTCATATAACGCAATTATAGGGAGGACCTGATTACATAAGATGATAGCAATTTCCTCGACTTATCACCAGATGGTAAAAATTTCCTGGATCCAATGGGATTGAAAATATCAAGGGTAACCAGAAGGTAACTCAACAGCACTTCATTTCCATCGTCAAGAAAATCCAAAAGGCCCACCAAGTTCATACAGCAGAAGTACCAGATTAACCCACTATTGAGGATGTTGGGAGAAGTCCAGTAGAAAAAGTGGTTGAAGGCCTAAGGAAAATACAGATCGACGATACTGATCCTGAAAGGTATTTTCTGATGAGGAATCACTATTGGCCGAGGAAGAAGCCGAATTGGTGGGTTTCTTAAAAGAACATGTTTATGTGTTTGCATGGGTATTAGAGGAGATGCCCAAAGTAGATGCAAATGTAATCTGCCACCATTTAAACGTAGATCCTCAGCAGAAGCCTGTGATTCAGAAAAAGCAAAGGCAGCCGTACAGCATGTAGATGCTGTTATCGAAGAGGTCAATCGTTTGTTAGAAGCTGAAGCAATACAAAAGGTCTACTATCTAGAGTGGCTATCCAACACTGTAGTAGTAAAAAAGAAGAACAAAAAATGGCGTTTCTGTGTAGATTTCACAGACTTAAATAAGGCATGTCCAAAAGACAACTTCTCTCTTCCCAGAATTGACCAGTTGGTTGATGCAACTGTTGGATACGAGCAGATGAGTTTTCTCGACGCGTATCAAGGATATCATCAGATTGCTATGTTTGGGCCTGATCAGGAGAAGACTTCTTTCATTACACCACAAGGGTTGTACTGTTATAGTGTCATGCCCTTTGGACTGAGGAACGCAGGGGCAACATGTGACACCCTGCTTTCCGGTGGCCGGCGGTACTGCAGGAAGCAGGCTCCGTCCGGACGGGAGGGGGCGAGTCATGATTTATAAGGAAAGATCCCTCCTACTTGTACAAGGCCTTTTAAAGCCGTGAGGGCGGGCCAAAGCACATAGGAGCTTCACAGTTAAGCGTGCTCATCCTGGGGTAGTCTAGGGATGGGTAACCTACTGGGAAGTCTATGGGCTTTGGGCGTCTAAAGCGGACAATATTGTACAAAGATGGAGCGAGTCATTACACAACATATCAAAGGCTGGCAACCATCATGTTCAAAAAGCTCATTGGCAAGACTATGGAGGTTTACATAGACGATATGGTGGTAAAAAGTAAGACCAAACAAGAACACATAGCAAATTTAAAGAAAAGGGAAGGATTTGAATGGGGAGCAGATTGTGAAAAGCTTTTCAGGACTTAAAGAAATATTTGGCTTCCGCCCCCCTCCTGTCAACCCCAGAACCAGGTGAGTCTCTAGTTTTATACTTTGCAGTTTCTGAACATGCTGTTAGTGCAGTTTTGTTAAGGGACAAGGGATCCGAACAAATCCCAATATATTATGTGAGTAAAATATTGCTGGACGCAGAAACGAGATATCTGCCCCTCGAGAAATTGGTCCTGGCGTTAAGGACAGCAACAAGAAAATTGCCCCATTATTTCCAGAGCCATAGGGTTGTGGTTTACATAGAGTTCCCATTGAAATCACTGCAAAGGCAGACTTTTCAGGAAGAATCTCAACTTGGTCCATTGAGTTATGCCAATATGACATTGACTATCAACCGCGCACGGTAATCAAAGGCCAAGTTTTGGCTAATTTTGTGGCTGAGTTCTCACCGGCGATAGCACCCTTACCTCCTACGAGAAAAGAGCAGATGACTGGACAACCATCCAAAAAGGAGAAGGCCCCAGCCGAACAGGATCCCCTGGAATGGAAATTGTTTGTTGACGGATCAGCATGTAATACTGGTTTAGGAATCGGGGTTGTGCTTTTTCCTCCTGAAGGAGTAATGTTGGAGCTATTTGTTCAGCTTGGTTTCAGTGCATCAAATAACATAGTCGAGTACGAGGCACTCTTAGCTGGGTTAAGGAGGGCAAAAACCTTGAAGGTGGCAAGAATTAGGGTATATTGTGATTCGCAACTTGTGGTGAATCAACTATTTGAGGAGTATGAAGCCCAGAGTGAGAAGATGGCAACATACGTGGAAGTAGCCAAGGATCTGCTTGATACTTTCGAAAAGGTATACATCAAGCAGATAAGCTCTGGACAGAATGCCCATGCAGATTCACTAGCCTAGTTGGCTACAGCTGTACAAACAGAGCTTAAGAGAAAGGTGGGCGTAGACTATCTTAGTGAGCCTAGCATTGGAAGAAGTGTGGAGTTGGTCTTGGACGTGAGCCAAGGACCAAGCTGGATGGATCCGATTGTGGAGTTTTTACGAGATGAAACACTCCCCTTTGATAAAAAGGAGGCTCACAAAATAAAAACCAAGTCTGCACGGTTTTGGCTATCACTAGAAGGAAAGCTTTACAGAAAATCCTTCACCGGTCCATATTTACTTTGTGTGCACCCCGAGATGGTGCAAAAATTCCTCCACAAAATCCACAAAGGGACATGTGGAAGCCACATTGGGGGCAGGTCTATTGCCCACCGAGCAATTACCCAAGGTTATGGGTGGCCACACATGCAGGAAGATGCAAAGGTGTATGTGAAAATTTGTGAGAAGTGTTAGAAATTTTCACCAATGATTCGAACACCAGTAGAAGATTTAGTGCCATTGACGAGTCCTTGGCTGTTTACTCAATGAGGAACGGACATCGTAGGTCCATCCACAAGGCAATTGGCAATAGGAAATTTCTGTTGGTAGCAACGGACTATTTCACCAAATGGATTGAGGCAAAACCATTAGCCAAAATCACCGAACGTATGATAGAAAGGTTCATGTGGAAGAGCATTATTACTCGGTTTGGGGTCCCTTATTCATTGATTACAGATAACGGGTCCAAATTTTAAAAGAAGTTTAAGGCTTTCTGTGCCCAATACAGCATAAGAAATTATTATTCGACTCCAGGTATGAAATGCTTGGCTACAAAACATAACGAGCATATGTTCTGGAGTAACTGACTAAGTATGAAAACACTTGGGCACAAACATAATGAGATATGTCTAGAAACTAACACTAAGTATGAGAACTTAGATAACACTCATGCATACAGACAATTGCATTTGAAGTATACGAAATATCGATAGAGATGGTATGAAGTACCAAGCAACATTTCAAAAACAAGAGTTTATGGCCATGAGGGGCCGAGCAACACTTACTGTCATGGCACAAAGGGCCGAATACCTATGTTATCAAAATATTACCAAAAGTTTCTACTGCTGCCACGCAGGGCTAAGGACAACGATCACGCAGGATCTGCAAATCATTCTAAAAATGTGTTTAGAAGAATACTTACTTATCAATCCAAATTCTGGACCTCTGGAGGAGTTTCATCCGGAATCTCTATACTAACTTCAATAATGGAACCACCTCCAGCTGCATTCTCCTCCAGATTGATAGGTTCATTAATTATTTCTCGAACAGGTGATTGACCAGCATGAGCATCTTGAGTGTCGGTTGGTGTATATTCTTCAGCATCAACAAACTCTTCAATCTGTTGTTCAATATCATCCTCTGGATGCTCCACTGGTTCATGAACACTTTGAGTATGGGTGCTCAGCAGATCATTGTCCTCCCAGAGGGGAGAATCTTCAGCAACCTCCACCTTTGTCAGGCATGCCTCCCAGCACGCACCCCAGATCTGATCTTGGATGGCAGGCATCTAGTCCACGTAGCTAGCTGCCGCCGTATCAAAAACCTTTTGATACCCTTCTTCGAAAGCTGTCTTCTTTGTACTATCAATCTCTGCTAATGCTTAGCTAAGGCTGTCCTCGGCCATCTCAAGTTTGCTCTTTTATCCCATCAAACTCTGTTTTTGCTTTGTCTTTTTCTCTTTCAAGTCTAATGATTGTTTGCAATAGCCTGGTGTTATCTCTCAGAAGCCTGTTGCGTTCTGGCTCGATCTCTTGGAATTTCTTGCCCAGCACCACCATCTTTTGAATGAACTGAGAGGGTACCAAGTATGAAACAACGAAGTTGATGATGAAATATAGTACAAAAAACCTTGGCTTTGTTCGTTTCGCGGTTTAGTTTTAGTTTTAGTTTTGTTTTCAATCATTATCCTATTTCTTTCTTCAATCATTACCCTATTTTTTCAATTATTACTTTCCCATCTCTCTCTATCTCTCTCCAATCATTATCCCTATCTTCAATCATTACTCTATTTCTCTCTCCACCCACTACCAAAACTAAACTAAACTAAACTCTCAACCAAACACAACCCTTGTAACTTTATCAAAGACACGATTTTCTTTACCTTAATACCGCTAATAAGACCAGTGGCTATAAGCCGATCAGGCGGGGATCCGGATTCTTTTTGCATGTCCACTGGAAGCAGCAGCCCATGTGCAAGTGCGAAAGCTATTTCTGAGGAACTAGCACCGTCCCCAACATGAACAGGACGGTCTCCCCTAATGAGAGGGGGAGCCCACATTTGGGGAAGTACTTGAGTGCTTGGAGATTATGGGTGACGAGTATCTATATCAGCCTGTGTGGTAGTACCTGTTTGGTCTTTGGCTCTAGGACGCTTGTCTCGATGGGCATCACTGACATCGAGAATAGTGTCTGCTCCCCAAAGAGACGAAGATGAACGGACAGAGCCCCCTCTGTTATGATGAGGTGTAGGGGGAGCATAAACGGTTGATGATACCCGGCCAGAGCCGTGACCTCAAACAGAAATTGTAAGAAGTGAACCGGTTGGTGAGACATATTACCTGAGGGGGGTGGAGAAGGTGAGTACCCAGATGACGACGATTGGCTGGTATCACAATTGGGAGTTGACAGTTTGGGCTGTCGTTGAGGAACGGCCTGTCTACAAGAGGATCTTCTAAGCACCACGTGTAGCAGGGTGACACCTTCAGAAATTGGAATTTCACCTGGCTGTCCGACAATTGTCACTCCAACATTGGATCTTGAGTTCCTTGGCTGGGGAGCAGTCAAAGTTGAGGCAGCGCTGGTACTTGGATTGGCAAGCCTTCTGGCAATGAAGCCTTTGTAGGCGGGATCGTAGCCCAAAAGAACATTCGTGTCACGACCACGACCAGCTGTCAATGTTCCAGGCACTCCTGTGTACTTGAGAATCCTGTTGATTTCTACTGTTCAGATGTAGCTAGGTTCACATCTTGGACGTTTGTTAGCATTATCCGCTGTAGAATTAAAATGCAAACATGAATTAGAAACAAAAAGAAGCTATGAGAAAGCAGTAAACGAGAATTACGAAGCGAATTAGGAGCATACGTGGGTAGCCCCATAAGTGGGGGCAATGGAAGCCCACCACTTGGCCGTCTTCCCCCATTGGCTCGAAGGCTCCAATGACATAGAGGAAGTCCATTTCATGATCACGAGTAGAAAATGGCAAGTTAAGCACGAGACACTTTTTTGATTTCCTTACTTTGAAGTAGTAGGTATTGTATTCGGGGTTTAGCACGATGCTATACCACCATTGGATGTCCCAGATTCCTAGATGGGTCCCTAAGCTCCTATTTAGGGACACGATCCCCATCACTAATCTGAAGAAGTTAGTGGAAACTTGCATGGACGAAAGGTGGTACCAGTTTAACACATGACGAAGTAATGGATCGAGGGGAAAGCAAACCCCACCCTCAACAATAGCTACGATAGGGATGCACATCCTATCCCATGAACCAATGTCCCTATCTGCTCCCATTGGGGCAAGTTCTAACCCTACATTTTTAGGAATACTATACTCTATTCTAAAGGCCGCCATGGCTGCAGGGGTATCGCAAAGCTTCCTAAATTTACCAAGCTTGGGGCCATTATTATCCTCATCCGCCATGGATAAACTCAAGAAGCTATCAACAGAACGAAGAAAATCTAGAAATGGTATAAATGAAACCCTAAGAATGAAACGCGAGAAGGGAATAAAGATCTTATGATGCTTGTTGCAGCGGTGGTTGGAGGTGCAAACGAAAGCTTCAGACGGCGGTAATGGCTGAAAGAGAAGAGAACTCTCGCTTGGTTTCAGAGAGAGAAAGAAGATATTCGAGTTTGGGGTGAAAAACCCAAAAAAGATCCCTTTTTGGGGTTTAAAGGTCAGAGACAAAGACGAAACGTCTCCTCTCACACCGTTACTTAAAAGGTAACGTGAAACAAGGATTGAACGGATGCCGTTCTGATGCCGTTTAAACAGAACGTCAGACGAAATTTAATGCAAAGTGTACGAAACACACCACATGAGGTCATTACCTCGAGAAAAGTAATGACCAAGCCGCCAAAAAATATCAATAGCTTTACTAATTACCCCGAACAGTGGCAAAAGGCAAAGCTGGGGAGCAATTATAGGAAGGTATTCCCGGACATGCAAAAATAATACCCAAACATTTGGTATGTAGGACCATGGTTTGATTAAGACAAGATAAGTCGCCGTGCAATACAGTGGTCGGTAATGATGACCAGCAACATGAGAAGTTGTTGGACCAAGAGATTGATATAGGTGTAGTGACATGAGAAGTCATTGGTCCAAAGTAGTCTGTTCGGCAATGAGAGGGCCGAACAGAAGGAGAGCTCCTGAGAAGATATTGGTCCAAGTAGTTGATAAAGGACCAGTTACATATGAAGTGACTGATCTAGGCAGTCTATTCGGCGATGAGATAGCCGAACAAGGACAGAACTCTAATCAAGTGTTGGAGTAGAGGGAATACTCTAGGAGATTCCAGGACAGTAGTGTTCCGTAAAGGAATGGGATCCCGAGAATATAGGAATCCAGGAAAGATATCCAATGGGAATGGGATGTTCGGCCTATTATGGAAAAGAGTCCTAAAAGGACTGAGGTAATAAACTGATAAGGGAACGAGAATCCAAGATATCCTGGGTTTCCTATACGAGATAGGAATCCTAGGGCAACAGGGATGCTTGGGCAGCAAGCATCTATGAATCTATAAATACGAAGTTAACCTAGAGGTAAAAGGTACGCAATACATTGCACTCATATTAATTTCCAACTGATAATTAGGGTTTTTCTGCTAGTACGTGATACTAACTTAGGCATCGAAGGGCCTTTGCCACGAGAGGCAAAGGTGCGCTCACCCCTTGTCTGTTTTGCAGATTAGGGTACCGACGACGAACTAGGGTTCCGTTGAAGAGGTACGAGTAGCTGTTACAATCTAGTGTTGTTCTGAGCACTAATTGTTTTCATCCCCCTACATTACCTGGGAAGGAAGTGGGTGGGGAGTAATATAATGGGTTGGATTTTGGAGGGAGGATACTAACTCATGGGTATATATGAGATGTTGAGTTGGGAGGGAATTAAGGAGTGAAATGGGGGATTTTGTTTCCTCCTTTGCCGAAAAAATAAGAAATAGGGAAAGGTTGGGTTTGGTTTGGGGTAACACACGCACACACTAGAAAAATCACACACCGGATACGTGCGCACACAATCGATTACGGAAATAAAATTTGTGTGACATCATAAATAATTTTTTTGAACAAAAATAATAGTTTTGTTTTGATAATTATTATTATTTATAAAAAAATATCGAGTCTTTACAATTTGTGTTGGGCTTTCATGGATTTGAGATGTTGAAGAAGATTCAAGTGTGTGGGAGTGAGAGAGACATGAGAGACCCGAGAGAGAGAGAGAGAGTACTAGAAAAGAAAAGTAAAAATGGGGAAAAATACTCTCCTGCTGTAGATTTTTGATACACAAATAGGTTAAATCACACTTCACACCCCTCAACCACTAAAACACTACATTAACTCCTTTACGAATAAGCAATTTCACATTGACCCAAATACATTATCCACATTAAAATGCTCAATCACGTATAAAAGTTAGAAGTTAAATAATTTAAATGACGGGTCTCTACAGAGAGAGAGAGGCGGAAAGAGTTACAAGGAGAGAGGGAGTGTGTGTGAGAGAGACAGCGCCATAAAGCAACATAAAAGACAAAAAAGTGGAAGGTTGGGCTAGTACTAACTGCTCACGCGCATGAGTTTTTTCTAAGAAGACCTGATGAGAACATGAAATTATAGTGGTAGGATCTCCTAGGCCATAAATTGAAAAAATAAGACTGGCCCAGCATTATCCCTTTAGAATTTGACCAAAAATGGGTGTAAACACAACCTCTTAATCATAACCAAATTTTGTAATTCGAAGTGCAGAATAAAAATTGAGAACGATAGCAAAATGTTCTACCAAAGGATAAGATGACATAGGTTTCTCTACAGAGAGAGAGAGGCGGAAAGAGTTACAAGGAGAGAGGGAGTGTGTGTGAGAGAGACAGCGCCATAAAGCAACATAAAAGACAAAAAAGTGGAAGGTTGGGCTAGTACTAACTGCTCACGCGCATGAGTTTTTTCTAAGAAGACCTGATGAGAACATGAAATTATAGTGGTAGGATCTCCTAGGCCATAAATTGAAAAAATAAGACTGGCCCAACATTATCCCTTCAGAATTTGACCAAAAATGGGTGTAAACACAACCTCTTAATCATAACCAAATTTTGTAATTCGAAGTGCAGAATAAAAATTGAGAACGATAGCAAAAAGTTCTACCAAAGGATAAGATGACATAGGTTTGATTATACTACTATCGTAATTCGAAGGAAAATATTCATTAAGATGACTCAGAGTCTACATCTTGCCACCAAAAGCATCACCATGATCAGGTGGTCTACATTGAATGTTATGCAAAGTTAAGTTTCCTAATGCTAGAGCTTTCTTCCCTAGTTGAAATAAAAGGGGAAGAAAACTTTTTCTTTTGGGAATATGATCTGGTTATTTTATTTCAATAAAGCTATGGATACATATGAGATTGTACATACCATGTATATATGGATTTTGTGGAGCCATCCTCAGGTCTCACAAAAATGATTTGAACTGTCCATTATTTTTAAAACATTTTTTTATGGAGCCCTATAAGAAATCTGCTCAACCTGATATCGGTAAGAATTTTTTCTGAATTTGTGGAGGTAAAACTACTTAACTGCTCAGTTTCACCTCTACAAATTCAAAAAAAATCCTTACCGATATCGGGTTGACCTAATTTTTTACAAGACTCCATAAAAAATATTTTAAAAATGAAGGGCAGTTCGAATCATCTGTGTGGGACCTGAGGTGGACCTGTTTACATCCTAAAATATGCCACCCAATGAAAGAACTACACGTGGCATCAAACAATGTAAGGTCCAATCAAAACACGTTGTAATTAAGCCCGAGACATAGAAGATCAAGGGTTTAATGATAACGTTACTTTAGTACTATACGATATCGTTTGGTCAACAAATAATAGATATGAAAATGAGAAATTAAGCATAACCGTTAATTAACCCTTAGAATCATCTAATGGTGTCATTAGAGACCTGTTTCATAAGGGAAATCGATTATATTTACAATGAATCATCTGGGTAAATTATTTCAAAGCATTAATCCATGTTGCACAAAAACTAGAACCCACTACCCAGAATTTAGCTACTATCAGCATCCACGAACGTGGAAAGAGAAGAGTTTCTGAGAAGACCAAGTCAAGCAACCATTCGAAGACCTTTGCAACCCTTTTTAGAGGGAAGGGAGAGCATTTAAAATCAAATTTGAATGAAAACTTGGGTGCTAAAAGAAAACGTGGAGAATACAAATTGAAGACAGACCCAGTGTCTATAAATGAAGAAGCAATGAAGAAGAAACCCCCGACAAAATTCATCATCTGACAATTCATACAAAAATGATTGCTCAGAGATCTATCTTAGTTTAGGACTTAGATTAATTAGTTTAGTATTTGTAAGTTTGAAAACTTATTTGCATGTAAGATTACTTTTGATAAAATTCAAGTTATCTTATTTCTTTCTATCTTTTTCTTACCAAAGAGTAATCGATCATAGGTCTATTTTTTATTCAATTCAAGTGTGCCTATATTCTTGTATTATTCTTATCAAAATCTTAAGAGTAATTGTATATAAACTGGCTTTTGATTAAATTCAAGCTTGTTTATGTTCAATTATCTTTTCTGATTGAAGAGCATCAATCTTTTATTGATTGATACCTTTAGAAAAATCCTCTTAATTGAGGTAATTGAATGGATAACACAATTGCCTGATTAAATTAGCTATTTTGAGATAATCTGAAGAGAATAAATTCTATTCTTTTCTGGCACGCCCGCACACAATCATTTTGCCATAGGTTGAGCTAATTTAGCCCAAACAATTTTTGGCATGTTCGGTGGGACTCAAAGGTGTGAAAATGCCAAGGCTTGGAAAACAAATAGATTTGTGGTCCAGAGCTAGAAGAAGAAACTGTACCAGAGCAAGTTGTGGAACCGGGCCTACCTATTGGCCTCGAATTTCCTCAAATAGCTTTGGAAAAGGAAGAGCCTCCTTATGAACCACCTCTTAATTTCCAAGAGGGACAGGCTAGTGGTAAAGATCAAGATAATGAGGAGATGTTTAGAGAAATGATGATTGCTTTTAGAGAAATTGCTCAAACTCAGAGAGCCATGATCAAAAGCATAAAAAAATAGGTTGCCTAATCCAGATTTAGCAACAAATAGTCTAGGAAATATTGGACTAAATGACCATGCTAACTCAAGCACTCACCAAAGTCCTTTCGAAGGAAGGCTTAGAGAGGATATGGGACAAGGTAAAATGAAATCTAGGCCAGACAAAGAGAAAATGTACCAAGAGGAAATACCCTAGTCTTGGTATGAGCCAATTAGGCCAGTTAAACCTGTTAATGATGTCCCAAAGGAACCTTTAAATTTTAATCCTAGGATCCAGAGGAACATCAGGGCAACACAAATTGTGAATCCTCTTTTCGAACCAACACTTGGAAGATGGGAGGATGTCACTGAGTTAGATCAAAGGTATAAACCAAACAAGAGAGGTAACAACCCTCAGAATCCTCCTCAAAGGATGCCTACTGTTAAAAATCATCTCCCAATTTATGGAGAAAATCTTAGGAAAGAAACTCCATGGCCTGTACAGGCTAATATTCCAACTAGTGGGATGCAACAACCTACATATGTGAGTCATCCAAGAGAAAACCAATTAGATTTTAATGTTCATAGTGAACTCTATACGGAAGATTTTGTAGAACCACATGTGATAAACCAAGGACAAAATCTTCTTGGAGAGAACCCATTATTAACAGACCAAGTGATGGGTCTCATTCAAGAAGTCTGTGGACCTCGAACTTGGAGGGTACAACCACAAATCTATAGAAAGCCATATCCTGAATGGATAGATACGACATTCCAAATTCTTAGAGAATTTAAAATTCCAGATTTTACTTTGTTTCATGGGGATGGGAGACAATCTTTGGTAGAACACATTGTAAGATTTTCTGCATAATGTAAGAATTTGGCTCAAAATGGCTTCATGAAGTTGAAACTGTTTCCAAATTCTTTGTCTGGACTAGCTTTTGCTTGGTATACTAATTTACCACAAGGATCAATAGCTAATTGGTTTCAAATGGAAGAAGTGTTTCATGCACAATTCTTCCATGCAGAACCTGAAGTCTCTATGGCAGATTTGGCTAGGCTAAGGCAAAAGCCAGATGAGAAAGTAGCTAATTTCATATCCAAGTTTAAGAGGGCTAGGACCAAATGCAAACTCCAACTACCAGAGGCAGAATTTGTGAGATTAGCATAGGATGGTTTGGAAAGAGAACTTCGAAAGAGGTTTGATTCTACAGAGTTTAGAGACTTTGTAGATATGACCTATAAAGTAACTAGATATGAATCTTTGTTAGAGGAAGGTATGGATAGACATAATTCTTCTTACTCAACTTATTATTGAGATCCTAATTATGAGATTAATGCCGCAGAAATAGTTGAGCACGACCCTTGTGTTTGTGAATCCTTAATTCAAAAGAATGTTTCCATAGGGCAAAAATTTAAGTAGAAGGAAATTAATAAAGTTTATTCATTTGATATATAAAAGGCTGATGAAATCTTTGATTATTTGTTAAGAAAGAGGATTATTAAGCTGCCTTCAAATGTGAAACTGCCTACTGCAGAAGAAAAGAATAGGAAAACATACTGTAAATGGCATGATTCTTGGTCTCATTCAACCAAGTCATGCAATGTTTTTCGTGATAGGATTGAAGAACAAATCAGGAAAGGAAAGATCAAGTTCCCTGAAAAGACTATGGGAATGGATGCCACTCCTTTTCCAAAGATTGAAGAAGCTAAAGTTAACACCAATATGCCAACTTTATTGGCTCGAACTATCAAGAAATATTGGCAGGACAAGGAGGCGCCAGTGAACATGAATTCTATTTAGAATTCTATTCAGTATGGAAGGGGTAAACCGTATGGAAGCCAACCTCGAAACATGGGGACAAGGCAGAATTATTACAGGCAGCCCAATATTGGTTCTCCTCCACAAAAGTTCTCAAGTAACAATCATTTGCCAATGTTAGAATCCTTATTTTTGGAGTGCTTATGTGTTGGATGCAGAGCCAATTATTTGATTTTTAAGGATTTGGATAGAAAGGGAATGAGTTTTTTCCCTAAAGAGGTAGGGATGAAAAGAATTACCCCATCACAAGTTAAGCCAAGTGAAGGAAACAAGTCTTGGTTGACTTCGAAGAGGAAAGTTCCTACTAGTCCAATTCCATCTATTTAAAGGAGAGAAATACCTCCTTTGGAGAAGGCCAATATTGACCAAACATCAGGACCACATGAAGGAACCAAACAGGAGGAATTTACTTTGGTGAAAGGAGTCCCTGATTGGGTTTTGAAATAGATTAAGCCTAATTCAAGGGTACAAAGGCTCAATTAAGAGTGGAAACAAGACATTCAAACACTGAGTTCAAATTCTGGGAGTTGGGTATTGATAAGGGACCCTAAATCCAAGACACCACATATGGTTCCTTTACTATCCAGAACTCGAAAAAGGAAACTTCAAAGGAAGTGCTCACTTTTTTAGTTAGGAGAATCTTCAACTGGAGAGGAATCAAGGAGGGGAACAAGACCTAATCAAAGGTTTAACAGAGCCCAAAAAGACCCAGCAGATGAATTTCGAATTCAATTTCAAAGTGACGAAACTCTGAAAGGAGTGACCTCTGCCATGCTTGAAGAGGATTTAGGTCCTCCTTCCCCAAACTCATTGGCCAGTTACGAATCTGGTTTACTGGAAGCCATGTTGGTGGAAAAAGGAGGGTTAGAAGGAAGTTCTTCTCCTATGGAAGTTTCAACACAAGAGGTTAAATCCAAAGAGGAAGTGAAAGGAGAGACTGTCAAACCAGCCAAATAGATTTTGACTATTCAATTTGGGAGACAACCTGAAGTCCAAATCAATATGGTTTATCCATGTTCTATGAACTTCCTCAGGAATGGAGAAACATCTTCGAAGCAAGATGATACATGGTTGATTTTGGGCAAATTTGACATTTCTAAAGACACACGTAGTGATGATGAACTCACCATCATTTGCAATGATTATGACTTGTAAGAAGTAGCTCAAATAGAAATGGATGAAGATTTGATATGTGAAATTGAGCAAAATCAAGAAAGCTTAGAGGTAAGTTCAAAAGAAAGTGCTAGCTTTGTGCTTGATTCCATGTCTGATATCGAATATCCATTGGTAATTGATCTAAATTATGTTGATATTTCATATCCATTTAAACTGCCTATTAATGCCATGAGACAACATTTAAGGCCTTTTATATATTACAGCATGTTTCGATGGAATCCCACTTAATAGAATTCTCGTGGATAATGGTACTGCAATGAATATTTTACCCTTTTGAACCTTGAAAAAGTTAGAGAAAGGAAGGACAAAGTTAATCCCAACCCGCACATCCATTGCAGGATTCATGGGAGAAAGCCAACATGTAAAGCGTATATTCTCAATTAGATTGGCAGTGGGTGGTATAGAAACTGATACTGCTGTCTTTATAGTTGATACATATGCTAAATATAATGCTTTATTAGGGAGAGATTGGATCCATGTTAATGGATGTATTCATTCTTCTATGCATTAGGAATTAAAGATTGTCAAATATGAGAAAGGCAAAGAAGTGGGTGTTGAAGGAATCAAAGCTGATCCACATCCCTTTAGTGTCACTACAAACTTTGTTGAAGCAGAAATGTACAAGTCAGATGTAGTTTCTTTGAGTGAACTACGTACTCCAGGCTGCCACTAACCCAACCGACGAGTTGGAATTGGGAGAATTAGCAGAGCTGAAATTTAAGCTGAAACAAGTTGTTGATTATGAATCAGACACCCCAAAAGATGATGTTGCTTGGATGTAAGTCCAAGGAAAAGGCTGAAGAAGAAACCAACTCATTGGCTTTAATAAGGTATGTTACTCTAGGGATCGAACAAAAGATTCAGGAAGATAACATATGGGAAGATGTTTTGTTAGAAAAGCCTTGTATGGAGGACAAACAACTGACATCTCAGGAGTAGGTCGAAGCCCAAGATCTTTTGGAGGAAGTAAAATTGGGAGACAAAGACAATCCTAATCCAGTGTTTATTAACAAACCAGATATGAAAGCTAAGTTAATAGAATTATTAAAAGCAAATAAAGAATGTTTTGCCTTAAGTTATAAGGAACTACCTAGATTGGACAGAGGATTGGTGGAGCATAGGCTACCTATCCAGCCACAATTCAAACCTATCAAACAACCAACCTGGAAGATGAGTCCAAAAACTATTGCAGGTGTTAAAAAGAAAATGCAAAGACTTTTGGATGCAGCCTTCATTAGGACAGCCAGGTATGTCGAATGGCTATCTAATGTAGTTCCAGTGCCTAAAAAGAATGGAAGTATAAGAATCTGTGTTGACTTTCAAAATCTTTACACTGCAATTCCCAAAGATGAGTATCATATGCCTAATGTAGATATGCTTGTAGACAGTTGAGCTGGACAGAAGATATTGTCCATTGGATGGGCATTCAGGATATAATCAAATCTATATAGCAGAAGAAGATGTGCACAAAACAACTTTTGCATGCCTTGGTAACATTGGCATTTTTGAATGGGTCAAAATGCCATTTGGTTTAAAAAATGCTGGAGCCACATACCAGAGAGCTGTGAATACTATTTTTCATGACTTAGTTGGAAGTTTTTCTAGAATTTTACATAGATGATATCATTGTGAAGTCAATTTCTAATGATGATCACCTTGAACATTTAGAAAAGGCATTTCAACAAATGAAGCACTATCAACTAAAATTAAATCCAGAAAAATGTGCTTTTGGAGTAACAGCTGAAAAATTTCTAGGATATTTTGTCCATAACAAAGGGATACAGGTTGAGAACAAAGCAAAGACTATTATTGAAGCCAAGCCACCTTCCAATAAGAAAGAGTTACAAAGGTTTCTTGGTCAATTAAATTTCCTTCGAAGATTTGTATCTAATACTGCAGGAAAGACTAAAATTTTCTCTTCTTTGTTAAAACTGAAATAGAGAGAAGAGTTCAAGTAGTCTAAGGAGCATGATGATGCTTTTGAAGCCATCAAGAAGTAATTAACCAGTCCACCCGTGTTGATGCCTCCTATCAAAGGGAAACTAATAAAGTTATACATAGCAGCAACTCAAGACTCAATAGGAGTACTGTTAGCTCAAGACAATGAAGATGGCAAAGAGAGAGTGGTTTATTATCTTAGTAGGTTTCTAAACTTCGGTGAATGCAAGTACGCTGCAGTAGAGAAACTATGTTTAGCTTTACTTTATGCTTCTAAGAAACTCAGGCATTATATGCTACCTAGAGTAACCTATGTTATTTCTCAAACTGATGTAATTAAGCATATGCTTTCGAAGCCTGTACTAAGTGGGAAGATTGGAAAATGGATTGTGTCTTCAATAGAATTTTGTCTTGAGTACATTCCTCAAAAATCAGTAAAAGGACAAGCATTGGCCAATTTTTTGGCTTATCATCCAAATGAGATCTAAGTGACAAAACTATTTGAGGCTGCAATAGTTGAAATCAAACCATGGAAACTATGATTTGATGGATCTAAAACAGCTCAAATGGCTAGGGTAGAGATAATATTAGAATCCCCTCAAGGTTTGAAAACCAAATATGGATTTCGACTTAATGAAGGACAGTGTTCTAATAACCAAGTAGAATATGAAGTCTTAATCATAGGTCTAGAAATTTTGCTTAAATTGAGAGTTAATGCTGCCGAAATCTTTGGAGATTCTCAGTTAGTAATTAACCAGTTGAATGGACAATTTTGATGCACTAGTCCATCTTTATTAATATATCACCAACATGCTAAGAAACTGATAGCTCAATTCTTTATGATTACCTTGACATACATTCGTAGGTTCTTCAATGAAGAAGCCAATGAGATAGCTCAAAGGGCTTCTGATTATAAAATTTTAACAGAAAATGAGAAGGATTTTTGTCAATTAACTTTGAGAAAGTCCTTACCTATGTTCAGCAGCAGATTGAGTGACTTCAAAGTATTGGAGATTGATGTTCCTCCAGTTCAGAATAAGGATTGGAGACAAGCATTAATTGATTACTTAACCAAGCCTGATGCTACTACTGATAAAACAACGAGATTGAAGTCAGTAAACTACATTATGTACAATAATGAGTTATTCAAAAGAGGAATTGATGGACTTCTTTTAAAATGTCTAAACAAGGTGAATGCATTCAAAGTAATGGCTGAGGTTCATGAAGGAATTTGTGGAGCACATCAAGCTGGCATTAAAATGAGATGATTAATAAGGAGATATGATTATTATTGGCCTACTATCCGTAAAGATTGCATAGATTATGCAAAAGGATGTCAAGTTTGTCAAAAGACGGGGCCACTTAAGCAATTACCAGTCACAGATTTACAATATATAATAAAACCATGGCCTTTTAGAGGATGCGCTATGGACATGATTGGGATGATTTACCCTCCTTCTTCGGAGAAGCATAAATTCATTTCAGTAGCCACTGGTTACTTTACTAAATGGGTGGAAGCTCAAGCTTATGAGGAGGTTAAACAAACCCATGTTATCAAATTCTTAAAAGGTATCATTTATAGGTTTGGAAACCCCAAAACCCCCAAGCTTATGCTAATAACTATGGAATTTCTTTAATATATACCAGCACATATTATGCTCAATCCAATGGCCAAGCAGAATATACTAACAAGATTATCAAGAAAGGAATCCAGAGAATGGTGGATAAGAATCCAAAAATATGGCATAACTTGTTATTAGATATGTTATGGGCATACAGAAATACAAAAAGAACTAGTACATGTACTACTCCATTTGCCTTAACTTATGGACATGATGTTGTATTGCCTATGGAAATCACTGTAAGATCTCAAAGAGTAGTATCCCAAAATGATTTAATTACAAAGGCATATCATCAAGCCAAGCATATGGAGTTGGAAGATATTGATGAAGCCAGAGTACAAGCTTTAAATCAAATTATGCTACAAAAGGCAAGAATAGCCAGAAGTTACAATAAAAGAGTAGCTCTTCGAAGCTTTGATGAGGGAGATCTTGTATGGAAGGTGATCTTACCTATCAAAGATAGAAGAGTTAGAATGGATGGATTGGGAAAATGGGCTCCAACATGGGATGGACGATTCCAAATCCATAGAGTTCTGAAAGGAGGAGCATATCATTTAAGAAATCTAAATGGATATGTTCATCGAAGGAAAATAAATGGAAGGCATCTAATGTCTTATCGTCCTTCTATTTGGGAATCATTTCATAAAAGGTAACCCTTCGAGAGATTTATTTCTTTTGCGTTCCTATCAGGATATAGATTTATCGAAAGAATAAATCATATAAAACAAAATATGAGATGACAAGGCATAAAAGGTCTTGATTCACATATTTTCTGCACCTCACAACAGGAGAGGTGCATCCCTTAACAAAAATGGCCCCAAAAAGGCCATAAACAAGAAAAGAAGAGGGAGATAAGAGTCTGAACAACTAAAAAGACCATTTATTCCGAGGCTTTCCAAGAGTGTCTTTAGATAAATTAGGAGTCTTATTTTCTTCCACCTTGCTCCTTGAATCCTCAGAATCATCAAAGAACTCAGTAACGTCAATAGGAGTCAACATAAAGGGATCAGATACTCCTATAAGGAAAGACCGAGAATGAACCTCGAACCTTGGTTCATTCTCCACTTTATACAGTGTTTGCCTTAGAAGACTCATGGCATATATGACAAGTTCTGGAGTAAGTTTTTCTTCGGATTTTCCTTTCATCTCTGACACTGGTTGTTTTTCAGCCATGGAGATATTGAAAATAAAGAAAAAAGAGAGACAAGATAAACAATCGAGTTGTTTGAAACCTTAAAAGACTAGTGTTTGTTTGAAACTGGAAATAAGCATAAAAGGTGATAGACCTTATCATTTAAGAGTCTTAATGTAATAAATGATGATAGATAGGTATGGACTGACTTATTCATTTATTATTACTCTAAATGAAACCCAAGTCAGCTGAGAAACTTAAAGAGTTAGTCAGTTTATTCCTTTTGTCTCTAATCAGATGGTTTGGTTCATATTTAGGGATTCATGTAAAGTTAACATGACCTTAGCTATCCAAATGGAACCATTTCAAAGCTATACCATTAAAGTTCAAAGCTATAAAATTAGAACAATGGAGCAAAAAGATGGATTTTCTTTCATTTACGAAATTTTATTTACATCAAAAGCACCCTAATGGATGCAACAAAACAAAAGAAAAGAAAACAAACCCAAATAGGTTTGAACAGAAATAGACCTAAAATAGGTCTAAAGAACAAAAGAAAATGAAGTTCTACTATGATCTTCATAAAAAAAAGGGGCCAAACCTCGACCACAAAAAAAAATAAAAAATGAAGATCATGTGCTAATCCTCACAGTCCCAAAGGTAAGTCTCTATTGAGACCCACCCTCTGGAGGACTTTTGGCTTCATGAGCCAAGAGAGTGGCCGTGAGCTCATCCCAAGTCCTAGCCAAGCCGAGACGGGAAGCAGTCTCCACATCCACCAATTGTGCATGAAGCTCTTGAATCTCGTTTCGAAGGGCCTGGAGCTCAGCCTTGTTATCTTGTTTGAGCTCAACAATGAGTTTTGCCATTTTATTGGCAAACTCATTCATTAAATCAACAAGGATAGGGTCTTGTTGATTGTTTGCCATTTCTGGATGAAAGTCTAGAGAGAGAAGAAGAAAAGAAAGTTAAAAGAGACGATGTGATCTTTGATAGCTTTTCACTAGGCATTTATAGGGCAAGACTTGAAGGGCCAGGGGTTGATCAGTGTGTCTTGCCTATTAATGGACAAATATACAAGTCTTGAAGAAGAAAAGACAAAAGGCGATGTAAATTCATCACGAGATCAAGTAATAAAGGTTTACAGCTAATGGAAGGTGGTTGATTTGTCTCAGTAATTAATATATTGGTTAAAAGCATTTAAAACCAAAGATATTAATTGAGGGATTCTAAACACTTCAAAGCAATATTGAGATAAATAAGTATGAATGATTATATTCTTTTATTATATTTTACCTATCGTTAAGAGTGGTATACTTTGATTTAATGAATAGTTATGGTAAAATATGCATAACCATGAGTGTAATGGAAGGAAGAATTCATTAAAGGAAAACCCATTCATTCATACTCATATACCAAAAGATGCAAAAACACCTAAATAGGTGTAACAACGAAAGAAAGCAAATTTAGATTTGACTCTTTTTGTGGAGAAATCTATCTCCCAGATGTTGATTGACTTTTTAGGAGTTAAAATGGTTCTCGAATCATCGTTTGATTTACTAAATGAACCACAAAACAATATGGATATACACTGATAGATTGGGAAGAGAAATTGTTCCATTCATTATATTCATAGACAAAGAAACATTCAGAACACCCATTTAAGGGATATTACAATAAGAAAAAGATCTAAGTAAGCTTAAATCCTTAACAGAAGTTCGATCTTTGTATGCTAGAATTGAGATACAAAGACTTGAGCAAAGCTCCAATGGTAGGTAGAGTAAAATCGAAGACCATTTTATTAGATTCTTTGGTCTTTGAAGTTTCAGCTCAACTTGAGATCATCTCAACGGCTGATATGGCTATAGCTAGCAGCCATAGCCCAACAGGAAAGCATCACGAAAGCTGATATGGCCATGTTTCAAAGTTATGACCAAGCATGAGACTTCTATGAAATGAGAGAGCTTCACGCTTTCGTGGAAATCATCTTTATGAAGAAATTCTTGTCGAACTACCATGTTGCTCAATTTTTTCCATTTAATGACCAAACCCAACCTAGTGATTGGGTATTTTCATCTACAGATTATAGAAAGAGAAAGAAAAACAAAGGAAAAGGTGAGAGAAAGGGATAAGATGAATGCTTTTCTTTCCACAAGGCTCATATTTATACCAGAAAAACCTGAAGACAATCATTAATAACCTTGGAAGGGGGTAGATGAGGTGTCAGGTTTATAGTTCAATTCAATTCAATTCAAAGGAATTGTTCCTAGTTAATGCAAAGCTAATATAGTTGTATTCATCTAGAAATGAATGCGATCAAGAACTCCTGAAGCATTAAATAATAAAGAGTTAAGACATTGTTTGCACCAAATATTACAATTAATTGTCACAAGTGAGAATTGATCACATCACGAATTTCTGACAAAACAGTTTGTATGGAATGAATGTTGTTGTCATCTAAGAGAGGAGTCTGAGCAGCTCTTTTCTTTTGCACCATTAGAAGTGAAGGAATGAGCCGTGTAATCATCGATTGACTTTTAGAAGCTTCATCTTGGAGCTTAAGAAGATCAGTAGAGGCTTCATTGATTTCATCCTTGACTTTCTTCATTTCTTCCTCTAACCATCTCATCTTTTCGTTAAGTTCCTTGAGCTTGGTCATTCGAGATTGATAAGATGAAAGATAAATAGCATTCTTGAAAGCCTAAGCTTCTAATTTTTCTAGTTTTGAAGAAGTTTGCTCAATGCTCTCAGATAAGAATTGATTTTGAAAAATTAATGCACTGAATTGAGCAAGAGACTGCTGAAGAATGGAATTAATAGAAGAAGGAAGTCTGTGGGATAGAAACAAGGCATGATAACACACTTCGAAAGGATGAATTAAACCATGTTCAAAAAGAGCAGGAAGTTCTAAGTTATTTAAAGCTTTCACATAGCTTATTAACAAAGAAACTTCACCTGAAGTGAGAATGTAATTAATCCTAAACCATGGAGGATTTGAATATCATGAAGGGCTCAAAAGCTGCTCAAGATTTTCCAAAGGGTTGGAAAAAATGAGAGGAATTGGGTCAGAAATCTGGTCACCAAAATCTTTTTAACTGACCTTTGAAAAATGTCAAATCAAATGCTATCAAAGGCAGGTCAGTTGAAGGAGGAGAAAGCTCATAGGTAGACTTCAAAGAGCTAGATTCCATTGACAGAATGGTCTCAGGACCACTGACAGTTTCAGTCATCTGCAAAGAAACAAAATCCCCAAATAAAATGATAAGTACAATGAGCAATAAAAGAATAGGTATATGCTCTAACGTAAGATTACCTTATCTGAAGAAGAAGAAGAAGACATGAACTCATCAGAATCTTGTTTCTGGAGGCCTTTCAAAGGAAGAACCGTTGAAGCAGATACAGTGGCAGGTAACAAAGAACCCTGTTCCAAAACTTGTAAGGGAACTGGAATAGGACCTCCCTTTGAAGCTTGAACTATTTTCTTAACAGCCTTTATTTGAACAAAATTTGCCATGATATTAGCAAAAGTAGGTGATTCCAAAGTAATTGGAAGATGTTGAAACAATCAAGCCAGAGTTTATATTAATATTTAAACATAAGCATAAGATGATGTTAAAACAACAGATGTCATAACCTGGAAAGGAAATTGTGATATGGGTTTGGCAAGTTGTGGTAACAAAGCCTGCATCCCAACATCCATTTCGACAATGCTCATCTTTGGAAGAAGAGACAAAGCAGGTACATCCTAATACAGTGAAAGATAGGTTAATAGCAGGTATTTCCTTATAAGCAAGTATTTCCAAACTTTAGAAGCATAAGAGCGTTATTCAGAAATACTTTAGACATAGCATCTTTCAATGAAAGAATGTTTGTATCTTGTACAATAAGTGACTTCGAAGCTCTTTGAGATAGAGAGTATGAAGTGGACAGATCCAATGGCCTCTTAGAAGACACTTCTTGAGCCTATAGGATAAAGAATCAATAAGCAAAAGGCCAGTTCATCTGGAACATATATGTATGTGTCTAAAATATGGAATTTTTACCTTTTTAGGAGGAGAAAGTTCATCCATATTCCTGGTCTTTTGTACTGTTTTTTCTTTTCTCACATAAGAGATCATCTCTTTTGAGGTTCCTCTTGCTTTACCTGTTATATGTGTAACGCCCCTGATTTTTGCCCTATTTTTCTTGAATAAAGAAATTATTTTTAATCAAATAGTCTATAGTAATCGAATAATTATTTAAAAGTATAATTAGATTAAACTAGAACCTAGATTAATTTTTGGTGTTTAAAATTAGTTTAGCATATACATTATTAATTAGCTTGTAACTATATGTGTGTGTCTATGTATATTCATAATATACCCATCCCACAATTTATGGGATTATGCACCCATCCCCTCTCCCTTATCTCTCCCGATTCTATCTCTCTCACTACCCTCCCACATGCCATCACCTTCACCCATATCATCCCACCTTCCTCCACTGCTCCTTTATATTATTAGTTCCCCACCTCATTTCATTTCTCTACGAAAAACAAACCCATCTCCCCGTCCCATTTTTTTTCTTTTGGCTGAGAGAAAAAGCACTACGCAGTCAGCAAAGGAAAAAGAAGAAGAATCAGGTATGTGAGAAGGGTGGGAAAATCAGCCTATGCATTCATATCATTAAATCTTTAATCCCATAAACTTAATTTTTGTCCATATCACGCACCTCTGTTCATGGCCTGTTTCTTCCTTGTTGATGTCATTTTTAGGCCTAAGTTTCTTCACAAATGTTGTAGAGGGGGTCGAGAGCTTCAATTCCAACCCAAGAATTGCCCAAAACGGTCAAGAATTGATAGAGTTATCGCCATTCAAAGTTCGGTAAAATTCTCGGATTCTGATTTCCAGGCAGATTCAGCGACCCTTCTAAACTTCCATTTTTCTCCTACTTAGAGTGGTTTTCGGGCTTAGACTTCTTCACGAAAGTTGTAGAGCGTTTCAAGATTTTTACGTTAAACACAAGAATCATCCAAAACAGCAGAGATTTGGTCAAGTTATTCCAGTCCAAAGTTGCTGCTAGAATACCGATCTTTCACCGCCAAACGAAAACCCACCGGACTCCACCAAATCGTTTTGTCTGGATTAAAGGTAGAATAATCGCTTCCGTACTTTCCCCTAAGTATATCTGTACCCGTATGTGTTAGTTTTAATACTTAGAGATGACAAAAATCAAACCCATGTTGAACTAAAAAAGAACATAACCGAAACTCTTTTCTTTTCCTCCTGCATGTTCCATTTCTTTTTGTTTTGAAATCTTATGATGTTATTACACTATTAGCCCTAGACTTTGTATGATATTCAATTTAACCCCAAATGGTTTATTTCTTTCACAAGTTAATCTCAATATGGATTTTACTCCACGGTATACATCTCCCGTGTTATGTAGTGTTAACTTTTAATGTTCTCAAATGACAATTATATGGTATAACTATTCCAATCTTGATTGGGTAAAAAAAAATACTTATACACAGTGCAGACTTAATAAAATGTTTAACACTTGTTCAATAAAATTTATAAATAACTCCAAAGGCAACGACCCAATTCAAATCCCTTGTGTGTTTAATTATTTGCACCTATCAATTGTTATATTGCATCTCATTGAAATGTGTAATGTTATGAATTGAGCTGTTGTTGATTGTATCATGTTGTACATGCTAGAATGGACTTAGGTTCACTAGGTGGTTACGAGTAGTGACTCACGTAGACGATGTTTAAGTAAAAGATAACATGGTTAAGTTGATTGAGGATGTTGGGTGCCGGTAAAGGACCCTAGTACGGTAAAGTACCTTTGGTTGAGTTTGGAAACAGTAAAGGACTCCGAGTATGGTAAAGTACTCAAAGTGTGTGGAGGATGACCAAGGACTCTGGGTACAGTATTTGGGATGCGGTACAATACCCAATATGTGTGTGGAGGATAGTAAAGGACTCCGGGTACAGTATTTTGGGAAACGGTAAAGGATCCCTGAATACGGTATAGTACCAGTGTAGATTAGGGGTATGGTAAAGTACCTATTGTGTAGAGTTGGGAGATGGTAAAGTATCCTGGCAATGAGATAGTGCAACCCCTAATGCTAAGTTGTCATGGTGTATTATGGTTGTAGGCAAATTCAGACTGAATACATAATTTAGTAGTATTCGCTTAGAACCCTGGTGCAGGACAGATACAGGGAGAGTCATTCCATGGGACGGTCAAAGTTGGTGGATGTGGGAGGAAAGGATCTCGTGGAGAGGATCCTTAGATTTCATGTAAGTTGATAGATAGTAAATAAAAAGATGATGTTCTATTATTCTGTACCTTCTTTGTATTATCAATTGTTATATTGTTGAACTGCTAACTATAGAGTATGGGGTTTGTAGAATTGGGATTATCTACTAAGTTTCAAAACTCATTATAATGTCATTGGGCTGGCATTTCATGCTCGATAATCAAGAGAACAAAGAGCAGAATCCTCTACAAGATGATCAGTACAAGTGTGAGGACCTCCCAGCTGAGGAAGGAGAGTTTGTCGAGCCTTAGATACCTTATCCTTAGAATGTCTGTTATTTTGAAGTATCATTATTTGAATTTTCAAAAATGTTATCACATTTGTCAAACTTTGTTTTATTTTGTTGAGTTGTAAGACAATTAAGCAGTTTTAAATTTAGTATTTGAGATTTTCGCTGCTCAACTCTATTTAATAAAATTTTATTTCTTAAATTTGTTTTTATGAATTATTAAATCAGCTACAAATGATTTAATTAACGTTTCCGAAAATCGGGGCGTTACAATAGGCAAGAAGAGAAGTCATATTCAAAAGAGAGTTTATAAAAAAAAATCTTTAGGATAAGAAGTGAAATTACTCCTAGGAACCAGAGCTTCTTCCTCAGGTTCAACTTCGTCATCACTTGAAGAAGTCTCAAGTCTAAGCTTCCTGGTGACTTTAGCCTTGTTTGAGGCTACAAGGAAAATAGACAAAGAAAGAGGGAAAGGGTAAGTGAATTGGGATATAAGCCTAAGGCGAAGAAGCAAATGGTTAGAAAACAAGACAAACCAGTTTGCTCAGTTGTTGTCTCAAGGTAATGTTTTGTAGGGATAATCCTTTCAGACTGGGTGACAAGTTTTCTTTTTCTTTGAAACAGATTCAGGAGGTGAAACTGCACCTGCAAAGATAGGTACTGTCAGAATTTCCGATGAAAAGAAGAATTCAACACTTAGAGTAGCTTAGTTTAGAGGAAAAGGACCTCTTTTCTGTGACACTGTTAAAGATCGTCTCCTTGGAGGAGGAGAAGGGATGACCACTGAAATGGGTGAAGCTGCAATAGGAGCCATTTCTTGATTAAGCTCACCTTCAGTAGTATCTTCAGTACTCCCAATCACTCCAAACCCACCATCTAAAGAAAAGGAAGATGAATCATTACAATTTTTGTTCCCAAACTTAGAATTCTCAAAATCAATATGCTTGAGAAATTTCTTGAAAGAAGTGCATCCAAAGATAAAGGAACAATTCGTGTGCCACCAATAGTCAAATTCAGAAGTAGTATCCACTTCTGGCTCTCTAAAATCCTGAACAATAGTTCGCCTTAACAGTTGTTTTGACTGAGCAAACCATGTTTTGAAATGCTCAACGGAAATGCTAGAATGTTCAGACATCAAAATATTGGCAGAACCACAATAAGGCATAGAGATGCCCTAAACGAAACCAAGCTGTCTAGCAATTGAGCAGGGCAATACACTTCCGCATGAGCCAAGGATTTAGAAGTATTAGATGAAGATATGAAAATCTCTCTACCTGTAAGAATATTGCTCCATGCTTGAAGGGCTATAGAAGACTTCCCATATCTATCAGCCAAAATGTCAAAGAGCCAAGATGGCCCAATTTGTGCAGAGAATGGCCCAAATGGCGTATCAAATATCAAAAACCCAAGATGGCCCAATTTGCTACTTTTTTGCGGCCATGGTATCTTATGCCAGAGTTTAGAGACGTACAGCTGTAGTACTATCCATCGAAAAAGTACGGTGCTGATCAGAGACTTGCCGAGGAGGAAGAAAAGTAGATTACCTTAGTACCCTTCCTATCATGTTTATTAAATGTAAATTTGAATTTTAGGAAAATTTAGTTTGAAATGACTTTATATTTAATAAATGTTAAAAATTTATTAAATTAACGTTTCCAAAAATTGGGGCGTTACAGAAATTATACATTGCCCTTGGTAAGTTTCATGGAAGTACAATATCATGAGAGATTCATCTCTCTCCACTCATTACACATATTTCCAATCATTACTCTCATAAAAAATTTCTCAGAAACTCATTCAAACACAGCATCAATAAAAATAAATGGTCTGCCAGGAAAAGTTAAATATTTAGTGATTTGAATTTTCAAATGCACAACTTCGAAACCACGGTTCCTTTTCTGTCTTGAACTGTAAATTGGATAACATTTTTCATGTCCTATCTTAAAAGTCTACTTTAGGAGGGAAAAAAAAATTAAAAGTAATGTAATGAACCAAAATTTGGAAATAATGAAGTGTCAAATCCACGAAATAACGGGAACGAAAAAGGCATATTTCTCATCAAATCCGATGTTAAATGATTTATTTGAAGCAATCACAAACTTCACATCATACATGTCTCATTGTTTTCTACTCCCTCCGTCCCTTATTTATAGTCCGGTATTTCATTTTGGGCTGTTCCTTAATAAGTGTTCATTTTGTAAAGTTAGTGGGTAAAAGTTGATGAATTGTCTATTTTATCCCTAAAAGTATATTCCATTTTAAAAAGTAAGTGAGTAAAAGTGTAATGATGATGGCTAAGTAGGGAAAGTGGAGGAAAAAGTTGATGTGAAAAGTATAATGATGATGTCTTTTTAATAAGTTGGAATTACAAAGCAGGACACTTAAAAAGGGACGAAGGGAGTACAAAATAAAATACTGTAAAAAAATGCTTTCTCGCATTAATTTTGAAGTTCTGCTATCACCTAACAGGGTTTAACGTAACGATATCATAGATTATGTTCCATCCTTGTACCAAAATAATTTCTCTTCTTAGTACTAAGTACTAACACAGGCTAAAATCTTCTCTGTGTTGTTTTCCTACTAAGAAATTTTCAATCAACAAAGCTCTATATCAAAACCAGAAGTCGCATTTCCACTTGTTGCAGCTGGCTTAGATTTAGAGTCATCAAGATAATGTTGGTAGATGTAAGAAAGAAATCCCCATATAGCCAATACCATGGCAATCACCTTGACACCATCCATCTTGTCATGGAAACATAAAACGGCCAGAATTGGAACAACAGGCAAAGCCAAAGTACTAACCACATTGGAAAACAGAGAAGACACCTCGAAAATTAAACCAAGCAACCCTATCGACGAAATTTGCCAAGTTATCGCGGTCCAAATCAAAGTCATCAAATAAGAAACTTTCCTTTTTTGGTACTCGTCCATCTCCCCACTCAATCCCTTCCACTCTCCGCTAGCGAAAAGCCCTAACACACAACCACATGTTGCAACAAGTGATGGATATATTTGCATGTCCAACACTGTTCTAAATGTCTCCCTCCTAATTATTTTCTAAAAAGAGAGTTGAACGAGGGAAAGGTACAAGGAATAAGTGGCAGACGCGCCCAAAGTGCATAAAAATCCTATTATGTACTTCCCTTTTGCAATATTCGTATCACTGTCCAAATCCGAGTGGACTGCTAGAAGGGATGCTGAGATGGTGAGGAGGACTATAGAGTTGAGAATTAAAGCGGTGAACTTTTGGGAATTGAGGAAGGAAGAAAAAAGCGCGTTGAAGGCTAGTTGGGTGGCGCATAAGAGGGAATGGGTGGAGACAGGGAGGTAGAGGAGACCATAGGAGTACATGAGGTTGTCACCGGTCAATAGCAAGCCGAAGAAGAGGTAGAGGAGGAGGAGAGTGAAGATTGGTGGCGGTTTAATTGGGGAAGTGGTGGTGGAATTGGATGGTGGTTGTGGTGAGAAGAAAAATAGGAGTGGGATTAGGATAGGGAAGCCGGCTGATTGAACAAATGTTGCCATCCATTTGCTATTTCCACCTTGGTCATAGTATAGTCTTCCTAGAAGGGTGGCTGCCGATTGGCCAGAAAGAAGAAAGAGGGTGAAGAGAGAAACCCAAATCCACCACCGGTAGTGTTTGGATACTGGACCTGGCAACTGATTGTTGGCAGAGGAATCCGGATGTGGGTTTGGCTCTCTGTCTTCCCCAACTCCTGAAACATAATAAACACAAAATCAGAAATGCAAAGCAAAGCTTAATTCAGAAAAAGGGTTTCGCATCGTTTTCTCAACTTAATTCATAGTCCCGCATATGGGTATTTATGAAAACAGAAACTTCTAAGCTCTTGTGAATACCTATAGGTGAAACTACAGTAGGGCCAGCAGGACCCGATCCGATCCAGTTTATGTGATTTCTACTAGTATAATGTACTCGAGTATTTTTTTATACTCTTTTACCATCTAAATAACTATAGTATGATCAATTAAAATTTTAGTGCTTTTAAATCGCCATAAAGTAATTAATAAGTACTACAATTTAGTTACTTCAAAAAAAATCACATACTTGGGCTAAAATCATCTTGATATATAGTGTGTTATATGATGCCAAAAAAGATACACTCCTATGACATAAAAGACTAATTTGTTTCGAATTAAGACTTATCTCCTTGTTCAGCCCCTCAAACCAAAATCCTACCTCCCCTGAAATTAACCGACCCATAAAAAGCATGGAGTTTTAGTGACAAACCTCAAGTTTGGAGTTGGAGTTCTCGAGCCGACTCCATTATGCTTCAGAAACTGATAAATTCCTTCTAGGAAATCTTTGGAATGGTTCTTTCCAGTTTCTGAATCAGAAGATTTAAATACTCCTATTTTCTGCACTAAAGCCCTCCTGTGTCTCGAAAAAATCGGCTTCTTTGACTTGTTTAAGCCCGAATTACACAAACACCGACTCAATTGGAACTCAATTATGGAGTAACAGATATTGAAGGGAAATGAGGTGACCAATTGTCTCACGTAATATCCAAAAGCACAAATGCATGGATACATTTTCATGTATATGTTTACACCCGTTTTTGGCACCCAGTCCTGGGCAAGCATTGGAAGGCTATTTAATTATCTTTTAATTAAATTGAGCCAAAAAATAGAGATGAATTGGGTTAAAATTAATGAGCCAAACCCATGTTGAAAGAGGATCGATTGCCACCGCCAGGCCAGAGAGGGATCCCTTCGTGAGGCCCATAACGCAAAAGACTCTGAATACGCCTGAGAAGCTCCCTTCCCATTAAGGCCTTTGACGCCTAACCTCTGAGGAGAGGAATAGAAGCGGATAGGGAAGGAACTCACTCACTATGCTGGATCGATATAGATGGTTGGTGATCCTGCGAATAGATAGTGGTGGAATGGGTGCTGACTCAATTCGCGTTGAGCTATTGCTGGAGCTTCACCTTCCTCAAGAGCGTGAGCAGAACCTTTTGGCTACACTTGGTTCGCCCGGATCCTACACGAATCCTCTTTTTCCGTGTAAGCAATTCAATATGAACTTGGAACTTCTTCGATGGAAGAAGATGATTTGAACGTCACTTTCATCCTCCCGGGCCTAAAGTCTCGAAAAGGCAAGGACTCCAAGAAGAAGTCAAGCCTGAGGTCAAGAATAGCGAGCTCAAGATCAGGAACCAAAGCGGACCAAGAAGAAAGAAGGAAGGCTTCATCTGCTCCAAGCCCCTAAAAAAGTAAAGAGCGACAGCCCTAAAAAAAATGGAAAGAGTGTGTTTCTTCCTCAAAAATGTAGAATGGATCGTCCAACTGGAAATCATAACAGAATGCATAGGTCATTAGAAGGAGTTCCAATAAGCGGATAAATATAGTATACCACCTTACTTATTTCCTCTATGAGGGAGAAAGCAAATGGAAGAACCCGCGCAATAAGCGGATAAATCAAGGTAAGAGGTCAACTTAGATCAAAGCAAATCTTTCCTGGTAGGCGAGTTAGCTGCAGAGTCAAGTCCTGCTTCAGAGAAAAATCCTTGTTCCGGGCTAACGCTGGCTCAGGTTGCTGTCTCGGCTGACGCTAGTGACGTTCCGGGACTATTGGGCTCTACAGAGAGAGAGCAGCTAGTGAGGGAGCACAAGAGAGGGCAGCGAATAAGGAAAAACAGGTGAAAACTGGGATGAAACCCGGGAAAAAACCCTTGAGTGAGAAGCGGCCTCGCATCATAGGTGAAATTCACTTGACTGGTACAGAAGGTAGGATGGTTCTTTCTATCTCCCTCCGGAGTCATCGTTCCCGGCTGTCCTTCAACGAGGGAACCTAGGCACAGAGTTTTCCTTATCTCGTGGTTGTTGATTCCAGCGAGCCTTGCACGCCCGTAAAGAGTTAGTAATTAGAAGGTGCTTGTTGAATTCTTCCCTTTCAGAGTCATACGATAAAGGGCCAATTGGTAAAAGATTTCGGCTAGCCCAAATGTTGATGTGGGCTAAATATGTTAATAGGCCATTTAATTTAATTAAATGGCCCATTACCCAAATGGCCCATGAAAAGTGGAAAGAAAGAAAGAAGTGGTTGCCTGGTGAAAGCCATTTGACCGAGTCAAATGGCTTAGGGTTCTTTACCACCCACAAAAGAAGGAGAAGAAATAGGCCCATTATTCTCTGACGCCCATGGAAATAGGAAATGGAGTTGGCCCACTAACTGCTCAACCGCCCATAATATGGAATTAACTCATGGGTAATTGTTTAAACCTCCAATAACCACCCATGATCCCACTAAAGATGTTAGTGGGTAGTTATTACGGACACGTGGCAGCATTTGGGGCCAACTCGGGACACATGTCAGCTCGTGGTGAAGACGGGAAACTAAGCTCAGATCTGGACCAGTGCAGTCTTTGCCTATAAATAGAAGAATTCAAGAAGAAAAAAGGGTTCCCACACCAATCAAGCTCAACGCTTAAAACCAAAGCCTTCCCAGCGAAGCAACTATCTCTATTTTCTCTCCCTCACTCAATTACTTCACCAAGTAATTTGGGTTTCTATCTCCCTTGTATCCCAACTTTATTATTACGAACATAATAAAGTTATTCATATCTCTCTTCATCCCCTACTTTATTATTACAATATAGTAAGGTACTTCTACGCTGTTACTTTCTTTCCTACACGGTTAGGAAATTATTAAGTCCTCGCACGAAGAGGCAAAACCACGAACTTTCACTGCAATCCAGCCCTTGGGTTGCAGCACTATCGCCCTCTCAGATCTAGAAGTCAGAAAAGGGACGCTTAGCCCTTTACGTTAGACGCGACAAGTCTTGGCCCGCCCGCTCAGTCCTTAAGCCACATTTCGGAGCCGAACATCTTTTTGGCACGCCCGGTGGGACCCTAATCGTCTAAGGGTTTTATCATGGTCAGGAAGCCGCAGCAACAACCGGATCCACCCATCCCGGATCCACCACAGAGTCCTGAGGGAGTGGCAGTCGACGTGCCATTACTCGAGGAAGCTGGTCCTCAGATCAGCGCCCAAGATCTTAGCGACGCTACCGACAACATCAAAAATTATATGTTCATGGCAGGACGTGAGATCTCGAACAACGTTACGCAGTCAATCTCGCAATCGTTCACTCAGTCCTTGGAACCTCTGACCATAGCAGTCAACAAGATGGTTGCTACGCTTACAGAGAGGCTACCGCTCGCTCCTCAGCAACAGGGCTTTCCACAGTTTGGTGTCTTTGGCAACGGTCAAGACCAAGCTGGCTTATTAGGGCTTCCTCCCCCTCCTCGGACATTTTACCATGCCACTTCATCTAATAGCCCTGCACTTGGGGGGCAAAAAGAGAAGGGAGTCGTGATTGGAGCAGGCTTCGACGCCTCCGAATAACGATCAAAGGTTTATTTTGGTCGAGGACCAGAACAAGCTTAACAAGTCTGACAAGACGAACAGAAGGCTTTTGCAAGGAGGTCAGGGCTCTGGAAAGGACAAAGGAGCTACACATACTCCTCAAAGCTCTGATACTAGGGGGGCAAGTCCAGCCCAGAACCAGCAGGCACAAGGAGGCGCACCCACAGCCGCCTCCTGAGCCAAACCTAGTCATGGGAATGGATCAAGTCTTGAACCTGCTCCAAGAAGCAGTTAGGACCTGGTTTCAGACCTTTGGGAAGGCCAATGTATAGGAAGCCTCATACAGAGGAGGTGGATAATACACCTTTCCCAAAGGGTTATAGAGTACCAGAATTTCAAGACCTTCAATGATGAGAGCATGCAGTCGACGGTGGAGCACATTGCTAGGTTTCAAGTTCAATGTGGAGAAGCTGGAACCATCGATGCTCTGAAGTTGAGGCTTTTTTCCCAATTCTCTGACTGGGAATAGCCTTTACTTGGTACATTAACCTTCCACCCAACTCCATGCAGACCTGGGCTCAACTGGATGAGATGTTCCACCAGCAGTTCTACAGGGTAGAACCAGAAGTGACGTTGGCGGACCTCTCATGCTATCGTCAAACCCATCTAGAGTCTATGGAGTCCTACCTCTTACGTTTCAAAACTGCTCGATTCAAATGCAAGATAGTCCTTCCTGAGGCCGAATACGTGCGTATAGCATTAAACGGCCTGGGCTTTGAAATGAAGAAGAAGTTTTATGGAATGGAGTTCAGAGACCTGTTCGAATTATCTTCTAAGGCTTCTCATTATGAAAAGTTCTTGGCGGAAGAGCAGGACAGGAAGACGGCATGTAAAGGGACGTATTACCGCGACCCTAATTACGAGGTTGCCGCAATGGAAGCAGAGGCAGACCCAGACGTAGTAGTGGCTGAAATCATCAACAAAAAGCCATATGTTTGCAAGGCCTTTGTCAAGATGGAGCCCACAAAGCAGCCAGCCTAGAGCACTTTCAATAAGTCAACCAGAACCTATACATTCGACGTGGGTAGGGCTGAAGCTGTTTTGATCAACTCCTGGCCGACAAGTTGCTCAAACTACCCTTTGGTCACAAGATTCCAACTACGGAAGAACTGAAGGGCAAAGAATATTGTAAGTATCACAATTCTTGGAGTCATACTACTAATAACTGCATAGTATTTAGAAATGATATCCAGGACAAAATTGAGCGGGGAGAGTTCAAATTCCCTGAGAAAGACAAGCAGCCCATGGGGGTGGATGGCAATCCCTTCCTTCAGGGCTGAGTACAAATATGGTCTCCGTCAACATGAGGGACATGCCCAGGACTGTTCCTGGGCAGAAAATAAGTTTTGGAGCCCCTTCCAAAGCAGTTTATAAATCCAGCCCAAGCAGGTATTGGGATCCTTATTATGATGAGGGTGATGTCAAGACTGAGCGGGTTAGAAGGTTCGAAAAACTGAACTCTTGGTGGTCCAGACCTTCGGGAGTGAAGAAGCCAGAGAAACCAACTTGTTCCATGGTGTGCAAGGAGTGCAGACATCATGCCAGTCCTAGCAAGCCAGTCCTAAAATGCATTATTGTGGGAAGGGCTGAACCAAGTCCTAAGAAGCCACGCAAGTCTAAAGGGAGAAGGGTTGTACGCGAATCTGTGTTCAACCGAATTCAGCCAGGGTTGGTTGAAATTGAAGATGAGCTCGTCAACTTGAGGATATCTGCTCCTTCCAGGGATAAACTAAGGGCTGTGAGACCTCCAGTTACTCCTCCGGATGAGTGGCACAGGGTTGAACATCCCAAGTTTCCTTCTGAACCTCCACCTTTATCTAGATTTCAGAAGAGGCGCCGCCAATGATTCAGGCAGGCAGCAAGAAGGGCTGAGGAAGAAACAGACCTACTAGATGACCCAATGATTGAAGACGAACCCAAAGAAGAAACGAAGGTGGAAGTCCTGGTAGAAGAGCCTGTGGTTGAAAACCCAAGGCTAAAAGAGCATACAAGCCCTTGGAAAGAACTGTGGAAGAGGTTATCGTTGAGCCTCCTCCAAGGACCTTACCCCAGAAGCAAATCCCGTTCAAGAAGACATACAAGGAGGAAGTTACCAAACCACCTCCAAAGCAGGCAATGGTACCCAAGAAACAACCTCTCTTGGAAAGAACTCTTAAGGAGGCTAGGATTCAACCTCCACCAAGACAAGTTACTTTGCTCCAGAAGACAACCCTTGGTCCTAGAAAGCCAGACTCGGGGGGCAAGTCCAAATTGAATCCACAGGCTAAGGTGTTTGTGCCTGGACAAAATCATAACATGCAATACAACATGGTTGTGTTCTTACCAGCAGATCTGAAAGCAAAGGACAACACTCCAACAGCTATGGAGGGGGATGTTGTAGAGATGGGGCAGACAGCAGAGATTTTAAATGAGTCCTTCTCTATAGGACTGAATGGGCCTTCAGTGATCGTGCTGAAGGACGAGACCGAAGAGAAAAATGAAGATCATGCAGTTAGCGTGATCTTTGAGAGGCCGAGTCCCATGATGAACAAACACATCAAGCCCTTGTACATTGCTGGTTGCCTAGATGGGATGCTAGTGAACCGTATCCTGGTGGACAACAGGTTAGCAGCCAATCTCATTCCTAAGGCCATGATGCAGAGGCTCAGGAAGACTGATCAAGACCTGGTTTCATGCAACGCCACCTTGACTGACTTCACTGGGAAGGAGATAGCATGCCAAGGTATTTTGATCATGAATTTAACGATAGGGTCCAAGACCTTAACAACACCTTTCTTTGTTGTCAATTCACACTCTTCCTTCAATGTTCTACTGGGGAGAGATTGGATTCATTCTTGTCTAGCGGTCCCCTCAACCCTTCACCAATGTCTTATTTTTTGGAATCAAGACGACGTGGAGGTAATATGGGCTGACCGTAGACCATTCAAGGCCTCTACTAACCATGTTGAGGCACACCTATATGATGAGGGGGTTGGTCCAATGAAGGTGGCAGGCCTTGACAAGTATGGCCGCCACAGAATAGCCCCCATTCATAACAAGAAGTCAGCTGAAGAAGTGAAGGCACTTTTTCAAGAATTAATCACTCCAATGATTACGGAGTCAAGCAGGCCGATTATAGCTTCAACCAAACACCCTTCTCAATGTCAGTAAGCCCTTCAAAAGTAGAGAAACATGTGGCCCTCCAGACCACATTGTCAAAGTTTGAAGCCTATTTACTAGAGAAAAGGCATGATGGGAAGTCAAGAGTCTGAGGAAGATTTTTCGGCCTATGCGGCCGAAGTAATCAACGAAGACGAAAACCTGGTTGAAGATCTTGATGAGATTCGTCTGGAAGACCTTGAAGCAGCCTCAGCCAAGTTGGATGATTTAAGGGCGGACGTGCAAGATCCTTTGGAAGAAGTTAATTTGAGAGATTCAGAGAATCCCAAACCTGTATATATTAGTCAACTTCTGCCAGAGGATGTGAAGGAAAAGTTTATCCAGCTCTTAGGGGAATTCAAGTCCTATTTTGCCTGGACCTACAAAGAGCTGCCAGGTCTGTCCAGAGACCTAGTGGAGCACAAGTTGCCTATACAACCAGAATTCAGACCTTTCAAATAACCGCCAAGGAGGATGTCCAATGAGGTTTACCTACAGGTCAAAGATGAGATCGAACACCTTTTCAATGCTGGGTTCATATGCACAGCCAGGTATGTTACTTAGCTCTCTAATATTGTGCCAGTCCTTAAAAAGAACGGCAAGGTCAGAGTGTGTGTAGACTTCAGAAACTTAAACTTGGCTTCCCCAAAGGACAAGTACCCAATGCCAGTCATAGATCAGTTGGTAGATGGAGCTTCTGATCACAAGGTCTTGTCCTTCATGGATGGGCATTCTGGATACAATCAGATCTTTATCGATGAGGCCGATACGGCTAAGACCGCTTTTAGGTGTCCTGGAGCCCTGGGAACCTTTGAGTGGGTTTTATGCCCTTCGGCCTAAAGAATGTTGGTGCTTCGTTCCAGCGAGCAATGAACGCCATATTTCATGATTTCATTGGCCATTTTATGGAGATTTACATTGACAACATCATGGTCAAGTCTCAGTCCTATGATGAACATTTGGAACACTTGAGGAAGTCTTTCTTGAGAATGCAACAGTTTGATTTGAAAGTAAGCCCCTTGAAGTGTGCCTTCGGAGTCTCCGCAGGCAAGTTCCTTGGATTATTGGTCCACAACAGAGGGATTGAAGTTGACAAGAATAAGGCCAAAGCAATTATGGAAGCAAAGCCTCCTACCACCAAGAAGGAGTTGCAGAAGCTCTTGGGTTCGTTCAACTTCTTGAGAAGGTTTATCTTAAACTTAGCTGGAAGGGGTCAGATCTTTTCTCCACTCTTGAAGCTGAAGGACCATGACGCTTTTGTTTGGGAGGCAAACCATCAAAAGGCCTTTGATGAGATCAAAGGCTATTTAGCAACAACTCCAGTCCTTATGCCTCCCATCAAGAACAGGCCGTTGAAGCTCTACATCTCAGCAGCTGAAGGCTCTATTGGAGGCCTTTTAGCTCAAGACAACGCTCAAGGAAAGGAATAGGCGGTTTATTACTTGAGCAGGTTGTTGACTCCTTGTGAAAGGAGATACACTCCTATTGAATAGATTTATCTTGCCTTGTACTTTTTAGCAATAAAGTTGAGGCACTACATGCTTCCCGTTTTGGTTTACATTATGAGTAAAACAGACCTAGTTAAGTACTTGCTTTCTCGGCCAATCATGAGAGGCCGAATTGGCAAATGGTCTTTAGCTCTAATGGAGTTTAGTTTTCAATACGTTCCTCAGAAGGCGGTAAAGGGCCAGGCCTTAGCAGATTTTCTTGCTGATCATCCATGCGTGGATATCGGTGATGAGTCCGAGTTAAGTCTGAACGCCCTTGAGATATCACTTACTCCTTGGACACTGCTCTTTGACGGATCAAGGACTCAGCAGGTCTCAGGTTGTGGAGTAATTATTATTTCTCCTCAAGGCCTGAGGACTGAATTGTCCTTTCAATTTGATTTCCCATGTACAAATAACCAAGTTGAATACGAAGCAGTTCTTATAGTCCTTGAGATCCTAAGAGATCTAGAGGCCAGAGAAGTAAAAATTATTGGGGATTCAAACCTTGTAGTCAATCACTTGGCGGGAACGTTCAAATGGTATAGTGAGGACTTGGCTCCTTATTATATGGCAGCAGTGCAATTAATTCAAGATTTTGATAATGTAACTGTCAAGCACGTAGCGAGGAGTATGAACACTGAAGCCAACAGCTTGGCTCAGGCCTCAACAGGTCTGAAGCTAGCTCCAGAAACAATCCACAAGATCATCACAGTCCAAAAGAGGTTGTTACCATCTGTTAGAAGGAGAGGGCTAGGACTGGAGGAATTTACTTCTGACTTCACAGGTGAAGAATCAGGTGATGAACCAGAGAATGATTGGCGTACACCTATTATTTCCTTCCTAAAGAGGCCTCATCATCGAACCTCTAGGAAGTTAAGGAGAAGGGCTATGAGCTATATCCTCATGGGCGATGAATTATACAAGAAAAGCTTTGAGGATGATTTACTTTTAAGGTGTTTAGGGCACCCCGAGGCCATGAGGGGTCATTAGTGAAGTCCATGAAGGAATTTGTGGAGCTCATCAATCAGGGATAAAGATGAGATGGCTAATCAGAAGGTATGGATACTATTGGCCAACCATCTTAGAGGATTGTATTCGTTTTTCTAAAGGATGTCAACCTTGTCAAGCCCATGGCCCAATTCAGCGGGTTCTTGCGGCTGATTATCATGTTGTGGTCAAACCTTGGCCATTTAGAGGTTGGGCCCTTGACGTGATTGGAAAATCTATCCTCCTTCGTCTGGAAATCATACTTACATCTTGGTAGCCACGGATTACTTCACCAAATGGGCAGAAGCTGTGCCATTAAAATCTGTGGATCAACAAGAAGTAATCAAGGTGATCAAGGAAAGAATCATCCATAGATTTGGATTACCTGAGCACCTGGTTGCAGATAGGGGTACGATATTCATGGGGGAACAAGTGGTTTACTTTGCTGCACAGCAAAATATTATTATCTCCAACTCTACTCCTTATTATGCACAAGGAAATGGTCAAGCCGAGTCAACCAATAGGACTCTTGTCAACATTATAGAGAAAACGGTGGAAGATAATCCAAGGGCCTGGCACGAATTGCTTTCCGAGGCCTTATGGGCCTACAGAACCTCAAAGAAGGAAGCCACCAATATAACTCCTTATATGTTGGTATATGGGCATGATCCAGTCCTATCAATGGAAGTGGCAGTAAAGTCAGCAAGAATAGCATATCAAAATGGCCTCACTCCTGCAGATTATACTCAGGCCATGCTGATGGGGCTTGAGGACTTGGACGAGATTAGGCTTGCAACCCTTGATCATATGTTGGTTCAAAAAAGAAGAGTTGCTAGGTCTTATGACAAACGTGTAAGGAGAAAGAGTTTCACTGAGGGTGACTTGGTTTGGAAGGAAGTCTTCCTCTTAGGAGAAAAGAACTCAAGATATGGCAAGTGGTCTCCAACCTGGGAAAGACCTTACCAGATTGCTCAAGTCTTTAGAGGTAATGTCTATCTTCTTATGGATCTAAATGGTGGTCTGTTTAAGCATTTAATAAATGGAAAGTATCTAAAGCATCACTATCCTACTATGCAGGAGATGAGAGACTTTGGGGAAATTCAATCTACTGAACCACAGTGAGATTTTATAGCAAGGCCTGAACGGAGGCCATAACACCTATTATGCAAAATTCATAAAGGCCTCAAGTTCAGGCCACCTGTCACCAACCCAAACCATTGCCTTGGCCATTTAAAGGAAAGTTTCAAGCTAGGCAAGAAGTAGATAAACTAATTATTACAAACCAAAGTTCAAAAGTAAAAGTTTTTGAGGTCAAGACCTACAGAAGGCCTTCAAGACTGCTTTTGAGATTTGCCCACGAGGTGTCAAGGTTGGCAAGCTGAGCTTCAAGTGTATCCCGCTGCCCACGAAGGCCTGGGACTTCTTCAACCAAGAGATTTAGCTTCATTTTCTGGCTTTTTGATCCAGCCTTCAATTTTTCATGATGTTGGGCCAAGATTTTGGATTCCTTCCGGAGGTTTTCCAGTCGGCCTTCAGCTAGTGCCAATTGGGTTTTGAGATCTTGAATGTCATTGGAGGTGGCAGTGATGCTTGCTTCATTGACCTTGATGTCTTCTTTAAGCTGATTCCATTCAGAGCTGAATTTGGTGAGCTCCATATCAACCAAATCCAATTCTGCCAACTTGGCATTAACCTTGTTAAGCTCGTGGGTGGAAAAATCATGGGACTTGATCATGGTAGGAAAGTCTTTCTGGAAATACTGAAGGGAGGTCTCCCCCGTACCCAAGGCCTGGGACTTCACTAGCACCTCCATGGCTTTCTTTATATTCGAGGCTCGAGCTGAATGGACAATAGCCTTGAAGTTCTGCAGAAGGGCCATCCTAAGAGCTGTCTTGGCCTCAGCAATCTCATCTGGTGTAAATTGAGATTGGGAAGTGGATCCAAGACCACTACCTGAGGTACCAGAGTTGGCTGCCTTCAGCAAGTCCTAAGCAGACTGAAACAAAGTGTCCAGATCTTCTTCTTCTTCTTCTTCCTCTGTCACGATGACAAATTCAGGCTCGATAGGAAGATTACTCGATGGGATAGGTTTGATTACTGAAGAACTGGGCTTCTCCGGGGTCCTAGATGATGCTTCGTGTTCATGTTCCTGGTGAGGCGTATCCAGGCCTTTGTCTTCTATCTCTTTCTCTTCTTCAAAATAATCATCAAGTTCCTTGGGATTAAAAGCAAGAGGGATTAGGTGATAATAAGGGGCCATAAATGTTGAAGAGGACATGTCACAATACATCCTTACAATGGGATTGCCCGCTGTGGCAGACACGGTATATTCAGAGTCAATTGTAGCAGTTTTTTCTTCCTCAACCTCTTCTTGGTAGGAGCAGAATCAGCTTGCCCTTCCTTGATCTTAAAGGTGGCCTGTAAAGAGAAGGGGGATTTAGCAAGAGGTTTCAATGAAGCTAAGGGCAGAGCCAGGAAGAAGACAGACCTTCTCCAAAGGGTCAGACTTAGGAGAGCTGGTTTTGGCACTACTCCTTGTTCTACCAGCCACAGTGCTCTGAGAGGCCTGTGAGGAGATTTAAGACATAAGTAATGTACGAAAGGAATTGGGAGATGCTAAAGGAGTTTTACCTCTGGTGCCTGCTTGCGTGCGAGCATCTTAGTCCTTTTGGGTTTTTGTGGGGCAGTTTCAGCAGGGGTCTCATCGGGGATACTCTCTGGACCTGGAGACAAGGAAGAGATTAGCCCAAAAATATTGATAGAGTCTATGGTGTTTGCAACAGCAAAGGAGTGGGTCTTACCTTTTCTCTTTATGTTCAAGGATGGAGAAGGACTGATCTGTTGCAAGGGCATGGTAATGCCAGGCTCAGGCATTCCAGCAGATTGCGGTAAAAGCGAGGTCAAGATCTCCAAGTAGGGTTTGACGAAATGCATTCTTGTGTAGCCTCCCCACCAACTATCAAATTTGGCTCCTTTGTCAGTGCGTTCAGCATAGCGATGAAGGGCAAAGGTCTTCCGAAGCTCAGGGAGAGTGTTCCTAACCCTTTCTAGGTCCTTTGGTTGAACGACTGGCCTGTCTGTGAAGTCCTCATTCAAGGACTGGTACGGAGGTAATGGAGTGAGTTGACAAAGGCCGAACTGTCTGGCAAATTGGGCTGCATTATAGTATTCAACTCCACACTTGTAATTGGTGGGAGTATAGGCCATGCCATACATGAGGTCCCTAGAAATTAGAAAGCTGCTCGAGATCTCAAGATGGTCATCATAGTCATCACCCGGATTTGAGGCTTCTTATTTCAGCCACCAGGGCACCGTGTCTCTAACAAAGGGCAACCAGTTCTTCCCCATCCCAGTAAGTTCATGGTAGAAGAATTTGAAGTAGGTCCCGAAGGCGTATCTAGGGCCGCAAGCATCAATGTAATGGAGGCCGTAGCGGGTGTGTTCTGACTTTTTGTTCATAGGTGGGGCAAGTTTAGGAAAGTAGGACCATAACCATAGGGTCATAATCCATAGGGGTCCAGGGGCAAAAATAAATTTGTTGTTAATCAGTTCCTTCATACCACGGTAAAGATGGGCTAAGACCAAAGGGCCTAATGCCAGCTTCTGTCCAGAAGCTAGGGCACAGGCCAAGTCTATAAAATCTTTGGTGACTCTATTCGCAGAAACATAGAAGATGAACTTGTTTAACCAATACAGGAGGAAGGCCACGTGTTCGTTATCCTCAACAGGTCCCTTTTTGGCATAATGGTTAATGAAGGGGTTAAAAGACAAGGGTTCTTTATACTCAAAGTAAGGAGTTTTTTGTGATAGAAAGTAATTGGCCTCTATCCCATGGGGCGAAGGCCTGTCAGGAAGGCCAAGTCCTGAAGGGTGGGGCTCATCAGGCCTACCTTAAAATGGAATGAGTTGGTGGTAACTGACCAGAATTGAGAAGCGGCCAGGAAGAGATTTTTGTCCATATCAATAAGTGATCGACTGAGGAGAATGGCGTCTCGAATCCCTATTTGCTTCCACAGATCACCCTTGGCCTCAAGCATTCGATCAAGCCACTCTTCGTACTTGGCATCTGGTCTGTGCCAAAGGCGATTGGGAATATCATAGTTGAAACGATTCCAGTCAGGGGACGGAGATTCAAAGGGAAGGACTTCCTCAGCCAACGGGTACATCGGTGCAAGTTGGGAAGGAAACCCTAATTGAAACGCAGGCCCCAACCCAACTCGATCCACGTTTGCAATGACTAAGACATCATTGGTAATTGCTATGTGTTCTTCGTCAATAATCTTGCGGATTTGGAGAGGCTGTTGGGATTTGGAGGAGGAGCATTAGCTTTGTGGGTCGCCATCTCTGGAGCAAATCAAAGGATTTGAGTGGAAGAATGGCGGTTTAGGGCTTTTTCTAGACTTTGTTCATGCAAGAGGAGCGGAAACAGAGAAGATGTGGAGAGAGAACGAAAAGAAAGAATGGAGCTTTGTGGGTGACGGCACAATTAATGCCGTTGGTTTTTCCCTTTCTCTCTCTATCCCTTTGATCAGAATTGAAGAGGCAACTCAAAAGTTGGACTCTTGATTGACGCAAAGAGTTCTGATGGTTTGGAAAGCTGCATGGCAGCCAATGCATGGCCTGGGGTGATGACACGTGTCCCTCAGGCCTAGAATGGTGATGATTGTTGCCGCCAGCAGGACTCCTTAGGGGGTTATTTATCTCGAAAATTGTTGAGATTCAAAATGGAGGGATTCAAACTCAATTAAGGAGATATACTTTGGAACTTGAAAAGTTGTTAGGCTTATTATGGCCTGATTATCTTTTTAAGTGTAAATATTTGAACTTTTGAAAAATTCTTAGGCTAAATAAAGCCTGATTATTTTTCAGATCTAGCAATAAGGACTCGTTTGGTTATGCCAAAAATTGTACTTTGTCCTAATTTACAAGCCCAGATCTTGAACAAGATCAAGGCATGGGGGGGCATTGTTTACACCCATTTTTGGCACCCAGTCCTGGGACAAGCGTTGGAAGGCCATTTAATTATCTTTTAATTAAATTGGGCCAAAAAATAGAGATGAATTGGGTTAAAATTAATGGGCCAAACCCATGTTGAGTGGACCCAATTAATTTCAGTTTGGTTCGGGCTCGAGTTTGGAAGTTTTGGGCCAATTGGTAAAAGATTTCGGCTAGCCCAAATAGTGATGTGGTTTAAATATGTTAATAGGCCATTTAATTTAATTAAATGGCCCATTACCCAAATGGCCCATGAAAAGTGGAAAGAAAGAAAGAAGTGGTTGCCTGGTGAAAGCCATTTGACCGAGTCAAATGGCTTAGGGTTCTTTACCACCCACAAAAGAAGGAGAAGAAATAGGCCCATTATTCTCTGATGCCCATGGAAATAGGAAATGGAGTTGGCCCACTAACTGTTCAACCGCCCATAATCTGGAATTAACTCATGGGTAATTGTTTGAACCTCCAATAACCACCCATGATCCCACTAAAGATGTTAGTGGGTAGTTATTACGGACACGTGGCAGCATTTGGGGCCAACTCGGGACACATGTCAGCTCGTGGTGAATATGGGAAACTAAGCTCAGATCTGGACCAGTGCAGTCTTTGCCTATAAATAGAAGAACTCAAGAAGAAAAAAGGGTTACCACACCAATCAAGCTCAACGCTTAAAACCAAAGCCTTCCTAGCGAAGCAACTATCTCTATTTTCTCACCCTCACTCAATTACTTCACCAAGTAATTCGGGTTTCTATCTCCCTTGTATCCCAACTTTATTATTACGGAACATAATAAAGTTATTCATATCTCTCTTCATCCCCTACTTTATTATTACGATATAATAAGGTACTTCTACGCTGTTACTTTCTTTCCTACACGGTTAGGAAATTGTTAAGTCCTCGCACGAAGAGGCAAAACCACGAACCTTCACTGCAATCCAGCCCTTAGGTTGCAGCACTATCGCCCTCTCAGATCTAGAAGTCAGAAAAGGGACGCTTAGCCCTTTACGTTAGACGCGACAAGTCTTGGCACGCCCACTCAGTCCTTGAGCCACATTTCGGAGCCGAACAGTATCATACCAAACTTCCAATTCAAACACTTTCTTAGTCTGAAGAAAGAGAATATAATCTTGAAAATTTCAGGCCCAAACCTTCTTAAGAAATATTAAGTAGCTTATTTCACATTTTCAAACTAAAAAAAAATATAAATGAAAAAAAAAAAAATTTTGCACCGTTTAAAATATCGCACTGAGATCTATCAAATAAGATTTATATTGCTAGAAAAATTATTTGCGTAAACATATAATTTTTGAACTTAAAATTACCTTTTTTGACTTTTCGATCCATTTGATTTGGATTCCTGACTCCGCAAATATTTAAACTCTTCCTTTGTTAAAAAAGAATGCAGCTCAAATAGGCAACCCGTCCCCACCAAAAAGGAAATTGATGGCTCCCCCAATTTGACCATGGAAAAAGCACAGGACCATGGAAAAGGACATCATCACAAAGTAGGCCAAGTGAAAAAACCCACTCAGGTTTCAAGCTTCCCATCAACTTACAAATTTAAAACCAGATAATATAACTGTATTTTAAATTTTTGAAAAGCATATAATATTCACCCTAAGAACCAAAACAACATAGATATCTAAAAAATAACATAGTAGATGTTCATTCATCATGTCTCGAAAGGGAAAGACTACAATACACACTCTTATTTTGGTGTGTATCATATGCACCCCCAAAAATGTTATGAATTATGGAGAAAATGTTACAAATCGTATTGCTAAAAAGTTACGAATCGTATAAAGGTTACGAGATACACCAAAATGTTATGAATCATAATGACAATGTTATGAATCATACTGCTGAAAGGCTATGAATTCTAGAACAAAAGTTACGAAACACACTAAAATATTACGAATGAACTATAAAATAGGTGCATATGGTACACCCTTTTAAGGGGTGTGTATTGTAGACTTTCCCGTCTCGAAAATATTGCTTCTATAAGACAAATAATTAAGATTAATTCGTCAAAATAATTTTATTAGAAAATTCAATCTACTTGATGAATGAGAGTAAAAGTGAATGCATAGGGTAATGCAGCACAGTCCTACCTTCCTTGCATTGGCCAAATAGAAAGTGTAATGCGGCATAATCCCTTACATATTTACATTATTTCTTACATTTTCTCTCACAAGTGGTGATGAAGCCCCTAAAATAGCAATATAAGTCTATAGGTTGGGGGTTCCGCGGAGGTACGCTTACGTATAGATCTCGCGTGAGCTGGAGAGGTGCGATTGGTTGATGATTAGTAAGGGAAAAGAGGGAAGTAACTTTGTGGGGTGAAGGAAAGAGCAAGAGGTACAGAAGAGACAAAGGCAGCGTGTCCATTGTTCCTTTCCGCGGGGCTAACGTCTGGCTTTTTCCGGACTAAATGAGTGACGTCACCTTTTCTCTAAGGAAGAATGTTCTCCTTCCTCAAATTCAGTGCTCACACACTCTCTCTAGAAAAAGTCAGCTCTGGCAAATCAGGGGGAATGTCAAGGGTATTTATATTGCACTTGGGCCTAGGTCAGGCCCAGGACGGCGTTCCTATTAAACCCCAACACGTGTCCCTCTTGTATCTCTGGTGGGTCTTGGGGAAACTCGTCCTCCTGCGGACTCTTTTCCGCAGGAGAGGTCGATTCCCCGTGACGCAACCTGCGTCCCAAGCCACAAGAAACTCCCCTTTTCCCGTTGGAGCAAGGTCACGACCTGCGGCGATTGTGTTCCCATCGCAGAGCTCCTCTCGAGCCGTGCCTTGCAGCCAGGATGAAACTTTAAGGACTCTTTAATTGTTAAACATCAGCGACTCGCGGGCCTTCACCCGTAGCCCTCCGCTGCTAAAACTGTCTTAGGACCCACTTTCCTCTTCCCACGGAGTAGGTAGACTTCCGCAGGGGCTACCCCTTCCGCAAAAATTTTTCGCGAGTGCATCCTTCAAGCTTTGTACGCGTGTATCCCTTCGATTGATAGGCCAACTATTCCTCCTTAGGTTAAGGTTTGACTGAGGCTTCTTCTTCCGCGTGGACCATATTGCCACGTGTCCGCTGCTAATTGGTAGGTCAAATAGTCTCCTTTGCTCAAGGATTAATAATTTTGACCGCACCTACATATGCCCCCCGCGTGCGTACGGTGGGTTTATGTCATCCGCGTGCGTATTTTATTCTCTGCAAATTTTGGCGGATAATCATCAGTCGTTCTGCGAAACAGCGAGTTCTTGCCCTATGGTGGCGCCTATTCGTGTACTGAAATGACTCTTGGTATACGGTTGCCATTAATGCTCATTAATGGGTCTACTATAAAGGTCTCCATCTTTCATTCATTCTCACCTACCATTCAACCCTCAATCAAAAGCTCTCTCCCTCTCAATCTTTCTTTGCAATCAACAGCTCGTTTCTCCTTTTCTTTTGCTCTGCAAAAGCTTCTTCTCTCTCCATACCAAGCATCCATGGCAGTGCGTAATCTCGTCATCGAAGATCCCGTCCTAGGTGCGGAGCAATGGCGGAAGGCCCCCTATCTCCAGACCATTGGGGATTATGGGCCCTTGCAGAGTCCTAATCTGCCATGGGGGCACCCCTAGCCAACCCAATATTCTTCACATGTCCCATCGAACTAGGGCAAGTGGAACTTGTCAACCTGTCCTCCATCCTCCGCCTTCGCGTAGAATGTGGGGATTTTCTTCACTCGAAGTGGCGCTTCAGGGCCCTGTCTTCTCCACCCACTGACTGGCCGGAGTGGGTTGATGAAGTCCTCTATGATCCCGGTCGGAAGTAGCTCCTCCTTGGCACTGCTACCCTTGACGCCGTGAAGCTATATCAGAGTCTGAATATTCTGCGGCACGGGGTGTCGCTCTAGAATTTGGAGCACACATTTTCGCAATGGAGTGTCGATACTCACTCCTTTGTTTGGGCTTGGGGGGAGAGCGGTCTTTCTTTGGAGAACGTAGTGATCCTCACTCGCCTCTCTCTCTACGGGGTTGACCCCTTCAATCCGGACAACCTTTCCTCCATCGACCAGTAAAACATCACAGAATTGAGGACGCTCGGTAAATTAGCCCAATTCAGTCCTCAATTTACCGCCCAAGGTACTCGCAAGGACTCCACGGCAAATGCTAAGAAGACCTCTTGGCCAAGCTAGATCCGTTTTTTCTTCAAGGACTTCCAGCCCGTAAAGTCAGTGATTCCTGGAGAAGCGAGGGACTTCATTGAGGGTCCCCACTACCAACAACTTCTCTACATGGCGGGTTTCTTTTGCTTTTTTCCTCTCCTACTTCATTCTCCCCGACTATCCATCGAACAACCCTTCTCCAGCGGGCTTTTCGCTTGCTGTCCTCTTGGCTCGCAGGGTGTCTATTGCACTGGCTCCCTTGTTCCTGGGGTCACTCCACCATCAGCTGAACCTGGTTTACTACGACCTCGCATGGTCTATTGGGAGGTGTGACCATCTCTCCATGGCCCACACCAGCTTCTTGCTGATGTATTTCTACGAGCACTTTTCTACCATTGCCCCGGTTCCACGAGCCTTCCTAGCGTCAGCCAACCGGTCCCGCGCGGAACGGTGGTATGGGACTAGCAGCAACGCCTCTTGGTACGAGGCTTGCGATGTTGAAACAAACTTCTCCCCGCACCCCTATAGCCCTACTTCTCTCAAGGTGGTTGGCATAGGCCAATGCCTCATTCCAGTCTGCACCTTTGTCTCAGCTGTGAGTGGTGAGGACTCCATTGCGCAGGCGGTTATCAATGCCACCTTTATGGCTTCCGTGCCTCTGCAACGAGGCTACCAGTGTGACCCTCTACCACCCGAACTGCCTCGCCAGGCAGTTAGGATTTGATCAAGGAGTTCCGGGGGCTATTCCGCCGATGCCTTTCTTCATTGACTCCCAGCTCCAATTCGGGCAGGTGCACATCACTGTTGTCCTAGAGTGGCACAAGCATTTAACCATCCCCACCAAGGACAATGTTAGGCGGTATACCATGGAATTCCGCCAATTTTGGTGGCAGAACCTGGACTCTTTGACTTTTGTGCGTGGAAACGCAAACATTCCAAAAGAGTCCGAGATCAGGCAGCGGAACACCTCTCTGCGAGCTATTGCAGAAGCTTACGGAGCTGATTGGTGCGGACCCCATAGCAGGTGGGTTGTGACCGACGCACAGCCCCTAAATAGGGGTTCCCACCGATGCCTCCTCCTGCGGCCTCAGTAGCTGCTCGACGTGCCCTGACACAGGGTACCCGGGGGAGGACTCAGCCTCTGGTCCCAACAGAGCCGTCACAACCATCTTCTTCGCAAGCACCCCCAGTGGGAGGGGGTCAATGTCAAAAGCTTCTTCGCACAATATACGTTTCCACCTTTTCTTTCACATATTCAATCGATTTTGTTTCTTCTTCATTATTCTAACATTTCTTTTCATAATTCCAATTCTCTTCCAGCAGCGGGACTTGGACGCCAGCACCTTTGTGGTGTTCAAGCCGCTGACGACTGCCGCGGTGGAGGAAATAGGCGATGTTGCGGGAGTCAGGGAGATGGAGGACATCGCGGAGAAGGAGACAAAAGAGACTGCCTCGGCCTCTCTTGCCAAGCGTCGTCGTCTCAAGGGTATGTCCCTTTTTCACTATGTTTTTCGTCCTTGTTGCTTCTTTCAAATTTCTAACACTTGAAATTTTATTGGCTTTTTTGTGAATAGCCGTGATACAAGAGGAGGGGAGAGGAGGTGATGCTGATGATGATGGCGAAGACAATATACCCATCAGTATCCTTCTGGAATCCAAGCGGGCCTAGTCTTCCCACCCCGCGGGTGACCTGCCTACCTAGGATGTCTCGATCTTGGACATTCCTGATTCCTCAAGAGAGACGAGGGGTGTGGAGCTTGTCCAACCCCGCGCGGAACCAATCCCTTATCTGTTGCCTGAGCCGGAGTCTTCGGCGTGATAGGAGGTATGTTCAGGCCCGATGAACCTTTGATTGTGGATCTCGGAGGGGACCCCAACACGGTTTCTTCCTAGTCTTCTTCTTCTTCTGAGGAATCTAAACATTTCATCAGTTATTCCACTAACCGAGACCCCTCTCCTTCTCATCCAACAACTTCTAAGGTACGCGAGCCTCCTCCCCCAGCAGATTCCCGCGAATCTATTGGCCAAGACAATATTGTTAAGGAGCCGGTCGCGGCAGCGACTGTGCAGCACTTGCGGGAAGAGGAAGAGGACGACGTCGAAGAACTTCCCCACCTCACCACGAGAGGTCCCTCCGTGGGCCTGCATGGGACTGGGTCAACCTCCACTCCCTCGAGTTCTCAGCAACATTCTCCAGCTAGCACCCGAATCCACTCGACCGACAATTTCTTGGGTCGGGTAGCTGGCGGTTCACCGGGTTGCTCCAACGCCTCCATCCTACGAGGCCCCAAACCCACCGCGGGCGGAGATGCAACTGAGGACGCAACCAGCCATCACTCTCCTGTGTGGTCCACTTCTCAGACTCTCTCTCCCCATCCAGCAGCAAGACGCACGCCTCTTCCACCGACTCAGCCTTCAACTCTCCCTAGAGACCGACAGCTGGAGGTAAATGAAGAACCTTTTGCGGGCCCCACCTCCGTTATTGATTCAGATCTGAATCTCTTATTTAAAGACGTGATTTTCACACAAACTGATGACATTTTGGGGGGCCAGGGTAGTGTCGCTCTCGGAGACTACGTTGCAGATTTATAGATGGGGAAGCAAAATAGAGACGAGGTGGAGTCTAGAGAGCAAACTTCTCCCCAACCAAGCCCTACTGCAGACCGTGGGAAGGGGCCAGCTAATAATGAAGTGGAAGTGCCCATCCGCCTTTTTCTTGCGGTCTACCCAATTGAGGAAGTCTATCACCCACTTCTCAACGCCATCGCTCGGGCCCAATCCGCGGTCTATTCGGCTTGAATCGATCCTTCTAAGAGACCTCCACAACCTGCTAATGCCTTGGGCACAGCTGTGCTTCGGTGAGTTTTCCCTTGCCACGGAGGTAGTTATGCAAGAGTTGACGCAGGACCTGGCGGATCTGGGCTTTGACTTGGGCTGGTTGAGTGCAAGGGGTTCTGTGCTCAGGGCCGCGAGGGAGCGAGCAGCTCTGCGGCCTGAAATTCAAAGCCTTTCCACCCAAGTGGAGTCTACCAAGCAACACTTGATGGATCTGGAGGCCAGGCTTGCCCAAGCTAGACAAGATGACGAGGAGCTGGCTGTCGCGGCGCTGAACCCAACGGACCCTAACCCCAACGAGCTTGTCTTCGAGGAATTGGCGTCTTAGGCCCTTCCTCATTTTATGTTTATTTCTTTTTATTGTACCACATGTATCATCTTTCCATTGTCCATTAATAAGAAAAGGGCCTTCGGCAAATATTTGCTTTCAACTACTAGTACCAATTTCTTTTCATTTGCTTCAATTGATAATTGCTAATTCTAAATCTGCGGGCCATGCTCTGGCCACCTCTGGCTTAACATTATCTTTAATTGATAACCGTCAAGCTTAGGTTCGCGGATCATGTTCTGACCACTTCTAACTTAACATTATCTCTTGTTGATAACCATTAACTCTTGCGGATGTCCACTGAGCAATTCTTGTGAAAGTTCGTATTCTTAGCAAGACTTAATAATTTGCAAAATAAATGAGGGGAATGGCCAAGATGTTCTTCCCGTGCAACACCTTTCTTGAAGTAATACGTAATCAAACAGACAAGGTAAAGGACAAAGCACACTGACATTTCATTAACACCTCTGGGTAACAAACCCGCTGATTTGTGCTACATCATTTCAAAATGTCTTACACCGAAATAAATCTCTTTTCATTAACTTGAAAACAATATCGACAGTAAATAAGTAAAAAACATCTCATAAGGACAAACTGCCACCACTCTTTCTACAGGTAAAACTTCTTGACGTACTTAGAATTGACCACTCTTGTTCTGAACCCATCTTCCACACGGGCCAGATGATAATACCCTCTCTCGAAAGCACTAACACTTCATAAGGGCCTTCCCATCTGGGCGTGAACTTCGGAGTCTTCAGATCTCTCATAACTGCCATGGTCGCTTTCCAAACCAAATCTCTAACTTTGAAAACCCAGGAAACCACACCCTTGTTATAATAACGTGCCATGGACTCCAAGTATTTCTCTTGGGCAAGGGCCACAGCGACTCTCCTTTCTTCCAAGACCTCCAAGTCTGCCCTTCTTCCCTTCGCGAAGCCTTCCATTGCGAGAATCTTTCTCGTGGAAGCCACGCTCAGTTCCGCGGGTAGGACAGTTTCTGCTCCATAGACCAAACTGAAAAGGCTTGCGCGGGTGGACTTTCTCTTTGAAGTTCGATAGGCCCAAAGGGCTATTGGCAAATGATCCACCCAAGTTCCACCACGTTCATCCAGCAGCTTGCTCTGGATCCGTATGAGGGTCTTGTTCATCGCTTCTGCTTGCCCATTGCCCTGTGGGTAATAGGTACTAGAAGTACGGTGGTCAACCGCGTATTCATCGAGGAGGCTTCCCACGTGATGATTGATGAACGGAGTCTCGTTATCCGATAGAATTATCTTAGGGATGCCAAATCTACAAATAATGTTCTCTTTAATGAACGTTGATACCGCGTCTCCGGTATCCTTTTTCAACGGAGCTACTTCAACCCATTTAGTGCAGACTTCCGTGGCCGCCAAGATCCATCTATTTTTTCGCGAGGCTGTGCTGATTAGTCCAACCAAGTCCATGGCCCATGTATGAAAAAAGTATGGGGCGCGGATTGAATGCAGCTCCACGGAAGGAGCGTGGACTAGCTTTCCAAACTTCTAGCAGGCTTGGCACCTTTGCACATGTCACTTGGAGTCACTTTCCATGGTAGGCCAAAAATACCCTAGATGAACCAACTGTTCGTAGAGTTTTCTCCACCCTTGACGTTCAGTTTCGTGCGTCCTCCTTAGTACCTCCTCTGCTTCCTCTTTGTCTACGCATCTCTGTGGCATCCCGTCAAGGGTCCTTTTGAATAAATAACCCTTTTCAATAAAGAAACGTCGTGCTCCATGGACGATCCTCACGGCCTCCATCTACTCCATAGGCAAGGATCCTTCCCATAAGTAATCGATGTATACCTGCCTCCAATCTTTCTCCTGATCATTAGCACATACCATCGAGCATTCTGGCCTGACCGCGTAAAGGGAGAACCATGTGCAGTTCTTTCCAATCAAGTTAGCATCCTTCTTCATGTTAGGCCAATAGTATCCCTGCCTTTGGATCTTTCTATATAGGGCAATTTCGTTCTCTGCATAATTGTCATCGTGGATTTGGTTTAGCCTCTCCTTTGTTTCCTCCAGACTGACACACCATGCTAACCATCCTTGAGGGGTGCGGTGGTACAACTCTCCACGCAAAATTACGAAACAAGAAAGCTCTGCAGTGGACATGAGTCCCACGCTAGTGGTTAACTATATCTTGATGGCTCCGCGCCAATCTTCGGTTGGCTCAAAGAAATCTTCTATCACAGATAGTTCAAACATTTTTACAATTTCGATGTATGCTTTTTCTTCTTTAAACTCTATCCTTGCCCCAAGTGTTGCAAGGGCGTCTGGAAACCAATTCTCCAACCACGAGTTATGCGTAATGCCGACATTCTTGAAGAATTTCATCAACTTCTGGACCGTCATTTGATATGGTGCCAGTGCTGGCTCCTTCAGCGCATAGACTCCCTCTGTCTATAAAACCACTAGTTTTGAGTCTCCTACTATTCTTAAGTGCTTGATTCCTCTTTCTTTTGCCGCTAGCAAACCCAAAATCAACGCTTCATAGTCCGCCTCATTATTAGAACAGGGGAAGCTTAGCTTATAGGCTAAATTACACTTTTCTCCTTCATTACTCTACAACACTATTCCCGCACCACCTGATCCACTTCCTGCGGCCCCATCGAAGCTGAGCATCCAGTGCGTATTATCTGTGCTAGCCGTGAGAGCTTTAAAACCATCTCCAAGCAATGATTCTTCGAGTGGTTCACACTGTCCACTTGGAAATTGGGCTAAAAGGTCCGCGAGCGCTTGACACTTAATAGCTTTTGGGGTGACATAAGAAATCTCGAATTCTGCCAATGCTAGCAACCATCGCGCGACCCGGCCTGTGAGGGCTGGGTGGGACAAAAGATACCTTACCGGATCACATTTGATTACTATCTGTATAGGGAATGATAGAAAGTAGTGCCTGAGCTTCTGTGCAGTAAAGACGAGGGCTAGGCAGTGCTGCTCAATGGTCGTGTATCTCTCTTCCGCTCCCTGGACCTTCCTGCTAATGTAATAGACTAGGCATTCCGTCCCATCTATTTCTTACACCAGCAGGGCCCCAATGGATCTCGGGGTGGAGGTCAGATAAAGGATCAACGGTTTTCCAGCAACTGGAGCCACCATAGTCTGAGGAGAGGTCAAGGGCGCTTTGATCCTTTCAAAAGCCTGTTGATGTTCTTGCTTCCAATCAAATCTTGCGTTACCCTTCAACAAGTCCACAAAGGGTGCCGTGATTTCCACCAATGCGGGAATAAAGCGCCGCAGGTAGGAAACTTTTCCCAAAAAATGTTTGAGCGTCTTCTCGATTTTCAACATAATTAAATAATACATTTCAATAACAGTCTTGCATATCATATATGCTACCCAAAAGAGTTTCCCACCTATTTAATTTACAATCAAGTTCCCAAGTTTAGATAATTACAACTTTGGCACCACGACCCAAATTAGTTCAGATACAAGTACGAACATGTTTAGAATATTACAAACTTTAATCAAAAGATAATTCAAAAGTAATTAGTTACAAGACCATTTTTAACAAAATGAGATCTTTACAAAGATGATGAAATAACTAATGATGTCAGCTTCCAAAAGTCTTTCACTATCAAGCACACAAAGCATGTAATCTATTACTCGGCATTCGAACCTAAAAAGAAAGACTAGGTTGAGCTACACTTGCCCAGTAGGAAAATCTTTACCAATCTTATATGCAAATATGATGATAAGAGCAAGAGAAGGAAAACAAGAGGATATAGCTCAACGACGAAATACAATTGACTCAAGGATGTGCCAAACATTCAAGGCGATAGTTCTAAGATATGCTATAATCACATTATGCCATAAGGTTCACAATACTCAAGCAAGTAACAACTTTGACATGACTCACTATCCCATACCTCCACCACCAGCATTTCCACCCCTTGCATTGCCGTATAATACCACAAGAGTCACCGTATTACCACCCCTAGCGTTATGGTGTACACCAACATCTAAGGTCACCATATTACCACCCCTTGCGTTACGAGACCATCTAAGTCTTCGTATTACCACCCCTTGCGTTACAAGACTTCCTAAATCGGCCACCGACCCAAACAACTATTTCCTTACTCAACATACAAGTTAAAGCTTTCCAAAATCCACATTCATTCATAAAGTGTGACACGACATGCCAACAATATCACAAATATGCATAAACGTTCACAAGTGCCAACAATCAATAGGAAGTATTTAAACAAAATTTCAACTAAGCAATTCCTTATTCATTCCTCACTAACGGAAGGCCAATGGGTCAAGAATATCATCCACTAATCATAGGAAGTCATGATGACAAAACAAGAATCATAGGAGTAGCCGATGGATGTTGGGAGACTAACGCATCCCCACTCCAACAATCATAACTTTCTGTGTACTTAGATTCTTTAGGTGATTTTGGTGGCAATGGAAAGCTAACTTCAAGACCTTCGAATCGATATAAAATTTGCATGAAACGGACATTGGACGAAGAAGTTATGGCCGATTAAAGTTGGGCTAAATCCCAAAAGACGAGCAGAATTTCCAAAGAGGGGAGGGATCGATCCCCCCCATCACCAGGGATGGATCCCTGGGCTTTCTGGACCAGAAATGAAAAAGGGGGATCGATCCCCCAAGTTTAGGGATAGATCCCTATGCAATTTGGGCAATTTTCTGCAGATTTCAACAACTCTCGAAATGAACGAATGGAGACAGTCAAAGCCCGATTCTTACACCAAACCAACATATAAACACATAAAAGAGGTAAAGAAGTCCCTACCTCGCGACGAACACCAAGATCTACGAGATTTGAGCAAGCCATAGCCTCTTTGAACTTTAAATCTTCGATTCAAGCTTGACCCAAGGGTTTCCGAGCTCAAGAACGTGAATGAAAGGCCGGAGGGAGGTTGATTCTTGCTGTTTTTGAGTGATAGAGTAAAGTTTTATGAGAGAGAGCAAGAGAGAGAGAGAGAATCGGATGAGAGAGAGACGATGGAGAGAGATATACAAGGGAGAAATTGTGTCTCCTACACACACACCCATCCCTTATATACTCTTATATCTTTTTATCACACCAACACTCCCTCAAGTTCTCAATTCATTCACTTCAATTCCTAATCCAACTAGTCACCAAATAAACCATAATTTTCCAATTAACCATTTATTAAACACTTCAATAATTAAAGATTTTCTGGGTCTCTACAAGGGGCATCTCCGTGATGGATTTGATCTTAGCCCCATCTACGTCAATCAAGTGCCTATGTACAAGAAATCCCAGAAATTTTCCAGCTGTCATGCCGAACGCACACTTGAGAGGGTTCATTTTGAGATTGAACTTTCTGCACGTATTGAACACAGTGGCTAGATCCGCAAGGTGATCTCTCTGCTACTTTGACTTTACCACCAAATCATCCACATAATCTTTAATGATCTTGTGTATTAGGTCATGGAAAATTGCTGTCATGACCCACTGGTAAGTTGCTCCGGCATTTTTAGTCCCAAAGGCATCACTATGTAATAGAAATTACCCAACGGGGTTCGGAATGCGGTCTTTTCTGCATCCTCCAATGCCATCTTTATCTGATTGTATCCGCTGAACCCGTCCATGAAAGAGAACATCTGGTGTCCTGATGTGGCGTCCACCAATGTATCAATATGTGGTAGCGGGAATTCATCTTTTGGGCATGCTTTGTTAAGGTTGTGGAAATCGACGCATATTCTGATTTGGACACTCAGGGTACTGTAGCGAGTGGATGAAGCCCGCCTTCCCAGCTTTTCAACCTCTTCCTTGATTTGCCCCTCCAAATCAGGGTGATACTTCCGCTGGGATTGCATGGCTGGCTTTAAGTTAGGGAAGACGTCCAGATGGTGTGCTACCAATGCTAGGTCTAGGCCTGGCATCTCCTCATAATGCCACACAAAAAGATCAGAATTGTCACGCAGCAGTGAAATTAGCTTTTCGCAGAATTCTCCGTCCAGCGCCTTACTTATGAATACCGGCCTACAGGGGCCCACTCTATCACTTAGATCGATCTCTTCCAACGCCTCTTGCTGTGGCTTGGGCTCGTCCTACATACACTCTGGCGCAGGTTCAGGTTCAAGGTGCATCCGCGACGGCGACAGTTGCACTCGCGACTTTGCTCTTCCAACTATCTTTCCTAACTGGCTTAACCACATGGCAGAGGTTGTACGCGGACTCCATCAGGGTGAAAAAGGTCTCCAATTTCATATTGATGAGTAGTACCTTAAACTCATCTAGCATCCCCCCAATACAAATTTCCACAAGTTGGCCTTCCTTAGCCGATTCAGTATAGTCAACTGCACGGTCTTGAAAACATTTAATGTAATTCACCACATCTTCGCCACTTGTCTGTATCTCCTTATTCAAGCTAATCACTGCTACTTTCTCGCGAACTTGGAAGAATTTGGCGTAGAAGCTATTCACCATCTTCCCAGGTGGCAATCGAGTAAGGCTCCAGGTTTACGTACCATGTATAGGTGCGAGAAGTTAAGGGACTTCAAGAACTCACAGAGGCACAAGTTGGAGTCCGCTGCATGGGCCCCAATGGACTCTATGAAACGGACTACATGTTCTTAGGCACTGCCTTCCTTGCCGTCGAACTTCACGAACTTCGGAGGGGTATATCCTTCTGGGTAAGGTAGCGATAGAATCACCACAGGATATGGGGGACGGATGTCGGGGCTTGGAAGAAAGGGAAAGACTGTCTTCACCTTTTACTTGGTGAGGAGGGCCTACACTTCGGCTAGGGTGATGAATTGTCCCACGGACGGGGTATTGGCCTCAGCTGCGACTGGCTCCTTTCTGTTTGCTTCGTTTGCCTTTTGTTGAGCCAACAAGGCCTGCACTTCTGCCATCGTGATATAGGGCCCTATAGAAGGTGTATTGGTGCCGTCAACAGCGGGTTCTTTTCCGCGTACTTCAACGGAATTTCAAGCAATTCCCCCCACGAGCACACCACGCAAGGGATGCAGGGAGGACAAAGGGATTCAGAGCTATATTGTCTGACTGTTACTACCCCCAGCATGGATCTACGGGGGTTCATCATATTGGTTGACCACGGCCTTCGGAAGGGCCGCCGAGATGAGTTCTGTAAGGCCTATGAAGGCCGCAAGTATCTGCTTCTGCATTTCGAGGAATTGGCACTGGCCGTCTTGGAGAGCCCTCAGCGTTTGTGCAGTTGCACCCGCACTGTTGGTCTTGCCTACCTCCTCGACAGTTGGTATGGTGGTATCTTGATGAGTCATTGCGCTCCTACGTGGTGGTTCAACGTATTCCTTAGATCGAGTGCTAACCATAAACCAAAAGACACCTCCCCAGCAGAGTCCCCTAATATAGGTTCGGGGTTCTACGGAGGTACGCTTACGTGTAGATCTCGCGTGAGCTGGAGAGGTGCAATTGGTCGATGATTAGTAAGGGAAAAGAGGGAAGTAACTTTGTTGGGTGAGGGAAAGAGCAAGAGGTACAGAAGATACAAAGGCAGCGTGTCCCTTGTTCCTTTCCATGCGGCTAACGTCTGGCTTTTTCCGGACTGAATGAGTGAGGTCACCTTTTCTCTAGGGAAGAATGTTCGCCTTCCTCAAATTCAGTGCTCACACACTCTTTCTTCAGAAAAAGTCAGCTCTGTCAAATCAGGGGGAATATCAGGGATATTTATAGGGCACCTGGGCCTAGGTTAGGCCCAGGACGACGGTCCTATGAAACTCCAACACGTGTCCCTCTTGTACCTCTGGGTCTTGGGGAAACTCATCCTTTCGCGAACTCTTTTTCTGCAGGAGAGCTCGATTCCCCACGACACAACCTCCATCCCAAGCCACAAGAAACTCCCTTTTTCCCGCTGGAGCAAGGTCGCGACCTGCGGCGATCGTGTTCCCATCGCGAAGCTCCTCTTGGACCCAACCTTGTGGCCCGGATGAAACTTTAGGGACTCTTTAATTGTTAAACATCAACGACTTGCGAGGCTTCACCCGTAGCCCTCCGCTGCTGAAGCTGTCTTGGGACCCACTTTCCTCTTCCCTTGAAGTAGGCAGACTTCCGCGGGGACTACCCCTTCCGCGGAAATTTTCCACGAGTGATTCCTTCAAGCTTTGTACGCGTGTCTCCCTTCGATTGATCGGTCAACTATTCTTCCTTAGGTTAAGGTTTGACCGAGGCTTCTTCTTCCGCGTGTACCGTGTTGCCACATGTCTGCTGCTAATTGGTAGGTCAAACAATCTCTTTTGGTCAAAGATTAATAATTTTGACCGCACTTACAAAGTCTAACCATCAATTTGTACAAGAGGACGTAAGAAAGAATATAGAAGATATTTGTGTCCCCAATATTGCCTAGTAAGAACGACCCATGTCTGACACATGAGTTTTTTATGGAACCCATTAGAGTGACCTGTCGTATCTCATGATAATTTAGGCTCAAATTATTTATACCAAACAAGTATTTCTAAATTAAATATAGAAAGAAGCACTCTCCATGACTCTCTTACTTGGTGTGTTCTCAATCAGGTTTATTTTTTCATTTTTTCTACACCTTATGGAATACCGAAGTTAAATATAAAAAATCAGGAAAGAAAACTTTCAAACTTCCACTCATTTCAAACAAGAGAAATGCTTAGTGCAAAGAAAAGACCCTTAAAGTGTACATGAACGGCTCAGATGCAGTGCACAATAAATCTGAACTATTCATGTACACTTTAAGGGTCTTTTCTTTGCTAATTTTCTGTCCCTAGCACTCCTCTTCAAACAATCTCTAACTAAAATTTCTACATTTAATGTTGAATCGAAAATCAATAAGGGGTAAAATATCATTAAACATAACAAGATCTATTTACTTTTGTGCGTAATACCGATACCACGCTTGCAGTGGCGGAACCACACTGTCAAGCGGGGTCACGCGACCCCGCTGAGTTCCAAAATACCCCAAGAGCAAGTATAATTTTGAGAAGTATTTTGTAATTTTGCCCCAAAAGATAATATTTTTGCCTTGAAAATTTCAAAAAATTATGTGTAGTAGATATTTGACCCCACTGCAACCAAATTCTGGGTCCGCCCCTGCGCGCTTGCATCATTCTTACACACCTTTTTTTGGCATGCGATGTTTATCCTGTCTCTCTCTTAATTCCTCCCTGCCCTTTTTAGCAGATGGCAGCAAACGCCAACACCATCTCGCAGAAATCACTTCCAAATGGCAACTCTAGAAATACATTCATATTGTCATTCGCAAAGCTTTATACATTTAGCACAAGATGATACTGGTAATAGGTTGTTGCCGACCCCTTAAAGGCTTCCATTTATATAGCTCTCTTTAAGATTCTGCAGTGCTTCTCTGATTGAATCTTCGTCTTGGCTGGAGTATTTCAAGCATATCAGCCGTTGAGCAGCACGGTAGACCATCTGGATATCACGATATTGCATGCAGTTTACTTCCATTCTCTTAACTTCCTATTCATGGCAAATAATCATCATTAGCAAATTCGTCAATAAATACTTCTTCTTTTTTTTCCGTTTCTCCGAAAGTAACAACAGAGGGAAAATGCTACTAAACCAGTGACTTCCCGAAAACAAAAAAATTGACAGTTGAAATACGCAAATAATTCCATATATAACGTGAGCTAGACCAACTAGTCGGGAAAGGGAAACACCAAGTAACATATAGACGGGGGCTACGCACTTATGCTCACACAAATCTCAATAGGCTTAAAAAGTAAATGTACAAATAAAGGAAGTAGACTGCCTATTCTATAGAATCCACCAGTTTGAAACTGGGACACGCCTCTCAGGAAGTCCTTGGAAATAGAAGGATCTTGCAAACATTGGATATGAATCCAAATACTAGTACAGAAGTTCGGACAGGTGGTTCGTGTTAAAACTAGTACAGAGAGTTCTGAAAAGTGGTGCCTGTGCAACAAGACCAGTTGTGTAGGACTTAAAATAGGCAGTGGGAAAGCCAAGCTGAATAATGAACCACATCCTACAAAAAAAGCTGAAAGCCTAAGTCCTAACTAGAGCATGTGGGCAGGGATCGAGCTAAAAATTCTATAATGGATCAGCCTGGGATTACACAAGCTACCATGAACATCTCAGAATCGAAGAATTATGAGATACGCAAGTAGATTTCTTCAGCAATATATTTAAGAGATTCTCTTAGGTTGAGGGTGGAATATGTGAAGCAAAGAGTTTCTATCGCATATGTTCTGGAGGAGCAACTTGTATGGGTTTTGGTTATCAAAGATGTTTTAACCATATTGAACTTGTACTAGCGCACCAAGGGAAATTTTCAAAGGACCGACAGACAAATTCTAGATGAATTCAAACCGTGTAATGTGTATGGTCCTGTCACTAGGTCTGTTAGTCATTTGAACTATCACCTTTTCTGTAATCCTTGCTGTGATGCTTCTGGCTGTTTCAACTACTGAGCTCAGTAGACCAGCCACTCCTGCTAACAGAAGACCATAGTGCGGTACACGTCGCAGTCCGTCCATGAGTTGAAACTATTCAATTTAAATTCATAATTTTGATCATAAGATGCTGATCTACAAAGAGAACTTTCCCATCAAAAGAAAACTCAGAAGTATCACCTTGAAATCCAACCGATTGCTTTTGACATCAACATGAAAGTGAAGAATTTTGGCATTGGGGTAGATGGTAGCTAATTCTGATAGGTTTTCCATGTGAGTGGCAAATATGGTATACCTGAAAAACGACCATGAAGATGCAGATTGTAGAAAATAATGCTGCTCTAAATGGGAGGGAACACCGAAACTAGAAAAGAACCCCACAAGAAAAGGTGAAATAAATAATAAATTAAATAAAACCAGCAAGATATCAGTATGATTAGTTATCTGCCAGAATGTAATTTATGAAGATGAAAAAAGGAATTTAAGCATCTGGCAGTTCCTTTGTCTTTTCCGTCGATTTTAGATGTTTGATTTTGATCAATTTGAAACAAGAGAAGGGATCACTCCAAACATCATAGTGTGAAGAGAGGGATAACGTAGAGCACAAAAAATGGGACCACAGAGTGCAAACACACAGTCAATTGTCTGCAGTTTCATTTGCAGGCTTCATTGCATTTTTAAAACAAATAGTATGCGTTCAAAGTCCTCATCTTCTCCTCTTATCATCATTATAGTGAAACTATTGTTGTACGCATAAAAGTATCACTAACTATTACCAGGCTTCAACGATATTGTCAATAGAGTTTTAACTTTGAGGAAAGCTACTATTTAAGAAGCTTTTGACTATTTAACTGTGAAGAATGGTGGAAGGATAGAGGTCAAGAAGTTACGCTTTGAGCGGTAAAAGATGCTCACAGCAGCTCCATGCAATTGCAAATCCATCAGATGAAGAAGTAGCCCTTCCCAGTTCATCCATAACGATCAGACTCCTGTGCCCAGCACAGTAACATAGTAGAGTGTGTTGACTAATGCTTGTTCCAACACCCCGAGAGCAATTACACTAAAGTGTACCTTTGAGAGACATTCTGCATTATAAAGGCCGTCTCTTTCATCTCTGTCATAAACTGTAAAACAAACATCCTTTTAGAAAACATGATGCTTCTCCCATGCCAATCCTAAACACGGCACATAATATTCAAGAAACATAAGGAGATATTTGAAGAAGCTGATAACCCACTAGAAACCAACTCAAACTCTGTTACATCCATGGACGATGGCTACTGTTCGGTAACAAGGCCGAAACGCATTTTCTTTCTTTAGAAACAGTCAACTAGTAGATAGAGCTAAGAAAGTTGGTGAATTAAACTATATTCAATACTTGGTTTGGAAAGAACATAACATAACTCAACTCAAGCTACAACATGCACTATCTCATAAACCAACATTATCTTGACCCATATGGGATTTGAGACACAAATCAGTTTTGCAGTCTGAAACTGACTTTATAAGAGCTAAAGAAGAGTGCAGACACATATATATAAGCTGGGGCGCAGATCAAATCGGAGTTTCTTATGTATACATTAACATGATATTCTGAAACACTAAGTATTTACCGTGCTAGAGTTCGACTCAAGATTGTCCACAGCTCCCATCCTTGTAAATATATGATCAACTACCCTTATAGTCCCGTACCGGGCAGGAATATAACAACCAATCTGAGCGAGGATGACTATCAGACACACCTGTTGAAGATAAGTACTTTTCCCACACCTGAAGGAAAGAAGAAGTGGTTTTTCTCGAGTTAAGAAGAAAAAAATAAACTACAAAACAGTAGACAGAAAAAAGGATCATCTGCAGTATCTCGTTAGCATGTCAGTTAGGACTTAGGATCAATCGGTGCTCGAGGCTCTGTATGGGGTCTTAATGTTATAAACTTGGAGAACATCTTCCACAATGAATTTGAGTTTTTTTGCCTATGAATCTCACACATTCTCAGACAAAGGTTTCAAAGATAAAGGCAAATAAAGGGAAAACAGTATTCACCTCCTGGGCTTCTGTGTAAGACCACCTTCGTTTTAACAGAAAATCTTTTTGATTTCTGTCTTCAAGAATCCATATCCCTGATTTTGCTAATTTATTGTAATATTACCACTAAGTTCAAAGATACCATATCTGAATACTGCTTAGAATCCACATCTACAAGTTACCATTGCTGAAGGGGGAAAGTTGACAAGGAAGAGCCATGGGCAAATAGGAGTTGTACATCAGAAAATGTTCAAGAAATCATATCATCAGTAGAAGGTGAGATTTTTTCAGCTCAGAAGATCCATATGCTTATTATCAATGAATCAATGACCACCTCAAAGAAACAAGGTCATACAAAGGGAATTGCATTTGGGTCACAGCACAGCTTTAGAGTGGAATAATTGACATTTGACAGAATAGGATCGATTCCTTATTTATCCAAGCACACGTGCCTCAGAAAGTAGGGTAGACTGCCGGAACAAACCTTGGAGCAGGAGTTCAACTCCTGACCTAATAACAAAAAGTACATTCCAAAATCAAAGCCTTTCTTACATGTTTGGGCCCATGACAATTATCATGTTTGACGCTTCTGAAAGGAAGGTATTGTTGGGCTGCCAAAGAGAAGAATCAGCCTCTTAATGCAGTCATAAAATTGTTTGTCAATATTTCAGAAGTTGCAAATTTTGTGGTTGAGAAATAATTACGCTGATCAAAAGAAAAATGTAACTTACGATGAAGTCATTGTGTATGCTTTCGAGGATAGGGTGTCTCCCAGCATCAATTGCCAATGGGCCATTATCTGGCAATAACATGACAAGATCAACAAAAAAAACATGACAAGATCAAGCATTTCTCCACTGCTACTCTCACGTATATACAAGCAGATATTTCAAAAGCAAACCTGTAAATTGAGGCCTAATATATTGATCAACAGCCTTAGTGGATATGGTATGAGCAAATGAGTTCACAATCATATCTAGAAGGCATAGGACCTCAGCGAGCAGGGTAAGCATAGAGACATCCTCCCGTATGGCATCCACTAGGGCTGCACCAAATATCAATAAATTCTTCTGGCTCGTAGGAGGCACAAAAGCAAATGAACAGAAATTCATGTCCAACAAATACAGTGTGATTCATTGAAATAAAAGTAGCACAAGCCTTCCACTATACTAATAGGTACACATGCGAAATGCTAATGCTGTGTTTGGTTTAGTTTTTGAAAAATAATAGGAATAATAAATGGAGAGAGATAGAGAGAGAAATATTGAAAGTATGGGGAATTTTTTGAAAAATTCTTTTTGAAAAGCAAAGAGAACAAGGCATAAATCATCAAAATCATTCTGCCAATTCAGAAAACAATTTGTAGGATAAAATAAAAGTGAAATACAGTGACTCATACTCCGCAAATGGATGAGTCCAAGTTCTATAAATAGGACTTGTCATATTCATGTGATGCAAAGGGATGCACTTTATATGCAAGAAGGGCAAGGAAAGAAAGTACACGTGAAGGCCTACTCATATTTTGTTACAAAAATTGTCCAAATATGATGATACCTGTCAATTGTCATTAGTGACACTGGAATAGTATGATGAGGATTATCTTCGAAACTCATGCAACTAAAATGCATCTCTCCCAGCTTATGTATGCCAAAATTAGCAGATTTTCAGTCAGATGACGATAGTTAACTGCATGCCATATGGCACGCCAGCCAACCTAGATTTTCCTATCAGCTGCCATGACCTAGTTAATAGTATGCAGCTAAAATATCCACCATGAAGTTGATGTTTCAAAAGTACACATGCAGGTCGAGTCAAAGAATTTAATGGCTCCATGACAGAAAATAGTCAAAGGAAATATGAATGGCAGAGAATATAGTCTATGACAGAAAGTACACATTACAGTAGTAAAGTTTAGTCAAACCTTCCAGACAAAGTTCTGTCCGTATATAGCATTCAGCAGCAGCAGACTTGTTCCTCACATTTAACTGCAGTAATCATATATATACATCTGCATGAACATATAACACTCCAAACCTCATTCACATGCAACAGCAACCACCATACAACACCATTAAGGGCAAAGCAATAGGATTCTAGCTCAGAATTGTGTAGTGTCCTCACAAAATAATTGACCGATTACTTGTGAATTTTTGTAGTCCCAGATTCTGAGTAGTTCCATTTGCAGGCCATAGACTAAAAACTGTGTATGAAGGACATGATAATTGGTTGTAGCAAAACTCACTGAAGCAAGTTCCAGAGTTGAACAGTGCACATTGTTCCCGTGTTTCATAACCTGATTTCATCCCACAACCACGTAAAATCAAGCAAAAAGTCACTACGAGATTTACTAAAACTGGAAGCAAAGTATCTCCATTCTCCAGTACAACCTGAATAAACTTGCTTGGAAGCTTTCCTTTTATGTCCTTATGTGGAATGCTAAAGTAAAATCCCTGCCTCTTGTTAAACGGGATTTTCAAATTTGGAAACTTGAAATCTTCACGGTATTTGTTTGCAAGGTTGTGTATAGCTGCCAATTCCATGTTGTCATGGTGATTAAGGTGCAAGCATAAAAATATATGCACCCACACAATGGGGTGAGGAATGATGAACTAATTAAATAGAAGAAAACCTTCACTGGTGTCACAAAATGACCTCCTTGAAATATCAAGTAGTCCATCTATTCCAGCCTTAACAGCAAAACACTGTTGTGTTTGGGCAACAAAAGGAACCCGTGCATGAAGCACATCTTCATCAATCACTTCTCCAATTCTGCCTTTAAAACAACTTTGTAAGAACGTCAAATAACTAAAATCTCTTCATAGACCTTTACTATATCAACAATATGAACGCATCATAGCAGAGTGCATAGAACTAATTGCAGTTCCTATACCAAATGCCCTGAACATGTTAAGATTTTCCTATAGCTTCATTGACACAATTCTTCTGTAGCACCAATTTCTTTCTCATGGTGAATGAAATCAGCATAACTCATATATCTCTTCTTAATATTTTCAGGGTTGAAAAACATTTTGCTTCAATTTCATATGGGCGAGTACTTCTCCTTTTGTACCATGTATGCATAACATAGCGCACCTCCTATCAGGCATGAACATGAGTCATAGCAAAGAATCTTCCAAAGAGCGTCAGATAAAATCAATGTCCTCTTGCATTTATAGAATTGTTTATCCAGATTTCCAAATTCTTACACTTAACAACTGCCGTATGGAAGTCTGATTGCACCAAATTCTATCAATGACTCTTTGATCTCTTCCTCATGCAAAATCAAGGGTACAGTCAACTTGAAATGTTTTTGCAACTCACATAGGCTATTTGAGGAATCAAAGGTCCAATTTTTACAATCCAACGATATCCAAGAAACATAACCAAAATTGCAACTGTACCTTTTTCTTATTGAAGCATATTTATCATTCTTGCATACTGATATGTAAACATTTCCAAGAAGAAAACTGTTTGCGTCCTTGAGCACCTGAGATAAATAAAAACTGATGTTACTTAAATTACATAAATATCAGAGAAATAAAGAAGCTTAAAATGTAAAGGAAATTAACCAAATGTACCTTTGACAATAGCGGCAATGCATCCAGAGCAGTTTTAAGGAGAATAACACTTGAAATCAAAATTTGGCTCTTTCTAGCATTATCAATGCCCAAGACCTCATTCGTAACTTTCTTTGGCTTGAAGCAAAAATGACAAAGGACCCTATCTGAATGGAAACCAGGAATACATTCATTTTTCAATCCCCCCAATAAATTTCATGGCTCTCAAGAAATGCACAATGCAATTCTCCATGACTCATCCTCTTCTTACCGGTTTCTTTCGGAAACTTACGAAGAACCTGGGAGAGACCGAAGAATAGTTGCTCATTGCTCATCAATTCATCCTGGAGTATAATTTTGAAAAACTCATGCATCTTGATCTCAATTCATAACTGGACTAGCATTAATGTATGTTTAGAACAGAATCATAGAAGATGCATCTTCACATAACAAAAGGCAAAGATCAAGGGGATATTCCCCTTCGATGTGTCTTAGGTATGTTCTTCTCCAGTGTACGTCACATGACCAAAGAATACAAAATCCACAAATGAACTTTTAGGGTTTCACATGCTACCGAAGGTAATATGAATATAGTGAGTATATGATTAATAAATCAGAACTGCATAGATGTCTAGACAGACAAATCCCACCAGGCAAGAGTAAATATGATCAGCAAGAAGAATAGAATTCAATCAACTCTTATTATAGCTCTGATCTTTATTCTAAAACAACTTTTACAGATATTCCATACGCATTTTGACCAACACCAACAATATTCAACACTCACCAAGCAATCAAGTCGAGCATTGATAGTTTCAATATCTTTTAGCGGCTGCAAAAGATTGGACCGGAGAAGTCTAGTCCTACAAAATCAGATGTGAGATCAAACAGCGCTTAAACAAAATATGGTGTTCCATGATTGATGAATATGTCGACCCAAAATATGCTGCAAAACTCTAAAACAAGAGGTGGTCACAAACATGTCCTTCCTTACCAACCAAAATAATAGAGAGAAATAGAAACAGGGGACAAATGAAGATATAAGAGTTTTCTTTTAATTCTACTTTTCATTTTCTCTTGGAGATCTTGTTCTCGCTACTACCAATTATTCATTTGCTGCATCATTTCAAAATAGGCTTGTCAACACACCCTCCAACAGTTCTTGTTGTCTTCAGCATGTGGAATAGACTTCTCTTTTTGTTGCTTGTTCCCCATAGAGCAGAATGCAGCGTATCAATAATTTCCAAGTTCCGGACGCTGTTGTCAAATGGCAATTATTAAATTCATCCCCTATAGATCTACATACTTATTAGAAAATGTAAAACAATTTCCATGGAAAGTGGAAACGTACACAACATATTTCTGACATATTAGATACATATGAAAATGGGACTTGATTGTATGTAGAAAATGACAAAGAAAAGGAACTAGTTGATTTTCAGAAAGGCCTGAAGGGTACCTAGTGGCATCAATATTCATGTGGTCAAATGATCCGTTAAAAGTAACCTGGTAAGGAAAATACACAGGACGAGAAAAGGTTAAAAAGTTCACAAGACAACATCGTGATCACATTTGCAATTTTTTGTGTGATAACATAACAGCCATCGTTGCACTTCTAAGATTGGAATCCCTAGTGCAGGAAAAGGAAGCTAGCAGTACCAAGAAATATTGCGTCTTCCACTTTATCAACAAGATACACGAAAACTCTCTGTTGAAATAGAATCTACAAGTTGATTTATTGGACAAATGATCAGGAATCCTAGAAGAAAGTCAAGTGGCCGGTAGAAAGTAGTGTTCGAATGAGGCAAAAAGATGAAACACTCCAAGCACGAAAGAATCATTCACATCTTACAGCTTGCACAGTGTTCTAAATGGCGCTTGGCGATAGTCAGGCTGCGACCTGCTGCCAAGCGCCTAGGTAGGCTGCCTAGGCACCGCCTTGGAGTTTGGCGTTTTTTTTGTTGGTATTTTTTTGATATTTTTCATGCTTTTAGTGTATATTATGGTATTAATATATACTAAAAGGACTTGTTGAGTAATTTACCATAGCACACATATATATACTACTATATACAATATGCGTATAACATTTCCAGATCCAGAGAGGATCAAGAAACCCACGCCGATCGATCGTCGTCACAACTTCACGCCACTCGTCGTCGCCGATTGTCGTCCAGTATGTCTCTTTCGTCTCTCTCTTTCTCATCTCGTCTCTCTCATCTCTCTCTCTCTCTCTCTCTCTCTCCCCGATCGTCCACTTTGTTTTGCCCCTTTTTTTTGACTTTCTTCCACTAAAGCGCCTAGCCGCAAAGATCCGCCTAGCCGCCTAGGCGGCCGCCAAGCTCCGCCAAAGGTTCGCTTAGCCTCCCTGGCCGCCGAACAAAACGCCAAGGAGGGTAGTCGTGGCGCTAACCCTCTGCCTAGGCCGCCATTTAGAACACTGAGCTTGCATGTGACATGATTCCCTTAATTCAAGCGATATGACCCTCAAATTACATGACACTTCTCATGTGTACACTCTGTTAATGAATTTGTTATTATAAGTCACAAAATCTATAGAAAAGGCATCAAGGGGATTTCATGGACAAAAGAAGGCCAAGACAAAGTCTTACACTTTCTAACCTTGTCTAACAAGTAAAAACAAAGAAAGCCCACACAGTATAATGTGGCTAGAGGAATTCAGAGAAAAGGAAGACAGAGACTAAGAGAAGCAACATGTAAGTTCTATCTGAGATGTAGCAGAAAGCCACCAAAAACAATACCTGCCAAGGATAAATCCCAGTACAGCACTCCAAGGACATTCTTTGCCAGGAAATAAGGCTATTAGAATCACTGACATAGCTATGTTAAAAAATCGAATTATGGTTCTAGATTGATAGAATAGCTGTCATTGCCTGGTAAAGGGCTTTGAAATCCTACTCTGCACCCTTTTAGTCACTCATCCCATACATGTCCTCAACGCTCACTAACATGAACGTCAACACAACAAGTTTCTTTCCTTTAAAGAATTGCAGAGGCAAAGCCTTAGAGAATCATTCTGAAGCCAAATGAGATAATGAAAAGTAAAACACATATCAGTGTTGACTGTTAACAAATTACAGATGACAAAAGAAATGTTCAACAAATCACATATTTCAGAATGGCATTTGTCCTCAAGTCTTAGAATCCAAAATTGAACAAACAGTAGAAAATGCAAAGCAAACACATACCAACAACGAGTGGTTTGTAATGATGACGCCTTTCTCTGCTTCAGTCCTGTACAAGATACGGTTGAAACTGGTGTTTCAAGATTGAACAACTTACTAGAGAACAACCAAATACCGCGAAACTCTATAAACAAAAAACTCACCTTCAAAACAATAACTAAGAAAACACATTTTGGTGTTAATTTGTTCTCCAGTTGAAAAAAAAAAAAGAATTCAATGTTGAAGATTTGAAGTACAAAGAAATTCCAAAAGAGCTTGAAGAGACTTCCTTAGTCACCAATGATTTAAAACAAGAGGGTTGCATGTGGGCGCGTCCACTGTACTGACCTTAAGAAGCCAAGGGAGTAACAGGAAAAAGAAGAGAGATGATCCATGAAAAAGACAAATATGAGGCACAAGTGACAAGCTTGTTATGTTCTTTAATCCTTGAAATACAGTGACACCACAATGTATCATCACACGTGTCCCCTGCGTACATTCTTAATAGAATTGGGCGCAGGACTTTGCATGTCCCATTCTACCATACAAATCCCCGCGTGTTCCTTCTGTGTCCGGAATGGATACGGAGATCACTTAGGCATGCCAGTGCTTCGTAGCTTCTTGCCATAATAACTATGTTATGAATTCTTGGACTTAGTGAAGTTTAAATCAAAATCTTCAGGTCTTGATGCAAAGAGATAAACTACTGAGGGTACCATATCTTGATACCGCTAATGTCAAACCTCCTGTGTCTGTAATAGGCTTCAAGATTTGCTAATATTCAAGAGCAAGGAAACCAGAAATCCCCAGTTCCAAGACAGAATGTAGAGGTTGGAGACAAAAGTCCCCTCTCTCAATTCAGCACTGGCCTTCAAATTCTACAAAGACTCCCTCCGTCCCAATTTAAATGTCAATAATATGTAGAAGTATATTTTTTGGGGGTTTGAAAATGCACGGAAAACCGTAGGGGACATTTAAATTGGGACGGAGGGAGTTCAAAAGACCAAGTAAACCAACATTCCCGACACCTAAACGAAACTGGTAATATGTGTTTTCTTGCGACATTTATGTCAAGCCACAGCTCCACACCAACACTTGTAAGTGATTGAAGTTTTTGTTTCCCTGACAATCAAAAATTTTCAAACACAACTTCTTAAATGCTACCAAAGAAGAACTACAAGTCCACCAGAAATGTTTGTGTCATAAAAACTGATTTTCATGAAACCCACGACTAGGGAGCAATAATACAAATTTATCCTTCCACTCAGATGCTTATTTCATGCCTAAAGCCCATAGGGTTAGAAATTTCTCATACCACTTGATAGTTGCAGAAGCTGCAGCCAAGCAGAGATAATATTGCTTGTAGTAAGTATCCAAACTGAGTGCTGATGGTTCCTTGGCTGCTATATTTTTAACCAGCACAGCTCCCTTTAATTGTTGACGTAATGGCATGCGAAAGACATATATGTGAGAATGACGGAACCAGAATAAAGAAACAAAACACGTGGGAAGTTTGGCACTACCTTGGTGTCGTCAAAGCAACCACGAGCCATTACGACCTGCACAGGTCAGCACATATCCCCATATCATACATCTGTAGATTTCATAGCAAATAGCATTTGTACACAGCTTACACTGCCATGCCAGAAAGTTCACCTTCTTAATCGATGAATAAAATCTGTCCACTAGTATCGAGACTCCAACCATACCATCAGGCGCAAACTTATTAGGTGGAACAACAATCACCATTGGGTCATAAAATTGCAGTAATGTCTTTGTGTTCTGATATGAACTGCTAGTTTCGATGTATTGAGACAGATGGAGCGAAGCTGACCTCAAGTCAAAGGCAGCCACTCCAACCTGCACGTAAAATTTCTTGTAAGGAAGGATGAAGTTCATCGGTCATCACCCAACCCAAGGATGTAAGATTTAAACTCCTTGTTGTTGAGTAATGCTGCATTACAACAAACAGTTTACATGCATTCCACAGTTTGTTCGACCAACTGCACGCATTTCTAGTTATCTGGATGAAGAAGGCAAAAGTTTCCACCAATAGTTGAAAGAACACAAAAAGATTCAATACGAAGTTTGGAATTCATCTTAGGCTGCATGCTCCACATAAGCGGAAGGAATTGAAAATGCTCCACATAAGAAGAAATCTTAATTAGGCATCGCAAAAGCCAATGCCATACGAGTATTTGTTGATTTTCCAGTCCCCGTCTACTTATGAGATATACCGTTAGTCCAGAAAATCAATAATTGTCTTGACAAATCTCTCCGTACAATATTTGATACTTAACCCATGCTATAATCAACAAATGACTTAAGAAGAAGGACGACGTTATATCTACCCTAGATACTGCCGAACACATCAAATAGAAGAGAAATTAATTAAGAAAAGCATATTTAGATGACATCATTTCCCAAATTCAATACATCTGAACGTGAAAAAACAGAGAAGCCAGATCACGAATAGCGTAAGCTCTGCTAAACGATCTTCCATCTTCCTCACATGACCGGTAATTTAATCTACCACGTTTCATGTCGATATAGATACACGCATCATAAGATTGACCACCCAGCCCAAAAAAATACTATATGCGTGTGTAGAGAGAGCGGGGGGGGGGGGGGGGGTGAGGGAGGAGGGAACAGTACCTCCTTAGCTCTATTTTCAATCAAACCGATTACAAAGCACGATCGCTCTGCTGCGTCGTCTTCCATTGGACTCCACCCTCAGTACTGATCAACGAGTGTACAAAATCAGAGATGCGCGCCAAACTGGTCCTATTGTCATTTGCAGAGACGCTTCCTCTTGGATCTACCTTGTTCCAGGTGCGCACGGTTTGCTTAAAATGCGCACCTGCTTGAGAAATACAGCCGGGTACATTTAGCGGGGACTTTTTAATTAAGAACTGGTTTGGGTTTCTTGAAAACTATTCACGCCAAATTTTTGCACGAAACTTGTTTTGGAGCCTACTTTTTTTACTTTTATTTTCAGTTTTTAAATTTTTTGGCTTTTTAAATTGTGATCAGAATGTATTTTGATTTTAATAGAGGATTTAGATGATCTGTACAGAATGCATTTTTCAGTATTAGTAGTAGTTGGAAGATATGGAATGAAAATGAATTACGAATTGGTTTTTTACTATGTTGCCCCTAATTATTAATAATGGTGTATAATGTATATAAATAATGTTTTAATCAAATTTTTTAAATTTTCTTTTGAAATTGCTTATTCTTCATTAACTGAAAGTGTCACACTATTTTTTTAATTATATTTTTATTGTTTCAATAATTTTTTGCTCTTACTTTTCCACCAATAATGTTTTTCCCGCTATAAATTACATACATACTTTCATTTCAGTATAGGAAAAGAACAAGCAAAAGCGAAAATTAATTAGATCAATATTAGCTAACTAGAGGGCCGGGGTAGAAGAGAAAATGGTGTGGGCATTGCCAAGGGTATTGATGAATTATCCAAAAAATGAGAGGGGTATAGATGTCTTTTGGCAGGCTGAGAGAAGAAAATGGGAATGGAAAAAGCTCATCTGGAGCACTTTTTGCCTTTTGCTCTCCATCTTCAAAATCTGAAAATGAGTTTTGAAAGAATGGGTTTTGGGGGTGAACAACCAAACACCTGGAATGGAAAAAGGAGAAATGAAAAATGGGAAAATGAAGGATCCAAACACCCCCTTTGTAGTTTGTACTCCTATCTGTCTATTCCAATTCTCCTTTCCTTTGTCTCAATTTAATAGTCATTCGTCGTATTTTAATTGATAAAAAATTAGTTATATTTTTAAATTGGTAATAAATTTTACAATATCTAATATTGATATTATTTGATAAATCTTGATTAATTCTATAATATATTATTTTATAAATCACATGAAACATTATAAATTATAAAATATAATCAATTGAAAAGTAGCACAAACTCCCAAAAAAAACTACTCCCTCTATCCCAAAAAATATGACAATTTTTGAAATTTATGTCATTTTTCATTACTTATATCTTTCAATCTATAATATTTTTTATGAATTTGAAAACTTTGTATATAATATAACTAATCAAGTACTTTCAAACAAAATCCATATTGCATATTTTTAAAAATTCATATTCAAAGATATAAGGAATTAAAACTGGCACGAATATAAAAAATTGTCATTTAATTTGGGACGGAGGGAGTATTAAATTTGAACAAAGGGGGCATGATGCCCCCAAGCGGTTTGGGAGCATGATGCTCTCAATTGTTTCCAACCATTGGATTGTATGAGTGGATCTCAACTATTGATTGTCAAAATATCTCAGTAGTAAGTTTAGTCATACAATGCAGTAAGTGTGGCCATATAACATAGTAAGTATTGTCTTAGTAAATGGCATGCAAACCTTGTTTTTATGGTAAGTAATATTGCATTTTTTTCAGAAAAATAGTAAAGCCATCTCATTTTTAGCAAATCCATCTTACTTTTTTGGGTGATTGGATCTAATGGACATGATTTACATATTTTTCAATTTAAGAGTCCATACTCAATGAGAGCATCATGCTCCCATACCACTTTGAAGGATATCAAAAAAAATATCCAACTTTTGTTGAAGCTTTTATGGATTTTTTGAAGTCCAAAAAAACCCTTCCAAAGAAATCTATTCTTATATAAAGGAAATTAAACTTTTAGTACTACCTTTTTGTTGAAGTTTATGGAATTTTTGAAGTCCAAAAAAACCCTTCGAAAGAAATAGAAAATACTTTGTACCCTTTCAAATTGTAATGGTAGAAAAGACTGTTTCCTTCTAATGGGGAACCCCACGTCCCATAACTACTCCCTGATCACAACGGTAATTCATAACTCAATTTCTCCTTCAATTTACATCAAGCACCAGATCAGTGATCGTGGCACGAGAAGGTGATTTGACTAATAATTTTCTACTTTTTAGATTCTGCTTGTTGAGAGAAGCAATAATTCACAAAAAAAAAAAAAATTCGACACAAAACTAACTAACCAATTGAGAAGAATTTGAATAAGAAGAATTATTAATCCTAATGGATTTAGTTAGGCCGAAACACCCTCAATATCAAGACTTAAAACCGAGGGGTTGGCCAGGTGATAAAGGTTTCGGACATAAGGGTTTGTTTCGTCGTAAAATCTCAGGTTCAAAACCTCTATGGATGCTACCAATTCAATCGGGGTCAGTTCATACAAAGTTTTGGTCCGATTTTGATTGCATTATTTGTAAATGTGTAACGCCCCGGATTTTGGTAACGTTAAATAGGAAATTTCATTGAAAAATAAATGGAGTCTGGCTCAATGTTACATCATAAACCTTACAAAAGTACTTTTATTCAAATAAGGGAGGGAACTAGGGTTTTTATCTACTGTTCCGCTTCTTCCTCCATCTTGGCTAGCTCTTCGGCTCCAAAGGCTTCCAAGGTGTAGAGTTCACCCTGTTCATCTATAAGATCTGACACATTATACCGGCATCGCCACCAATATAATATGTCAGGGTCACCAAAGGTAACACCGTGAGCTACAAAGGCTCAATAGAGTAACCCATACCCTCTAACCCTTAACTTCCGAACAATCAATCATAAATTTAATGATTTCCACATAGTTTATACATATTCGACAAAATGGTTAACAATGACACATCCACATTAATTATCCAAACTAACGTTGGTGTCCAATATTTTCCGAGTTTCTCCTATGCGACTCCTCGTAGACCGTGTCACCATTTTCCATATTTCATAACCATATCAACATTTCAAAGATCGTTTCTAACACACCCAACCTCGATTATGTCGTTCCGGTCTCCCAAGTATCCTCACAATGGCTCCGCTGCGTCGGGTTCCCACTAGCACACAAAAAACATGGAATTTGGCATTGGCTCCTCTCCACGAATAACCAATCCACAATTCAAACCCTCGGTTCCGCCGCTCCGGGTTCCCGAGTATTCCCACAATGGTTCCGCCGCTCCGGGTTCCTACTTGTGTAATGCCCCGATATTTTAAACGAATACCGACAGCATAAATTATTATTTTTCGAAAAAGATTTCTTTAGTCAACCAAATAAACACAGAAGTATCAACATAGAGATTTCTTTATCTCAACTCAAATTGAAAATACAAAACTTTTATTCAAATGTAAACATTGGTCTGACAAGCATTGAGCCGACTTCTCATGGAAGATATTGACTCAAAAAAAAATATTTATTTATCCTTAATAAAATCTGGCAATTTATTGAAATAATTTCAGAGCGACTCTAGTCTTGATACATATCCCAAGCATACTCGGTCTCCGCCCCTAGTATTCTTCCTGTGTCAAACTGCTCCACCATTGAATTCTGCATACTCTGGCAAATTGATCGCCGAAACAACCGATTTACCAGGATACAAACGTATCCGTGAGTGATAATTCACTCAGTAGAATAATCCTAACTCTACCAACCCCTTATTTTACAGCTAAGCAGTCTTATCACAATTCATATGGAAATAATAGAACGACCAGCATTAAATAAGTAAATCTATTAGCAAGCCTTTAAATTACCTTCTTTTGAATCTCACATTTCATAATTATACTTGCACCATAGTATCCATCGTCTTACGAACTCATATTTTAAATGTCCTGCTACCTTCAATATCACGAGGTATTAGTAGACTATCCACTCAATTCAGGTCCATCAGGCTACCCTCAAGGTCCTGCTAGGCTACCCTCAATACCTGAGGTTCTGCCAGGCTACCCCTGAGGTCCTGCTTGGCCACCCTAGCTACACCGGGTCTTTCAGGCTACCCTCAAGGTCCTGCCAGGCTACCCTCAATACCTGAGGTCCTGCTAGGCTACCCCTGAGATCCTGCTAAGCCCACAACTTTCATCTATTTTTCCTTTTTCATTAACCATAACAACGTCTACATAATTTTTCATTGACATCACCCAACGAATCTAAGTCCGACCCAACAATACAACAATCATGAATCCATAATAATATAATCAGTAAACATGATATATTTTAATGGGAAAGCAAACATAGCAATTGGTACTGTGCGAGTAAGTAAAGCACATATAGTTTTATGATTGGGCCAATGCCTTTAATTTATTAAATAAATGAGAAATTTTATCAAACAAATAATTTAACTAGTAATCCTTCATCATTCTATTTATTTATTATAAGAATCATATTCAATTAACACTAAACCAAGGCAACTCATTTATTTTCATTATCGTTCATATATAACACGTAAGTTAAAACCACCCAAACACATCTCTTGTGGCCAAAATTATAAATTCAAGAAGTCCAGGGGGATAACTGTAATTATTTTGCCATTTTTTACTTCCAGCGGGTATGAACAGTAACCAAAAAAAATGTGAACAGTGTTCACACCTGTGAACGGTGCATTCTCGGAAAAACTGGGTTTTATTCGTTCGATTCCAATTTCGATTCTAATCATAAAAACTAACATCATAGTACCATAGTATACTCAGGGAAGGCATGGGAGGGATTATAATACCTTTAATCCAGACAAGGCGATTCGGTAGAGTCTGGTGGGTTTTCGTTTGGTAGCGAAAGATTGATATTCTAGCAGCAACTCAGGGCTGGAATAACGTGACCAAACATCTGTCGTTTTGGATGATTCTTGTGTCTCTCGCGAAGATCTTGAAACTCTCTACGACTTTCATGAAGAAGTCTAAGCCCGAAAACCACTCTAATTTTGAATGGCAATAACTCTATCAATTCTTGACCGTTTTGGGCGATTCTTGGGTTGAAATTGAAGCTCTCGATGCCCTCTACAACTTTCGTGAAGAAACTTAGGCCTAAAAACGACAGTAACTATAAGGAAACAGGCCGTGAATAGAGGGACGTGATATGGACGAAAATCGAAAGGGTGTGATCCCTTTTTTCTTTTTTCTTTTTGTTTTGTAGAGGACTAGGAGTGTTGTATTGTGAGAGAGGAGAGAGGTATTTATAGAGGAGAAGTATAGAGGTGGTGAAATTCGGGAGGAGAGAGAGATATAGTTTCAATAGAATTCTAATTAGCGTTTAGATACGAAAGACAAGGGATGATTGTATATCTCTAAAGTATAATATGTTTCGAATACGATTTTTTTTTATAATATCAAATATACACATAATAATGTAATTTAATTAATAAATCTAACTAATTATTGAATTAGTTTTAACATTTTAAATTTGTATAAAAAAAAAATAGGGCAAAAATCCGGGTCGTAACAGCTTGGGTTTTCAAAAATCACAATTCATCCCTCAGTTCCGCCGCTCCGAGTTCCCGAGTATACCACAATGGTTCCGCCGCTCTAGGTTTCCATTGGGTTTTCAAAATCATTCCTTTACACACACATACCACACAATGGGCAAGTCCGACCTCTTAGGGTTTCAAATTCACACCTTGCCTTTAACACACCCTAAGTGTCATGTTTCTACCTCCTCGATTTCTGTGTCACGTTTTCATGCAACAACTCCGCGGTAGGACTTTTCACATACGAAATCATAAATCATTCATTGTAATCTTGAAACTAAACTAGCAAGATCATCCAACTCTATATTACTAATCATGCTCAAATCACAACTTAAAGCATAATGCCACATGTACGCCTTTGGAGTGAAAATCACTTATGTTTTGCAACAAGACAAGTAATGCAAACAATTCATAACACATGCTCATAACCATCTAAAGATCAAAATACGAATACTTCCATCAACGATAAAGTCTTATCTTTTGCAAAACCGTTCTTTCTTCCAAAGTCTTATCTTTTGCAAAACCGTTCTTTCTTCCTTTGTGGGAAATTCAAAACAACACATGTGTTTATTAAGATAAAAGTCGATTATTCCAACATGTTCATACTTCCATTAGCAAAAATAAGTTATTAACTATCATGCATTTCAAAACATATTAAGTGATAGATAACCTTATCTACGGATGAATCTACTTATACTTCCAACATACGGTTCTACGTTATACGTTTGAGTTTAGTGAACAAAGGATTCTACGTATACTTAGAGATAGCGTATATGGGACTCTACCTTTCTTCTTGGCGGTAGTGACGACTACGGAAAGTAAGTTGGCGATCGAGCAGAGTAACTTCCTACGGTTGGCTTCCGGTAGCTTCGAAAGAGAAAGGTTTCTCTTGAAACTACTTTGTGACTAAAACTACTCAACTTTATGGATCGAAAGGGTGATTTTAGGATGAGTTTCTTGAAGAACTTAGGAAGAACTCCAAGAACACTCAAGAACAAGGAAGAACAAAGAACAAATGCAAGAATTCTAGAGAGAGAAGTTGGAGGATGAAGGTGTGGGTTGAAATGGCAAGTGAGGGGTCCTATTTATAGAAAAATTCTTGGCCCCTCCTCTCTCCTTTTGGCCGGCCATATCTCTCTCTCTCTCCCATGGATTTGCTCCATGGTCATGTCAAATCATGCTTGAAAGCCTTCCATGACTTGTCTTGTCCAATCCTTTTAGGCTTAAGGCTATAAACTAACTAGGATCTTAGGCTTTCTAGGTGAATCTAGGTGTATATAGCCTAGGTCTTACAAGTCTAGGGTAGGGTTCGATTAGGCTAAAGTATAGCCTTCCATGTATGGTCAATCCTAGTCTAGGTTTTGTAGTCAAAATCTAGGTTATTAAGAGCTAGGTCTAGGATGATTAAAGGCTAGGATTCTATGCTAGAATTTGACTAGAAATGGGTTGGCATGGTCATAAATAGGCTTAAGGCTAATGGGGTAGCTTGGAGTGCACAACACTCAAGCACACACCTCACTCCTCTTTCTCCCCCCCCCCCCCCCCGCTCTCTCTCTCGTACTATGTACATATATATATATATAAAAGTATCTAGGAAAGTAACCCTAGATTAATTAGGTTTAAGGCTACAATCCTCGGTTTGCATGCATGGCAAGACTAGGTTAACTACTTTTGGAAGTAAAATGATGGCTATGATTTGTCTTGTCAAATCTTTGTATTCATTGGCAAGTCTAGCTTCCATTATCCAAGGGATAAAGATTTCTCTAACAATTATGGACCAATGGTTAACCATTTTCTAGAAAGTAAGTCTATGGTCAAGTAGTCATGATTAAAGTAGATTATGAGTGTTATTTTTTATAGTATCATGATTATTATCTTTGTCCAATGGTTCTTAAATGTTAGGGAAAGGTAACTAAGTCAATTGATACTTAGGTTGGCCTAACTAGTGGTTGGAAACAAAACATTTTACCCAAAGGATAAGAATTATCCTAACAACTATCGTTCAATAGGTAAAGAGAAAAGTTATACTAGGAAGATGTAATGATGAGAAATAAAGTCAAGAATTGACTGGTCAAGAAAGTGCAATGATTACATCATTTGGTCCAAAAGGTTCAATTAGGGTTTGGATGGGTTCATAAGGTTAAAAAGATCCAATTAGGGTTAGAAAAATATAACTTGGTGAATTGGTAGTCCGGTTCTTCCAACTAATCGGTTGGAAACTAACTTTACTAGCCAAGTAGGGCTTCTAGCCAAGAAATATAAATTTTAAGGACTAAAATCTAATTATGACGGATTATTAGAAATTAAAAAGAAATTTTAAAAGCAATCCAAGTAATTAAAAAATAAAATTCAAATATTTAACGAAATTTTTATTTACCAAAAATCAGGGTCGTTGCAAAATGGGGGTGAAAATGAGCCTCATAATTAATCGAGGTACGCGTAAGATTTTTGAGCTGACTCGGACACTTGACTTGTAGTAAAAAAAAATCTATATCTACTAATAAGACCAAGATAAATACAGAGTACATACGTTAGGAGTTAGGACTGATTTAATTTTAGCATAAATTAACCTTGTGCCATGGCTCCGAAGATCCGCCGATACGGACCCGGGTTGAATTTTTTTGAGAGGATCCGAAACCAAGCCCTCCATTTTTATAGGGTGTGTGTGTGTCTATATATATATCAGTCCGTCTCTCGTAAGAACCACCTCATTTTAATAAAATGCGGACCTGCCTTTCCCTATTGAATTTCAATCATTCGAGTCGCTCAATGTGTTCAGAACGTGATTTTAAGAGTACCCTCCAGAAATTAGCAAAAAAATGATCGGGAAATGATTCATCCGAGCAGTTTTTGTTTGTTTTTTATCGAATGGTTCAAACAAAAACTACTCGGATGAAGCCCTTACAGATCATTTTTTTTGTTGATTTCTCATGGATATATTTAAAATCATGTTCTGAACACATTGAGTGGCTCGGATCATCAAAATTCGATCGAAAATGGGAGAAATGAAGAGGTCCACGTTGTCACTAAAATGTAGACCACCTCATTTGAGACTAATTGATTATATATATATATATATATATATATATATATATATATATAGTCCCCTTCTCCTAAGGACCACCTTAACTTAATAAAATAAGGACCTCCCTTTCCGGATAGAATTTCAATGATCTAAGCCGCTCAATATATTCAGAACGTGATTTTACGGTTACCCCGTGAGAAATCAGCAAAAAAAAAGACCGGAAAGGCTTCATCCGAGCAGTTTTTGTTTATTTTTTATCTAACGGTTCAAATAAAAACTACTCGAATGAAACCCTTCCCGGTCATTTTTTTTGTTGATTCCTCGTGGGTACTCTTAAAATCACGTTCTGAACACATTGAGCAGCTCGGATCATCGTAATTCGAATGGAAAATGGGAGAAATGGAGAGGTCCTTATTTTAGTTAAAATAAGGACCTCCTCATTTTAACTAAAATAAGGACTTTCTCATTTGAAAATGATTCTGTATATATCCACACACACACACAGTGCCCTTCCAATGTGGGCACCCGTTTTCAAGCAAGTTGCGGATTTTGCCTTTCCCGATTGAATTTTGATGATTTGAACCACTCAATGTGTTCAGAACATGATTTTAAGGGTACTCGCGAGAAATCAGCAAAAAACAAAAAGGCCGGCAAGGACTTCATCCGAGTAGTTTTTGTTTATTTTTTATTGAACGATTCAAATAAAAACTGCTCAAATCAAGCCCTTCCCGGTCATTTTTTTTCCGATTTAGCGTGGGTGCCCTTAAAATCACGTTCTAAACACATTGAATAGCTCGGATCATCAAAATTCAATCGAGAAAGGGGAGAAATGGTGTGGTCCGCAACTTGCTTGAATGCGGGCGCCTGCGTTAGAAGGACACTGCATATATATATATATATATAAATACGGGACGGTTCAAAGAACACCCAAAAAAACACCTAAAAAACACCCCAAATTTCAAACTCATAGTTCCCGATCAAATTTTTATGATTCGAACCGTTCAATATGTGCAGAATGTGATTTTAAAAGTGCCCACAAGAAATTAACAAAAAAAATGATCGGGAAAGGCTTGATTTGAGCAGTTTTTATTTGAACCGTTCAATAAAAACTTGTTCAAAATTGTTCAGATCAAGCCCTTCCCGGTCATTTTTTTTGCTAATCTATCACGGGTACCCTTAAAATCACGTTATGATCACATTGAGCGGCTCGGATCATCAAAATTTGATCGGAAACTATGCTGTATTTTTTTAGGTGTTTTTTTGGGTGTTCCCGGAACCGCCCCGATATATATATATATATATATATATATATATATATATATATATATATATATATATATATATAGCGAGGGTTTAAGAAACAATCCATACTTCTGAATTGTTGCCTACCCTTGTCTCTCTATCCCAATGGAGTCAATCTTGAATGAAGTTTCGTAATTTTCAACTGAAGTAAGCCTTCGAAAACCCTAATTTCTTACTTTACTTCCCTTTACTATTCTGTTTTTGGCGACTTCAACTAGAATTAACTATCAAACGTCATGAATTGGTGAGTTTTCCATTACCCGATGCATTGACGCCTTGCTCTGTTTGGTCATCGATTACTCACAAATTCATTACTTTTCACACCAAGCAGTAGGTCGTTATTGAACACCCAGTCTTATATTTCGAACCCTAGGGTTGATGGGTTGGCTTTGTTTAGAGTATTTATGTTCACTTCAACTCACCCAAGAAGGGTCCCGGATCCTGATGACCTGTCCACCTTGATGAAGGAGGATGGAGTCCCCTTATGTTCACAAATGTGGATTGAAAATTTTCGAGAACCCGATAAGACGATGACAAATCTGACCAATTATTTATGTCGATTTGAGTTGTGTGTTTTGGCTTATCAGAAGGTCTGCGCCGATGAGATGGGTGCTTATATGCCGCGAAATGCCATACAGAGGTCAGCACTAGAGGACTTGTTGGCCTTAAGGAATGCAGTTCTTGATAGTAGGTTTAAGTGGGGAGCTAGGTTAGAGTTCTTTATCAAGTCTCCGAAGGATAAGACGGAGTATGAATCGTTGTCAAAGAGGAAAATCAGGGCCATTTTGACTACTACACAGCCAAGCCCGTTTCAGGATCGAATTGTTCAAGACGTTTTGTTCATGATTTTGGAGCTGATTTATGAGGCTAGGTTTTCTCAGAAGTCGTTTGCGTTTAGGCACGGGACGAATGCCCACACCGTCTAGAGAGTCGTTAGGAGGAGTTTTGCGGGGTACTTGTGGTACATAAAGGGAGATTTGAGTACAATTCTGGATGGCATGAAGGTCGGAATGGTTATATGTGTTCTAATGAGGGATGTTAGGGATAAGAAGGTGATTGATTTGATAAAATCGGCTTTGGTTACACCTGTTATCACCACTCCACATGGTGAAGGTGAGAAGAAGAAGAAAACGAAGCGAAAGTATCAAAAGAACAGGGTTTTAGCAGAAGATGAGCCGAACCCTGATCCATATTGGTTGGATACCTTTTTTGGGTTTGCGCTTGAGGAGGCTGAGAAGCTTCCTTCTTGGGGATATTGTGGGATTCTTAGTCCCCTTCTGGCTAATGTATGTATTGATGAGTTAGACCGTTGGATGGAGGATAAGATCAAGGAGCTCTATCATCCTTCAAAGAGCAATGTCATTTGGAATAATACAGATGGGGAAGTGGAACAAGGAAATACATCGTGGCCGGAATTTGTTCCGACAAGTGGTCCAAATAAGATAAGAAAGATTGACTATGTCCGTTATGGGGGCCACATTTTGATTGTAATTAGAGGACCCTGGGCAGATGGGGCAACCCTGAGAAAACAGTTGATTGAGTTTTGTGATCAGAAATATCTCCTGAAGCTCGACAATGAAAGCCTTCCTATTGAGCACATTACTAAAGTATAATGTTTCTTGACCATGTACTCTGTCGGCGAGTTGTGTATCCAACTCTTCGGTATACTGCAACAGGTGGGAAGATCATCACTGAAAAGAGTGTGGGGACCCTGTTGTCAGTTACAACAAGTTTGAAACATTGCATTAAGCAATTTAGGAAGTTGAATTTTCTAAAGGGTGATAGGGATCCAGACCCACAACCTTATTTTAGAATGTTTCACGCCACCCAAGCTCACATAAATCAACAAATGAACAAGTTGTTGTCTACAATGGTTGAGTGGTACAGATATGCGGACAATCGGAAGAGATCGTAAATTTTTGTTCTTACATCATTAGAGGATCACTCGCAAAGCTCTATGCTGCCAAATACAAGCTCCGATCACGAGCAAAGGTGTACAAGATTGGTGCGCGAAATCTAGCTCATCCTTTGAAGGAGAAAAAAGGCCAGTCCCCAGAGTACCATAATTTACTCAGAATGGGTCTTGTTGAGTCAATTGATGGGCTTATGTACACCAGAATGTCTGTGGTACCAGAGACTGATTACTCTCCTTTCTCTAATGGTTGGAGACCTGAACGTGAGAAAGCATTGCTTGAGTACACAAGGCTAGATGATCCAAAAATTCTAGAGGTGCACTAGAGTGGCTTAAGAGAACAAGGTCTCATTTCGCCTCAGGATTACATCTCAATGCTTGTTTGGAACTACAAGATGAATACTATTGGACTGGATTAGCTTCCCACGACAGTGAGTCGTGGCAATAACATAGAAAGTGCAGATCAAACCCAAAAAATGATGATGAAATGAATAGATCTGAGGGAGATCGAGAAGAAAGGCGTTAGACGGCACAAATGTAAGATTGAATTTGTACTCTATGGTTTTGAAGTGATTTTTTAAAACCATGTACTTGGTTATTTCAACTAGCTAGAGGAAGCAGGACACAATGATTGCTTCTGCAGTGCTTTAATTCAATATAATTATGGAAGCATAGGATAGCTTGTATAATTCTAAAAGGATTTATTTCACTATGACAACAAAACATTTTACTCCATTAGCTACAACTGCTATATTTTGATTAGCAAGTTTTGAATCTCCATTGAGTGCTTTTAGTCGCATCATATAGTATAAAGATCACTGGAGATGAAGAGCAAATGTGGGCAAACTTCTGCTTGTTGAGTGTTTTCTTGAGCACTAGATCCTTTTTGATTAAAATGATTCTAAAAGTTTAGTGTGGGTGTTTTCTGAATTTTATCTGGATTGACTTTGTATAGAGATAAGAGGACCTGTGATATAATACAAGAGCAGGAATTATCCTTCCGGATAGAATTTAGAGCATATTGTAGTATAAAATGCTCTAGCCTTTACTTATGCTATATTGTAAAGTACTTAAGTTTTTAGAATTTTGATGGTCTAATCAAACGACAGCATCTAATCAAATAATAGTGTTTAGGTAGTCAAAAGAAGGAATATGAGAGGATCTTAATGGGCTTTTCTTATGTGCAAACAGTACATGATAATAGTAAGTAGGGGGTTCCTTTGAGCACTGGATCCTTTTCAAAACAGTACGTGTAATGTTTTGTTGTCATATCTGATTATTGGTTCTATTAGTTGCTACAATGTAGTCACACTATGCTTCTCATATTGTCCAACTGTTGAGATATTCAGAATGAATTAGTCCAAGAAGGTATTTGATTGAGGTAGAAGGATTAGAGGGACGGGAGTCATGAGAGAAAGCCCAAAGGGAAGTGCTTGGAGGGTATGCTCCTAAGCCAGCAGGTTGCATTTTAACTTCAACTTTTGCTTTTGCTATTGCTAACACTGTGGATGCATCGGGTTGGGGTGTATTCTTTCAGGCCATCAGCCCTCCTTCCTATTAGAAGTAGAACATGATAAGGGATATGGTAATGCGGGATTGCTATGATCATCTTTAGAGGTTGAGATGGTGTTGCTCTTTTGCTGCCAAGTGTGATTCTCTGTGAAGATGATAAAGTGAGTTATATTGCTATGGGAAGCTGTTCATTTTTTTTTTCCTTGTTGCACTCTTGGCTCTTCTTGACATTATTCTTCGAATTTATCAGGATGGTTGGCGTTTATAGTCAAGAATTTGGTCATGTATTTTGAGCTATATTAATTGGAGCTGCATCCCCTTCTAAGGTACTTCATCATTCCCTTCATTTGAACTGTGAACATAGGTGTAGCCTTTATCTCCGAATTTTTCAAATTAGCAATTGAAAAATCACTGCTTGCTTCAATGACATGACTATCTGACCCTGTATGGTAGTAGGGTATGTGAAGTCTTCTCTTGTCACTTGTGGCTGCATCAATGTTCAAAGCTCTTTCCAGCTATAAACTATTGCTGCAGAAAAGGGGTTTTGTTATAGAAGCAGTTAATTGTGTAAATGAATTGTAAAACTGTATCGGACGGAATTAACAAGAAAATGGAGAAGAAATATGTTTCCTTCAACATGTTTGGCATGGTACGAGAGAGAGACCATTTCCGGTTCTATTTTTTTTACTATTTTCTTCCAGGATTGTTGGTTATAAAAAGCATTTTACACTGACAGATGGATTTGATCCTATCAATATTTCGGGATTAGGTTGGTGCTAATATGCCGATAATGTCATACGTTGATGAATCCCCCTGATATTGTACTCCATAATTTTGTCCCGAATTTGATGTTTTTATGAATTGCTTCCTTCATAGAATAGTCCATATGTTCTCTTTGCCCTTGGTGCTACATCTCTGACTTGGGCCAAATGTAAATAGCATCTTTAGCTCGATTAGGAGAGTTATAGAGATTGCATGAACTTACAACTTTCACATCTCTAGCTCAAAAGATGCTTAGATGGAATTAGAATGGTTAGAGTCTGAGGGGCCTTTTGTCTTTATGTGTGTTGGGGGAATTTTTTTTTTTTTTTTTTTTGGGTGGGGGTGGGGGGCGGTGTTCTTTTTCCTTTCTTTTTCTTATTTTCTTTGGTTGTTTCTCCTTTTTTTGTTGTTTCTTGGGGTGGTTTGTGGTGAGTGGTCGTCTCCTTTTTGATCTTTGGGTTTGGCTTGGCCTGGCTGAGGGAGGGTGGGTTGTGTTGTCTCTTTTGATTTTTTTTGTCTCTGGTGTCAGCCTGGTGTTGCTCTGGGTCTGGGTCTTAGGCCAGGTTTGTTTTTTATTTTTTTCTTTGAGTCTTGTTGGTCCTTGTCACTGCTGTTTCAGTAGCATTTGCCTCACCCCTACCATCAATGCTACTCTTTTCAACTCCTACCTTTGGAGGGCTAAGGGCTCTTAGTCTTTATCTTATTCATTCTCTTATCAACTCCAAGCTTTGGAGGGCTAAGAAAGGTGGTACCATTGGAGTGATCCAGCCTCTATCCAGAAATGATTATTTGCTGCAATTTCCTATCCTAATGCTGGTTGGTGCTACCTAGTTGGTGATGCTGTTGCTGTTGCTGTTTGTTTCACTTTATCCATCCTCTTATCAACTCCATCTATAGGAGGGCTAAGAGGTCAGGTGGACAATTTCAATTTGCAGAATTCTTTAATTATGCCTTGAAACTTTATGGAGCTGTCTTGTTTCAGTCTATGCTGCTTTATTTGGGAGCTGTCTTCTTGTTGTTGTGGCTAATAGGTTTTCCTATTCCTCTTGCCACTGCCTGTTATCTCCGAATTTTTGATGTTACTATCCGACGGTGGTCTCTTTGTTGTTGGTATCTTTCTGGGATGGTATTGTTGTCTATATCAGGTGCTTCTCTGTCTCTGTGATGGATTGGTATGTATTTCTCTTTTCAACTCCTTTCCTTTGGAGGGCTAAGAGAAGCTATGAAACTGATGATCAAAGAAGTGAAGTGCTGAATCTATCCTAATTACCTTGCATACTAAAGTGAAGCATGGTGTGTGATAAGTTGTGTTGTGATCTAGGTCCTCTTTCCACATTACTTTGGTGCTGCTTGGGGACGTATCAATCAACAATGTTGATCAGCTGCTATGAGGGTGCTATCAGTTTCTGCTCCTTTGGCTTCTTTTGGTTTAGTGTAGTTTCCTTGGTTATGGCCTGATGTTTTTCAGCCTCGTAGTGCTTCTCTCTCCCAATGCTCTATTGGAAGTTTTTTCTTTTCCCTATTCCATGTATCAATATCATGGTTTAGGTTTCTTTATTTTCCTTGATGTACCTGTATCAAGTTTCTAATAATATATTCCCTCCGTCCCTTATTTAGAGTCCAGTATTTTATTTTGGGCTGTCCCTTAATAAGTATCCATTTTGTAAAGTTAGTAGGTAAAAGTTGATGCATTGCCTATTTTGTCCCTAAAGGTATATTTCATTTTGAAAAGTTAGTAAGTAAAAGTGTAACGATAATGGGTAAGTAGGGAAAGTGGAGAAAAAAGCTGCTATAAAAAGTATAATGATGATGTCTTTTTAATAAGTTGGAGTTACGAAGCAGGACACTTAAAAAGAGACAGAGGGAGTAATATTTTTGCTGATAAAAAAATTATAGCAACTCGTTTTTTTGTTTTAGCATGCTGTTAAAGAGCTCCAATGTTTCTTGGTGGGAAAATGTAATAGTCTATCTGTCCATGTAATTTGTCTACCAAAAAGGGAGAAAGCTCTTTATTCTTGTAAACTTATTTTCCTTCTTCGTTTTGTGTGTTGTGTTCGTCTTTTCTGAATTTTTGTTATGTTTGAGTCATATTTTTTGGCTTAATCATTTATCACGACAAGAGAAGTCTAAAAAGTATAAAATTATGACCGAATGCAAAAAAATGTTAACTAAAGATAAAAAAAAGTATCAAACAGTTGTTTTGATTGTATAAAATATTTGTCTTTTTTGAAAATTTTCAACATCAGTCGATATTTTTATACTTTTCCAATTCGTCTCGTTGAGAAGAACGATTAACCTCAAAAATTAGAAAGAAAAGCTAAATAAAAAGTTACGAAACGTAAAAAAATACTGAAATAAATTTCAAACTTATAAGTTTACAAGGATGCAGATAGCCCTTTGTGCTGTGAGAAGGCCAGAGAAAAGTACTGTAATATTTGGAACTTAGGGGGAAAAAAAGAATAAGGAAGAGAGCATTTTAAAATATTTTCTTCCAATGTTTGATTTTTAGAGAAAGAAAAGGGATGATTAAAAAATAAATTATTTTATCTCTTTAATTTCTTCTTAACTTTTTCTCTAATTTCCCTCTTTATTATTATCTCTTCTTTTCTCTTTCCTTCCCAACTTCCAAACACAGCCTAAGTTTCATAAGATTTGGTATAAAAATGAAACAATAAACACTAGAGGCGGCAATGCGCAAGTCGAATTTTGATGGAATAGGCATAATGGTTTTCCGCTTATTGTTTGTCTGATTAAATTTGGACAAAATATGCAAAACTCAACTTATGCACGCATAATGTGTTCCCCTACCGCTAGTTCTCCAACAAATCATTTCCCTTTTCCAACCTTTTTCTCTCTTCCTCTATCACAAAAATGAAAGTCAACAATATTAACAAAAGAGAAGTAAAAAATGGGAAAAGGGAAAGGGGAAATACCTTGCAGTAGCAAACTTTCACACCGTAGAACAGTAGAAGAGCTGTGTGGCAACAATGTGTGTTTTTTTTTTCGTTTTGTTGCTATAATTAGTCGTGATCGAACACTGCGGCATTAATTAATATATAGAAGAAAAAAGTAGCATTTTTTTTTGTCAATATTGTATATATCAGTAGGAGTTGGCGATATGTTAGTATGTTAGTCAATAGGGTCCACAGGGGATCCAAAGGCTATCTATTGCCCTGAACCCTAAATTTGCCTCCCGTGGAACTTGAATCTCCGCCTCCACTGTGGATGAAAGGTGAGACAACTAACTTCACTAGGAAGGGCTTCTCGAAAAAAAATAGCATTAAGTAACGTACATTCTGTATACTTTTTTTCACACGAAAATATAAGGTAGTAAATAGTAATGTATTTCTTCTTCCGTAAACTTTTTCCAAGGAAAAATAAAAGGCAATAATGAATTTGTGAAAAGGAAATTACGGTTGTTTGATTGTTTGTTTTGTTTCTCCCATTGTAAACTAGAATTGATTAATTTTTCATTTGTTTCTCATTCTTTCTCGTACTTTATAATTATTCAAATAAATATTTTTTTTCCCAGCCTTTCTCAACGTCTAAAGGAGCAAGCGAATGATAATTAAATTCCATGGCAAAGAAGACGAAACCAAAAATAGATCTCTCTCTCTCTCTCTCTCTCTCTCTCTCTCTCTCTCTCTCTCTCTCTCTCTCTCTCTCTCTCTCTCTCTCTCTCTCTCTCTCTCTCTCTCTCCATTTTTGTACCTTCAACGAAGTTACTAAAGCTACATAATCAGTGATCCCTGTGCCTACCGTCACGACTGTCACAGGTTCCTCCTCTCTTTTCTGGCTTAGCCTACCTTCTGTGGTGCTCCCAAGTGGTATGGGAGCACCATACTCCCAATGAATTACAGCTCATGGATTGAAAATAGATAAATCACAGCTCTTCGATCAAAGCCAAAAACTAAAAGTAGGGTGATTTTGTTAAAAACGAGGTGGTTTTGACCAAAAAAACAAAGGATTACTTACCACAGAAACGGGCAATACTTATCATTAATTAAAGCAACACTTACCATCGTATAAGGTACAACTTACCATACAAACAGGCAACACTTATTACAACCGATTGGTCAGGTAACAAGTTACCATCAAGCAAAAAAAAAAGAAAAGAATACCTATTTTCGGGCTGAAAAATTTGGAGATTTATATATTCACACCACTTTAAGCTATATATACCATATATTTTGTCTTTTTGCTAAGAATTGGGTAGTAAAAAACCTAAAAAATTGTCTTCGTTTATAAATCTAATTTAAAATTTTAATTTGTTATGAAAATATAATTAGAAGAATTATCTAAAAACAAAAAAATTGACAAATATTTTCCATAATTTCCAAATGACATTCTAAATGTATTTAATTAATTTATTTTTAAATAATAATTTATTATAGATATATTTGAATAACTTACTTTTAAATATTATAAAAAAAATAAGATATTCATTTAATATTTTGATAGCTTACAAATTTAGTTAATATATATTATAAAATAATGCTATAAGTTGATTGTTACAACAAAGTTGAACAATAAATATAGTTTTGGTTAATAGCTATTGAATAATTTTGAAAGATTCTCAATTGAATTTATGGTAGTATTTAATGAAATTAGGCTATTCAATTTCATTAATATAATTTATAGTGATCAATATGATATAATTTGCAAATCTAACAATTAATAGTATTGATACTAATATACTTGGCAGTGATCAATCAACAATGATTGATTCATTTGTAATTGATTGATTTTGTTATATGTTTAGCCAATTGATCAGACGATTTGAATCGATTAAAATCATATTTGGCATGTGTGATAGTTAACAATGATATTGATTGATAGTATTAGTGAAAATTAATACAATTGGCTAAAGTAGGCTGACTAATTTATTTAATTGCTTAACCACGGACTTATCTATTTTAATCCTTCAAATTAAATAATTAGCAAATTTCAAAAATGATTATTTGATAGTTAATATTGATCACTTGGTAAATGAAAGAGTAACAGTCTTTGTGGTTAACATTGATCACTTGACCAATATAGGAGTAACCACTAATGAACCAGTAAATTGAAATATCTCATCTAATTGATCCTTTTTTGAAAGTAATATTTATTAATATAAATGCTTTTATTTAATTTACATAAAAGTAATACAAGAAGATCCAAATAAAATTTAATGTGGTAGCTACAAGGACATTAATGATGATACATAAATGTATACCTACCCGTTATTAATGTCATACTTACTATAGAATAAGGTTTACTTATCAAAGCATAAGGTTAGAGATACCACAAAAGTTCACTTTTTACGATGGACTAAAATTCGTTGATAACACTTACCATGTGGTTAACAATACTTACCGTAAAATAAGGGTAAAACGACTATATGCTTAAACCAGTCTTACAACGCAAATTGGTCATGTTTTGCCAATTGCCTTGTTTACCTACCACCAATTATGACTGATAAGCACCCGAGAATGTAATGTAGGGTGCGCTAGTATCTAGTTTTAGTTAAATTTAGTTACTTATTAGTTATTATTAACGTTGTTTGCTCGTATAGTGTTCTATTCCTATTTTGTAGGTAAATCGCCAAAAAGGGAGCTTTCGTTGCACAAGACAAGGTTTTGCCCGAGCAGAAGTTGACTTGCCAAAGCGGAACCTGTCATCGCCCGAGCAAGAGTTGATTTGCCAAGGTGGAACCTGTCATCGCCCGAGCCGGAGCAGATTTGCCCGAGCAGAAGCTGGATGGCCAAGGCAGAAGTTGATTTGCCAAGGCAGAGGCAGAGTTGCCCGAGCAGAACCCATCATTGCCCGAGCAAGAGTTGATTTGCCCGAGCAAAAGGAAGGCGGCCAAGGCAATGCACCCACTATTGACCTCGGCAGCGATGGATAAATTAGCTTACATCGATGCCGAGCCTTTAGTGGCCCAACTCCTTAACCACTTCGGCATCGATGGGAAGAATTATGTTACATCGATGCCGAGCCCCATAGCAGAGCATTCTAAGGCGTTGCCATCGATGCCGAGGGACTTAAGAGCGGATTTTCTGAGCATCTTGGGAATATTCCAGGCGCGGACTCCCGGAGTATTTAAGCTTATGTCACTATTTTGTACAAACAAGTAGCATAGATTCAATAGTACTATTTTCTAGATCTAGATTAGATTTCATTGCATTTCAAATTGTTCTTGAGTGTTCTTCATTTTTCCAGTGTTCATATCTTTAATTTCATGTCCTTAGTTGTTACTTTTTGTTATTGTTGCCTTAATTAAAGTTGTTTATTTTCTCCCGATCTATCTTAGTCTCTAGTTTAATTCAAGTCTTGTTATTTCATTATGTTAGCTAGATTTTTGCTTGCTCCTATCTCTCTAGATATGGGTGAGTAGTTTCAAGGGTTAGGTCATGGGATGATTAGCATCTCATGGCTCGGGCGAAAATTGCATTTTCCACCCAATAAAGCTTCAAACTTTGATTTGAAAATTGATGTGGGGTTCGGGTTTGTTTGATAAATCACCGAGGTGTTAACCTCTTTGATCTTGTGTAGGTGGGAGCGTCGACTACCCACCACATAAGATGCTTAGAGCTCTTTCGCACGAGGTATTTGTCAAATGAATTCTAGAGCTAGCTTGGTTTTCAAATCATTTGATTTTCCGATTTGAGAACTCTAAACAAGTATCTTAAATTGCGTAGTTGGGTGAAGAGTGTGATATAGTTCGAGTCTTGGGTGCTAATAATTCCTAGACCTAGCCTATCTTTTCTTTAGTTAATTCGTTTTTAATTTAGCCCTTTTATTTCCACATTTCAAAGTAAAACAAAGTTGGCCGTCTAAAGGCCGAAAGCCCTTACTTGCTCTACAAATCCGATCAAGCCATATAATTATTCCCTTGGGTACGATCCCGGATTTCCGGTTTATTATGCTTCAACCGACGAGTTAAACCCTACGCTTGGGGTATTATTCCATATTATTGGAGCGAACGAAGCAATGACATTAAGGGTATTAGGTTTTATCATACTACCTTAAATCCTGCAAACTTATCCACTCTAACTCCTCTAGCTCCCATTTATCTCTCCTTTTGTCCAAAAAAATGAAGATTTAAGAAGAAACTCCATAACAAGTTGAAGAAGCTCACCTAGTAAGTTTTTTGAAGAACAAACTGAATTTAGTTGTGATTATTACCTCGTACCAATTTACCGAAAGATTATAAGTTGAAGAATGTCAAATAAGTGTTTCACAAGAACCTAATATAGCTTCCATACGGTTTTTACGATTTAAGAAGAAGCTCCATACAGTTTTTACGTTTTTTATGCTTATATTTACCATTTCTTATGGCCATCTATACCACTTTTTATGGTATTTTTACTACAGATGAAAACTGTATTAGGGAGTATTTGGAGAATAAGTTCTCCGTATTTGTGGTAAGCATATCCAGAATTTAGTAAAAAATATGTATTTGTGGTAAGTATAGTTATGAAAATGGTAGGTAATCTCCGTAGGTAATATAGTTTTGTTTGCCATACCCTAGGTAATAGTATTTGTAGTAAGCATATCGATGTTAGTATATTTTTGCTTAATAGTTATTGAATAATTTTGCAGGATTCTTAATTGAATTTATGGTAGTATTTAATGAAATTAAGCTATTCAATTTCATTAATATAGTTTATATTGATCAATATGATATAATTTGCAAATCTAACAACTAATAGTGTTGAAATCAATATACTTGGCAATGATCAATCAACGAGGATTGATTCATTTGTAATTGATTGATCTGGTTATATGTTAAACCAATTGATCAAACGATTTGAATCGATTAAAATCATATTTGGTAGATGTAGTAGTTAACAATGATGTTGATTGATAGTGATCAGCGAATATTAATACAATTGGCTAAAGTAAGCTGATTAATTTGTTTAATTGATTAATCACAGACTTATCTATTTCAATCCTTCAAATTATACAATTAGCAAATTTCAAAAATGGTTAACATTGATCACTTGGAAACTGAAGTCGTAAACAGTCTTTGTGGTTAACATTAATCACTTGGCCAATGTAACAGTAACTACTAATGAACCAGTAAATTGAAATATCTCATTTATTTGATCCTTTTTTAAAAGTAATTTTAGTAATGTAAATACTTTTATTTAATTTATCATAAAAAGTAATACAAGTAGATTCAAATAAAATTTAATGTGGTAGCTACTTTTAAATAATATATATATATATAAATAATGTAACACCCCGAATTTTGGAAACATTAAATAAAAAATTCTCATTAGAAACTTAAATAGAGTCTGGCTCGTTATTACAGCATAACTCTCATAAGAGTACATTTATTACACAAAGAGAGGGAAACTATGGTTCATATCTACAACTCCGTCTGCTCATCCATCCTAACCAGCTCTTCGGCTCCGAAAGCGTCCAAGGTGTACAACTCACCTTGATCATCTACAAAGTCTGACACATTATACCAGCGTCGCCACCAGTATAATATGTTATAGTCACCAAAGGTAACACCATGAGCTACGAAAGCTTAGCAGAATAATCCCATACCCGCTAACCCATAAATTACTAACAATAGGTCATAGAAATAATATGTCAATCAGGAATTTCAAATAGCACATGCATACTTAACAATGACACATCCACATTCGTTATTCAACTAACATTGGTGTCTGTGATATCTGTATTTCTCCTACGCTACTCATTGTAAACTGTGTCTCATTTCCGTTTACCAAATCAACATTTCAAAAAACACTTTTTAAACACGCCCCGTTACCAATGAGGCTACCACGCCCGGCTCCATTAGCAACACACACAAAGGGCTACCAAGTCTGACTACATTACGGTTTCAAAAATCCATACACACAATGGGCTACCACGTCCAGCTACATTGTGATTTCAAAACATTTTTTCTTTCTTGACTCGTCTCTGTGGATAACCAAGTCACACCTCCAATGAGACTACCAAGTCCGGTCCCATTGGTAACACACACCACACAATGGGCTATCACGTCCAGCCACATTGTGGTTTCAAAACACGTCTTTTCATTAACCATACCCGAGGTATCATGTTTCTAACTTTCTCAATTTTTGAGTCTCATTTTCATGCAATGACTCTACGGTAGGACTTTTCACGTAAGTAATCATAAATCATTCATTGTAATCTTGAAACTAAACTAGCAAGATTATCCAACTCTATATTACTTTATCATGCTCATGTTCACGGAATCACATTCAAACAATTACCACACACTTAAAGCATAGTGTCACATGGACGAACACCTTTGGAGTGGAAACCACTTATGTTTTATCACACATTAAAATAAGAAATCCTAGTAAACATGTATACATGCTATAACCATCTAAAGATAAAAATATGAATACTTTCAATCAAACTGTTATTTCTTACATTTCAAAGTCCGTTCTTTCTTTCTTTTTGGGAGGTTCAAAACAATATATGTTTTTCTGGTAATTCAAATTGAGATATTCGACGTGGTCATATTTCCTTTCCAGATTTTCGTAAAGTAAGTTACTAGCTTTTACTTTCTTTCATGCATTTCAAACATACAAACAATATACACATTTCTACTTATACTTAGAGATAGTGGGTAAGGATAATCTACATGATCATATTTCATTTCGAAATTTTAGTAGAATAAGTTTACTAGATATTTTTAATACTTTAACTTAAAGCATTTTTTTTAAACACAACAAAAAAATAACTAAAATTTTTACTAGAGAAAGTGAGTAGAAATATTCTACATGATCATATTTCATTTTGAAGTTTTAGTAGAACAAGTTTGCTAGATGTTTTTAGTACTTTAACTTAACATGCATTTTTTTTAAACACATCAAAAAAATATAACTATAATTTTTTTACTAGAGAAAGTAAGTAGAAATATTCTACTATTCTTCTTGGCAGTAGGTACGGCTATGGAAAAAATACGTTGGCTATCGAACGGAGTGACTTCCTACGGTAAGTTTACTGTAGTTTTGAAAGAGAAAAGATAAGACTTTCTTTCTCTTGAAACCAGTTCTTGACTAAACTACTAAACTTTTTGGATCGAAAGGGTGGTCGAGTGGTGGTTTAGTGACGGCCTTGGATGAGTTTCTTGAAGAACTCAAACAAGAGAGAACAAAGAACAAACACAAGGATTTCTAGAGAGAGAAGTTGAAAGATTTGAAGGTGTGAGTTAATTGGGTGGGGGGGGGGGGGGGGGGGGGTGGGTGGGGGGGGTGCTTTTATAGCAAAAACTTGGCTCTCCCTCTCCTTTCATGGCCGGCCCTTTCTATCTCTCTTTTCCTCTCATTTGTTTGCTCCATTGTGTTGTCAAATCTTGTCTTCAAGTATGCCAAAACCTTGTCAATCGATTCAAGGTGTAAGACTATGTGATCATGGAGATTTCCTAAGGCTTTTAAGTAAATCCTAGGTGATTATAACCTAGGTTGCAAGTCTTATAAGTCTAAAAATCATGATAGCTAGGCTAAAAGAATAGTCTTCCCATGTTTAGTCAATCCTAGGTCAAGGTTGTAAGTCAATTTCATTAAGGGCTAGATTTCATGTTTAAAGTAGTCTAAAAATGGGTTGTAAAGTAGTACTTAGGTTGAGTGTGAGGTTGGCTAAAAGAGGTAGCTTGTTGGAGTGTACCAACACATGCAGACACCTCACTCTCTCTCTCTCTCTCCCTCTTTGTACGTACCATGCATGTTTTATATATATATATATATATACACACACACACACATATGTGTATTTAGGTACTAAGTAGCCCTAATACGTCTAGGAAGAGGTAATGATTTAAGGTAAGGCTTTCAAGTGATATCTCATTGACCAATGGTTAAGACTTTCCTAGAAAGTCTATGTATGTGTGCATATGCATGATTATGGTAGGCTATTATGTATACACACACACACACACACACACCCCTAGAGAAAATCTAGGAAAGTGATCTTTGGAGGGTGTTTAGGTTCAAGGCTATTATTCTTAGGCTTGCATGCATGGTGTAGGAAAGGTCAATAGGCGCGATCGTTGACTGTTTGACTAGCCAATGGGCATGCGACACCTATACTCATCCTCGCGGGGTTGACGATTTGACTAACGAACCCTAGTTTGCCAGGTGAAGCCTTAGTCGTGCGACACGTGGCCCCGCGCGTGGGATACCCATAGCTATGCCACACCCATGTGAAGGTCGCGAGCCCAGATTCCTCCTTTAAGGAGAGAACTACATTTATTCAGGTGGATGCTTGGCGCGGTCCCAATCCGATGGAGACGATAACGCGGTCTAACAAAGATGCATAAAGAACTTGCCCAGACTCTTATGTTTGCTCCGGCCTTTAGGCAGGACCCAAGGGGCCCCTTGAAGCTTGGCAGCTGTATTGGCACGACCGAGTAGGTCACGACCATGCCCTATAGGAATGAAGGGGATCTAGTGGCTTGGTGGCTGTAAAAGAAGAAGAGGTTCTTCGCGAATAAGAGGATACGCTTACTGTCATACTCGCGCTCATCGCGAGGGTAGTGACACCTCGGTGGTTAAGGGGTACAGAAGGGACACGTGTCATTTTATCAGCGCGCCACTTGGTGCCCGAGCATTAGCTCGTGCGATCTATAAATATGAACGTCTCTTCATTGAATCCCAGAGGTGGTTGGGCACATTGTGAACATTTCCTAGAGAGAGAAAGTTGGTGAGTATTGATTTTCAAGGAGGTCTTATCCTCTTCCAAGGGCTCTATTGTCTTTCCTCTTTGAGATCTCTAGGTTTGGGTCTCCACTGGCTACCCTCTCTGTTCACCCCTGCTCTCTTCTTCACCCTTATAGATCACTCCTCTCATTCTTTTCCGTAGACTATTCTAACCTCTCTTGCACATCTATTCCTAAGGGGTATTTGTCCACTCAGAAATCAGACCAATCCTACATTGGCGACTCTGCTGGGGAGGTTGCTTAGTTTATGATTAGCTTAAGAAGTGGTCTAGAAACCCCAGCTGTTCAACAACCTCCGGATCGCACAGCAGCAGCCATGGCAGAAAATCTGCCCAATACGGGGCCGATCTTGGGAGAGGGCGGACGGCTCCTCCACTCAAGGAGAAGACGCCACCATGGAGTTCTTCAGGCCATCCGAGATGGCCAAAATCATATGATTGCTGCCATGACTGCTCTCACAGAGGCTATTACAGCAGCTCTGCCTACAGCTGGCGGTACCACCAGCAGTGCCGCTCGTCGTAGCCCAGCTGCCTCCCGCTGCAGCATCAGCAAACGCAGCAGCAGCAGCAGATCCAGCAAACCCTATTCAAAACCCTGTCCAAAATCCCCCAAATCGGTGGACCAGCCCCTATTACGGGTATTGGTTTAGTCCACCAGTAGCCTTTCCAGGCCGAGGACAGCGGCCAATCTCAGAATCAATTTCTCACTGTAGCTGATGTGCAAGCCCTCCTACTCAAAGAAAAGACCAAAGCCACTTTTTCCTCCCTACCCAACCCTGATATACAACCCTCATATCCTATAACCATCATCTCTCTACCTTATCCAAAGGGATATACCCCACCCAAGTTCATTAAATTTGACAGAAAAGAGGGAAGCGCCCAAGAGCATGTGGTTCGCTTCATCAAAACTTTTGGGGCCCATTTCAGTGGCCATAACCTTCGCCTCCGCGAGTTCTCAAAATCCCTTACCTTACGAGCATACACCTAGTATGTGAATCTTAAACCTTATTCAATCAAAACTTGGGAAGAAATGATAAACAAGTTTTACACTAAGTTCTTCCAAGTCCGCGAGAAGGTCACTACCTTGTCCCTCATGAAGGAAACAAAGCGTAATGGTGAGGATATCATTGACTACATCAAGCGCTTTCAAGGCAAAGTTGTGGACTGCCACGAGCTAGTGGGTGAGTCACACTTAGTCGAAATATGCATTGACGAAATCCTGCGTGACTATTGCGTATTCTTGGTGAACATTAATATCCCAACCTTCTCAGCTCTCCTTGAAGCAGCCTACAACCTGCGCCATACTGTGAAACCCCCTCCTAAGGACAACTGGAAGTCCAACTGCTCTCTCACAATCATTAATGCTTCTTCTGCCTTGCAGTCGCATAAGAGGCAGGGGGTGGTAGCGATGTCGGCAATCACAAGAAGCGAAGAGATAAAGAACCAGCAGAAGCCCCAGAATATCCTTGCAGTGTGGAAGAAGTGAAGGCATTGGTGGAACAATGGGTCATCGATGGTGTACTCAGGTTGCCTGAGGTGAAACACCCAATAAGCGATTGTTGGACTCTGAGGAGAATCTTCAAGAGAAAGCTGGAAGCCAATCAGCTAAGAGTTAGGACTGGCCGCCCTAACGACGTGCGAGAACATCCTTATACTGAGCATGAGCGCGCCGTCCATACGGCTGCCTGTTACAACTTCTTTGCTGAAAAGGATGAGTACACGGATGAGGAGGTCTGTATGACTTCCTATTATGATCACTTGGATGACATTGCCTCTCATGAGCAACCAAGGGTCATCCCTGACTCTGACACTGCAGTCATGGTGTTACAAGGAAGCACTAAGTTCAAGGCATTCTATGATGCGCTGGGCTTCACAATCGCAGCTAGAACAGAAGTCACCAAGTCCATTGTAAACATTGCGGAGGCGCACCAGTAGGCGTGCATGGCTATGGATGGCTCAGTGCCGCGAACCATCCAAGAAGGAGCTAACTCTATCACCTTCTCTGATTCGAACCGTCGCGTCACATTCTCCTACAATAGGCCACTCTATGTGACAGCCCACGTTAGGGGGGTCGAGTTGACGCGGGCCTTCCTAGACGGAGGGGCGTCCATCAACATCATGCCACTCGCTACCTTCAAGAAGCTCGGAATACCAGAGAACCAAATCGTGAAATCCTCCGTTGCGATCACGGGATTCGGAGGAGATAAGAAAGGGTCTTTAGGCTATGTGGTGGTAGACCTCGCGGTGGGCACCATCTGTGGTACAACAAAGTTCCACATCATCGATGCACAGAAGAACTACCATATCATCCTTGGTTGGAGCTGGATGCACAAATATGTTGTAGTCCCGTCAAGCTATCATCAATGCATGAAAGGAATCTGGGCAGGAAAGAAGGTCACGGTAGCCGCGTCAGAAAAGCCTTTTGACACGGATGAGGCACACTTGCCCGATGCAGTTTACTTCTCAGAGATGGAGGAAGAAGTGGAGGTGGTGTCAGCTAAGCCCATAGGCATCAAGGTCCCAAGGTGAGAGAACATAATGAACAAGGAAAAGGGGGTCGCGAGCAAGCGACCCGCCGCAAAGGTGGCGTCGGCAGTCCCGAGGAAAGTTACTAAGATCCAAGAGGGTCGCCAGACGATGTACTGCTTATGATGGTGCACGAGGGTAACGGTCCCTCACGGGATTGCCAGCCCCTACACTGTGATAGCAACAAAAGTCGAGCCAGACTTGGTGGATAAGCCGGAACCAGCACCAGAATGCATGCAAGATGGTCCTAGGCCGCAGCAAAAGGCCTTAGAGGAGATAAACCTGAGAGAAGGCGAAGGATCCCCGCAGCCTGTGTTTATAAGCAAGGCGTTGGGAGGTGAAACTCGGGAGAAACTGATTGAGTTATTGAGAAAGTATGCGGATGTCTTCGCGTGGCACTATGAAGAAATGCTCGGGCTGGACGAAGGCCTAATTTCGCACCACTTGGACGTGTTCCCCAACTCCAAGGCTGTGAAGCGAGGGCAACGGAAGTACAACCCTGAGTTAGAGGAGAAGATAAAGGAAGAAGTTAAGAAGTTAAGGAAAGCTGGTTTAATACGACCGATCCAATATCCCTCATGGCTGGCCAACATTATACCAGTAAAGAAGAAGAACAGGCAGATTAGGGTCTGCGTGGACTTTCGCGACCTTAACAAGTCATGCCCAAAAGATGAGTTCCCACTGCTGCACGTAGATACATTGGTTGACGCTACTTTAGGTCACCAAATGTTCTCATTTATGGACGGCTTCAACGGGTACAATTAGATAAAAATGGCCCCCAAAGATGCAAAGAAGACAACCTTTCGCACCCCTCTTGGAAATTTCTACTATGTGGTGATGCATTTCGGTCTGAAAAATGCAAGCGCCACTTACCAGCACGTCATGACTGCATAGTAGAAGACTATGTGGATGATTTGGTGGTCAAGTCAAAAGAGAGCACTGATCATTTGAAGCACCTAGAAGAAGTGTTTGAGAGATGCAAAAAGTTTAACATGAAGATGAACCCGTTGAAATGTGCCTTTGGTGTGATAGTAGGGAAGTTTTTGGGGTTCTTGGTGCACAGGCACAGGATCGACGTGGATGAGACAAAGATAAGGTCCATCGCGGAGATGCCCGCACCGGATTCGCAACGGTCCCTCAAGCGCTTTCTCAGAAAGGTTTCTTACTTGCGGAGGTTCATTCCAGCACTAGTGGAGATAACCGCGCCATTCAGTGACCTATTGAAGGGAAAGACAAAGTTCAAATGGAACAACGAGCATCAGAAAGCCTTCGACAGTGTCAAGGCTGCCTTAGCCTCGCCTCAAACCATGATTGCACCACAACCAAGAAAGTCTCTCATCCTGTACCTAACATCAACTCCAAAATTCATCGGGGCACTTTTTGCTCAAAAGATAGAGGGGGTGGATCGAACATTATACTACATCAGCCAAAAGATTCAAGGAGTGGAGGAGAGATACACCCCAGTGGAGCGACATTGCATGTAACGCCCCTAAATTTTGGTCAGTAAAAATTCAGTTAAATATTTAAATTTTATTTAAATTACTTATTTTCTCTTGAGTGGCTATATGATTTCTTATTTATTTTCATCATAGTTAGATTCTGGTCATTTGTTAACTCTCGACTAGAAATCCTACTTGACCAATTTAGTTAGTTTCCAACCGACTACTTGAAGGAACCGAGTAACCAAACTCATCTAGTTACTAGATGAACCTTTTGGACCTTTTGAACTTTTTGCCTTTACCTATTGGTCAATAGATGTTAGGGTAATCTTTGTCCATTGGACAATAGGCCTCCCATTTAAATATTTTGGTAAGTACAAGATATAGTATTTTAATGGGTTATAAACACATGTGCAAAGTACATTTATTCTTTGTTTATTGGGTATTCTCCCACCCCCTATTGTCCATTGGTTATTAACCGCTAGGGAATTTATTACCCATTGGGTAATAGCTCAAATCTTCCTACTAAGTACAAGGATCCTATTTTATATTCAAGGGTTGATATCCCATGTACTTTATGCATTAAAATATTATAGTGTATCTAAACCCTAGATTTTCCAAAGTACTTTATTGAATAAATAGTACTTGTACTTTATTATTATTTTAATGGAGAGAATCCTAGCCTTTTTATTTAATTGGGGTACTTGGTACCACACCTATATTTAAATATAGGGCTTTTGTCAGGCTTTAAAGGACGACTTTGATTATTTTAGTATAAAAGTTTCCTTTTAACTTTTGTCCATTGGACAATAAAAGTTAGGGGAATTATTATCCATTGGATAATAGAAACCCAATTCTTTATATTAAAAAGATTTAATGAAAGATTTGAACAAAATACTATTATAATTGCTTAAAAGGACATTTTGGATTATTTTATTAGAAAAATTTCCCTAGTAACTATTGTCCAATGGATAGTAAAAGTTAAGGGATTTATTATCCATTGGGTAATAGGTGGTTCTTTCAACCAAGTACATGGGTTTATTAATCTAGTCTTTTTCTTAAAACCCATGTGATGAAGTACATAATATTTTATTATGTATATGTACCTTTGACTCGAAAACCCTAGATTACCTAAGTACTCTTTTATTATTTTATATTGGGGTTTTGTACCCAATTGGATTAATTTATTGGGGAGTTGATCTTCTTAGGGTATATTAGTACAAATCTACTCAATCATGGCCTTTTACCCATTTGACGACAATTGTTAGGAAAAATTTTACCCATTGGGTAATAGCCAAGATTTTGGCTATAAATAGAGCCATTCCCATGCCATTCAACTCACACCTTCACCTAGCAACTTCTCTCTCTAGAAAAATCTTGTTCTTGCTTAGTTCTTCCTTGTTCTTGAGTTCTTCAAGAAACTCAACCTAAGCCGCCACTAAACCGCCACTCGACCACCCTCCGATCCAAAAAGCTTTAGTAATTTAGTCAAGATTAGGTTTTGAGAGAGACCCTTCTCTTTCGAAGCTACTGGAAGCATTCCGTAGGAGGTTACTTTGTCCGATAGCCGACCTTCCTTTCGTAGTCGTCACTACCGCCAAGAAGTAAGGTAGAACCCCTTGCCCCTAACTCTACGTATAGAACCGTATGATAGAAAGTAGATTATCCTTAACGGATTTCGAAAGATAGAACTTATCGTTTGTTTAGAAGTATTTGTATTTTGATCTTTGAGATGATTATGAGCATGCATATATGAATTGCTTGTATTACTTGTGGTGTGATAAAGCATAAGTGATTTCACTCCAAAGGCGTCCGTACATGTGGCGTTGTGATTTGAATAAGCATAAGTGATACACTCCAAAGGCGTCCGTACATGTGGCGTTGTGATTTGAATAAGCATAAGTGATACACTCCAAAGGCGTCCGTACATGTGGCGTTATGCTATAAGTGGTATTGAGTTGGATGATCTTGTTAGAATGTTTCATGCTTACTTTTGTCCTATCGCGGAGTCTTTGCATGTAAACGAGACACGAGAACCGAGAAAATAGAAACATGACACCTAGGGTGTGAATAATGATGAGATGTGTTTTGAAACCGCAATGTAGCCGGACTTGGTAGCCCATTGTGTATATGGAAACCCGCGATATGGCCGGACGTGGTGGCCCATCGTGTGGATTGTGAAAACCGCAACATGGCCGGACTTGGTAGCCCGTTGTGTGTATGAAAACTCGTAATGTGGCCGGACTTGGTAGCCCATTGCGTGGATTGTGAAAACCACAATGTGGCCGGACTTGGTAGCCCATTGTGAAGATTGCCAATGCGGCCGGACGTGGTAGCCTCATTGGTAATATGACTTGGTTATCCGCGGAGAGGAGCCAACGCAAGTTTTGTGTGCCAATGGGAACCCGGTGCGGCGGAACCATTGTGAGGATACTCGGGAACCCGGAACGGCGGAACCGAGGGTGGGTGTGTTAAACAAATGATTTTGGAAAATGTTGAATGGTATGTGAAAATGGAGACACGGTCTACGATGAGTTGCGTAGGAGAAACTCGGAGAATCTTGGACACCAACGATAGTTATATAGCGATTGTGGATGTGTTATTGATATTGTCTTTTGTAAGCTGTGTATACACGTATCATGTGGAAATCGATGTTTTATTATAACTTGTTGTTTGTAAGTTATGGGTTAGAGGGTATGGGTTTGTTCTGTTGAGCTTTTGTAGCTCACGGTGTTCCCTTTTGGTGACCCTGACATATTATATTGGTGGCGACGCCGTATAATGTGTCAGACTTTGTAGATGAACAGGGTGAACTTTACACCTTGGAGGCCTTTGGAGCCGAAGAGCTAGCCCGGATGGAGGAGGAAGCGGAGCAGTAGTTAGGAACCCTAGTTCCCTCCTTGTTTGTTTTAAAGCACTCTTATGAGAATTATGGTGTAATAAAGAGCCAGACTCCATTTGGTTTTATCAATAAAATGTCTTTTAACGTACCCAAAATTTGGGGCGTTACATTGCATGGCCCTCGTATTCACTGCTTAGAAGTTGAAGCATTACTTTCTGTCATTTTCAGTACAGCTCGTTGCTAAGAGCGACCCTGTGAGATACTTACTGTCATAACCGGCTCTGTCCGAGAGGTTCGCGAGATGGCTCTTGGCCTTGACAGAATTCGAGATTACATGTGTCACCCCACGGGTTATCAAGTGTCAAGCCCTAGCAAATCTCCTTGCACAATTTCCAAGCAGACAGTGCGAACCATTGGAAGAGGCATTGCTGAGAGACGGTTTCGAAGCTCTCACAGCCAGTCCAAGTGAGGTGTCCTGGACGCCGAGTTTCGATAGGGCAGCAGGAGGAGCACATGGTGGTGTAGGAATTGTCCTTCAAAGTAATGAAGGGGAAAGAGAATACTTGTCCTACAAGCTAGGCTTCGCATGCTCCAACAATGAAGCAGAATATGAGGCTATAATCCTGGGGCTCTTAGCAGCAAGTTTTAGAGGAATTTTATGGTTGAAAATTATGGGGGATTCAAAACTTATTATTCTCCAAACATTCGAGGAATACGCGTTGAAGGAGCCCACCCTCGCGCCCTACAGGGCGACAGTACAAAAGTTAATGGGAAAGTTTGAGGTAGTGGACGTATTTACCGTTTTGGTGTGGTTTGATACTGTATGGACGTACTCGTATGGTATTGTACCATTTTGGTGTGGTATGGTTCCGTATGGACGTACTCGTACGGTATTGTACCGTTTTGGTGTGGTATGATACCGTATGGATTTACTCGTAAAGGATTGTAACGTTTTCATGTGGTATGGTACCTTACGGATGTAGTCGTGCGGTATTATACCATTTTGGTGCGGTTTGGTACAGTGTGGATGTACTCGTACGGTATGGTACCATATTGGTGTGGTATGGTACCGTACGTATGTACTCGTACGGTATTGTACCATTTTGGTGTGGTAGGGTACCGTAGGGATGAGCTCGTACGGTATTGTACCGTTTTGGTGTGGTATGGTACCGTATTGATGTACTCGTACGGAATTATACCATTTTCTTATCGCATTGGTGTGGTTTGATAACGTATGGATGTACTCGTACGGTTTTGTACCATTTTGATGTGGTGTAGTTCTCTATTGACGTACTCATACGGTATTGTACCATTTTTGGTTAGGTATGGTTCCGTATGAACGTACTCGTACGGTATTGTACCGTTTTGGTGTGGTCTGATACCGTATGGATGTAATCGTACGGTATTGTACCGTTTTGGTGTGGTTTGGTACTCTATGGTTGTACTCGTATGGAATTGTACCCTTTTGGCGTGGTTTGGTACCGTATGGATGTACTCGTATGGTATTGTACCATTTTGGGGTGGTTTGGTACCGTATGGAGGTAGTCGTACGGTACTGTACCGTTTTGGTGAGGTATGGCTCTGTATGGACGTACTCGTACGGTATTGTACTGTTTTGGCGTGGTTTGATAATTTACGAATGTACCCATACGGTATTTTACCATTTTGGTGTGGATTGGTACTGTACGGAAGTACTCTTACAGTGTTATACCGTTATGGTGTGGTATGGTTCCGTATGGACGTACTCGTACGGCATTGTACCGTTTTCGTGTGGTATGGTACCGTATGGAAGTACTCGTACGGTATTGTACCGTTTTCGTATGGTTTGGTACCGTATGGTGTACTCGTACGATATTGTACCGTTTTGGGGTTGTTTGGTACCGTATGGTGTACTCGTACGGTATTGTACCGTTTTGGGTTTGTTTGGTACCGTATGGATGTAATCGTACGGTATTATACCATTTTGGTGTGATTTGGTACCGTATGGATGTACTCATACGGTATTGTACCGTTTTGGTGTGGTATGATAACATATGGATGTACTCAAAAAGGATTGTACCATTTTCGTGTGGTATGGTACCTTATGGATGTACTCGTACGATATTGTATCGTTTTGGCGTGCTATGGTACCTTGCGGATGAACTCGTACGGTATTATACCGTTTTGGTGTGGTTTGTAACAGTGGTCGCTATGAGTTAGCAAGGGTCGGTGATGGTTTTAAAACTGGACTCATCAATGCTAAGTTTATTAAGATGCACTACCTATAATATAAGGGTATTTCTCACGTTTTCAGTTTGGTTTCGTTCGTGCTATCCTTAGTTCATTTATGAACAGTTTTCCTGTAAAGGATGGCAGGCGAATCATGTAATGGGCAATTAGCGGAAAGTAAAACAGTTGTTGTAATATCACCTAACTATGTTCCTAAAACATAGTCATATTACGCATAAAAACTACTGCGAATATCCGACATTGTCATTACATTACCAAAAATTACCACAAAAATTACTACAAATATTCTCCAAAGTCATTACATTACAATACCCAAAACAAATGAAGTTATCAACCAAAGATTTTCTTCAGAAAAGGACCAGTGTCACAGAGGGGCACGTCAATGAGCCTCTCTCCAAGATGAGCTTCCTCAACCATGTGCTCATAAACCCTCATTCGTTCTTCCGCCACCTCCTTAATGGCGACCATCGTGCCCTGCGCTTTAGCAAGAGCTGCACGAGCCTCCTCCAAGGCTACCTTTGCCCCCTCACAGTGCCTCCACAGTTTCTCGTTTTCACGCAAGATCTTTGCAACGTCAAGCTCCTTATACACCCACCAAATATCAAACCCCAACTTGTCAAAGTTTTGGACGGTGTGTCCGATCTCCTCAATCTGGCTGAGGCCCAAATCACACACCCTTGTGTTCTTGATACTCTGTAAAAATTTGTAAAGGCATTCAAGCTGCAGCCGGCCCATAGTCAGACTGTAGAGATCGCGAACCATAAAAAACGTATAAGGGAAACGGTCCCGGACAAAGGAAAGGAAAGAAGTCACCTCGCGGGTGAGACCGTAATAACCAAATAAGGCCTCGTTCGAAAGCTCCTCCACTTCGTTGACCACAGGTGGTTCCACCACTTGTACTTCAGAATCATCATCAGCCGCCACATGCCCCGGCTAGTACTAGCCTCGACTTACTATTGCAAAACAGACCCCCCAACTAGTATAAAGCTACCCTCGCTGACGCCGCTAGTAACATACCCTGCCTTTAGGGTCCCGAGAGATATCAGAGTCGTCTTGCAAGTCCGCAAAGACTTCCGCGGAAGTCAAATTTGTAAGTGCTACTGCCGCATCATGTGTTTGAATGTGCCTGGCAAGGTCGCCAGTAGGAGGAATGTTGGCACGCCTGTCGAAAAGGTCCAAGGTAGCCTTTACTGCTTCTTGTCGAGGAAGCTGCAGAATAACGGCCTCCGACGCCAATTGGCTGATCTCTGGAATTGAGAGAAGCCCCTCGGTTGAAATCCTTCAACGGGGTATCAGACCTGAAGCGTCATCATCCTCTTCGTCCTCCTCAACTACAGGGTGCGTTGTGTCAACACCCAAATTCTCACCATCACCTCCGCCACCGTTGCGACCTTCGCTACCATCACTATCATTACCATTTTCATCCCCACCATTTTCATCCTCAGCACCGTCTCCTTCTTCGCCATCGCCCAGATCTTCATCACTATTATCATCACCACTGTGGCCTTCATCATCATCATTCCCATCACTTTGGCCTTCCTCACTACCATTAATATTGTTGTCCTTATCTTCCTCATTATCGTGACCTTCGCTCCCCTCAGCGTCGCAATCAGCTCTATCAGATTCCCCTTCAGCCAAATCAACAACTGCCTTCTTACCTACGGCAATGGATGTGCCGCCTGGACTAGGTTGTGCGACGCAAGGCAGTTTGAAAGATTGACTGATCGGAATGGTGTCGTCAATGCTACTGTTAGAACCCCCCTCGCGAGCCTCCTTATCTTCCCTCTTTCTCTTAAGCTTACTCGAAGGGGTATGTTCCCCCCCTGTCATGCTTGAATGAAGAGCCTATGGAGCAAAAATGGACATGTGAGAAAACAACAATGAAGCAATGGGAGAGTCGAAAGGGGAAGAGAAGCAGATCTCATCGGTAGACGCGGCACTCGTAGGGGCCTCTTCAAAACGAGGAGTCCTTGCTGCTTAAGTAGGGGCACCCTAAAGAAAGAAATAAGTTCAAAGACTACAGCAAAGGTAAACAACAAATACCGTTAAGAAGAAATGGAGAAGTGTTGTTCCAGAGGCATACCTTCCGTAGCCGCTTCAGTTGAGGATCTTGCTGCTGCGAGGAGGCTTTCTCCTTTGCCTTTGCACAAGTCATCCTTGGCGAGATTATAGCCAAAATTGGCTCCGCGATGGTAATACCGCGGCTGGCCACAGGGGTGGTGCTTGACAGAGCCCAATAACTCTTCTTGCCACGCCATCCAGGTTGCCTCGCCTTCGGGGACCTTAAAGACACGTCGCGGTGATAGACGTCTGAAAATGCTTGAATCTTAGGGATGCCACGAACATAATTAATGAAGGAGTCAAGGTTGTGACGCTAAGCCCAGCGGCTGTTAGCCATAAAGGAAGTCTCCATGTTGTTCCTCGGAAGTACCACAACGTTGTAACCCTTAGCCAGTTCCTCTACATGAGCCTTAGTAAAATGGCGAAGACTCTTAACATAACCCCTTAATGGTGGTGCCTAACCCAGCGCACCCTGGTCATAACCAAACTGCCGTGCTACCCTATTGGGATGATACAACATGGAGTGCGTCCCTTCCGCACATAGTGCAGGAAGAGAACACGGGCAAGCATCAGCAAATGCAGCAAAAGCAGAAGCAGAGATAGTAATACCTTCGGTCTGGAAATCCACAATACGGTCATTTTCTGAAAAGAAACTGGTGGGAAGGGCACTTTCGACGGGCTCAGCATAAGGTCTTGCGAAAAATTTGCCAGCATCATTAATACGTTTCCCCCAAGACTTTGTTGAACTCATCCCACTCCACCTCATTATCCTGGGTCGCGGCTCGTCACCTCTGCTAATGTCTGCGGGGGAGGGAGCAAGACTTGGGAAATGCTCAAAACAAAAAGCCATCAGGAATTGTGAGTGTACCATTAATACCATATCGTAGCATCTCATAGATCTCTCACTGTCGGTGTGGACTTGACCCAGACGATGGAATAAAGAACCCAGAAAGATGGGGCCAAGAGGAACAAAGTCCCCCCTCGCGAGACTTACCACGAGAGAGAAAATAGTATGGTTCAGCCCCTCATAAGGAAAATCAGGGATGACAAAGAAAAACAGCCAGTAAACAAGAAAACCTGCGAGATGGAGATCGGAATCATACAACTTCTCGTAGAACTCAGTTGCTTGCCCCACATGAGGCATAGTCCCGGGAGGAGGCAAATCATTGAAAAAGTATCGCAGCCAGCAACCCCAGGATGTCTTACCAAATTTCGGAGGGGCTTGTACGCGTCCCTCTCAATCGAAGCAGGACTCGTAATTGCCCGCCTCTGAATATGCCCTCCTCAACCAATCCACCAACCTCGCATCTGCCGAAGAAAGGTTCGAAGGGTTGAAAGCTACAGACCCCCTCATACTCAGCTGCATCAGTATGGCCGTGTCTTGTAAAGTTGGGCCGCCATCTCCCCACGGGAACACAAAGGTGTGGGTGCCTTTACTCCACCGAGAAACCATAAGATTGATATTGGCATTGTTCTTCCAAATGTTCAACTTTGCCGAAAGATGGGTGGGCTCGAGGGCATGGGAAACCCTAAGTGTATGCATCGAGTCTGGATTACTCAAAACCGACTCCACCCAGTCGCTCCAGTGGACCGGCGCCTGGGAAACGGCATCGTAGTTGACGAAACAACAAGGGATGTCCCCTCTCTCCACTCGAAACCTCATAACGAAAGAAACAAGGATCAAATCGGCCTCCTCATGTGACACCTTAGGGACTAAAGGGAGAGGTTCCTCCGGGATGTCTGTCTCCAGAACAAAGGCCTCCGCCTTCCGCCAGAATAAGTTGCTTGAGCTACCAAAGTACGGCGCCCAGCGACACTCGTCCGCCGGAAGTGCTCGGATGGAGGTCTGCAAAATGGCCTTGCTCCCCTGCTCCATGTCATCTCTCACCATCTCTGACCGAGAAGGAAAGGAAGAAGAAGAAAGAGAGAATGTTACAGTAGAGAGAAAATAAGATGGAAGTTTGGGACTTTTGGTAGAAGAGATGAGAGAAAGATGAGATCTTTGGAAAATGGTGGACCGATGACTAAGTGTGGGTATTTATATCTCAAGAAGGGTCCCCCAAATCTTGAGAAAGGGATGCTATAAATTAAAGGGATGTGATGGTTGCAAAGTTCAGAACCGTCCCAACCGTTACACACACGCATGACAGTGCGTGAGTCATACGCGCGTGGGGGCCAATTGTAGGAAAGGTCAATATGCGCGACCGTTGACCATTTGACTAGTCAATGGGCATGCGACACTTGTACTCGTCCTTGCTGGGTTGACGATTTGACCAACGAACCCTAGCTTGCCACGTGGCGCCTCAATCGTGCAACACGTGGCCCTGCGCGTGGGATACCCATAGCTATGCCGCACCCATGTGAAGGTCGCGAGCCCAGATTCCTCCTTTAAGGAGAGAACTACATTTATTCAGGTGGATGCTTGGCGTGGTCCCAATCCGATGGAGACGATAACGCGATCTAACCAAGATGCACAAAGAACTTTCCCAGACTCTTATGTCTGCTCCGGCCTTTAGCCAAGACCCGAGGGGCCCCTTGAGGCTTGACAGCGATATTGGCGCGACCGAGTAGGTCATGACCTTGCCCTACGGGAATGAAGGGGATCTAGTGGCTTGGTGGCTGTAAAAGAAAAAGATATTCTCCGCGAATAAGAGGATACACTTACCGTCATACTCGCGGTCATCGCGAGGGTAATGACACCTCGGCGGTCAGGGGGTATAGAAGGGACACGTGTCATTTTATCAGCGCGCCACTTGGTGCTCGAGCATTAGCTCGTGTGGTCTATAAATATGAACGTCTTTTCATTGAATCCCAAAGGTGGTTGAGCACATTGTGAACATTTCCTAGAAAGAGAAAGTTGGTGAGCACTGAATTTAAAGGAGGTCTTATCGTCTTTCAGGGGTTCTATTGTCTTTCCTCTTTGAGATCTCTGGGTTTGGGTCTCCACTGCCTACCCTCTCTGTTCACCCCTACTCTCTTCTTTATTCTTCTAGATTACTCCTCTCATTCCTTTCCGTAGACTATTCTAACCTCTCCGGCACATCTATTCCTAAGGGGTATTTGTCCACTCAGAAATCGGACCAATCCTATACATGGCAAGTCAAAAAATATACTACTTTTGGAAGTATAATGATTACTTTCTTAGGTCTAAAAGGTTCATAAGGTTCTTCTAGGTTAGAGAAATGTAACTAGGTGAAATGATAATTAGATTTTTCTAACTAATTGGTTGAAAGCTAATTCAACTTGCCAAGTAGAATTTCTAGTCAAAAAATATAATTTTAAAATTTTATTTTACTCATTAGAAAAATATACAAGTACTTCTATAAGCATATTTGTCTTTATAAAAGACTAAATTGTCTGGTGTGAAAAAATATAATTTTGTAAGTCTCAAATCTAATTATGACGGATTATTAAAGTTAAAAGAAAATTTTATTAAGTAATCTAGGGTTTAAATAAGGATTTTCAAATATTTAACGAAATTTTTATTTACTAAATATCAGAGTTGTTACATATAATAAATGGTTATTTAAAAGTAAGTTACTTAAAAGTAAATTACTTAAATGTAAATTACTTAAATGTATCTATAGTAAATGGTTATTTAAAAATAAATAAATTAAATACATGTTATTTAGAAATTATGAAAAATATGGTTATTTAAAAATAAATAAATTAAATACATGTTATTTAGAAATTATGAAAAATATTTGTCAAATTTTTTGTTTTTAGATAATTTTTCTAATTATATTATATCTTCATAACAAATTAAAATTTTAAAATAGATTTATAATTTCACTACTCAATTCTTAGCAAAAAGGCAAAATATATGGTGTATATATCTTAAAGTGGTGTGAATATATACATATATATATATATATATGTATATATATCCCCAAAATATCCAAATTTTTTCGCAAAAAATAGGGTACTTTTTAAAAAATTAATGGTAACTTATTACCTGACCAACCAGTTGTTATAAGTATTGCTTGTTTGTGTAGTAAGTTTTGTTTTATACGATGGTAGTGTTGCATTAATCAATGATAAGTGTTGCCTATTCTGTGATAAATAATCATTCATTTCTTTTTTTTTGTCAAAATCACTTTGTTTTTTACAAACCACCCTACTTTAATTTTTGATTTTGATTTGATTTTGATCCAAAAACTGTGATTTATCTATTTTCCATTTAAGGGCCGTAATTCATCGGAAGTATCGCTACCAAAACAGCCTGGGAGCACCATTGCCGGAGCCCTCTTTCTCTCTCTAAAATACATTACTACAAATGTTTTTTCAGAAATGCTGACAAAGAAAATTTACCCTAAAATTATTTCGAAAAGATCAACTAGTAGTTAAGATTCACTTTGATGTGTGTGATATAATTATCAAAATGATTCTCAACCATTAATTGTTGTTTTCGGTATCCTTTCAGATAAATTTTCTTTGTACCTAACATTTCTCATGTTTTTTACGGTAATACATACTATACGGTGTACGCACGTTGGCTTTCTTCTTGAATTTTAGGGTTCGTTAACCGAGTTAGTGATCTCGTACAGGTCTTCGATCTCAAAACGATTTGAATCGACTTCAATTCCCTCCAATTTACGAAGGTGCTGTGGATTTTTCTCAATTCTAACCCTAGACCGAGGCTTGAATTAGCGGACAGATTTTGGCGGACTTGTTTGTGTCTTTTTAATTGGAAGTTCGATTTGTTTTGATATTATGTTACTTGATTCCCTTTGCCTTGATATGCAGTTCAGTTGTAGCAATTTCTTCGATCCTAGTGTTGTCTCCGAATCAACACGATGATTTCCTTCGAAATGAACGACCGTAAAAGTAAGTTGAACATGAATTAATTCTCTGTACTATGAATGACCTTATTGTTTGCTCTTATGATTCTGATTTCGTGATTCTTGCTCGTTGTAAATGAACTAATACTAGATTTTGACATTGTTTCGATGAATAGTGGTTCTAAATCATCTCTGGCTAGAATTGATCTAAATCTGATATCATTGACGGTGTGGTCAGTGTGGAGGTTTTTCGTATCACTTCCCTCAGTTTCAAGGCATTGGCCAGTGGTCATTCTGAAAGGATTCATTTAAAATGTTTCTTCGCTAACCTGAAAGTTGATTTGGTATATGTAGTTAATGATCTGGACCTATATCAATGATCTCCTTATGAATCCAAAAGAGCGTGTATACTGTATACCTTTCCAGTAGTCAGAGTTGCCTTTTCTGTTCCTTTTTTTATTATATATCTGGTGGTGAGGTTTGTCAATGTATCGGGGAGGTTCATTTTCCTGGGATCAATGAAGTTATTCTCTGAAATGTGATAATGAATTAATAGTCACCTTCCCTTGCACTCTTTTCATGTAGCCTTGGAACTTTAGATTTACTGGCACTTGTTAAATCTTGGGGCATGCTTACCATATCAGAGACCTTGTACGCGTGGAATACTAGCATTTCTTGATAGAGGGGAAAACGCGTGCATCAACACAGACAGTTTTTGTACTATCTATATACACACGTAGACGATATGGGACACTCACGGCTGCTTGCAATATTTTTCTTAGTGTCACTTCCATGCCAGAAATTAGGTGGTCACAAGGACCTTTAAAGGTAGGTTCTACTCAAATTGCTATAATTTGCGTGGAGGGGTCGTCTGATTGCCCTCTTACATTCACGCACCGAACTTGCTGAGGAATCATGTCTTGTTGGACCAAGGATTCTGCTTTGTTAGTTGTTAGTTCTGTTGAGCTCATGCTTCATGTGATTTAGGCATTTAGCTTTAGTTGAGGGACACATCCTTCAGTTTTACTTTGGTTGACTGCCCATCTAGTAAATAAAACCCTGTTAATGTCATTTCCGTTAATTTGCTTGTATTTAAATGCACTTAATCATGTATATTCTTCATAATTATTCGTTTATATTTCAAAGTTTTGATCCCCTAAACAATTTTGCGACTGTGTCACGAAACAGAGATTGGGCTTGGATTGACAGGATTTGGCGTATTTTTCTCGTTCTTGGGAGTCATTTTCTTCTTTGACAAGGGACTCCTTGCCATGGGAAATGTGAGTGACAGCTTCTCTTTTATTGCCCTTTCACTGCTCACCTTCCATTTTTTGGTGCCTTTCCCATTTAGCTTATTGTTGATTTGATGCCTGCTGCCTGCCGAACATTGGGTTATGTGGTGATACTCGATCAGATACTCTTCATCTCTGGGGTGACATTAACCATTGGATTGAAGTCTTCAATGCAGTTCTTCACGAAGCGTAGCAATTTCAAGGTTTATACCTTGTGCCTTTTTCATATAATGATGTTCCTTTTTTATATAACCTTATGGCTTTCGTGTTGTACAGGGAACAATTTCTTTTGCTTTGGGCTTTTTGTTGGTTATGATAGGATGGCCATTATTGGGAATGATTTTGGAAGCTTATGGATTCATTGTTCTTTTCAGGTTTACTTATTTAAAGAAAATAAAATTTCCCTCCATGATTACTTGTGCTCTGCTCATATTGATGATTGTAATTGCTGATGAGTTATTTTCTGCAGTGGCTTCTGGCCTACATTGGCAGTTTTTGTGCAGAAGATACCTGTTCTTGGATGGGTTTTCCAACAGCCATTTGTTAGATCGGTATGTTTTCTTGATATGCAGCACGGTGATTTCAGTAGGAATTTACAGTGGTCGCTCTCAGTTGTGTTCTTCTACAAAGCTAATTTTGTTACTGATTCTGTACATAATTTAGTTTTGGAATCATGGGTCCATTTTTGTCTATCTGCATTGTTTTTCCTAGTCATACTTACATCATAAAGAATAAGGCTGCCGTACTCATCCAAGATGCATAATTTTTTTTACTGCGTTTAGTGAATTTCCTCCCACATAATTTTGCTTGAATGAAGTACTTAGTTCCTATTGAAAACAGTGATAATTTGCTTGAATTAAGTAGAACATTAATGTAAATAGTGTTTTTCATCTTGTGAAGTGGAATATCTGTGAAGAAGTTTCTTGATACTCCCTCTGTCCCAATTTGTTGCGCCTGTATTGGGAGATGAACTATTTAAGGGAACATCATAATTGCATTGACTTTTTGCTGATTTTACCATTTTACCCCTTGAAAGAATATTCAATTTAAGTAAAAGATCAAAATAATTGAACCAGGCCAACCGTCTTTTCACCTGCCATAAGTCAAGGGCGGGAAGTTTCCCTACAAAATTGAAATTTTCATTATGGTATTGGAGCCGAATCTTTTCTTATCCTTTCATGTCGTTGATTCTTAATCTTTTAAAATGTAAAAGAAGATGAGGGGCAAAATGGTAATATGGACATCCAAAAAATGTAAAGTTTTGAAACAGGCAAATCATTTTGGGACATTCCAAAAAGGAATAAGGGCACAACAAATTGAGACGGAGGGAGTATTAACAAGGCAAATCTTGACATATGCCCTGTACTATTGTAATGGCAGATAGTATGTAGTTTTTCTGAAGTCTAGACTAATTTGTAGTTGCTAATGTTAGGGCTCTTTATTCCCTTGTGATTCATGATATCTGTGTTTTTAATTTTGCTTGTGTATTCATTAAGTTCATTATTATTCCTTCTTAGACAAGTGGATGACGTAAAATTGTTTGGAGAACTAATGAATAGATACTTGCAATTCACGTATTCTAGAGTTGGTGACATTGGTTGAGACTAACCGTTAACCTATGATAGTATGATGTGATTTAGGCCCTAGTATAGGTGCTTATGGATAAATCTTTTGTGGCATCTCTTGGCCCACTTCTCCAGATGTTTGTAGCGCCCACCTAACTTGTTCAAACATATCTTTGCTTGACCATATCATAAAGACACATCAGGCATTCACTACTTTGTTGCAAAAATCTCCACCTACATGTGTCCCCCCTATTCCGCAATTGCTAATCTTCTATGTTATCAGTGAGACACCTCCAAGTATACTAGACCAAATCGCTTAATACACTCCCTTGGCTTGAACTATCAGACAATGCGCTTTGTATCCTTGGCTTGGCCGACTGATTCTACCCTTTAATCTTGTCTTCAATGCTATCTTCAGCCAGTAGAGTGAAGGGTTCATCAAGGTTCTCAATTCCCTTCCTTTAGGAAATTTGAAGATGGTTAGCCTGGATTGAAACACGAAAGGCGGAGGGGATGGGTGATAAATACTTGTTGACTAGTTATCAACGGCAAATTTGGAGGAAGGAAACACTTGATCCAAATGAGGAGATAAGAGCAAGTTCAGCAGGCTAGGCCTCTAGGCGACTGGGTTAGCTTAGGTATTTTAAATAGTCAAGACTCAAAACTGAAGTGCAGCAGCCTCAATAGAACCTAGACATTTTGGTTTTATGAACAGTAACTCGCCACTTCTATTGAGCCGTTCCCTTGGGAGAGAGTAAATTATCATTTTCCTTGAATACGTTTCTCTCTTACCCTTTACCTGGGTATTTTCTCTCTGCACTTTGGTGCTGTCTCTGAAGCACCGTCTCCCCTGAACCAAGTTTCCAGCCTGAAATCTGAAATGCAACGACATCAGGAAGGCAAATTTGCAATGGTTCATGGGAAAAAATTGCAGATTTGTGCTCTGAAGAAGCTCAATTTGCTGGGTGTGCGATTCAGCAGAGAAGCCTCTTCTCTCTCTCTGTGGCTGTGTGCTTCAGTTTGTTGTTTCTTGTAAGAGAAAAACTAGTGTTTGATACAATTGGTTTGTATATCTGAGAGTTTTTCTCGATCAATTAGTCAATTCCCCAACTGTTGGAACCCATGGGGGATAAAAGTACAATGGCAGTGCAAGCCCAGTTTTCAAGAAAACCAATTGCTCAATCAAACAATATTTTGTTAACCCAGTTTTTGGAATGGGGCAGAAGAAAAGAAAAGAAAATTTTCTTTTTGATAGAGGATAAGTAAACATAGATAGTATTGTTGGAGAGTTGGAGTGTTGAAAGAGTGTAGGCAGCTAAAACAAAAAAAAATGTGCACTTTTAGCTAGGAACTCTTGCACATGCTCTAAGATGGAAGTGGTGTTCAAACTTTGTTGTGAATATAGCGAAAGTAGCGACACATGAGGTCACAATGTTGGTTGACTTCTGGTGTTGGATTACACCGTAGGCAAGGCAACCTTTATCTATTCTCAACCCAGACAATTGTTGAGGTTTATAGATATAATAAAGAGAAGAGATTTATACATATTTGGCTAAGCCTACAATTCTCTCTTTTGGGGGACTAGTGGTCTAAAATCTTCATAGGATATCTTTAGCATGAGGTTGAGTTCTGCGAGGTGTGTTTGAGTTATGAAAATTACTGGTAGTTATGTGTGTGGGATTTGCACCTTGAACTATTACTGATGTTGTATATTAATTTTGATTCTTTTTCTTGTTGTAGTCTTCGCACACCTGTCGACTAACAAGGAATTAGGATAATCACCCGTGCCGGTAAGTTGACATTGTAATAGTAAGGAGAATAGTAGGAACAAGTAAAATGAAGAATTCAGCGAGGAATGTTTTCACGCAATCCCCTGTTGGGGACAAACTTTACACACCCTTTCAATGTGCTTGTAATCTGAGGTAAACAGCTACCTGGAACTGGACATCACTAAGTGCCATGGGACAGAATTTAGGATTTGGGATTCTACACCTTACACAGTATGTTCCGTGGTGTTTGTTTTGTTGTCATGCTGTGCACTGGTGCGACGCAACAACTGGATTATAAACCCTTTTATCACTTCTTGATTGGATATCTACTTTTTGCCAATTTAACTATGGTAGCCTCATGTTTTTTTTTTTTTTTTTTTGTAGGAGGAAACACTCTGTTATTTTATGTAGTTGTAATGTCAAATCCTATTTATTTACCCAAAAGGAAAAAAAAAGAATATACATAGACACACACAGAGTCCCCTTCTAATAAGGACCTTAAATAAGGTCCTTAAATGTGGACCTCATAGTTCGGAGCTTTCCGGGTCATATTTTGATGATCCATACTGTTAGACTTGTTTAAAACATGGTTTTAAGTGTACCCGCCAGAAATCAGCTGAAAATATAACGGGGAAGTGCTTGATCCAAACATGATGTCCATAAAACAGTTCCTGTATATATATCCTTTATATGAAATTTGCTTCTTTCTTCGTGCAGTTCTTTGACACCTACCGTGGTAAAAGGGTGCCTGTATAAACTTAGCACTGTAGATCTATGAAAGTGCAAGGAAGCTGCGCAGCTTGACCCACCTGTAAGTGCTGTAAAATACTGCCAGATGAACGATTCCTAAACAGGGTGATACTACCAAAAATGTTCTCATTTGATGTACCAGTTTTGTTTGGACAATTCTTTTGTTTGTTTGTTTCTAGAATTGATGAATGAATTGTCCATATTCCAAGAGGTACTTTATCAGTATTTGATCTCCATTTATTGACGTAGTAATTTTCTGTCTGCATCAAAATCAAAGTGATTGCAGTATGTCAGGAAATCTGCCCCAGATGCCATTAGATGTGTCAAAATTTACACATTTTTAACTGCTAATGTTGCAGTTATTTTTTTAATAGTTTTTACCATGTAGGTTTATTAAGTTCTCATACGCATATGTGACGTTTCTCTGTCAAGGATAGTTCTCAAATGCAGCCCCCCTTTAGAATAACTAGCTAGGTTAGACTATATTGATGTATATCACTTTGTTTGTGAATTAGTATGGCGATGCCTGGTGGAGTTTTGCAATGCGTTAATTACTTGCATCAATACAAACATCAAGAGAAAGGAGGACTCCTATTTTGCAAGCTAGACTAACTAGTTGCAAAAGTTCAAGAGGAATCTGAATCTAATGCTAGAGAAAGCAAGTCGGTGATACACAGTGCAATAGCACCTAACTGGGAGAGATCGTAATTCTCTACGGTCAGTGGAGACACTTCTCCCGCTTTCTCCTTGAAACCTTCCTCACATGTTGCCGCTGTTTCCATAACTGTATTCAGCAACAAATTAGCAGCGTTGTACTGCTCCCACCAAAAGACTTGTATGGAGTCGACCAGCATCGAAACACCGTCAAGGTATAGTTCTGAGCAATCCTTCAAGCAACCCAAAGCGTAGGGATCGAACTTTCCCGTGCTTATCATCTTCTCTATATATGAAATCGTGTTGGTGGCATTTTCCAAAGCTAGCTCCATGGCGATGAGAGCGAGTCCTTGGAGGTTGGTGGCGTGGCTGATGGGGATTGTTTGGAGCGAACTTGTGCAGAAGTCATAGTTGAAGGTGGTGGACTTTTCTGCGCATTGTTTGCAGGTTGAGTTGATGAGATCGGGGTATAGTGCAGTAAAAGGAGATGGAGTTTCATGAGGTATCAGGAGGAGGAAGAGGGAGGAGAGAGAGACGGTGAAGAGAGAAAATTGCTGCATATTCTCTATCCCTCTGTGCTTGTTTTTAGGTCATTTGTGGATGTGGAATGTCCAATTTATATGAATATGTGGGGTGGTAAGGATCATGTTTGCTGAATGCAGGAAGCTTCCTTGAAGTTACAGATGCTTACGATGACAACAGGATTGTAGGTTGACAAAACTGCTTATTTTTCGTAACACAAAAACAAGAGGAGGTTTGTAAAGGACGTTTTCTTGGTTCTGCCATGAAAAATTTGGAAACTCCTGACTTGAACTTACTATGAATTAGAAGTAACGTGGATCAACCTGAATTAAGAAGTTGCGAGTTGAAGTTTAGTTACTAATGATACCTTTTTTTGAACAGAACTAATGATACCTCACTTGATGTTTTGTGATTTCCTTTTATTTTTGGTGCCTGGGAAATACTTGTGATTGCCACATGTGCATCCAGTGTTCTAAAATAAGGAATTGATCGGCAATTAATCGGTAGCGGGGCCTATCCGATTAGGTTCGACTAACAATTAATCACCGATTATTAATTAAAATGTGTAGTAGGTCGAACATGACAGCTTGAACCATGTCAAGAAGTGTGGGCCAAGGCAAACGACGGGAGAAGTAGCCGTACTTAAACCCAGATTCGGCTTGAATTTAGGCTTAGCCATGAACGATGGTTCACCCACCCGCTGGCCATCTCTAAGAGAGTCATCAGGCTCGGCCAACTTGAAGACATGTAACTCACTCGTCTCTCCCTGCGAGTCTCCTACTTTTAAGCTTGGCTAAAGGTGAAGCTCAGCCAATCATGATGCCACGCGCCTCTCCACGCGCTGAAGTGATTATGCCAAAAGATAATGATAAGCGCACATGGGGGTGCCAGCTTACATTAAAACGGTTACCAGATCTTATCAGTGACATCATAATGACATCAGCTGACCCATGCAAGGCACATGCCTGTACTTGGAGAGCAAGTCAAGCGGACTCTATAAATATCGAAGGACGGCAACCCTAATGCGGTACACATAACTCAATCCCTAAAACTCTAGTCACATTCTTATCCTCTCGTCGGAGGGCCTTGTCGGGCAAACCCGGTCAGGTCTTAATCATGCGTTCATTGTGTAAGTTAGGGCGAGACGACTAGGAAACACTCGAACCAATCAAAAAGGAATTCAGATCAAGATCAATGGGCCACACAATATGCACCGATTTATTGCCGATTAATCGTTCGAAGGTGGCCGACCGCCCAACTAACGCATAGCGACTTTTAGAGCATTGTGTGCATCAGAGAGTGTTGCTTTCATTTCACGTGGCCAGTTGTTTGTAACTATAAGGAATCTCGTTGCACTTCAGTCGGAACTGAAACTAAGGTCTCGTAACGTTCTACGAGTGTGTTTAAAGAGAATGTCTAGTCTTTATGAAACTTGAACTCAAACGGTTGAACGAGGAAGTCAGGAACTGATCAGTAACTTACCTGTTGAACCATCGTCCACGTTGTTTGCAATAAAGGGTGCTCCTAAGTGGTGCAGACCGAAAACGATAAAAGAAGAGGGGCGGGCAGAAAAGGAGTAATCGTGCCTAAGATAATCAGTACACCCACTCAACCACCAAAAATTACAAAGTCTAAACTGCCCTTCCATTTTTTTTCATGTGAGTAGAACTTAGAGGAGCTGGGCGATGCAGTACAATGTTTCTCTCCAACGACACGTAAGTAACTTTGCATGTCAAGGTGGCTTCTTTTGTGAATAAAGTCCAATACTTCTCAATTTCACATACATATATAGAGTTGGTGCCAGGAGTCGGTTCATGCAATCCCTTAGAGAGAGAGAGAGAGAGAATGTCGGTGGATTCAGAGGAAGATACCGATGACAATAACCCGTTTGGATGTGGGGAAAGAATTATGGGTATTAGTAGTTAATAAATGGGATAAAATAGTAGAGGGTATTAGTTAATAAGGGATGACTCACATTGATGTGATGTTTATGGAGGGAGATTAAATAGTATCTTGTTTGGATGAAGTATTAAATAATGAGGGATTAAATAATACTTTGTTTGGATGGAGGATTAATAGAGAGTATAAGGAAAGGTGGATGATATAAAAAGCAGTCAAATGACCCTTTTGTCCTTGTACAGTCCCTAAATTAATTATGTATTAAGTTTTATATGTAATTGCAAATTTAATTATTTTTTCACAATTTAAGCCGTAATATTTATTTCTACTAACAAATTAACGAATTTAGTATTATTATTAAACAATTTTTTTTTATAAAATTTGGTTTTTAAAAAAAAATTAAGTGTTTCAAATTTTAATTCGTTTGAACCGGTGGAAAGATTTTAGTTTTCTGATCATTTTATCATAAATGGTCATAATTAAATTTTGACTCTAGGACTCTCGTTGATTAGTCCTAAGAAAGTCGTAGAATCAAATATTTCTTAAGGCTAATCTACGAGAGCCATAGAGGCAAAATTAAATTATGAACATATAGGATAAAATAATCGGAAAACTAAATTCTGTCCATCGGTTCAAACGGATTAAAATTTGGAACACTTAATTTTTCAACCTCTTTAGACAGTTTATATATTAAAAAATATGGTTAACAAAATTAAGTGTTTCAAATTTCAATCCGTTTGAACCATTGGAAAGATTTTAGTTTTATGATCATTTTATCCTAAATGGTCATAATTAAATTTTGACTCTAGAGCTCTTGTTGATTAACCCTAAGAAAGTAGTATAATCAAATATTTCTTAGGGCTAATTAACGAGAGCCCAAAGTCAAAATAAAAATATAACCATTTAGAATAAAATGATCAGAAAATAAAAATCTTTCCATCGGTTCAAACGGATTGAAATTTGAAACACTTAATTTTTCAATATCTTTAGACAATTTATATACTAAATAAAGAGTCTTAGAATAAGTTTGAATGGAAAGTATGATTTTAGATAGAATGGAGAGTAGAAGTTGGTTGAATGGTGAATGAGAAAAGGGGATTACAAGGGATATTTTCATCCACAAATCACCCCTCCAAACCCGAATTATTTTTGGGCACCCCAAGAGGAGCCCAAATTTAATACCGGGCAATCCCTAGACTTGGCCAAAATGATGAGGAGGTCAAAGGTAAGAAGGGAACTAATTTCGGATGCCAAACGGGGGAAAAGGGCTTGCCCCTCTCCATTTACCCCCTCTTATTTTTTTCTCCCTCTTTTCACTCCATCCAAGCAAGGCCTAAGAGAAAGAGGGGACCGACAACGTGGCCACAGAGGAGGAATCCCTGCCCGAACCCTCCGTCAAGATCTACTTCTCTCCAGATAGAAAGATAGAGTACTTCACTATCGAAAAATGTGCAATTTTCGAATAAAAAATACTGTAAATACTTTTTTTTTTTGTTTTTGAAAGGGTAAATACTTTCATTCATAGTTTTTTAAGCTTTTCAAAGTGAGTGAATGAAAATTATGCATGGAATCTTGTTTGGTTTTTATTTTTGAAAGTTATTTTTGATATAATGAATGGAGAGAAAGGAAAAAAATATATATTGAGAAACGTATAGAGAAAAAAATGAAATGAGATAAGAACCAAACAAAATGGCCGAAATTATTGCATGTCTTTAATTTGGTGCTGGACTCTCATTCAGGAATGGAAGCAGTATATATCTTCGTATTAGGGAAAAATGTCTATATCCATTTGTTTGCATTATACGGAGAGGAAAAAAAGTGTCTCTGACGTTATTAATTACATGCATGGTAGGTGGAGGAGGTAGGGACAGCTCCATACGATTGGAGGTTTCCAACTGCCAATCAAACTCGCCATTGCTATTCTCGTTACCTTGAGTACCGCAACCACAAGTCTCTACCTTCTCTACTCTCTAGCTACCTAATTTCCTCGGGAAAATGTTAGGATACATGAAAAGCGTTCCACGTAAAGAAACATGAAAGAGAAACGAACGAGTTCAGATTCACAGTATAAAAACATGAAAGAAAAATGAACGGTTCATTTCTCTTTTCTGTTTCTTTTCATGGAACACTTTCATGGACTGTATCCATCCCCATTTCCTCTTCACCCCTTTTGTCTTTTTTCCTGTCTACTTGGTTTCCCGTCAAATTTGAGCTGAGCAATACATGAATTTTACTTATTCCGATTTTTTCTAATATAAAATAAAAGGAGAAAGATTTGTTAGCTCAAGCCTATGTTTTTAGACCATATCACGTAGCGCTGGAGTGCTGGACCTGGGATGAAACCCAAGTGTGTCCGTTTTGGTCCTTTTAAAGGGGCCTTCTATTTTGACGTCCATTATAGAACTTTATGAAGGCAATTATAAACAATGAGGTAAACGCGACGAATGTCTTGGATTTTTTTTGTTTGTTTGATGTAAGTTAAATTCTTCAAGCGATTTTTGAAGACATAATGTAGCAAACTATAAAATATGCTTTGAAACTTGAAGGGGTTTTCCATAAAATTTGACGTGGGGGCTTAGTTAATATTTTTTGCGGTTAAAATTAGAAGAGAGTGAAGTTTAAGTAATGCTTCGAATTTGTAATGTTCGATTCTTTCCTTTTGAACTAAGTGATATTGTTTGGAATTTTCTTATTGATTTTTTGTAGGAAGATAATTTGTTTTGTTTTATATTTCATTCCTAATAATATAAAAGGGGTCTCATTTTTTATTTTCGCTATACGCCCTTCAAAAGTCAGTTCCAGCTGTGATATCACCCTCCATAGAAATAGTTAGAGCATCTCCAACCCATCTCTTACTCTTTCTCCATTTTGGAGACTCAAAAAAATATATTCTATTCAAAAAGTAATTTTGAAGAATCAACAATTCCAACCCAATTCTCCATTTTTCACCTCCAAAACTCCCCCCAATTCTTCCTCCATTTGTTGTTCAATATTGTTTTTTTTTTCCTTCTTTCGTTAGATACATGTTTTTTTTTTCTCATTTCAACTCATTATTCAAACCAATACAATGATAGGATAGTGTAAATGAAAAAAATAATATTATGAGTTCAAATGGTTTGAATTTACATATGATGTTATTTCAAAATGCATTTACATATACTTAATATTAGACTCATTTTGAAGGTATTATTATTGTCTTTCCAATACTAACAATTTTGTAGAAAAAGATGCGTAATGTAAAAGTAAAAAATGGAGATGGGTCTTCATTTGGGAGTTGATGCTCCAAATATGGAGAATGAGAACTAAGTCTCCAAAATGGAGACCCTAAATGGAGATGGGTTGGCGGGTGTGGATTCTCCAAAATGGAGTTTTGGTGCCCAAATAGAGATGGGTTGGAGGTTCTCTCATTCCCCTCACAACACACCACTTATGATGTCCAATAAATGAGTCGAACAACTTCTTTTTAAAATTTAGATCGGAAATCTTAATCTAATGAGTTAGTTCGAGCTTTTCTTATTTTCTAGACCGCCATTCTTTACTACACCCCAGTTCTTTTCTTTTTTTCTTCTTTGGAGAAACGAATAAATGCGGTTTATAATTATAGAAACCAAATACAAGCTATACGGCCCATAGGCCTTAACAGTTACAACAAAGGACCCAAAAAGGTCCGAACAAAGGGCAAGAAAAACAAAAAAAGCGAAAAAAAAAAAAAAACCTAGAAGACAAAAAAAAAAGAAAAAAGAAAAAGAAGCCGGAAAAATTCAGTTTTAGTGTTGGAACCACTGATCCCATCATGGATGTGGTTTGGAACTTCCCCTCATGGATGTGGTTTGGAAGAAGCTGGAGAAAAAAATGTCTGCATCTTGGTGTGATTTTCAATTTTAAGTCTTTCAAGGACATCTAAAAAAACACCTAAAAAACACTTCGAATCTCAATCTTATAGTTCCCGATCAAATTTTTATGATCCTAACCGTTTAATGTGTGCAGAATGTGATTTTAAGAGTGTCCGCGAAAAATTAGCCAAAAAAATGACTGGGAAAGACTTGATTTGAGCAGTTTTTAGTTGAACCGTTCAGTAAAAATCTATTCAAAACTGTTCAGATCAAGCCCTTCCCGGTCATTTTTTTTGTTGATTTCTCATGGGTACTCTTAAAATCACGTTCTGATCACATTGAGCGGCTCATATCATCAAATTTTGATTGGAAACTATGAGGTATTTTTTTGGGTATCCCCTGAACCGTCCCGATATATATATATATATATATATATATATATATATATATATATATATATATTTTTTCAATTTAATTTCAGTCTTTTTCAAGAAGTAGAAATATAGCTTTTGCATTTAATGTTGATGTGAGGTGCATTCAAGTAAAGGGCGAGGGGGCAGTAGAATGTGAGAAGTTTGCAAAATACTATCGCTCTGTGGAGTGCAATTTTGTTCACCTTCTTTAAAAGAGGATGAACATTATCCTCTCTTTCATTGGTTGAAATGGTGTGGACTCCGTCACAAAGTGATGTCATGCTTACCATGTAATACACTTTTGAGTAAGCATGACATCACTTTGTAATTGGGTCCACATCATTTCAACCAATAGGAAGGAGGGTAATGTTCACCCTATTAAGTGGAGGGTGAACAAAACTCAACTCCGCTCTGTGTGTCCTGGTGAATGGGTAATTACCCAACTCATGTATGGACCCTTTCTTTTCCCCTTAATTAACAAAAGTATCTCATCTTTTATTGTAATGTTAACTAACAATACCAATTGGGTTTCTGTTTCTGCAGATCGAGAGGTGGAATGAACAAAGAGCTAGCCCTCGCAATCTTCCCAGGGCCCCATTTTAGGGAGAAAATGTTTGTCACTTCTACCACTTTTGTGAAGCTAGATGTATAGCATACTTAAGGGGCAATTTGTGGACAAGTATATCATGTATAGCACTAAATAAAGTTGTCTGGTTATGTTTAAAGATGAAAATAAATAAACAAAGCATGTTATAGTCAACTGGGTGCGCGGTGAGCAAACCGAAGAAGGAACAGTCGGGTGGGTCACTGGATTAATTGCGGTAGAATCAAAATGAAGGGACTGTCAGGTGGACTGGTCGCTCGATTAATTGCGGTAGAATCGGAATGAAGGGATTGTCGGGTGGACTAGTCACTGGATTAATTGCGGTAGAATCGGAGTCAGACCGTGACATGATAATTATGTCGTAAGTAAACATTTTAACATGCAGAAAAGGAATCGCAATTACGAGAAATAAAATTACAAAGAAAAATCCTAATGAACCCCTAAAATTTTACAATATTCTAGTTTCTAATTTTCTCTTTATTTATAATGCAAAAACCCATTTCATCTAACTGTGAAAGGCTTCTTTCTTTCCAAAGAGGATCTTATTTAAAAACCTTGGTAAATTAATGAACTTAACGGGGTAAATGAATACTTTACGATGACCAATAAAAGAAGATACCAATAAAAGATGATGTAAAGGACAAAGGAAATAGCATTTTTTAAATATAGCTTATTTTATTATAGGCCAAAACGAATGCAATACGTGTGAAAGTTGAATTTGACAAAATAACAATAGCTTCTTGCTTATTGTTTGTTTGATTGAATTTTGAGAAATAAGCAAAATTTGACTTGCACGGCCTCTAGTATTGGCCTCTAGTGTAACAAACAAACAACAATTAAAATTACCAGTTTTGCCTAAATCCCTACAGTTTTTACAAAAAGATACTACTATATAAACATGTATAGGTACAAACAGCAAAGACAACTCAGATCAAATGGGTGCATGCATGGGTGGGATCGAGGGATGGAGTTAAAGTTAAAAAGAAGAACAGTTTGCCTAAATCCCTAGCTCTACTTGTTCTGAATTTTGATATATATATATATATATATATATATATATATATATATATATATATATATATATATATATATATATATATATATATATATAGGGACGGTTCAAGGGACACCAAAAAAAACACCTAAAAAAATACCCCAAATCTCAATCTCATAGTTTTCGATCAAATTTTTATGATCCGAACCGTTCAATGTGTGCAGAATGTGATTTTAAGGGTGCTCTCGAGAAATTAGCAAAAAAAATGACCGGAAAAGGCTTGATTTGAGCAGTTTTTATTTGAACCGTTCAATAAAAAACTGTTCGAAACTGCTCGGATTAAGCCCTTCCCGGTCATTTTTTTTGCTGATTTCTCATAGTTACCCTTAAAATCACGTTCTGATCATATTGAGCGAGTCGGATCATCAAAATTTGATCAGAAACCATGAGGTGTTTTTTTAGATGTTTTTTTGGGTGTCTCTGAAATATATATATGAAAAAGAAAATCATCTTTGAGGGTGACTTAATTTAGCAACTACATGTTCCAATTGTGACGGTGAACTACATCTTTGATTCCCGGTTTTGGCTATGTTGCATTTTCTATTTTTAATTCGGTCTTTCTATTGTACGTCAGCCCAATGGGTTGACAATAAGCACACAAGAGAATAAGAAAAATACATATTTCTATATATTTTTTTACACTTTTTAATACACATTCACACTTCTTATTGTCAGTCCACTGGGCTGATTTTAGATTTTTCCTTTTTTAATTTCCTATTTTTGTTCTTCCGTGTAGGTTCTGCAATTTGTACAAAAATAGAGGGCCTGTTTTAACTCTATTTAAAAATAGTGGAACAAATATGCATTTTAGTTGAAATAGGATTCCTAATGTTTTGGAGTATAATATTCAAGAGATGGTTAATATCAGTGCATCACATGACATGGAATTGTTGTAATCAATTTGTTTTATACCGGTAGAAAGGGGAAAAAAAAAATTAGAAATAGCGAAAAAATAACTCTCATAACTCTTAAAGATCCAAGTCGCCTATGTGAATTAGGATTGCGAGGCTTAACTAACAAAAAAAAAAGGAACCGGAGTTTTTTTAAAAAATATTTACAAATTCATCTCCAGAAAACACAACACGGCACAACATAAAACAGTCTCGGTTTATTCCTAGTTTGAGAGAGAGAGCGAGAGAGAGAGAGAGAGAGATTTTGATCTGTTATCTGTTCTTGCTATATGTCACTGTAATCTAAAATAGGTAAGAGAGGAATAGAAGAGAGAGTAGAATTATGTAGCTATAAACATATGATGATGCCTATAAAGTGTACCTCAACCGTGCTAGGACAGTAGGACCCCCGCACGCAGGCCACACTATGGGTCATCGCACGTCGTGTAGGTCTACTCCGGATCCAATAAAAAAAAAATATTCATAAGTTTTAAAATATTTATTTATAGGGCTTTGTAAAAAATCAATTTCAACGGATATCGGTAGCTATATTTTCTGAATTCGTAAGAGTGAAATTGAGTGAGCCCCACACGGCATGCGGTGGTCTACGTGCGGTACGATCCTAGACGTATGTTTTCTGAATTCGTAGAAGCGAAATTGAGTGAGCCCCACACGGCGTGCGGTGCCCCATGCGATTTTCCCTAGACTTTGTGTACCTATAACTGCCTATTAAGTACTAAATTAAAAAAACAAATTGAATGGAAAACGTGAATGAGAACAAATGGAAGTGTTTTATTGGGTTATCTCTTGTCTTGGACCATACGGGGCATTGTGTCCGACCATACGGGGCATTGTGTCCGGATGTACAAAACTTTTACTAAGAGTCTCTTGAATTTTTGAACTTTTACTTTGATTCTCTTGGATTTGTTGGAATGGATGTCTTTTGGCAGCCATGGAGTCGTGGAAGAAACGGGAGGAGAGAGAGTGCTGACGACCCGACGCTGGGTACCCTTGTCACTCCCCCCTAACCCCGCTTCACCAACAGTTACAAATTCGGTTGTTGGAGGATTACAAATCCAACTCACCGATGACTGATCACATCCACCCCAAAGATTTTTCAGCCAAAGACCGGAGATACACGCGCGGGGGAAGGAATTGCAAAGAGGGCCAGCCAAATCAAAGGCCGAATCTCCCATACATGCATCCAAGTAGGGACAGATCTAGCAATTCTCTCCAGTGAGAGCACCAATTTTTACTATACTTGAATACAAATTTACAATCAAGCACAATATAAATTTAAACTTCATCAGGGAAAAGGGAAATAATTTCAAAAAATTCCTAAAAATAAACGCAAAAAGGGTTATAATCCCTTTACGGCTTCTCTAATGAGAGCCACCATCAAGGGACAAAATTGGAAAAAATAATGCTCATATTTTTTCATTAGTGAATTATTTATAATGTGATTGTGTGTGCTTATAACATTGTCCAAAAAATTAAGTGTTTCAATTTTTAATCAATTTGAATAGATACAAAGATCTTTTTTTTTTGATCATATTATTTTAAATGGTCATAATTTATTTTTATTTTTAGAGATCTCATATGAGCCGTAGAACCAAATGAAGAACAGATACTTAAGTGCTCTAATTTTCAATCCGTTTGAATTGGTACGGAAATCTTATTTTTCTGATCATTTTATCCTAAAGGGTCATAATTAATTTTTGGTTCTAGTGCTCTCAAATGAGAACCCTAAAATAGCAGTAGAATTAAATGAAAAGCAAATACTTAAGTGTTACAATTTTCAATCCATTCAAACCGATGCGAAAATCATATTTGTCTAATTATTTTATTCTTAAAAATTATAATTAATTTTTAGCTCTAGAACTCTCATAAATAATTTGTAAATTAATTTTTATTAAAAAAAATTGAATTGAGTGGAGGCACGCGCCTCTGGTGTCCCATAGTGCACCCGTCCCTGCATCCAACCACCCCGTAAGAGACGTAGTAATTAATTATCTAATACTACGAATGGACACGTAATACCATATCTCCTACATCAAGAATATACGACAAAAGTCTACACAAGGTAGGAGTATTATATTATACTACTTTAAAAATGCTTTTAGGTCAGCATCATGGGCGTGACCATTTTGTGATGGGCTTTCTTTGGGTTATCAATTGTCGCTTCATGGGCCATAGTGTTCACTAGAAACGAGAAACACTCGTCAATTTCATTGAATTATTAAGACAAGGTGACGCTGAAATTAGAAAGAGAGAGACAAATGACTAAACAGCATCCACAATGGCTTAAGTAAAATTGGATAATTAAAATTATGCGTTTTGGTTATTTATTTAAGGGATCGTTAAGATTAACAATATAGAGGTGTCTATAATGATATAATAATCCAAATTAAATAACCAAAACTTGAAACACCATCTTTTCAAATAAGAAAACACTAATAGCTGTTAAAAAAAAAAAAGTTTTCAAACTAATAAAAACTGTTAATTAGAAATAGATTAAATAGATTTGCAGAAACAATTTGTCAAACTATTTTAAAAAAAATTGTTTTTCTATTAAAATATTGTTCAAACTCGATTAAATAGTTGAGGGAATATTTTAAGCAGTCCTACCCATTGAACTATTTAATCTAGTTTGCTCTATATTAAGCAGTTTATATGTTGGCGGATCTTACCAGTTACCACCACAAGATGCAGAAATTAATATATCCCCTCCGCCACTTGAAGTCTTGAAAACAAGCAAACCTTCCATTTGTCATTATTCACTCACTGTCACTCTCAACTCCAACCAACTCTCTCTCTCTCTCTCTCACACACACACACCCACAATAACTAACACTCCAACTACTAGTTTTATACATGCATTTCTACGACATAACTACATAGTCGACAAACATACCACAACATGCACTATATAATTGTCTACCCATCCGAAGCAAAACAAACATACTAAAAGAGCACCCCATACTATTCTCTCTCCCTCCCTCCCTCTAGATCTCCATATTGTTCTTGGCTTTAAGCGTGCACTTTCTCTCTCTCTATTATAATAAAAATGGTTATCGGAGAGAACAATGATCAACCACCACAAACCATGCATTTTTGTAAAGTTTGTAACAAGGGTTTTTCTCGTGGCGGTGCACTCGGTGGACACATGAGATCCCATGGCATTGAAGACATCAATGCTAAGAACAATGAAGAAGGCAACAAGCTCACGTACTTCCTCCGAACACCCAATAACCAGTTCACGAATTATGGTGCATGTAATGAGCGTTCTAGCAATAATCTCCTATTGTGGGAGCCGGTGGAGCACACTGGCTCGTTCAAGAGTATAAAGGAAAAGTATGATACAAGTGGCACTTCAAAAGAGGAAAAGGAAATGGCCAACTGTTTGGTCATGTTATCAAATGGAGAGGAAGAAGAAAAGGCGAAGGAAGTGGTGAAAGGTAATTTCCAATGTAAAGCTTGTAAGAAGGTATTCAATTCCCACCAGGCGTTAGGAGGGCACAGAGCTAGCCACAAAAGGGTCAAGGGTTGTTTTGCCGCAAGATTCGAGAATATAGATGATGATAATATTGTTGAAGATGATAATGAGTTATCAAATCCCACAAATTCTGATGCATTGCATCTGATAGATCTCAACAGCACATCAGAGGCACCTGCCATTTTTTCTCCTTTGAAAAAGAAGTTGAAAGTGCACGAATGCTCTATATGTCACCGTGTTTTTTCATCAGGCCAGGCCTTAGGTGGCCATAAAAGGTGTCATTGGCTTATATCTAACATGGCAGAAAACAATGCAGTGCCTACTTTTCGTGGGTTTCGATATGACAGCGAGCAACTATTCAAAAAACCTATGATCTGTAAATCTCAGTTGTTCGATCTCAACCTCCCCACGCTGTTTGATGATACATATGATGATAGTTCATCAAAGTTTGAAGCCCTCACAAGAATCTACCTACCACCTCGAAGTGAAGAAGAGATCAAGGAAGTGAATCTACCAAAACTTAGTGAGATGAGAGAGATGAACTTGGATGGGAATTGTTCCACATGGTTGCAGGTGGGAATAGGTCAGACAACTGAATAGTGGTGTCAGATAAGAGAGCAAGGGTCTGTCACCCATCGGATGATTATCACTGCCAGCTTGGATACTCCTTTTGTTCCAATTTGCTTGTCCCTATAAAAAATCGTGCAATTTTCTGATTGATGCATAGAGTAATTTCGTGCATCAATTTTTTAGTTTCTTTACATCAAATTAATTTACTTTATGAGATCTTTTATACGGTGCAAATAAATTCAAAAAAGTATAGACGGAAGTAATGTAATTTTTTAATGTTGAAATAGCCCAAGTTTTAGTGTGCATGGGTCCAGCAATTTAGGACATAGAGAATTTCACTTCTCATTTTGAAATATTCCACAAGAGCCTATGTATACAAGAAAATACCATATGCCTTAGGACCTGAAAAAATAGGTTATATATATGCTCACGCTACATATTCATCAAATTTAAATTCACTACGTTTTTTCTTCATTGTAAACTGATACATGGTTACCTACATTCAAAAAGTCAAATGATATAAGCCTCTAAATGTGGTATATGTATTATCTTGCAACTACTGGTTTGCATGTTATTGGTTATACATGGTTATCTTGAAACATTTTATATATTATTGGTTTGCATGTTAATCCTATGGCCACGTGAAAATAGCAAATATATATGTCCAAATGATCAGAACGTGATTTTAAGGGTACTCGCGAGAAATCAGCAAAAAAAAAGACTGGAAAGGGCTTGATCCTAATAGTTTTGAACAATTTTTTATTGAACGGTTCAAATAAAAACTGCTCAAATCAAGCATTTTTCAGTCATTTTTTTGGCTAATTTCTCACGAGTACCCTTAAAATCACATTTTGCATACATTGAACGGTTCGGATCATAAAAATTTGATCGGGAATTATGAGATTGAGATTTGTGATGTTTTTTTGGGTGTTCCTTGAACCGCTCCGTATATTATATATATATATATATATATATAGAGAGAGAGAGAGAGAGAGAGAGAGAGAGAGAGAGAGAGAGAGAGAGAGAGAGAGAGAGAGAGAGAGTTAGTTGCATGCTGATGAAGTGACATAGAAAATCGTAGAATTTTGATTAAGTCGATTTGAATGGGCTACTTCGCATGTGTTTATAAGTTTCTCTATCGACATATGCTCGTGGTATTCCTTGAGCCCTATTTGTATATTATGAAACATTTCACACCCAAAAAATCATGAATGCAATGTGAGAGAAACCGTATTGTACTAGAGTGTTGCTCTCATCTAGAATAAATGCCCGATGTTGACACTATATGTAAGAGACACAATTCCAGATTTGTTTCTAGTTATTTATGTATTTGTTTTCCTTTCACATGTCAAGAAAAATTTGATGACAATACAACATACCAAACTAATGCATGACAAAAACGTGATGCTTGGGGTTGGGCTGGTGGTTATTTTACCTGGAAACTAAGGGAGACCCACCGAGCTTCATAGTGTAATTTATAAACTCTGGTAATTAGCAGTGGGGTAGGTATTTTTTGTAAGAGAAAATCCTTATTCAACTGTAGCCTAATGGAAAGGAGGAGGGGCTAGCTAGTGCGGCTTGAAACCACCATCTCATAAAATGTGTATTGGATCGTGTTTTTGTCTTAGTGGATCCTTATTCGGGTGTTAGGTGTTGGGTCGTGTTTTTGTCGTAGTGGTTCTTGTGGTGGTTTGGTTGTGGTGCTTTTTGTGTTGGGCTTGGCCTGTTGGGTGTTCCCATTGGTTCAGGTTTTCGGTGCGGTTGGTTTCTTGCCATCCTTTGGTATTTGGTTCTCGGGTGGCGTTTGTGCCAGCGTGCTTGAGATCCATTTGGGATTGTGGAAGAATATATGATAATTTATGGAAACCCAAGCAGTTGCTGTATAATCTGGGGTTAACCTTTTGAACTACGTGGCTAGTCTAAGGATTAATAGGTTAGTTGGTGCGAGTGGTGCGAGTTGTTACACTAGTGCAGCTTGAAACCACCATCTCATAAATTGTGTATTGAATTTCTTGTCAACTGGATTTTCACTCAAGCTCAATAAGTAGAAAAATTGAACCTTTTTGAATTTATAAATGAGGTGACAACTATAATTTGCGTAGTCGATCAGTTTTTCTATACTCCTACAGTACGACGCTGAGATACGATCTTGTCCTTCTGAACCTACATGATAATTTCGATCGCAATCTAACATTTATTTACACAACCTTTATAAACATGTGTCCAACATTTCTTGTCAAAATTTTGGCCCCAAAACAACGAATGGCCTTTGCCGAAAGTGAAAAGGCTTGTAGGCCATAGATATACTTCTCATGTCACTCTCCATATATATTGGAAAATTGCCCATACCATAGCTAACTAAGATCTATGTATCGTACGAACTGCTTTTTTTCATTGTTTATGAAGATATTGAAATGGATTAATCCTTACCATGCATGTGCCCCTAGGTGTTTTCACACAAATAGACTTAAATGTTTGTAGAAGAAAATGTGGCAAGTGAAAATTAAGGACGAATATTTTTATTGAACATTTTTTTTCCTAGGGTACTGTAGCTTTGACCTTATTATTGTACATCAATAGATTTGCTTTATTGTCTCAACAATTGTTTTGAGTTAATCACCATAGTATTAATTAAATACATTTAGATGAGCTTTACTGAACATGAAAAAATATGTGAGAGTAAACAAGCTATTTAAATATTCAGACAAGATATTGAAATCTATCATAAAAAAAGAAAGTGATTGGCAATGATTGGATGTGACACAAATTAATTATTTTATAGAAAATATCAATGTCTTTCCAAAATCAAGATAGCAAGATCTAACTTCCTAATTATATACCTATTCCCGAATCATTTAATTTGTTCTTAGAGCCCGTTCCATAAATTGTCTTAATAAATAAGCACTTATTTATAATTTTCAAATTTAAAAATAATGGGGTTACAAAAATAATTTTTTAATTTTTTTTCATCGTTTAAAAGATCTCATTGATATCTTTCAAATAAGATTCATATTGTATATTTTTAGATTTCAGTAAATCTATTATGAGTTTAAAAATTAAAAATAAATATTTATTTGCCTTTCTGAAACGGGCCCTACTACTCATTAGTTTTGTTACTTTCATATACTACTAACTACTTTATGTACGATATTACTCCCCATAAATTTATTGGGGTCTACTTCACGTCTCTTTAGTATTACTGTTTCTTTGGTTTCTTGGGGTCCACCCCGTATAGTTCTTTTGTCATCTTTTGGCGAGAGTTTGGTCTTTTTTTAATCCATGCGGCCTTATCGTACATTAATCCGTACATCCCACATAGGCAAGGTAGCCTGGCCTCGAGGCTTTCCTTGCAACAATGGTACACAAATAATAATCCAAACAAAATATCAAATATGTTTGATGTTGTGTGAGTAGCATTTTTGCTCCCCCCACAACCCCCGCCCCCCACAAAACAAGAGTGTTTGGTGGTACATAGCATTTAATTAAAACTAGTGATTGTTTTTTTTGCTCGAATGGTGGTTTGGTGTGTTGGTTTCTATGTGTGTGAGTTTAGTGTTGTCAAGCATGTTGGGTTTGGTCCCGTTTCATTACTTGGCCTGGTAGGGTTTTGGAGGATTGGTGCTTCTATTTGGGAAGTCTTTCCGCCTTTGTGGCCGTCCACGCCTGTGTTAAAGGATGGATGTGCTATTCGTATGTTTTTTTCGATGATTATCAATGATAATGTTATCCTTTTGACAAAAAAAAAATGCGAATTCCTTGCACCAACAGCATTCTCTAAGAGGAAGAGAAAATTCTAAACCATTGTTGATATCCATATTAGACCGAGCAAAAATAGACACTTACAATAAAAAGAAATAATAGTATCACTAGCAAATTGTCCGTATTGCTTTGCCACAACCTAACTGTTGAAAAGATAGAAAACCCCAAGCGTAGGGCTAGGTTGTTGTTAGTATAATATCCAGAAAGACAGGGATTGTACCCATGGGGAGATTCAAATGTAGCTAGTTCGGATTGTAGATTTATAAGGGTTTGCGGCGTTTAGACGGCCAACTTTTGGTTTTGTTTTGAAGGGTGGAAATCCCTCTCTAAAAAATGACTAGAAATGAGTTTTAACTTGATTAAACAAGCGGCATGCTCTAGGTGTTCCTGACACCCATAACTTAGGCCAACCAACTTTTTTTTTTGATTACTCGGTTGAGATACATAGCAAGGGTTCTCACCCGAAAGATTTAGCTATAAAACCGTTTTAGACTAGAAAATGAGTTTGAATACCGAGCAAGTTCTGTGGTTCATTTGGCAAACGCAAGGCGTGACATAGCTCCAAGCATAATGTGTGGCAAATAACAAGCTCTTGCCTACACATGAACAAGAAGGTTAACAACGCCGAGCTTTGATACATAAAAGGTGAACTAAACTCGTATTCAAACTAAACATGGAGATTTATGAAGAAAAAACCATGATCAACCCAAGCCATGGGGTGTTGTTCACCCTATGACCAAGCCTTAATGAACTACTCACACATACTTAAAGAACAAAGCACAAAACTAAAAAGAGACATGAGATCTAACAAAACGAAAATAAACTTGATATTAGGGAGAATCTAAAGCGTATCTACAATTTTAATAGACAAGAAAACAACAAACGAACTAAAATTACTTGAGTTCTTAAGAAATTAATCTTGAACAACAATGGAGGAAACTTAGGGAGAAAACTAAAGCTAAAGCAAAAAGTAGGATGGTGGTATGGAGAGAGAGAGAGAGAGAGAGAGAGAGAGAGAGAGCAATTTATACAATTCAACCTCTCTCTCTTCAAAATATCCAAAAACTTGCCAGAAATGGCAATTATTCTGTAAGTGGAAAGTCCAAAAGTAACAAAAATCTGCCCTTAAGCTTGTGATATCAATACTTGAGGTAAAGGGTATCGATACCGAGAAGTTAAGCTTGCTCTAGATCCGTCGTAACGCTCCTGTATTGATACACCCTGCTCTCTGTTTAGAAATTAATTTAATAGTATCGATACCACCCTTAAGATAGTATCGATGCAGCACTGCTAAGCCCAGATCTGCCTTCAAGTCCCCCATCTTGGCATCCAATAGCCTCGAACACGCTTCGGTGCTTCATTCCTTCGCTCTTGGGCCTCGGTGGTGGTATTCCACGTGGCCTCGGTGTAACGACCTGACCCAGCTGACCTGCTAACTATTCGTCTAACCACGTGGCTCAAAAGGTTAATCTCAAGTTATACAATAGCTGGTGGGTGTTAGCTTATATTCCATTTCTCTATTTCCCAACTTCCCGATGTAGGACTTGGGCATGGGTTGAGATCTCACAATCTCTCCACCTTGGCTGCAACATCCTCATTGCATTGGCTGAACAACCTTCCCCTGGTAGTCATAATATGACATTTAGCTCTATACAGCACAATCAGTGTGCTTGTACCAAATTCTAGAGGTGGCCCCCACCATGTAAACCAGGATTGTGCTCTAATACTAACTATAATGACCCGCCCCAGCTAACCTGCTAACCATTCGCTTAACCACGTGGCTCAAAAGGTTAATCTCAAGTTATACAATAATTGGTGGGTGTTATCTTATGTTCCATTTTGCTTTTTCCCAACTTCCCGATGTGGGACTTAGGCATGGGTTAGGATCTCACAATTGTGAGAACCCACATGTGAGAATGTAGGTCCCACATCGGGCAATTCTGAAAAGGTTAATTAGGATATAAGTGATTCCAACCAGTTACTGTATAACTTAAGATTACCCTTTTGAGCCACGTGGTTAGGCAAATAGTTAACAGGTCAGTTGGGACGGGTCATTACACTCGAGTCCATGAACATGACCAAAGGTTATCCTGGTGTCAAAACACGCCTTTTTCTCATGATTTACTTGAAACACTTGAAAAACTATCTTACGTGCAATATCGCATAAAAACGACAATAAATATATACAAACACAGCATACTAGATGACTTAAGCATCAAGAATCTATATTGTTGGGTGCTTATCACGTACTTACGGCACTACCCACCCTGATTGGTATTACATTTTCAATCTTAAGAGTGGCTCACAACACTAAATCGATTTATTAGAGTATAGTATGTGATCCACCTCTTTGCGATATGAAAGAGAATTATTTGAGAGAATTACTCATGTCTAAGCAATCTCTCGACTAAATTTTTTGGAATATATATGATCAACAAAGAAGTATCAATTTGCTTATGGAATTCAAGTAAACACCAAATGAAAATTTAACCTAGTACAAAGAACTCAGCTATCAAAACCATCTTTTTCAATTTCCATGGAGAAGGTATTAACAAAGTACAAAACCACCAAATACAACTAGAGAACTCAACTTCAATATTCCAAATTTGTCACTTTCCACTTCATTCTATTACACTATGTGCTACAAAGCTAACCTAACATTAAACACAACTAAATAATTAAACTCCAGCTCTCTTCCAAATGAACATGTACAAAAGAAAATTCACCAACCCTGCTTCACTAACGATAGGGGTACCCATGTCATTTACAAATTCGGCTGTGGGTGGATTGCAAATTCTCACAGATCAAATTCACCTTGCATTTTTTCCAGCCAAAGACCGAAGATTAGAAGGGAAGGGATTGCAAGTCTGGGCAGCTCCCAAATCATGGGCCTAATCCCCTATCCAAACAGCCCGTAATAGTAGTTTCCCTTTTGAAAATCCAGGTGCATGTCATGTGACCTGAGCATCCATCTATCTTCCACTGTCTCAAATCCGCAGTGCATACTGTCCTTAAAGGACAACATGTGTGTTGGCCCGATCTCGACCGTTCATGCCGAGCAATGGGCGACTCAAATTGCATCTCAATCGAACAACAATGAGCCATCCATGCACCTCCAATTCGCCCTCCCTCCCTCCTGAGTCCTGATATCTTTCACATATAAACGAAGCGCGGCTATTCGCAATCCTTTATTTTTCTCCATTAGCCCGTTAAAATTTTTCAACTAATTACAACATGACCCCCCAATACGAAATGACCTACTTGCCCTTATACTTATACATGAAATGACCTACATGCCCTTATGACCAAAACCCCTAAATTATCTTCCCCCCTGAAATTCATCAGTTACGTTTGAAAAGGAAAAAAAACCAGTCGACTGGTTCTTGTCTTCGTCTTCTCTTTTCTCCAAAACCCATCCCTCTTTCTTCTTTCATCTTCATCCTCTCTCTCTTCTCCTCTCTCTCAAGCTTGTTCACCATTTCAATCTCAATGGAGGAGCCAAATATTGTATCAATGGAAGGTTCCAGTCCTTCCATTGAAAAAAAAGATGACCCACTTTTAGGTTATGATTTCGAAATTGAAATGAAATCAAATTCTATCGGCAACATATGATGGCTGAGGAGAAGAAAAATCATGTGATGGACATTGTATCTTGGAAGCCGTGTGAGGAGGTAACTTTTCCCCGTTCACAGTCCGACCTCCTGATTTACAAATTTTTAGAACAGTTTTTCGGTGTTTCAGATTCGAATAAGTTAAGTAATTTCGGTAGTTAACCACCGTAAACAATTACCCTACTTGACAATCAGTTACCGAAATTTAGACATAATTTCAGCATTCAATTGCTGAAATATATGCATCTTATTTTTGTTATACTCTAGTTCACCAATTAATTACCAATTTTAGTAAGCATTTTCAACATGTAGTTACTGAAATATAGTCTTATTTTCAACAGCTATTTACCGAAATGTAGGATTTTTGTATACACATGTTTTATTTTTACTGGAATTGGGCAGTGGGTTACCGAATTGTGCACACATTTTCAACTTCTAATTACCGAAATTGATACTTTTTTCGACAGTTAGTTACTGAAGTGTTAGCACTTACTTTTCATTCAGTAATAGTTGGCAGTTAGATACCGAATTTGTGGACACCACCTTGAAGGGGCATCACTGCACAAATATCCTCGCTACTTGCTTCCTCCACTTTAACTCAAAATTGTGGATATTCCCTGTCACGCTCTCGATTTTTAACATAATAATAACAATAACTTTTAAAAAGGAAAACCATCACGGTATACTTATAATAACCCAAAAAGGGTTTCTCATATTTATTTACTGAGCACAATCAAGTTCAAAGATTACAACAATGGCTTCTGGCCCCAAAGTTCCAAAGTTCCAAAGTTTAGTCAAAAGATAAGTTAAGTGATTACAATACTTCTAAACTAAGGATTTGAATGAAAATTACAAGTTACGTCTTCCCAAAAGAGTTTACAAAAGATGTCAAGTTGTTTCCTCAATGTTAACTTTTGAAGGGAAGGGATGATATGCACGCCAAGTACTCCATGCTAATACTCTTGAGTTGTACCTGAAAGAATGATAGGGTTGAGCAAAACACATACCCAGTAGGAAAATCTCTATAAACTTTATATGCAAATGGAAAGATTTGAACATCAGAGAATGAAGTCTGATATAACGAAAGGGAATGCAACTAATGCAACTTCAAGAAGGGAACTCATGACTCAAAGGGCACTTCACTTGTCATTAACCAATCTATTAGCCATCTTTTATGTGTCCATGTTGATCAAACTCCATCTTGCACACTTCTACGGTTAATGACTTTCATCCTGGGTCTTAAGGACCCTGTACATCTCCCGTTGATTTTCTATACGAGCTCAAGTAGCTCTTCCTCCATTAACATTCCGAATAACGAGCTTAAGAAATTTTCTGGGTCTTAGGGCCCCATATACCCACAATACATTTTCGGGTGCTCATGACCCCGTACATCCGTTCTACATTCCGGATGCTCATGACCTCGTACATCCGATTCGAGTTCCGGGTATCAAGACCCCGTATGCCGATTACAACTCATTTGTATTGCTTTTCGTCATATGTGTTTCTAATGCTCTAATTGCACGATTGTAGATGAAGAAGGATTGGTATTAAGTAAGCAATCCACATACCAATTCATATTTCCATTTTGTTTCCAAACTCGTTATCTCAACTCACTCCTCGTACTACATGGCATCATGTGTCAAGTTCTCATATTATGTCTCATGATTTATCCATCCTCCTATCTAACATTCAACCCTATCAACACCCATATTTAGCTTTAACGAGCTCACTCCGTCTATCTTAACATCTCACAATATCACTAATAGCTAGACGAACAATACATCGACAAAGTATTAGGACGATAATTCATTCCATATAATACTCGTATTCGACGCAACGAGAACCAACAAATGAGGATGACCAATGAATCATTGGAATGCAAACAATTATGTTTGGAAGTGGCTTAGAATAACTAAAAGTGTGTTAGAAATGAGTTCGAAGGGCTCGGAAACCAAGACATTGAAGTTGAGGCATAATACAACAATACTGTTTTTAAGCCAAAAGTATTGATAGGTATCGATACCTTTGGATTACAGATCATTCCAGACAGAAGGGTATCGATACCTTGAAGAATGGTATCGATGCCAGAGTGCTACCTAGGTTTTTAAACAAAATGGTATCGAAACATTTTATGAAGGTATCGATACCAGCTCGTTTCGAGCAGATTTTCTGCAGATTTCTTCTCAAAGCAAACACAACTCAAACAACAATCTAAGGCATGAATCATGAACAAAACCAACTCAAGAACATATAAAGAGTGAGAGAAATCCCTACCTCAAGTGCTAAAGCCAAAACCAAATGATTACCCAAGCCCTAGAACTTCAAACCCCAAACCGAGCTGAATACAAGTCACCGAGCTCCTACGAACGCGATACGACCTCCAATACACGAAGAGGTGAAGGTTTGGAAAGGGTATTGTATGGGTTTTGTGTTGGTTTGATGAAATTTGAGTGAGAGAGAGATGTTGAGAAAGAGAGAGAAAGCCGAGAGAGAGGTGAGGGGTCGGGAGGGATGAGAGAGAGTGAGATTTGGGATTTTTAATCCCCTACACTCACACACACCTATATATACTAGCACACACATCAATTACACTTACACCCCTCTACTAACAATCTTTCCACATTAACCCCAAATCATATTAACCTAAAAAGATTTCACATTTATTCAATATTCCAACATTAATAAAACTTTAAAATAGTTTCTGAAAAATACGGGTCTTTACATTCCCATGGCTAGGAACATCGCCACATGATAATGAGTACCATTGAATAGTGTACCGACCCTGAATTTTGGTAAATAAAAATTTGTTAAATATTTGAATTTTTAATTTTAATTACTTGGATTTCCTTTAAAATTCCTTTTTAACTTTAACAATCCGTCATAACTAGATTTGAGACTTATAAAATTATATTTCTTTGCACTGGACAATCTAGTCATTTTCAAAAGACAAGTGTACTTGTAGAAACACTTGTATATTTTCCTAGTGTATAAAATAAAATCTTAAATTATATTTCTTGACTAGAAATCCTATGTGGTAAGTAGAATTAGTTTTCAACCGATTAGTTGGAAGAACCGAACTACCAATTCATCTAGTTATAATATCCTAACCATAGATGAACCTTTACCCATTGGACAATAAAAGTTAGAAATTTTTTTATCCATTGGACAATAGGAAACCTAGATTTTCTATCAAAGATATTTTGTGCTAGATTTGATAAAGTACTCATATATAGTTGTATATAGACTTATATACACATTCCTAAAGGACATTTGGTTATTTAAAATATTATTAAATTATATATTACCTTATTCTTTTTATCCATTGGTCAAAAAATGCAAGGGAAAATATTATGTATTGGATAATAAGTTAGTCTTACTAACTAGTACTAGGATTTATTAAATAAATCACTTCCTAAATTTTTTCATGTGTTTATATGCATTAAAGATATGTGAATATCTAATTTTCTAGATTTCTAAGTACACTAATAAATATATAAGTACTAGTACTTCTTGAATTATTCTAATAAGAAAATCCAGGCCATATATTTTATTTGATACTTGGAAATCTTGATGGATTATATGGTACCTAATAGTACCTACATTTATATTTGAAAACTTGGACGTGTGTGCGTGTGTGTGTGTATAATAATAATATAATAGGAACATGTATTTATTAGATTAGTTTATTTGAAAATTTTGATCTTATATTTTTTTTATTGGATACTTGAAAATCTTAAAAGATTACATGGTATCTTGTAAAGTATTTTACAAGATTTTCTAAATACACAAATATATTTATATACGGGTACATGTGCCTTTTCGCCTATTATTTTTCTAGGAAAATCTTAACCATTAGACAATAATTGCTAGAAAAAATTTTATTCATTGGGTAATAGAAGTTAGTTTTGCTATAAATAAGACCCCTCACTTGCCATTCAACTCACACCTTGAAACCTTTCAACTTCTCTTTCTAAAAAGTCTTGTATTCTTGCCTTGTTCTTGCTTTGTTCTTAGTGTTCTTGAGGTTCTTCTTGAGTTTTTCAAGAAACTCATCCTAGGCCGCCACTAAACCACCACTCGGCCACCCTTTTGATCCAAAAAGTTTAGTAGTATAGTCAAGATCTAGTTTTGAGAGAAACCTTTCTCATTCAAAACTATCGGAAGCTTACCATAAAAAGTCACTTCGCCTGATAGTCGACTTACTTTTCCGTAGCCACCCTACCACCAAGAAGAGCGGTAGATTATTCTTATCCCCTATCTCTATGTATATGTAAAGTCTCTTTGTCCACTAAACTCAACGTATAACATAGAACCGTATGTTGGAAAGTATAATGTAGATTATTCTTATTCCCTATCTCTAAGTATATGTAAAATATATCTACTTACTATCTTTAGTATTAATAGAAGTTAGATTATTGCTTATAATGTTTAGAATGCATGATAGTTAGTAGACTTGTTGTGTTAAAGGATGTATAAATATGTTGAATAAACGACTTTTACTTCAATATACATATGTTGTTTTGAACTTCTCACAAAGGAAGAAAGAACGGATTTTTGGATTTATAAACTTGATTAGAAGTATTCGTATTTTGATCTTTGGGATGGTTATGAGCATGCATACATGAATTTCTTGTATTACTTGTGGTGTGATAAAGCATAAGTGAATTTCACTCCAAAGGCGTCCGTGTATGTGGCGTTATGCTTTAACTAGTGATTTGAGCATGATTTGTAATATAGAGTTGGATGATCTTGCTAGTTTAGTTTCAAGATAACAATGAATGATTTATGATTACGTATGTGAAATGTCCTACCGCGGAGTTATTGCATGAAAATGAGACATAGAAATCAAGAAGGTAGAAACATGACACCTAGGGTGTGTTAAAGACAAAGTGTAGTTTTGAAATCGCAATGTGGCCGGACTTGCCTATTGTGTGGTGTGGGTGTATTTTTCGAAAATCCAATGGGAACCGGAGCGGCAGAACCATTTTGGTATACTCGGGAACTCGGAGTGGCGGAACCGAGGGATGTATTGTGGTTTGGTTACCCGTGGCGAGGAGCCAACGCAATTGTTTTAATGATTTTCGAAAACTCAAATGGGAACCCGGAGTGACGGAACCATTGTGGGATACTCGGGAACCCGGAGCAACAGAACCGAGGGTTTTGAATTGTGGATTGGTTATCCGTGGAGAGGAGCCAATGCCAAATTCAATGTTTTATGTGCCAATAGGAACCTGGAGCGGCAGAACTATTGTGCGGATACTCGGGAACCTGGAGCTATGGAACCGAGATTGGGTGTGTAAAAATGATTTTAGAAATGATGATTTGATTTATGAGAAATGGAAAATGGAGACACGGTTTACGAGATATTGCGTAGGAGAAACTCAGAAATCACGGACATCAACGTTAGTTGAATAGTGAATGTGGATGTCATTGTTAATTATTTTGTTAAATACGCATGTACTATGTGGATCTCACTGATTCTATGCCATATTATGTGTAAGTTATGGGTTAGCGGGTATGGAATTGTTCTACTGAGCTTTCGTAGCTCATGGTGTTACCTTTGGTAACCCTGACATATTATACTGGTGGCGACGCTGGTATAATTTGTCAAACTTTGTAGATGAACATGGAGAACTCTACACCTTGGAGACTTTCGGAGCCAAGAAGTTGGTTAGGATGGAGGAGTAAGCGGAGCAGTAGATAGGAACCCTAGTTTCCCCTCCTTTTGTTGAATACAAGTACTCTTGTGAGAATTATGATGTAATATTGAGCCAGACTCTATTTAGATATTTTCAACGAATATGTCTATTTAACGTTCCCAAAATTTGAGGCCTTACAAATAGAGTCGCCACTTAGTTTATTAAAACTAAGAAAAACAGGTAGAGATTCTGGGTACGGGAGCCAAAAGTACGATGAAAGGAAGGTGTTAGGCACCCTCTTCGCCCGGTCATGAGACCGGCCCATAACTATTCAACATAGATTTAATATTTGCTTTATTCTAATTCTACAAGTAAACTAATTGTTAGCCATTAAACAATTAATAGATGATCCAGGATAGTAAGTAAACCACATACAACAAAATAAATATAAATAAACAGAATTTGTCCCAGCAGATGGATTCCACGGTCGGGGAATGGATGTCACAACCGTGGGATCCCACTGGATTAATATACCGACCGTGGGAACTGTAAAGACCCAGTATTTTTTTTATAAATAATAATAATTATCAAAACAAAAATATTAATTTTTTTGCTTGTTAGTTTATTTAATGCAAAAAATTATTTTTTTTCGTCACACCAATTTTAATTCCGTAATCAATTGTGTACATGCGTACCCGGTGAGTGATTTTACCAATGTGTTCGTGTGTTGTTCCGGAACAAAATCCTCCCCCTTATGTTCTTAAAATTCCGGTTGAGTGAGAGAGGGGACCAACTCCCTTAATTCCCTCATATTTTCCCTCAAATTTAGACACATCATAATTACCCATAGGCTAAAACCTTTCATGCAATCCAAAACCCCATTGATATATTCCCCTCCATTTCTTTCTTTTTGTTCCGAGTCGGCTCATACTCACAGTAGAGAGAGACAGATACAACTACTCATTCTTCTTCCACCAAACCACCAGTTAGCCCATTTCCTTGTTCACTCATGACATAAAATAAAGAAGAAGAACCCACCATCATCTCACACCACAGAGCAACACCTCCATTGCCATACACACTATCACCACCGACCGAGTTCCGTCGCCACTGAATCTCTCCGAATCCTGTTTCGCCGAACGAGAGGTAGTTCGGAACTCGCCTCCCTATGTATATATCGCGTTTATACAATAATTTTGGTGTTACAATATGAAAATAATCGAACCCGACGTCGTCGGTTGTAATCCGATTGAAACCCACAGGAAATCCGAACCACTGTTTTTTTTGTAAAACAGCCGCTGGAAATGGTTTTGGTAAATTACAGTTTAACCCTCGAGTTTGATTGGCTTATAGATTCAATCCCGGTTTATTAGAATCTAGTATCATAAGTCCCAACATTAATTGGTTTCGAGGAGATCCTAATTTGGTTGCACATACGATTTTTTTTCTAATACCGTCAACACTTCGAGATGATTAAGAGTAAACGTGGATTTTGGCTTTGAAAAAGAAAAGAGAAAATAAAAAGAATTACTTAATTTGTTTTAATCGCATGATTAATTTGTTGCATGATTTGTTTTATCGCATGATTTGTATTATCGTAGAAGTAATTATTGCTAGCCTATTAGCATGTTCATAAAAATATTGAACTATGTGAAATGTTGTTGTACTGATAGATTGGACAAATAGGTTCCCAGATTGGTTGCGATGTGCAGATTTAACATATTAGACGTGAAAGTAGGTTTAATGGAAAATGGATAATGTGGGAGACTGTGATTTTGGATTCTGGGCAATCTTGATTTGGAACCCATGAAAATATTGTTGGAGGATGATTGGTGGTGATTTGTTGAAAGTGTTGACTTACAAAACCCTAGGTATGACATGGTGGTGATTGACTCTCGGATATTGGGATGGGACATAAGGGTGGCATTGTGCTTGCGTCACAACCCGGGCTAGATAGTGCTTTTGCGTTGCCGGTGAAGTTCTATCCGAACTTGTGGTCGCGGATGGGATACCCGATATATAATTTAGGTAACTTTCATTCGGATCTAGAAAAAGAGGAGTCGAACCACACCAATGTCTTGTGCCAGAAATTATGGGTAGGAACAGATCTATGGATAAGATCCCAGATCTCACATAGGTTGAAGGATAGTAATGAAAGAAAAGTTGATTGTTCTCTTTTTATGTTATTTTTAATGCGTGTCCATTATATTGCTATTGCTTGTAAGTTATGGGTTCGGGTGGGTTTTGGCTACTGAGCATCATCGCTCACGGTACCATGTTGCCCTAGTAACTCGAACGCTAGGTATTGAAGACGGAACAGAAGTGTCGTACGACTCGATCGAGTTCAACCCTGTTGAGGAAGAAGCCGATAACCTAGGTTTCCGTGCGCATAGTCGCTCTGACAAATTTAAGTTAACTTTATTTTGAAAGCTTCCAAGTTTATTTGGGAATTGTAATAGTTTGATTTATTCGAAACGGTTGTAATATAATGATATATGCTTTTGAAATGGTGATGTAGTAAATTTATGAATTTCTTTTGTGAAATAATATTTTAAATATTTTATTAATGTCTTCGAATTTTCAGGGCATTACAAGAACGAAGTCTCGGCCGGTGTTTTTTTTACTTACACCAGAATACAAACAGATAACAGAAACTGTAGATTAAATACAAAAGACAAAAATTGAATCAAACCACAGGGCCTCACCACCTTGATCCCTTAGTGCTTGATTCTTCGAATTGAGGGGGATTGATTGGATTGCTTCTCAAAACCCTAGAATTAAGGTTCGTACTTCGGGATTTGATCACTTGGATTGTGGCTACCTTCGGGACTTTAGGGCTTTTATAGAGAGGGTATGAGAGAGTATTTCTGCAAAGTTGGGAGGTATGAGATGGAGGAATTGAATTATTATTTTGAACCCTAAATGCCTCTTTATATAGGCATGAGATGACTCACTCTGGCCAATCAAATGGCGTGAATCAATAAGGTAGTTTAGGGTAATAAGATCTCTACTCTGAATCTACTTTCGTAGCCTTAAAGTCACGCTTCGTGGTTGCTAGGGTTTTGAGTACGGATCAAACGAACGACAAAACATTCCAGAATCTAGAAAAAAGACGATCTGGCGGCCGCTTCCCTCTGGCGGCCGAGGAATTCATCTTGCAGGTGAGGAATCGATCTCTCAGTGAGAATTTCAAGCACCATGTTTCACGGGTGAAGAAAAGAAGTAAGGGCCGTGAGATCAATCTTGCGACCGACAGATGTATTTTCCTAGGATGCTGTATTTCTGTCTGAAAGTCTATTTCACTCTAAATTAGGTCCTCTAAGTGGCTAAAAATACTCACCAAAAGTTCTTGGGTTTATGAGAAGTCAATCATCAATCACTGTATCCATTCATTACCGGGATGGTTCCCAAGGTAAGACTTGAAATAATCGTTAGGCTAAATTGGAGTGGCTACAGAATTGTGTGTATATTTTCGACTTTCATTTACCGAAATATAGATTAAATTTTGATAGTTGTTTACCGAAACAGATCCAGAGAGCTAGAAAACTTGTTTTAATGGAGTTTTCAATTTTTGATACTTTCAGGGTGATACTTCAACGCACGGTAGTCACATAGGTCCAGTGGCCCTATATGATTTCACAGGGGAGTTTACGACAGAGAATGTGAGTGCTTTCAAACAGGTGGGTGATTATTGGTTCATTTAATTTTATGTTTTTACTACTATTGAACGTTTTTATTCAACCATGTTTGTAGGTTTTTTCATCTGAAGATGAGTTGAAACATTGGATAATATCTATCAGTAAAAAAAAAGAGTTTCTGATTATCATTAAGGCGTCGGAGAGAATGGCAAAGAACCGAAGGCCAAGGAAGCGGTTTTCATGTGAATGTGGTGGAAAGTATAGACCGTTTATCAACAAGGCAAAGGACAAAGGAGGCAATGTCAAGGAGAATGACGAAGAACCAAAGGCAAAGAAGATAGCAAGTGTCACAGGAACTAAGAAATGCAAATGTTCGTTTGAAGTGAGATGTGTTAAGGGGTTGGAAGGTTGGACTGTCACTGTCTTCAACGGCAATCACAATCATCCTCCCGCGGAACAGCTTGAAGGGCATGCTTATCCTGGGAGGTTGTCTTTGGAGCAGTCGACTATGTTGGTGGATATGTGTGTTTCGTCATTGTCTAAACCGAGAGAAATCCTAAGTCTAATAAAGGGCAATGATGAATTCAATGTAAGTACAATTAAAACCATCTACAATGCACGCTAGAAGCATGGGTTTAAGGAGCGAGCAGGGAGATCTTAAATATAATATCTATTGGCTAAGTTACAAGAATATGGGTACATAGAGTTTAACCGGAAAGATGACATTATCTGTGTGGACTTCCTACTTCTGGTGACATGTTGTGTGCTTCCCTCGGGTGTTGCTAATGGATTGCACGTATAAGACCAACAGATACAGGTTTCCTTTGCTCCATATTGTTGGCGTTACATCCATCGAGCAGACTTTCTCGGCCGCCTTTGCATTCATCGATAGGGAGAAAGAGGAAAACTATACGTGGGTGTTGGAGAATTTGAAGAGTATTATGGATCCTGATGCACTTCCCCAGTGTTGTTATGATAGATAGGGAGTTAGCCCTAGTGAATGTCATTACAAGAGTGTTCCCAACGACCAGCCATCTTCTATGTCGATGGCATATTGGGCAAAATGTATAAGCTAAATGTAGGAAGATGCTTGATGAGATGACTTGGGCTCTATTTAAGCATGCTTGGGATTCACTGATGTACTCACCAATTATATCTTTATACGAGCAGACGCTTTGTACAATGAAGCAGGAGTTTGTGCTATATCTAGCTGCGATTAAGTACGTTGAGACAAATTGGTTGGAACTGTATAGGCAGAAATTCGTATCATGTTGGATGAACAATGTAATGCACTTTGGCAACCTGACTAGCAACATGTAAATGGCTAACACCCCATACATATTTCACGGTGTCCATAGCTTTTGACAATTAGATATTGATATTTCGATGCCTAAAACTCTCCTTTACCATTTCCACAGGGTTGAGTCTGAACATTCGAAACTTAAATCCCACATTGCGAATTGCCAAGCCAACTTCTCGGCAGCCTGGGTCAAAATGCACGACTTGGTTAAATTACAAATCACGGATATAAAAGCTACATTTGAGAAAAGTTTGAATTGTTGCAGCACCAGTTTAGAATTTCTACCTTTGACCCTCTAAGGGGAGCTGCTTCACAGAGTACCATGGGTTTAATGTTGCCGGAGATTAAGAAACTTGATGACATGGTCATGGAGGACAAGGTTGACTGCGTCTATCCTATTCGTCGAACCCATGGTTTACCTTGTGCTCATGAGATTGCTCCATTCAAGGATCGGGGTGAACCCATACCGTTGTCATTGATTGATGATCATTGGAAGATTCTTTCTTTGGAGAAACGTAAAGATGATGGGGCAATTTTAAAAATAATGAAGGCCAACTGGAATATCTTTATGGGCAAAATGGTTGGCCAAAACATGATGACCCATATGCATTGGATGAAGACTCTGAAACCCATTTTGAATACATCAACCACATCCTTGTCTTCACACCAACAGAAAGTCTAGACCTGCAGTCGAAAGTTAGGTTCGGTCAATAAGTCAATGCATAGGAACCCGTCTGAGTTTGAGTACGTTGAGGCATCCTTGAAAACTCTTAAGTCGGTGAAGGAAAAAATCCCCAAGGCTAAAGCTCCTATGAAAAAAGGCCCAAGGCAAAGGTCAAGGCAGGCGTGGAAACCCCCGACAAGGCCACGATTAAAAAAAGCCCCAAGGCTGTGGATAATAATACCCCCAAGGCCAAGGCCACTGTGAGAACCCTCAAGACGGCCAATGAGTTGCAGCAGTGGAAGAACCCAAAACTTGTTGGAACCCTATTTGTAGGACCATACCTTAATAACTTTCCGGAACCAATTCAGTCGCACATAAAATTTATTACGGATGTCAAAAGTGATAGAAATTGTGGGTACTGAGCGGTTGCTTATTTATGCGCCAATTCGAGCATAATTGGAAGACATGCCGAAATGATTTGCTTTTGGAGGTGAATAACCATTATGACCTTTACGAAAAGGTGACCGGTATTGGAGGTGCTAACAAGTTATGTTACAGATTGTCATTCTTTGAAGACGAAACTACACCTGAAAACAAGTGGATGATTTTTCCTGAAATGAGTTACGTTGTAGCTTCTACTTATAATGTGGTGGTTGTCCTCCTCTCCCAACTCCAATGCCTTACTTTCCTTCCACTCCATTCTCATCCTCCATCATCGGACAAACTAAGGGTTCTTGGGATTGGACTCATGAAAAGAGATCACTTCGTCTAGGTACGTACTGTATAATTTTTTTTCCATAAATTCAACATTACAAGAAATTACTAAAGTTTGATTTTGAAAGTCCTTTTACTTTGACGGGTTAAGCTAAAAGCATGTTCCCCAATGCCACTTATTGCCAACTATTGGTTCCAATTCCGATGGGAGGAGGCCAAGGAATGGGAGACACTTTTTTTGGCCAAATAGAAGCATTTAAAATCATAATTGGAAGTGATGTAGCAACTGCCGAGTCCTTTGATGTAGATTAGTTTCGTTTTATATGTATGATTATCATATTGTTGCTTTATATTGCAATGTTGTTGACTGAGCACATCCATGGAGTTTGGTTTTGCCATTTGTTGAATTTATTTTCTTATGGGGTTGATCTGCACATGTTAATTTCAACATTTGCATTCTGAAATTATTATAATTTTTCAGTAGGTGCATGCCGAAATTTTCGTTGATTCAGGCCCCCTAATGACCAAATGTTATTTTTCCATTTGCAATTCAGTCTTCAGTTTCATTCTATGTAATCATGGTTGGTAGTTTAAGTTTATGTAATTCAACTATGTTGTTCAAATTATGTACTTCTATCATGGTAGTTTATTATTTTGAGTATTCGATAAATTTAGTCTAATGATCCGATTATAAGATCTTGGATACCTTCTTTTGTATACCCATAGAAATACAAATTAGTATTTTAAAAATCTCTATTTTGAAAGAGGATTTTTTATAGATGAAAATAAGATAACTGTTTGAGATCTTGCATGAATTAGAGTCCAGAAAAGCTGTGCAATTTTTTCCTCTTTAATATGTAATTAACCACACCATTTTTTGCACTCGTTATATTACGTTTGCATTTGTAAGTCCATTGTTATGCATTTGTACAACAAAAAGATTTTCTAACAAAACAATAAGAGATCGATGTAGACTGAATTTTAGGGACTAGATTTTGTTGGTGTCGACATCTACAAAAACACATGCAACCACAATTTACATCATAAACCAAACAAAATATGTCGGACATCATAGCCCAACATTTCTAAATATCAAATAGCTGACATCCTTAAACATCCACAGATAGAAAGCTTTTTTGTCCGCCAACTAAAATATACAACCAATGACTATTTAACATCATAAACCCTAGCTCTACCCTCAGCTTGAAGCCCCAACACCTCGCTTCCTATAAATAACAACTTTCAGTCGTAGAATGGCTTGTACCTCCTACAGTGTCGCACGCAACTCCACAGCTCCAAGTTCAGTATCGCCCATAGCCCTGTCTACCACCTCCAACACAGTGAGTACCTCCTTCTCGCTTGCACGTCCCCGAACAAGTGATTTATCACATCCAACCCTTGGGTGCGCAACACTCCTAAACCACGGAAGGTATTTCGGACTACACGACGGGACACTCCTACTAGATCCTATACGGACTCGAATATCTAGAGGCACAAAGTGGCACTGAGAGCTAACCCAAAATCCGGCTGCCTAGTCGTAATCAACTTTGTAGGAGCATTGCCCTCTCTTTGCATGCCTGGGTGCTATAGGATCTGTGGGTTTTACCTATTGTAGACCAAATTGCCTCAACATTATGTCAGGAAGGTACGTCATCTATGTAACGAATCGGACCGGTGTAGAAGGCAATATCTGGGACAACTCGCCTGCGGGTATTGTACGGGTCAAAATTCACCTATTATAATCAAACATGAAATTTTCAAAAGAAGATAATCAATATTATGTAAAACCAACCAAAATTGGAATATAGTAACCAACTCCAATTAAATTTTATTTATTTATACCTCATCTGTACGCAAGTTGTCCAACAAGTCCTAGTAGAATGTATCATAAGGGATAGCCTCTCAACGCGGATACCAACGTCGAGCCAATGGAAGGTCCTTTGTGTAGTCTGGGTTAGGAACCAGATTTAAAGTCGGAAAGTGCGCGTCTATCCATGTCTATTACAAAAAAACAAGTTCTTTAATTCTTATACTTCCACTTGTCAAATCAAAAAATAAATCAATTATGATTGGAAACTCACTGCAGAGTCAACATTTATAAGTAATAAAAGTTATGTGGTGATCATAAAAACATCCAATTATAAGTAATAAAAGTGTACCTCCAACAATGTAAGACATCCACCAATTTGCTTTGTGTCCCTCCTCCTTGCACAACCAAGTTGTCTATACAAGAATGCCAAGCAACTAGAACCTCATCTGTATGTACCCACCTGGTCTAAGTCCTCCAATAGTGCAAGGAGATTAACTTGACGCAAAAAAGGGTGCTCCCAAGAACATATAGCAAGTACGCCCGAGCACAATGGTCAACCCTCATGTCCGTGTCCTTGTAACAACCCGGCTCCTCAAGCACCACAATATTAAAGTAAGTAAACAACACCCACTTTCGCAGCAACTCAGACAAGCTCGCACCACCGGCACCTATCCCGCTAACCAACCTGCAAGCTGGAGTTCAAAAGGTCCCTGGAGTGTGAGAATAATAACGTGTACAATATCAACACCAAATAAATAAACAGCACAACATCAACCACCATGTATAACACCAACCACGAATATAACACATTCCACATAAATGGAACCACATATCCGGTCCTCTTCAGTATATGATGGGTGACGTACCACCTCACTCGCCTCACCACAGCCCATTGGCCAACTTGTCTTTTGGCGTAGCTTATTAGTCTAGTCACCCCGTCACATACCAAACAATTCCATGACATATAGTCACTGCACATAACACAACCAACAAGAACCCAACATTAATATTATACAAGAAATATGTATCTCACACTCACCCTCAAATCGCCTTGCCATCAGATATAATTCCACCTTATATTTCTCTTCAAAGAACGTCGTACAAGATCTCATTAGAACAAAAACCCATGATCAATTGTTCCTCTCTGAAGCCCCTTAATTTGTTTTCTTTCTCATTTAATCCTTCTGATCTATATGAAGTCAAAGACCAGGTGCTTGTGACTCCTCCCTATTGGAACTTGACACATACTCAATAAACATGACAAATCATCACATGCACACATGCACGTGTTCTACACCTAGAGAAAAATGTTGTCCATATAGTAAAAATTTCAGCCAATATGATAGTAAAAGTTATTTTAACAATTACGACTTATCCCAAAAATACTTGAAAAAGCCATTTTTTTTAATACGGGGTATTACAGTTCCCCTCATTTAACTCGTGAAAATAAATGTACAACCAACTAAGCTTAACTGAACAATTCTTAAGTTCTGCCTTCACTACCCTCTTCGACACACCAAGCATAGTCATTAAAAGAGTCTTTGCATCCCTCCTGTCCTCCGTGAAAACATCCGATCGAGTAATAGGGATTTCAAGTAGTTGTTGTACGTCCTTTAGTGTCATCCCCATCTCCCCAAAATCAAAGTGGAAGGTATTCGTCTCCTGATGCCACCTTTCGATGAAAGCATAAACTCTTACGGTATTGCAACCTGAGTAATTAACTATGCCACACAACGGGAGCAACCCCGATCTCTTAACCCTTTCTTTCAACCTATCATCTGTAACTTTTCACTCACCCAACAAATTTGAGTGATGATACAATCTCAATTTACCCCGCTCTTCTCCCTCCAATATGGCTTGAGCCACGTGCATGCGAAAACTCTTTAGCAAACTAAGGTCTTTCGGACCACTCACCGCAACCGGTCCATCCCCGTCCTGTGCCAATAATACAGGTTAGTGTTCATGAAATTTAAAAAAGCTACATATTGACAACAAGACTTGAAAAAAAACTATTCTGCCAGTATTTCGACATTTGCATGCTGAAATATGCATTATATTTCGGTTTTTGATTACCAAAATATGTAAACTACTTCGGTATTTGGTTACTGAATTTTTTTACATCTTTCAACTGGTTTCTCCACTCAAAACCCATGGGCAGCCTCCAAAAATATGTAAATATTTATCTTTAAAACAAATAAAGAAAAAAATAATATTGAAAACAAGTATAAAATTGGAAAAAGTTTACCTTGTTAGCCTCAGATTCGTCCTTATTGACAACCTCTTCCTCTTCCTCTTCATGTGGCTGTGCTTTGGGCAAGCCTGAGCCCCGACCTTGGCCTCCTCCTTGAACTTGAGGTAGTGAACCAAAAACCTTACACGTATATGAAAATAATACAAGTTATTGTTCATAAAAACCTTATAGTAATGCAAACTTAGAAGTTTGGAAAGGCAAAAATAAAATTAAGAATGCCAATAATACTCTTGAAATCCATAAGTGTTATGTCCTACACATGTTCAAGGGTAGGAAAACACCTACTTCTACTTCTAATTTTTTTAGAATTTTAGTGTGCACAAAAAAAATAAAGATTAAAAAAAACTATTGAAAGCAAGTATAAAATTTAAAAAAGTTAAGTTAGTGTTTAATAAAATACAAAAAACAAACTACTTAGCAATTGTAAAATTGAAAAAAATAATCTGCCAGAATTTCAACATTTGTTTGCCGAAATAATTATAACATTTCAGTTTCTGATTACTGAAACTATTAAACAATTTCGGTTTCTGGTTACCGAATGTACTTACAGATTTCACTTTTTGTTACCGAATGTTTCATTTTGTTTAAAATATCGTAACCGTATATGACAATAATACATTACAAGTCAGTGTTCATTAAAAAAACAAAGATAAAATACAAACTACTAAAAAGTTGGTGTCAAATTGGAAAATTTTCACCTTATCCTCAGGTATGTCCTCAATGACAGCATCTTCCTTCCTGTGGATGCACTTCGGCCTGGCCTCGAGCTCAAACTCGAGGAGGTGAACGCATAACCTACACATACATGAAAATAATATAAGTTAGTGTTCATAAAATACAAAAACAAACTATTGACCAAGTGTAAATTGCAAAAAAATAATCTGCCAGAATTTCAACATTGACTTGCTGAAAGCATTATAACATTTCAGTTTCTGATTACTGAAACTAGTAAATAATTTCGGTTTCTGGTTACCGAAAGTACTTACATATTTTATTTTTTTGTACACAATTTTTCAACAATTTTAACAAGAAGAAAATAAACAACGGTGCGGTATATCAGTTATCAAAAAGCAAGCCAAGCCAAATTCTAGGTGAACATAAAAGAGAAAGGTTTGTCGTCAATCTCCAATTTCTAAAAGCTATCTCAATTCGTTGCAATAAACAAAACTATTGAAAACAATTTACCTCAACAGCCTCAGATTCGAGGAGGCCTCGACCCTGGCCTCGACGCGGTGGACACTTAATAACCTGCATATAATAACAGTGATGCAAACTTAGAAGTTCGAAAAGATAAAACAAGTTACGAATGTCAATAATACTATTGAACCTTATTATCAAAATTGGGTCTACTGACCATTGAAAATCTCTCCTGTACATACAAGTATATATGTATTATCCCGCACTTATTTCTCAGAAAAAAAAACCCCCAGAAAAAACAGAGGAGGAATAATACATCTCTAGTTTCTCCATCTCTTTGCCCATCTCAACTAATACGATTTTTGGTTTCCAGAAACGTTAACCAATTTCGGCATCTACTTTGCGTAAATTATCAAGCCTAACTTAGGCATATTTCAACATCTAACAGTTTCAACATTCAAAATCTGAAAATATGCAACTAATAGGGTTTTTGGTTATCGAAAATGTTAACCAATTTCAGCATCTACTTTTCGTAAATTATCAAGCCCAGCTTAGGCATATTTCAACATCTAACAACCGATATATGTATAATTCTTCGATTTTTGTCAATTGAAATTAACAACTTCATGCAAAAATTAACAACTTCGGCGAATCTAAACCTACTTTTTTTTTTCGACGAACAACTTCCGTTTTATCTCAAGTCAACTGAAATTAACAACTTCATACAGAATCCAAACTATGGCGAATCTAAACCTACTTTTTTTCAACGAACAGCTTCCGTTTTATCTCAACAATTACCGGTTAAAATTTCCGAAGTTTAAACAATTTTGGTAGTTAAATGTCGTTTAGGGTTAACTAATTCATCAAAAACACCCCAATCAACCATCTTCGTCGTCAACCCATAATTTTGACATTTACAGATTTTCAATTTTACTGAAGAATTTCGCAATGGTTGTACAAAATGCGAGAGAGCGAGAGAGACACCTTGAAGAGAGGAGAAGGGTGGCGGTGGTGTGGCGGTGTTCTGGCAGGAGTGGGGGTGTGCGGCGGTGTTAATAGAGGGCAATAGAGATGGTGGGTGGGCTATGGAGATGGGAGGCCGTGGTTTGATGTGGGGGTTTTGGGATTGTATTTAGGTAGGGTATTAATCTAGGGAGTTAAAAAGTGTAATTTTAGGTTTTTTGAGAGAATAATGGTATAATGGGAAGATTAGGTGCATTTAGGCCCCGATCCAAAAATCTTCTTAAAAAATAAGCAATTTATTTCACATTTTTAAACTAAAAAATAATGTAAATGAAAATTTTTTTTTTAATTTTTTTTACATTGTATAAAAGATTTCGATAAGATCTTTCAATAAAAATCTATATTGCATACTTTTAGATTTCAATAAGCCCATAATTTTTGAGTTTGAAATTGTCTTCTTAAAAAATAAGGACTTTTTCTCTGTTCTGGAACGGAGCCTTAATGGATTATATAGTGAAAATTTATTTGTATTTTAAAATATTTGGAATGAATAAGGGAAGAAAGTGGGCTAATAAAAAAAAAAAAAAAGGGCTTGGGAATAGCGGCCCCAATAAACTATTTTCTCTCTTCCTCCTCCCTCTACGTCGGCTTTTACAGCCAGAACCCCCCCACAATTCAAATCTTTTATATTCCCACCACTAAAAACCCCAACCCCAACCCCAACCCCAACCCCAACGCCCAACTAATCACTTCCATTTCTTACCTACCCAATACAATCCATTTCCTAAACCCCAACCCTATTCCAACTTTTTATTCATTATTATTATTATATTCTGTGATGGATCCTCCAGGGAACAACCTCTTCGAAACGGCGTCGCAGCCCGACACCGGCGCCACCGACGCCTACACCTTCCTCGAATTCAACGCGCAGGGGGAGGAGGAGGAATTCCACTACCCCGAATTCCAGGAGCTCTCCCAGCCAATTCGATCCCCCGGGGCATGGCCCGCGCCGCCCTCCTCCGATTCCGTATCGGACGACAGGGGTGCCGCCTCGGACCACCATTCCGACGCCTCGCCGGTCTCTGCGAAGGGCCGGGGCGGCGGCAATCAGGCGGCAGCGGTGGAGGCGCTGGCGGCCGGGATGAGTGGGTTGAACTTCGAGGAGAACGTTGGCGGGGATGAGGAGGGGTACGAGTATGGTAAGAGGGATTTCAGTGAGCACGGTTGTCGGTACTGTGGGGTGGCAAACCCCGCGTGTGTGGTGAGGTGTAACGTGCCGTCGTGTCGAAAGTGGTTCTGCAATTCCCGTGGGAATACTTCTGGCTCGCATATTGTTAACCATTTGGTAAGTGGAAGCATGCTTAATGGTCTCATTCTAGTTTATTGTGTGGGTATTATTTTGTTATTTCATACTTTTGTGGAAGAGCAAGAAATGTATTAATGATGACGATGTTAAACCCACCGTGTGCATCTAATACAACTGAAAAAACCTATTGCACACGAATGAGACATATAACACATTGAAATCAGCGATAATGTTCACAGACTCGAGTGCGGGTATTGGGTAATCATTCTATCATGTCATTGACTCTTGCATACTGAGACAAGACTCATATTCGTCCATGTATTTTTGTTTTGTTTGGGGGAAGTTTTTGTTTGAACGGTTTCATAAAAAAGTACCTGGATAGAAAGTTTTTTGTGTGCATATTTGTGTAGTAAACTTGAATGGTAAATATGCTTTCTAGGTGAATTCCCAACTAAACAACGTTGGAAACATCTTACACCCTTACTCACTTTCTGAGTGTCAGCTGTTCGAAACCCGGAACTTAGTTCACTTTAGGATTTATGTAACATAGCTTTGTTGGTGTTGTAGGTTGATTGGTGACAATGGAGCAATTGCAAGGGTTTGTTTTAGTTCTTTTTGGTACTAGAATGACTAATCAAATGGTTATTTGTTGGAAGTTGGGCTTATGTCAGGGCACTGAAAAATGATATAATCGAGGTGTTTAGGTAAATGGGGTCAATTCACAGACTGAAACCGACCCATAATAGGAAAACAACTTGTACACTACTGAGTGATACTAAATAATGTACTTCTTCAGATACATACCACAAATTAAATTAATTTTTCCTAAGTAGAAGAAATCGAAGTTACGTGATTATTTTGGGCCCACCAGCAGCAACATATCCTTCCATTTTGGGCCCACCAAGGGGTTGTACATTGATTACTGGAGCCAGTTATTTTGGAAGGCTCATCGCGACGATCATCCTACACGTAGATTAGGTTGAATGGTTATTGGCATTCATACGACCAAGACACTATTTTCTTGATAAAATAGATGGCCATTATAGATTGTCTATTGTGTTTTTTTCAAAACAAGTGTTATGATATTATAGCTACTGAAACTCGACTAATCTAATCAATTTCAGAATGGTCTGCTAGTCGAGGCCTTAAAAGATTTATGGCTTCAGGCCTTAAAGATTTATGGCTTGAATCATCAATATGGAACCAAATGGGAGCCCATTATTGGAAAACTGCATGCCACGGTTGAATTTCCCTATTGCACAAACTCCCAATCCAATGCCATAATGGAGAAAATTATCCAATGCTTTGCATGTTGTATCTTGTCTAGGGATTCGACTTCACACTCATTTTGAATCAGCCAAAAACGGGGTGGATTATTCAGTGCTTTACATCATGAAGGTTGCTGGTCAATGCTCTTTTTTGACGTTTCAAAATTTTACTTCTGCAAATTCATGCCATAATAATAGTGGTTCATGTTTTTGCATGGGGTCAAACTGACCCCACACAGTCCTTCCTCAATGTTGTCGCCACCGTTTGGATTTAGGTTGGAAAATTTGACAAATGCACTTGAAGCATTTATATAAGAAGCTTAAAGCGATGAAATAGAGGTTAAACTAGTCTTCTTCTTCTGTTTTTTTCTTTTTATTATTATTTATTGAAATTCATTACGTAGACTTATGATTTCTATGCGCATTTATGGTGCTTATGCATCCACGGCCGTCTATCAAATGGACGCTGTGTAGATGAACCAATAGTGAAAAGAACTTCTTATATTGGTCATAGTTTTGACTAGTGAAGCTCACATTTCAGAGTTGTGATCACTAAATGTCTTGGTGTAGAAGTTGTTGCTGCAACCTTTTCTTTTTTCTTTTCTTCCTTTTTTGCTATTCTCCCTTTTTTGCTATATCTTGTGAACTTATTTCGGAATAAGAGATGTTACAGTTAATTACTTGGTATCGATATGTAATCTGACCTTATCTTTGTAGGTGCGAGCTAAACACAAAGAAGTTTGTCTTCATAAAGATAGTCCCCTTGGAGAAACAATCCTTGAATGTTACAATTGTGGATGCCGAAATGTGTTCCTTCTTGGATTCATCTCTGCCAAAACAGAAAGTGTTGTTGTTCTTCTTTGCAGGGAGCCTTGTCTTAGTGTCAATGCCCTGAAGGACATGAATTGGGACCTGAGTCAGTGGTGTCCCCTTATAGATGATAGATGCTTTCTGCAGTGGCTTGTTAAGGTTTGTACTTTCTTTCCCGAGTCGTGATTTCGGTTTTCTCTGTATGCGGTATATATTTTTTCAAGGTTGCTAACCTCTTATGGGTCTGCAGGTGCCATCTGAACAGGAGCAGCTAAAGGCACGCCAAATCAGTACTCAGCAAATAAATAAGGTTGAAGAACTTTGGAAGACCAATCCTGATGCTACCTTGGAAGATCTTGAAAAGCCTGGTGTTGACGATGAACCTCAGCCTGTCGCCTTGAAGTATGAAGACGCGTATCAGGTGCCTATTTTTGCAATGCCCCTAGGGAATTGGAGCTTTCATGTTATGATTGTTCACACAAATCACAACCTGAGAATGCTGTGAGGAGTTGGAGTCATGTATCTAAATTTGTTTCTCCAACTTGGGGCTTTTCTGTTTTTGTATTTCCTACTGCAGTATCAAAATGTGTTTGCGCCACTTATCAAGCTTGAAGCTGACTATGATAAGGTATGTATGGTGGTTCTCTATTTGTTTTTGCTTTCTCCTTTTATTGGGCTCCTGAAGGGGTGGTTGTTCAGCTTCTGTAGCTGGTATGAAACACTGATCAAACTTGGAGGCTTGGACATACTCTTTTACAGAAGTTGGTCGTTTTGTGGAGAAGAGTTGGGTGACGGTCCTATCGTGTCGTGTCCCAGGGGTGTTTATCGTATCGTGTCCTTTCGTGTCATCTCCCGTTTTGTCTTTTCGAATCGTGTCAAAACACCTGTTAACATGAACATGTCATATATCTTGACACTAACCTGCCTTGCCTAAATTCGTGTTGTGTTCGGGTTGATACTGTTAAGACCCTAAGTTAACTTTTTTAATATGTACATGAAGTTATTTAATCCAGTAACAAAAAAAGAACATTTCCAATACCATCATAATCACAGAAATGATAAAATCAACAAAAAAATAACAGTCAGCAGCAACCAAATCATGAAATTGAAAAATACATAAAGTCTCAAAATTAATTACTTTTTGTACGGTTTTTAGCTAAAACAATATAAAGTCACCAACAATTATAGAAGAGGTTTGAATCATCTTCTGTGATGGGTTGTATAATAAATATGCATGTCTTGCCTTTCCGTAATGACATTGATGTTTATGATTTTGGATGGTCAAATATTCTATTGATTGAGAAATTCAAAATATTCAAACTAATCTTTTAGACCATCTCCAACCCATGCTCTATTCCTCAATTTGAGAGTATGAAATTCCTCCAACCCATCCTCTCAAGCCTCCTCTATTTGAGAGGATGGGATTTTGATCCTTCATATTTAGAGGATGGGAGAAAATATGGAGGATCTCCTCTAAAATCACTTTATGAATAATAGAGGGTTTGTGGTTGGAGTAAATATGAATAGTAATTTCCTCTAAAATCACTTTATGAATAAAATAGAATATTTTGATACTCTCAAATAGAGTATTGGATTGGAGATGCTCTAAGAAAACACAATTATGGCACTCGATTAGCTACGGCACCTGGCTATTGGTTGGCATAGCCGACATGGTGTCTTGTCGTGTTAACGGGTCAACACGGAAAACTAAATGGTTAGCTGTGTTCTTATTGAGGTACTTGAGTCTAAGCTGTATTTGTCCTGTTTAAATTTCATGTTAGCGGGTCATGTCATAGTTGTGTTCGTATATAAAAGTGTTCGACCCAAATCCTCTAACTTCGTGTCTGGTTAACAAGTGGTGTCCTTGGCTTACTATTCTTTTTAGGTTTTGAATTGCTAGGGATTTATTATTCTTGTATTTTATGCTTACATAATTTGATTTTTTTTTTGTAGATGATGAAAGAATCTCAAAGTAAAGACAATCTCACGATTCGATGGGATATTGGTCTCAACAAAAAGCGCATTGCATATTTTGTTTTTCCGAAGGTGCGCCGTCATCTTGGTTTTGTTGAATTTCCATTCCAGATTTTTTTTTTGGGTCAGTCCCCAGCTTTTAAAGTGGCAATGAAACTGTATTGAACTCTTTCGTTATCTAACCTGAACATAAATTTTTTTTGTGTTGCAGGAAGATAATGAGTTGCGTCTTGTACCTGGTGATGAGTTGCGGCTTCGTTATTCAGGAGACGCTGCCCATCCTGCATGGCAGTCGGTAGGGCATGTGGTAAGCACTCTTGTTGATGAGTTTTCGTGCCTTTCCTTCCCTTGTCTTTGGTTTTGGATCATTTTGTGGACTTTTAGAATGCTCATTTATTTAGAAAAAGTCATTGGTGCACTTCTATGTTGCTTGATAGAAATTTTCAAGTGAAGAGATATCCTTTATTCAGTTTTGTCCTTTACATGGCACTCTTAGGATGTGGGTACGTTTCATGAATCGCATGATGGGTTAATGTTTATTGCAGATAAAACTAACTGCACAAGAGGAGGTTGCTCTTGAGCTTCGTGCCAGTCAGGTAGCTTGTTTATAAACTTTTGTTACTTTATTCCGCTTTGATTGCCAACTGTAGGCACTTATTATAAGATTTTCTGCAGGGATTTCCTGTTGATGTCAACCATGGTTTTAGTGTTGATTTTGTATGGAAGAGCACAAGTTTTGATCGGATGCAGGGAGCAATGAAAACGTTTGTGGTGGATGAAACAAGTGTTAGTGGGTGGGTTGGCTGCTTTGTATTGTATTAGTTTGAGCTCACTTGGATTACTTTTGTGTGCACTGTACTAGTTTGAGCCAATTTGGATTACGTATGTGTTCCTGTTACATCGTTTTTCTTTTCCCTTTTGTTTTGCTAGAATTTTATGGAATTGATGAGATAGATATCTATTAGTAATAGAAGAATGTTGGCGTCGATTGGGCTTGGCTTAGTTAGCTAATTTTGAAGTACGATGACTTGAATTTCATGTCTGGCAAACTTTTTTGGGCTTGTCCCAGTTAAAGTGGGCATTGCTAAGCCTGCTATAAGAGTATAAGCTTGAGCAACTAGCCTGCTTTTATTGGAACTTCTTGGCAATTTGTTTGAGATTATTTGTTCTCTGCTGTTGAATTCATAGCTGAGTTAATGACTTCACGTAAATGCTTGTTTCATGCAGGTATATTTATCACCACTTGTTGGGCCATGAAGTTGAGGTTCAGATGGTCCGGAATACATTGCCTCGTCGTTTTGGTGCACCTGGCCTGCCAGAGCTTAATGCATCTCAGGTAAGCTGTCTTTACTGCATGCTCTTAGGATTCGTTGCCAATTGAAAATGTTCTCTATTTTATTTACTTGTAAAAAAAATGTCCTAGTTTTTTTTGTCTTGAGTAGTTTCTTTTCTCTATCATTCTCTCTCTCATGTCTTTTTTAATTTTGTGTAATTGTAGGTTTGGGATCTTTTGTCTGATATGTATTTTGTCAGTAAGTGCGATGTTGGTTTAGAATCAGCATAATTGATGTAATTTTCAGTTATTTAAGAGATTTTCTCCAGACCTATGATACATGGACTCATGAGTGTCGGATGTGTTAGCCGTAGATTTCTACTAGAAGGATATGCAGACTTGTCTATAAAAAAATTGCTTTTGTCATCTGTTTGGAAAATACTATTGCTATGTATGGCAAGTCAATAATTCTTGGTTTTCCTTGAGAGAAAGAAAGAATATCATAATATGTGATTATGGCGGCCAAAAAATTTGGAGTCACACCACTTTAGCACAACATGCCAGAATATAGAACTCTCAGTTTTGAAGCCAAAGAACAATATATTGGTAAACATGCAGTTCCGTTAAAGTTAAATGGGGACTTCACAACTCCCAAACTCTCCATGTTTCTTTTAGACTCTTCCCACTTGAATGCCTATTCGTCTTTAACCATTCACCTTCTCTGTTCCGCACCGTTCATGACCCTAACACACACACACACATCTCAAACCACAATTGAAATGAGTCAAAAACCCATTGGTTTTGTCTTCAACATCAGTAATGGTGTTGATCTGTTTTGTCTCTCGTCAGCTTCGACAAGACATCTTCTCTAGTGAAGCAAAACTCTAATGGATAGAGCAGATGGTCCGGTCATTAACTTTTACTTAGTCCTTGCTGTCCACTTCGAATGGCATTGCTTTCAGAATTCAGGGCAAATCCATATCTCGCTGATTTGCTCTGTTGGTGTGCTTCTCTCTCTATTTCTTCTTCGTAGTCCATTCTTATTATGTGAATCTCACTCTTCAATCTGCGAAAACTGTCCTATTCCTATACATGTGTGGTACCCGTGCAATGTATGGGACAAGAGAAAATTCATGTTATGTTTTATCTTGTCTACACTTTTCATCCAAGGGTTCTAAGTACTGTACTGGCTATGGTACCGTTTTTGTTATTGGTACGGTACATACCGGTACCGGAACAATTTCGGGTACCATTTCGGATTTATCGCTAAATATATTTATTTGTACATACATTGTATATAATAAGCAACTGAGCATATTTGTTCGTATTTACACATTAAAGATTATTTTGATCATATACACTTTTTTGGGTAAATATCATATACACTTAAATACTCCAAATAAAGGTTGTCGTAAAATATAGGAGAAATTCATTTTGGTTTTGAAAATTAGTTTGTAGATTGTCAAGCAAAGGCTGTAAATTAAAGGGCATGGTGTCCTTTGCTCCAAACCTATGTGAAATCACTGTTGTCAGAGTACCCATGTCAGATAAAGCAACAGCTTTTGTCAGTAGAAGAGAAAAGGAGTCTGTTCCGAGTTGTCCTTTCACCCTCTGTTGCATTTGTTTATGGAGAAATGCCTAAATTTTGCCGTTACGACCGGAAAGGTCCCGTAATTTATCCGGTACGATACCGTTTTTATTTCAAACCTTGACGTACCGGGCGTTATGATACGTTATATATACAACATTGTTTTCAACATAATTCTTTTAAATCACAGGCAAAGAAATGAGAGAAGTGGTAGGCAATAATGAGTGACTTGAGAAAGTGCAATGGTGGAAGAAGAAAAGAATGTGAGATGCAAAGAGGGTGATGTGGATTTGTCTGTTATTTTCTTGATTTTTTTGTATATATTATAGATGTTTAATCGACAATCTCGTAGGAATCCCACACCTATACACTTGTTCATGTGTTGTGTTGCATTGACACCCGTATCCAACAAAATTTGAAGAGTCTGTGTGTAACATCAACATAGCCCATTATGAGTTTTCTAACTTTTATTAGGATACTTCAAAACTAAATTAAGGAAAACTGCCCGTAGCCTTTGCTCGATGTTTATACTTCATTATGTTTGTAATTTTGATGATTCAACATCCTCAATCAACTTTGAAAATTATCGAGCGATGTCAAAACACCCTCTTCAACTGTATTGTCACATTCCTTGTTTTTCGGAGTGTCTCCGTAATTATAACTTCATATTCCTTTCAGTTTCCTTGCTTTTCTTAACCTTAAAGTTTTGTAAATTTTGTAACCTTCCAATTTGATTTTGTTCAGTAATGATAATATCATTCTTAATTACCTAAGAATGTGCAAAACAGTGTCTAACTAGTTCTTTCTTTTGCATTTTCAATATTTGGGATGTTGTGCTCTTTTTCTGAGGGTTTTGACCTTCTTCAACTATTGGTAGATTTTTGCAGTAAAAAGTGTCCTTCAAAAGCCAGTAAGTTTGATTCAAGGTCCACCTGGTACCGGGAAAACTGTGACTTCCGCAGCAATTGTTTATCATATGGCCAAACAAGGCCAGGGTCAGGTAATTTCACTTGCAAATTTTGGAAATATTAACTCCTTGCATGCCGTTTTTGTGATAATATGTGTCTGTCAGGTTTTGGTTTGTGCTCCCAGTAATGTGGCTGTTGATCAACTAGCTGAAAAGATCAGTGCCACGGGTTTGAAGGTAAAATACTTGACATTATTTACAGCCTCACTGTCCTTGGTTGTTGTATGATATTGTGTATTTGGTTTAGTGTATGTTTCTCACTATTATGATTCAGGTTTGAACTTGTAATTGATTTTACCACTAGTTGAAGTTAAAGCTATAAATGTACAGAGCTAAGCCATGTACCTGGTATTTGGGCTTTGTTCAGTTAGCTTGGGTGTAATTTTTGCTTGAACTTGCATGAGCTCCAAAGTGGAAACGTCTGGGCTTCAGCTCCACTTGTGTGAATTTGGATGAAGATGAGCTTGAGAAAGCGATCAAGAAATTGAAAGAATATCTAAATTGTTGAGTTGGTTGTTCCTTATAGTTTATAAATCTGGATTCTTACCATGGCCCCTAGTCACTTGTGATGGTTCTCCTTTCCTCAATGAGTTTGGATGATAGTTTTCAATTTTCATTGCTTTCTCCTGGAAAGTTCTGATGTCACAGGGAATTAATCTCAATAGGGCTCTATGGCAGACGAAAACACAAATGTCTTGGAAGAAGAGTTTAGATGTATATAAATTTTGGGAAAGTAATTCACCACAAAGATGACGTGTGAAATAATCTGACGTTCTTCAAATAATATTAGGCGTGTAAGAATCAGAGCTTCTAGGAAGTTATCAATGTTGCATTTGCAGTCTTGTTGCACATAGAAGAAGTACCATCAGTTGCCTTATCTGCAGACTTAGGGCGAGGCCCTGTTTCTGCAATGGTGTCCCTTTTCCACGTTGGAGCAAGACAGGTACTTCCTATCTGAAACGGGAGCTTTCAGGTAACTAGTAAGAAGGAGGCTCCTATTTATGGAGAATTTCTACACATTTATACTGACGAGGAGGGGGAAATGAGCTCTCACTGCTTGCCCTACTATTGGTAAACTTGCTACATGTTACAAGCACGTAAGAGTTGAACTTGAGCCTGTTAAATGTGGGTTATTTGATGAAGTAGAACCTAGAGTTGAGACATGGGCTTACAGTCTTATGTGATTAACACTTCAGCTCAATGAGAGCCTTGTCATGATGTGATTCTCTAATTTCTCATTTGATGACTTAAGAAATTTAAACTGCGAGAAATAAAAGAAAGGTTTACATTCTACCTTGTGCTTTAGAACCCCAAAGTAAAGTGTCAGCTCATCCCCTGCTGATTGGCTCCACACCTCACCCCCCTGTGAAAAAAGCATGACTTGTGGTGGAGTTTTCTATGAATTTTTTTTTAAATTTTTTTTATCTGTACTTAAGCCATTCATATTTTGTCCTTATTTGGGTGGGAGAACAGAACTTGTGATCTTTTATTGGAAGTTTTCTTCCCACCCAACAGTTTTTGTGAGCCTATCTAGCGTCACAGGTGCAGTTGTAAAAGAGAAATGCCGTATAGCTTGATTTCTGTTCATTCTCAACTTTTAGTGGTGATTATCTTCCAAAGTGATGAATCCCCCTGTTATTGGTTGGAGGTTGGTTTGAAGAAAACACTGAATAGTTCATGAATTTTAAATTGTTGGATAACTACAAACCAAATTGAATCCCTTTCATCTTCTGGTAGAATTCTACATCTTGTTACTTATCTTTGCTCATTACTTGGTGTTCCCTTGCTCATGACTTTAATATTTGTTACTTTGATGAAAACAGGTTGTTAGGCTCTGTGCAAAATCAAGGGAAGCCGTAAGTTCCCCTGTTGAGCATTTAACCCTTCACTATCAGGTTTGTTTATTTTTTAGTTGTTTCAAGTCTTATGTAATATTGGTTCTGTGTTTGAGCATTATGCATCTTACAGTTGTTTACTGCAGGTTCGTCATCTTGACACATCTGAAAAGAGTGAACTTCACAAGTTACAGCAACTGAAAGATGAACAAGGTGAGTTCCAGTGACTTGCTTGTGGTTGTGTGGTTTTCTGTTCTTGATTTGGACTCATTTATGTGAATCAGTTTCTTTCTGGTGCTGAGGCAGTGTACATCAAATGCCCACAGAACAATTAAGAACTGCACAAAAAGACATTAAACACAAGACATCTCCCCTATGAACAATTAAGAACTCACTAATGTTAGGACTTAGGAGCTTGTTTCATGTAAAAATTTGCCTCACCAAAAATCGGATCTGTGATTCTCCAAAATGAAGGTTGGAAGCATCTCTATTATTCATGCTTTTTTTTTAATCAGTGGCAACGAGAAAATCATTAGTTAGGAAAGAAGGGAAAAAGTACAAGAAGAAAAAGGAGACAAGAAGTCTATCGTAACCGAAGGAAAAAGCATTGGAAACGAAAATATGATATCTTGCATGTAGTATATGTATCCGTAAAAAATGACAAATGAATGATTCCTTCGGAAAGGGGGCGACGTCAAAACCCGAAAAGAAGCTAAATAACAAGTTTTATTGCAAAACCCGTATATCTTCAAGTTTCTCAAACACCCTAGCATTTCTTTTGGGACCATACTACCCAAAGGACCACACAATCAACATATCTATGGAGGCTTTGGCATTAAAACCAAAGCCTCTAAGATCAATGCACGACATATGCCATAGGCTCACAAAAAGAAGGTATTGCCTGATGCACCGCTGCCAAATTATTATTCTTCTCATTTATCTTCTTCCAAATCTTATTTGGATCAACGAAGGAAGATTTCATTCATCGTAAAACATCAAAACAAGAAACTGGTACAATAGGAGAAGAAATGCATAAGAGAGCTTCTTGTGCAATAGGAGAAGAAATGCACGAGAGAGCTTCAAAGATAGAATGTGAATTCTCCTAATGCTGCTACTTGCAAAATATCAACCTACCCCCAGCCTTTTGATCTTTAATGAGGAACTCTGAATGAAACACCAAAAAAGCAACAAAAGCCATTAAAACAATAGCAAAAAGAGTATAGCTGACAAGGTATTGACTACCGACCATGCAAATATATATTTGATAAGTAGATAATTATATTAAAAATGTGGTATTAAGGGAATGCCGCCCGTATACAAAAGGCCACCACCACAAAAAGGCCCTATACATCGCTCCTACCTGACAAAAAAAAGCTCGAACCAATCTTAAAATTGATCAATAGCGGGATTACAATCTCCCTTGTCCCAACTATACAAGCTACTAACCACAAAGCTTTTGATTCTAAACGAAAGCTTTTCAATCTCTTCAAAGCATCTCGAATTCCTTTCACACCAAATAGTCCACATCAAACAAAGAGGGATCATGGTCCATACACGCTTCCTTCTCTTGCCCACTCTAGCTCCGTTCCAAGCAATTAAGAGTTCCATAACATTCCTTGACATGGCCCATTTTAAACCAAACCAAGAAAACACCACGGACCAAAGTTTCCAAGCTACCGGGCAATGTATGAGAAGATGATCCACTTTCTCCGCATCCCTTCTACACATGCAACACCTATTAACAATGATTCTCCGCCTCTGAATCAAATTATCGATAATAAGAATCGTGCCTTGAGCCGCGCACCAAACAAAAAAACTCACCTTAAGCGGCGCCACTGTCTTCCAAATCGCTTTCCAAGGGAAAGAAACATTCCCACCTCCACCTGACTCTTGATAAAAAGATTTCACTTGAAAGCATCCAGATTTAGACAATTTCCAATGCATCTCGTCCTCCCCTTACTCCTATTCCTTGCATACCATACACTCTAGCAAAAAGAGCCTCTTCCTCTTCCTCCCCGTCTCGACTTGCCTTCTCAAGCGAATGTCCCAAACTATAACCCCCTCATTAAAGGAAAGATAATCGGCAATGGATGCAAATCTTCTTAATCTTATGGGGTAAACTTCTTTAATACTGAGCAACAAATTTTTACTATATACAAACACCCAGAGATTCGAAGCAATGGATACTTGCATGACGCCACATTGATGTTATTTTCTTTTGCTGCATCTTTGACGAAAGTGATGCATAATTGGTTCTCTATCAAAAGCAATATCAGTCCATGCTTATTAGTTTGATTTGCGTCAACTGCTGCTCTTACTTGTGATTTATTGGCCATAGACATTTGTTCATGCTGCTATAATTATTTACAACAGTATAGTGACAACAGTTACAGATAGATTTGGTGTTTTTAACTAAGAACTTTTGAGAGTGGTGGGAACATGTTTCCTTTCTTCCCTTTTGAGAACTACAAAATGATGCATACACTCATACAAGGTAGCTTATAGTTCATTACACTTGGGATGAATTTTAACTTGAGGATTGGTTGAAGACTCTATCATTCATAGCACACAATCTCCTACGGAACTGAAAGAAACAAAAACGTTTTCTTTGGTTTGGGTGGCAGTTTGGGGGAGGTAGTTTAACCATCTTGACAGTTGAATATCTACCAGTTCACTGAGCATGATTGCATTCCGCTGCAAGGCTGTGTTTCCATTTTTGAAGCATATCATATGCTTTCTTTGATGTGCAAGTTCTAGGTTTGTTTTACTGAATTAGGTTTGGTTGCTAGTTTGTAAGGCATGAGCCATGATGTTATGGATCAAGAAGTCATTTTCTGCTTCCAAATTGAGGTGTAGGTTAATCTTTTGTTTGATTTTGGGGGAAAAGGGAGGACCCAAATTATGTTTCTCTCTCTCACACTTTGTATTTATATGGACAAGAGTAAAAGTACAAATATACCCCTAAGTAACAAATACATAACAAAGTGAACCCTAACTTAACACTCCCCCTCAAGTTGGTGCAAAGATATCTATCAAGCCCAACTTGAACACAATAGGGTGAAAGATCTTACTACTAAGTCCCTTCGTAAATATATCAGCTAATTGGTCCTCAGACCTTACAAACGGCATACATATCAAACCCTTGCTCAGCTTCTCCTTAATGAAATGCCGATCAATTTCTATATGCTTCGTTCTATCATGCTGCACAAGATTATGAGCAATATTTATAGCCGCTTTGTTATCACAATAAAGCTTCATAGGACTACCATCAGAGATCCCCAAATCCTTCAACAAGGTTTGGAGCCATAAAAGCTCACACACGCCATGAGCCATAGCCCTATATTCAGCTTTTGCACTTGATCTAGCTACCACTAACTGCTTCTTTTTTTTTTTTTTTTTGATAAGTAAATAATTATATAGATGAAGGCATTAACGGAATGCCACCCGTATACAAAAAGGCCATGAGACAAAAAGGCCCTATACACTTCCAAGAGAAAAGAAAAGCTCAAACCAATCTAAAAATTGGTGAAGAGAAGGATCACATTCTCTCTTGTCCCAACTAAACAAACTATTCACCAAAAAACTTTTGATTCTATATAAAGGTTTTTCCACCCCATCAAAGCATCTCGAATTTCTTTCCCGCCAAATGATCCACATTAGACAAAGATGGATCAAAAACCAAACTTGCTTCCGCCTCTTTCCAACTTTTGCACCTCTCCAAGCGATTAAGAGTTCCATCACACTCCTTGACATGACCCATCGCATAGCAAACCAAGAAAGAACCATAGTCCAAAGCTCCCAAGCCACCGGGCAATGAATGAGGAGATGATCAACCAACTCCGCATCTCTTCTGTACATACAACACCAATTGACAATGATTCTTTGCCTTCGGATCAATTTATCAATGGTAAGAATCTTGCCTTGAGCTGCACATCAAACAAAAAAACTCACCTTTAAAGGCACCTTCGTCTTCCAGATTGCTTTCCAAGGAAAAGAAGTATCCCTTCCAAAAAAATATTCATAATAGGATTTCACCCGAAAGGAGCCATCTTTGGATAAATTCCACCGAATTTCATCCTCTCCTCCTCCCAGTCTTTGGAGACCATACACTCTAAAAAGCAACGCCATCAAAGCCCCTTCCTCCCACTCATTCACATCCCTTCGCAAACGGATGTCCCAAACCGCAACTCCTTCATGAAGATAGAGATACTCGGAAACATTAACATCTGTGTCGCTAGCCAAACTATAAATATTCGGGAACTCTTCCTGCAAGGTCACTTCCCCACACCACACATGCTCCCAAAACTTTACCCTTCTCCCATCACAAACCAAAAAATCGGTGTTCTTTACGAAGGCATCCCACCCATTCATAATCCCCTTCCACACCCCATAAGGCGATCTCACACCCAAGGACGACCAATCTCCCCATCTGGAACCATATTTCGCAGCAACTACTTTCCTCCACCATCGCTTCCTTTCACTCGCAAATCTCCAAAGCCATTTGCCCAACAAAGCGTGATTGAAAGACTTTAAGCGCCTCACACCCAATCCTCCATCTCTAATGGGAGCACAAATTGTATCCCAGTCAACGAGGTGATATTTGACCTCATTCTCCACGCCGTTCCAAAGAAAGTCTCTTTGAATCTTTTCTAACCTCCTCGCCTCGAAACCGGAATGGTAAACAATGACATAATATAAGTGGGCAGATTTGAAAGGGAGCTTTTAATCAAAATAACTTTACCTCCTTTTGTCATATATTGGCGTTTCCAACACGCCATTCTCTTCTCAAATCTTTCTGCAACTGAATCCCACACAGACTTAGATTTGAAAGATGATCCCAAAGGCAAACCAAGATACACCGATGGGAGAGACGCCACCCTACAACCCAAAATCTGAGCAAGAGCACCAATATCCTCAACCGCCCCAATCGGAATCATTTCTGACTTCCCCAAATTAACCTTAAGGCCTGACAGCCTCAAAGGATAAAAGAATACATCTGAGATAGCCCACTTGTGTTGCCTCCACATTGCAAAACACGAGCGTATGGTCGGCATAAATAATATGAGAGACCATCAACCCCGCACTGTTTGCCCTCCCAACTTCAACACCCTTCAAGAATCCCCCTAGAACTGCTTTCCGAATCATTCTACGAAGTACCTCCATGACCAAAATGAAAAGGAGGGAGGAAAGGGGATTGCCTTGACGCAATCCTCTAGAAGTCTAAAAGAAACCAGCTGGAGAATTGTTCACCAAGATTGACATGCTAATAGATGAGATGCAAAATTTTATCCATTTCCTCCACCGCTCTCCAAATCCCATCTGTTGCATAATATAGATCAAAAAGTCCCAGTTACATGATCATAAGCTTTCTCAATATCCAACTTGCACAAGATACCAGGAATTCCGCTCTTTAATCTCGAATCCACACACTCATTAGCAACCAGGGATGCATCAAGAATTTGCCTACCTTCGACAAAAGCATTTTGGGCTTCGCACACAACCTTTCCTACCGTCTTCTTCAAATGAATTGCCATCACTTTAGCCAACAACTTATACGCTCGCCCAAGTAAACTGATAGGTCTAAAGTCCTTGATGTCCTCCTCCTTTTTTCGGAATCAAGGCCACAAAAGACGCGTTCAAACTCTTTTCAAACTCTCCAAACCTCTAAAAATAATGGAACATGCCCATCACTTTCCCTCTCACCACTCCCCAACAATGTTGAAAAAAGGCTAAAGACATACCATTTGGACTGGACGCTTTATCTCCATTCAACGATTAAGAGCAAGAAGAACTTCTGATTCCTCAAACGGTCTTTCTAACCAATGAACCTCCTCCCCCGAGATAGAGTTGAACTCCAAATTATCAACTTGAGGCCGATACACTCCCTCCTCCTTGAACAAACTGGCATAGAAGTTAGCAATACCTGTTCTTATCTCCTCTTCCTCCTCCAAAGTACTATTGCCAATCCTGATCTTTCCAATAAAGTTCTTTCTCTTATTACAATTGGCCATTCTGTGAATGAATCGAGTATTTCTATCTCCCTCTTTTAACCACAAATTTCTTGACTTTTGACGCCAACTGATTTCCTCATACTTTGCAATTTTTACTGAATTCTTCTTTGGCCTCGTTCCTTAGGACCTTCTCCGCATCTGTTAAAGCATGCACTTGTTCCTCCAAGTCCATCTTGCGAATGACTTCGACCACCTTAGCCTTTTGATTCCCCAGCAACCCAAAGACTTCGGAATTCCACTTTTGCGAATCCTCTTTTAACAATTTGAGCCTCTTAGCTAGAACGAAGCTCGGCTTCCCAGAGATCGAATAACTGTTCCACCAAATGCCCATCTTATCCACAAAACCATCTGACAACAACCACATATTCTCAAATTGGAACGGAATTCTTCGACGATGAATCCCTCCACTATTTAAAAGGATCGGCAAATGATCTGAAATAGGCCTTGGAAGAGAGCACTGAATCACCTTTGGACAAAGCTCCTCCCAAGAAGAAGAGAACAAAAACTGATCAATGCGGGACATACATCTAACCTCCTGATTTCTAAACCACGTGAATCTGCCCCCACTAAGAGGTGGGTCAACAAGCTCCAGATCACTAATAAAATCAGAAAATCTTCTCATGTGACGAGAGGTAGAGGTACACCCCAATCTTTCGTGTTGGAAACGAACAACATTAAAATCTCCTCCCACACACCACGGCGCATCCCATCTAAATGCAACCGCTGAAAGTTCATCCCACAGATCCTCTCTATAACAATTGGTCACTGGCCCATAAACTCCTGTAAAAGCCCATTCATTTCCATTCTCCACAGTCTTGAGCAAACACGATACCGAAAACAAGCCAAACTCTTCATCAACTTTCTCCACCACTCTACTGTCCCACATCAACAAAACCCCCCTTTGCCCCACAAGCATCCAAGTGGATCCATTCCACCGAACGACCTCCCCACAACTCCTTAATGCTTTCCTTAGAAACCTCCTTTAAATTAGTCTCTTGAAGACAAACCACATCCGCCTTCCACTCTTGTAACAATGATTTAACTATCATCCTCTTTTCCTTCGCATTTAATCCTCTCACATTCCAACTAAGGATTTTGATCTTCATAGAAAGACGAGATTAGTTCCTTCCACTATTTCACTACCCCTCTCTCTCCTTTTATTACGTCCCTCATAATTAACGGAACATTGTAGCCTTCTTAGCTCCCTCACCCCTTTACTAACTTTGCTCCCTACTTTTTTTGCTTCCGCCGTCTCTTTTGATGGGTTTGAAGATAAAACTGATTGTTTCTTACTATGCCAAGTAACCAAATTTCGACAAAAAAAGGTGCAATAGCTAGAGCGCCTATCATCCATTGAACTAGCCCAGTCTGCATCAGTAAAGGCTTCCAACCTTAGGTGACCATGATTGGAGAACAAAATTCCTTTACCTGGAGCCGATTTGAGATATCTCAAAATACGATAAACTGCATCCAGGTGTATTGTACGTGGCTCATGCATAAATTGGCTGACAACTCCGACGACATATGAAATATCTGGTCTAGTATGAGATAAGTAAATTAGACGGCCCACAAGTCTCTGATATCTTTCCTTATCTGTATGCTCTCCAATATCTCCACTAAGATGATGATTAGCCTCAATGGGAGAGTCTGTAGGTTTGCATCCCAACATGCCTGTTTCTTCCAAAAGATCAAGAATATACTTCCTTTGGGAGATAAAAATACCTTCCTCAGATCGGCCCACTTCCACCCCAAGAAAGTATCTCCAAGATCCCAAGTCTTTAATCTCGAACTCTTGAGCAAGGCGAGCTTTAAGACTGAGTATTTCATCAAAATCATTGCCTGTCATGATTATGTCATCCACATAAACAATAAGAATAACAATCTTTTCATTACCTCCCTTGAACATAGTATGATCTGCATGACTCTGCCTGTATCCAAATCTCAACATAGTTTTGAGAAATCTGTCAAATTAAGCTCTAAGTGATTGCTTTAATCCATAGAGGGCTTTTCTCAATTTACACACCTTCCCTTTAGTAACAGAGGAAGAGAAACTCGGTGGTATATCCATGTACACTTCTTCTAAGTCACCATGAGGAAATGCATTTTTTACATTAAATTGTTGAAGAGGCCAATTCAAAATAGCAACACAAGAGAGCAAAGTCCGAATAGAGTTCATCTTTGCTACGGGAGCAAAGGTTTCCTCATAGTCGATACCGTATGTCTGAGTAAAGCCCTTAGTAACAAGTCTCGCCTAGTATCTCTTGACTGTTCCATCTGCTTTATATTTTACTGTGAACACCTATTTACACCCCATTGATTTCTTTCCCTCCAGAGGAGACACTAGTTCCGAGTTGCCATTCTTTTTCAAGGCTGTCATCTCCTCTATCATAGCTTTTTTCCACTTAGGTATTATGAGTGCTTCCTTCCAACTATGTGGGATAGATATGGAAGAGAGAGAAGAAACAAATGCACGATACGAAGGAGATAAACAATCATATGAAACAAACTGTGAGATGGGATGTTGAGTACATGTTCTAACTCCTTTTCTAAGAGCAACAGGAGCATCAAGATGAGTCGACCGAAGAATTAGAAACTGGAATTGAAGCTAGAGTAGGTGATAGTGATTGGCAAGGTGACATCGCACAGGCAAGCAGGCTCTCTTTTTTCATCGAGAAAACTTCTGCAAGTTAGGCAACCTTTGCGGGTAAAGGCTATCGTCATCAACATCTTGGCCACTCATGTCATGTTCTGCTCTTTCGTCAGATATAGGTTCTTTTCTAGAGTTTTCCTTCTCCCCCTCACCATAACTAGGTATTGGGAAGTAAGACCGTGGCTCCTGATTATGGGATGTCAACATCTCTTCCTCCATATTATTCTCCCCCTGAAGAGATGTAGTGGAGAGAGGGTAAAATGAAGTTGTTTACCAAAAAGTGACGTCCATAGAAACAAAATGTTTACGGGAGTGAGGGTCATAACATTTATACCCCTTCTAGGTAGGGGAATAGCCAAGGAAAACGTATTTACGAGCCTTGAGATCTAACTTGCCACGAGGATGTTTAGGAGATGGACAAAACACACGCAACCAAAAACTTTGGGTGAAATGGAAGAGACCGAAGAACTACGAGGGAGAAACTCAAGAGGAATTTTAAACTGGAGAACACTAGATGGCATGCGATTGTTAAGATAAGCTGCAGTAAGAATAGAGTCGCCCCAATAAAATTTCGGAATATTCATCGTGAACAAGAGAGAATGGGCTACCTCAGCAAGGTGACGATTTTTGCATTCAACAATCCCATTCTGATGTGGAGTGCCAACACATGTAGTTTGGAAAAGAATGCCAGACTCGTTAAGATATACCTGAAATTGCCCATCAAGGTACTCAGTCCCATTATCATTACGAAGGATTATAATGTTGGTGTCAAATTGAGTACGAACCATTTGATGAAAAGATTTAAAGCATGAAAAACCTTCATTTTTGGACCGAAGTAAATACACCCAAGTTACACGAGAATAACAATCAATAAAAGTGACAAACCATCGATAACCAGAGGTAGAAGTAATCGGGGAAGGACCCTAAACATCACAGTGGATAACTGTAAAAGGAGAATCACTTCTTTGATTAACAGGATCATAATAACTGTAAAAGGGGAATCACTTCTTTGATTAACAGGATCATAAAAAGAGCGTTTGTGTTTAGTCAGCTCACAAGCTTCACAAAAAAACTAACTCCTAGTACATTGCTTAGTTAAAGTAGGAAACCGTTTTTCTAAAATCCCAAAAGATGGGTGACCCAATCTACGATGCCACTGATGCAATAAAGGAAGAGCTGAATTCGTATATGCTTTAAAAGCTTGACCCAATGACAGGGGTGTAAAAGATGGACGAGGTGCAGACTCCAAAAAGTGTAGACCACCATGAGCTTTACCACTGCCAATCATTCTCCCCGTATCCAGCTCCTGAAAGACACAATGTGTAGGAAAAAAAAGTCACGGAGCAATTCAAGGAATGAGTAAGACTACTAACAGTGAGAAGGTTAGTAGAAAAATTTGGAAAATGGAGAACTGAAGAAAGAGAAATCGTTGGAGAATAGCGGATGGAACTTTTCCTTGAAACAACAGATAGGGAACCATCAACTACTCTAATCTTATCCTTACCAGACCATGTAAAGTATGAGTAAAAAAAAGACGGAACAATCTGTCTATGATCGGTGGTATCAGAATCTATTATCCAAGGACAAGAGGAGGAAGCAGTAGATGCACTAGTCGGGATACCTATGTAAGCAAAGTATGAGGATGTAGTGGAAGATGGAGTGTTAAGCCTAGCCATGCAGTGCCTACGAGTTTGTAACTCCCCCTGAGAAAGAGTACCACCACTTTGGGAAGCATTAGGCAGGGGAGCTTGCAAACGAGTACCAGTAGGGTCAGGCAATATGTTAATAGTAGACTCCGAAGCATGTGCATGAGAACGCACAGGACCACCCTCTTGACCACTACCTCGTCCATGAGAGGGACGACCATGTAACTTCCGACAAAATTCCCTCGTATGTCTGGTTTTGTTGCAATAGTCACACCGGAGCAATTCCTTATCAACAGAGCCACTTTTATCACCAAGCTGACCTTGGGTAGACTTACCATCCTGTGGAGAGGGAATGGCAAGTAAGGCAGAGCGATCTGGAATTGGAGAGTGAACCATCGCACTCCGTCTACTCTCCTATACCAGCACTCGAATCGGATCAAACTCTATATCAAGACTAGCAAGAAAATCATAAATGCGCTTTCTCCACCATCTGGTGAAATGTAGTGGCATCAGCAGTGCAAACAACTTGAAAAGCCCGATAGTAATCACGTTCCGGCCATACTCCACGCAATTCAACATAATACTCAGCGAGAGATCAATTGTGTTGATCCAACCGACGAAGTTTCTTCCTCAACTCAAAAGCCTAGGCATTATTACCTTTCTAGGAATAGGTTTGTGCTACAACAAGCCAAATCGTATGAGGTGTGTCCAGAAGCAAAAAAGTATGGCGAATGGTAGGAATCATAGAGTTAAGTTGCCAAGTCATGGCTAAAGCATTTTGCTACGTCCATGTCTCAAGTTCTGGTCCAGCAGTTGTTGGTTTTAAAACAGGGCCTGTAATGAATTTCAACAAGCCACGGGCAATGATAGCCAAAGTAAAGGTGCGAGACCAAAGCAAATAGTTGGAATCATCCAACTTAATGTGGCAAATATCCAAAGAAGAGTTGTCTAGAGTCCCAACATGACTCAACTCATTTTTGGCACTAGTGGAAGTGATTTTGGGATCCTCCGACATATCAACAGAGGAACAACAACCCAAAACAGACAATACCTAGTAGACCCAACACTAACCAGCCTCAATCCACACTAAACAGATGTAACCCAGATAAAATCAACCCTAAGAGCAGAGATTCAAGTGCCAAAAACACAGGTTGAAGACTCTTACCACTGTGGTGACTGCCGAAATAGTGATAAAACAGAAAACCAAGCTCTGAAAGAGCACCGAAATGCCTTGGTCGAGCTGGGTTGAGTCTGAATCAAGGTGGGAATGGCTGGAAATGGCTCTTGGATGTCCGAAAGTGAAGAAATCAGCTCTGTTTTTTGCCAAAGTAGCTGGAAAATGTATGGGCCAGCTCTGACAGCTTTGAAACTCCAAAAGACCAACTAGGTAAAGTTGCCGGAGGTCTGGCGAGGTTAGAACGGGCTGGCAAAGGTCTGGCAAGGCTGGGTATGGTCGTTGGTGGTCAGAAAACCTAATGACAGCAAAACTCTTTGGAGTCGGAAAGAGCCTTGCCGGCGTCAGAAGGTCTCGTCGGCGTATGGGTCAGGTTGGTCGACGAGCGTGATATGGTAAGGTGCCAGGAGACAGCTCTGATACTATGTTTGATTTTGGGGGAAAAAGGAGAACCCAAATTAGGTTTCTCTCTCTCACTTTGTATGTATATGGACAAGAGTAAAAGTACAAATATACCCCTAAGTAACAAATACATAACAAAGTGAACCCTAACTTAACATCTTCGGATGGATCTCTCTCTCTCTCTCTCTCTCTCTCTCTTGCATGCTCGCTTGCTCACATGCACATATATATTTGAAATTGGAGAGATGCATTTCATGACCTGGATTCTGCATTAAGGGAAGTTTCTAATACATGTTATTTCTGCAGGAGAATTATCCAGCAGTGATGAGAAAAAATACAAAGCTCTGAAGCGAGCGACGGAGAGGGAGATATCTCAGAGTGCTGATGTCATTTGTTGTACATGTGTTGGTGCTGGCGATCCTCGGCTGACTAATTTTAGATTCCGCCAGGTCAGTTTATGAACTATTTTTTGCAGTCAATGGAGGAAGGCCATACTTTTCGCTATGGTTAACATAAGCTTTTTGTCTATTTATAGGTCCTTATTGACGAGTCTACTCAATCAACAGAGCCCGAGTGTCTTATTCCCTTAGTTCTTGGAGCGAAGCAGGTAGTTGTTGAAACTATTCTTTACATTCTCTTTAGTCTTTTCCAGTCTATTTCATCTGCATCTTTTTTCTAAGAAGAGTTTTCTTTTAGGTAGTTCTTGTTGGTGACCATTGTCAGCTTGGCCCAGTCATAATGTGCAAAAAAGCAGCCCGTGCTGGGCTTGCCCAGTCTCTCTTTGAACGCCTAGTGCTACTTGGTGTAAAACCAATCAGATTGCAGGTGAATTTTATTTTTGTGGCTTTTGTGTTAGTATGCATGTATGTGCATGTCACGTTTAATGGAACTTCTATTTGCCCCGATGTGCAGGTCCATGTATAGATCTTCCATTTCTCTTATTTTCCTTCTCAAAGCTATATCGGTTGGCTTTGTTAGATCACAACTTGTCCCAAAAGCTTGAGATGTTAGGGGTTGGGCCCAACGATGTATACTATGTGGGATCAACAGACATGACACTGATACGTAAATTTTGAAAAATGGGAGCACATGACACGTTTTAAGAATTATTTTTATACTATCCTATTACTAAAATATACGCATATAAAACTCTCTGATGGTGAATATGTAACACTATGTAGACCTTAAATCACATTTACCCAAATTGAAAAAGTGTTTTATCATTTAGGTGTCTTTATGACCAATAAACAAAAAATGAGACTTCCCTAAGTTCTAATTAGAGTCTACTATTTCGTTTAACACCCCCGACTTGTTTTGTGAGTCCTGAGCATTTTTTGGGTTGTCCGTGGAGTGTCCAAATTGAAAATGTTGAGAAAAAAAAAAACTCTTCAGATTTAAGTGTTGGACATTTGTCCGGAGATGTTGGTGTCCGACACTGGTATGTGACCTTTGATGAAGTGTCCGTGCTACATAGAATGCATATCATGCTATTGCATATCCTCCCTCACGTGCAACCCCGTCTTGCATGTGGACATGGAAAAATCTTGCATAAAACGACCATGATACGGAGGAGAGAATCTGAATGCAAATGGTGACAAATGCCAATGGAGAGACTTGAACCCAAGACCTCTCTCTCACCTTGAGCTTTAAAGCCATGTTATTTTACCAATTACTCTTTAAATCTTAAGTTGTTTGGAAATGGGCCCAGCGACGTATTTCGACCTATCTAACAGCTTAAAGATTGACCTTTTGATAAATCTGTACACCTTCCTGGGGCTGTGTTGATGTGAATCCCATGATGTTCCTCATGGTTTCTCCTTCTCTGGTCATCAGCTTTCAAATCGGACAAAGTCCAGTTATTGGCACAAGCATGTGTAGTTGGTCTAGTGGCCATATTTACCTTCCGAAGTATATAGTAATGTGTCCTCCTAATTCAGTCCAGTTTAGAGTAGACCAGTGACGACGATGCTATGCTTTTGGTTGTGTGATATTTTCTTTTGGATCATTGTTGGTGATTTGCTTTTGATTAAGTCCAAGAAATTGTAGGACATTTTGTTTTGCATATGCCGTTGATTATGGTCGTCAATTTATTCTTGCTAATGCTAGTGATGACATACTCTTTTGAGGGCAAACGATTAAGTGTTCTGGATTGTACCCTCTGTTCTCCCAGTTTTCGTTGTACCTAAACTGATTTTGTTTCTGGACATAGGCTGGTTCGATATGTTGAACTGATGACATTTTTTGCCTTGTACTGTTGAATTCCAGGTACAATACCGAATGCATCCAGCCCTTTCGGAATTCCCTTCTAACAGCTTTTACGAAGGTACACTTCAAAATGGCGTGACAATTAATGAAAGGCAATCTCCAGGCATTGATTTTCCTTGGCCTGTGCCAAATCGTCCAATGTTCTTTTATGTTCAGGTATGATGTTTTTCTCGTACAAGCTTTTGGAGTCCAGTATGGTGTTTATTGTCACGCCCCTCCCAATTTTTGCCAATCCTACTGTCCCATAACGAAATTTTGTGAACTCACACAATGCCACCTCCTATAAACAATGGTCATCTATTTCTCTTTTCTCTTTGTTTCCTTCAGTTTCAAGTGTATCACACAGTAAGAGTCCATGACCACACAACACTACTAGGCAACGCCACCAAATTATGAATTCAAAGCCGCCACTAAGGCATAAATTCAGCGTCACAATAAAAACAATTTTTTTTTTTCTTTTTTGCTGCCAACGCCACACATGCATAATTTTCCACCTATACACACATGCATAATTTTTTCACCTATATGGCTGCCACACATGTTGAAAGTCCACCCCATAAAAGCTACACCACGTAAGCTAAAATTCAATTTCATACATGCTACTTATGACAGCACAGCCGAATTCCAATCCATTCATGCCAACATTTACACTACCAAAAATTGAATATTGCGGCACCTCGGGCCAAAATTCCCACACCTCGACTAAACATAAGCACCTCGGGCCTTACTAGTTACTGGCCAGCCACATATAAATTTTACACAAAAGCCATCAAACTGTCAACCATCTATCCACGTAATGAATTACGAATTGGGCTCCTCGGACCCTCATTCACTTGCAAATCCGACGACATTGGCATTATAAATATAGGCACCTCGGGCCCTTATTCATTCACAAAGGGGGGGCAGGTCACAATTTATAAGGAATGATCCATCCTACTTGTACAAGGCCTTTTAAAGCCGTGAGGGCGGGCGAAAGAACGTAAGGACTTCACAGTTAAGCGTGCTCATCCTGACAGGTGGTATCAGAGCTCAACCCTGGGCAAAGTGGTGAGTAGGATGCGCTCTGCTGCCACGGACCCCAAGGGAGGGTTGCTGGGCACTGTGTAACGAGGACGTTACACCTCTAAGGGGGGTAGATTGTGACAGCTTACTCGTTGGTTGAAGGGGGGGGCGGCAGGTCACAATTTATAAGGAATGATCCATCCTACTTATACAAGGCCTTTTAAAGCCGTGAGGGCGGGGCCAAAGAACGTAGGGACTTCACAGTTAAGCGTGCTCATCCTGGGGTAGTCCAGGGATGGGTGACCCTACTGGGAAGTCTACGGTCTTTGGGTGCCTAAAGCGGCCAATATTGTACAAAGATGGATGGGATCGTCGTGGGCACGTGGCCGCACTGGCTCGGGCCCGCATAGGGTGCCGTGCGCGGGGCGGGGCGGGGCGGGGCGTGACAAGTGGTATCAAAGCTCAACCTTGGGCAAAGTGGTGAGTAGGATGCGCTCTGCTGCCACGGACCCCAAGGGAGGGTTGCTGGGCACTGTGTAACGAGGACGTTACACCTCTAAGGGGGGTAGATTGTGACAGCTTACTCGTTGGTTGAAGGGGGGGGCGGCAGGTCACAATTTATAAGGAATGATCCATCCTACTTGTACAAGGCCTTTTAAAGCCGTGAGGGCGGGGCCAAAGAACGTAGGGACTTCACAGTTAAGCGTGCTCATCCTGGGGTAGTCCAGGGATGGGTGACCCTATTGGGAAGTCTACGGTCTTTGGGCGCCTAAAGCGGACAATATTGTACAAAGATGGATGGGATCGTCGTGGGCACGCGGCCGCACCGGCTCGGGCCCGCATAGGGTGCCGTGCGCGGGGCGGGGCGTGACAAGAGGTATCAGAGCTCAACCCTGGGCAAAGTAGTGAATAGGATGCGCTCTGCTACCACGGACCCCAGGGGAGGGTTGTTGGGCACTGTGTAACGAGGACGTTACACCTCTAAGGGGGGTAGATTGTGACAGCCTACTCGCCGGGGTGGGGTGGGGTGGGGTGGGGTGGGGTGGGGTGGGGTCACAATTTATAAGGAATGATCTATCCTACTTGTACAAGGCCTTTTAAAGCCGTGAGGGTGGGCCAAAGAACGTAGGGACTTCACAGTTAAGCGTGCTCATCCTGGGGTAGTCCAGGGATGGGTGACCCTACTGGAAAGTCTACGGTCTTTGGGCGCCTAAAGTGGACAATATTGTACAAAGATGGATGGGATCGTCGTGGGCACGTGGCCGCACCGGCTCGGGCCCGCATAGGGCGCCGTGCGCGGGGCGGGGGCGTGACAGGTGGTATCAGAGCTCAACCCTGGGCAAAGTGGTGAGTAGGATGCGCTCTGCTGCCACGGACCCCAGGGGAGGGTTGCTGGGCACTGTGTAATGAGGACGTTACACCTCTAAGGGGGGTAGATTGTACAAGGCCTTTTAAAGCCGTGAGGGCGGGCCAAAGAACGTAGGGACTTCACAGTTAAGCGTGCTCATCCTGGGGTAGTCCAGGGATGGGTGACCCTACTGGGAAGTCTACGGTCTTTGGGCGCCTAAAGCGGACAATATTGTACAAAGATGGATGGGATCGTCGTGGGCACGTGGCCGCACCGGCTCGGGCCCGCATAGGGCGCCGTGCGCGGAGCGGGGCATGACATTTATCCTCGTAAGTTTTGACAAATGCTTATTGCTCACGTGGAAAATACTCAAATGTTATGCTTGATAACTTCTCTTGGAGACTTTGTTGACAGTTTTTTTTAGCCGCACAATCATTAGATGTTTTTGATGAAAAGTGCAACCAGGCTTGGTTCTGTCATTTCTATAACTCTTTGTGGCCCCAAAACTTATTATGAGGCTGTATCTTAATCTTGTAGATGGGACAAGAGGAGATAAGTGCCAGTGGAACTTCCTATCTGAACCGAACTGAGGCTTCTAATGTTGAAAAAATTGTGACAACATTTTTAAGGAGCGGTGTAGTTCCTAGTCAGGTGTGACTATTTATCTTCTTAGCATTTTTCTGACTAATTGTATAATCATTTTTAATCCATCCTTTTTCCAGATTGGGGTCATTACACCATATGAGGGACAACGAGCATATATTGTGAACTATATGTCAAGAAATGGTGCCCTCCGACAGCAACTTTACAAGGAAATTGAGGTACTATCTACGTATGGCTTAGGCTAACTGTGGACTTAGATCCTTGTTTGGAAATTCCATGTTTAATATCCCTTTCAAACAGGTTGCAAGTGTAGATTCATTCCAAGGAAGGGAGAAAGATTACATTATTTTGTCTTGTGTGAGGAGTAATGAACATCAGGTTAGTTGATGTCTTTTGTACCGTCTTTCATTTTTCTTAGAGTTTTCTTGTAGAAAGTCTGGCTACCGCAGTGACACAAAGTGTTGAGGATATAAATAACAACAGTTGTCCGTCTCTCTAACAGCATAAGCTTAAAGCTTGTAAATGGGTTGACGGTTAATAATCTCATACTAGAAGTTATAACGATGCTGTCCCCAGTGACACACTTAAGAGCTTGTACTGTTTGTGTCCCCATTCACTCACATACTAATGTTTCTGCTCTGGAAATAAGTGCTTGTGAATGCTTGCTCTGTTAATATCAAAATGAGAAGAAGAACTGCCTTTTAAACTATATTTGGAATTTCCTGTGTGTATGCTGCACGGAGTGATACATCAACTCTCCTTGACTTGATGCAATACCTGTATTTGATTGTGTGTTTTCTATTTAAACGATACTTGCCTGGTGCTATTATTCCAAATGATGAAAGCTTCAGTTATATACTCAGAATTAAGCACACAATATTGTCAAACAACCCTCAATACATTCTCCATGATGGCCTTCGTTTTCAGCTTGATAACTTCTTTGATGCTTGATAGCGGACTCTCTTTTTTCCCAGGGTATTGGATTCCTTAATGATCCACGAAGGCTTAATGTTGCGCTCACCCGTGCCCGTTATGGTATTGTCATTTTGGGGAACCCTAAAGTTCTAAGCAAACAGCCATTGTGGAATGGTTTATTGACACACTACAAGGTATCCACATCACTTGATTTCTTTAGCATAAGTCTTTCTGGCTGAACTGAATTGTGGTTGGGATGTTAATGTTTGCTGGCTGATCTTTGTATCAGGCGACATTCTGCGTATGTTGTTTTTGGTTCTAATGTCCACTCCTTTTGCATGTTGAGTTTCCTGCTTAGAAGGCTCTAAAAATGAGCTAGTTGTGATTGAGCTGGCATTCTAATGTTATGATCATAGGTTACCTGGCTAGCTATTAATTCGTCCCCTCCTCCTTTTCTTCCCTTTTTTCCCCTTCTGTTTCTTAAGGAGCATGAGTGCTTGGTTGAAGGGCCTTTGAACAACTTAAAACAGAGCATGGTTCAGTTTCAAAAGCCTAAAAAGGTATGGCAATGAGTGAATATTTTTTTGTTTCGGTATACAATGATGAATAATGTTCAAAGGAAACTAAGTTATGGTTGGTATGGTGCAAGATTTATAATGACCGCAGACTTTTCTTTGGTGGTGGAGATGGAATTGTGCCTGATGCTTTTGGGTCTGTTGCCTCGTCAAGTCCAAATTCTGATAGGAGGAATGGTCGCTCTAGGGGTATGTTGTGTAAATCAGTGAGATGTTTCAAAGATAGAAATCTCCTTGCTTTTCCTTATCTTCTTTTGAGTTGCTGTTTTATAGTATACTTACTTCCAATTGCTTTGAACGACAGTTTTTTCTTCTTCTGGCAAACAGGTTCTTATTTGCCATCTGGCCCCCCCAATGGTACCCATAAGCCTGGGCTATATCCTGCTGGTTATCCTATGCCTAGGGTTCCTCTTCCAGCATATCATGGGGCCCCACTTTCACAACCTTATGCTATTCCAACCCGTGGAGCTGTTCATGGACCCGTTGGAGCTGTTCCTCATGGGCCACAGCCTGGGAATAGAGGTTTTGGGGCTGGGCGTGGCAGTTCTCCCATAGGCAGTCATCTTTCCCACCAGCAAAGCTCCCGACAACCTATTGGGAGTCTAAGGCCCACTTTCAACTTCCCTCCTTTAGAGAATCCAAACAGCCAGCCTTCTGTTGGCGGGCCATTATCGCAGCCTGGATTTGTTTCTAATGTTCGTATGGTTTAGCTACTGTTAGCTGTTAGTTTTTAAAATCCTTCATTGACGTGGTTTAAGTAATGAGTTTATTTGGATGTATACCACAGATGACAGGCCAAGGATCAAGCCAAACATTTCAGGATGGTTTCTCTATGGGTGGCATGTCTCAGGTATTTTATTTTGTGAATGCTGGAATGTTCTTATAATTGGTTGTTTTCACCTTATTAAAAAGTTGTGTTTCAACCGCAAAACAGGATTTCTTGGGTGATGATTTCAAAAGTCAAGGATCACATGTTCTGTATAACGTTGCTGAGTTCTCCACAGAGGTAAAATGGTGGTTGGAACTTGAAACTCTTAGGCTAATTGTCTCTTAATTTTTTTCCATTTTCCTTGATGAAAGAACTTTTGAGGATGACCGATTGGACAAGCACAGTTATTTTTTCTTGATTAGTGCCATTCACCTACAGTTCTAAATGTCATGTTACTATACACTATACAGGCTTCTCAGAGTGGATATGCTGTTGATTATGTTACTCAAGGAGCACATGCTGGGTTTCCAGGAAGCTTTCTAAACCTGAATTCACATGCTGGATATTCTCGTTTTGGTTCAGGAAACGATTTCATGTCTCAAGTAGGTTTATTTATTCATTTGTTGTTGGGTGAAATCCTTAATACTGCCTGGTGCTTTGAGCCTAAAGCACTTCACCGTCCAGACTCCGAAATACATGCCAACCGTGATGACGTGATTTGACTGATGTTTTCATTTAACTTTGCTACGGAAAATGGTCAAAAACTGTTACACCTTAAAAACTGTGATTCCCATGTCTTCGTCTCCAGTGCTACCATGACCATCACCGTTCTCAATCTACTGCCGCCACCTGATTCAACCACCCCAATAGCATCATTCATACTGTATTTGTAATACGTGCATAGGTAAAAAAATGGTTAAATACACACACACACACACACAATGGCTAACTTTAATGTGAAATTATTTAGAAGTATGTAACCTCCCACATGATCATGACTGGTTAATGCTACCCAATGTGCTAGACAAATTCGTACCAAGATTGCCGATCTCAACTGGTTAAATTTATGGTGACTTCACCTATACATAGTCATATTATAGATACCACCCACAGGTTCAGAGCTTCACGGGTGTTAATAGCACTTAGGAGGTCGAATTGAGTAAACAAAATCTAGGATTTCCGAGGATATGAGACAGGTTCAGGGAGGGCAGTATCAGGGGAAGAGGGAGGGGTAGCATGGAGGAGCTGATACTGCTTCTTAGTTTGGGTTTCTGATTGGTTAGGCTTTATCGCAAGTAAAAGATTAGGATTGAGAAGTTTAGATCAAGCAGTAATCTGGGCCAGTCAACATAATAACGGGAAGGCTTTCAACGCTCAGTGTATAAGCTACTATTGCTGCTGCTTTATATCATATATGTATGGCTTGAAAGAAATGCCAGAATCTTTGAGAACTGAAGAGAGATGCATGCACTGTTGTAAGTGTGATGAATTCTGACTTGAGGGATTGCTTGAGTTCATGGAGAAGGATCAAGAGGAGTGCCAAGAATCAGGCCCTGTGTGCTCAGTGGAATATCTCCCCCCTGCACTTTTGCTCCATGCCTCCATAGGTGCTGTGTTGGATGGGTGTCTTGTCCCAACCAGTTAGCTAGGTGCTGTAGATGTTTTAGAGGGCTGCAGTAGGTGTTGGTTAGGATTGGTATTTGCTCCTTGTTGATTTGGTTTTTGTTTCTCCTGTATCTTGCAGTATAGGCGTTTGTTGTTGTTTGTTTACACCAGTCAATAGATCTGTGTGGGCTGTGGGTCTGTAGTTCTTGTTGGTTAGGGCTGGTCTTACTCCTTGTTGCTTTGGTGATCTTGTATCTGTGGTTTGTTCCATTAAAATTTAACCCAAAAAAGAAGAAGAGAGGTTAAGATGCCAATTGTATGATTGTCTTTTTGCATTAGAGGTTGATTTAAACCTTTTCTTTATGTTGACTCTCAAATCAAGTGCGGCTGTGCGGGTGCCCCATTTTTACCAATTTGGGTATTTTTGTAATGGTAGCACTTTAGTCCCAAATCGCAAGCGGGTGTATTGCATATTTCTTTCAAAATAACTGAGGTAAAGTGCTCTAGGGCCAAACCATGTGGGGATAAAAAGCTCTAGGGCCTACCACAATGGAGTATGTATATTGTCACAAATGGCAGTTATACAGGAGTTCACAAATGATGGTTACATTGTCCTTTTTCTTTTACCACCTGGATCAATAATTTTGTTTTATATCTCAGTTTATTGAGTAATTGTAACAGGACTACATGGCTCATGGATCCCAGGGTCTCTTTACACAAGTTGGATTCAATGATCCATCGCAGGATGATGCTTCCCAGAACCACTTCAGTGTGGCCAATGCCAATGCACTTCAGTCTCAGGTTTCCATCTTTTCTGCTTTCCTTTTCTTTCTTCAACATTGGAGGCTGTAGCCTAAAGGGTGGGGGTGGGGGGTGAATCTTTCTATGGCTAGACTTGGACCCTTGATCTCCTAGAGAGGAATAAGAATTCTGGCAAACTGAGCTACCCAGATTGGTTTATGTTTTTTTCCTTGTCCTTTGTCTATCTTTACCAGTTTTTTTGAAGGCTTGAATTGCATCATTTCTCTGAGCCAATTTTGTTAGAGCTCCTCCAAGGGATTGTTTTGCTATAATTTTGGATGACACTGCATCAACAGTCTGCTATTTTTCTGCTATATTTAGACACGGGAAAAATCCATATAACCCCCATGTAGTTTGCCTCATGTGCGACTTACCTTCCCGACAATTTGCATGGTTTCGGCCTTTTACCCCTTAGCCTCCCCTGCTGTAAAAATTCCATCATAATTGACGGCAATTGTGCCACATGGGCTTATGTGGAGAGTTTAGATACGGAAAAATTCCATTCAAATTTTCTAGCAAAAAGAGACAAAAGCCCTCATCATCTTCTATCTCTGTACCTATCAAAAGACCCTAGCCACCAGTAACCCCTGCACTGCCGAGTCTGCCGTTGTCCGTAGCCACCGGCCCGGACCACCTCTTCCACCAACACAAACTGCTGCCACCATAACATGAGAATCCAAGGGTGCGATTTCGCCTTTCACCATCAGAAATTCTCCCTCTTGCGTAACTGCTCATAACCCACCGTAAATCTGGGTTCATCTCTTCCTCACTCCCTTCTCTTCTCCTTTTTGTATGATATGCTTAGTGGTGGTTGTTTTGGCTTGATTCCATTCCAAATTTAACTCGTGTTTTGGTGTTTTCAGTTTCTTTTCTCTTTTAATAAGGAGATCATTTTGTTTTTTGGTTTTTAAGGATTCTAATAAGGAGATCCTTTCCCTCTGCTAATCCCCACCACCTCTTCCCTGCTTTGCCACCCTGCCTCCCCAGATCCTGTCGTCCTCCCCTCTCCTGGTTTGCAACACACACACACACACGCACATACACGTCTGTAATTATGTTTATGCCTATATTTACCGTATATGTGATATGTATCATATGATTTATGGAGTATGATTAATATGAAAATATACATTAATATGTAAATTAAGGAAAATATACGTGAGTTTGTGGTTATTGCAAGATATAATTAGAAATGAAAGCCTTCCAGGGAAAGTTGGGTTACCACCGATAGAAGATGAGAGAGAATAGATTAAGGTTATTTGAACATATGGTTACGGACTTATGGCAGATGGTAGCACTATGGGGTGGGATAGACCGAAATTGATTTTAGAGGTGGTAGTTCAGAAAGACCTAGATTTATTGGATATCAAGGAACATGCTGCCCTCCACAAAATGGATTCATGCAGTTGACCTAAAATGGATTCATGTAGCTGACCCTAGTTGATTGGGCTTAAGGGTCGGTTGGTTTGGTCTGGTCCGTGAACTCTTCAACTAAAACTTAGGGAGAGAGATACACGAGAGAGAACAGAAGAAGATGATGAGGACATTTCCCTCATTTCACACAAACCATTAACGGTATTAGTTGTGCGCACTGTAGTTCAAAACCATGCTTGGGCATTTGCATAGTTACTAATGGTAGGTAGGTAAGTTGCACATGAGGCAAACCACATTGGGGTTAATTGGATTCCTCTCTTTAGATAAACCTTAGCTGTGGCTACATTTTGGCAAGACCTCTCTCCCTCTCTATTGATGGCCCACAAAGTATCATTGACATTTAACTTTCTGTTTAGAAAACAGAAGAGATAAAAATTGTACCACTGGAATTCCATTTGCGAGAACGTGAACTTTTCCTTGCCACATTTTATTTTTGGCTAGCCATTTTGTTAATCAATTAAAGAAGATGCTTTAAATATTTTTGTTGAACGTCAAAATTCTCTAGATTCAAATTTTAACTGTATTTAGCTATTTGGTTAATCAACAAAGGGGCATGTTCTTATATGCTATCCAGTTTCCAATATGTATCAAATGTTCTTCTCTTTGTTTGTAGGGTTTGATGAATCCACTATATTCCCAGCCCTTTGCCCTCTATAATACACAGCCAATGAACTTGCAAGCTACACAGCAGCTGCAGCAACAGCAGCAGTCACAGCAGGGACAAATCTCCCAAAATCAGAAACTTCACTTGAATGGTTGACAGCTCACGTGCCATTATCTACGTTGGGTTGAAGTATTTGCACCCGGCAGCTTGATTTGTGCAGTCGTGTGCCTTCATTGACATATCAAAGGTTTGCCAATAATTGAGGCCTGCCAGTTGTGTGATAACTCAACATATTAATGCCTTGTTTGGAACACTTTTTGAAAAGTATTTTTCAAAAGATTCTCCTTACTTCCAATCATTTCTCTCTCTATCTCTCTCCACTTATTACCCCTACTACTTTTTCAATTTTTTTTTTTCAAAAAGTGTTCCAAATAAGGCATAAAAGATGATTCCAAAATCATTTGGAATCAGAAGGTTTGGGTTGGCAAGATGGCTATGGATCTCGGAGGAAACACAGGCAGCACACATTCAGGGCTGTGTAAGTAATGATAACCCCATTGTATCTTTAATAAGGTTTGAATTGATGAGGAGAACATAAAATCGTTGTGGGGGAGCATTGCATAGATGGATTGGTCGGAAGGGTTGGGATAAGATATTGAGAAGCAGATCAATATCGCCGTTGTGCACGCAGAAGAGCTTAGCAATGGCAACTCTTGTACAGTGCAGGGAAATTCACCTTACCCTCTCAGATCTTCATGACATGTGATTATATTCTGATTAACTGTTTTTAAGTGTTACTAAATAGACGATGATGACATGTTAATAGGCATTCATAGATGGGACTATTGCAACCCTGTTGTGCACCTTTCACTTCGTGGGCTTTCATATAAACGCATGATATGATGTAGGAAGAAATCACAATAGCCACTCTTGAAGTTTTCCCTATTGTGCCTTGGTTTTTCTTTGGGTGTTGGAGCATTTTAAAGTGGCAAGTATTATCCGAGCGAAGTTTTAGTATTGTAATTTATTATTAATATTTATGATTCTGTAATTGTGCGGTACTGATGTTCTGGATTTTGAATGAAGCATGGTAATGAGTACAAAGTTGTTTTGGGTTTGTGTATATATGGCCAAAGGCTAAATCTGTTTTGAGTCTACTGCTCGTACCTCCATTGATTGGCAATTACACGGCTACTTATCTTGTGTTATTGTGTTATGAGTGTCTAATTGAACAGTTTCTGGAAACCGGCAAGTATCATAAACTGCTTAAGTTCGGCTCATTTGTATCACCAGCTTATAACATGTCGAAACTCGTGCTTGATTTGTTTACTCGTTTAATTCATGTATTTAGTTTTACTGAGTGAATTGTCCAAGTAATAGGAATCGGATTTGTGAAGGTAATGGGGAAAAAAAAAATTCCTAACTGCAGTTTTCGTAAATGAATGTTACGAAAATGTTATCAATACACTAACGCAAGTTGTTCCTAACTGCAGTTTCGTAAATATCAAGGGGATTTTATAATTTATTCTCTTTTCGATTATGAAAACAAAAGTACACAACCATGGATTGTTATGCATAATCACGCGACTAAGCATGAGCGTCTGGATCAGTTTAAGGGCTCACAACTAGCGTAAAAACATGAACATGGTTAAAATGGGTTGGGGAGTAGATGGGTTGGGCAAAATTTTACTTATAATTTTTTTTTTTTAAAGCTGACCTGAGTTATAGCCCACCATTCTATGGTGTTTACTGGTTATGTGTACTATTATCACATTGTAATTGTACCTAGTAGGAATAGGTGTTGACTTATGACGTGTGTAATAAATATGACAGGAATTAGGCTTTAGTAGGTGATGATATGTTTATACTGTTTAGTACTCCCTCCGTCCCTTTATTATAGTCCAGTATTTCATTTTAGGTTATCCCTTAATAAGTATCCATTTGGTAAAGTTAGTGGGTAAAAGTTGGTACATTGTCTATTTTGTCCCTAAAAGTAGATTCTATTTTGAAAAGTTAGTGAGTAAAAAGTGTAATGATGATGGGTAAGTAGGGGAAGTGGAGGAAAAAATTGATGTGAAAGGTATAATGATGATGTTTTTTTAATAAGTTGGAGTTACAAAGTAGGACATTTAAAAATGGATGGAGGGAGTAATAGTATTAGTCAATTATGGTTGTACGTAGTAGTTGGTGTCATGTAATTTTGTCAGTAGATTTGCAGATGGACGTTGGACTAAGAACAGTGATGTTCAATTATGGGTACAATTGGTATTGTCTGTATTCTCCTTCTTACGCCTATAAAAGGAGGGTTCTGCCTATTGTAAAAACCAAGTTAATGAAAGCTAGTGTTTTCCTAATATATCTTGTGTTTTGTATTCATTCTCTTTGATCCTAACCTACTCTGTGTTTGTACCCATTTTGTGTCTGCAAACTTGGTATTAGAGCCATGTTCATTCTAGCGTAAACCCTTCCTCTGGGAACTTCTTTTCCAAAATTACTTCAAATCTCTTCTAAGAAGAAAAAAATTGAAGCGTATGCTTTGTGGTTGCCTTTTAAGGATCCTCCATATCAGAAACTTTATTAACTATTTTGATTGAAGAATTTTGTATTAGTGGGTTAAAAATACCTTGAGACTTTTGGCTTTTGAGCGGTGTGTCTCGGTTTATCTATCATAGTATACATAATTTTATTAATAAAAATTAGTTAAAAGATTTTACATTGAAAAGAAACAATTTGTTGTATGAGTAAACGAAGAATCCAGACTTTTATCCATAAAAAATGAATCACTTGTTTTCCATCTATTCATCTGTTACCTCCTCTTGAGTTCCTTCAAGATCATCCACCAGTAGAAATTCCTCAACCTCTGCTTCTTCTAATCTTGAGTACTTGTATGAGTTTGAATACTTTCCTGATGATAGTAAGGTTTTCCGTACTGATTTTCCTTTCCTAAACCCATATAATGCTTTTGTCAGACTACAAACTTTTGTAAAAAAGACTGTCACCCAACTCTTCTTCACAAAACGTCCAACCTCCGTAAAAGAGTATGTCCAAGCCTCTAAGTTTAATCAATGCTTCATAGCAGCTACAGAAGCTGAATAACTTTTACCCTTGGAAATCCCAGTTGATTTGCCTCGCCTTTGGCAATAACTAGGATTTACTCATCTTCACTTTGGAGCAATCAGATTGGCTGTCACTTTCCATGGCAGAAAAGGTTTACCTATTACTTCCAGACTTGCTCTGGTAGATACCAGATTTATATAGTATCAGCATGCATGTATTGTTACAGTCCAAACCACGTTGGGACTGGGATATTTACCTTTTACCCCAATTTCAACATGCCACTAGCAGATCCTCATTTGCTATCAGCTTTGAAGGTCCAAGTTCAAATTGGTGATGCCTCCTAAATTTCCACCACATATGCAGCAACCCTTCACTACCAAATGACCTATTGCCTTCAAAACCATGCCTTTGACATGTCATTACCCTCCTCTACAGATGAAACCCTTTTTCTAACTGTCAACGCACCTCACCAAGCTTCCTGTGTCCATGTTCCACGATAGATTTCCCGTCCTGAGCTTCTCAAGCTTCTCCTAGAGTCTTGGGTTATAGCTTATAAGAAAAACCAACAAAAGCCCATCCCAGTTCAATCCTCAAATCTAACTTTCATCCCAAAACCTGATGGTACAGTAGAGATTTCATTTCCAAAAGAAGTCTCTGCCTCATCTTCTACCCATCCTGTTATTTTTTCCTCCAGAATTGACATGTTTGTAGATGGTTCTCGACCTGACCCTCCAATTAAATACTTCCAACCTAGTGGCCTTCCAGTCTTTTATTTCAAAAATTTAGAAACAGGTCATTGTTATTTTGATGCCTGTGACTGTGATGAGTGTCTAGACAGTCTTCTAGAAGATGAAGAAGACTTTGAAGAACAATGTCCCATATGTCCTCCATCACCTCCCATTCCTTGTAAATCTCCACCTCCTCTTCAACCTCCATCTGATGATGGCTCTTCGAGTCAACTAAGTGGGTGTTTTATATTCACCTCATCTCCTTCCTGGACTGAAGCAGATTTCCCTCCTTTGGAATTTCATAGTTCTTAAGGAAGAAGGATCCACTATCATAAAATTCCAGATCCTACTACCATTCTCCCTGATGGTAGCACAAAAGCAGTGTCAGCAGCAGAAGCAGCAATAAATTGACAGTTAGCAAATTCTCTAGCTCAAAACAAAATTCTTTAGAGAATTGCTAACTCTCAGCAAAATTTGGAGAATGTTATTCATAAAAAGTTATCCTCTTTGGAACTTCTTATCAGAGATTTGCAGCAGAAAATTTAAAATGTTCACTAGGAACTTCTCCAGATGGCATATGCCAACCAAGCATTTTCAGCAGCTTTTTACCAAAAGGATGCTGAAATGAAGCATCTAAAAAATCAGCTTCATTCACTTCAAGCTCAGCAGTATTCTTAGCAAAAAAGCCCATTTGACATGTTCACATCTTCCTCTCAACAAAGTTTGTTTGGGTATCCTTAAATGTCTCAACATTTACCTATAAATCCTACCTCAGAATTTGGTGAGTCAAGCTCCATCTTTGGAAGCTCATCAACTTTCCTTTCTCCACCAAAACTTCCTTTCCCAAAGTCCCAAATAAAGCCTATCAAACCTCCAACAGTTCCGTCTCCACCAACTACCTCTACTTCTACCTCTACTCCAACTACCTCCACTCCTTCTAAACCAGCTAATCCGAATTCAAAGTCACCTCAGTTAATGGTTCAGTCAACTTTTAGCCCTTCCAAAAATCCAATCTCCACTTTCCTACATACCTTAGCCACTATACCAGAAACCCCCTCACCTGAACCAACCAATGATTTTGATTTGGATATTGAATCCATTGACCCTATGCCAGTTCCTCATGTTTTCATGATGAACCCAGATCTTCCTGAAGAATATGTTGAAGACCCTATTATTGAAGAAGGTCCTGAGTTTGATACACCTCCACCTTCAGAAATTCCAACCTCTGATTCCTTCTCACATTCTAATATCCATACCCAAGGTTTCTCCTTTGATAACATTCCCCCATCAAAGTGGCTGGATAAGCTTTATGAGATTCATGCTTGGTGCACTGTTGCTATGCTTTCCCCAAACACTACACTGAGTATTGTTATTTGTCACGCCCTTGATTTTTTTAACATAATAATAATAATAACTTTTAAAGGGAAAACCACTGTGGTATACTTATAATAACCCAAAAGACTTTCTCATATTCATTTATAGAGTACAATCAAGTTCAAACGATTACAACAATGGCACTCTGGCCCCAAAGTTTCAAAGTTTAGACAAGGATAAATTAAATAATTACAATACTTCTAAACCAAGGATTTAAATGAAAACTACAATTTACGTCTTCCCAAAAGAGTTTACAAAAGATATCTGAGTTGTTTCCTTGGTGTCCACTTTCAAAAAAATGAGATGATATGCACGCCAAGTACTCCATGCTAATGCTCTTGAGTTGTACCTGAAAGAATGATAGGTTTGAGCAAAACACATGCCCAGTAGGAAAATCTCTACAAACTTTATATGCAATGAGAAGATTTGAACATAAAAGAATGACATTGGAGATAATGAAAGATAATGCAACTAACACAACGTCATGAAGGGAACTCCGGATTAAAAGGGCATTTCACTTGTCATTAATCAATCTATTATCCATCTTTTTTGAGTTGTTATTGATTAAACTCCGTCTAGCACACTTCTACAGTTAATGACTTGCATTCCGGGTCTTATGCACCCCGTACATCTCCCGTCAACCTTCAATATGAGCTCAAGTAGCTCTTCCTCCATCAACACTCTGAACAATGAGTTTAAGAAATTTTTCGGGTCTTAGGGCCCCATATATATAGCCACAATACATTTTCGGGTGTTCGAGACCCCGTACATCCAATTTACATTCCGGATTCTCATGACCCCGTACATCTATTCTACATTCTGGGTTCTCATGACCCCGTATATCTGATTCAAGTTTCGGGTACTCGTGACCCCGTACATCCGACCACAACTCATTTCATTGCTTTTTGACATATGTAGTTCTAAGGCTTTGATTGTACAATTATAAATAAAGAGAGAGATTGATATTGAGTAAACGGTCCATATACCAATTCATATTTCCATTTCATTACCAATTTAGTCGTCCCAACTCACTTCTCATACTACATGACATCAAGGGTCAAGTCCTCGTATTTCGTCTTATGGTCTATGGTCTATCCATCCTCCTATCCAATCATTCAATCTCATCAACACCTACATTTAACTTAAGCACGTTCACTCCTTCTATCTTAGCACCTCACATTACCATAGTTTACAAACACGAAGTGGGTACAAACACTAAGTAGGTTAGGATCGTAGAGAGAACAAAACAAGAAATTATAAGTATACAAGAGACTGGAATATTATTGCAAACACTGACTGGCTTTCTAACTTGGTTCTTACAGGGGGAGACGCCCTCCTTTTATAGGCGTAAGGAGGGGACGATTACATCACTGATTACCTACACAAATAGTATAAACATATAATTGGTTCACTGTCGTCAGGCACCAATTATATTAGTTACACTACTAAAGCCTACTGCACACATTTATTACATAGACTATTCATGCCCAAAGTCTTGACTAGTTTAGTACAAACCAATTAGTCTTCTGGCTTGGACTAGTCATACACAGATGACTTTCTTGTACACGTACTACTTTAATAGTAAACACTAATAATATGATACAACAATAGTAACTACCAATAATTTCACCCCCTCCAGAAAAGAGGACAACACTACTACACTTTATATTACAGTACACAAAAGTAAATATACACCACACAAAAGAGACAGCTGGCATAAGCACATGGTTTTCACTCTGGATTATCTGAACCATTGCTTCCAGAAGAGTCTTCAGTTCTGTCAGTCAAGTAATACTGTTCCAAAAGATAGCGGATATTTTGACGCCATTTTTCCAGTTTGTAGATTCATAATGGAGGAGAGATGAGGGAACTTCTGCAGGTGTCAATCCATTAAGTGAACGCAGTATTTGGGTCATGACCAGATAATTTCCATTGTGACTCTGGATGTCCTGAGACTCCTGATATGCAGAGAGGAATATAGTGTGATACTCCTTTTGCCAAGTGATAGAACCATTTGGATTGAGATGACTTCTGTTGTTGCGACTTGTCCAAAAAGAAAATTGGAGATCTCCACCTGCACTGTTGGGAATTTGTCTAATCTTCTATTGTCAGTAGGGTATATTTCCAAAAAGTAGGAGAAATTTCAAAAAGAAATCTTCTAGAGGTTGAACTTGATTGAACGCCGCATGAGCTAGATAAACCAAGACTGCTGATTTATTAAAACTGACACTTATAGTATACACATCGACTAAATACCATAAGAGGAGATAGGCTTCTTTTTTGAAATAAAAGACATTATGGTAAGACACTTCAAACTGGGTGAGAAATGGATAAACAGGACGGAAAGGTAGACCTTTTATGGGATCTTCATCAAGACCATACTTGAAAATACAGAAATGTTGAAGGTTTTGACACATTTGAACACACCTAGAAAGAAGGGTTAATTCTAAAATATGACACCGAAGGTGGACAGAAAAATTGACCGGATGAAAACAGAAAATCATGGGAAAGCAACCAGGAACAAAGGAATGTGGTTTTGTTTTTGAAAACTGGTTGATTTCTTTTTTGAGCCTTGACAAAAATCAGGGAGGACATTTGTTTTTCGTTTTATGTGAACAGCATCAAAACTCCAATTGAAAAACCAATTTGCCCATCTGAGTAAGTATGCTTTTGGGAGGTGTTTCTGTTTGAACTTGAGCATGCTGGGAAAACTCATCATATCAGTCTCAATTAGGAAATGATGACCGATTAGATGAAATTCAAACTTCTCAATGCTTCTTTTGATTGCCAGAATTTCTTTGTAGGTAGAGTGGTAATGAAACTTTACTGGAGAGAATACACCACTCTTGTATCCAATAATTCTACGCTTTTGATCTGTGTTTTCTTCCAAAAGAACTGCTCCCCAATATAGATCAGAGACATCCGTCTGAAGGACTCTCTTCCCATCTGAAGGTATGGTTAATGGAGGAAGAGTTTTGGCTATGGCTTTAAGGTCTTTTATAGCTTTGGTACAAAAGGCTGACCAAGGAAGAGGGATTTTCTTTAGTAGAGCCGAGAGAGGAGTTCGGTATTGGGCAAGGTTGGGAATAAAATCAGCCATATAGTTAACATTTCCAAGGAACTGTTGAACTTGTTTGACTGTGAGATTTTCATCTGGAAAATGGTCAAGTTGGGAGGCTATATGAGGTTAGAGGGTATATTGACCTTTAGAGATATGCATCCCTAAAAAATCAATTTCTGGTTGGGCAAGAAGCATCTTTTTCTCTGAGAGCATGATACCATGGGTTTGGATTAGGGAATGAAAAATTTGTAGTAGGACAATATGAGACTCAATAGCTGGGGAAAAAAGTAGGATATCATCAATATAAACAAGTGCTAAGGATAGAATAGGAGCAAATACCCGAATCATGGCCTTTTGAAATAAGGATGGGGCTGTTTTCAATCCAAAAGGCATGGCTGACCATTGGAAGTGGTGATCTGGAATGCAAAAACCAGTTTTGGGATGATCATCTGGATGGATGCCCAATTGCCAAAAATCTGCTTTCAAGTCAAACTTGGAGAAAATTTGACCTTTAGGCAAGTTTGCAAAAAGAACACTTCTTCGAGGAAGAGGGAACTTGTTATCCTGCAGAAAATGATTAAGAGGTTGGTAGTTGATAACAAGGCGAAGCTTTCCTCTTATCTGCTCTGTTCTTTTGTTCACATAAAATGCTTCACATGTCCACTGAGAGGTTATGGGCTCAATCAATCCTTCTTATTGGAGTTGCTAGAGCTCTTGAAGAGTAAGTTGGTAGTGTTCTGGGTTCATTCCATGTTGGGTGGCTTTTGTGGGGTTGATGTCTTCATTTTTCTTAAAAGGAAGAGAAATGAAGAAATCTAGATTTTTTCAAAGTGGGTTGGAGCATTTGGTGAGAAACTGAGAATGGGATTCGGCACAGGAAGTTTGGATTATGCTTCTTTGATGGAGGAGAAATTTTCTATGGAAAAGAGATTTGGTTGGGTGGTTCAGGGTAACAAGTAATTTTTGTATTTCAAACCTTTTTTGAGCCAGGAAACTTTGCTGAGATTTTGGAGAATATCAAAGCCTAACAAGAAATCTTTTCCTGGGAGATCAGAACCATAGAATTGGTGTTTTATGGTGTATCTTGGAAAAAGTTGGATGGTAATAGGCTTACTGATCAAAGTGATAACAAAAGTTTTTCCATTGGCTGCAGTAAAGGGTCTGAAACAGGACTGCCAGTAGGACCTGGGAAGGATTGCTGGGTTGAGAATGGAGGCTGCTGCACCAGTATCAAAGAAAGCGATGACTGGTAGGGGTTTTTCATATTTTCCAAGCAAGATTTTGACCTTTGCTAAAGGTTGAGCCAGCATGATGTTGGAGAACCCAATTGTTTGGATTTCATAGGGGAATGAGTCAGGATCATCAGAAGAGTCACCTGATTCTGATGAATCATCTGAATCATCAAAGGTAAATGCTAGGACCGCTTCATCTATTGCTTCATTGTCGATAGAAAAAAGAGATTCGACATCAGCATCTTCAAGATCATCATCAATGAGAGCCAAAGAGCTCCTGATTTTGTCCCTTGCTACTTTATTTGGACACTGTTTTGTATAGTGCCCCTTCTTTCCGCATATGTAGCAGCGTTCAGACTTTCGCTGCCCTCTGAACTTCTTCTTTTTGAAAAATTTCCATTTTTTCTGGCATAAGAACTTGCCAGATTTTGGAAACTTTGAAAATTTGCCAGGAGATTGGAACTTTCATTTTTGAAAGTGTTTGGACTTTCGGTATGAAGGACGGCAAGTGCACTTCTTGTCTTTGCACTTTATAGATAAGTCTGGTCGGTCACATGCTTTGCCAAGAAGTTTTTCCTGTTCTTCAAGAGTTCTGAGGAATTTCTGGTGATTGTAGAATTTTTCCAAGGCAATCAAAGAGTGTTGGTAAATACCACCAAGATATGTTGCATTTAACGTCAATCCTTTTGTCTGAAGTAATCTTGTTGTCTCATTTCCCAATGGTTCAGGAAGGGAATTGAGAAAGACTTGCTTGAGATTGACATCATCCATGCCATTGAGAAGATAAAATCTCTGAGACATACGGTCATAATGAATCTCGAGATCTTTCCTTTTGAATGAACAGCACTTCATGTTGAGATATTCTTCTCGAACAAACTCTTTTGTATTGTTGTGGTCACCAAGAAACTCAGTATGCAAGATTGAGATGAATTGATCAAGGATTGGCAATTGTTTAAGTTGTAGCTGTCAGTACTCGCCAGAGCTAAGTACCATTGACGGAGACGGCCAAGGAATTTCGTTGTACACTTAGTAATGATGATACTTAGTGTAGTATTGCGAGAGAGCATAGCAGCAGTGCACCAAGCATGAATCTCATAAAGTTTATCCAACCATTTTGATGGGGGAATGTTATCAAAGGAGAAACCTTGGGTATGGATATTGGAATGTGAGAAGGAATCAAAGGTTGGGATTTCTGGAGGTGGAGGTGTATCAAACTCAGGACCTTCTTCGATAATAGGATCATCAACAAGTTCCTCTGGAGTATTTTCTGGATTCATCATGAAAACATGAGGAATGGGCATCGAGTCAATGGATTCAGTATCCGATTCAGACTCAATGGTTGGTTCAGGAGATGGGGCTTCTGGTATAGTGGCTAAGGTACGTAGGAGAGTGGAGATTGGATTTTTGGAAGGGTTAGGAGTTGGCTGAACCATTAACTGAGGTGACTTTGAATTTGGGTCAGATAGTTTAAGAGGAGTGGAAGTAGTTGGAGTAGAGGTCGATGTAGATGGTGGAGACGGAATTGTTGGAGGCTGGATAGGTTTTATTTGGGGCTTTGGAAAAAGAAGTTTTGGTAGAGATGGTCTTTTTGGTGGAGGAAGAAAAGCTGATGAGCTCCCAAAGATATTGGACTCACCCAATCCTGAAGAAGGATTTATAGGTAAGGGTTGAGACATTTGAGGATACCCAGAAAAACATTCTTGAGAGGAAGAAGGAAACATGTCAAATAGGCTTTTTTGCTGAGAATACTGCTGAGCTTGAAGTGAGTGAAGCTGGTTTTTTAGGTGCTTCATTTCAGCATCCTTTTGAGAGAAAGCTGCTGAAAATGCTTGCGAACGCACCAATAAGACATTAGGACGATAATTCGTTCCATATGATATTTGCGTTCAACGCGACGAGAACTAACGAATGAGGATGACCAAGGGATCATTAGAGTGCGAAAGACTATGTTTGGAAGTGGTTTAGAATAGTTAGAAGTGATCGAAAACCCAAACGGTGAAAAATGAAGCAGAACAGCAAATGCTGGCGATAAGCAACATGTATTGATACCTATCAAAGAGGTATCGATACCATTTGGTCAAAAATGGTTCTAGATGCAAGGGTATCGATAACATTGACGAATGGTATCGATAACGATCAATTTTTTAGCTTGATAACGTGAAGGTATCGATAACAGAGACCAAGGGTATCGATAATGATTAGTTTTCTAGGCTTTACAACAGGGTCTTATCGATAACAACGAAAATGTTATCGATAACAATGGCCTTCGAGCAGGTTTTTAACAGATTCTCATGGGTTTCAACTACAACAACAATCACAACAACCATAGGCACGATTTCATGCACAAAATCAACTCAAGAACATATAAAGAGTGAGAGAAATCCCTACCTCAAGTGTTAAAGCCGAAATCCAAGAATTTTCCAAGCCCTAGAACTCCAAACTTCGAAATCGAGACAAATATGACACACCGAGCTTCTACCGACGTGATACGAGCTCCAATATGTAATGAGGCGAAGGATTTGAGGATGATTGATGAAGGGTTGAAGTTGATTTGTTGGGTTTTTTAGTGAGAGTGAGAGAGATTGAGAGAGAACCAAGAGAGGGTGAGAGGTCGGGAGAGAGGAGAAAGTGATAGGAGTAAAAATACTCCTCTATACACACACCCACACTTTTATACTAGCACACTCACATCAATTACACTTACACCCCTTTACTAACAATCTTCCCACATTAACCCCAAATCATACAAACTTAATAAATTTCACATTTTTCTTAATTTCTAACATATATAAATCCTTTAAATAATATCCGAAAAAATATGGGTCCTTACATTATTACTAAGTGTACAGCAAAATTTCTTGGCCGTCTTCGTCAATGGTACTTGGCTCTTGGTGAATACCGACAGTTGCAGCTTAAACAATTGCCAACTCTTGATCAATTCATCTTAGTCCTGCATACTGAGTTTCATGGCGACCACAACAACACAAAAGATTTTGTTTGAGAAGAATATCTTAGCATGAAGTGCTGTTCATTCAAAAGAAAAGACTTGGAGACTCATTATGACCGTATGTCTCAGAGATTTTATCTTCTCAACGGCAGGGATGATGTCAACCTCAAGCAAGCTTTTCTCAATTCCCTTCTTGAACCATTGGGAAATGAGACAACAAGGTTACTTCAAACAAAAGGATTGACATTGAATGCAACATCTCTTGGCGGTATTTACCAGCATTCTTTGATTGCCTTGAAAAAACTGTGCAATCACTAGAAATTCCTCAGAACTCTTGAAGGACAGGGAAAACTTCTTGGCAAAGCATGTGACCGACCAGACCTCTCTATGAAGTGCAAAGATAAGAAGTGCACTTGCCATCCTTCATACCGGAAGTCCAAACACTTTCAGAAATGGAAGTTCCAATCTCCTAGCAAGTTTTTAAAGTTTTCAAAATCTAGCAAGTTCTCATGCCAGAAGAAATGGAAAATTTTCAAGAAGAAAAAGTTCAGAGGGTAACGAAAGTCTGATCGCTGGTACATATGCAGAAAGAAAGGGCACTATGCCAAATAGTGTCCAAATAAAGTAGCAAGAGACAAGATGGTGAGCTCTCTGGCTCTCATTGATGATGATCTTGAAGATGCCGATGTTGAATCATTATTTTCCATTGATTATGAAGCAATAGCTGAAGCAGTCCTAGTATTCACCTTTTCTGATTCAGATGATTCATCAAAATTAGATGATTCTTCTGATGATTCTGACTCATTCCCCTATGAAATCCAAACATTTGAGTTCTCAAATATCATGATAGCTCAACCCTTAGCCAAGGTCAAATCTTGCTTGGAAAATATGAGAAACTCATACCAGTCAGCGCTTTCTTTGATACTGGTGCAGCAGCCTCCATTCTCAACCCAGCAATCCTCCCCAGATCCTATTGGCTATCGTGTTTTAAACCCTTTACAGTAGCCAATGGAGAAACTTTTGTCATCACTCTGATCAGTAAGCCTATTACCAATCCAACTTTTTCCAAGATACACCATAAAACACAAAGTCTATGGTTCTGATCTCCCAGGAAAAGATTTATTGTTAGGCTTTGATATTCTCCAAAATCTCAGCAAAGTCTCCTGGCTCAAAAAAGGCTTGAAATACAAAAACTACTTGTTACCATGGACCACCTAACCAAATCTCTTTTCTATAGAAAATTTCTCCTTCATCAAAGAAGCCATTATCCAAACTTCTTGTGTTGAATCCTATTCTCAGTTCCTCACCAAATGCTCCAATCCACTTTGAAAAAATCCAGATTTCTTCATTTTTCTTCCTTTTAAGAAAAATGAAGATATCAATCCCACCAAAGCCACCCATCATGGAATGAACCCAGAACATTACCAGCTTGCTCTCCAAGAGCTCCAACAACTTCAGTCAGAAGGTTTGATTGAGCCCACAACCTCTCAGTGGGCATGTGAAGCATTTTATGTAAACAAAATGTAACACCCCGTCCCACATCGAAAGTCTACATGGATGATCTTGGGCATATAACAAACCTTATGGGCTACTACTAGTACCTTGTGCTTAAGCTTTTGGGCCATGTGGTGTGGCCTGTGGATCAAAATCAGAGTACTGGGCTAGTGGTCTGCTCGGGGCGTTATAAGTGGTATCAGAGTCATCCATGTGCACGACCATGTGGGCCTTGGAGTTTGGTTTGATTTGGTTGTTGGTTTGATTTGTATTGGTGATTATAGTGCTCAACCCTTCGCGAGGGCGCGAGGCTATAAAGTTGGGGAGATTGTAACACACCGTCCCACATCGGAAGTCTACATGGATGATCTTGGGCATATAACAAACCTTGTGGGCTACTACTAGTACTTTGTGCTTAAGCTTTTGGGCCATGTAGTGTGGCCTGTGGATCAAAATCAGGGTACTGGGCTAGTGGTCTACTCGGGGCGTTACACAAAAGGATCGAGCAGATAAGAGGAAAGTTTCGCCTGGTTATCAACTACCAGCCTCTTAATCATTTTTTGCAGGATAACAAATTTCCTCTCCCTCGGCGAAGTGTTCTTTTTGCAAACTTGCCTAAAGCTCAAATTTTCTCAAAATTTGACTTGAAAGCAGGTTTCTAGCAACTGGGTATCCATCCAGATGATCGCCCAAAAACTGGTTTTTGCATTCCAGATCACCACTTCCAGTGGTCAGTCATGCCTTTTGGATTAAAAATAGCCCCATCTTTGTTTCAAAGGCCATGATTCGGGTATTTGCTCCCATTCTATCCTCAGCCCTTGTCTACATTGATGATATCCTACTCTTTTCCCCATATATTGAGTCTCATGCTGTATTATTACAAGCCTTCCATTCCTTGGTCCAAACCCATGGTATCATGCTCTCGAAGAAAAAGATGCTTCTTGCTCAACCAGAAATTGATTTTTTAGGGATGCATATCTCTAAAGGTCAATATGTCCTCCAACCTCATATAGCCTCCTAACTTGACCATTTTCCAGATGAAAATCTCATAGTCAAACAAGTTCAACAGTTCCTTGGAATTGTTAACTATATGGCTGATTTCATTCCCAACCTTGCCCAATACCAAACTCCTCTCTTAGCTCTACTAAAGAAAACCCCTCCTCCTTGGTCAGTCTTTTGTACCAATGCTGTAAAAGACCTCAAAGCCATAGCCAAAACTCTTGCTCCATTAACCATACCTTCAGATGGGAAGAAAGTCTTTCAGACAGATGCCTCTGATCTATATTGGGGAGCAGTTCTTTTGGAAGAAAATTCAGATCAAAAGTGCGGATACAAGAGTGGTGCTTTCTCTCCAGCAGAACTTCATTACCACTCTACTTACAAAGAAATTCTGGCAATCAAAAAGAGCATTAAGAAATTTGAATTTCATCTAATCGGTCATCATTTCCTAATTGAGACTGATATGATGAGTTTCCCTAGCATGCTCAAATTCAAACAAAAACACCTTTCAAGGGCATAGTTATTCAGATGGACAAATTGGTTTTCCAATTGGAGTTTTGATGCTGTCCATGTAAAAAGAAAAACAAATGTGCTCCCTGATTTTCTGTCTAGACTGAAAAAAGAAATCAACCAATTTTCAAAAACAAAATCACTTTCCTTTGTCCTTGGTTGTTTTCCAATGATTTCTTGTTTCCACCCAGTTAATCTTCCTGTCCATCTTTAGTGTCAAATTCTAGAGTTAACCCTTCTTTCCAAGTGTGTCCAAATGTGTCAAAACCTTCAACATCTCTGTATTTTCAAGTATGGTCTTGATGAAGGTCCCATAAAAGGTTTATCTTTCCATCCTGTCTATCCCTTTCTCACCCAGCTTGAAGTGTCTTACCACAATGTCTTTTATTTCAAAAAAGAAGCCTATCTCCTCTTTTGGTATTTAGTCGATGTGTATACTATAAGTGTCTGTTTTAATAAATCAGCAGTATTGATGTATCTGGCACATGCGGCGTTCAATCAGGTCCATCTTCCAGAAGATTTCTTTCTGAAATTTCTTTTGCTCTTTGGAAGCATATCCTACTGGCAACAGAAGATCAGACAAATCCCCAACAGTGCAGGCAGAGATCTCCAATTTGCTTTTTGGTCAAGTCGCAACAACAGGAGTCTTCCCAATCCAGATGGTTCTATCACTTGGCAGAAGAAGTATCACAATATATTTCTCTCTGCATATTCAGAGTCTCAGAACATCCAGAGCGACGTGTGGAAATTATCTTGTCACAACTCAGACATTGTGTTCACTCAATGGATTGCCACCTGCAGAAGTTCCCTCATTCTTCTCCATTATGAATCTGCAAATTGGAAATTCAATGATACTTATCCTGAAGAATGGCGCCAAAATATCCTCTATCTTTTGGAACAGTATTACTTGACTGACAGAACTGAAGACTATTCTGGAAGTAGTGGTTCAGATAATCCAGAGTGACAACCATGTGCTCAGGCCAGCTGTGTGGTGTATGTGTAAAATAAAAGTAGTGCTCATGTCATCCTTTTCGGAAGGTGGTGAAATTATTGGTGTTCATTGGTTATGTGTACTATTATCACGTTGCAATTGTACCTAGTAGGAATAGAGGTTGACTTATGACGTGTGTAATAAATATGGCAGGAATTAGGCTTTAGTAGGTGATGATATGTTTATACTGTATGTTGACTAGTAATAGTATTAGTCAATTATGGTTGTACGTTGTAGTTGGTGTAATGAAATGTTGTCAGTAGATTTGCAGATGGACGTAGGACTAAGAACAGTGATGTTTAATTATGGGTACCATTTGTATTGTTTGTATTCCCCTCCTTACGCCTATAAAAGGAGGGTTCTGCCTATTGTGAAAAGCAAGTAATCAAGTTAGTCAGTTTCATAATAATATCCTGTGTCTTGTGTTCTCTTTTTGATCCTAACCTACTTTGTATTTGTACCTACTTCATGTCTGCAAACTTGGTATCATAGTTTCGCCATTGATTCAACCACAATACCAATCATAACACTCTCACATAGACGTGGGACCTACAGGCTGGACCCAAATGTGAAACCGACCCCATGTGAGAATATTGTGGTTGAGTGTTTTTGAATTGCATGATTTGACAAGAAAAGAAAGGAAAATTTCATGGTGCATGGTGATTTGTGGGTGGCTAAGTGTTTGCCTTTCCACAAATTCCTGCTTTTCTTTTGAATATTTTAGTGGCCACATTTTTTTATGTGGGAGGCCATAGATATCTCTACTGACTTTTCCCTAGTGAGATCTTGGCTTATCTCGCTTTTCCACCACTATTCTCACATAAGAGAATCTAATCTTGTATCAGTTTTATTTTGTTTAATTTTCATAAAGCATACGGCCTTAAACAGCAAAAAAAAAAAATGTTGGCTTTGAGTTGTAATAGTGCAACTTAAAGTTATATTTTAATGTGTGGCCCCATTGGACTGGAAATTACGTGCTTATGGTTACAAAATTAGTAAACAAATATACTCCCCCGTCCCAATTTGTTTTCTCTTTACGGGAATTATCTCATTTTATTGACTCAAAGTCTTTGGGTTGAAAAATGTTTAGATTTTCAAAAATACCCTCTTTGCTTGGTTTTGTGTTAATTTGGTATTTCTTTCAGCTCAAAACTAAAGGGATATAATTGAAGTTTTATCTTTTTGGTTGTGTAACGTTCCGAATTTTGGAAACATTAAATAGACAATTTTTATTGAAAATCTAAATAGAGTCTAATTCATTATTACATCACAACTCCCTTGAGGGTACTTCTATTACACAAGGGAAGGGAAACTAAGGTTCCTAACTACAGCTCCGCCTGCTCCTCCATTCTTGCCAGCTCTTTGGCTTTGAAGGCATCCAAAGTGTATAGCTCACCCTGATCATCTACAAAGTCTGACACATTATACCACGTTGCCCCAAGTATAATATGTCAGGGTCACCAAAGGTAACATCATGAGCTACAGGAGCTCAATAAAATGATCCATATCCACTAACCTTTAACTTACAAACAATAGATTATAAGGTTAACAATTTCCACATAGTACATGTATATTTGACAAAGCAGCTAACAATGACACATCCACATTCACTATCCAAGCTAACGTTGGTGTCCATGATTTTCTGAGTTTCTCCTACGCGACATTTCATAGACCGTGTCACTGGTTTCACCTTTCATTTATCAAATCAACATTTCCAAAATTATTTTTAACACACCCAACCTCGGTTCCGCCTTTCCGGTCTCCTGAGTATCCTCACAATGGTTCCGCCGTCCCGGGTTCCCTTTGGCACACAAAACTTTGCATTGGCTCCTCTCCGCAGATAAACAAGCTACACACCCAACCTTGGTTCCGCCGTTCCGGTCTCCCGAGTATCCTCACAATGGTTCCGTCATCCTGAGTTCCCATTGGTACACACACACACACACACCCCACACAGTGGGCAAGTCCGGCCACATTGTGGTTTCAAACTACACCTTGTCTTTAACACACCCTAGGTGTCATGTTTCTACTTTCTCGATTTCCGTGTCTCGTTTTCATGCAAAGACTCCGCAGTAGGACTTTTCATGTAAGTAATCATAAATTATTCATTGTAATCTTGAAACTAAACTAGCAAGATCATCCAACTATATATTACTTAATCATGATCATGATCACGGAAACACATTCAAACAATTACCACACTTAAAGTATAGTGTCACATGGACGGACACCTTTGGAGTGGAAACCACTTATGCTTTATCACACATTAAAACAAGAAATCCTAATAAACATATGTACATGCTCATAACCATCCTAAGATCAAAATACGAATACTTTCGATCAAGTTTATATTTCGAAAATCCGTTCTTTCTTCTTTTTAGGGAAATTCAAAACAATATATGTTTTTCCGAAAAATAAAGTCGATATATTCAACATACTCCTCTTCCTTTTCAAAACTTTAGTAACCACCTGTCAAGTTCTCATGCATTTCCACATACAAACAATATGCATATTTCCATATTTAAAGATAGAAAGTACGGAAGAATCTACTTTCATTTCAAACATACGATATACTTGTATTTTAGGATAGTGGACAAGGGACTACGTATACTTAAAGAAAGTGGTTAGAAGTATTCTACATATACTTAGTGTTAGGGAATAAGGACAATCTACATAATCATACAAATTTTCTATATTTAGGATTAATGAGTAAGGAAAAAATCTACTTTCATTTCAGACATATGATTTTACTTTTATACTTTGGGATAGTGGACAAGGGACTCTACATATACTTAGAGAAAGTGGTTAGAAGTATTCTACATATACTTAGTGTTAGGGAATAAGGACAATCTACATAATCATACAAATTTTCTATATTTAGGATTGATGAGCAAGGAAAAAATCTACTTTCATTTCAAACATACGATTTTACTTTTATACTTTGGGATAGTGGACAAGGGACTTTACGTATACTTAGAGAAAGTGGTTAGAAGTATTCTACCATTCTTTTTGGCAGTAGGGCGGCTACGGAAAAGTAAGTCGTCTATCGGACGAAGTGACTTCCTACGGTAAGCTTCCGGTAGTTTCGAAAGAGAAAGGTTTCTCTCAAAACTAGTTCTTGGCTAAACTACTAAACTTTTTTGGATCGAGGGGTGGTGGAGTAGTGGTTTGGTGGTGGTCTTGGATGAGTTTCTTGAAGGACAAAAGATCTCAAGAACAAGAAGAACTAAGAACAAACTCAAGAATTCTAGAGAGAGAAGTTGAAAGGTTTCAAGGTGTGAGTTGAATGGCATGGGGGTGGGGATGGGGGGGGGGGGGGGGGGGGGGGTTCCTATTTATAGCAAAATTTTGGCTCTCCCTCTCCCCTCCTTGGCCTGCCTCCCCTATCTCTCTCTTCCTCTCATTGTGTTGTCCAATCACACTTTTAAGCATGCTAAATCTTTCCCTCACTTGTCAATCCATTCTTTAGGCATAAGGCTATAAAATAAAGTAGGATCTTTAGGCTTTTTAGGTAAAATCCTAGGTAATTATACCCTATCTAAGCAAGTCTTACAAGTCTAAAGATATGGTTGATTAGGCTAATGAATAGCCTTCCATGTTTAGTCAATCCTAGGCTAGGTTGTAAGTCAATATCTAGGGTAATCAAGGGCTAGGTTCTAGGATGATTAAAGGCTAGATTGTGTGCTTGAATTAGTCTATGATTGGGTTGTCAAGTAGTGCTAGGTTGTGTGTAAGAATGGGCTAAAGATGGTGTAAGAAAGAATAGCTTTCTAGGAGAAAAATAGGCACACACACACTTCTCTCTCTCTCTCTCTCTCTGTGTGTGTGTATGTGTATATATGTGTGTGTGTGTGAGTTTAGGTACCATGTAGCCCTAATAGGTCTAAGAAAGAGTAATGATGAGTGTAAGGCTTTCAAGTGATACCCTATTGACCATTGGTTAAGACTTTCTTAGAAAGTCTATATATGCATATAGATATGATTATGGTAGGCTACTATATATATATGCCTAGGAAAATCTAGGAAAGGCTACTTATGGGTCAATAATAGGTTCAAGGCTAGTACTTATGAAAGAAAAGATATGATGATGAATCAAGGCCTTCTTGATGTGACAATACATAATCATGGTTGTTTGGAAGAACAAACTTGGTCTTGGTCTTGATTAGACGAGTCCATGGTAACACTATTTTCTAGACAATAGGAAGTCTTATTTCTATTACTCAAATGATAAAAATTACCCTACAAACTATTATTCAATGGGTAAAGGGGTAATGATGAGAAAAGATATTCTTAGAAGAAGTAATAATGAGTAATAAAGTCTTGAAATGACTAGCCATGAAAGTGAAATGATTTCCTAGTCTAGGCTTGAAAAGGTTCAACTAAGGTATAGAAAGGTTCATTAGGTTCATCTAGGGTTAGGAGAATGTAACTAGGTTGAATGAGTACTTAGGTTTCTCTAACTAATTGTTTGGAAACTAATTCTACTTGCCAAGTAGGATTTCTAGCCAAGAAATATAATTTAAAAATTTTATTTAACTTGCTAGGAAAATATACAAGTGCTTCTACAAACATACTTGTCTTTAGAATATGACTAAATTGTGCGGGACGAAAAGATATAATTTTATAAGTCTCAAATCTAATTATGACAGATTATTAGAAATTTAAAAAGGAATTTTTAAAGCAATTTCCAAGCAATTAAAAAAATTCAAATATTTAACGAAAATTTTATTTTCCAAAAATCAAGGTTGTTACAGGTTGTTTCTAATTATGAAAAATTACAAATATGGAATAGCCCAAAATGAAAATATAATCAAACAAAATAGGATGGAGGGAGTATTTCGTGGAAGGATATTATGATTGTTTGAATTTGAATATAACAATGGAGGTGGTGTTATACGTCCAAATGGTAAACCGTGTGCAACACTTCGGAGGATAACCATCAAGAGCAAAATCCATTGGAATACAGGGCATGTTCACGGACTCGTGACCTTCATTTAAGGGAATACAAACACAGGTTTGGTTCGATAGACCCACCGATTGTAGTGCTGCTGACGTGGAGTGTTCGATCAAGTATTGCTAAAGATAGAAGTTCATGCAAACCATAAATATCGTAGTGGAGACGAATCTGTCTTAAGTACTAAGTGCAACTCCATTGATACCATTTTGTTTTCATCAATTTCATAGATTTGAGTTCTAGTTTTTATTGCATTTAATTTTATTGGGTTCATCGCAAAAAGTATACATATTTTCTTAGGGAAATGATTTTGACACTTCAAATTTGATAGTACACAACAATATTTGTTTTTTATATTCATGTGTAGGTTCGTACTTCCGTGGTAGGTAGCTGACGTGGATTTTTCGTGAGCTAGAGAGGTGCGATTAACTGATTAGTAACAGGAATGAAGGAGAGATCTAGTGAGGGTGAGAGAAGGAGCAGGAGGACAAAAGAGACAAAGGCAACGTGTCCCTTGTAATGGGCGGCTTTCTCTAGATGGATTTGGTGAGGTCAATTCCTTGGCGAAAAATGTTCTCCTTCCTTAGAATCAGTGTCCACATTCTCTCTCTAGAAAAAGTCATCTCTCTAAAATTAGGGGGAATGTCTGGGATATTTATAGGGCACCTGGGCCTTAGGTCAGGCCCAAGACTGTGCCTAGTAAAATTCCAACACTTGTCCCTTCTATACCTCCAGATTGTAGGAGTAACGTCACCACACGGGCTAACCTCGCGGGTGTGCCCCTCCCGTGACGTGTCTTCCTTCTCAAGCCACCAAACCATTAAATCCCCCTCAATTCCCATGGGAGTAAGGTCGCGACCCGTAGCGATGGTTTTGTCTTGCAGTCCCCCTGGCCATGCCTTATGGCCAAGGTAGGACTTTTGACACTCTAATGATATTTCTTTGCCTATCTTGGAGCTTTGCGACTCAAGTGGTGTCTGCTATAAATGACTCTTCGTGAGCTATCCCTTTGAGGGAACTTTCTCAATTCTGCGGGGCCTACTAACCTTCCACAGATGCGGCTTCTCGTTGTGCGGGACCCTTTTCTCCGGGGATCCCTATCATGCATAGATTCGTCGCCTTTTTTCCACATGTGCCTCTGTGGTTGGCTAGTCAATAGTCCTCTTTGGGTCAAAGGTCAACGATCGCCCTTTTGTCCCAAAGGACCCTTGGCCACACGTCACCACGCAATTGGTCAGACAAAAAGGTCTCCGCGAGTCAATGGTGAATGTCTTGACCGACCCTACAAATGCCCCCTGCGCTCGTACGGTGGGTGTTCACTATGGGGGTGCGTCATATCAATATTTCTCTCTTCGTTCCTTCTCGTTTTCCGCAGACTCGATTGTTTTACTTTCGCTGTCCAGCTGATCCTACGCGGTAGCCGTCATTGCGATGGTTCCTCAATAGTCACGCACGTTTGTGTATCGTGGTGGCTCTTGGTGTACGGTTGCCATTAATGTGCCTGGACCAACCCCCCCAATTAAGGATCCGCCACTGACATTTACTCGCCCCACCTACCATTCTCCTTCTCTCTCTAGAAAGAATCTCCTTCCAGAGCTCTCTTTTTCTCTCTAATGCCTTCCTCTTGTGCGTAACTCCTACTTTCTTTCCTTCATACGTAGGTCGTCATGGTTCGCGATGCTATAGTTGAAGAGCCAGTTCCTCCCCCGGAGGAGTGGTGGCGGGCACCTTACCTTAGAAACGTGGGCGATCCATTCTAGGCCATCGCAGAGTCTTATCAGCCTATTGGGCAATCGCCTGCTGATCCGTTCTTTTTCGAAGACGGAGAGGCGGATCTTGACCAAGTGGATCTTGTCAACCCTTCTTCGGTTCTGAGGTAATGGATAGAACTTGGGGACATTCCTTACTCGGAAACCTGTTATGGCACAACTTGCTCTCTTCTCGCGGACTAGGCTAAGTGGGTAGATGATGTTCTCAAGAACCTGCCCTTCCGCGAGGTTCTGGAGGGAACTCATACACTGGAGGCTGTCACTCTTTCCCGTGACTTGATCAATCCCCATACCAACGTCACCAACCCGAATATCAAGCACGCGATCTCTCGGTGGTGCGTGGATACTCACACTTGTGTGTGGGTGTGGGGAGAAATGAGCTTTTCCTTGGAGGACACTACTATCCTCACGCGCTTACCCTTGCGGGGGCAGAGGGCTTTTGCTCCTGTTAGCCTTTCCGCTGAAGAGCAAGACGACATCAACGCTCTCATAAGGGCCGAAGCAGTGGCACAATTCGGGTCGTGCTTTACAGACAAGGGTGAACGGAGGATTGCTCCTAATGCCAAAAAGTCCTCTAGCTGGCTCTGCTACTTCTTCAAGGATCTCCAACCTGCGAAGTCGGTTACGCAAAATGAGGAAAGGCGGTTCGTTGCTGGGGCGGAGTACCGCGGACACGTCCATCTTGCCAGTTTCTTCTCCTACTTCCTTTCTTACTTTGTCTTGCTTGGCTATCCTTTGGAGGGGCCATTCGTTAGCGTCTTCCCTCTTGCAGTTTGTCACGCGAAGGGTGACGCAATAGCCCTGACCCTTCTCTTCCTAGGGTCTCTATATCATCACCTAGATTTGGGCCACTCCGACACCAAACGGTCAATGGGCCGTTCTGACATTTTCCATGGTGCGCACAAGCTTTATCCTCTACTACTTTTATGAACACTTTCCGCTGATCGCTCCAAGGCCAAGGACCTTTGATGCGGGAGAGCATCACTACCGCGCTGAAAGATGGCATAGGGCCAGTGGGAAGGTGTCGCTAGTGGATCACTGTGACACTATCAATCATTTCATCGCGCTACCCTATGGGGTTTCATTTTTAGGCATGATAAGTCAAGGCCACTATCTTTTACTGGCCCCTACGCGCTTATCTTACGCAGCGAGTTTTGAGGGGATGGCTAGGACGCTGACCAATGCTTTTATCATAGTGCTTCCAGGCTGGCTACCCGCCATTACTCATGAGGGGATGCTGGTGGTCGCATATCACCCTGACCGATTAACCGGGCATCTCTCCTCGCCCTTCTTTCGTGGAATGTCAATGGAGGTTCTTATTTGCGTATGCTAGCGAGACCATACGCAGTCGGGACAATTTGGTGATGCCCTCGATGCATAACCCGGGGGTGTACACAACATCATTCTATTTGTACTGGTGGAGGAACTTGGATTCTTTTAATCGGTATGTGGAAGGGGAGCCTGTCGTGCCAGATGCTCTAGTAGTTAGCTAGCATGACACGTTTCTTCGGGTTATGAGGGTTAGCAAGGGAACACACTGAAGGGGGGATCATAGCCGGTGGGCCATTACCCAAGCTCAGCCGCTTGCCGTGGCCCTTCCCACAGGTGTCCTAGCGGAAATTCCAATCCCCCGTCAATCCAGGGTGGCCACCCTCTGAGGGGAAGGAATGCGCCTGCGCGTGCCTCCAGACCTCGCATTTGACGCACCGCCTCGCGATCTCCTCTAGGCGGTAGAGAAAGTCTTTTTCGGTAAAGCCTTCGAAAGGTTTAACTCTTACCTCACTCTCTATCCATAAGCCTTCCATTGCTTTATTTATGAGCCTACACCTTCTCTTCTTTGTTTCAAGTGGGGGAGGTTGTCCGTGCTCAAAGACAGCAGGAGGACGCAAGACCCTCTCTTGTCGAACCAAACATTTCGCCCGCCCGTTTGACACATAGACAAAACATCAGTAAGGTCCCTGCACTAGTGCAATCACTTCACTCTTCTACTGTGCTTTTGCCCTTGGCCTTTTGACTGATCTTTCCTTAGTCTCCGCAGGTGATGATGAAGAGGATGATGATGATGAAGAGGACAAGATGACCTTGGCCTTACGGATCCCCGTCCTTCGTGCTTGCGGTTTGGCTCCTGTGTCGGTTGCTCCTGCGCTTGTGCATAGGGGACATGGATCATCATCAAAGTCCTCGTCATCTTCTAAAAGACTCTCCTCTAAATAGTTATCACAGTCACAGGCATCAAAGTAACAATGACCTGTTTCTGGATTTTTGAAATAGTAGACTGGGAGACCACTGGGTTGAAAATATTGAATTGGAGGACCAGGTCTAGAACCATCGACAAACATGTCTATTCGCAAGGGAAAGATAACAGGATGGGTTGAAGATGAGGCAGAGGTTTCTTTTGGAAAAGTGATTTCCACAGTGCCATTAGGTTTAGTGATGAAAAGTGGGTTGGATGATTGGACAGGAATGGGCTTGTTTTGATTTTTCTCATAAGCTGTAACCCAAGACTCTAGGGGAAGTTTGAGAAGCTCAGGACGGGAAATTTGACATGGCACATGGACACATGAAGCTTGATGCGGTGCGTTAACAGTGAGGAAAAGGGCTTCATTTGTGGAGGAAGGTAAGGACATGTCAAAAGCATGGTTTTGGAGACGGTAGGCCATTTGGTAGTGAAGGGTTGCTGCATATGTGGTAGAGATTTGGGAGGCACCGCCAATTTGAACATGGACCTTCAAGGCGGATAGCAGATGAGGATCTGCTAATGACATGTTGAAATTGGGGTAGAAGGTAAAGATCACAGTTCAAGCATTTAAAGTGGTTTAGACTGTAGCAATACATGCGTGCTGATACTGTAGAAACCTGGTATCTACCAGAGCAAGTCTGGAAGTAACAGGTAAACCCTTTCTTCCATGAAAAGTAACAGCAAGTCAGATTGCACCAAAGTGAAGATGGGTAAATCCTTGTTGTTGCCAAAGACGAGGCAAATCAACTGGGATTTCTAAAGGTATAAAGTTGTTCAGCCTCTGTTGCTGCTATAAAACATTGATCAAATTTGGAGGCTTGGACATACTCTTTTACAGGAGTTGGGTGTTTTATGGAGAAAAGTTGGGTGACGGATTTCTTTATAGAGGTTTGGGGTCTAACAAAAGGATTATAGGGATTAAGGAAAGGGAGATCAGTAAGAGGGACCTTACTATCATCAGGTAGGTATTCAAACTCATACAAGTATTCAAGATTAGAAGAGGATACGGAGGAATTTCTACTGGTAGACGATCATGAAGGAACAAGAGACGAGGTAGCAGAAGAGTAAGTAGAAAACAGATGATTCATCTTTAGATAAAAATCTGGGTTCTTCTTTTCCTTAGTACAGCAAACCTTTTCTTTTCCAAAGTAAGATCTTTAACCAATTTTGATTAATAAAATTCTGTATACTAGGGAAGATAAACTGAGACACACTGCCAACTCCAGGGCCAAAGTCTCAAGGTACTTTTATCCCACTGATACAAAATTCTTTAACCAAAATAGTTAGTGAAGTTTCTGATGTGGAGGATCCTGAGAAGGCAACCACAGAGCATACACTTCAAGTGTTTTCTTTTAGAAAAGATTTGAAGTAGTGTTGGAAAAGAAGTTTCCAGAAGGGGTTTAAGCTAGAATGGAAGACATAGCTCTGATACCAAGTTTTCAGACACGAAGTGGGTACAAACACAAAGTAGGTTAGGATCAAAGAGAGAATACAAGACACAGGATATTATTATGAAACACTGATTTTATTAACTTCAACTGACTTGGTTATTACAATAAGCGGAGCCCTCCCTTTATAGGCGTAAAGAGGGAATACAAACATTGGTTATTACATCACTGATTACATCATAGGAATAGTACCTATGCATAATTGTCAATTACTATTTTTAGTCTACCTGACACCAACTACTTTGTACAACTACTATGACTTATTAGTTTACAGACACGCTTACTATTATATCATTGACTAAAGCTTACACTTTTCTAACTTCGTACACCAATTATACAACTACTATCAACAGTAAATACCAATTATTTCACCCTCTCTGGAAAAGAGGACAACACTACCACACTTTATTACAAAAGTAAATATACACCACACAAAAGAGACAGTTGGTATGAGCACATGGTTTTCACTCTGGATTATCTGAACCACTGCTTCTAGATAATCTTCAGTCAAGTGATACTGTTCCAAAAGATAGCAGATATTTTGGCGCCATTCTTTCGGATAAGTATCATTGAATTTTCAGTTTGCAGACTCATAATGGAGGAGAGATGAGGGATCGTCTGCATGTGTTAATCCATTGAGTGAACACATTGTTTGAGTCATGACCAAAAAATTTCCACTGTGGATCTCAATGCTCGGAGACTCTTGATATGCTGAAAGAAATATAGTGTGATACTCCTTTCGCTAAGTAAGAGAACCATCTGGATTAGGAAGACATCTATTGTTATGAGTTGACCAAAAAGCAAATTGGAGGTTTTCATCTGCACCGATGGGGATTCTTCTGATCTGCTGTTGCCAGTAGGGTATGTTGCCAAAGAGCAAGAGAAATTTCAAAAAGAAATCTTCTGGGGGTTGGACTCGATTGAACGCTGCATGTGCTAGATACACCAATACTGCTGATTTATTGAAACTGACACTTATAGTATACACATCAACTAAATACCATAAGAGGAGAAAGGCTTCTTTTTTGAAATAAAAGACATTATCGTAGGACACTTCAAACTGGGTGAGAAAAGGATAGATAGGATGGAAGGGTAGACCTTTTATGGGACCTTCATCAAGACCATATTTGAAAATACAGAGATGTTGAAGGTTTTGACACATTTGGACACACCTGGAGAGAAGGGTTAATTCCACAAGATGACACTAGAGGTGGATAGGAAGATTAACTGGGTGGAAATAGAAAATCATGGGAAAACAACCGGGAACAAAGGAATATGGTTTTGTTTTTGAAAACTGGTTGATTTCTTTTTTGAGCCTTGACAGAAAATCTGGGAGGACATTTGTTTTTCCCTTTATGTGGATAGCATCAAAACTCCAATTGGAAAACCAATTTGCCCATCTGGGCAACTGTGCCTTTCGAAGGTGTTTCTGTTTAAACTTGAGCATGCTGGGGAAACTCATCATATCAGTCTCAATTAGAAAATGATGACCGATTAGATGAAATTCAAACTTCTCAATGCTCCTTTTGATTGCCAGAATTTCCTTGTAAGTAGAGTGGTAATGAAGTTCTGCTGGAGCGAAAGCACCACTCTTGTATCCACGATTTTGATCTGAATTTTCTTCCAAAAGAATTGCTCCCCTATATAGATCAGAGGCATTTGTCTGAAGAACTCTTTTCCCACCTGAAGGTATGGTTAATGGAGGAAGAGTTTTGGCTATGGCTTTGAGGTCTTTTACAGCTTTGGTACAAAAGGCTGACCAAGGAGGAGGGATTTTCTTTAGTATAGCTGAGAGAGGAGTTCGATATTGGGCCAGGTTGGAAATAAAATCAGCCATATAGTTAACAATTCCAAGGAACTGTTGAACTTGTTTGACTGTGAGATTTTCATCTGGAAAATGGTCAAGTTGGGAGGCTATATGAGGCTGGAGGGTATATTAACCTTTAGAGATATGCATCCCTAAAAAATCAATTTCTGATTGAGCAAGAAGCATCTTTTTCTTTGAGAGCATGATACCATGGGTTTGGACCAGGGAATGGAAGGCTTGTAGTAAGACAACATGAGACTCAATATCTGGGGAAAAGAGTAGGATGTCATCAATGTAAACAAGGGCTGAGGATAGAATGGGAGCAAATACCCGAATCATGGCCTTTTGAAACAAAGATGGGGCTGTTTTTAATCCAAAAGGCATGACTGACCACTGAAAATGGTGATCTGGAATGCAGAAACCAGTTTTCGGACAATCATCTAGATGGATGCCCAGCTGCCAAAAACCTACTTTCAAGTCAAACTTTGAGAAAATTTGTGCTTTAGGCAAGTTTGCAAAAAGAACACTTCTCTGAGGAAGAGGGAATTTGTTATCCTGCAGAAAATGATTAAGAGGCTGGTAATTGATAACCTGTAGACACCCCATTCTGGACTGTCCAGATGACGTTATTTGTCGATCTTTTATTTCCCCAATGATGATTATAGTCGAAAACATATCGAGGACAAAGGTGTGTTTGAGCCTTGAGCGTCCCAAACCCCTTTCAAACCCATTTCAAACCCTTCAAACTAGAGCCAAACGGCCCCAGCAAAACCCAACTGGCATACGCCAGTGTATCGGTGACGTACACCAGTTATCTGCCACGTGTCAGTCATCGACCATTGGCCCAGCTTTCACCGGCGCACGCCAGTTAATAGTGGCGCACGCCAGTTAATAGTGGCGCACGCCAGTCAAACCCAGTCAAATCAACTTTATTCAGCCACTTGGGCGGGACTTTTGTGCCACCCTGACGTCGGCCACAGTGTCCCTGATGATTGCATTCGGCGGGGGCGTTCCCTCTCACTCCTACACCCCCCATCAACTAGTCCCATGCATTTAATGCATGGAAGGCTCCCTTTGCACCTAAGGCCAGCCAAACATGGCCTTGCCTCAACTGATCTCAGTCCCTCTCCCCTCTATAAATACCCCCCTTGCATTCATTTGCAAGGGGTTAGCCACATTTAAGAAGGGTATTCTCTCTCTCTCTCATTCCTTCAAGCTCTCTATCTCTCTTCCTCCATTGAAAGAGAAAGGAGAGCAACCCACTTCCATACACCCCACTGACCATCCAGTCATCATCTCAGCCTCCATCTCCAACCTCCAAAGTCCAAAACCACCTTCAAACCTCCATAACAAAAGGTATACCACCTTTGCGTTCTTTTCTGTTTTCAACTCCTGAGGGGGGTCAGTAAGGCCCAGGCTAGTAGATAATACTAGTCCTGGCCTTAAACTGATAAAATACAGCAATCGTTTGAGGCGACACATGGCGCACGCCAGTCATGGTATGCCGTACGCCAGTTATGGTAGTACGTGCAATACTGGCGTGGGGATCATGGATCGTCCCTTTTACTTAGTTTCATTCCTGTCAATCACCCTTGCATGCTAATAACCAGCTTACTGCTTTCTGTATTTAGAACTGTTTAGTGGTAGCATCCCATATTTGTTCATATCTGTTCATAGAAAGGCCTCTGGGATCCTTCTGGTCATGTTCCAGAGCCCAGATGATGCAAAGCCAAGCACAGAAATCAATGGTAAAGTGGCGTACGGCTGTCATTGACTGGCGTGCGGCAGTATGCCTCTGGGTTCAGTGGCTGGCCCTTGCATCTGAGCTTAATCTAGGCCTGTTTTCTGTCCCCACACTGTTTTGGGGTATTCTGCTTTCTTTCATGGCCTAAAGCCATTTATTCTGCCTGTAGCTATGTCTATTCTGTTATATTGAACTGCGTGGTTTGTCCTGGGTGTGCGCTGGTCCTTCTCCAGAGCCCAGAGGGTTGCAAACAAGGACTGAGAAATCAAACAAGTGGAGTACGCCAGTTTGTAGGTGGCGTGCGCAGGTCTGATCACCATGCAGTGGCTCGACCAGTGCATGCTGGCAGAATCTGCTCACGTCACTTTGTGACAGCGTACTGCAGTTTGTTCGGGTTGCTCAGTGCTTGTTCTCAATCTATATTTAGCATTGCAATCAAATCATTCATAAACATTTTGTCACATAAACTGCAATTTGTTACCGCTTTCATCCCCATTAATTGCTCCCCCGCCCTAACTGGCTAAAAAATGATAAAATGAGAGAAAAATGCAAATGTTTTTATAAAATGCCCGAGTAGAGACCGATCTCCGGATTGGGCGAGAGGGGGTGCCATAAAACCCTTCCCCTCTCGTAACCTGGCTCCCGAACCTCAGATATCGAAGGTGACGACGGACCGGTCCACGCCTTTTCAAAATCAAACAAACGTGGCAAACGTTTTCGAGTTCGGTTCCTTGGGTATTCCACCGCTAAAACCCGAGTGGCGACTCTGAATCGAGGCGTTTCGCCGCGCATTTTCAAAAGAGGGTCGCGCCCAGTCTTTAAAAGGGAACCCGAGGTCGAGCGATTTTTCGGGGCGCGTGCCCACAGTGGCGACTCTGCTGGGGACTCATTGCGTTAGTTGATATTTGGCGATTAATGCATGATTGAACAAAATTCAAAAGCTTGTCAAAACAGTACGCTTCGCGCTGCTGAAGAACGGAATGGTAACGTAACAGGATCTCAGCATCCGACCAATCCGAACTGGGGCTTTTACTTTTGTTCACTTATGTAGTTTTCTCCAAGTATTAGTTAACAAAAGTGAGCCAAGCTTCAAAGGGCATTTTGTTTCAAAACCGTTGCATTTCTCTCTCGTCAAATCATTTTTCGGCAATTCTCCGTTCGTACTCGATGGTTGGTCAGCCCCGTTGAGGTGTTTTGGGTAACCGGCACAATTTATTGGAGCCCGGGGTCCTCGAACGCCCAACAACCTTGGACGATGATGAGTCGTACTACCGTTCGACCATTGCTTTGCTCCACGCATCGCAGTGGGAGGTATATCGCGGCTCTAGTCAGAGGAACCCCTCTAGCCAAAACCGGCCTCTACAGCGCTTACAAGGCACTAGAACCTTTCAACCTAAGACAGGGACCCGCAGGGTAGGATTACTTGTTTCTAACCCCATATCCTGTCTATGTGTTACCGCTTTCCATATCGCATGCTTGTACATACATCCATGACCGTTTTTGCGTAGGAGCATGCTAGGGCGGCTTTTAGGTGGTCTTTTGTCGAGTCTGTCTCGCGCCCGTTCGGCATTGCCTTGGACCGATGACGAGTCGTGCATCTCGATGTTGCACGTTACCAAAAATTTTCAAGTCCTTAATCAATGAGACTTCGGGAAATCAATACGCTCTAAGTCTTTACCCAACGCTCGATCGAGGTTTCAAACCGAAAAGCTAGGAACAACGGAGAGAATGTCGTGATGCTTACACCACTCAGGTTAAAAGTGCTAATCACTTACACCGCTCAGGCTCCGGCACAGTGCTGCTTACGCCACTTCGGTTACAGCATCGCGCCATCTACACCGAGTTGTTCTGAAATCAAAATTTTGAAACCTCAATAAGGGTGAAAGTCAAAGGCTTAGACTGTTTTGGCGTCCCTTAGTAACATTCGATTCAATCAAGGATACACCGTCGAAAAGAAAATCCGAGGATTCTATGGCAATTGTCCAAGCGCCGTGAGGCAGACTCCCTCTAGTTTTAGAGTCTAGGAGGACACCGACGACGTTGGCATGCTCATTTTCCATTCTTGTCAGTTCTTTCAAATAAAATGACTGCAGGCTATCATTGAGCTATTATACTTTGCTGTCTAGTCATGCCGGTATCAAAGCAGAATTCCGCAATCAAGAGCCAAACCTACTTGGGGCCGTCCGTCGAGTCCGTTTGAGGGTTTGATTTGGGGTTTGTTTCTCGGTCGACCGCAACGGAAGCTCTGGCCTGCACTGTGTCACGGGAGGATTCGCCGCCGACTACTCCGCACGAATCTCCTCCGTCTTCTCCGTCTCCACCAGCATCTCCAAAGCTGTGTTAAGATAGAAGTGCTGACCATGGCAGATGTCCCACCTCCGAATCTTGCAACTCTGTTGGCCGATCTGCAGCACAACCTGGCCATCATGCAGCAAAGGGCCGACCAGGCCGACGCCTCTGTGGCTAATCTTCGAACCCTCATCGAAGAGCGACTTCCCATTGTAGCAGGAGGGGAAGGCGACGGAAGGCGCGAACAAGGGAGCCGGTTTCGAAGAGGAGCCGCTAATGGAGAATCCCGCTCCAAGCCCAGAAATGGCAGCCTTGGTCGCCAAGATGGCCAAATTGGAGGAAGCTGTTGCCAAATCCGAAAGAAAAGGGTCAGGAGTACTAGACATGGACCGCCTCTGCCCATTCCCGAACGCCAGGCTCCCCGATCGGTTCAAAATGCCTGACTTCGCAAAGTTTGACGGTACCGGAGATCCGAAAACTCACTTGTTGGCCTATCATGGTGGAATGAAACTGCATGGTGTTGGGGAGGATGCCATGGCTCAGCTGTTTCCACAAACTCTTGCCGGTCCCGCCTTCCAGTGGTTCCTATCACTCGACATCTCCAAGAGACGGACATGGGAGGACATCGGCACGGCTTTCAATGCTCAGTATAGCTACAATGCCCAGCTCAAAATGACCACTCGGGAATTGGAATCCACCAAGATGACTGCAAAGGAGTCCTTTGCGGACTTTATCCAGCGATGGAGAGCCAAGGCCGCTCTCATGCCCGATCGCCCGAGCGAGAAGGATCAGATCCGCATCATCTCCCGTAATCTGCAGCCGGACTTCGCCAAAAACCTCGTCTTGGTTCAAGGGGCAAACTTTCGAAACGTTCTACGACTCCGGGCTGGCTATCGAGGAAGCCCTCCAAACTGGTGTTCTGCCCAGGAGTGACATCTCCTCCTCTACCTCAGCCTCAAAATCCAAACCCCGTGTATACACCGGAAACAGCACTGCTTTGTTCGGTGGCAACAGCTATGCCAACGCAAACTCTGCTAACAATCCCTCTAGCCCAAAGCTCTAACCACATTGCCGACATAAACCAAGTTCAAACCCCTCAAAGACCCCGAAACCGCAACCAACCCCGTAACTTCGCCAATTTCGAGGCACCACTTTCCTCGGTGTTGGAGAAGTTAATCAAAACCGGGCATCTCAGGCCTTTAGCCCCGACTCCACTTCCTCAAAATCCACCCCCTAGCCATAACCCCAACGCTTTCTGTGCGTACCACCAAATGCCCGGCCATTACACCGACTCTTGCTATCGCCTCCGACATGCGATACAAGATTTGGTGGACAATGGTACCCTTCCAACCCCACCTACCAAACCCAACGTTATCTCCAACTCCCTTCTTAAACACGACCCTAACCCTCAAGTGAACCAGATAAACCTCAGCTCCACTATATTCAACCCCACTGACCATATTGCCTCAACCGACAACCCTAAACCGATCGTACCTTTCCCTTCTGAACCAAGCATTAACATGATGGCAGCCGGCTGGGCTATGGAGGACAAAGCCAAAGAATGGGAGGAGCTTTGCAACTGATTGGATCGAACAGTATAACATGGGGTTTCCTGCGCACCCCCAAGTCAATCAGATGTGGCTAGCTCAGTGGGACGAAGAATGGAATGCGGCGCAGGCCGACCCTTTGGACGGACTCTCTTTGTTCGCACTCTTTTACCAGCCCGAGCTGAACCAAGTCGAACAAGAAGTCGAGGAATATGTGTGGGATCCGCAGCCCGATGGATGGCAAATAGGCCAAGGTCTCAAGACTGATTTGGACCAAGGAGACGTCGGTGAGGAGTATTGGGACCAATTTCAAGAAGGGGAGCTCGTGCCCAATATCCGCCGCTCGCTTGGCGCCATGCAACCATTGGTGGATTCAATTGACGGCGTGATCGGCCGCTGCGTCCATGAGTTTGACCCTACGCGGGACATCGTTTCTGCGAAACAGCCTCGTCATTTTGTTTCGGTTCCTGGAGATGACTGTTCTATCATGGTCTTGGATGCACCTCCCGCCGACCTTTGGGACGTAGGGGAAACCGTTAAGACTCCGCCGCCCGCGGACATTTGGGATGTGGATAACATTGTCGACTTGGACATGGGGAATGAGGTGTGGACCTGTCAACACTGCTTTAGGTCGATGGGGGATTCTGGGATGTTCCGTTCGTCACTAACCCGGGGGCACCCTTTGAAGAAGAAGCTGCACAGGATCCAACTTTCTGGGAAGGGCTAGTAATGGAGGATTTGGACTGGGACACTGCTTTGGGGACAGACTCGTCTGCAACGGTGGCAGCAACCGACAAAGGAAAGCGCAAGTTGGAGGAAGTGCCCGCCGACCTGTGGGATTCCATCGACTCATCGTCTTGGTGGGATGTGGCCAACGTCACTAGGAGTGGCCGAGTGTTTCAGCCAGCCAACCTTCAGGCTGGAAGCTCGTCCAATCCGCCCGCTCAGAAAACCACCGCTCCCGCTGCTCAAAGGACTGACCCGCTCTTTCCGAATGGAGTTCCCGAAGAAGACGCCATTCTGAAACAGCTTGAACGGATTCCGGCCGCTGTGTCTATTTGGGGTCTGATATCGTCATCAAAGGAGCATCGTGAGAAGCTGTCCTCTGCTTTGGCCCGGCTCACAGTACCAATTGACATCACCCCCGAGGCCATGATTGCCTTGGTGCTGCCACTCCTCTCTAAACACTCTGTCACGTTCACCGAGAAGGATCTGCCTGTCGAGGGAACTGCTCACAACCGCCCGCTCCATATCACCGTCAAGTGCCGAGGACATTGGGTGCCAACCGTGCTAATCGACAATGGCTCTGCTATCAATGTTTGCCCGATGAGGGTTGCCTACCGCTTGGGGCTCACCAAGAGTGACCTAACACCTTCCAATCTGGCCGTCAAGGCATACGACAGTACTCGCCGTACAGTGGAGGGAACTCTAATGCTGAAGCTTGACGCTGAGGGCTTTGAGATGGACGTTGAGTTTCATGTGGTCGATGTCCCTGCTACTTTCAACCTGCTGCTGGGCAGGCCATGGCTTCATAGGGCCGACATCATGGCGGTGCCTTCAACTCTACATCAAAAGGTCATGCTGGGGCTGCCTACTGGTACTTTGACAATCTGCGGGGATTCTGGAATCCGCCCGCTCACAGATGATGGAACGCCTGTCTTGGGCATCATGCACGGGGAAGAAGACTCGGACTTTGGAGGCTTCTCTTTCGACACATCTGGCTCAGTCCTTGCCATCGCCATGGATGACGATTTCACCATAAGCTCAACCGTCCTCGAAATGATGAGGAAAATGTCATTCATGCCTGGCCTAGGACTCGGGATCAACCAACAAGGGATTGCTGAATTCCCTGTCTTTCCTTCCACCGAAGGCCGCTTTGGCCTAGGTTACACTCCGCCGGCCAAAGATGCCAAAAAGAGGAAAGACACGGGAAAACCTCGAACCCTTTTTGGTAACCCCGATAGCTACTTTGTGCGAGAAGGAGGAGGCTCTGCTTATTCGGGACAGACAGAGCCGTTTTGGGATCCGGAGACTTCTACCTGGCTGCCGGGATTCGAAATCTTTGCTGCGGACACCTGGTCCGACGGTGAAGAGGAGACAGCTGAAGAGAAGCTTGCTCGATGGGAGTTTGAGAAACAGCTGGGTCGGACCAAGGAAGAGTTTGACTGGCTGAAGACTTTTGATCAAGGGGGTTTGGAGATGCTGTTCTCCCAAGTAGGTTTGGTTGGCAAGGGTGAGGACGCTGAAGTGCTGATGCTTGGGCCCGACTCATCAAATGCTCCCGAGGATCCTACCTCTCTCATCGTCAAGGCACAGGGAAGTATTAATAACTGCATTTTCACTCCGCGTCTAACATGCATTGACGACGAGTCTGAATCTGACACAGAGTCTGTCAAGTCTAAGTCTAGCTCAGAGTCGGAGTTTGTGCCTCTCGGCCCTCCACGTCGTAGCTTTTACTTTCGAGTTCGAGTCTGTTGTACTTGGCAACCCTGTTGGGTTTTATGAAATGCATGATCCTACTTCTGACTACTTTGCTAGCTTCTATGTAAACTGTGTCGACCCTGACGATGAAGGAACAGACTTCGACGGGGGTATCCCGGCTGAGTTGCGTTCCCTCATCGAAAAGGAAGACGAAAGGCGTGCTCAGCCTCTAAAAGATGAAGTAATTTGTGTAAATCTGAAAGACGAGGATGACCCCCGTATGATGCAAATCGGTGCAAACCTGTCTCCGGAAAACCACGCTGGGACCATCGAGCTTCTCAAAGAATTCCCCGAGGTTTTTGCATGGTCTCACAAGGATATGCCCGGCATTGATCCTGAAATAGTACAGCACCGAATCCCGTTGGAGCCCGGGGCTGTCCCAGTCAAACAGAAACTCCGCAGGATGAGGCCGGATTGGGTTCAGAAGATCAAGGAAGAGGTTACAAAGCAGATTGACGCAGGATTCATCAGGGTTGCAGAATACCCCAAATGGGTGGCCAACATCGTGCCTGTTCCCAAGAAGGATGGAAAGATCCGAGTTTGCGTCGACTTTAGGGACTTAAACAAAGCAAGCCCCAAAGATAGTTTTCCCTTGCCTCACATTGACGTGCTTGTGGACAACACGGCGGGGCATGCCTTGCTCTCTTTTGTCGACGGATTCTCCGGATATAACCAGATCTTTGTGGCGCCCGAGGACCAAGAGAAAACGACGTTCGTCACGGAATGGGGTACTTACTGCTACGTGAAGATGCCGTTTGCGTTGAAGAACGCCGGATGCACTTTCCAACGGGCTCAAACGACCTTGTTTCATGATTTTATCCACAAAACCGTTGAGATCTACGTCGATGACATGATTGTGAAGGCAAAGGAGGAAAAGGACTATCTTCCCTCACTCAGGCAGTTTCTTGAAAGGCTTCGCAAGTACAACGTACGCTTGAATCCTCAGAAGTGCACGTTCGGGGTCACGTCAGGCAAAATGTTGGGATTTCTAATCACCGCAAGGGGAATCGAAGTGGATCCTTCCAAAATCAAGGCAATCCTCGAGATGGAGCCGCCAAAGTCTGAGAAGGGCGTGCGAAGTTTTCTAGGAAAGGTCCAGTTTATGAGCAGATTCATCTCCAAGCTAACTCTAACCTGCGAACCGTTGTTTCGTCTACTCAAAAAGGGGGTCCCGTTCGAATGGACAGATAAATGCCAAGCCGCCTTCGAGTCTATTCAGGGGTACTTGCAGAACCCACCGGTACTGATGCCGCCTACGCCGGGTCGACCTTTGATTCTCTATCTGTCTGTTTCTTCAACAGCCATGGGATGCTTGCTAGCACAGGAAGGAAGCAATGGGGTCGAGAAAGCCGTTTACTATCTGAGCAAGAAGATGGTGGGATCTGAGGAGCGTTATACTCCCCTCTGAAAAGACGTGTTGGGCGCTAGTTTGGGCTACCAGAAAGCTTAGGCACTACATGCTAGCTTATTCGGTGAGACTGATTTCTCGGATGGATCCTATCAAGTACCTGTTCGAGAAACCTGCGCTCACCCATAAGCTAGCACGTTGGTTGCTTCTGCTAGCTGAGTTCGAACTCCAACATGTCACGAGGAAGTCTGTAAAGGGACGAGCCGTAGCCGAATTCTTAGCCGATCACCCGATCAACGGCCTGGAAGATGTGGATTTCACTTTCCCCGACGAGGAGGTCCTAACGGTGATTGAAGAAGTATGGACGCTCTATTTTGATGGGGCCGCTAACCAGAAGGGATTTGGGATCGGAGTGTTGCTAATCACGCCCACCGGCGCTCACATTCCGCTCGCTTTCAAGCTGAATTTCGATGTCACCAACAATCAAGCTGAGTACGAAGCCTGCATCGTCGGAATGGAAGCTGCTATTGCCTTAGGCGTCGAGAAGTTAGAAGTAATTGGGGATTCGAACTTGGTGGTTTCCCAGGCCAATGGAGATTGGAAGGTTCGTGAGGAAAAGCTGAAACCTTATCACCAAGACTTGGAAGAACTGATTCCTCGCTTCAATAAGGTGACTTTCACCCATGTCCCACGCTTGAAGAATCAGTTCGCCGATGCTTTGGCGACTTTGGCTTCAATGATCGAACTTCCAATAGGCGTCAAGCTGCGGCCGATTGTGATTGAACAGAGGGACTTGCCTGCTTATGAGTATATCAACGCCATTGATGATGTCGATGATGGCCTACCATGGTACCATGACATTTGGAACTTTGTGGAGCGCGGGGAATTTCCTACCGAGGCCACGAAGAAGGATCGGATTGCTTTGCAAAGGTTAGCTTCTCAGTACATCATCTGTGGGGGGAAGCTGTATCGAAGGTCTCACTGCGGGATGCACAAGCTCTGTGTCAGCGGCGTCGAAGCAACAAGGATCATGGAGGAGATTCACGAAGGAGTCTGTGGGCCTCACATGAGCGGTGTTATGCTTGCTAGAAAGATCCTCAGGCAGGGTTACATCTGGTCTACAATGGAATCGCAATGCATCGACTACATGCGACGCTGCTACAAGTGTCAAATCCATGCGAACCTACAGCATGTCCCTCCATCTAAACTATATGGCATGACCTCGCCATGGCCTTTCTCTGTCTGGGGCATCGATGTTATTGGGATGATCAGGCCGTCTGCTTCGAATGGTCACAGGTTCATACTAGTGGCGATAGACTACTTCACTAAATGGGTGGAAGCCGAATCTTACAAGACACTGACGACGGTCCAGGTTGCTCAGTTCATTCGAAAGAATATCATCTACCGGTACGGGGTTCCTCAGGCATTTGTGTCAGATAACGGAAGTCATTTCAAAGGAAGGGTTCTGGAACTTTTCGAGGAATTCGGTATCGAGATCCATCATTCAACGACCTATCGCCCGCAAACGAATGCAGCAGTCGAAGCTGCGAACAAAAATGTCGAGATGATCATCAAGAAAACCGCCGAGTCTGCAAGGGATTGGCACGAGCAGCTGCCTCTCGCCCTCTGGGGGTACCGAACGTCAATTCGCACGTCAACGGGTGCAACTCCTTTTTCCCTAGTCTACAGGATGGAGGCAGTACTTCCCATCGAGCTTGAGGTACCATCACTGAGAATCATGGTCGAAAGCGGTCTCGAAGAGTCTGAATGGCTGAGTGGAAGGTTTGTCGAGCTAATGTTGTTTGATGAAAGACGGCTCCGGGCGTTGTATCATGTTCAGGGGTATCAACGTCGAATTGCTCGGGCGTTCAACAAGAAAGTGAAGTCCAGGGGCTTGGTTGAAGGAGACATGGTTACAAAGGAGATCCGGGCTCCAGTGTTTGATCCTCGCGGGAAATTCAGGCCGAAGCGATCCGGGCCTTACATCATCAAGACTATCCTGTCCGGGGGCGCTGCTAAGCTTATTGACCTCGACTGGCAACGAATTCAGCACCCTGGTCAACCTGGATCAACTTAAGCGTTACTATCCCTGAGAGATGCTCGTTGGGTCGAAAACCACAAGGGTGGGCGATTCCAAGCAAAAGTTAGAGCAGCCTGCTAGACCGAAAACCTAAGGAGGCGGTTCTAGGCAAAAATAAATAGGCACAAGTCGAAAGCTCGCTAGGCCGAAAACCTGAAAAGGCGGCGCTAGGCAAAAGTTAGAGCGTAAAAGGAGAGGTAAAATACACGAGTGAACCTTAGCCTGAACTACGTTCTGACCTGATTCCTTGAAAAGGGATACGTAGGCAATCTCACCTCGAGATTCGGTCACATTCCATCAAGAGTTCGATCCAGGTTTGGCATTCTGGGCACACGTCACAGTTTGGGAAGGTCGAGCTCGAGTCAAGGATGCATTGAAGTGAATCAGAAAGGGGAAACCTATCATCTTTCAACTTTATTGCAAATTACTACTTCTAATACATAAGCTGAGCATAAAAGCCTTAAAAACAGTTGAAGCATGAAAAACAGAACAAAATGCTTAGGAAGCCTAACGGCTCACAGTTTATTCTAAGCATAGCAAAGTGGCCCGGAGTCAGTTAATATTTTCTCTTGCATTCACATCTGCTCTCAGCCACTGTCTGTAGCGACTCCTTAGCCCTGTGGTAAACTCTGGCATCTCAGCCTGGAGGGCTCTAAGGCCCCAGCGCCTCTGGTAACCATTGAGTGTTTGAGCGTTGAAATTCGGGACACGGAAATCCCCAATGCTAATACAGTGATTCTCTTGAGAGGCACCCAGCTGTCGAAGGACGCGGCCGGGAATGTAGAAAGTGAAGCTCGACAGCCCAGCAATCACCATCCTGTCAAATCCGTCAGAGTAAACAGCCATATCCGGGAGGTCCAGCCAGGGGCACCTCCAAGCGATCTCATCAGGCTGCATTTGCTGCATGAACTCATACCAGCCTTCTATGTCCATGTCCGGATACCGCATCTCCCTTTGATGGATCCTCTTCGGAAAGAGATTCCAACCCGCTACCGGAGGGTGCAAGAGATTCAGCTTATCCGACAGCCACAACTGCATGAGCGAAAAGACAAGTAAGAAACCAGATAAAGTCTGAGGGAAAAGACAAGTGAGGAGCTAGGAAGCAGCCTAAGCCGAGTGTCGAGGTAAAACGAGAACGTGCGAATAGCCAGAAAAAGGTGAGCTGAGTGAGATTACCTGAAGCAAAAGCGGGCTGCCGCTGAAAACGGCCGACTGGCCCGTATACACCAAGTCCAAGCCCAAGAGTGTCTCCGCCAGGACCAAAGGGATCACATTCCTTCGCGCCCCCATCTGGGCAACAACGCTCACAAGTGAAGGGCTGACCTGCCCGTGGGCCGGCACGAGCAGATAAGCGGCAAGCAGGCAGATTACCAAGGCAAAACGGCGACGCGCTTGCACCTCGGTGTTATCCAGGTCGCCGTCCAGACTGTACATTTCAATCAGGCGCATGACATTCATTTGGCCACCCTCAAGGATAGCGCTCGCCAAACCCTGGGAGATGTCGAGCGAGCTGGCCAGCAATTTGGGCATGCTTGCTTGATAAGGCGGGACAACGAGTGTAGAGGACGAATAGGTCCGGAGGTACGCTTGGAATTCCTCGACAGTCGGGCACAGCTCGTCATCGCCGAAACGGAAGACATGGACGTCAGGATCCCAGAATCTAAGGGCAGCTCGCAAGAGCGCCGGGCGGAGTGGCACATGTCGAAGGAAGCGGAACGAGGCAAGGCCATGATATTGAAAATTGAGCCAGTCGACGCTTAGAAATTGTGCTAACCAGGGCCTAAGTAGAGTTGGGAGGGGGTTATCCATGGAAGGTGTTGCAGTATACTGATAAAAGAGGGAGCAATGCAGTCCTGGAGACCACAATGCAATGCCCCTGCTTTATAGGCCTTGCCTTTTCAAAGTCTCCACCAATGAAGCATTCAAAGCTTCATGCTAGCCTCCAAAGCATGCCCCTGCAAAGGACACTGCCTCCTGAGAACCCAGAAACCGTGTGCAAACCGTGTGGGGGTAAAAACAAAGTGGCCCCTGAAAAGGACAGTTGGTCAGTCAAGTGGGTCTGGCATTCAACAAACCTGGCGTACGCCAGTTGATAACTGGCGTGTCCGTGTCCCCACCTACTGGCGTACTGCCCTCAACTTCTGGCGTACGCCAGTAGGTTTCACCAGAAACCAGTTTGCAGCAGCTACTGCCCCCGTGTGGTCGTTTTCAATTCCGGGGCTGGCTTTGGCCGTTTGTTGGTTCCTACCAGTCACAAATGACATTTAAGACTATGGCCAAGCGTCGGATTCCAAAAGCCACGCTCGATGAAGATTTCGGACCCCTGGTGGCCCGTTTCAAGCTAAAATCAAGGATACGGGAGGTCAAATCTCGTTTCAGGGGCTTTTGCCAAGTTTTGTCATACCATACAAGTTGCATAGGACCTATGTGACTGTGTGGGGGTGTCGGTTTCAGTCCGGGACCATATCGAGTCATCTTTGGCGTCTTATGCCCGCTTTTGTGGCATTTTTAGCTTTTTCTTGTTTTTTTCCTTGCACCGGGGCAATTCTATCGGTTTTTGAAGTCCGTGCAAGTCATTTTGCATCTATGTTACCTTTCAAAAGGGTCAGTTTCCTTCCCCGGGGGGAATGACGGATTTTGGCTTGCTAACGCCCAAAATTCCTGTATCCCCCGTGTGTCTGGAATACGTGTCGTATCCTAGGACCTTTCTATCCATCTTTTCTTCGAGCTAAGTTGATTTTGTACATATGTAAGTGTTTGTTGTCGATTCAGAACGTTCATCAATGCATGTTAGATATTAGTGGACTGTTTATCACTTTCCTTTATCAAATCTCATCAAAGCCAAGGAAAAACAATAAACCGAAAATGCATATGTTATATACTACTGTAGCAAAATGTAACGGTGGGAATGTATCGAATATCAAGCGGCCCAACGGCCTAGGCGGAACTAATAGCATCAGGGCACACTCGCCCAAAGGTCAAAGAGGCACGCAGGCCCCATCCAAAACATCCAAGTACCAAAGTATCAACTCCAAAAGTATCAAAAGTGTCAAGTACTAGCAAAATAGACCAAGGCTCGGTGATAGCCCTCAGTCGTCAAAAAGGTCCTCCTCGTCGTCGTCCTCCTCGCTGTCCTCCACCTCCCGAGGGTCTATGCGGAACCTGGGGTCGCTCGCTGAGTCAGAGCCGCTGCTGAGGGATGTCTCCTCCTCTTCTTCTTCTTCCTCTGCTTCCTCCTCCTCTCTCCTCTTCTTCTGCGAGGGTCCCTCAGCAAGCCTCTTCTCTGCCGGCCTCTTCCTCAGCTCTCGGCGGAACTGGAGCCCCTCGCTGGCCGGAGCAGTCTGTGCTCCCCGTTCCACCCTAGCTGCTGGCTGTGAGGAGCTCGAAGCTACCTTCCTTGCTGGAGGAGGCCGCACGCTCTTCCTCCTAGGAGCCGCCCTAGCATGTCCCTGCATGGTCATTCAAGTCATTTAGCATACATTGTGCATATTGTATATATTGAAATGAAACGTGCAGGAAAGTTCAAAAGCAGCCTTATTCAAAAGCAGAACGAAGAGTTATACCTGAGGAGCCGGAGCTGGAGGTGGGTACTGCAACTGCAAGGAGGCGCCGCCAGCTATCCTATGGAACTCCTTCTCCATGGCCTTTATCAGTCGAGCCGCCGCCCGCACCCATTCCATTGGGGCCTGTGATTCAATTATCGGGCAAAGTCAGAATCAAATGCCAAATACATATGCTGAAAGTAAGATACGGAAACTGCAAAAGGGATAAGGAATGTCTTACCGGTCCTACGATCTCTGCCGGGTCTGTCCTGGCGGGCTCAAACTGAACTATGGCCTCCTCTCCTTTGGCGTCCCGCACTGCTAGGGTGCAAGAAAGCCGAGGCAGCCCGGTCGCTGTGGCGTAGGCGCTCCTCTCTCTCGGGCGAGCTGCCCTGCTCTCCCGGCTCCGCCTCTCCTCACCAGCCTCAAGCGCCTCACTCTGCACGGCGACATGCTCCAGCACTCCAAGCGGCCTCTCCAAATGCTGCCTCCGGTAGACAGCATAGTCCCGCTCAGGCCTCAGAAAAGCAGCCAGCCCGGTCGGAACGGTGAAGCGCCTCAGCTCGGCCAAGGTGTACTTGTCCGTATGGGAAGCGTGAGGAGGCAGTGGCCCTGGAACCTGGAAGTCAAGAGCGCCTAGTGACTACCGTGTCACCCGGTCGCCCAGGTACCACCTCCACCCGAAGGCAGACTCCAACAGCACCCGGCTCGCTGTCACCACCCTGCTCTGTGCTAGGTACTCAGGCTCGGGCTCAGCGCCACTCCAGGGGTTCCAATCCACCTGCAAGACAATGACACAGTTTGTAAAGCATCAGCGACAACATTAAAGCAATTCTACGGGCAGAACGATCAAATTCGACATGTTGCATACCTGAGTGCCAGACAGCTCGTCGAGGTAGGTCCGAAAGGCTAGGAGGCTCCCTCTTGACTTCTTCTTGCCGCTGTACATAGGACCCCAGATCATGGCACGAGGAAGCATCCTCAGGTTCGGGCACTTGTTCTCCGGAGGGTACATCTTCAGCACCTCATAGGCCCATAGCTGCAAATGGTCAAACAATCAAAGCATCAGAATACAGTTCATATGCAAATCAAAGTACAAGTACAATAAATGGAAAAGCGGTAAGTAAATGATAGGCCTTGTTTCTTACCTCCCACACCCTCCAGTAGCCGGCAGTTGCCTTGTTTCCGCGCGAGAAAGCCCCCATGAAGCCTAGCAGGTGCCCAGAGCTGCTCCTCCCCAGTCAAACCGCGAGGCAGTGCTCAAGTCATAGAGGGCCGGCAAGTAGGATAGGTGCACCGTGGATCGCTTGTTCGGGTACAATGTAGCCCTGAACAAGTACAGCAAGTAGGCCCTCGCCATCTGCTTCGCCTCCAAGTCCGACTCTGGCTCCCTCCCGTGCAAGTACCGCTTGAACTGGTCATAGTGGACAGTCTCCGCCTCACCTGCCGGTGCCTGCCCCAAAAACCATGCCAGAGCCTCGGGATCCCTGTGAATCTCTAAGTCGAACGGAATAGGCTCTCCTCCTACCCTCAGGCCGGTGAGCGCTGCGAAGTCCGACGGAGTCACCGTCATCTCTCCAATCAGCAAGTGGAAGGTGTTCGAGGCATCCCACCACCTTTCGGCCAGCGACGTCAGCAGCGCGTGGTCGCTCTTCACGGGCGTCAGTGTGAGGATGAATGGCCGGAACCCTGCCGCGTCAACCAGAGCCCTGACCCGCTCGGGCAAGCTCCTGTACAACTCAAGCGAGCTCGCTGGACCACCATGGCCCTGAGTGCTGGCTGCTCCCCTCTGCACAACAAAGACAGACAACAGAAAGAATTTCATCAGTAATGGCAATCCAAACAGTTAGTCGAATTCAGAATCTCAAAAGGTAACTCTACAATCGAAATAAGCGTCATAAGGGTTGAACAAAGCTACCAGGCACTTGTGTTATCCTATCCAGTTCTGCTATCAGTCGAATCAATTCAAAGGTATTTCTTAGTCAAGTTCCGAGCTACAAGGCCTCTTTTCTCTCAGGGTACGTCTCTCAGTCGATTGCACGAGTTTTCAGCTTATCAATATGGTCGATACAAATTACGAGGCACGCCATCCGGGCATTCAACATGTCATGGCAATTTATCTAGTCGAGTTCAAGTTCAAGGGACAACCCTACCGAGTCAAGGTCATTTATGGTCGATTCGAGTTTGGCATTGACCGTTTTGTCGAAGTCATGGGCATCCTACAAGTCGATTCAGCTACATCAAGTGTTCTATCCTTCAAGTCAAGTTTCAACGTCGAGGCATGCTATTCAAAGTTCTACTTCCTCAGTCGGATTACAGTTCAAGGTTCTAGCCTACATGCATTACGAGTTAAGCTACAGCAGCTTCAAAGCTACGTATTGCTACAAATGACAAAGCATGAAATGTTAAGGCAAGTTCAAAAGGATACCTGTGCCCAGTCCACGGACAAGTGCCTCTATGGGTCCCTCAATATCAGCTCGGTGTCGTAGCTCTCCCTCAAAGGTGCAAGGCTCTCGACCCCGGACAGGATAAACACGTGTGGCTCGGGCGGAACGTACGTGGCCGCGTCAAACTTGGCACGGGGTGCCAGCCGTGCGGACTCTGCGAGCGTCACCGCTCGCTCAAAAGACCACACCTCCCCCTGAACCTCCTCTGCTGCCCCGGCCTCGCTCTCAAAGGCCTTCTCCTCGGCCCTGGCCCTCTCGGCCTCCTCTCTCAGGCGCTCCTCGTCCTGCGCCCTCTTAACCTGCCGGGCTCTGTCCTCCCGCGCAGCCAACACAGCAGCTACCACCCCCGGGTTCTCCCGGAGCAGCCGGCCGAGTTTCTCCTCGGATACGAACTTCGCAAAATCACCCCGAGTGATGGGTACTTGAACCGAGGACCCCACTGCTGGCCGGAACTCCACCTCCTCCATGGGCACCTCTCCAGATACCCCCTCCTCAACCACTGGAGCCTTACCCATCGCCGGATCCCTCGGTGGAGTCCCCGGTCGATCACCACCATCACCACCATCATCACCAACGTCACCACTGCCACCACCACTACTGCCGACCCCGGGCGACCCCAAGCCCGTGATCACCAAGCCCTCTACTCCACTCCTAGCATCCAACCGACGAACCCGTGGGACCCCTGTACCCATAGAACCTGGCGTACGCCCCTCCCTTTCTGGCGTACACCGCCCATCACCATCGCCTGCCTCCGCTGCATGGCCACCATTGCCATCGCTGCTGCCTGTACCCTCTGCACCAGCACTCGACGGGGCCCTGTCTATCGATTGATCGTCGATTTGCCTTCCCAAAGTTCCGATTTCTTCCCGAGTTTGTTTTTCCTCTTCTCTGGCACCACCATTGCCGCCGCCTCCATGGGATTCGGCCATGGATGAACGGTTTTGGGTATGTAATGGGAGAGAATAGAAGATTTTGGAGAGAGATTGAGGTTTTGGGAAGATGAAAGAGTTTGGGAATCTCTGGGAGTTCAAAAAATGAACGAAGGGCGGTTTCTGCACTGGTTCGGGAGATCATGCGACGTAAGAAGGCGATTGGGCCGGATCTGGGCCGGGTCTGGGCTCGGGTCTTTCCAAATAGTGGCGCACGCCAGTACTGATATACCGTACGCCAGTTAAATACTGGGCCTGAGGCCCAAACCACCCCGTACGACAGGGTCCGTTTTCAAAAGGTGCTCTAAAGTTGCCATGAGTCACATTGGTACTCGAGTTGAAGTCATCCCCAAGCAGAGGCTCGTCCAAATTCAAGTCAACGACGATCCACTCGTCCAATTTCAAATCAACGACGATCCACTCGTCCAATTTCAATATCAACGACGATCTATCCGTCCAAATTCAAGTCAACGACGATCCACTCGTCCAATCTCAAATCAACGACGATCCACCCGTCCAATTTCAAATCAACGACGATCCACTCGTCCAATTTCAAATCAACGACGATCTATCCGTCCAAATTCAAATCAACGACGATCCACTCGTCCAATCTCAAATCAACGACGATCTATCCGTCCAATTTCAAATCAGCGACGATCCACTCGTCCAATTTCAATATCAACGACGATCTATCCGTCCAAATTCAAGTCAACGACGATCCACTCGTCCAATCTCAAATCAACGACGATCGACTCGTCCAATTTCAAATCAACGACGATCCACTCGTCCAATTTCAATATCAACGACGATCTATCCGTCTAAATTCAAGTCAACGACGATCCATTCGTCCAATCTCAAATCAATGACGATCCACTCGTCCAATTTCAAATCAACGACGATCCACTCGTCCAATTTCAAATCAACGACGATCTATCCGTCCAAATTCAAATCAACGACGATCCACTCGTCCAATCTCAAATCAATGACGATCTATCCGTCCAATTTCAAATCAGCAATGATCCACTCGTCCAATTTCAAATCAACGACGATCCATCCGTCCAAATTCAAAAACAAACAGGTTCTTCAAATTTCATGCATTCTGGATAGCCTTGAAGAGGGTGTCTAGAAAACCTTTGACGTTACTTGTCTCCAGTCAATGGTGCATCAAGTGCCGTCAAAGGGGGGCTTCTGTAGACACCCCATTCTGGACTGTCCAGATGACGTTATTTGTCGATCTTTTATTTCCCCAATGATGATTATAGTCAAAAACAGATCGAGGACAAAGGTGTGTTTGAGCCTTGAGCGTCCCAAACCCCTTTCAAACCCATTTCAAACCCTTCAAACCAGAGCCAAACGGCCACAGCAAAACCCAACTGGCATACGCCAGTGTATCGGTGACGTACGCCAGTTATCTGCCACGTGTCAGTCATCGACCATTGGCCCAGCTTTCACCGGCGCATGCCAGTTAATAGTGGCGCACGCCAGTCAAACCCAGTCAAATCAACTTTATTCAGCCACTTGGGCGGGACTTTTGTGCCACCCTGACATCGGCCACAGTGTCCCTGATGATTGCATTCGGCGAGGGCGTTCCCTCTCTCTCCTACACCCCCCATCAACTAGTCCCATGCATTTAATGCATGGAAGGCCCCTTTTGCACCTAAGGCCAGCCAAACATGGCCTTGCCTCCACTGATCTCAGTCCCTCTCCCCTCTATAAATACCCCCCTTGCATTCATTTGCAAGGGGTTAGCCACATTTAAGAAGGGTATTCTCTCTCTCTCTCATTCCTTCAAGCTCTCTATCTCTCTTCCTCCATTGAAAAAGAAAAGAGAGCAACCCACTCCCATACACCCCACTAGCATCCAGTCATCATCTCAGCCTCCATCTCCAACCTCCAAAGTCCAAAACCACCTTCAAACCTCCATAACAAAAGGTATACCACCTTTGCGTTTTTTTCTATTTTCAACTCTTGAGGGGGGTCAGTAAGGCCCAGGCTAGTAGATAATACTAGTCCTGGCCTTAAACTGATAAAATACAGCAATCGTTTGAGGCGACACATGGCGCACGCCAGTCATGGTATGCCGTACGCTAGTTATGATAGTACATGCAATACTGGCGTGGGGATCATGGATCGTCCCTTTTACTTAGTTTCATTCCTGTCAATCACCCTTGCATGCTAATAACCAGCTTACTGCTTTCTGTATTTAGAACTGTTTAGTGGTAGCATCCCATATTTGTTCATATCTGTTCTGGAAAGGCCCCTGGGATCCTTCTGGTCATGTTCCAGAGCCCAGATGATGCAAAGCCAAACACAGAAATCAAAGGCAAAGTGGCGTACGGCTGTCATTGACTGGCGTACGGCAGTATGTCTCAGGGTTCAGTGGTTGGCCCTTGCATCTGAGCTTAATCTAGGCCTGTTTTCTGTCCCCACACTATTTTGGGGTATTCCGCTTTCTTTCATGGCCTAAAGCCATTTATTCTGCCTGTAGCTATGTCTATTCTGTTATATTGAGCTGCGTGGTTTGTCCTGGGTGTGCGCTGGTCCTTCTCCAGAGCCCAGAGGGTTGCAAACAAGGACTGAGAAATCAAACAAGTGGAGTACGCCAGTTTGTAGGTGGCGTGCGCAGGTCTGATCACCATGCAGTGGCTCGACCAGTGCATGCTGGCAGAATCTGCTCACGTCACTTTGTGACAGCGTACTGCAGTTTGTTCGGGTTGCTCAGTGCTTGTTCTCAATCTATATTTAGCATTGCAATCAAATCATTCATAAACATTTTGTCACATAAACTGCAATTTGTTACCGCTTTCATCCCCATTAATTGCTCCCCCGCCCTAACTGGCTAAAAAATGATAAAATGAGAGAAAAATGCAAAGGTTTTTATAAAATGCCCGAGTAGAGACCGATCTCCTGATTGGGCGAGAGGGGGTGCCATAAAACCCTTCCCCTCTCGTAACCTGGCTCCCGAACCTCAGATATCGAAGGTGACGACGGACTAGTCCACGCCTTTTCAAAATCAAATAAACGTGGCAAACGTTTTCGAGTTCGGTTTCTTGGGTATTCCACCGCTAAAACCCGAGTGGCGACTCTGAATCGAGGCGTTTCGCCGCGCATTTTCAAAAGAGGGTTGCGCCCAATCTTCAAAAGGGAACCCGAGGTCGAGCGATTTTTCGGGGCGCGTGCCCACATAACCAGGCGGAGCTTTTCTCTTATCTGTTCTGTCCTTTTGTTCACATAAAATGCTTCACACGCCCACTGAGAGGTTGTGGGCTCAATTAAACCTTCTGACTGAAGTTGTTGGAGCTCTTGAAGAGCAAGCTGGTAATATTCTGGGTTCATTCCATGATGGATAGCTTTGGTGGGGTTGATATCTTCATTTTTCTTAAAGGGAAGAGAAATGAAGACGTCTGGATTTTTCCAAAGAGGATTGAAACATTTGGTGAAGAACTGAGAATGGGATTCTGCACAAAAAGTTTGGATTATGGCTTCTTTGACGGAGGAGAAAGTTTCTATGGAAAAAAGGTTAGGTTGAGTGGTCCAAGGTAACAGGTAATTTTTACATTTCAAGCCTTTTTTGAGCCAGGAGACTTTACTGAGATTTTGAAGGATATCAAAGCCTAACAATAAATCTTTTCCTGGGAGATCAGAACCATAGACTTGATGTTTTATGGTGTATCCAGGGAAAAGTTGGATGACAATAGGCTTACTGATCAAAGTGATGACAAAAGTTTCTCCATTGGCTGCTGTAAAGGGTCTGAAACAGGACAGTCAGTAGGACCTGGGGAGAATTGCAGGGTTGAGGATGGAGGCTGCTGCACCAGTATCAAAGAAAGCGATAACTGGTATGGGTTTCTCATACTTGCCAAGCAAGATTTTGACCTTGGCTAAGGGTTGAGCCAGCATGATGTTTGAGAATCCAAAGGTTTGGATTTCATAAGGGAATAAGTCAAAATCTTCAGAAGAGTCTTCTGATTCTGATGAAGAGTCGTCAAACGTGAAGGCAAGGACTGCTTTATCTGTTGCTTCATCATCAATGGAAAATAGAGATTCGACATCAGCATCCTCAAGATCATCGTCAATGAGAACCAAAGAGCTCACCATCTTGTCTCGTGCTGCTTTATTGGGACACTGTTTTGCATAGTGGCCTTTCTTTCTGCATACGTAGCAGCGATCAGACTTTCGCTATCCTCTGAACAGCTTCTTCTTGAAGAATTTCCATTTTTTTCGACGTGAGAACTTGCCAGATTTGGAAAACTTTGAAAACTTGCCAGGAGGTCTGAACTTCCATTTCTGAAAGTGTTCGGTCTTCCGATATGATGGTTGGCAAGTGCACTTCTTGTTTTTGCATTTTATAGATAGGTCAGGCCGGTCACATGCTTTGCCAAGAAGTTTTCTCTATTCTTCAAGTGTTCTAAGGAATTTCTGGTGATTGCATAACTTTTCCAAGGCAATCAAAGAGTGCTGGTAAATTCCACCAAGCGATGTTGTATTCAGCGTCAATCCTTTTGTTTGAAGTAGCCGTGCTGTCTCATTTCCCAATGGTTCAGGAAGGGAATTGAGAAATGCTTGCTTGAGGTTGACATCATCCATGTCGTTGAGAAGATAGAATCTCTGAGACATGCGGTCATAATGGATCTCCAAGTCCTTTCTTTTGAATGAACAACACTTCATGCTGAGATATTCTTCTCGAACGAATTCTTTCGTATTGTTATGGTCTTTAAGAAACTCAGTATGCAGAACTGAGATGAATTGATCAAGAGTTGGGAGTTGCTTAAGCTGCAGCTGTCGGTACTCACCAAGAGCTAAGTACCATTGACATAGATGGCCAAGAAATTTTGTTGTACACTTAGTAATGACATCACTGAGTGTAGTATTTGGGGAAAGCATAGCAGCTGTGCACCAAGCATGAATCTCATAAAGTTTATCCAACCATTTTGAGGGGGAAATGGTATCAAAAGAGAAACCTTGGGTATGGATGTTGGATTGTGAGAAGGAATCAAAGGTTGAAATTTTAGGGGGTGTATCAAACTCAAGACCTTCTACAATGATGGGATCTTTAACATGTTCCTCTGGGTTTTCAGGGTTCATCATGAAAACATAAGGAATTGGCATAGAGTTTGTGGATTCAATATCTGAATCAAACTCAATGGTTGGTTCACGAGATGGGATTTCAGGTATAGTGGCTAAGGTATGTAGGAGAGTGGAGATTGGATTTTTAGCAGGGCTAGATGTTGGCTGGACCATTAACTGAGGCGACTTGGAATTTGGGTCAGATGGTTTGGAAGGAGTAGAGGTAGTTGGAGTAGATGTAGATGTAGATGTAGATGTAGATGGTGGAGACGGAATTATTGGAGGTTGAGCAGGTTTTATCTGGGGCTTTGGGAAAGGAAGTTTTGGTGGAGATGGTCTTTTTGGTGGAGGAAGAAAAGCTGATGAGCTCCCAAAGATATTGGACTCACCAAATCCTGAAGTAGGATTTATAGGTAAAGGTTGAGACATTTGAGAATACCCAAATAAACTTTGTTAAGAGGAAGATGTGAACATGTCAAACGGGCTTTTTTGTTGAGAATTCTGCTGAGCTTGGAGAGAATGAAGCTGGTTCTTGAGATGCTTCATTTCAGCATCCTTTTGGGAAAAGGCTGCTAAAAATGCTTGGTTGGCATAGGCCATCAGGAGAAGTTCCTGGTGAACATTCTGAATTTTCTACTGCAAATCTCTGATAAGAAGTTCCAAGGTTGATAACTTCTTATGAACAACATTCTCCAAATTTTGCTGGGAGTTAGCAATTCTCTGAAGAATTTTATTTTGGGCGAGAGAATTTGCTGACTGCCAATTTATCGCTGTTTCTGCTGCTGATACTGCCTTGGTACTACCTCTAGGGAGAATGGTAGTAGAATCTGGGATTTTATGATGGCGGGTTGTCCTTTCCTGGGAATTATGGAATTCCAAAGGAGGAAAATCTGCTTTAGTCCAGGAGGAGGATGAGGTGAACATGAAACATCCATTGGATTCCACTGGAATTCCAAAGGAGGAAAATCTGCCACCGCTCTTACTGAGGCTGTGCTTCTGGATTCCCCGTCAGAAGAGAGAGAAGTTGAGATGATAGCTCCACGCGGGGAGCCGGTGCCATACCCTCAGCTTGATCCGGCAGCCTCGCGCGGTTGGAGGTATGATTCAACCTTCCGTGGCATTTGAGGACCTTTTTGGGGGTCCAAACACTATTTCTTCCTGTTCCTTGTCTTCTTCTGACGACACGGGCTACATTATTCTAGATGATTCTCCTAACTTAGACTTGTCTCCCTCTCACGCAGCGACCTCAGAGGTGCTACAAGACCCTCTCACGCCGGACACTCGCGAGTCCATAGGGAACCTTGACATCGACATGCGTCCTCTCGCCCAATAGCTCAGGGAAGATGATATTGTCGGTTTGCTTATTTTCGAGGGGAGGAGCTCTCACACAGGAGTGGTCAACTCCACAGGCTGCTCAAACGCTTCAGTAGTGCAAGGCTTTGACCACCCGGCAGACCGTGATTTGGTGGCTATCGCCACCAGCCCGCGCTTTCCAGCCGCTTCTGATTCTCGCGCCCCAACTTCCCCACCTTTTCTTGGGCATGCTGCCACCTCGTCATTTTTCCCTACATCGCGCCTCCCCAGCGAACATGTGGTAGCATCTGAGGGTTTTACGGTGGCCCCACATCCATCACCAGTTTTGACATGAGAAGTATATTTAACGGTGTGAAGGTCGGACCCTATGTCGATATATTGGGTGGTGGGGGGGGCAAGGTAGTGCTGCTTTTGGAGATTATTGGGATCAAATTGTTGAAGAGATGGGCGAGCAGGAGACCGAGGTGGAGTCAAGGTAGGAGGCTCATCCTTACTCAAGCCTGGTCGCGGATCGTGGAGAGGAGCCCCAATCGGACCTAACGGGGCTTCGTAAGGACCAGGTGGTGGAGGAAGAGAAGGCCGCCTCTCCTGTGGGGGAGGTAACTCACTTGTTCCCTGGCGGAATTAACATTGATGAAGTCTTCTTCCCACTCCTTAATTCAATAGCTGGCGCGTTTCCTGAGATGTTTGCCAATTTCAGGCCTCATTCTGCGCACGCTAGGGGCTTTATACTCATGATGCTGCACAACCTTGTTCGCTCGTGGCTCTAGAGGTAGGTCAGCGAGTTCACGTCGACCATGGACACTGAGCTCCGCGGATATGCCCTGGAAATGCAAGCGATTGGCCTTGCAATATCTTGGATGGTTAGTCGGGCCAAGCAGTTCAGAGCATCCATTAAGAGGACCGCGACCCTTCAGCAGCTCCGTGACTTGCGTTGCGCGATCAGCTGAAGGTTGCGCGTCAGCGTGTGGTGGAGCTGGAAGTGGAGGCAACTGTGGTGGAGCGTCAAGACTCGGAGCTAGCGACCGCAACACCTGACATTGCGGTCCCTCCTGTTTCCATTTTTTAGGGCTTGTTGCCCCCATGATCATTTTATTGTTCTTTGTACTATGCACATCGTATTGTTATAAATGAAATGCAAATTTTTCTCTTCTTCTCTTCTCTTTTCTTTTTTTTTTTTTGTTTTCACATTATATTCTTACCGTTTCTTGCATTTGTTCTACATAAAGAAACACAAGAATAACATAAAATAAACTCTTGTTAACGAAAAGCGTCGAAAATGTTCTCTTCCGCGTGACGCTGTTATCCTCTCTCTCGCTCCTCATGTTTGTTCAACATAAAGAAATGCGCGAATATCATAAAATAAACTATTGTTAACAAAAAGCATCGAATATGTTCTCTTCAACATGACCCGGTTATCCTCTCTCTCACTTCTTATTTTTGTTCAACATAAAGAAACACAAGAATAACATAAAATAAACTCTTGTTAATGAAAAGTGTCGAAGATGTTCTCTTCCATGTGACCCGATTATCCTCTCTCTCGCTTCTCATGTTTGTTCAACATAAAGAAACGCAAGAATAACATAAAATAAACTCTTGTTAATGAAAAGCGTCGAAGATGTTCTCTTCCGCGTGACTCGGTTATCCTCTCTCTCGCTTCTCATGTTTGTTCAACATAAAGAAACACTAGAATAACGTACAGAGGCCTGTTGTGTGGGAAAGGTACTCGTCTGTCCGTGTCCGTGAAGGTGATCGAGTTAGATTAATCTCTGATGGTTTGCAGAACAGACCCTTCTGCGGATGTGTAGGCCTCCCGATGAACCTCCACAATTTTTATGATAGCTTTGGTCATCTCAAGTCTCGCGGCTGGCGTGAAGAGAAAACCATCGAAGAGGGATCTGAACTTCGCGCTATTTTAAAGTGTTTTGATCGAAGCATTAGGGTCAGGCATGACTGCGGGATTTGGAGAATTGGCAAAATCTTCGGTGATTTCATAACAAGAAACCATGTAGGCCCAGCCCTTTGGGTCTTCCTCTTCATCATCGTACATGAAAGGGTAGCATTCTGCCCTATTCACCTCTTAGTTCTTATGAGGTGGGTAGGGCTCTTCGTGTACATCGTGCTAACCCATGCATAGCTCATTAGCTAGCTGCTTGCGCCTGAAAATCCTCTTCAAGGTTCAACAATCGGCCGTTGGATGTCTTATGTGGTGATGATAAATGCAGAAATTTGGGCTTTCACGATCCTTTCGTGAGGGCTCATAATCGATGGCGCAGAGTTTCATTTCCCCGCCTGTGACCCCTGCGGCCACTAGGGCCTTTACTTCTTCCAAAGTGCAAGGGCAATCAGGTGCGGGCTCAAACTCTTTATCTTTCCTCTTCTTGTTGTTGCCCCGATGCTACTTTCGCGTAGTTTCTACGGTAGCACCAGAGACTCTACCCGTGGCCTTAGGTTTCCAGCTATCTTTCTTTGTTGGTTTGACCACGCCTGAGGTTGTATCTTGATTCTAGCAGAGCCAAGAAGGTTCCCAGCTTTAGGTTGATGAGTAGTATCTGAAAATCATCTAGCATTCTGTCGATGCAAATCTCCACCAGTTGACTCTCTTTGATCGCTTCAGTACAGTCGACCGAGTGGTCCTGAAATCGCTTGACATAATCAATGATGTCTTCACCGTGTTTCTGGGCTTCCTTTGTTAGCGTCAGTGCGGATTCCTTCTCGCGAACCTGAAAGAACTTGGCATAAAACTTGTTCACCATTTCTTTCTAGGTTGCGATCAAGTACGGCTCTAGGTTGACATACCATGTATAGGCACGTAATGTGAGGGATTTTGAAAACTCGCGGAGTCAAAGATTGTGATTTGCCGTGTGTGCCCTGAGGGACTCTATGAAGGGTACAACATGTTCTTGTGCACTCCCCTATTTTCCATCAAACTTTATGACTTTGGGCTGAGTGTACCCCTCTGGGTAAGGCAACGTCAGTATTGCCAATGGGTAGGGTGGTTGGATTTTTGGGGTTGGGAGGGAGGATAAGATAGCTTTTCCTTTTCTTTTGTCAGTATGGCCTGGACTTCAGCCAAGGTGATGAATGGCCCGCGAGAAAGCTACTGTTCTCAGCAGTAGCAGGCCCTTTTTCGCCAGAACTTAAGGCTTGTGCTGCTATACCTCCCACCAACACACCCTGCAAGGGGTGTGGTGGTGCCAACGGGATCTGCGGTGTTGCGGTCTGACTTGTGCTGACCCAACATGGATCTGCTGGGGGACTCCTATCGTATTTGTCGTGGCTCTTGGCATGGCTGCGGAGATGATCTCCGTGAGATCGGCGATTGCCGTGAGTAATTGCCTATGTGTAGTTTGGGATTGCTACTGCGCATCCTGTACAACTTTAGGGGTCTGTACCGAGATGTGAGCACTGTGGGTTTCTCTGACTTCTTCGATCACGGGTATCTCTCCATGTAGACATGCCATACCTCTTTTTTGTACGGTAACGTGGGCTCGAGGTATATATTTGTCGATCGTGTACTAACCATTAACTAAAGACACCTCCCCAGTAGAGTTGCCTAATGTAGGTTCATAATTCTGCGGTAGGTAGCTGACGTGGATTTTCCGTGAGCTGGAGAGGTGCGATTAGCTGATGATTAGTAACAAGAATGAATGAGAGATTTAGTGAGGGTGAGAGAAGGAGCAAAAGGACAAAAGAGACAAAGGCAGATTGTCCCTTGTAGTGGGCGACTTTCTCTAGATGGATTTGGTGAGGTCACTTCCTTGGGAAAGAATGTACTCCTTCCTCATAATCAGTGTCCACACTTTCTCTCCCTAGAAAAAGTCAGCTCTGTCAAATCAGGGGGAATGTCTAGGGTATTTATCTGGCACTTGGGCCTTAGGTCAGGCCCAAGACGGCGCTTAGTAAAATTCCAACACATGTCCCTTCTGTACCTCCGGATCGCAGGAGTGACGTCACCACACAAACTGACCCTACGAGCACGCCCCTCCCGCGACAAGACCTCCTTCTCAAGCCACGAAACCACTAAACCCCCTTGGCCCTACCTTATGGCCAAGGTAGGACTCTCGACACTCTAATGAGATTTCTTTGCCTATCTCGGAGCTTCGCGACTAATGCGGTGTCCGCTATAAATGGCTCTTGTGAGCTATCCCTTTGAGGGAACTTTATCGATTCCATGGGGCTCACTGACCTTCCGCGGACACGGCTTTCCTGTTGCGCTGGACCCCTTTCCACGGGAATCCCTGTTGTGCATCGATTTGGCTAGTAAACAGTCCTCTTTGTGTCAAAGGTCAATGATTGCCCTTTCGTCCCAAAGGACCCTTGGCCATGCATCGCCATGCAATTGGTCAGTCAAAAAGGTCTCCGCGAGTCAATGGTGAATGTCTTGACCGACCTTACTTGATGTTATGTCTTTTGAACTTAGATTTTGAAGTGTGCATGGTTATCAAAAGGTGGAGTGCTAAAATCAATTAGCATTTACATGACTGGAAAACATGGGCGATTCGTGCCTTCATTTAGTAATAAGATTATCCATTCCCCTCCTAATTAAAATAAATGGAACCTTGATTGCAATTACTTGTAAATCTAGATAAGCTTAAATTGATTAAGAAACGTGGTCTTTTGGACTTGTAATCAATGAGAATTAAAATGATAATTAAGACTAGATTAGTTCCTTTTACCTAACAGAATGATTCATATACTCGGTAGATGATAATTTTGATTTCTTTTTGACGCATCACCTATTTTTTAATGTGTTAAATTTTCTTTGTTTATATTCTGGTTTTTGATTCAGTTACCCTTTATTTTCAGAGCTATTGTATCAAGGATAATTTAAATTATGGTCCTAGATGAAAGACTCACTTATAGATAAAGCTCAATCCACGAATTTAGATTTCATCCTATAATTTTATAATCTGCCTAATTTGTTAATTACATCTAATTGAGTTTATATCAACCTTAATTATAGTCATTGATTTTGAAAGACTAATGGACAACGCTATGTCGAATATATAGTTGATTGAGAAAAGATCTTACAGAATCGAAAAGGGTTTTTTTTTTTTTTTCCGATTCGAAAAAGATTTATGAAAGAAAGTAGGATATTTGAAACTCAACATATTTTATAATTTATTGTGTTATATTCTCTATTATGTTCAAATCTCCATTATCAAACTCAACATAATTCATTTTTCATAATATATTTTTATAATCTATTCGTGCATTTAACTTATTAACTTTTACCGTGAATTAATGAACATAATAAAATATGGCTATAACAAATTTATGACATGTTCTATCTCATCATGTCTGAAATCCGTACACAAGTGAGACCATAAATAGTTTGACCATAAATCAATTGAAGTAGTTTCTATAACAAATTAAGCATCATGAACTTCGAAAATGGCGAAACTATGTCGTACTTCGATCATGTACAAATTGAAATATTTAGAGAGATAAGGGAGTGAATTTTTTAAAGAAAAGACTAAAAATGAGATAAGAAAAAAGTTTTAAATTGGCTTGATTACAGAAAATAAGAGATTGCATGAATTATTTGACTAGTAAGGATATTGTCTTTTCTTCATCGGCAAAAACTTTATATATCAATAAACTTGATAAGGGTACATCGAGGACAAACTCCTCGCATAACACAAGCCTCATTTGAACGGGGCTATAGTTAGGCCAAGGAGACTAGTAAGGATATTGTTGGGTTTAAAAATACTCCAGATAGTAACCCAAATATTAAAATACGACTTTTGTACTAGGTCCCGCCACGTGCAAAGCACAAATATTATGTGCCCATTGAAGGGAATATATAACTTTGTTTATGGCCAAAGATTAGTGTTGTTTTTGATGGCGAAGGTGGAAATGAAGGAATGGAAGCAGAAGAGTTATCAATGGTGCTTACGGTAGCTATGTACATTTTTGAAAAGTGCTTACAAAGTAAACCATGCATACCAACAACAGCAGAACAAGAGCAGAAGAAATGCTGGAGTAGCAACTAAAGAAGGGGAAAGTCTATGAGAAGTGAAGCAACAATGATTGAAATAGAGGTTTAAAAATAGTCACCTCGATATTAACAAGGAGAATTGGTGTCGGAAACCATTTCACTAGCATCTGTTTTGGTTTAATGTGGCAGGATACATATGAGCAGTCTGTAACTGCAGGAGGATGTGATAGATTTGTTTTCATTGACTGTATATAGAAACCGAAGTAAGTGGAGAAGCAGTTTTAACTGATCTAACATCGAACGCAGATGGCACTACTTGCCAAAAGATAGGGAGAAAAAGAGCAAGTTTGTATATTGCATGACGAAAAGTTCTGAGAAGACAAAACTATTTGATTTTCCCAATTTGCTGAGAAATTACCTGATTGCGAAAGTTTTGCTATTGAATGATAATGGTGTATACCATTGAAATAGAAAGGCTGTGGTGCCATCTCCTTTGGTGCCAAGAATTTGATATTTCCAGTGTGCAGCTTCTACGCAGAGTAAGTTCAGCAATAGGAATGCTGTGCATATCATAAATACGTGCATAGGGAAGCATACATACGCATCTTACTTCATCAAGCAATTATGACCCTAAACTTTTGAACCTAACCATAGTAGCAAAAAAGGCTGAGCTAAGCATTTATTCTGAATAAGCATTTAGGTATGAGATCACTTACTCATCCGAAATGCTAACAAGTATCGGGATTTGAAACACAAGGATTATATTTACAGGAAGTTTAAACAAAGTCTAAAGTTTGAGTTTAGAGGCAAGCATAGCCGTTAGGATAATTTTACAGGATAATATAACTAAGTCAACAGGAAATCTTGGGTCCAAAAAGTGGCTGGACTAAATATGTACAGAAGTTCAAAAGCCATGGAAGCAAAATAGACACATTGAAGCAAGATTAGATGAACTGGGGAAAAAGTAGTTGGGTATATGCACATGGTTCAAAAGCAGATGTAAATTGCCTTCAGCTAAATGAGATCAGGTTTGTTCATTGCTGTCGAGTTTCTTTTTTTTGGCTGGATTGCTTTCACCTGGATCTTCAGATGCTGATGGTGCGCTTGCTTTTTCTTTTTTGGCTGGTGTGGGGGGAGGGAGAGTAAGTATTTTTGCAGTGGTCGCGAGTTGCTGCGATGTGTTTTCGGGGGACATTGAATGAACGGTGAACTTGAGTTGACTAATTCCAGCGCAGGTGTACATGTATGCCTTAAGTGTGATGCTGCTACTCTTTGGCTCATTGAGCTTATGCAGGAGCTCGTTTGGGAGTGATTCCTGTTAATTGCAATGAACTATTACTTCCCTATAGTATTTTACTGTGCGTGCCATTTCTTGAATAAAAATAGAAATGATTAGCATACCCCGGGTGCAGTTGATGTTATGTTGGCTCCAGTAACACCATAGATCATTTCAGCAATTTCAGGAAAGACTGCAGCCTCAATTGTTCCTGTTGAATCTTCGATTTCAATATTAAATTTAATCCTGTAATTTGGTTGTAGTGTCAGTTGGGTTGAATATTTTCTGTGCACAATATAGTCTAAGAGGAAGAAAGAAACGATACCGTATCAGTGGTGGCACTTTTTTGCGCAGTAGTTGCACCAAAGGTCTTCATTTTGATAAGCATTTGATGCTTTGTTGCATAGTGAGCATGTTAAATAGTAAAAGCGTTGGTTGAAATTAACCACCTTTGCGATGCCTTGGATATTTATGAGATGGGTCTATAATTGTGCTATAATGTTAGTAATAGAGTCTAAAGTAATGGTGGAAACTAAACTATTGATTGGGGTGTTTAAATAATCATGCAGATGGAGAGACAATTTTTTTTCAGTTTAGCAATACCTTCTCTACCGATGTGGGGAGGTTTATAATCTTGACTGGATCATTTGATGAACTTGTCGCTGATGCAAGTATGAGTGGTTTCATTGTTGCCATTGATGGTAGCTGTTTAATTTTGTTGGTGTTAGCAATGCACCTGTAGAAAATGGAATTTTGGAAGTTAGCTGTTTTTCTAGAGCAAGAATTTCTTTTGAATTTTGGTGGTGAGTTACCATGATTGAAGTGCTATTGCTTCTGCTGTGTGGGGATTAAGGATGAATCCAGAGGTGTGTTGGGCAGTGAGCGTAGTACCTGTTGAAGATGAGTACCATAACTGCATGAGACACATTAAGCGAATCAAAATTATGCGGATAATGCGAATAAATATTTACCATAGTATGTTGATGTTTTGAGTCTAAGGCCAATTGCAACTGGATAGGTGCCTTTTAAACTCGCCATTGCTGGAGCTTCATATTCACTAAAGTGGTCCCACATGGATATGATTGTTGGTTGTAAGCTTGCAGTATGAATTTAACTTGGATAGATTAGTTATGATTAAGCAAATGAATGTGGCTAATCAGTTAGTTGGATGTGCCCGTACCTTTGATCTATGATCCTGATATCTGTAACATATGAGTTGTTAGCTGGCTTGCGTTCTCCAACCTCTAAAATAGCAAATATGACATCTGGAAAACAGGACATGAATTTGTTAGGTTGCTTCTGTAATTGAAATGAAGTTCATGAAGGGAGAAGAAGTAACCTAAAGTGGAATTTGGGAGATTGATTTCGCCAAGCATAGCAATTGGAGTCAAGTTGAACTTGATTGACCTCATTGTCAGACTATCAACTTTGATCTCTTCAACTGGCGTACGTGCATTGATATTCAGTTGGCACCTTTGCTCGAGGAAACAGAATTCCTCAGGTGTAGTATCAACGCCGGCATTGGTTATTGAATATGTATGGAACAGCTTAAGTGTGTTCTCAAATATGCGAATGTTGTTCCCAAAAACTGTTGCCTGGATTTTTGTTCCCTGTGGTGCAGTCAATGTTTTTTGTAAGTGAGTTTAACATAGATGTGCCTGTGGGTGAATAGGATTATAAACAATGAGTTTTTTGATGGATTACCTCTATGTCTTGAAGAACAAAGCGCTGGTATTGCAAACCACTCTTTGCTGATTTCTTTGGGATTGCTTTTTCAATAATGATTGCCTGGATTGTGTAGTTTTTCGAATTAAGGTTGATGTCTCTCAACGGCAAGATATTTTTTGCCATTGTAACCAACAACAAACAGCCGTCAATACGATTGGAGAGATAATATATGAGTGATATCATATGCATATGCCAAATGTTTTGCTTTGTTTTTGCGATCAAGTTTTGTATTCGCAAGTTGATGGATAATAAGGCATATACCTGAGTGGTTTGAGTTTTAGTAGGCAATATGTATGTAGCATATGAAGATAATTTTGAGGTTATGAGCAGTTAGCTTCTTGAACAACCTCTTTATATACAATGTTCTTTGTGCAGCAGTAATTTGATGGATCATTTTCTGAATGTTTTATATGCACTTGTACTTTTTCTGCTGTTGTTGCCCGAGATAATGCCACATACAGTTGACCATGAGAGAAAATCGGCTCTGGCAAGTAAATGCCAACAGTGGTAAGTCTGCCCCTGGGCTTTGTTGATTGTCATAGCAAAACATGGCCTGATAGGGAATTGGCGATGAGTGAATTCAACTGGGTACTGTTGGGGATCACTTGGTTGTAGCAGGATTCTTGGTATGAAAACTGTGGTTCCCTTCTTTCACACTAGTTATTTCAGCAGTGATGATGTGTTTGGCAAATTCCTTGCATATTAGCCTTGTGCCGTTGCACAGTCCCTTGGATGGGTTAATATTCCTCAGCAACAGAACTGGAATATTTTTCTTTAAGAGTAGCTTATGTGCTGGCATCCCTGGTGGAACGAGAGAGTTGATGACGTCAATGTACAGTCCTTCTTGAGCTTTATTGGTTGTTTGATCAAAACTTAAGTAGAGCTGATCTTGTCCAGGGTTTTTGGCCGTAATTAGTTCATTAATCTCATCGATTGCATCATTTTTGGGTGTCGAGATTGCAGAATTGGATAATGAAATCTGTTCGAACTCACTTGTTGAAATGGTTGGGAAGACAAATTCAATAAGCTGATCCAATGCTGGCGCTGCTTTTGTTGGTTGCAGAGCTAGGAAGGAGGGCAATTTGATTTGTCCAACATGGTCTTCTGGTTCTAAGCCATTGCCAATCTAGAGAATGTATGTGCTGAATGCAGCATCAGTCCTAGCGCGCATATTTTGCTTTAACTTGATTTTTGTGAGCGTTGGCCAAATGTGGGATCTTACTAAACTTGCATTTATGCAATCTTCACGCAATCCTTTTGGTATTACTGGCAGCACCTGTCGAAAATCACCTCCCAAAATGACCACTTTTCCTCCAAATAAAGTGTAATTGTCTGTTATATCTCTTAAGAGGTCGTCTAGTGCTTCGATTGATTCTTTGTTTGCCATCGATGCTTCATCCCAGATAACAAGTGCCGTTTGTTTCAAAAGAGTGGCTAAACCAGTTTGCTTTCCTACCTTGCAGCAAAGCTTGCTTTCTTTAGTGATGGGAATTTTGAACCGAGAATGAGCTGTGCGTCCATTCGGTAATATTGATGCCGCTACTCTGGAGCTGGCAGTTGCTAAGGCAATTTTTTGCTGTGAGCGAACTTGTGCAAGTATTGCTCGATACAAGAATGTTTTACCTGTTCCTCCTGGTCCATCAATGAAGAAACATTTGGATTTATTGGTAAAAACTGCATCTAATATTTCGTCATATGCTATTCTTTGTTCAGTATTGAGGAGAGCTGGGCTTTGTAGGTCTTCCTCAGAAATGGAGAGATCTGTTTCATCATCTAGTTCGCGGCAAATTGAGCGGTGGTCTATTGGTGAATCAAGAAGGTGTGATAACTGAAAGTCCTGCAAATTTTTACCCATCGACTCTAATTCTGAATTTATGGCTTGAAGAAGCTGCTGGCGCGCTTCTTGTTTTGTCAGTTTCTGTAGTGAAATATAATCCTCTGTCATATCATCTTCGAATTTAAAGAGTAACTCAGTTGGATTGGTTGGAGTACAATAGACAAGAATGGTGCAGAACAATTGCCTTAGCGATATTGGCATTCGATATGCGCACACTTCTTCCATACACTTTTCGCTACTATCATCAGTTTCCAGTAAGCCATGAGCTATGGCTGTGTCATTGAAGGAATTGTATGTTACTCCTTGGACAGTTCGTAGGTAAGCATAAGAAGTTGGACCAGGAACATGAGCTAGCAGAAGCCTTAAATAATATCTTTCTCCTTCTTTTGGATTTGCAATTGCGATTCTGCCAATGACCTCTTTTTGTTGTCATTCATGCCATGCTCTTGTTTGGCTGTCCCATACGTATTCTTCAGGAAAATTTTGTTATATTAGTTTTCGGTGCTTTGCTTTTTTATCATTGGCATTCATCGAAAAGAACTGAGTAAGCATTGTCCGCTGCATGAATGTATTTCCTGCTATATTTCGTAAATTAGTGTTGTCGTTGAAGTTGATTGGTTGGCGATTTTCTAAGTGCAGCTGTAGAGTTATAACAGCTGGTTGCATCTCGTACAAAGGCAGTCGGTAGATTCTCCACATTGCTTCTGGTGGGGAAATCCATCTTGCATCTTGGAATTGCTTGATTTCATCTATGCCCTCTGCTTCGTCTATGGTGGCTAAACGATACATAATCTTATCATACCCTTTGTAGATGTATTTGTATAAATATTTGACTGCTTTGACGGTAGAGCAAACCTCAATGTTGATGTGGCAGTCAAACATAGCCAGGAGAGTGGGATTATATGGCACTACCCATCTATTGTCCAGCTTATGGCCACGTATTGTTGCTTCTTCGCCATTTGGTCGCCTCCTGTATATTGGATAGCCATCTGGACATATGGTAGTTTCCGCACAGTAATTTTTTGGATAGTGGTTTTTGCACTTATTATTGTGCGTGCATGCATTTTGGAGATTCAATTCTCCACAAGGTCCATGAAGCATATGCTTGAGGAGCATTGCATACAAATGTGGCTGTTGATCTTTGTCTGGTATTTCAGCTGAAATGAAAGAATCAACCTAGTCAACAGTGCTTATTTTGTAGGCGCCTTTAAGCACTATTAGCATATGTACATGCGGCAACCCTCGTTTTTGGAATTCAGTTGCAAATGTATAGGCTGCTACCAGGCCAAAGAGCTCTTTTTTGACAACTTCTTCGCATAAATACTGAAATTTACTTCGGAATATTCTTGACAGTAAATCTGGCCTATTTTGTAGTTCTTCATGTTGCTTTAAGTCTGCTCTGATCTCTAGCCAGTTTGGATTGCATGTCATGGTTAGAAATAAGTCAGGCTTGCCGTATCTTTGAACAAGGGTCATTGCATCTAGATATCGTTGCTGCATATCTCTTGGACCTCCTGTGTAGAGACCCGTAAATTTTTTTATTAAATTTTAATGTTTTATAAAGGGATAAGTGATGGTCTAATGTGAAAATGGTGGTTGTGGGTGAATGTGCAAGAATGTGGGAGATGTGGGTGTCGGTGTAATTTGGTGTATATATGTGTGTGTGTGTGTGGCAGGGAATTTATTTTCCCTCTCCATCTCTCGGTCTCTCCCCCTCTCCCGACTCTCTCTCGGCTCTCTTCATCTCTTTCACTCTCTCACCCAAAAACTCTCCTCCGAACTCAAAACCCACAACAATCAACCCCAACTCCATCTTCTACTTGCGTATTCGGGCTCGTATCGCATTGGATAGAGCTCGGTTCGGTGTATTTAGCTCGGTTGGGATTCCAGAAGCTAGGGCTTGCTCAATCTCTTTGGTTTCAGCTTGGATACTCGAGGTAGGGAATTTTACCGCTCTTTATATGTTATTTGAGTATTCTTGTATCATTTTTGAGCTTGTGTTGTTGGTTATTGAGATTGGATCGAAATCTGAAAATCCTATCAAAAATTGTTTGGAAAACACTCTCCCTACCGGTAGGAACTTCTTGCCTACCGGTAGAACAAGTAAGAATTTTTTCCCTCAACCAGCTCAAACGTACTGCAGCAGCTTTTGCAACATATCAACTTTCTACCGGTAGGAACTTTCTACCTACCGGTAGATCAAGCAGCTCAAGCTGCTCAACGTATTCATCCACCTACCGGTAGAACTTATTTTCCTACCGGTAGAACTTATTTTCCTACCGGTAGGACAAGTACAAAGTCGTTTCATTCAAAATATTGGCTCTTCTGTTTGCAGTTTCTACCGGTAGGTAAAGCTTACCGGTAGAACTTATTTTCCTACCGGTAGGCCAAGTACAAAGTCGTTTCGTTCAAAATATTGGCTCTTCTGTTTGCAGTTTCTACCGATAGGATTTCTTTACCTACCGGTAGGTCAAGTGCCGAATTCTTCTCTTCTACCGGTATGATTCAAGCATCTACCGGTAGGTGGTTGAGCTGCTACAGTGTCTTTTAGCAGCTTTCATACATTCTTCCAAACCACTTTTTGGAGCCTTTCATCGACTCTATTGGGTTCGTTTGCGCATCATTTCTAGTGTTTGGAGAATAATACATATTTCATACCTAAAAACGTGCCCGATGGACTTGAATGAACTTAATGGGTTAATTATCATGGAAACTAGGATCGATGGATTGACGTTAATGGATTACGGATAAAATGTGATATGTTACCGCCTAAATTGAACTGAAAACCGCAGTGAGTAGTTGATGTGTGGGTCATGGGTTTAACTTGAAGTAAAAGGTTGGTAGATTGCTTAAAGAGGAATTAATGACAGTTTTAGAACAGGTGAATGATAAGATGACATAAAGGGTAGCTATTCAATGAAACGAGAAACATGTAATGTAAGGGTTGATTTCTATTGAACCTGAAGCTGGGAACCAAATGTGTGATTTGGATATACGGGGTCCTGAGCACCCGGAACATGGATCGGATATACGGGGTCCTGAGAACCCGGAATGAGAATCGGATATACGGGGTCCCTAGAACCCGGAATGAGAATCGGATATACGGGGTCCCTAGAACCCGGAATGAGAATTGGATGTACGGGATCATGATCACCCGGAATGTAAATTGGGTATACGGGGTCCTAATGCCCGGAATGTCTTTTGATTGATATCGTGATGTGACGATGTGAATGATTTCTTGTGTGCCCATCAAGGATCCATAGGGAACTTATGAGATACTAAGCGGTTGGAATGTAACCAATATGAGGTGGATGGGTGAAGATCGAAAGATGAGTAAAAAGGAATTCAAAGGACAAAGATAGGTTAATTAACAAGAGTGAAGTGTTCGTTTACGTTCTGAATTTCTAATATAGTGCTTGTGTCTTATCCACGCTCCTTTGTTATCCGAAAGTCTATGTTTCATCGGCATCTTTCATCTCATTTGCATATAGAGTTTGTGTAGACTTTTCTACTGGGTTAGTGTAGCTCAGACCTTATATTATTTTCAGGTGCTAACCCGGAACCATAGCTTGCATGTCTGGAGTGCTTGGAGTGTGGACATACCCCTTTTTGAAAGCTAACCGAAGGACTAACTATTTATCTTTATAAATTTATTTTGGAAGATGTATTTGTAACTTAAGTTGTGAATCTTTTGATTAAGGAATATTTGTAAACTCTTAACTCTCTTGACACTTGATACTTAAGTTAATTTGGGCCATTGAGCCAATGATGTAATATTTTGGGAACTGTTGGACTTTGAAATGCAATTACGGAAATGGGAATACTGGACTCTTTTGGGTATCGTACGAAATAATTGTGAGGTCTTATTTATGAAAATCATTTGTAATTATGTTAAAAATTGAGGACGTGACAACTTGGTATCAGGGCGTCTAGGTTTGAATACTTTGAGACCGTGGGGAGACTTTAGTCTCATGGGTTCAAAATCATAGCAAAATTTTTACATGATATGTGTGCTTGCGTTAAGGAGTCAGTACATTGGCATTACATCGCATTTACGATAATGTAGATTGTCAAAGCATGGTTGGCTTGTGTTGGGAAAGTCGGACGTTTAGTCTCACGATGGAGTCGTGGTTGTTATTGTTGATAGTTGTTGTCGTTGATTGTGTTATGTTTTCAATCCTTGTAGCGCGATGCCTCCGAGACGTGAGAATAACCTTGCTAGGGAGATTGTAGCGGCACTCGCAGAGTCGAATCTTCTGAACCCAGCACTTAGGGCTAACACGAATGACCGTGCCATGGAAGCAATGAGGGCATTTCATTGTATGAAACCACCAGAGTTTGATGGGGAGAGTAGCGATCCTCTTGTAGCCGACCATTGGCTTGCACAAGTTCGTAAAATCTTTAACGCTCTTAGGATTACTGAAGATGACCTACGAGTGAGTATTGCGGCCATTCAACTTACTGGCGAGGCGAATGAGTGGTGGGAATCGGTTTTAGGAGCAAGAAGAGACGCTAGGAGAATGGCAAGGGCGGTTAATCGAATAAATGAACCTGATGTAGAGAACCTGACTTGGGCTGAGTTTGAAGAACTCTTCGAAAATCAATATTTTCCAGAAACGTATTGCGAGCAACTTAGAGAACAAGTTGAGAAACTAGAACAAGGTAATATGGCCGTCTCCGAATATGCTACGAAATTTCAGTCTTTGTCCCGATTTGCGCCGGAATTAGTGGCATCAGAGGAAAGGAAGTGTAGGCGTTTTGAGAAGGGATTACACCCATACATTAAGTTGTTGGTGGTGAGCCAGCGCATTGGAAGGTTTTCCGAGATTGTTGAATGTGCAAGGAGTGTTGAGAATCCAGCGGGTGCGCAGGGAGAACCGAAAGTGTGGGAAACTAAGCACCCGACCTCTAGTGCAAGTTTGCCTTCGGGAAGTTCTGGGAGTCAAGGGAGGAAGAGACAACGGGAACCACCTCAATCATTTCACGTTCAGCAGGGTTTTGGACCACTTACTTCATCGGGAAGTCATGGAGTTTCTATCAAACCGCAAATAGTGTGCCATCGGTGTGGTCAGTCAGGTCACTTTCGTGCTCAGTGTTCGCAACAATTGAAGACATGTTTCATTTGCGGTGCACCTGATCATCTTGCGAGAAGATGCCCTCAAAAAATAGGAGAGCATAGTGGGCCTAGTCCAGTGAGACCAGGGCAGAGTCTAGTTCGACATCACTCCCAATTCCAGTCTACTTCGGGTCAAGGGTCACGCGTTGAGCGAGGATTGAGTCTTACCATTTCTCAAACTCCAGAGACACCAGATGTGTGGGGTAATTTCTCCTCTCTTGTTTAATCCTTTGCTAGGATTCTTTCAATTTGGGAACATATCAGTGATTGTTTGCTATATGTCGAGCGTGTCTTCATCCGAGTTTTTCTTTTATCGCTCTTCTCTCTATGGTTTAGTTGAACCTTGATTGAAATTTGTATATGAGCAAGTTATCCATGAAGTTGTTTGTTCATTGGCTTAAATAGATTTTGACATCTGTATCTATTACCACACGATCCTATCCAGTGCTACTCTGTACCATACGAATCCTTGTTATGAAATACCATGTGGTGTACCTACTATTGATTTTGAAGTGACTGTTGCTGAAGTCTATGAGTACTTCTTGTCTCTTATTCTCGTCTACTCTTGATGCTATGGTGCGTGGTATAAGATCTTGCTAGTAAATTTGGGATTTCGTTACTATGGTTACAAATTTTCTTAATTCGCAGTTGCTATTCACTTTATCTCTGCAGTCGCAGCCTTCATCTATTAGAGCTAAGTTAATAGTAATATCTTCAATGACGTTGTATCCTCTGTGTTGTCAAGTTCAAATCTTGTTGCGATTGTGGCCTCTTTCGGGAGTTTAAAAAAAAAAAAAGTTTTTGAAGTACATGGTTTGCCCTATATTGTTTCATTACGGCTTAGTAAGCGTATTACACCATCTGATATGGGATAAAGTTGGTTGTGCATCTGGTTGTCGTAACGTTAAATGTTGACCTTGTTGCCTATTTTAGCATCACAATTTGTTGTGACTCCTCAACTTTAAAGTTACATGATTTGAACTTTCTTTTGCTTCGCATCGGTTTGCGCGTTTAGACTTCATTGATTGGTCTGGATTCCATCATTGCAGCCTCTGGTCTATTTATTGAAAACTGCTACTCTATTCAAGTTCTTGGGTCTTAACACTCATTGGAGACAAATTTTTGGTGACCTATTGGTTGATATTGATTTATAGTTGTTGTTCGATTCAAATTCACTTGTTGTAGTTGGTCTCTGTGATGTTCAAATATGTAGCCTTCGTGGTAGTCCCTCGACTCTGAAAGCATAAAACTCATTCTATATTGTTCAATTTCACTCTGTTAGAAGTTTTGCTTATCCTTGGTATTGGACACATTGTCGATCTTGCATCAGTTCGTTTACTTAGTGAGCTATCCTGTTGCTATGTGTTTGTCCTCAGTATTGAAATCTATCATTTGCAAGAGATTGTTCACAAACTCATTTGGCTTGTAGAGCAATAAGAAGGTTATGATCGGTTATTTCTATGCTCCTCGGTACGTTGAGTTGGTTGTTTAGCGAATTTAAAGATTTCATGTGTTCCTTGGATTCCGGATGCCTCGTCCCCATTCTTTAAGTCCTTGATCAGTGTTGTCTGAGTCTTGAAGCTCACTGTTTCGTTTGAGATAACCGAAGGACGATGTTGATCGTTGTTGATACCCATTTGTCATTCGAAGTGGGAGGACGTATTTCGTAAAGTATCACCGCGTTGAGGTTAGTTTCGTTGAGGCACAAAAAGGAGGAGCTTTTATCGTTTGAAGAATACGTTATGTATCGGATACGGTGTGTGTCTTTCGGATACCCAGGCGACAACCGACGAAATCCAGTTGGAAGAGGCGATTGATCACCGCCCATTCCAGATGGAAGTCTCGGGAAATCAATTGGACTATCAGGTATTCTTGATGCATTTTAATACATAGGTATTGAGGAAATATGAAACGAATCTATTGCATGTGTTAGAGAGGTCCGAAATTGAGTTAGAAGCCGACGTGTCCTAAGGTGAGAATTCGACACGTATCCTAGATTTGTGTAGCCAAGTTTTGAGAGGCAATACGATACGATTAGTATGAGTTTACATGGGGAAAGGAGGATGAAATTCGAAGGAGATATCCACCTTCGGTTTAGTTGATTAATGTGAGTATGACGTAGCACTTTCATGATTATTGAACCGTTGCACATGTAAGTTTTTGTGATTTTGCGTATCTATATGATACTTGGTAGCATTGGACCTAGTTTGGCAAATTTCGGGACGAAATTTCTTTAAGGAGGGTAGAATGTAGAGACCCGTAAATTTTTTTATTAAATTTTAATGTTTTATAAAGGGATAAGTGATGGTCTAATGTGAAAATGGTGGTTGTGGGTGAATGTGCAAGAATGTGGGAGATGTGGGTGTCGGTGTAATTTGGTGTATATATGTGTGTGTGTGTGTGTGTGTGGCAGGGGATTTATTTTCCCTCTCCATCTCTCGGTCTCTCCCCCTCTCCCGACTCTCTCTCGGCTCTCTTCATCTCTCTCACTCTCTCACCCAAAAACTCTCCTCCGAACTCAAAACCCACAACAATCAACCCCAACTCCATCTTCTACTTGCGTATTTGGGCTCGTATCGCGTTGGATAGAGCTCGGTTCGGTGTATTTTAACTCGGTTGGGATTCCAGAAGCTAGAGCTTGCTCAATCTCTTTGGTTTCAGCTTGGATACTCGAGATAGGGAATTCTACCGCTCTTTATATGTTATTTGAGCATTCTTGTATCATTTTTGAGCTTGTGTTGTTGGTTATTGAGATTGGATCGAAATCTGAAAATCCTGTCAAAAATCGTCTGGAAAACACTCTCCCTACCGGTAGGAACTTCTTGCCTACCGGTAGGACAAGTAAGAACTTTTTCTCTCAACCAGCTCAAACGTCCTGCAGCAGCTCAAAAGTTGCTCAACGTATCAACTTTCTACCAGTAGGAACTTTCTATCTACCGGTAGGTCAAGCTGCTCAAGCTACTCAACGTATTCATCTACCTACAGGTAGAACTTATTTCCCTACCGGTAGGCCAAGTACAAAGTTGTTTCGTTCAAAATATTGGCTCTTCTGTTTGCAGTTTCTACTGGTAGGATTTCTTAACCTACCGGTAGGTCAAGTGCCGAATTCTTCTCTTCTACCGGTATGATTCAAGCATCTACCGGTAGGTGGTTGAGCTGCTACAGTGTCTTTCAGCAGCTTTCATACATTCTTTCAAACCACTTTTTGGAGCCTTTCATCGACTCTATTGGGTTCGTTTACGCATCATTTCTATTGTTTGGAGAATAATACATATTTCATACCTAAAAACGTGCCCAATGGACTTGAATGAACTAAATGGGTTAATTATCACGGAAACTAGGATCGATGGATTGACGTTAATGGATTACGGATAAAATGTGATATGTTACCGCCTAAATTAAACTGAAAACCGCAGTGAGTAGTTGATGCGTGGGTCATGGGTTTAACTTGAAGTAAAAGGTTGGTAGATTGCTTAAAGAGGAATTAATGACGATTTCAGAATAGGTGAATGATAAGATGACATAAAGGGTAGCTATTCAATGAAACGAGAAACATATAATGTAAGGGTTGATTTCTGTTGAACCTGAAGCTGGGAACCAAATGTGTGATTTGGATATACGAGATCCTGAGCACCCAGAACATGGATCGGATATACGGGGTCCTGAGAACCCGGAATGAGAATCGGATATACGAGGTCCCTAGAACCTGGAATGAGAATTGGATGTACGGGGTCATGATCACCCGGAATGTAAATTGGGTATACGGGGTCCTAATGCCCGGAATGTCTTTTGATTGATATCGTGATGTGACGATGTGAATGATTTCTTGTGTGCCCATCAAGGATCCATAGGGAACTTATGAGATACTAAGCGGTTGGAATGTAACCATATGAGGTGGATGTGTGAAGATCGAAAGATGAGTAAAAAGGAATTCAAAGGACAAAGATAGGTTAATTGACAAGAGTGAAGTGTTCGTTTACGTTCTGAATTTCTAATATAGTGCTTGTGTCTTATCCACGCTCCTTTGTTATGCGAAAGTCTATGTTTCATCGGCATCTTTCATCTCATTTGCATATAGAGTTTGTGTAGACTTTTCTACTGGGCTAGTGTAGCTCAGACCTTATATTATTTTCAGGTGCTAAACCGGAACCATAGCTTGCATGTCTGGAGTGCTTGGAGTGTGGACATACCCCTTTTTGAAAGCTAACCGAAGGACTAACTATTTATCTTTGTAAATTTATTTTGGAAGATGTATTTGTAACTTAAGTTGTGAATCTTTTGATTAAGGAATATTTGTAAACTCTTAACTCTCTTGACACTTGATACTTAAGTTAATTTGGGCCGTTGAGCCAATGATGTAATATTTTGGGAACTATTGGACTTTGAAATGCAATTACGGAAATGGGAATACTGGACTCTTTTGGGTATCGTACGAAATAATTGTGAGGTCTTATTTATGAAAATCATTTGTAATTATGTTAAAAATCGAGGACGTGACATCCTGTGAAAGTGGCCGGAAGAACAATGCGTGTGCCAACCTTTGAACCAACAGATTCGCCATTATTCACGCAGTCAACAATTCCTTGATATAGATCAGCTCTGATTTCATGTTGCGTATTTTTGAAGAAGTCCAATCTAGATGTTTTGATTTTAGCGTACATATCAACAGCAAATTGCTGTAGCAAGCGCCCGCATTGCAATAATATGGAGGTTGTGTTTGGTCTGATTTGGAATTGATACGCATAAAATTCGCGAGCAGATACCATTAATGTTTTGTTTGGTTTTGCTGCATGCACTGAATAAAAAAAATGATATGAGAGGAGATAAAGATTTTTGAAGCATAATATGAGGAAGACATTGCATTGGAAATAAGAAAGCAAAGAATTTGTTACCTGCTGCTTCATTGGCAAGTAAATCGTCTGCCGTTAGTGACTGAACCGGAGAAATTTGGCTATGACTTGAACAAAGAAGGTCTGTAATGTTGGCCTTTATTTTTTTAATGCCTTGATGCCATCTAGGTTCACCAAGCGGGAAAAGAAGTGGATATTGAAGGGAATCATAGCAACCATAGTAATAGCTAATACGCTTACTATGACCATCATGTTTTTGCACTATTATACTGCGCTCCTGCAGTTCTGTTGCATCTTCATCTTCAATCCACATGGCAGCTACTTGAGATACTGTTGGTGGTTGATCAGTTCGTTCATGCATATCAGGATTTGCCTTCAATCTTATTTGATATTCCTCAATACTCGGTATTTCGCTTAGACCACGGAAGAATTTAGAGTATGGGTTGATTTTGAGGATATCGATCAACTGAGATATAATATCTGAACGTAGTTTGTTGCGATCAGCTTTTCTGTTGGTGACTTCATTTCTTGTATCGTAGAAGTAAAGTTGTAAATACGATGGCATTTGTCCAGAAGGATATAGACCATTGATTGCGTGGTAGATTATGCCTTGGGCGCGGAAAGTGTAAATCCCATTCACTCGCTTTGCATATAGAGGATCAAGATGCACACCCATTGATGTGAACGAAAAGATGTCGTTATATGGTTTTATATACTGAAGAAAGTGACTTGAATCGGGTCCATAACCAGAGTATAGTTGTTGCAGCTATGGTGGAATAGCAATTGGGTACAAAGAAACTTCTCTGCCGGAGCAACAGAATTTGGGTGGCTCATAGGGAAACCTTTTTGCCTTACAAAATTGACAAGGCTGCACTGCTGGTAACCTGAATGGCTCAGTTGGTACGGAATGTTGCTGAATTCTTGGTAATGGCATTGGAGTACCAACTGCTACCCCTGTGTTCAAATATTTGATGCCATAAATAAAACCTCAAAAAGTAAGATGGTTAGATATTTTAGTTTGGGGTAATTACCTATGGGAATATCAAAGAGGTCACCTATTGGAATACCAGATAAGTTAGTGTTCATAACTGTACAAAATTGAAGCAGGGAAGTAAATATGCAGCAGAATGGAGGGATTTTCATACATGGTTCAGATTGAGCTGAAGTTGATGGTACAGTTGAAGGACCTATGGAAAGGGAATAATATGTTCAAATATTAGCTTTGCAAATGGTGCACAAGATAACAGAAATTAGTTAGTTTGAGAAGAATGAGCTACGCAAAAGAGCAGCTGCATGGAAGTACAGCCCCATACCTGCATTTTCGGCATCCGCAGTAGCATGTGCACCAAATATGTGTCCATCACCATAACCATGATCTTGGAGGTTATCAAGAAACAAACTCGAGCCGATATTTCCTTCTGCACTGATCTGATCTTCTATACCAACTGGGAAAAGTTGATCCTGCCTTTTTTTATTTCTATGATACGAAGCTTGTTTGTTTGCGTTTATGCGATCTCTTTGATCTTGTGACAGCTGACAGTATGGTGTTCTTTTACGCTTATTGCTGGACATTTTCCTCCTTGCTATAATGATATTGATGGTTTGTTTAGATTGGTAACTAACTATGTGTGTTTTATGTTTTCCAAGTATAATGTTGTTAATAAATAATGCAGGTAATACAAAATACCTGCTGCGGATTACTCAAATATAACGGATAGAAAACTTGTCTTACGAGCCCTATCAATACGCACACCCTGCACAAAGAAATATTAGAAAACCCTTCCTCGCAGGTGGAGAGGCTACTAGAGTCCTCCACAAACTTCACACATTTCAAATCCCTAGGGACTAGATGGTGCCCTGGAGAGAACTAGGAGAGAGAGAGACTACTAATTAATATGTGAGAAAATATAACTGATATCTTTTCTATTGTAGGCTATAGGAATATATAGATGAGAAAGATAGAGCTATAAGACTTACTTATCTCTATCACTTAGGTAGTTTGAGTCCCTGCAGGACTCATCACCTTAAGTGGTTGAATCCACTTAATATTTATCATCTAAAGTTGTAGAGTCCACTTAGGACTTATCACATATTCAAAATACATGATAAATACAACCAAGTAATATCCCATGTGGACGCACCCATGGGTCCCATGCAACAAATGTTTTAGTAGATATTTATTTCGCAGAAGTATAGTTCCATTGCTATGAATATTTTCGTTACAGAATTATAGCCTTTGTGTAAGAACAGAAAAGTTACCAAAAGTATGAATATGATGCAGCAACAGAAATGCAAGTAAAGCAGAGAAAATTTACTACTTGGCTTTGCGACTAACAGTAACGGGATGAACATATCTACCAGATTATGGTAGTGCGCAGCAGCAGAAGCACGAATTTTCCAGTTTCTTCAGAGTTGATGAGCAGGGCAGTGCATAGCAAAGGGTGTAGTGCTTAACCTGAACAGGTTTTTGTTATTTTTTATGCATGGGGTGGGGGGGGTGTGGTGGTGGTGGTTCAATTGGGGCACAACTGGCGCCTCACTAATATCAAGGTGTGAACAGGGAAAGTACTCAGGGATTAGGAAAAGCACAGGTACAGTTTTGTGCTAGTTTTTTTGGGGAAAAACATTAGCTGTACTTTTTTGTTATTTTAATCACTCTGTGTCATATTAAGAGTTCAGCATAAAAAAATTTTGTCATCTTTCAAATGGGGAAATTAACGATTTTCTTTTGTTATTTTTAAAAAAAATTTGGCATTAAATTAAAGCACTGGTTGTGATTTTTAATATGGCACGGGAAAATTTTAAAAATTATGTAAGGAAGTAGCTAATTTGTTTGATTTGCGCAAAAGTAAGAGAGAGAAAGTAGGATTGTCATTTTGGAATAAAGGTACTATATAAGATGGCATATGGTTAATCCTAGAACATTATCTCGACATCAATCATGTTAATATTTTATGGTGAGGTTTATGCATTTCGTAGCTTGATTTATGTTACTTTTGTTTTATGGTGAGGTTTATGCATTTCGTAGCTTGATTTATGTTACTTTTGTTAATAGTAAAGAGGTGAAACGTTTATTAATTTAAATTAAAGGCAAACACAATTGTATCTTTGAGAGTTTTTGCTTTCTCTGAGATTTTTAATTTTTTGGAGTTTATGTGATATGTTGTTAAGAATAAGCAACATTCAATTTTGCTAGAGTATCATATAAATATTGTTTAGTAGATGTCAGCAGAACTTACAAAATAAGACTGGCATATGATGCAAACAACATTAATAACTTGCAAGTAAAACGTGGACTTTCATTTTTTTGTTACTCTTGGAGATAAAATTATAGGTGCAAGGATGAGGGAGGAAAAAGTAGCCTAATCGAAGTTAAATTAGTTTTATGTTACCTCTATTTTAAATTGAGAGCTCACTATTTTATATTTTAAGTTATCATAAGACGACGGTTTTTTTTTAAAGAACGGGGAGTATTTTTTAATGCTTTTGTAAAAGAATTTTTACAAATGAATATAAGTGTAATAAAACTGGCCACACATAAGGTAGTGGCATTACCCTTTCTGTTTCACGTTGTAACCCTCACTTTATCTTTTTTACTGTAATTTGAAGCAAAAGATTAACTATACTAATGCATAATTTTGCAGTTTTTTTTGCATTTTGCACTGAGAAGCTCAATCGGTGCTTCAATCTAACGTGGAGAATTTCGCCAAATTAAATTGCCAAATATGCAACAACAACAAAATTCTGAAAAGTGGTGTGGTAATTTATGGTGAATTTTGCATATGGAATGGAGGGAATGAATCTTTTTGGAAGATAATTTAGCCTTGCATTTTATATGTTATTACGAAACATATTCAGAGATGTGATTTTGGCACTCTATTTTTAGCAAATGATACTTTACTTTTAATTTTGTGCTTTTCTGTAACTAACACACAAAGTAAAGTGTCAGTGACGAAAATTGGAGTGCCAAAATAAATTTTTTATATTAGTAATGGATGTACCACATGTTTATAGTAGTGGGGTAATGATGTGACCACTAAAACCATTAGTCAGACATGTCAACAAACATGGTAGACATTGATTAGCTGTCTTTAATTGCGTGAGTACGCATGGTAGAGCGTAGATTTGTTAGGCCTGCGGTAATATTTTTTAGTTTTCGGTTTTACCTGTATTTTAAGAAGTGTAGTTTGTTTGGGACCAGATGGAAGGAGTAGAAATGACTGTGAATTGGATGGGGAGAAGAGGATTTTTTAGTTGCTCTTTTATTCTTTTATATATAAATCATTATTACTATTTGTTTTTTTATATGTATATGCATACACACACATATATATATTACACAAAAGAAGATGAGAACCAAACTATGTAATGTGCTCATTTACTTTGAGTTAGTTGGAGGGGAAAGGAAAGAAAATGTAGAAGCATCAATGGGAACGTATGAACACTTGCAAACCTAAGAGTGTAAAATGAGTCAAGCCAAATCAAGCTTTCACAAGTTTCAGTTTGGCTTGTTCATCTAATGAGTAAAAAAGTTGAGTTTAAGGTTGCCTTGAACACTGAAGAATTGAGCCTCTAACGAGTCAAGTTTAGCCATTTATTAAATAGGGCTATTTAATCGAGTCAACTTTTTTTTAGCGAGCTAAGCCTTTGTTAAATGAACTAAGCTTCACTTAGGTTATTTAGCAAACAAGCCGAAGATCTGAGCTCAACTTTGATTAGTCTATTAAACGAGGCAAGGTTAGCTGAGCCAGACTAAGATGAGTTTGCAAGTTGCTTGGCTCAATTATAGCCTTGCTTCTAGCGGGAAAATGATAAGGGAAAATTGATGCCCAAGTATATTACGGAGACAAACACGGAAGCATCGAAAAAAACTGTTGTGCGAGAATCACCATGGCTATACACGATATTACACAGAAAAACAATTCAGTTAAACTTCAGATTGTTCAGCATACGTAAGCATAGCACGTGCTATGAGTTGCAGGTTTGCATACTATGAGTAGCACATATACATCGGAAACCACAGGAGTCTATTAGTTTGTATCTAGCAAAAGCACTCAAAAGGATGCAGAAACCTAGTGCTCGAAGGCTAGGGAAGTAGTAAGAGCACCCCATAAGGGCTATATTTACAAAAAGGCAGCAGCCATTGTTCCAAAAGATCGAGTGGTATATACAGACTGGAAACCACATGAATCTATGAGTTCATATTTACACAAAGCACCCAAAAGCATGTAGAAACTTCGTTAGTGCTATAAGGCTAGGGAAGTATCAAGAGCAGTCCATGAGGTTTACGTTGACAAAACGCTACCAACAGTTGTTCCAAAAGAGTCACAGCAGCAGAACCAAGAAAGCAAGAGCTGATATGGTGAGGCTAAAACCAAGTGTAGATTTTTTCAATCTCATTATCTGTGTCAAAGACAATGACTTGAAATTCTGCATTTGGAATCATGATGATCAATAGATAGTCAAGCAGTGGCATGTTGAGAGCACTCCAGAATTGGTCAAATTCAGCAACATCTAGCTTGAGATCTTGAATTTTAATTTCCCAGGTACAATCAGCCATATGGATAACCATGTCCTCGAGATCGAAAGTGTGAAACACTTCATTAAGGCAAGCTTCGCATTCCTATATAATCAGAAGCAAGACAGTAAATATACATTATAAAATGAGCCATTTTCTCGCATCTCCATTAGTATGCTGAAAGGAAGGAATAAGGAAAGCTCAGATAGCCTAAATACCAGACGAAGCTTTTGCCCAGGAAGATACCAAAATCCAAATTTGAGCATAGCTTGCTGCTTGGCAACAGTAGAGGGGCAAACAAGCAGTATGCAAATTCACTATAGCACAGAAAGCAATAGGGGCAGGAAGATTGTGATGATTATATGCAATACAAAACAATCAAGCAAAGTGAGACTGTCACATTTTATTGCTTGAAGGAATGGGGCAAGAAGAGAATGCATTGTTATAAACCTAGAGGAGCATGGAATTCCTGCCATTGTGGATTTGGGCCAGACCATGGGAAGACAAGTTCTCGGTCATTTTCATTAAAGATTGCAGTGTGGAAAATCCATTTACGCTCACAAGACATGATTACTTTGAACTCAGTGCGGGGCGCATGAACTTCACGGAAAGTATCCCACCCTTCGCGAAATTCAAAGTCAATAACCTCTACTGGCCAAGCTCTAAATCCATGCCCAAGCACAATCCATGTGCTCGCACCATCAGCAGGGAAGTAAGCACGAAGGCCTTTCGGCAGTTTCTGAAACCAAAATGAGAATTTTTCATTACGAAAACAATGGATTCCATGAAAAGGCATATGCGGGGAAAACAAAGGGAAACACACACCTGAGTAGAAGCAGTTGGGACAACATAGTTTAAGTGCCATGCATTAGCGACACCTGCATTAGTATGTTATGAGAACACTGGACATAATAATTGGCAACGCATTGGAATAAAAGGGACCAAGTAAATGGAGAATATAGTAAATATCAGTAAGAATGGTACACAAGTAAACAAAGCATGGCTAGACCTTCTTCGCTGCACAAGAGGAATGAATGGTAGAGAAGACCATCCAACCATTGTGAAAAGATAGAGCTAAATCTTCCTTGAGCAACACCACCCAAAGGTAGGATCTGATGGTATTCATCAAGAAAAGCACCAAAAGCTTTGTAGGTAATGCGATTTGTTGGACCACGAACTGCAAGTGCACAAGAAACCTTTTTGCCTGCAGCGGTCTGCAAGTAGAAGAGGGCTGCTCTTGGGGAGGTCGGCGATGGATTTTTTATGCGAGCCCCGCGCACAAATGGAGCACGAAGCACCATTTCAGCTAAACCACCAAAATTAGAAATGCATGATAGCAAAGTTAAGCAATTGTAGATTGACTGCGCAAAAGAAAAGAAACGGAAGCCAAATATCACAACACATTGATTTTAATTTGTTACTTTTATAATTTTTGATGTCAGGTTGTCTTGGCACCATGAGGAATATTTTTGCACGTCAATGATTAACAGGGCTACAAATACCAAGTTCTCTGGGCAAATTTGTTGCTCCTTTGCACTTTTTGCAGGCAAGACTAATCACATGCATAACGCTTTCGAGCAAAACAAACCAAGAAAATGTTAAGTTCGTACACATGCAACAGTGGGATTTTTTCTTGAGCCGCAGGAAGCAGATATAAAGTGATGTATAGAGATATATACATTGAACAACAGCAAGAACACAAGAAGGAAAAGAACCAGTAAAACAGGGATCCACGGATGCCGCAAATGAAGGCCTGCTGGAAATAGATGCACTGCGAATGCAATAAATGCAATAGATATAACCGAGAGGGGACGAGAAAAGCAGCATGAGTCACATAGCAGCAAGTGCCAAATTCCGGTTGTGATAGAGAGGACACAGAAACTCTCAAAGAAAATAGACCCAAAAAACAAGTATTAGCAACTGTAAGAGGTAACAGCGAAAAGGACTTCCAAAATTAATCAAGCACACGAAAAAATAAAGCACCCCAAAACTAAGTCACAAACGGAACTGAATATTGCCGAGCATAACAGAACTTTGCAAAACAAAAAACTATACGAGAACAAGCCAATGAAAATTATGCAACTAATGTTCTGCACATGTGGGCGATAGACAAAGAAGACGAAAAGAGAGCATGAAAGTATCGAAGATAAAATGAACAAAAGGCATGTACCATGTATGTGCGAGCCCGGGGGGGGGGTTGGGGGTTGTGTGTGTGTGGAAGGAAGAAGGCGAAGAAAATATGGCGAGTCACCTTTTTTCGATGAAATCCACGGAAGAACCAGCGCAAGCTTGGAAGATGCAAACGGATGAACAAAAGTTACGGACGAGGGGGGGCTGCTGCCCCAAGGGGGCAGCAGCGTGCTGCTGTCCCGGGCTTCCGGACCCGCTCCGGTCTCGCTCCGATGATCTGAAACGTTCACTTTGTAGAGCTCGTCGAGTAGAATAACTATGCAAAAAATCAGCTTAATTGGATATCATTAAGTGCCTGATCGGAATCTTTTTATCTTAAAAAGAATGAATCCGAAACACTGAATCAAATCCATTGTAACCCATGGACCGAGAGTTATATGGGCTCCGATTAGGCACTTAATGATATCCAATTAAGCTGATTTTTTGCATAGTTATTCTACTCGACGAGCTCTACAAAGTGAACGTTTCAGATCATCGGAGCGAGACCGGAGCGGGCCCGAAAGCCCGGGACAGCAGCACGCTGCTGCCCCCTTGGGGCAGCAGCCCCCCCGCGTCCCAAAAGTTACAGGGTACCAGTAATGCAATGCAGGCAGAAAGCACAGATAAATGAATGGATGAAATTCATCTCGAATCCCGCGAAGCAGCCAGATTATGCCAGGTCTATACCACTATAGGCACGGAGGGAATTACGATTATGCCCACCAATAAATCTATATGAACGAAACAAGCAAAATTGTCATTGGAGTTGATGAGCAGCAACGGAAAACAAAGGGAAAAAGTGCTAGGGTAATTTTTCGCATACATGGGAATTTTACTATTCAGAAAACCTAAATTCACTGGTTTATGTACCTTTTATATTTTTTTTTTCAGCTAAAAGAATTGAAGGAGAAATTTTAAATTTTTGGTTGCTTTTCTGGTAGTTTCTTTAAGTTTCTAACAAATGCGAGTTAGGGCAACAAAATCAAGGAAAATTTACAGAAAACGGATGCTCTTATCTATTTTATAATGTTTAATATTAACACAAATGAATCGGTATTTTTTAAATTGGATTTATATGTAATCTATAATATTTTACGTAATTCTCTAATCTCTATCTTAATGAAGAAACTAAAATCTGCAAAACAAAATTTATATTACTTGGAAAAAATATTACTCTCTCCGTCCCTTTTTAAGTGTCCTGCTTCGTAACTCCAACTTATTAAAAAGACATCATCATTACACCTTTCACATCAACTTTTTCCTCCACTTTCTCTACTTACCCATCATCATTACACTTTTACTCACTAACTTTTCAAAATAAAATCTACTTTTACAGACAAAATAGACAATACACCAACTTTTACCCCCCCCTAACTTTACAAAATGGACACTTATTAACAGACAGCCCAAAATGGAATACTGGACACAAAAAAAAAAAGGACGGAGGGAGTATTATGAATCTAAAGAGACCGTTAATTTTCCCATTGGGGTAAAATAGTGAAAGTGTTAAGTATTATGAGACAGAGAGACCATTTTGAAAATATTTGAAGGAGAAAGAAGTTTAGCATTTTTGGCTTTTTGAAATCTTTGTGCGCGTATAATTCGAGACACATCTAAATATACGAAATAATATGGACAGTGAAAAAAATTTGCATATCTAAATAAATTTACCATCACTGAACAATAAACATATGGCTTGACAAAGAAGTTAATTTATATACACTGAGAAACATAGATTTCAATCCTAGAGCACGGTTTTTATTAGCCACTTGAGGTTTATATTTTGCATTTGGCTAATTTTTTTGGCCATTTATGTTAGTTCACTGGTAGAAGTTGTAAATAGCAATTCATTTTTTACAAAACTCTAATTGTAAGATAACCTTGAGAGGCAAATCTACTTTGACAAATAGAAACTCATATGTTGAAAAATTGACCACTACACGTTACAATTTTAGGAATATATGGAACTTATAGCAATTTTTTCCAGAGGATGCATCTTTCAATACATTCTACACATGGATTTTATTCCACAGGTAAATGCAAACATGTAATAGAGCATTGCAAAAAGACGCATAAAATATTATGTCCTTCGTTTTAAGTTAAGTGCCCACAATAATTTTGCATCCAATTCTAAATTGTTCATGTTCTCTAACATACATTGCTTATAATATGCAATGTTCAGATAAAGCAGATGGTTTTTTTTTAATGTTACTCTTTGTTTTTCACAGAACAAATGATTTACAAAAAATATAAAGGAAAGCAGCATTAGCGGAAATACACATGGTAAAATCAATCTGCAACAATAATTATGTTACCTCATAAAATGCACTTTTAAAGAAGTCAAGTAAAGAGATTTTTAGCATTTAAATTACCAGATGGTTTTTTTGGGGAAAACTAAGTGACCATTGCAAATAAAATGCTATACGTGCCGATACATTACTATATCAATTATTGACATTCAACCATGCAATATAAGTAACAAAAACGACAATAATTGCATCATGACATAACTGTCTTTCCACACGGTAGTGAGCTAAAACGAGGAAAAAATTAGCGACCATAAATTTGACAACCACCATTAATAACTTTATAGTCACAGACAATTGCTTTCTTGCATGTGAATATAGGGAAGGCCAACACGGTAGACTGTCAAGAAATTCCCCTGGATAATCTATTTTCACACACATATGTGTGTGTATGTACTTTCTTATTAAAGCATATATACAGAATAAAACGCACACAGCATACACAAACCTAGGCATACACATACACACATATAGATACACAGAAACACACATGAATTTAGGCAGCTACACAGACATGCCAAAATGCATATGGAAAGAAGCATTAATTTTTTGAACGCCAAACTGTGCCACCAAACACCTACATCTTTACCATACCATTACTTGCTTTGTTTAAACTGTACATATGTGCCCAGAAGACACCTAATTAGTAGCACTGTAATTTACAAAGTAAAGACACTGTTGTAAGTGGAGAAAACAACACAGCATGGCCAAACAGCACAAAAACCAAACACCAGAGGAAATAGTTTGCTACACACAGGCAGACAACAGTCATCGAGCCCATCCAAAATATAAACACAAACAAAAGTTTCTTCAGGGACGTCAATGCAACACCTTTCACATGGAAAATTACCCAAAACATGCACAGTGCATATAGTCTTCAATGGCTGCCTGGGTTGGCAAAGGCATTATTATAAATGTAAGCTCCCAAAATCTATCCAAATCATGCAATCACGAAAACCAGCTGTATATTCTCTCAGTGTCTTCAGCCATAGGGAAGACAACAACTCGGAATTCCAGAGCAGGCAGCATGATAACCAGAAGATAAGAAAGGAAATCCAAGTCAATAGCAGCCAAGAAATCGGCAAACACCCCAGCATCAAGCCTCAGGTCATTGATGGGCACGCTCCACGCACGGTGAGACATTTTAATGACCATCTCTTCAAGACCAAATTCACAGAAGGTTTCCTTCAGCCGGAGCTCAAATTCCTACATGCGTGTGCATATTTGGGAAGGGGGAGGACCGGGGGGGGGGGGGGGCGGCGCAGGGTTGTGGGTGGGGAACCATAATTCAAATTACTTCAATAGATAACACCAAAAAAACAACTCCATGAGCGAATGAGCAGAATCAAAACTATAGAGGCATATACCGAACACAGCCGGACAACCGGAAGATGGAGATGACCAAATTTTAGCACAGGCTGCTCATGTGAGATGGCAGAAGGTAAACAAGAAGTGCGCAGATCTGCTAAGACAAAACAGAAACAAGACAATAGCATGAACATACTTTGCCAAAAGGGTTAGCTGGAAAACAAAAAGAACTAACCAACACATAATTACTTTCCAAAACGCTAAACGATAAACCACAAATACGGGCGTATATGTACCTAAAGGCGGATGAAGCCTCCGATGGTGTGCATGTGCACCTGACCAATGGAAGCGTACCTCCACATCATTTTCATCCAGAATGATAGTGTGGAAAATCCATTTACGCTCACATGCAAAGATAACTTTGTACCCAGCTTTTAACTTATGGACAGCACGGAATCTATCCCAGCCATCACAAAACTGCCGATCAACAACCTCAACTGGCCAAACCCTATATCCATGTGTAACCAAAATCCATTTGGTCGAACCATGAGGAAGGAAGTATTGCCACAGCGCCTGTGGCAATCGCTGCAAAAAAAAAATCCAGCTCATGAGCAATCGCTAGAAAATACCACAAACACAAGACATCCCAAAAACAAACAATAGCAAGACAAACCTGCACAACATCAGCAGGACTGGCATGCACCAAATGCCGGCAACTACCTACACCTACACAAGAAAGCACATAAATCTAGTAACATGCAATAAAGGAATAGCAACAAAGAATGAACATGAGGGGCAAATGCGCAACAGGAGGTTCCAAAAAAAAAAATGCACATTCGATCACCATTTCAATAAATCAAAGGAGCTTGCACACGCGCCTTCCTCACTGCACTGCGAGAAGGAATAGTACATAATGCCATCCAGCCATGCAGCCAGCTGAAACCTAAAATTCCATTCCAAACTGCAGCTCGAAGCAACAGAGCATGGTATTCCTCAAGAAAACTATCCAAGGGTCTATATGTCATGTGATTTCCCTCACCAGGAATAGCAATAGCACAAACCACCCTTTCTCCCCGAGCAGTTTGCAAATAATAAACACCTGCCCTTGTGGAACCATTACCACCATGCCTAATTATGTCCCACTGAACAAAGGGCGCATGCACGACCATCCTAACACAAAAATCCCAAATCTAAAATCAGTCAAAAATCAAATCTCCAAAAAGCAAAGCTAAAAGTCCAAACCAACACCATAACCCCCACAGAACCATTACTACCATGGCTAGTCATGTCCCATCGAACAAACGGCACGTACACAACCATCCCAACACAAAATCCAAAATCAGGTAAACACAAAAACCCGGAAAAGGGAAGCTAAAAGTCCAAGCCAACAGCACAAAGTCACAAACAAATGCATTTTCCCAACCCATAACATACCAGCTTAATTTTTTTAGCGCAAGAGCACGCACAAAAGGGCACAAATTTAGTATACAAAAAATTTAGTAATGAACGCAGAAAATACAGAACGCTAAAAACAACATATCACCGATGCACCAGAACAACAGCACAGGGATCACAACGGGGCTAGGCAACCTAAGCAGTGACCTACCGCAAGGAAAATTTGGGGAGAATTTATGCGATTCACCGTTACATATGTATGCATATTGTATACCCCAAAAACATAAAATAACATATACAGAACAACAAACAAGCAAAGAATAACAAAACAAGGGCAACACTGCAGACCCAACCCAGCAATAAGTACCCAAACAACAAGATGACCCATGAAAAACCACAATGACGAAGCAAAGACTACAGGCACAAACCGAAGCCAAACCAACCCAACAAGCCCTACCGCACGCAACTACAGACCCAACCCAGCGATAAGTACCCAAACAGCAACACAACGCACCAAAGACCGCAAGAACAAAGCAACAATCGTAAGCACAAATCGAAGGTAAATCCAACCTAGCAAGTAAATCCCACGGGACACAACACAAGCACTCGCAAAAAGCAAATCGACGAAACACGCACGACCCATAAAACAAACCAGGCCCGAAAACCTAAGCTCCTACCCTGGGCCGGAGAGACCACAGAGCACAAAGAAGAGGAACGAAAAAGAAAATGAAAATAACAAAACCCAATCTGGGCAGTTACCTCTCGCCCAGCAACAGAAACGCAACCGGCCGCACACAGTCTAAGAAGAAATCGGCCCAGAACTCCCCCCCCCTCTCTCTCTCTCTCTCTCTCTCTCTCTCTCTCTCTCTCTCTCTCTCCCCCCAGCTGTTGCACGAAAAGCAGACGAAGAAGAAAGGAAGGAAAAACAGGGGGAAGAAAAGAGGTGCGGGGGAAAGCGAGGGACGTGGAAGAAGGAGAGCCGCGTATCTGCGTGAGAAGGAAAAAGTCACAAATAGCCTCAAACCCACAACGGCAGAGGATTCAATTGGAGGGGTAAATGTGTCTGAAATTGAAATTTCACCATCCGAAAATCTGGCTCTTTTTATAATACTAGATGCGGCCACGTGCAAAGCACGTATGTGATGTGCCCATTGAAGAGGATATATTATCTTGTTTCAGGGCAAATATTAATGTTGTTTTTGATGGTGAAGGTGGAAATGCAAGTTTTAAGGTAATTAACCCAAAGAATAGAACTTGCCTCTCAAAAAAAAAAATAGAACACCTATAGACAAAGGAATCGCACCATATAAACACGGGACAAAATGTACTCTATTAGCAAGTGTGATATCAGAGTTCAAGTCTTACTATTTAAATATGTTGCATGGATTACAAAAATGAGAACAAAAATAAACTGCCACCAACATTCAAAGGTAATTCCATTTAAAGTCTGTTGTGATTGATCCAGTGCTTTGTGCACAACACGAATATGATGCCCATCGAAACTTCTGATTTCTCACAGGAAGAGTAGTTGGTGTTGTAATGACATTCATCCAAGGTTTTGGAAGTTGAGAATTCAGTTGGTAGTTATGTGTAGAAGTTCAGAAGACTTGCCACTGTGATAAAGTTTATGCCGGTTAGACAAAGCAAAAGTACTTAGAAAGCAACTGAAGCGAAGCACACCAAGTGGAGCACTAACTGAAGTGAAAAGCAAAAGGGAAACAGTATTCTAAGGCTCATTTTAGCTCTTATTTGGATGCTGGATAACACAAGAAGTACTTCATAAACAATACAATAAACTGTCCAAAAGCGCCAATTTAAGGAAACTGCAACAAACACTTCCACTCGTTCTTTTCACCAATGAAATCCCAGTTGGATCACCACCCCATTCTTCCAGCACAACTAAGAAATTGCCACCTGGTTCCAGCCATGAGCGTGGAACATGATACTTGCAATGAACAAAAACTATCACCATTAGCCTTTATAACGAAAATATATCATAGCCGCATCATCCTTAATGGATTTTCGTATAGAAGTTTTATTTGTTGATCACGTTCCTTATAATGTAGAACATTCTTTACCATCTGTGGGAGGCTTTTCCACAATTACTTAGGCTTTTCTTCTTGTTAAAAGTTCCAATATAGCTACAGCAGCCACAGTTACCATGCACTATGTATTGAGGCCAATGGAATTGATTTGAATGCCGTCAGCAGAAGGCCACTAAGGCATTATTGAGCTATTTGGAGGGTTATTACCTTGTACCATGTGAGGGTTATTAACTACTTATTTATGAAATACGCGTGCTTATTTCTCCATTTAAGGCTTTATTATATCTCACTATTGTTGGCTTTGCGAATCTACCTTGAGGTTGGGTTTGAATGTCAGATTTGTCGAGGAATTCATGGAGGGAAAGCAAAAACTGGGGGTTGTCTTCATTGCACAGGAAAAAGAAAATGAAGTAGAGTCCATTGTCTTCTTTTCCCGTCACAAATTATTCCACAAATCCAAGATGCAGAAACACATCAGAGATTTTGTAAGTTCCATAATTGCTTATGCAGTCTAGCAAAAGAAAGGTGGAGCAGAAAAATATCATGATAAGCGAAAACAAACCTTGTAGGACCACATTTGATTTGTTAAGTCTCTTGTCCTCTCATTGCGACCCTTCAATGTAACCGGAGCAAGAGCTGCAGTATTCCATGTCGCATAATGCACAACATCCTGAAAATGAATGGTATGATAATGAGTCCAATACCATGATTGCCATTCAAAGAACACGAACTTTTGTTAGAAAGCGAGAACCAACCGGAAGACCAATAACAACGCTTAACAAAGAAATCTTGTTAATTCCAGCATTGTTGCTAAATGTCAGTTTCGGATTCTCTAGCGCCCTGTAAGAGGTTTTTAAATCAGGATAAAAAAAGTAAAGCTTATTCTATGGAAGTGGTTTTTTTTTTTCCATTATGTGAGGAATGCTAAAGAAGTGATCAACTGACATTACCGTGAGAACACTGAGTCTCTGATGGACCAACAAGGCAGATCATATTGCGTATTCTGAAAGGTCATTTTTGCGGCAGAATTGGTGTCATAGTTTGCAAGGAATGCAGCACAAGAAGCCTTTCATTGGAACACATGAACCTAAAAATAACTAACAATTTGAGATAATGCTAGGTATGTCAAAAGAGTGATGAGTACATTTCTGTTAATGGGCATAGATACATTAAATGATTGAATCTACCTCTAGAGTCCTTTCAGGCCAAGTCATCGTGGAATACCCGGAAAACTAAAGTTGGTTCACTTAGCTTGATTGCTTCATGCAAACCTCTCAAATGTCCCCACTCTAATTTCCTTGGTAATCGTTAATATAATCAATTTTTCGCCATCACAAACGCTAACTCGCTAAGATCATCAGAGTTCGCACCAGAAATGAAGAGACCAGCAGCTATCCGGCCAAAATTCGTTCCTCAACTAAAAATCACGCAGTAATCAATAAAGACACACAAACAATTGAATAAGAATATACTTGATCAAATCCATCTTGGTCAAAAGAGGAGGTCTAAAGTTTTATGTTCTTCACTAAATGGGAAGTGAGAAATTTCAACAGAGCACATGGGAAATCCTACTCAACCTAGTATTACAACAAAGATGGAAATTTGTATCACCTGATGGAGGAACTCATTTTTTCCCTTTGCAGCATTTCGTCAAATACGTTCCATGCACCTATTATGTATTGGTCTCAACGGTCCAAAAGAAATCTCTTTGCAACCCATCAGAATAGGTTTATACGAAAATGAATACGGGGTTTTTAAATTATACTTATGTTTCTTAGTTCTGTTGGAAACACTTGACATTAAAAATTCTATGAAAAATTTGGTTCTATTATGATTCACTACTATAACCTCATTCATCTATGAGTAACGTCTTAAAAATACCTCAACAGTGTTCATGGACAGCTTGGTTGTGGAACTTCTATGGATATATAGTGGGCTCTTCGATCGCGCATAGCCATCGAAAATCACTTTTTCCATAAAACCACTTTTCCCACGTAACTGTAACAAGGAAGGTCAAAACATCACCGGGACTTGAAATATATGTCTTTATCTATCTGCCACATTGAAATTAACAATCAAATGTGTCTTTGTTCCGGGATCTAGTTGTATAATTAGTTAACATGACCCTATCTTAGCAGCTGAGCGTAAATGGATTTTCCATGCTGTCATCCTTGTAAAACCATTTTTCCCATAAAAAAATATATGTTGGTTTTGATGTCCAAAATGAAGAATTTGGGTGCAGATGCTCAAAACAAATTTCAATACTCATTTCATATTCATTCAATTTTGAAGACATAGTTAAGCAAATATAGTACATCAAACTAAACTTTTACAGTTCAAGTTACATCATTCTACAGCATGAAAAAAGGTATCAAGAATCTGGCTTTTCAAACAAATACTTCAAAAGATCTCAGAGAGTCTAGAAAAGTGAAGTTGTGCAGCCAAAGTATCAGGTTACATTATTCTATAGGATGCCGAGAGTCATTATGTAAGGAAAACATTTTTCTTTTGATAGCTAACAGAGACATTTCATTATCGCCTTATTAGAGATACAGAATCATCCATAACCAGTCATTCACCCATAACATTGTAATGGCATTGACGTTTTTCTCCAAGGCTGAAAAGACGGAACTACACTCATCCTCAAGACCAGCGGCAGTTCAATTGAGGGGCAAATGTGTTCCAAGTTGAAAAATGGCATCCCAAAAACTCAGCTGAAAACTGAAATCTTAGGAAACACAGCTAAAAAGTACAAGTATCTTCAACAAACTTACGCCATTTGGGTTACAAAAATTTCACCATAGCCACCAATATTATGCCAACGTAGCCACTGGTTTTGCGACTAAAAGTTCAAGTGCAGTTAAGCGTGTGTAAGCATAGCAAACACACACCTCCATTGCTCAACACACACAGAGAGAGCTGAAAACTGGAAGCACATAACCATAATGCTATCCATATTGGTTTGGAATGGTCTCAGGCAATTAACCGAAAACCATTGGAAGTTACTCATGGCTGCAAGTAAGGTTACTCCACCAAGGTAACTACCTTCTTTACCATTTTAATTGATTCATCATCACCCTATTAGTAGCAGATAATATTCTGAAGCAGATTAGTTGAGCCAAAAAATAGTTCCATAGAAGCAAGGTATAATAGTACCTCCAATGATTTTCTATTTCTCGAAAATGGGGATAGAAGCTCCTCAAACGAATAATCTATTTTTAAACTATGAAACAAAGAATTGGATTCTAATTAGCCTCGAAAACCTTTTTTGCCAAAAAAAACATGTTAATTTTGACATCTAAAACGAAGGATTTGGGTGCGGATGCTCGAAACAAACTTAAATAGTAGTCCTTTTGTATTCATTCAATTCTGAAGACATTTAAATAGATATAGAATTTTTTCCACCGAGTCAACCTTACTTCACATTCATAGTCGCGTTGAATAGCATCTCCAATTATGCACTCAATTGAGAAATTTTAGAACTATCGAGGCAAGATATCATTGCATACTAAATCAAATAATCACAATTATAAGATGGTTTTGGGATGTGCTTAAATGATGTCTACCAGCCAAAGAATAGCAAGTTACTTGTAAAACTGTAAACGTAGAAATAAAACTCACGAAACATTAAGGATATAGACTTACTCATTATTACACAATCACATAATGAATATGACCTTGATGAACATGAGATCCACAAATCACACAATTTTTTCTACATTAACGTAAACTTTGTTGCCAATAGATAAAAGCATTGAATATTTAATGAGACAACATTCTGCTATACTATAGGTTAACTGATTTAAAATAACAGAAGGTACGAAATTACTATAGTTTGTCCTAAATACACTGATTTCACACCTATCAGATTAGAGTTGTTTCCTTCGATAGTCAATTCATCCAATGTGATCCTTTGATATAAAACCAAGATATAGCTTATCAAGAGATAGTCATATAATTTCTCATCTATAAATAGGAAAGGGGAATGACAATGACCTTCACCTTTTTTTATTTTGATAAATATAAGAATGATGGAGATGGGCCTTGCAAAATAGTTCTACAAACCAAGCTTTCTATCATTTAACAACTCTAATGCTACTTCAGCAAGCACAATTAGTTTTGCAATATCACACAATATCAACATACATAAAAACGTGGAAGCCAATATTACAAGTGAAAGAGTTTCCAAATAACTTAAAATACCTTTGGAGGTTGCCTTGATATGAGAAAGAAGAAAAGAAGCAGAAGTACCGGTCCAATGTCATTATGGTGCATCATTATGGCGCAGCTCACTGGAAGAATGTGGGTTTACAAATTTGGCGAGCTTTTGCTTCATTGATTTTGATCCAAAGTATCACGGCACTGCGACCTGACATGGAAAACTTAGTGACCAGCGAAATATATTTTAGAATGCACATTTTGAAATATAACACACATTCGGAGGCGCTAAATTTGTTAATCCTCGAAACTTTTACAGGAGAAAAAATAAGAATCCATCCAACAAAAAAGAGACGTCGATTACCTAATGTAGCAACTTAGCTAGAATAACTCCATTAAGGAGTAATCAAAATCAAGCTAGGAACAAAAAAAAACCACCGACTTTCTCATAGTAGATTCAAAACAAGACAGTTTGAACTCTAATTGTTCCATCAAATTCATTCTCTTATGGATTAAGCTAAATATCAGTATGGTTTTGATCGGTTTTTAATTCATGTCATCCACTGTTCCAGAAGGAAATGAAACAGCACAGTGCATCCATGTGCTTCTGCAAAGATGTACATATTTACATAAACTATATATAACCATATCAAATTGCATATGTTGAGACAATAATCTTGAATCTTTTCTCCGCGCCCATTATCATGATCTCAATAGATTATAGAAAAATGACCATGAACAAGAAAGAATCTCTTGGAAAGGGCAACTGTTGACACTTTCATTTGTATCACAGATCACTACCCCAATGTTTCTCTCTTCCATCGGTTGCCCCTATAAGAGCTAATTGGTAAGTTTAATTTATGTTCTTTGAAAGTGATTGTAGGATTCAAAGTGACACCCGGAGCCAACCAATTATTCGTTATGGATTTTCACCTGTTCACATAGAAACCACCGCTGTTAACCAAAAAATTTGGTCAAGAAACCCCATAAACGGAGGGGTGACAGATAGGTGTCAAATTTTATTGTAAGAACTTTTGGACTAAATTTAAAAAAAAAGAAGAAGACAAAGACAGTAAAAGCTGGTAGGAATACCACAACTATTTCACGCAATTTTTAATTAGCTAAAATTTTATATACTCCAAACACAAACTACAAAAAGAGATATGAAGGAATCCTTATCATAGGCGGTTTTTCCTTTTCCCTTACCCATAGAGCTTGCGACTTTTCAGATACCATGGACAAAGAGATGTATAATATCATGACTGCTAAACAATTGCATAAAACTGTATCTATTTTTAACCAACAAAGACAATAGATCAAACTGGTGGATAAAATCAGCCATCTGAATTTTTTACCTATTCAGCTATTTGAAAATTGGTCACAAATCCTCATCAGTGTCTTTGCTGGAGATTGAGTGAACGTTGAATCTACATTGGCTGATTCCTGCATAGGTTTTGCACATGTAGGCCTTAAGTGTCACATGGCACTTTTTGAATTCAGCTAACTTCGAGCAATGGGAGTGGAAGTTGTTCCTGGCTTCCTGCATTAAGTAGATAGTAGTTAGTTTTTTTCTTAGCTTTTCGTATTACTTGAACATGCACATAACCTAAAGGTCCTAAACTTTTGTGGTAAAGCAGAGTACTGAGAATTTAAAAAATGGAAGCAAAAGAAACGCTTGGCCTTTGGTACCAATTTGCATACTCCTCTCATTCCTTATTTTTATCTCTTGCCTACTAAATCCTCATGTTTAATTCTTAGTCTCTAAAATGACCGGACAGGAAGTTTTCTTAGAGAAGATGGTTAATCCTTTGTTTTAAACAAATATATTATTGTATTTGCAGAGGTCCTATGGTAGTAGTTGACAGAAGCAGTCTATAACTTATTGCATGAGGAAAAAATTGAAGTTGATCAGCAAAATTGAAAACATCAGCTTTAGTTTTTTGTCTTCCCCTTACAAAGGGAAGCAAATAGTAGATTGATGTAGGTGAATTTCATGATATTGAAATAAATCATGTTCTTTTTCTTGAAACCACCATGCGAAAACTGAAAAAAAAACCCAGTGCAATATATATGTAAATGGAATGGTTTGGTATTAATGGCAAAAAAATGTGCTTACATCAGCTGCATTTGGTACTATTTGGGATGAGTAATTGCATAGAATTGTCCTGCAACCTCAGGAGTCACTGTTGTTTCAGTCAATCCAATTGGATCTGTGATTTGAACATTGAATTTGACCCTGCAACATGGTGATGTTTGTTAAGCTATATATGATATATCTTTTATCCTAGATGTTTAGATTAAAGTTAGGTTTTTTACGTGGCTAGTCGTAGTACTCCTGTGCATACATTCACAGCCACCTGTCAACACAAATTGTATGTTTAGAAATTAAGTTCACAAGCAGTCCTAACCATAAGCACAACCACATAAGTCATAATATAAACAAGCTATAGATATGTCTTACGCTTTAAAAGGGTTTCCACAAAACACATCCAGCAACAAATAGCATAGCAGGAACAATAAAACCAAGCACAGATCAATAGGACTAAGACCAGTCGTAAATTCTTTCACTGTCATGATGTCCATGAAAGACGATTTTCACTAAAATTTTGACCCTAAATTAAATTAAATTGAATCATTTTAAAAACCTTAAACCTTTCTCCAGTTCTTCACTTAAACTGATATCTAAACAAAATTTACTCTTTTTTTCTTCACTCAAATTTTGCAAGGCTATACAGCAGTTTATGCATGCTCTCAACAATTTTCAATGAGACCAAAAGTATCAAGTCAACTCAATTTATGTACGCAAGCAACCTAAGTTTCAACGACCAGATGTAATATCACCTTGCCTTTGGGAGCGTGACGAGCCATGAAAGCAGCAGCAGCATTTCCTGCATTGTTTTATTCAGTGAAACTAATCGTCGAGTTAATCACAAGCAGAGTGATTATACCCACAAAGTGTTGCCAATCAAGAGGCTTGCCCTAAACATCTTAAAATATACTCTTAGTACCCAACCGTAGATCATGGTTTCAGTGAATACTCTAATCCTAACCTAACTGTGAGTTCTTACTCCGTCGTTGGCAAGGGTAATCGCAAGATATGGTCCAAAACGTTTTTCGCATAGGCCAAAAAAATGGAATTACCCTCATCCTCAAAACCAGTGGCTCCCTAATCGAGGGGCAAATGTATCCCAAATTGAAAATTGCCATCCAAAAAACTCCTTAGACAAGGGTAGGACAAAAACCTACAGACAACTCACACTTGCACCACACTAAAACCTGCATTTCAGCCAACCCACACTAACACCTGCATATCAGGCACAAACCTGCAACAGCAGGTCACACGGACGCAAGCTTTTGCAGCTGAAAACTGGAAATTGCAGGTGCATCAAACATAAACAAATTACTTTCCAAATCCAGTAACAACAGATTCGGCAGGACACCATCACATATTTTATTTCAATAAGAACAGATTATATCCACCAATATATGTCAAAGCAACTTGTCCTTAGGCTCAGATAAAATATCATCACAGCCAAATCACTAATTTTCCCAAATTTGGCTCAGCCTATAACACATCATAGCCACCTGTTTGGTTCTTCATATGACCATCAAGTGGGTTGAGAGAAGTATTAGGAAAAGCATGAGGGTACTCATGGCTGCAACAAAAGTTACCCCGCCAAGGCACTACCTTCATTAACATTGTAATTGTTTCATTATCGCCCTATTAAGGATACGGAATGACCTTTAACCGGTCATTGAACTAAAGCCGTTACTTAACTATACTTGACATTAATTGGGTAAACACATTACCGAATTTTTTTTAATTCTAGCAACCCATAGCAAGTTTATGATTTGGAGATCCATACCCAGTAGATCGAGTTTCCCGAGTCCAAGCGGTTACTGCTAGCGGGTAGGCGATACGTCACCTAGGTTGACAGGGAAGGAACGAGCGAAAGCAGATGGTTTCGTAACACACGCTTGTAGAACAGTAAGCCCAGCCAGGCTTCATGCCCTTAATACACTGACCATAGATATACTAAGCAAATTACCCGTGCCTAAAGACACTTGTCAACAGAATCTACCTAAAAAAATTCACGTCTTACATCTGCTAAAAGGCGTCTCTACCAGATTACCCTTTGTATGGAGTTACTGTCAGTTCAAAACTCCAAGAGTTTGTCGGGCCACTTAACTCAGAACACGTAAACTTACCTCCATCACAACCATAACCAAGTTTAGTTTCTACGTAACGTCTCCTACTCTCCTCCTTAAACCTAGGATAAACACATACCATGATACCAGAGAATCATAAACCTACAATATTAACATGAGAGAAATGGATAAAAAAAACCGTCCAAGATAAACTCTAAATCACTCAGGACTTGATTTCTAAGCCTTGTAGAACTTTCTCTTCATCGAGAAAACAACGAAATCAGCAACTTTTATCAATTCTACCATTTCCCAGCTAAACTGGACTAATTAAGCACTTTATTTCACATGTATTAAAACAAACTTCCAGCAACATGAGTTTCAGCAACCATTCCAGCAATCGAAATCATTAAATACTGCTTTTGAAACAATTACACAACTTTCGTAACTTCTGCTTAGAGATTTATTCACCAATTTTCACGTTCTAGACAAAATTTACATCAACTAAAACATGATTTTGCCACTTACATATCACTCCACCATTTTAACATAAATCCCATAAACTTAAAACTACAAATTCAGTAGCACATTCTCGATTGAGCTTCTACACAGATCAAAACATATTGAACTTCAACCTATCAGTATACATGTACATATACATGACACACAACATATGTAGAGCCGATAAACAAACCAAATAGCTCCAGCTGAGCTCGTATTTGAAAGAAAATCTAAGATTGTGCAGCCGAACCAAAGGCTAATCAAATTATTATTGCAATCAGCCTTTTTTTCTATCACAAAGAATGCACTTGATGAGGAGAATTTTCACATCTAATAACCCTCAACTTCCTATCAATTTTTCAAATCAGCCCATGTCCCTCTCTAGCGACAAAACCGTAACCCAAAAATTTGATTCACAAAGCGTTACTCCATATATACAGTAATAATCCTAACCCAAAATTAAACCCAAAATCCAAAATCAAAATCCTAACAAAAAATCGAAGTCTGCGATGAAACCCTAACCCAAAAATTCTGAATCCAGAAATCAAACTCTATGAGCAAAAACCCTAATCCAGAAATCAATGTTTGTGAGCAAAAATCTGAACACAGTCCAAAAATTGGAAATTACGCCATATAAACAGTTAGAATACAGTCAAAATACAGAGAGAGAGAGAGAGAGAGAGAGAGAGAGAGAGAGTTACAGTCAAAACAATCCTACCCAAAACTTATGTCAAAGCCATAAACACGAAGCAAAATCCACGCAAGCCGCACGACCAGATCTGGAAAAAGAAAACCCCGCCGAAGGAAATCAGAATCGAGTGATCTACCAAAAATTTTTTTTAACAGATCCGAACCATACGCACCTTATTCTCGGACTTAGCTCTCAGCTTTCTGAAGACGGCATTGGCGAGCTGTGTCGGTGAGATTGCAAGCAGAATCGCAAATCCCCTCTCTCTCTCTCTCTCTCTCTCTCTCTCTCTCTCTCTCTCTCTCTCTCTCTCTCTCTCTCTCTCTCTCTCTCTCTCTCTATATCTGTTTGCTATTCGCATCTGAAGCGGAAAGGAAGAGGGGTGGGGGTCAACGCGGCCTAATAACATTCACCCATCCTACCTACGCCGAAAAGACCAAATTACCCAGTGGCAATGTTCACACTGTTTGCAATTGAGGGGCAAATGTGTCCGAAATTGAAAATTGGCATCCGAAAATCTGCCTCTTTATATATATATATACTAGGTCCTGCCTCGTGCAAAGCACGAGAATCATGCCCGTTGAAGAGGATGTTTTTTTCCCATTCAGTGAAAACATGCCTGTGAGAGGGCAGCTCAGGGAAGATCAGAGGTATGACATTTACATCTATAAGTTGGAATCAGGATCACAACCACATAATGAATATGACCTTGATGAACATGGGATCCAGAATTACACTCTGCAATGTCAATTTCTTCTACATTGATGTAAACTTCTTTACCAATAGATAAAAGCATTGAATATTTAACGAGACAATATTCTCCTACATCTAGGTTAACTGGCTTAAAATAACTGAAGGTACAATATTCTAAATACACTGATCTCATACCTATCAAGAGATCCTCATATAAAACCAAAGATATAAAACCAAGATATAGCTTATCAAGAGATCCTCACATAATTTCTCATCACCTTTTCACTAAGAGACAAAAACAGAAACAGAAGTACCAGAAGAAAATGATCCATGAAATGCATCCCCTTGCGAATTAACCTAAATATCAGAACGGTTTTGATTGGTTTCCAATTCATGTCATCCATTGTCCTAGAAGAAAATGAAACCTTAGTCGCACAAAGCGGGTACGGGAGCAGAAGTGGGAGAGAGGGAATACAGAAGTTCCCAAGGTTGGGAGCGTGTACATATGTTATGAAAATAATGTAGCAAAGAGTATTCACTTTTAAAAGTACAATCGTTTTATTAGGAAGTAAAAATATGAGCCAAGTCCTCCATAAGTGTAAGAAATGGGCTAGTGTTAGATATCATACAAAAGCTCCCATCTTTGTCAGGACAGGTTCCCGTCAAGCTCCTTAGTTGGGAGACCCATTGGGCACCATGACACAGATTGGTCTCCAGAACAACAGAAATCATTTGACAAAATGGGCACAATCTATAAACTTACTATATTCAGGAAACCAGAAGATGTGATGAATTTTGACCAAATGTTGCAGCATCCCAAAAACACTATGGCTGAATAAAAGTTAGAAGTGGACAGATTTAAATATGCCTACTGACTTTGCAAATGCATGCTTGCAATATGAACTCGGAATTTATAACTGAAAAACAAAAACAAAAAAACAAAAAATGCAGGCATTATGTTTTACTTCCTGAATGGACAAAAGTTGGAGGACTTTATTGAGAACCCTCAACCGATGAGTAGCAAATGCACTATTTGCAGGAAGTTTATTCATTCTCTTCATTTCTTCATCCACTGCTGCCTTCTTATCTAGACTTTTCTTCCCTCTGTCTTTAGCCTGAGGGCTATTGAGACTTGCTTTGGGCTGATTCAGGGTATTACTACCAAATGGATCCATACTTGATATAGGACACCGAAAGACATAAGATAACTAAAAGATATGAACATATAACATGAAACAATAACCAAAAGACGTAAGATAATAAGACGTCAAAAATATGAACTCTATACTACTAAAATTCTCAACTTTGATGAGATGGCATCCTCAATAAAGGCATTCGTGCGTATGCAATTGAGGAGTTTGCTAATCCTCCCTTCTTGAAATCCAATTTTCAATACGATTTATTTATTTTATTTTTAAGTAAAAGAGTCTACACTAAAGCACCTATTGTTCAAAGCACCATAGCCAAGGCTCTCATTAGCAAAGGGATTCAAAAGGAATTTAAACAATGCACAAAGTTTAGGCGAGAAAAAGGGAAAAAAATATCACATTTATGTATTAATACTACCATCCAGATACTGCTCCTAGAAGATAATGAGACTCAGATTGGTATACACTTTTCTGTCATGAAAGTAGAGCAACATGACGGATGGGACCAAACAGGCAATCAGATAATAGGGAAAGCATGTGATATCATGATAACATTAGGCTTAATAATAATATCTACTTTTTTCTCTCTTCCTTATATTAATTACAAATGACGAGAGAGAGAAAACCATTGTACAAACATGGACAATTCAATCTGAGGAGCAGATTGTCCTTAAGGAACTCATGGCAGAGAACGAAAGATATGGTCATTCTACATAGTTTATATCATAGCTAAACAAAGATATGGTCATTTAGCTTAACCCAAGATTTTGATCAGCATAGTTAAACAGAAATCTAAATGGAAGGAAGAGTAAGGAATTTACTGGTAGATCACCTTTTCTAAAACTTTAGAAAGCAAAGATTTTCTTATTCTTCATTACTTGGAATTCTGCTAATGATGTAAGCGGCATCTATAAGTTGACAGCCAAAAAGAAGGAATGAAAAAGCAAACTCCAGCAGGATTTCAAAACAGGGAAAAGTCATAAACTTTTCCTAATGACAGCCACAGGGATATGCAAGCATATGCCACAGCATGTCATAAGAGGCAAAGCACGAATTGTTACGTGGTCTCATGGACTGAGATAGAATAAGAGAAAGCCAGAAGGTCTTGGAAACCTGCAAAAGGAAACAGTGGGGGAAGACATAAGAACCAAGTAAAATAGCAGAAAGTCTATGGGTACAGAAATTTGGTACAGATTTTGTACATAGATTTTTCGTGGGGCCCACTACGGGTCCTACACAAATGATCTGAGCCGTTCACTAAATGTAAAACATTTTTTCAAGGGCCCTCGCAAAAATTCAGCTCAATCTGATACTTATAGATATTCGATCCAATCATCTAACTTTTTCATATCCTGAAATCTAAATGAAAAATTAGATGATTGGATCGAATATCTATAAGTATCAAATTGAGCTGAATTTTTGCGAGGGCCCTTGAAAAAATGTTTTACATTTAGTGAACGGCTCGAATCATTTGTGTGGGACCTGTAGTGGGCCCCACGAAGAATCTATGTACAAAATCTGTACCAAATTTCTGTACCCATAGACTTTCTGGTAAAATAGAGTGTTAATGCAATAAATAGAAAGCTAAATGAAGAGTACTACAATGAACGGCATCAAGAGAGCGCACGTGTTGCCTTTTTTCTCTTTTAAAGATGAGATGCAGGTTTTCCCCCTTGCTATTTTTAAGTTTAAAATTAATAGGTTTGCCCATAAATAAATAAACCATAGAATATAAATTTTGTTTAACAGATATGATAATGAGAGCTATTGAACTTGCGTGGGAAAACCCAGGCAAAAATTTTTGCAATTCTTTCAAAATTCGAAAATAGGTTTTGATTTTGTAAGCATTTATGCAAAAATCAAGCACAAGTCTTGAATATGGTAGATTCTAAATCTTATCCTAGATAGGTGCGGGAAAAAACTATAATAGTATTATTTCGCAAATTCTATTTTTAGGGGAATGGAAAGCTCTCAGCGTACCACCATTATGAGCAGATGATAAAAAGTAAAATAATGGATGACAAACATATGAATTGGCCAAACCACAAAGCCCATATCATCTTGCATGCATACGAGCAGGAATAAGAATTCACTACAAAGTTTGAATCAATTCTATTCAAAATTCAAATACCGTCAAAGTCACAGGATTTTTTTAAATATTACCCTAATTCACCTAACTCATTTCTCAAAGAAAGAACTCGCCAACATATATTCTACGCAAGGAAGATAACATAAAATCCATGCTATTGAGAAGAACTTCCACATTTAAATTTAAATTTTACATGTTGACTAAATTTATTTTGCCACTTTGCACCACTTTTCATTCTCTACATATTCTCTTTTATTTCGCTCCATATTCTCTCCTATTTCTCTCCATCACCTCTAACTGTTTTACTGCTTATCAAAAGACGTCACAAACAAATTACTAACAGTTCAGTTTACATGTGATCCAAACTCAAAACCAGATTATTTTAATTACTCATATTTTTGGCACTTTTGATCATTGCCTGAAATAAACTCATCAACCACGAACATGCCAGCGCCCAAGAAGAACACGCATTCAGCAACACGACCCAAAACGCAGAACCCTAAAGGATACCCACCACACATGAACCAAACAGCGAAACAAAAATATACCAGCAGTAGAAGGGGAAAATAACTGAAACAGTCACCTGTTCACCACGAACTCCACACGAAGGCCAAACCCTGAAAAAGAACAGAACACACACTATAATAAGAGAAAGGAGGGCACAATAAAAAGCAAAACTACTTCCAGCAGGGAGAAGAGGCAACGGAACACCTTGCACACTGAACAAACCACGGAAAATAGCAAACAAATGAAAGAAACACTGCAGAACCGACAGCCAAACCCGGAACCCACGACCCAAAACCCTAACACAGCTTCACATGTACAGGAAACACAACGGCTAAGCGAACAACATAATAACCCAAAAGCAACAAGAAAGACCCACTCAACCCACGGCAATGCACAGAGCGTAAAGACAAACAACACAACAACGGTACTCACCACACACACAACCACAAGTAGTCCGACACTCGGAAACAACCACATCGAGAAATCGAGGCAAGCTGGAAGCAAAGCCCCCAAAGAAAGGGAAAACCCCCCACACCCCAAAAAAAAAAACCTAAACCACAGATCCGAGAGCACAGATCACTCACCTCCGACCGGAGATGGCAACGGCGGAAGAACAAGCTGAGAGGAGAGAAGATACCAGAAGAGAGCAAGTACGGACCCCTTGGTGGCACAGTAGCCCACCCCAGAGTTTGAAGGAAGCCAGGCGGAAATCAACGCACGAAATCGATCACGAATCCCGCGGGGACGCCGGATGGCGACAAGTGTACGCGGACCATGTGGAGCGAAATGACGGAATTACCCCGGACAAACCAAGCGCCCGGCAACTCACGGGGGACTTAATCGGGAGAAAAAATTGGATTTGCATGCCCGGGCAATCCGTAAAATGGGCGAAATCAAAGGGTAAATTGGTCCGAAATTGAAAAATTGCAAACCGAAAGTCTCCTTTTATATAATGGTAGGAAATAATAATAAAATAATATATATATATATATAATATATATATATAATATAATAATAATAATAATAATTAAAAAAAAAAACTAGGTTCGGCCACGTGCAAAGCACGGATATTATGTGCCCGTTGAAGAGGTTATATTATTTTATTTTGTGGTGAAAATTAATGCTGTTTTTGGTGCTAACGATGTAAACATAGGAATCATAGTATCCCCACCGTTCGCGAAATTTAAAGTCAATAACCTCAACTGGCCAGGCTCTAAATCCATGCCTAAGCACAATCCATGTACTTGCACCATTAGCAAGAAAGTAAGCACGAAGGCCTTTTGGTAGTTTCTGAAACCAAAATGAGAATTTTTTATTACGAAAACAATGGATTCTATGAAAAGGTATGTGTGGGTAAAACGAAGGCAAAGACACACTTGAGCAGAACCAGCTGGGACAACATAGTTTAAGTGCCATGCATTAGCGACACCTGGATTAATATGCTATGGGAACATTGGATATAATAATTGGCAACGCATTGGTAGAAAAGGGACCAAGTAAATGGAAAATATAGTAAATATCAGTAAGAATGGTATACAAGTAAACAAAGCAGGCTAGACCTTCTTCGTTGCATAAGAGGAATGAATGGTATAGAAGACCATCCAACTATTGTGAAAAGATAGAGCTAAATCTCCACTGAACAACACCACCCAAAGGTAGGATCTCATAATATTCATCAAGAAAAGAACCAAAAGCTGTGTAGGTAATGCGATTTGTTGGACCACGAATTGCAAGTGCACAAGAAACTTTGTTGCCTGCAGTGGTTTGTAAGTAAAAGAGGGCTACTCTTGGAGAGGTCGGTGATGAATTTTTTATGCAAGCCCAGCGCACAAATGGAGCACGAAGCACTATTTCAGCTAAACAACCAAAATTAGAAATGCATGATAGCAAAGTTAAGTAAACGTAGATTGACTGCGCAAAAGAAAAGAAATGGAAGCCAAATATGACAACAAATTGATTTTAATTTGTTAATTTTATAATTTTTGATGTCAGGTTGTTTTGGCACCATGAGGAATTTTTCTGCAGGTCAATGATTAATAAGGTTACAAATACCAAGTTCTGTGGGTAAATTTGTTGCCCCCTTGCACATTTGGCAGGCAAGACCAATCATATGCATAATGCTTTTCAGTAAAACAAACCAAGAAAATGTTAAGTCCACATATTGGGGTCACTTGCAATTGAAGCAACAACATTCTATGTACATAAGCAAAATTGATTATTATAGCTCCAAAGTGCAGTTTATCAGTTAAAGATTCAACAAAAGAGTATGAGACAAGGAGCAGAAATCTAGCTGGTAAAGCAATCAGCAGTGCATTACATAACAAAAAACTGAAACAGCATGCTTATGGAAACAGCTTCAATTTTAGCAATTTGAAATATCCCAAATCATACAAGGGGGAGCAAACAAGATGGCTAAGCACATTGGCATGATGCCAAGATAAGCCAACTCTAAGATGTAAGCTACAAACTAAGCAACAACAGGTCACACGCATGCAAGCCCTTGCAGCTGAAAACTGGAAATTGGAAATTGCAAGTGTATTGAACATAAACACTTTACTTTCCAAATCTAGTAATAACATGTGGTAGGACACGATTACATATTTTATTTCCATAAGAAGAGATTATATCCACCAATATATGTTAAAGCAAGCTGTCCTTAGGGTCAGATAAAATATCAACACAGCAAACGAATAGAGAGAAGCAAGCAACAAAGACCTGATTGAAAAGAACATTTGCTGACCTGTCCTGACTTAGTTCTACAACCAAGAAAATGAAAGCTGAAATTAGTAACACAATCAATTGTTTATTTTCTTTAACAAAAACGAGGAGATGCAAACTCTCTCCAGACACCATCAAGAGGACAAACAAAGGCACTGTATTTTCAAATACACGGCCTTTGATATTGCGCATTCTATCAATGACGCCAGCAAGATGGAATAACAATGGCATTACCTAAACTACCAAGTCAGTTACACCCATTTAAACTGCCTCTAGCGGGAAAGGCTAAAAGAGAACAAAAAACCCAACGACCTAAAAAGAGAACTAACCGATTCTGAGCCAGGCTATAGGTGATAAATAATATTAATACATTTATTGCATCTGCAATCTCTATCATAACAACAATTAGAACATCATTATTACCAAACGCCTCCATAAATTTAGGATCGGCCGATGATTTGGGATTTGCAACAAAATGGAAATCAAATGATGAGTTTAGTACATAACCTGTAAATTCTGGCAAAAAGATTGAATGGAACTAAACAAGTATACTTTCTATACAGACATAATTCACTTTGAGCTTTATATGAAATGACCAAATTGCTAACAGCTGCAAGATTTATATTTGTAACATGTCAAAAACAGAACCAAACAAGAGCTAAAGCTGCAATATTTGGCTTTGGAAAAGATAGATTGTAGTTTAACAGAGAAATAAAATAGTTTTAACATACCTATTCAAAGAGACAAGTAATAAGAACCCAAAAGTAAAGCCACTATGAAGACTAATGAGGCGGTAACTTATGACCTTTGAATATGGCAAAACCAGGCTGAAAATTATTTTTGTATAACTGCACATTTGTTTCTTTGAAGCGACGTCCCTCATTGCCTGGGTATCAAAATAATATGAAGTATATAAGCGTGAGGGCACCCTCATTCAAGAGCTAGCTTTTGGGGTTGAGTTCTATCAAGATCGTGTAACATGGTATGAGGCCTAGGGGTGAGAATAAAAACCAACCAGACCAAACCAGTGGATTGGTTGATTTCTAGAGGTAATCGGTTTGGTAAAAATCAAACTGGAAAAAGTGGTTTGGTGTGGTTTGTCACCTTCCAAACTGGACAGACCGTGTGTGTGTGTGTGTGTATATATATATATAATTATATAACACTTAACAGTATGAGAAGAGATAAAACTTCACTGTAACAATAGGTCAAAGTTAAAAGGTAAAAGAAGCACCCAAAAAAAGAAAAGAAAATAAACTACAAGGTGTTGTTCTACTGGTTTTTTCCTTTATTGCTTAATCCTATTGGTTTTGTTCTCGTAGTGTGCTATGAGGTGTTTACAATAATTGTGGATCTTATGCTTGAAGTTCAGAGCAGATTTGTACGCTACCAAGTCTCGTGTTTCTTATGCTTGGAGTTCACAAAGAAAGAAAACCTAGGTAAGGCAAACATAGAGACGCAAACCACACCATAAGGAAAAAGCAAAAAGGCAAAAAAAATCCCTGAAATTGATTGCAAAGTGAGGACTTGCCATTCTTCCGACTCCTTGGCTTTTTGTCCAACAGAAACAACGAGTTCAAAGGGAAGAGGTGTTAAAGATGACCAATGCCCATGCTTTGGGCCTGCTATATCTGCACATATATCTGTGGAGTAGGCAAGCAAAAATTGGGAGAATAAAAAAATAAGGTGATAGAATCACCACGGAAGTTGGCCACTCATTCAAAGCTAACAGCAGAACAATGGTAGACAAGCAAATCTGGGAATTAACTTAATTTGATAAAAATATTAAATAGATTGGTGTCTAACAACTTGTTGCATCACAAAATCATGCTTCATACAATACATACCCTCTATAAACTGAATTAGAAGATCGAAAAATGAGATAAATCTTTAAAATGGTACTGATTTTTCATTCAACACAGTACATGAAAATTCAACTAATGAAACAGATAATATGCCACTCTTTAATGCTTTCTACTTAGTTGAGTTTAGTTCTTTCCAGGACGGCTATTTTCTAGATGCTCTCCCTCCTAGTTTGTAAAGCATTGAGGTGCCCCTTTTAAACATACTTTGCTTGGTTTTACTAACTTGCTCAATTACTAAAAGAAAACACAATAATTTCCCACTCTTTCACAATAATAGCAAGTCTTGACAATTGGACACACACAAAAAAAAATACTTAAAAAAGAAGAACAATAGAATTTGCCTAGCCAATGCTAATCAAATTATTATTGCAATCAACCTTTTTTTCTATCACAAAGAAGGCACTTGATGAGGAGAATATTCACACCTAATAACCCTCAACTTTCTATCAATTTTTCAAATCAGCCCATGTCTCTCTCTAGCGACAAAACCGTAACCCAGAAATTTGATTCACAAAGAATTACTCCATATATACAATAATAATCGTAACCAAAAATTAAAACCCAAAATCAAAATCCTAACTAAAAATCAAAGTCTGTGATCAAACCCTAACCCAAAAATTCTGAATCTGGAAATCAAACTCTGTGAGAAAAAACCCCAGGTTGCTACTCTGGGGCAGAAAAACCACACAGCACTAAAAAGAGCAGCACAAAACAAAATCCCAACAACACCACCTAATCTGGGCAGTCACCTCTCAGCCAACACCAGAAATGCAACCGGCCGCACGAGATCGAAGAAATTGCCACAGAACCCCCACCCCCCCCCCCCCCCCCCCCCCCCCCCCCCCTCTCTCTCCAGATGTTTCACGGAAACCAAATGAAGAAACGAAAAGCACAGGGGGAGGAAAGAAACAAAAGGCACAGGGGGAGGGAAGAAGCCCGGGGAGAAGCCAAAAAAAAAGAAAGAGAGAGGATAAAACCGGAGAAGAGAGAGGGACAAAGACAAATACCTGATGGTGATGCCGTTGATGGAGTAGAGAATCTGTGTGGTGGTGCGATGCAGCGGTCGTGGATCGGAGGGGTAGAGAGTGAGTGAACAGAGAGAGAACAGAGAGGGAGGCGAGAGAGAGGCACTGTCAATGGAGACGATCACAACACTGCAACAATAAAGGAAGCAGCCGATGCGAACAACTGTAGACGGACGCAGGCGGGAACAAAATGACACAACTACCCCCATACCCTGGGCAATCCGTTAAATGGGCCAAATTAAAGGGTAAATTGGTCCAAATTGAATTTAAGACATCCGAAAAACTGCCTCTTTTTATATAAGGCTTTTGGATACACTCAGTACGCGATAGTATACGATCGCAGATCATGGTTTCAATGAATATTGTAATCCAAATTTAAATGCAAGTTCTAACTCCATCGTTGGCATTGGCAAGGGCAATCACCATGATAGCAGCAGTTTCCATTACCCATGACCAAGGGTTCCACATAAAGCCTAAGAACTTCAAGAATTTACTCTCCTCAAATGCTGAGGAGATAGTAAACTTTGTATCAGGATTACAGTCCAAAAAAGCCAACAAATTGGAAATACAAAAGGAGGGTGGTAGATAAGAATAGATACCTTCTCCTCGAGTTTGTTATAGCCAGAAAGCTCAAGCCTTTGCTGAGCAGACTGAATAAACGTTCTTTGCTACATCTTAGATTCTCAAAAACTTCCTCAATGGGTATGTTTTCCTGCACTCAAAAACCCAATTCCATTAAACTCCAAGAACAAAAAACAAAACAAAAGCAACAAATTTGACACGGCATAATCAAGAAAATCACATGTAACTATCAGATATCAAATCCACGGCTTCCTTCAACACAACCTGCAGAACAACTTCAAGCCTCTCTCTCTCTCTCTCTCTCTCTCTCTCTCTCTCTCTCTCTCTCTCTCTCTCTCTAAACCCACAATTTACTACTTGCATGTTTCCAATGAGACAATCATCAATCATCAATAAAAAAAAAAAAAATTTTGAGAAATGATTGTAATGAGCTGCAATAAACTTCACACACCAAATCTTCTCGGCTAAGTGTGCTTAATTCTCTAAGGCGGTGTCTGGATTTGGATTGTCTTCATTCTTTTTGCTATATGATTTCCTTTCATGCGATAAATCCCTTCATAAATCCGCGACGCATATGTACAAAAGCGATATGGTATTATGAACCAATGCTCCTCATTATAAGTTCATATCTCAGGACAAGGTAAGATTGCCAAGCTAAAACTTTAAACAAGCTCGAAATGACACAAGTCACCAGTCATACCACGATATTGATTAGCATAAGTTCAATCACAAACGCATTAAATTGCATACTTGTGTATATTGCAATAGTTGCAATCGAAAATTACAACACAGTAGAAGAAGCACAAACCTTCCCCTTAGCGATATAAACATCCCGGAGCTAGTTCGAACCTCGCTAAGCTTGCTCTTTCCAGATTCATTGTCGGCAACAGCTGATCTTTTCAGCTCCGATTTTGCCTGAATACATCCCAATAACCAAATTAATCAACTCAATAGTCCTAAGAGCCACTTTGGATTGCGAGAAAATGAGTGATAAGAAAGGGGGAGCCAATAAAAAAAAAAAAAATCATCTTTGTACTTTTCTCTCCACTAGTAAGAGTGCACGTGCCTTGCACGTGGAATTCTTCAAATTCAGATTGCAAATGAGTCGGCAAGTATGCAACTAATGTTTCTATGATCTAGAGATTGATAATTTGAGGGCTAATCCCTATTCATATCATTCCAAAGCTTAAGTAAAATCCAGCTTATGTTTTTACATGGTATTAGAACCTAAAAAATCGCAACAAATGCTGAATGTGGCAATCTATTTTTTGCACCTATAAATGAATACACAATTAATCTCACATGATCAATCATTTCCAACTACCTTGACAAGGAACATCATCTGTTTATCTATCCAAAAAAAAGAAAAAGAAACTTGATATGTTTACAAGGAAACCGAGGACTTGTTACAGTTGCACCAATAGCTTGTCTAAGAATGAAGCTATGGACCAACTTCACTGAGAATTCAGAATTACTTTAACATCAATTGTGAGTAGACTAACATCACCCAATTTTAGTTGGTTCAGCTTCATCAACAAGGAAAATAGAGTATCCATTGTATGCTTTAACCCAACTACTTGCCCTGGAATGGTCCATAAAAAAACATCAGAAGCAATACAGTCAGAAAAGACAGCATTCAGTCTAAGAAACCCAACCATTACCAATGACATGGTGACATTATGTGAGATTTAAACCTTAATAATTAGAATCCCCTCTTTTGGGAAGTTATATGATAAATTCCCAGCAAAAACAGATGACTAAAATTCATTGACCAACAAAGTTAGTAGACATAGTAAGTCTTTGTTCTTGATTGAACATTTTAAAGATTGTTATCTTTAATCTTTAAGAGAATACTTTGTTAAATGAATTTTTGTGATTGCACCCGTTGGAAGAAAGTACACTCAAAGTGATCCAATGTAGCCTATATAGCACGGACTCTTCATCAGAGTCCATGACCTAGTGTCAAACGCTTTTTAAAAACCAACACTCTCTAGACACGTATTTGACACTCAAATCCGTAGTATCCTTAGTTTTCTCGACGTTTCTCACGACAATCACAAAAATTGTATGTATTTTCTTCCGAGAGAGAGAGAGAGAGAGAGAGAGATGTATTATTGGAATGGATTTTACCTTCTTAAAACATGAGTGGACATGTGCATGAAATCAAATAGCTCGTCTCTATTTTGTGAGTAATTTTCCCGGATTGTGTCCACGTGTCAGTGTCGCGTCCGTATCATTTCACTTGTTCATTCTGCGCTATATAGAAAGGCATGAAGTAAGCAACTATATAAATAAATATAAAATGGAATATCCTTAAACTTCTACATATAGACCCAAATTAATAGTAAACCCACCATTAATGCAAGAGTAGGCCTTCAAACAATACAGAGGTAGTTTTTCTCATCTTCTTTCATTTCATTCCACTATTTTCTAATTCAATATATGACAAACCCTTACTTTGGGAGGGGTGTCAACAACACTAAATCAAGTACTCATTTGAAGGACAGGCAATGTAAATACATAGTGCGTTGAATAAGAAGCATCGTTAGTACAAGATTATTGTGGTGTTAAGAAAGTACCGGCACTTCAAGCCATCGAATGCCAAGCATTGGCCCAAGGCGAGTCCGCTTATTTCAACCGCAGGAACACCACCTTGATTTACCGCTCAACAACAATGTTAAGAGCCAAACAACCACTTCTTCTCTGGCTACCGGGGGAACATCAGTTTGATATCAAGTGAGATATAGAACTCTATTGGTTGAAATTATTTTTCTCAGCAGGGTTAAGAGGCAACAGTTAAGGCCTAAGGGAGACATATGAAGACCTTTGGATAAACCGTTTTTTTTCTCAGATCCCACAAGCTGCTGACGTTTCGCATATGGCTTTTAAAAAGTACCAGACGCCGCAAATGCCTTTTAAAAGGGACGGGTGGGGGTTGTAAGTGGCAGTTGATAAATGATTAACCAAAGCTGACATTATCTTCTCAATGACAACATTGTCCTCAAAATTGATGACCTAAATAGTTAGGCACGACAAAACGACCAATAACTGCCCGCATTTTCCTTTCGCTCCAATACCTACCTTTCAGCTTCTTCCTACTTAGTCCCCATCAGCTTCTTCTTTTCTAGACATAGATTTTTAATAGTGGCTACGATTTTTAAGTGCTGGGAAAGACACATCTACCTTATCCTCCCATCACCAAAGATGTCTTCAGTATCGAACATTCACAACAATTCCAATGACAAACTACGGAATGAATTCACCAACATATAAGGGTTTTTTTCTCCTCCAGAAATAAAACAGTACAATACACATAAGATCAAATGTCACAACTTCAGATAGGTCAAGATTATTTCTTTCACATAGGTCATGGAAAAGGAAGATCACATGCCACAACATCAAACTAATGGAGGAACATAAATATTTGGAACACTAACTCACTAACCTTTTGGTATCCTACCAAAATGGGGACAAAAAGACCTGATCTATGACCAACCATTTCATTTTTTTCCTGGAAGTAGGAAAATGCCTCGAATCAACATGAAGGTGGGACTGAAAAAGCACCGGTTGAAGAACAAACTTTAACTGCTACTTTTTATACTGTAGCAATTCTCAATCCATTGCTTAATTTCAGCACACATATCCAATTGGTTCGCAAATCAAAAAATAAAATTCAGTGCGCAGAAGCTTATTTCGATATCTGTTTTGACTGTTTTCACTCTATTTTGCTTAAGGTTAAACATCCCCCTTGCCGAGCACTTTGAGGCAAGTTGAACTTCAGACACACACTCGAACGATTATGAACCCTCCCAAAATGTAGCCTCTGAAGATTACAACTTTGGTCACCAAGAAGCACGCATTCAGCTGCCAAGATTTTATTAGGGTGCAATTTTCGACATCCTTACATTCTGAATACACCATACTCCAGGTCTGAGAATGGACCAATCACCTATAAGTTTCTACTACTATGCCAAGACTCGAGCAAAATAAAGCTTCCCATATGTAATGTGTGATTCCCAAGACTACTATCGCAAGTGGACTCAACTATACTACCTTGACAATAGTGCGGACACTTTTTGAAGTTCATCTTTTTGCTAAAATGATCTACCACCGAGGTGGCAAACATAGCTACCTCTCTTCTATTGCCATTAAGGCATCGGAAGTGCTACGTGCACAACAAAGAAACACAATTAATTTCTAGCCGTCCATTGTTGTAATTAGTGATCAGAATTCACTTAAACTCTTCCTCAAAAAAGTTATCTTTTTCGTGAAAGAGTTTTTTTTTTTTTAATCTGAACCGTCCAAACACATCTAGACGGCCAGAAGCGTAGCATTTTGGTTAAGGCATTAAGTGAATACAAACACGACATTAACCTATTGCATGTGTCTCTCTTTGATCATATACCCATACTTATTCCGGTCGATGTCATATTAATAGAAATTTCATTTAGATTTTTCATGCACAAAATGACTTAAAAACCTATAAAACATCAGATGATGAAGCAATTATTAAGTAGTCCCGGAGCACGGAATAGGGTTCGGACTCCGGGACTACCTAATAATTTTCGAGATGACTGATAGACGTACACTGAAGCTAGCTTTTTGTAAAGGATTCCCATTTCCCCACTGCAAAGACTTCCCCCCTAGAAATCACGATTGGTCTTCCATTGACACGTGCCCATCACGTGCTCTTGAGCTCCATGACAAAATGTCTCTCTTATCCACTATACCAAATCCAACACAAACAGAGCTCGGAATTTTTCAACCAATGGCCATGCTTTGTTATAGGTTTGCTCTATGGCCTCCCCTTGTTCTACGGCCCGAGTCCGATTTTGTTCCTCCACTTATAAAGTAACAATGATCAATAAAGATCCAAGCTTACCTATATTTACTTTTTTTTTTCAAGGAAAGGATACATATTTACTTTGAAATCATTGTTCACTTACCTTTTAGCGTAACAAACTTTGAGACATAAAATCCAGCTAAAATTCTGAAACGACAATTGTCAATATAACTCACATTTCACCATGCATAAAAGAGTCAAACATTTTTTTTTAATTTATTGATAAAAATGGTTTTTAGTGAGTTTGTAAAAAACTTTTTTAGTGAATTTGTAAAAAATCATTTTAAAAAACATGATTCAGACACGTGTATTACTCCATATAACAGTTACGGACACATTTGCATTCGGACTTGTGTTATAATATATGTATGCTTGTGTCTAAATCCTATTTGAAGAGCAAGTGAAACATGAAATCCAAATGAGAAAACCAAAACAGAGGGAGCAACACAACAGGAAAACATAAAAGTGATGAAAAATGCAATGAACCCAAGAAGGAAGCACGTCAGTACTCTTTTCCCACTTTCCATTGGATACTCTCTCTCTCTCTCTCTCTCTCTCTCTCTCTCTCTCTCTCTCATGTGAGTGATGAACAACAACATGATAGGAGGAGTAGCATTTAGAGAAGCCCATGATCATTGGGTCTCCGTTATCCTCAAAACTTTGATTCCGTACTCTGATGCTCTTTCCAAACTTCAATACACATTCTAAGAGTAACTTAAGCTAGTTACCTCTCTCTCTCTCTCTCTCTCTCCCTCTCTCATGTCCCCCATCACATGGCATGTCCAGGTCATTCTAGAGCTGGGATTTTCTACTTTCGCTCTAAATTTTTATCTAAATTTCGTTCTTAATTGATCATCGCTCTCACGAATGTAAGCGAAATACCTTTCAGAGACCTATGATTTTCCTTGTGTCAGCTGGATCAATGATGCCGTCATCCCAGAGTCTTGCTGTTGAGTAATAAGCGCTACTTTCTTTATCATATGCCTCCACAACTTTCGCTTTGAACTTTTCCTCCTCTTTTGTCCACTGCCACCAGAACATCACGGCTGTTGACCTCAACCCACATTTCCATTTCCTCCAAAAAAAATAAAAATAAAAGAGAGCCACGAATGGAAAACAAAAACACACGAGGAAACTTACCTGGATTCCTTGCTTCTTGTTGCCCCCTTCTATTTGAGCCAAGACACCAGCAGCTTGGAAAACATATGTCAGGTACCTTAAGTGTTTTCAAGCAAGGGTTCATCAGTAATAAAGCACATAACATGATCGGGAACCCAAATGAAATTTTTTGATAATATATTAATTGGTCTGGTCTGCCCAGTGTTCTAAAAATCGGAATTAATAGGCAATTAATCGCTGGCAGGGCCTATCCAACTACATCTAACTAATTGCTATGTGCCAATTAAGCCCTGATTACTAATTGCTATCAACCAATTAATTGCCAATTACTAGGCCTCGAAGCTCAAAGGTGGCCGACTGCCCGACTAGCGCCATTTAGAACATTGCCTAGGTTCTTTTAGTAAATATGTGTTGGGAAACCAACAGTTTCATGGAAACTAACAACTCAGGAGGAAGAATGAGATTTGGCAATATAATGATGAATCTTGAATGACAGGCGCGATATGAAAGAAACCCTTGGAAGGAAGAGGCAACCTGAGCACCACCCATCACTGAGATTCTGGCATTTGGCCAAAAGAACAGGAAGTCAGGATTATATGCACGCCCACACAGTGCATAGTTTCCAGCACCAAAGCTTCCACCAACCATAACAGTAATTTTAGGAACCTGTGCAGGCAGAAGTTTCAAAGAAGAAAAAGAGAAAGGGCAAAAGAACACAAATTAGAGAAATAAGTGTGTATTTTCTTCTGATATAGGGAAAAATAAATCAAGAAAACCTGTATAAAGAACAATATAAGACGACTTATCAAAAAAAAAAAAAAACAATATAAGATCATACGGTGACTTTGATAATAATAGCTTTTCCACAACGGGAAGGAGAAAATGTAGCTTTAATAATTTTGTGTAGTGAAAATCATGAAGCTTACACTACAATGGGAAAACAATGCTAAAGCTTCATGGCCTAATATAAGTAGATGGTAAATTCTAGTGCAGAAAGAACAAAGCCAAAACACAAGACGAAACTGACCTTTGCACAAGAAACTGCCATCACCATTTTTGCTCCAGATTTTGCTATACCATTTGCCTCCGATTTTGATCCAACCTACCATATAAGAAAACCAACACTTTCTTATTTATCCTTAACTTCGAACCTGAAGGATCATGATTCCCTCAAAATTAAATTAAAAAAAAGATATTTTAACAGGAACAAGCTCAATGGGTTAAAAACTTAAAACGATGATGAATAAATTTAGAAATGGAGGTTATCCAAGAGAAGAAGCAAAGGATGTTATCAAACTTTGTGTACTATTTCACTCAATCATCCAGAAATTTATTCACCAAAGTAGAATAAGAACTTTCCGTCCCCCCGTCACCCCACTTTTTCCGGATAATGGAAATATCCGAGGCATCCCAAATTAAATTCATAGCAATTTCACTGACAAAAATATGGAATTTTTATCCGAATACCGAATGCAAGAAAAGATCAAACAGCAGACCATAAATCCCGTTATGTTCTGAAGGAAGACCAAAGGAATGTTGCGTTGAGTACATAGCTCAATGAAGTGGGCCCCTTTCAGAGCAGATTCATTAAACAATATCCCATTGTTTCCAAGGATTCCAACAGGCTGCCCAAATATTCTAGCAAAGCCAGTTACAAGGGTCTGCAAACACATAAGAGGGATTAGCACATCTTAACTTGTCCAAAACAATAACAATTAACATAGACTTCCCGAATAAAAATGACCTCACAGTGCCATACAATTTCTTGAATTCATCAAATTCACTCCCATCAACGATGCGAGCAATGACTGATCGTATGTCAAAAGGTTGCTTGAGGTCTGTTGGTGCAATTGAGCGAAGTTCCTTTACATCATATAATGGTTCTTTATAATCAGAAAGAATATTTTGCAATCCATTTATCGTCCCTGAATTCCCAGCCTTGTGCAAGTTCTTGATGATATTCCTCCCTATAGCGAGTCCATGCAGTTCATCTGCAAGACATAATAAATCTCAGGTATCGTAGTTTTGGGAATTCTAATAAGAAGCATGCAGCTTTACTATTTCCTCCTTTTTCCTAATTCTTTTGCCGTTTCATTTCTCTTTTTCAGTCAGAGAGAATGTGTTCAGCATTTGCTAATGGAGGTGCTCCGTGTAATTCATGAAAGTTGCAAACTAAAACGATTCTTGGTTTGGAGCTATTGTAAGTTGTATTAGTCAATGACAGTAACAAGTTCCAAAGAATCTGTGGTTATACAGCATGATTACCTAAACAAGTCAATTAATAAATTTTGGTTGTCATATTGAAATCCCTACGGCTGATGATCAATCCACTTTTTTGATCTAGTCTAATAGTTTTTCGGGTAGCCGGTAGAGTCTAATGTAATATAGTCGATAGGCATTAAGCTAATCACGGAGTTCACTACTTTAAACACAAAAACAGGAAGGAAAGAAAGAAAGAAAAATGGGTGCAAATTTTTATAGTACATGCTGGTAAACAATTGGAAATGTAAGTACCACCTTATGATCTCCGAATATTACCTTCAAACACATTTGGGTTTCCTTTCCAAGAATTTCTGCCTTCAGTCTCTTTTTATTCCTGGCTTCCAATTTTGATGGACGAATATGTGGAATATCTACCAAAAACAGTAGGTCAACAGATGACATCCAATGTGACCAAAGCTAAACATAAGAATTATGCACAATTTTATATTTTCTTTGGACAATTGTTAAGTAAAGGAACACCGACTTCAAGAAAGTAACAGAAAGCATGATAATGAACACATTAGGCACTTAACTGGAATTACACAGTCAAGTAGGGATTTGATTGTGGGCCCAAAACAAACTGGAGTTTACCACCAATAGTACCTAATGTTAGGTCCTCTTTTGCCTTTCATCGGTTTCTCATTGAACACATTAGGCACTTAACTGGAATTACACAGTCAAGTAGGGATTTGATTGTGGGCCCAAAACAAACTGGAGTTCACCACCCATAGTACCTAATGTCAGGTCCTCTTTTGCCTTTCATCGGTTTCTCATTGCAGCGAGATCGTCAATGTGAATTTACCATCAGAGACACAGAAAACGAAAATAAGTGATACGTCAAACATGTTTGGATCATACACAATGCCAATTGAAGCAATTCATCAAACATCTTTAGTGCAACAATTTTTCGTTATGACCAATATCAACCCCAACGCGTTCGGCGAAGGTGGGGCTGTTGGAAAAGAACGACACCGTTGCCTCCCAATTGCATTGCACTACTCCAACGTACTAACTGAAATTTAAAATTTTGTTCAAAATTGCTTCTCTCTCTCTCTCTTCTTTTATTTACAGGGATACAAATCCTCTTCACCGGCACCACAAACCCACAATTTGTTTGGAAGCCCAAATCAAAATTAGGGCTCTACACAGGTATATACATACATATCCATACACAGGCACAATCGAAATCACCAAAAATCGAGTCTACAAAACCCAGAAGAAATTACCTCTGATGCAAGAGTTGCGCCGTCGCCGTCCTCAACGCCGTCACCGTCTGATCACTCCTTGTTCACGATCAGCCCCAGACCAGAAAAGCCCCACAAATCCCACGTGCTGGAAACCCATATCTCGGATTAAATCGTACAAATCATAGAAGAAGAAGAAGAGAGACAGAGAGAGAGATGGGTTAACCTTTCCTACCTTCGCCGGAACAATACAACGGCAACTACGCTGATCTGTTGTCTGTGCAGGCGAGGAGAGGGGGAGAGAGGGAGAGCAATTATGCGTGTAAATTGCTATTCCCCTCCCCTGACACACCCCCCCTCCCCGGCCCCACCACCCTTTCCCAGATTACCCTCTCCCTCCCTCTCTCCCTTTCCAGTTTGTTCTTTACTCTCTTTTTTTTCGGTTTGGTTTTTTTTTTTTTTTTTATTTCCTTTTTTTTCTTTCCGGTTTAAATTTTTTTTCTCTTTAATAATAGGTTCAAGTCTAATTCTAGACTTTGTAAAGTAATAAGAGAAAAATAAGTGTTTCAATTTTCAATCCGTTTGAACCAATGCAAAGATGTTATTTTTCTAATCATTTCATCCTAAATTGTCGTAATAAATTTTTGACTCCAAGACTTCTCAATGAACACCCTAAGAGAGTCCTTAAACTAAATAATGAGTATTAAGGTGCTCGTTAAAAGACCGTAAAGCAAAAAATTCATTAAGATTACAATTAGTGTTCGGGAACTAATTACGAAATGTATTTTGCAAACGACATACTAATTCAGAATACAAATGTTATATTTAGGATTACTTTTTTTTTTAACTATAGTACAATTTAATAAATTTGTTAACCATTATTTAGCATAAATCCTCTTAACTGATTCAGTAGTATATTGCTTCAAATTACGTTTCTACTCCATAAGATTGCAAATGGCTGGTTTCTATTTTTTTTTTAAACTAAAACGGACACGTTTTAAGAGCTTCGTAGGGGCTACTGTGCCAATGGGGACAGCATAGCCCTCGTGCCCCCCTATTTTTTAACTTTTTATTTATTTAATTTCTATAAATACACCATTTGTATATTTAAAAATATAATTCAAGAATTAAGGGCTTTAATTTTCAATTCAGTTAAATCAGAGCAAATATTGTTTTTTTTATTATTTTATTTTAAATGGTTATAATAAATTTTTTGGTTTAAGGCCTTTCAACAAACACCCTAAGGCTCATTATTTAGTTTCAAGACTCTCTTAGGGTGTCCATTGAAAGGCCTTGAAGCAAAAAATTTATAACGACCATTTAGGATGAAATGATCAGAAAAATAATATCTTTGCACTGGTTCAAACGGATTGAAAATTGAAACACTTATTTTTGTAACTATATTTTTTAATCTATAAAGGACAAAAAAAGAAAAATAAAACAATCGGATAAGCATAATCAATTGAAACACTTTTTTTTCTCTCAATTACTTTACAAAGTCTAAAATTAGACTTGAACCTATTATTAAAGAGAAAAAAAAATTTAAACTGGAAAGAAAAAAAAGGAAATAAAATGAAAAAAAAAACCCAAACCGGAAAAAAAAAAAAGTAAAGAACAAACTAGGAGAGAGAGAGAGAGAGAGAGAGAGAGAGAGAGAGAGAGGGGGGGAAGGGGGTAATCTGGGAAAGGGAGGTGGGGCCGGGGAGGGGGGTGTGTCAGCGGGGGGGGGGGGGGGGGGGGTGGGTGGCGAATAGCAGGTCTCATTGTGCGTCTGTGTTGTGAGCTTTGTGTTGTGAGAGAGAGAGAGAGAGGGGGGGAAGGGGGTAATCTGGGAAAGGGAGGTGGGGCCGGGGAGGGGGGGGTGTGTGGGGGGGGGGGGGGGGGGGGGGGGGGGGTGGGTGGGGAATAGCAGGTCTCATTGTGCGTCTGTGTTGTGAGCTTTGTGTTGTGAGAGAGAGAGAGTGAAGAGACAGAGTAAAACGTGGCCATTTGTGGTTCACATGCAACAGAAAGGGCGAAAAGACAAAAAACCCAGCCCCTCAAGTGTGTACTGTTTCCAATTGGAGGGTAAATGTGTCCGAAATTGAAATTAGGCCATCCGAAAATCCTGCTCTTTTTATATAATGGTTGGACTAGGTGAACTGCGCGTGCTAGCACGCAGAGTCTCGTGCCTGTGAATTTCATGCCTGTGACGTCTCGTGCCTGTAAACTTTGAGCCCGTGATGTGGCAGTATGTTTTATGAGGAATTTTTAGGTGTAAATTGAGATAAAATAATAACGAATTATTGGCTCGTGACAGTACGAGATTGTCATGCCTGTCGTTCTTTTTTCGGTAAATTCAGTTCATAGTATAATATGGTTGATAGTATTTACTTTTTTCCAGAACTAAACAAATGTGACTGAAAGTAAATGGTGCCTTGGAACATTAATCTTGTGCAATGAAGTCTTGCAATGCCACTACTCAGTGGTACATACATGAATATTTCACAACCAGTTGAATAGTTACGTGAGAAAAAATTCAGCCTCAAGAGAGAACTGGAAAATAATAATCATGAACCTAAGTAAGAAATCCAATACGAACTATCACACAGAAGGATTCTTTATATCTACCGATTGGGTAGAACTAACAACAGATGAGCTTTTTCCATAACTATTAGCAATTTAGTACAGACACAAATCACTCTAAACAATATACTAATTTGATGAATGCTGAAGTGTCTTGATCTCTCGAAGCTCACTTTCTAGCCATGTGCTATCCTGTTGACCTGGGATGCAACCCCAAGCTTTGACACTAAACACAATAAAAAAACTACTAAATTAGTGATTCCAAGTCTAGGTTTCATGAATCTGTAGCTGTAAGAAAATAAGCGTCTTGAGTAAAGGAATTGGTCATCAATTTCTCAACTTATAGTTTAACAATGTCAATGCTACTAACAAATAACAAGTTCATAGGTTCAAGTCAACCAAGATATATATGGGGAAAAAAAAACCACTAAGACTACAAATTACCCAACAAAAAATATCGACAGCAAATAGAGGAGGGTTGGTAACAGAGTATACGGATAATTGTCCTAGGAATGTCAATTGCTGAAAGAGGCAGACAATAAGAAAAAAAAAATACACTTCATTTGCATAAAATAGCTACCATAAAAGTTAAACGTGCATTTTTGTGCTTGACAATATGAGGTTTTCCAATAATCCTTGTGATTACAATCCATAGGTTGTAGCTTGACACTGGTCTTGGGACTTCCCAAGTCACTAAGTCTTTGACAAAGTTGTAACCAAAAGGAGTATAACCTATCCAGAAATCCCTTCCTACAACTCATGAATTAATAATTAATTAATTATCACAACAGCGGGTCTACTTTTTATGAATGAGTAGTTAATAAAACTTTTCACAGAGATCTTTGGAAAAATTCTTAATTAATACTAATATTATCAGCTAATCAGACTGCTTTATTAGCTCACCATGGTATTTGATTCGCCAAATATATCATTATTGTATGCTCTTTCATACATATGACGCAACCCAATTCTTATTCCTTGCTCCCTAAATAGGAAAAGTAGATAAAAAGAAAAAAGGAACCATAAGAAACACAAATCAGACTACAACACAAAACACCAGCATGGCATCACAAATTCCCAAGACTGTGATGTTACATAATGACAATGCTAGGTATATTAAGATATGGCGCCAACCATGCTTATCTGATTTTCCAAAATTCCTAATCGAGAGGCAATCATTCAGAGAAAAATTCACTTTAAACAACGGCCTATTCATTTTGTGTCTATCAGGACCTCAACTCAGAATACACAGGAAAACCACAACTCATGTAACTATTCGAATCTTAATACACAGGATAGCAACTAATGAAACTATGCAAGCTTCAGTTAGCATCTTATGACGATTGCAGTTCTTAAGCTAATGTTTGTTGATAAGATTTTGGCATAAAAACAGAGAACAATAATAATACCCAATAAAGAAACTTCCAGCACATTCATGGTAAGCGAATGACGATGCAAACACCAAAACCTCAAATTATAAGCAGTCAGAGATGCTAAAAGCAGCGCGTATGACCTGTACTCCTCTGCCCAACATCTTATGTTCCAAACTGTGTAGCACCTCATCTCTTTGACCTCTTAATAGAAATGCTAGCTACATCAGTAACAATGGCCCACCTGAAGAAATTATTCAACGACGAAATTTTTAGCAGGAAATATTGACCTACAATACGACCAAAAGCGCCCTATAAAGAAATGAAAAAGTATTCTAAAAAGCGACTTAAAGAGAGGAGGGACAGAAGAAATGTGTGGGCAACAATTGGATTCTTTCTTTTATAGGCACGTAATTTCTACATATTCGGGTTTAAGATCGAACAAGGAAAAAGTCATGTCTTAATTGTTACCATATGAAGTACTGATTGGTTGCATTCAACATTTTACTCAACAATGACGGGAGAAATCGAAGCTTCTAAACCAAAATGTTCTTCCCTGAATTAGAGCTGGTATAAAATACAAGGCAGGCCAATATCCAACCTAGTTTATGTGAGTATTTTGTATCTATCTGATCCTAAGGCATATCGATATGATTGATTCTGAAGGAAAACCAGATGCAAAACATTCAACTTAAATCGTTGGTGCGATTGTGACCCAAACAAGCTACGAACTACAGGGTTGGGGGTTTAGAGCACATGGCTACGAAGTACGTGTCGGAGGTTCAAATCCCTCCTCTCCCGTAACCGTCCTACAAATCTGTGAGTTCCCCAACAATTGTTGTGAGCCCTTATTCCTCTAATTATTTCCAATCTACCAATGAATAGTCATACAGCAAACATGGCATTCCTATTTTGAACTGCACAAATAAATTTGCAAATGTTCATAAAAAATCAATAAGCAAGTGAAGATAATGTCACTTGTTAATTTTTCTTTTCAATAGTTGCAGGGAGAATTACCAATTATTAAACCAAATCTTGACTCTGTGCATCTTTCATATATTATATGGATGAAAAATTGAATTTGGTAGTTCAGAAACCTCACGATGGCTAAAGCTGAACGATTTCTAGACTCTTTCATCCTCGTTATAGCTGAGTCTTCTAAAGCCATGTTGAATGCATTTTATTTTTAGTGTTCAATACTACCTAAGAGAAATAGCATAAGCAATTACATTTTTCATTTATTAGTTCAAATCAATCTAAAGTAGTTAGGAAAGAGTGTAGCAGTTTGCAAAATTGGAAGTGCTTCATCTATCTAAAGTGGTTTTTATCAAAGGTGTTCTTATATGCAATGCTTATAAAATTAGCTAATTTAATAACATGTTAAATAGATTTCTAAAAATGGGTGAGTGATAAAACTAAGCAAGATTTGTCAAAATCATTACGAAAAAAATGAGCAAATAAATTAGTAAGGGAAAAAAATTAAGACTCCTTAAGTTAATAGATGACGTAGTAAACCAAATTCAAAAACCCCTACATGTCAATGATAACAATACTCTTTATGTCCAATCCCATGTGCTCATAACATTGTCATTCAAGAATAAGAATCATCTTTATGCACAATCTCATATGCTCATAACATTCTCAACCTAAATTAAATTTACCTTTCTGCTATTTTATCATGCCACCAACAAACTCAAATCTCCGAAAATTGGTTCATTGGACTAAAGCTCTACATGTAGCAAATTGTATACCCCCTACATGTTTGTGCAAGTAAGAACCAAAAACCCAAGCAGCACACTTAGATTTTTATCAGTCAACCTAAAATAATTTCCAATTCATGATTTCAGACATAATGTCCAAAATCAAAAGGGCATTCAGCTTCTTTTTCTTTTTTCTTTTTTTGAAATCAATAGAGCATTCCCCCTCAATCTTAATCAATCGTAACTTGAAGACAAATAGATTTACCCAAAATAAAAACTTGAAGAAAAACAAAAAATAGATGTAATACATGTTTTTTACCATATTAGACTTCCCCTTTATATTACTTGTAGTCGTGTGGAGTTCACCATTTATCCTGCAACAGATATCCCATTAGAAAAAATACGGGAAAAGCAAAATAGCATAACTAAAATAAACAACAGAAAATACCTCATACTGGTTCAGATAGATTCAACCTTGAGATTTACCGAAAGTCCAAAACCATAGTCACAAACCTCATTTATGGATGATGATTAAAAAGTCAAAACCAATGTGAAATTATCAAATCCAAAGAACCCTGTCTTCAAAAATCGGTAAATTAAAAATTGTAAAGGTAAAGCCACAAGACAGGAGGAACTTATCTCGTAGATCTCAGAAATCAGGGTTAACAAATCTGGCGGGTAAAGCCAAAAAAAAAAAACAAATCAGAAAGTAGAATAAATCGGCTAGACTATATATATTTACGGAAGGGAAAACTATAGCCTCGATTGTGGTCGGAAACCAACAATCCAGAGCTTGGATAGGCAGTAGTAGGCATGGAGATTAAGTACGCAGAGAAACAAAACAAATCAGTAGGCACAATAAATGGGCAAAACTTTATTTTTTGAAGGGAGAACTACAGCCTCGATTGAGGTCGAAAACCAACAATCTGGAAGCAAGGGGTCCGGAGGAGAGAACTACAACCTCAATCGAAGGTCGAAAACTAACAGCCTACAGTACACAATATATATGAGAGAATTGATCTCTCAGAGGGGAAGAAGATGGACTCAACCTACTGCAGAGAGAGCATTTGCCAGGGAGAGGAAGAGATGCGAGAGAGCATCTGCCTTGTATGAACGACCATCCAAGACTACAATTGCCGTCTATCTTCTCCTTTACCGTTCGTCTTCTCCATCTTCCGTTGTCGTTTTCATCTTCATCTTTCCCCGTCTTCATTTTCATCTTCCTCTGCCTCTGTATGTGCGTGTGTTGTGTGGAAGAGAAGAGAAGAGAAACGTTAAACGAGGAGACGTGGCTATTTGTGGTCCCTAAACTACCAATAGGGCATGTGTGGGTAGATCTCAGGTGGTTGTCGGTGGTGATTGTGGTCCCCCCCCTCTCTATTACATCTTTTTGGCAAGGAGGCAGTAGAAAGGAAAAGGAAAGTGTTCCTTGTTTATCCCAAAGCCTAACATGGCTAGCACGTGTCCACGGGAAGAAGTGTGGATTTAAAGCCATATGAGGAAAATCCGGTCATTCAGCCCAACGCGCCAAAAGTGTGTGATAATGAATGGTAGCTTAAATTAGTAACTAAGAAATAAAATATAACTAATTTATCAATACCCAATATTCAAGTAACAAAACACATAACAAATTCTATTAACTGAGGCATTGCCACTAAAGATTTATGACCTACACATGTATCCAAATTTGATTATACCATATTGATGGTCAAATGTAAAAGGCAAACATGCAGTCCACAAATCATCTAGTAGCGAAGAAAGTTAACAAATATTATAAATATTATTTGTAGAAGTGAAATTCTGTAAATTTGTATCAAATTAAATAATACCTAACATTGTTTTTTATCACCTTGAAGGTGTAGTTCTCGCCAATATGGATTCTGCCTTTCCGACTAATCAAATTCAACTTCATTACCATCTTCATAAAGAATTATGGTATTAAACAGGAAATGTCCAAGTTCTATTGGTGACTTGCAAAGTAAAAACAACAAATTGAGCTAAATCTGACGTTATTATAAACGGAAATGGGAGTGAAAGTCATATTCTAATCATAGCAACAACAGGCTACAACAAATGAAGTGGCATAGGCCATCGAAAATAGGTAATCACTTTAGATTATGATGATGCTTTTGGGTAAAGTTCTTTGAATAGATTGCTATTACAGTCACCACAATCTTCAAACCTTTTCACTTAAAATGTTATATAAATTATGCAATGCTGAATAGTAAGGTGGAAGAAAAATATTCAAGATCGAATCCAAAACAACATGAAATAACCAATACAAAAAAGAATCTTATTTTTCCAAATGGATTCAGGTCTTAAATAGCGCTAGTCATAGTCAAACTGGTTCCCCTATTTTTAATTGAAGGATGGGAACCAGAAAGAAAGGCTCTCATTCTCTATTGCTTAGTGGGTAAGAATAGATTTGTAAGTAATAGTGACATGTATGTTGTATGCCAAGCCACCTGACTTGCATAAGGTAAGTGTACAACACTATAACCCCCCGAGGTGAACCTTTTTATAGGCACGTAGGTATTTTCTTGAAACTTGAATGCCCTAGTTACAAAGGGGGCACAAAATGAGAGTCAAACTTGCACACTCCCAAACTTGCTCCCTTAATGTTAGGTTAATAATGAACATATTCACCTTCTTTTCTCAATTAAAAAGAACATCCATGTAATCTATAACTTAGCTACCAAACGCAACAAAAAAAGATTCAACAAAAACCGCAACCAAACGCAAATGCAAGCATAAAACACAAACCAGTAGATAGCACAAAGAACAGAGAAAGTAAAAGACAGGTTAGAGTACGTGCAGAAATTTGTTGGAGCATTTGCTTGGTTGCACCTTGCCCATTGCAACAAGTGTGTAGAGTCTTTGCCGTTGATATCTATTTTATAGTTGCATTGCAACTCCTCGCATGATAGCCCATTGCAGGAACAGTTGTACGCTTTTCTGCACAATACATGCACAGTTTTACAAAAATCAACCCAAACTACTTTCAGTATACACTTAAAAAGTTTATGACCTAACATCATATGCATATTTGAAGTACTAATTGAAGCCCCCATCCTCTCACTAAAATTTCTCTGGTCATAAACTTTTCTGGGCACAATTACATTCTCTTTCTATCTCCCATGTGAGACTGATAAGAGCCATAGTCATAGCAAAGTAGTGATGGTATATCCACCTATAATAGCATAAAAACGGCACACTTAAATATCATTGTTGCACATATATCAATCAAAGGGGAGGTCAGATAAGAGAAAAAAAGAATCCATTGCATTTTGACACAGTCTTGGAAGTTCTTAGGTGATTAGACGAACAAACAGAATAAGGCCCCTATCAATCAAATAATGCTGCTGCCTGCTGGTGATATTAAGGAGGTTGATGGCCCCTCCCAAATCAAAAAAAAAAAAAATGGTATATGTGAAATAAAAAATTCGACATACAAAACTTTCCTGGAATTTGATTGTATTTGGCACATGTAAGCATCAATCTACTCTATGACAATGGAAGAAACGAAATCTAAATCAAAATAGTTGAAGTGATGAAGGATAGGACAGTCATTTAAACACAAAATGTAACAAAAATGATGTAAAAAATATCCACTTTTACCATGAGCGAATACCACTTTCATTCCATCTAAGTATATTCTCTCGCAAAGCCAAACCTATATAGACAAATAACAACCAGGCCGGAAAAGGCATGCTTCGAAAGAAAACAAACATATGGTACCAAAATAAACAACAATAAATAAATAAACAAAATTCCCAAACAGTTTATAGGAAAATGTGACAAAAAAAGTTTCATATGGTACTAAATTTTGTAAAATTTTCATGCACGTTCAAAAGATACACTTTTCAATGGTGCGAAAAATTTCAAAAAATTACCATCTATGATTAGAAGAAAAATGAAAGCAATTGCAAATATCAATGAAAAGATTGAACCTTACTGCAAAAATTAGACCAAAAAAAAAAAAAAAGCAATAGAAAACCATCTCACCCCATTCTTCACTTCCACCGCATGCTCCTTATCGATATAACAACAGATTCCAACGACATCATAATCCTCCGCGCTGAACGGTAACATGAACTCCGGCCTCGATGACTCATCCCCGTCAACCTCATCGTACACATCTGCACACACACACACACACACACACCCCCTATATATATAGAGTGCTGCTATTGGTACCGACGGTACCGTAGGGAAAATGCACCGACGGCCATCGGACGGCCGTCTCCGGCCACCGGACGGCCGATCCGAGCCGTCCAAAAATTTTAAAAAATAAAACCGAGTGGGCCTTCGCGAGAATCAATGGCATCCGAGTTGTGTAGGGTACTTGATCCGAGCACCTCTTTTTCGTATATATACATACGTATATACAAATATACATGAAAAAGGGGTGCTCGGATCAAGTACCCTACACATCTCGGATGCCATTGATTCTCGCGTAGGCCCACTCGGTTTTATTTTTTAAAAGTTTTGGACGGCTCGGATCGGCCGTCCGGTGGCCGTCGGTGCATTACCGTCGGTACCAATAGGATTTCTGATATATATATATATATACATATATATATATATACATATATATATCAATTTAGCAAATTACAATAATTGTTCAATCATCTAATGACCTTTCGACTGAATGCCACAATAGCTTCCTTTTTATCCGAACTCAAGACTTACATTCCGGGTCTTAGGAACCCCGTACTTTTCCCAGAGATCTCCAACATGAGTCCAAGTAGCTCATCGTCCATTGTCACATCAATAGTGAACCTAAGAAACTTTCTCGGTCTTAGGGCCCTATATACACAATACATTTTGGGTACTCGTGACCCCGTACATCCATTTCACATTCCGGGTCTTAGGGTCCCATATACCCACAACACATTCAAAGTACTCATGACCCCGTACATCTATGTCACATTCCAGGTACTCATGACCCCGTACATCTATGTCACATTCCATTTTACGTATTTTCAAGACTCAAAATTTAAAAATGTAGATGAGAGAGATATTGATATTAAGTAGGTGGTTCACCTATCAACTTGCATTTCAACTTTGTTCCTTGACACATTATCTCAACTCGCTCCTCGTATTACATGGCATCAATTGTTAAGTACCGAACCCAATAATAATCCCATGACGCACCACCCGCTAAGTTCCAAACGAGAATCTAGAGAACGAATACCAAAAGAACATAGAAAGATCAACAAGACGAAGCAAGAGGATACGGGTTATCCTATTCTCATCCGAATCGCTAGGAAAACCCCAACCGATCAACTATGCACCCCACGATATACTTTATAGCCTACGATTTTCTATAACGGCTCCATAGTACATTTTTCAATCCACCAATCATCATGTCATGTTATAGCACTTAACAAGTTTATATCGATCATTGAGACATGCCACAACATCTACTTCAATCAACTAAAAGCATAAATAATGCATGTGTATCCCAATCATTTAATTCTACACTTTTCTTTGTTACAACGAGAGCCCAAAGAGACCAATTGATCAATAAATCTTTCGAGGTACGAACAATCACGTTTAGAAGTGATTCAAAGGTGTTTAGAGAGTGCTGGAAGTGATCGGGGTTCAAACAAGCATGAGAAGAGCAAAACGTGTCAAAACTGTCTGGAAAACAGGGGGTATCGATACCCCAAAATGAGGTATCAATATCTGGATGGCTGTTGTCCAGAAAAGGGTGGGGTATCAATACCTTGTTTTGGGGTATTAATAGCCCTAAACTTTTTAGCGAATTTTCAGATTTTGAAAGGCAAATCCCCAACAACAACAATGAATCAAGACACGATCTAAGCACACAATCAACTCATAAACACATAGAGAGAGTAAGATATCCCTATCTCGAAGTCGGAGAGCAAACCCAAAGATAGATCGAGCCCTAGCTTCCAAAATCGGCACCGAGAGCAATACACCTCATTTGAGCTCGATCCGGCACAACCCATGCTCTGAAACGCGTATAGAAGAAGGATTGAAGGTCGGTTTAAATGGGCTTTAAGTTGTTTTAGTGAAATTTGGGTGGAAGAGTGAGAGAGAGAAAAAGAGTCGAGAGAGGGAGAGAGATCAAGAGTTAGAGAGCGAGTGGGATTGGGGATTTTTAACCCCCCCCCACCCCACCCAATATATATATACTAGCGAATGCCCGTGCCTGAAGGCACGACGCAACACATTTTGAAGACAACTAAAGCTATAGGTCGAACAATGAGCAAAGGGAGGACATATTAAAAAAAAATAGGTAGGCACAAAATAAAATACGATATATATGTGCAAGTCAAATCAAGGTGCAAAAACTATTCAAGCAGGTAAAAAATATCCCAAATCCTTAAATCACCCAACATAAGTAATAAAACTGAATATATATTTGTAAAACTTAACCTAACAAATAAAAATTCCTTATGAAATTCCCAATCTATTAACAAAGCTCTTATCATGACGACCCCATTGTTCATTTGCCAGTCCTCAACATTCCTACATAAATAAGATTAAGAATTATTAAATTCATCACAGAATATGGACTGGTTTATGTACAATCTAGGAATGACAATGAAGAAAAAGGACAACTTATCACTCCTACAGTCTTTGTAATCGTTTATTACTTTTGGAAAGGTGTCAATACTCTTTTGACCAATCAACTTTTAAACCAAATGTCACCACAGAGGCACCATGGTCAAGACTCCTAGTCGTTGGAGCAGGAATAATGAACACGTATGAGCATCCATAATATTTAGAAATATAGTCTTTAAGCATTTGCACCCCTTTATCCTAGCAAAACACTAAGCAAATAAATGGACGTGAACGCACAAAAAACTAATGAAAATCCCAACCACTATTGTTGTTACTACATTAGCTCTGAGAAATTGAACAGAAACCCATTAAACTGTATGAAAATAAAAGGAATTGCAAGTTGCAACAATAATAGGGTGCAATGACCAATTTATAAAGTTGAGTTTAGTTCAAGTAAACATTTTAGTTCCACTATATTGTGGTGGGATTTAGGCAACAAAATCCCCGTGCTTATAGGAATTTTAAATTGAAGATTGCTAAGTGTTCTTCCTCTCCCCGACCAAAATCTATCCCGTTGAGAAGTAATTTTCATTAGAATCATTACCATTCCAACCAATGTACACATTATGTTCAAGAGCACGTTGATACCTAAAAGGGACAACAAAAGGCATGAAGAGAGTGTAATACATAGGAACGAATATACTACCAAATACCAAATATGGTTTCACCTCCAAACAATACATCAGTTCCTGAACAACTAACTATGGACCCTCAAACCAATCAAAGTCACATTTGTTCCATCTTAAAAAGTGAGAAAAATTTGAGATCAGAGCTTGTTGCTCCCTTTTTTTTTTTACCATCAATTGTCTCAATGTGACCTTTTTACAAACAGGTGGTGAGTACTCAATCATCAATATGAGCCCTAATCCCCTCCAACTCCTTACTACCCGTCACAAACCTCCAAATCCCTTCCCCGCCCATCCTCCCATAGTAAAACCTCAGCTTCATCAATCCCCCTTCATCAACAACCCGTAGTAAAAGATTTTATCTAATCTCCTGAACACTGGGAATATGACTACATGAATATAAGGTCCAACTCCCACAATGAATGGGAAAGCCCTAGCAATAACGCAACAATTGAGACTTTCGATGCTGAGAGGATTGTGATCAGGTAATTTATACCTATATACAAAGAGCAAAAAGCTGTGTCGTATGTTCCCGTTTATACACGTTCATAACGGACATGCTCGATCGTGTACATGAAGAAAGGAAAAATGTATACCTTCGCTCTTGGGTTATAGCAAGAACCCCAAAACTGATGACATAGTTGCAATTCAATAGAATAAAAAATAGAGGGATGCTTCTAAAATAACACATACCAGCGATCAAATTTTGAATTGATAGGCTTAGAAATGGACAGTGATGAGATACTCTTCACAAATATGCATGAGTGAAGAACCATTTTCCAAACAATTCCTCATGAAACTAACCCAACAAAATTAAGCAGATCGACTCACCTTAGGTAGTGGAGAATAGGAGAAAATCTATGGTGGCCTTGAGCTGGACTTGAATTTATTCTGCACAAAGAAAAAAACTCACTTACCTATTCACTGACAAAGTAATCGCTCGATGATTAATTAACCGAACCATACATTAGCAGAATATAGAAGCCAACTATTAAAAACTATTAGAACCATACCCATGCATCGATCAATCAACAGAATATAGAAGCCATTAAAATTCACCCAATACCCCTACAACAATTCATACTACGCTTAAAGGAAAGCAATTTTAAGATCGAAATCCCCTACCAAAAAATACCCATCACTCAAGGATCAACCATTAGGGATAATAACCAATTTCCAGCGGCAAACTCCTAGGAAAAATCCCTTAACATGCCGGTCTTTCTCTAAAATGAGTTCTCTAATTAGAGTTAATGGAAAGCTTCAACTCATCACGCTTAGAGAGAGTGGATAAGTCAACAATATCCTACCAAACACATCCCAGGGTACGACTAATTTTAGACAAACACTAGCCACCAAAAATCCAAATCCAACATTCGTCGAACCCAAGCTATCTCCATCCTCGAATCCACCAAAAACACATTCCATTAAACACCTTCCAAACACCCTAGATTTATGATTCATGTTCTTACCATATACCCCCAAAATGAATGACAAACTAAATTCTAATTAACGCGCTCACTACGCACAGTCTCAAATCCAAATCGGAAGGCAAAATCCATTAAGCAATTGATCCCAAAACTCTCATGTTGAAAACAGTAGAACTGAACTCTAAGTTTATGAAAATCAGCCTCTCTGAACCGAACACTTAGCTAGCAGTAGAACTCAACATGGGCAGCTGTTAAAGCATTTGGTGCAAATAATCAGGGATGAGCCTAGGAAGTGTGAACTACAAACCTATTCATGACGCACAAAAAAGGATAGGCATCAGCCCTTGCTTGCAGCTTGAGTGTTCTGTTCTTCAGTAAAATCCTGAGCACCTTAGGTAGTGGAACTTTTTTTTTGTCTGCAAAATGCTAATGAATAACTACACAAATTTGAAATGAAGATGTGCACATAGGATAGAATTCTAATGCCCTAACTGTTAAAATAAACGTAAACAAACGATACATTTACCCAGTAAGATTTATCGAAGTCATTAAAAAAAAAACAGAGGTTGCCAACTAAGCAGATACATTTATCAAGTATTAATTTCAAATTGAGTGTTACGTTCCATGATATTTTAACTGTAATGGCATTTCATATACTTCAGCTTACATCTCCAAAATGTTTCAGGCATGATATACTTCAAATGAGTTTAATGTTGACTACTCATTAGGATAAGTCAACTTTTCTTGTGCTACTAAAATCTGCAAGAACATTAAGAGTACTCCATAAATCACCAAGAAAACAGTCACTATATGCATCGCAATAATAAAGAACACCTGCCATTTGACCATAAAAAAATCAAATGGCAGGTATATCCACGGGTTTGCAAAAAAAACAATAGCCCAAGTATATCCACTGGTTTGGTATCTTTAGGCACGGGCAGTGATCCACACCTTGCTAAAGACGCTCAAAGCTAGTTATAATGCCGCATTCTTCAAGCCGGGCATGCGCTAGTTATTTAAATGACAAAGCATATTATTCAAACTCATAAAGACAAAGCCAATTCCCTATCTTCATACTATCTAAATGTTGCCAACTCTCTATCTTCATATTGCAATTTAATGGAAAGAAATCATATTCTATGAAACCCAATAACCTGCTCCCATCTTAAAACAGGGCCAATTGTTGTTTTAGTTTTCGTGTAATAGTCAAACTACAAAATGCTAAAGGCCATGTAAGAAAACAATTCAGTCTTAACATACAATCTAATCACTTATACGGTTCCAAAATCCTCAGCAAGACATGGGCACAAAACAATATGAAATTTTGAATTCAACTAACTATGACTTCAAATAGAGTCGTCAAACTTACATTAGGAGGTGTTTCTCTGGCAAATCCTCCAAAGCTAGATCGCCAAATCTGTTTATTCCATTCCACCAAAGCCATGATCAACAAAACAACCGTCCTAATGCAGAATGCTAATTAATTCATGGCCTTATATGGCATCCATTATATAGGGCATTGCTATGACAAAAATGAAACATTTTAGTGGGCGGCTAAGAGAAACTATAATAAACATAAACATGAAAATTTCCTGTCCAAACCCATCATTCTTTGCATCATATTCATACTCACGTAGTTCCTACCAAACAAACCAAATTCTAGATAACAATTTTGCAAGACTGTAGTTTCTATTCACATGTGCGCTTAATACACATACGAATATCATACTTCACTGAGGGATTGATATAAAAAATAACTTCACTGAGGGAAACTTTCATCGAATAGTTGGAATGCTTGAAAAATTCAGAGAGAGTACGTATAAACCGAAAGGACTATAGTGAATGAGCACCTTAGAGAGAGTAGTTACCTGATAATATTACAGAGGCGAACCCAAATTTAGCCAACTCTCTTCACAATCTATAATCAGAATAAAACCATAGAGGTATTTGAGAACTGTAATCAGAACTTCGAAAAGTGAAATCAAAACTTTGAAAACTCTTTTCGATTTCAAAAATTTCTTACCCGGTAATGGTTGCTAGTAATGGTTCTAGTGGTGACTTGTCGCGCCAGTCGGTGGTGCTAGTGGTATCCAATCAGGCTCGACAGAGAGGAGTTCCGAGGGCTTGCGGTGGTACGGTGGGTCGGAGGGAGAGAGAGAGGGGAGGGAGAGAGCCATGGTGCGGTGGGTCGATCAGAGAGAGAGAGAGAGAGAGAGAGAGAGAGAGAGAAGACCGAGGGTGAGTGAGGAACGATGAACAAATAATGGTGCGGCTAGGGCTTCTTACAAAAATGCCATTTATGATACCCTCGGATGGATAAAGTATTTACAAAAATGTCAAACAAAAATGCCATTTATGATACCCTCGGATGGATAAAGTATTTACAAAAATGTCAAACAAAAATGCCATTTATGATAACCCTCGGATGGATTAAGTATTTACAAAAATGCCATATTAGAATGAAGGGTAGAGATTTATGTAGATATGAGGATAAATCTAGAGCGTTGGTTGTCTTTTGGATTCAAACACAACTCTGTTTTATTATATTTATATATATATATATATATCTATATATATATATATATATAAACATGAGTATGTTTTGTTAAAAATCAAGCAATCAAAAAAAAAAAAAAACACAGTGTAGTGACAGAAACCCATATTAGGGTAGTTTGTGTTCAAGGATGTGTAATTCGACCTCATATCAATAAATTGTTGCTTGTGTTTTTATTTTCATCTCTATATTCTAACGGTGGTATCAGAGCCGTAAACATTAATCAAAAACCCAAAACACCATTTTTTTGGTTTTTCTGTTCATGTTCTGCCCAAAATTGCAGAAACGAAAATCTGGTCCAAGACTAAATTGATACCTAAGTCTCGTGCGGCTCAACGATGCAAAGAGATCGGTGCAAGACCCATCCTGAATGGAGGCGTAGAGAGGTCGCAATCACCGTTCAATGGAGTTGCGGTAAACACGAAATGCAAAGAGGGAACGTAGCCTCCGTCAAAGTTGAAAACCAAGCAATGATCTACAGGGGACAACAATTAGTACAAGAGATGCCTAAATATTTATCGTAGGGAAAACTATAGCCTCTGTCGACGTCGGATACCAACGATCTACAGCGTACAACGGCAACTACCAACACAAGAGATGCCTAAATATGAACCAATCATACAGGAGGACCGATTTCTAGGAGAAGTAAAGAGAAAAGATCGGGAGAACCTGGCAAAGAAAGAGCACAAACCCTGCATAGCGGCGTACCGAGCACAACATCTCCGTTGAATGAAGAGCTTGCGGTGCAGCAGGACTCTGGTTAGATAGAAGGCCAAGGAGTAAACGTACTGGGTTGGGGAGGTTCTTGATCGAGAGGTTGTCCATCGAAGAAGATTCGAGATGAGCTCTGGAGAGAGAGGGAGAGAGAGAATGCCGATGTGGGAACTCGGACGATCTGAGGAGAAAAAAAAAACCCTTGAATTGGTTTATTACGTGGCTCCCTCTTGTCCAAGTAAAAAAGCCCTAGACGAATGTACCAAATTACCCCCGCGGTTTACACTTGTGGCTGCCCAATCGAAGGGCACAATTGAAAAAATGGGACAAAATCTGGCGACCGTTTTAATTGCTTTTGTTCTCTTAGTTTTAAAGCTTAAGAAAGAAATCGGACAAAATCTGGCGACCGTTTCAATTGCTTTTGTTCTCTTAGTTTTAAAGCTTAAGAAAGGTAACGGCTGGAATATATATATAATAAAATATAATATATATAATATTTAAAAAAATAAAAAATAAAAAATAAAAAATAAAAAATAAAAAATAAAAAAATAATAACTGTTGGATAAGCATCTCTGTGTAAGGGACTTCTGATTAATTGTTTTATATTTTTTAAATAACTCATATATTGATTAAGGTGCTGAGATTAGGCATTTATATAACACTCATGAGCCAAAAATAAAACAGAAATAATATAGGTACCGACGGCCGGGGAGGGATTTCGTACCGACCGGCTGCGCCGGGCTGTCTCCGGCCACCGGACGGCCGATCCGAGCCATCTCGGTTTTTTTTTTAGAATTTTTGGACGGCTCGGATCGGCCGTCCGGTGGCCGGAGATGGCCCGGCGCGGCCGGTCGGTACGAAATCCCTCTCGGCCGGTCAGTACTCATAGCACAACTCTCAAAAAATATACATACAAGATCAAAAAATATACATACAATCTTCTATGGATGGTTGTTAGAAAAATATAATGAAATCAATAGCCACTTACCAAATATTTGTTACTTATTAGTATTAAAGAAAACTCGGGTACTATCGAAATAATGATCCCATGGAAGTGAGACAATGAGTTTAATTGACAGGAATTTGCAAAACGCGTGGTGCTCACAATTAATCTAGTGATAAACTCTCAATAAATAGGAAAGACATTTGTATTGATAAACTTTTTATTTTTATGTAGGACAATATTGCTATTTCACCGAAACAGAGTTGTTTAAGATTTTCTTTATCCCGGAGATAACTTATTCATGTTATTTTACCTAATATGTGGAACTTTCTTTATATTTTTTAAAATATAAATCCAATCACTACCTAAAGATAAGTCACTCTTTCGACTTTACCAATCTAGCCAACGCAATATTTGTAACGTATGGTGTGTTGTTGCTTTAGGTTTTTTTTAATTTTGGGAGATTATTAAGATTTGTTTTGCTTGTGGTTTGTTTGTTGAGGCTTTCAATCTCCTTACGTTTTGTTTTATTATTTTGTTTGTTCTTAATAAGAATTAACTTATCAAAAAAACATTAATAGATGATGATTGCAAACACGATTATGAATATACTCATATGGGTGACATGTTTGTATTTTACAAGTTTGGGTGACAAGTTGGTTAAAAGGAAAAGTGTTGATTAATTTTTTTGTAGTACTAGTGCTTAGGCATATGCGTTGCACGTGAATTTTTTTTTTATAGGCAACAAAATTTTATTAAAATTCGACAAGGGTATATCGAATAGGAAAAAGGAGGAGGAAATCCAACCAAAAATTGAATGAAAGCCGGGGCCAAGCCCAAAACACCTAAACTGGGGCAAAATTCCAAATAACACCCTGTGGGCCTCAAAATGCCCAGATTAATACACATAAAGCTCAAACAACTTAAAGAGCAAATACCTGGCCGCTCCTATTTTTGGGCATCTTAGCCCGCCGGTCCTTTGTGCCAAAAGTGCAATTCCTTACAAGTCCTGTGACAAATTTACCCTTATTTGATCACAACCACCTAAATACTCTAATCAGGAGAGACCAGATGGAGATGGTGTCCATGGAGAACTCCACCACCCTCCTCGCATCCACCGCCTAGATCAATCGCGCTTCGCCATCACCACCACCTCCTCCTCCTCCACCACCGTCATGGATGACCTCCAGGCCCTCAGGTTCCGCCTTTACATAATTGAAAGCAGCCCACACGGCGGCCGTGTACGTGGCCTAAGCCACTGCCGCCATGGATGGCGTAGCAGCCACGGCTCTCCGGTTGGTCCTCCACTGCGTCCACCAGGCCACCGAGAGGTCCGGCAGATCCTCAGACCAAATCAACCACCGTCGCTGACTCTAGGCACTGGAAGTTCGACGTCCTCTACACCTGGTACTCTCTCTCTCAACCCCCTAACCACAATGCCCAATGTCGATTGAAGATGACGAAGAATCGCTCGAGCACACACTCCTCGTCGTCTGCGAGGTCTCTGTTTTCAAGATCCCGCTCCGATCCACCTTGGGCGGCTACAAGTGCGGTGAGTGGCTTCAGTCCGACAAGATCTGGACCGGCCGCCTCCACGTCGTCTCCCACCACGACCGCTGCGAGGTTTGCCTCATAGAGAAGTTTCGAGCTCCTTCGAAGTTTCTGACGTCGACATGGATGTTTGAATTGCATCTCGTTCCTGTCAGTGAGTTTACTAACTTTTGAAATGTTCACTACTGTGATTTTGACAGACGAGTGGCAGAGGAGCCGGGGGGTGTGGTGCTGTGTAGGTTGTTGGCGGAGAGTAGTCAGGTGGGGGCAATATTGGGACGCCAAGATCCATGAGTTGTTCTTCTTTTTTTGGTTTAGATCTGGGAGTAGATGAGAATTAACATTGTTAACACTATTAATTTACTGGGATTTAACACTATTAACACGGTTTCATCTTTCTTTCTTTCTTTTTTTTTTTTTGTAATTAGCACTGTTAATTGTAAATTTAGACAGAATTTAACATTGTTAATTGTGGTGTGGTGTGGTGTGGTGGTGGTGGTCATTCTAGTGGTCATTGTGGTGGCGGCGGCGGCAGAGGTGGTGGTGGTGGAGTGGTGGTGGCAGCGTGGTGGTGGTGGTGGTTTAGAAGGTTGTATGGGCCGAAGGGTATTAATACTGTTAATTGGGATGTGAATTTAGACAAAAATTAACACTGTTAATTTAGACAGAAATTAACACTGTTATTTGTGGTGGTGGTGGAGTGGTGGTGGCGGCGTCGTGGTGGTGATGGTGGCGGTGGCATGGTGGTGGTGTGTGGTGGCATGGTGGTGGTCGTGGTAGTGGCTGGATCGTCTTGATCGTCTCTCTCAAATGGTTTTTTTTTTTTTGTGAGGATTTTTGTCAACCAAATAATGAAGAGGGCCTACTGGGCTATAGGCTATTTGGGCAGGATCTAATGGGCTATTCTTCACCCCGACAGGACCGGCCAAGAAGTTATTCCAACTTAAAAGGCCTATAATGCCCATATGAGAAAAAATAGCCCAAACCCAAAGAGCAGGCCCATAGACTGTAACAACCCTAATTTTTTTAACAAAATTAATGTTTTAATTACAACTTTTTCGTCTAGATGTTAATTTAGTATTCTTTTAATAAATGATTTCGATATTTTTTTTATGAAATTATTTAAAAGGAAATACTAAAACCCTATTGAGTAAATATGTAAAGCTATATATATGAACATGCAAATCCTAACCTAGAACTTTTCTTACAAATCCTAGAGAGATTGATATCCAAGATCTAGTTAGGATCCTAGAAAATCTTATCCAAGATCTAGTTAGGATCCCAGAAAATCTAGATATGATATACAATTTAAGATTTTGATTCCCTCAAATCTAAGGAATTAATTGTAGGAGATTGAGGAGAGATTTTTCCTAGATTTCCCAAGATTTTTAAGATTGGATTGGATCTTATTAGATATATTACGATTGGATTAGATTGGATTAGATTTTATTAGATTTTGCTAGATATTGTTGGATTATATAAGATAATTATAGATTCCAAAAGATCATTCTAGATGGCTATTCCTCTCCCATAAAATCACATGGAAATACTTAGATTTTGTTAGATAATGAAAGATTATGCAAGATTCTCCTAGAATCTATGGGACACACCAAATCTTGTTAGATATGGTAAGATTAAGTTAGATTTTATTAGATAATACAAGATATTAATAGATATGATTAGATATTCTCCTACTAGTGGGCCCCATTTCGGAACGCGAAATAAGTATTTATTTTTTAAGAAGGCAATTTTAAGTTCAAAAATGATGGGTTTATTGAAATATAAAAATATGCAATATGAATTTTGTTTGAAAGATCTCAATGAGATCTTTAATACAGTGTAAAAATAATTGAAAAATTATTTTTCATTTACGTTATTTTTTAGTTTGAAAATGTAAAATAAGTACTTATTTTTTAAGAAGGTGTTTTGGAACATGCTCTAAATAGGCTAGTCTCCTTTCCTTTCAAAACCATTTACACACACTCCACACTTGCACACACGACACAACTAAGGAGAGGAAGAAAGAAAAGAGGGAAAGAAGGAACAAAAAAAAAAAAAAAACCAAAATGATTCTCTTTTTATTCTTCGATCAAGTCGAAACGACGTTACTCCGCTCGCATTTTCACCCGACGTACTCCGTAGCTGCTCTACCGCCAAGAAGAACAGTAGAAACCTCTTATCTTCTCCCCTAAATATAGTAGTGCTACTTGTTCGTTTGATTTTAAAAAAGTATTGTTCTATAAAAAAAAATAGAGAGTTTTCTAATTACCAGCATATTAGTTTGTTGGAAAATTGAATATGTTGATCTAAGTTATCATAACTAAATATTGGAATTGAAAATGTTGGAGTTAGAGTATGATCGTTATAATCTTTGTTAATTATAATGAAATCGGTTTTTAAGCAAATTGTATAAAAATGAAAAGTTACCTGGAAACTTAGAATGGTATTATGTGGCTAGAATAGTTGGTTCATTGTCATTTATTGATTTTTACTAAGAAAAGCATGACTTAGAAACTAGGTAATGAATCTGAAACCAACTGGTGTACGTGAGATTAACTTTAGTTGTAAAATATCAAGCGTGCTTACCAACAAGGTGTTACTCCTTTATTATGTGTCGTTATAGTATTTGATGCTAAAGAAATTAGAATCGCATGAAAATAGAAATCTATTTTACCGCATAACTTTAGCAAGCTTTGAAGGAATAATGTGAACGTGCGAAATGATGCATGTGTACGGAACACGATAAACGAGAAATGGAATACAAAAAGAAATGAGAAAATGAAATGTAAAAGGGTTGATGATTGTGTGAGCATAGGAGCCCGGTAGGTCCATTGAAGATGGTCAGCAGAATCATGGCTCAAGTGTGCGTGTGTGAGCATGAGAACCCGGTAGGTCCTGAGAGAATGGTCAGTGGAATCATGGCTCGGGTGTGCGTGTGTGGCCTAGGAGCCCCGTAGGTCCTGAAAGGATGGTCAGCGGAACTAGTGCCGTGTATGTGTTATGAAATGGGAAATGACTAAAGACTGAGAACTCGGCAGGTCCTGAAAGAGACGGTTAGCGGAATCAGTGCTTTTAGGTGGCAAAATCTGAACTTAGCCTGGGAGCCCGGTAGGTCCTGAGAGATGGTCAGCAGAACCAGTGCTCGAGATAATAAAATGGAAGTGGAATCGATACTTGAAAAATGATGACAAGGTTTATGATACGCTAGGATAACTCTGAAAGACACCGACACCTTTGATTATTTTTGTGATGCTCAATTTTGTTTTTTTTTGTTATAAATTATTGTATGTTATTTTTGTTAGTGTATGGGACATAGGGGTAAGAGTTAGCTATTGGGGTTAATTGCTCATGGTGTTACTTTTGTGACCTTGGCATCTTATGCCAGAGTTTAGAGATGAACAGGGGGAATTATATAATTTGGAAGAGTTCGGTGCTGAGCATAATAATGCAGAAGAAGATGGACGTCCAGAGGAGTAGAAGTTACCCTAGTATCCCTCCCTTATCTATTTAAATAAGTGTAACACGAATTTGGAGATAAGTTGGCTTGTAATGACTTTATGTTTCTTTCTATTTAATAAATGTGGAAAATTTATTAAATTAACGTTTCCAAAAATTGGGGCGTTACATAGACAACATAGGCCATTCCCAACCCAAACCTGCCCAAACCCTATGCAAGTCTCAAGCCACAGCCAGTTGCCAGTCACTACTCCAACAGGCCCCACCACCAATGATATGCACCTAAATGTTCACATTAGCGCGCTCTAATTTATCTTTGTTAAGTCCATTTATATTATTACTTGGAGTTTTATGCTTTATTTTTGTGTCTAGGTATTTGGAGGGTTTGATACAAAAAAAAGAGCGCAAAATTGGAATATTGAATGGTGTTCGAAGTGGGTTGTTTGAGTTCAATCTAGTGGAAGGTCTAAATTGCAATATGGAGTCGAGAGATTAGCACTGAAATTAACGGGCATGAGTACCAAGGAGATGGAGCCAAAGAGTTAGACTCTCACTGTAAGAAGAAATTAAGAATTGGACTTGGACTTGGACTTGTCTCTAAATGGTGGGCCCAATGGTTGGTAGATATTTGGTCTAAATGGTGGGCCTAGGTTAAAAGGTGAGTCGGCTGGAGTAAAAATAAAATAAAAGAAGGGTTTCCTCGGCCGTGAGCAGGATATAAAAGACACACATGCTGCATACATTAAGGGGGTTTTTTGATGAAGAAAAATGAAAAGAAAAGAATGGGCCTGCCGAGATACACAAAGAACGGGGCTGCATTCATTATTGTTTAGTTTTCTTTGAGCTTTATTGCCTTCATGTTATTTGAAGTTTTGTTCAATTATTCGCACTACAATAACTTGTATTGATTTTCGCCCTTTATCAAAGTTGTTCGTTGGTTCTTATTTAACTTAGATCCTGTGTTTATTTTATATCCCGAGCAATAGAAGCATGTTTCAAGTTAGGGTTTCTTTTACTTTTTGCTTGATAATGAGTGAGTAGTCGTATATGTAGGGTCGTGGGGAGATTAGCACATCGTGGCCAGGTTGGACACGTTCTGCTCTTGTTTTTTTGAAATAATAATGAAAAGACAATTTTAGGTTAATAAAGTACGTCTGTTAGATAAATACGGACATCGTCAGAGCCCATGTGAACGAGATAAGGGGGGTGGGGGACCCATCCAAGTCCACCTACTCTTGTGTAAGAGACTAGTACACCTATTCTCCGCTGCGCATGGGTAAACGGCGACCATAGTTTTCGCATCTTTCGGGGTAGCTTTTTCTCACTAAAGTCAAACATTTTCAAGAACACCAAATGGAGCAGATAAGTTTGAGATTGGTTGCGAGTGCTATGAACCCTATGAGTACCTTCTTTTTAATTATTTAAAAAAAAAAACCAAACAATTTCTTAAGTTTAGTCAATCTCAGCAATCGAATACAAGGGGTGGCTACCTAAGAGCCAGTTTAAATAGCTAACAACCCGAGTTTTTGTCAGCACACATCATCGTCTTTGTGGATTCAACTCCGGTCTTACCGGATATTGTGCTACGTTGGCCTCAGCCCTATGCTGCCACCCATTATTTTAGGTGCAAAAATATACTTGACGAAATCCTAGTCCTAAAATAATGGGTTGCCCCAAGCGTAGGGCTGAGAACGACATAACACAATATCTGGTAAGACCGGAGTCGAATCCATAAAGACGGTGATGTATATGATAAAAACTCAGGTTGTTAGCTGTTTAAACTGGCTCTTAGGTAGCCACCCCTTGTATTCGATTGCTGAGATTGACTAAACTGAAGAAATTGTTTGGTTTTTTTAAAAATAATTAAAAAAGAGGTATGGTCGTAGGGTTCATAATACTCGCAACCAGTCTCGGACTTATCTGCTCCATTTGGTGTTCTTGAAACGTTTGACTTAAGTAAGGAAAAGCTACCTCGAAAGATGCAAACCTTTACGGTTGCCGTTTACCCATGTGCAGCGGAGAATAAGTTTTGGTCCCCTATTCTCCTTGGTACTCATGCCCATTAATTTTAGTGCTAATCTCTCGACTCTATATTGCAATTTAGACCTTTCACTAGATTGAACTCAAATGACCCAACTTCAAACACCATTCAATATTCCAATTTTGCGCATTTTTAATTTTTTAATTTTTGTGTATCAAACCCTCCAAATACCTACAACACAAAAATAAAGCATAAAACTCCGAGTAATAATATAAATGGACTTAACAAAGATAAATTAGAGGGCAGTAATGTGAACATTTACGCGCCTATCACACCCCCAACTTACACTTTGATAGTATCGAGCAAAGAAAACAAATAATATAATTTCTAGCTACGCCACTTTTGTAGGACTCACGATTGCACTTGGCCCGTGCAACAAGCCTTTTAAACCCTTAGGCGATCCCAGAGGACAAGTGGAGTCTCGTGACGGTTTACAGTAATGAACACCACCAACATCTGACAACCAACAACTAGCCACGATCACCGACCACCAAACGTCGTCGACAAGCTCCATATGCATCTCGACCCCAGCGAACTCCGCCAAGAAACGCCGATCCGTCCTCACAAAGGGCTCGAGTGTAAAGAGCTGTCTATTATTTTCATTTTTTCTAATTAATGATTAATGTGGAGGATCGTATTTCAAATTAAAATGCGTATTTCATTAATGTAGTTGTACGGATTAACGTGCCGTTATGTTTAGGAAGTTCAAAAAACAGTTAAGCTATGATTTTCGGTATTAAAATGGTATTTAGGGATTTTGTGGGTGTGTGAGTGTTGATTGGGGTTTAAGCCGATTGTCTGTCTTTCAAAAATCTGGTTAGGTATAAGAAAAATGACTTTTCGAAAAAATATTGATTTACGAAATTAAAAATGGCGGTAATTGTTCTCTGATTTATTCTAAGAGAAATGGTAAATTTTTATAGTCATAGGTGTGGGGCAAGGTGGGGTTTTGTCCCTTTTTCTTCAGAGAAAATGTGCAGTTTTACATTTTTGTACTAGAATTGAAAATCTACATTTGAAGTTTTTGACATTGCCATTAGTTCCAAATGAAGGGTACTTTCTTATTTTCATTAAATAAATTAACGTAAAGAAAAGTTAAAAAACGGTTTAAAATGCAATCAAGATCTATGTGTTAATCCTTCAAATATCAATCAGGTTTTGAGTTTCTCACTCTTGGAGGTAAAATCCATGGTTTTTGGTAGGGGTGTTCAAGAAAACCGCCCGAACCGTAAAATCGGTCCGATCCGGACCAAACCGTCCTATGTGGTTTGATTCTGCGGTTCTACGGCCAGGTTATGATTCCAGAAAAGTAAGAACTGTTAATTTTGGTTTAGTTACTGGTTCTCAGTTAATGAACCATGGTTAGAACCGAACCGTACCGTTTGAAACTAAGATAAATATAGATATACATATGTATGTGAAATTAAATATGTATTTGAATTTGTTAGGTTAATCTTTTTCTTGCTAAACTTAATTTATTTAGAGATGAAATTTCATTTATTAGGAAAACTTTTATTTTCTTCCTTCCTTTTCTATTCCAACAGATTATCTTCCTATTTCTTTAATTTTATGAGTTCATATTTTGTGAATAAGCTAAGTGTTTGGAGGCTTATTGGATAGAACCAGAACCGAACCAAAACCGGACCAGTCTTGCGATTTGGTTCCGGTTAGGTTCCATGCATATATTGGTTAGGTTCTGGTTCCCAATTTTCTTGAACCGTTTCAAATGGTCCGGTAACTAGTTTTCTAGAGAACTGGACTAATTCGAACCGTGTACACTCCTAGTTTTTGGCTCTCTTTTCTCTCTCTTCTCATACTCAAGCGTATATTTACTCATTGATCACGTTTTTGGGTAATCTAGGTTATAGAACTTGTGGTATTGCTTTGGGAAAGCTTGCTCTTGACAGATCTTCGCACGGTACACTTAGGGCTTTGCTTAAAACTCATTTCGGTAGGAATTTCTCTCTCTCTCTCTCTCTCTCTCTCTCTCTTCATGTTTATGGGATGGTTAGAGCATTGGTTGGTGTTTGAATAGTCGTATGTGGGTTGAGTAAAACCTTGTTGAACTCGAAATGCATATGTTTAAAACCTAGGAGTGTACAGGTACCACATTTTCTTTGGTACCGGTACCTACCTGGAAAACTTGTTAGTTTTCTTTCCCGTTTATTGTGAGCTATGTGTGGGCCTTGTGTGCATGATAACCTCGATATATGGTACGAATGAATGAGCTAGTGTAAGGCTATGATTGAACTTGGATATTCGTGTTCATGACATGTTAAATCATTTGTTAAGCCAAGGTAAATGGATTAAGCCCTCCTGATATTCGCTCGAACGGTGCACCAACGGGTTAAGGCCTGAAATGAGCAATTGTGTTAAACCCTAGAATGAGCATATGGGTTAAGCCTTGCAAGTGAAGTCTGTATATGTTTGAACGTAATTTGATTGACTGTTAGTTGTTGGATTATCGATAGGTGTATGTTTCCGTTATTCTTCATACCGTTGTTGCACTCTTCATTTCGTAACCATATAGAGTTAGTTGAGATTTCCTACTGGGCTTAAAATTATGTGGAAGCGTTCAATCTACTCCTAGAAAAGGGAGGGGGTGGGGTTGAAACATGATTTTTGTTTAAAAAATATCAATTTGAAAGGAGATTAACTGATTAAAAATAAATATAGATGAACGGGTTGATTATCTTGATTAATCCAAACCTAAACTCAAGTAGTGCAGTAGACTAAAATAGAGACAAGAGACGCACGATTACGTGGAAAACTTAGGGTCCTAAATAACCCTAAGCCAAAAATTTAGCTTACCAACCAGACAGCAATACTGATCAGGATTGGAGAGCAACTCCCCCTGGTCAACACACAATTTGACTTTGAGATCCATAGGAATCTCAACAGGCCTTGTTCGCAACAAACCAGCATCCTCAAGAATATCCAGGGTGTAGACACCCCAATCCAGACCTCGGAGGGCCTTTAAACATCCCGATGATGAAATAAAGGAAATGATACCTTTGCGAGCTTGGATAAAGGATCCCTTCAGCCCAAAACCTCAAAGCCCAAACTAAAAGCCCAAAAGCCCTGGACTAGACCTAAAATACCGCGCAGAACAATTCTACACCGCACAGCATGATAGAATTCATTATGCCGCACGAGGTCATGAGGTAAACCGCATGGCATTTTGGATAAAGTTCTGACTAGCTCAGCTAGCTGTCGGCCACACCCACTTGAACCACAGCTACAAGTTGGCTAAGCTGAAAAAGGCACTTCTGGCTCGCCCAGAAAATACCTCCACCATTTGAATTCAAAATCCTTGGTTCTTGCCTATAAATACACCCCTCCACTCAAGGGAAAGGGGCCTTGAACTCTCTTTCTCTCTCATCATGCTTTCACACCCACTCCTCACTTCCAAGTCTTGAGAAAGTTTGCTCTAAAAACATTCTTTGGGCTTCACCCTTCTCAAAGTCCCCATTTTTCTCTTCACCATTAAAAGTGAGCCCTTTTACTCACTTTAAGATCCCAACCACCCAATATACCCATTTATTACACACATCTATACCTCTCTTCTTTCAACCGACCTCACCAACGCTCATCCGCCACCATCCGTCCTTGTCCAAGCGCAAGATCAAAGGTAAAAACCAAGTTTCCTTGGGTTAGGCTCAGTCCTAACCCTGTGGGAACTCCTTTTGCTGCCAGACTTAACCAAACTTGATGTGATATTTTAATGTACTCGCAAGCGCACGAATCGTACCGAAGTATAGTAATGCAAGAGCGAGGACGAACCCACAGGAACTTATGATTCTTCTAGGAAAAATAAATAACTTAAACCGATTAAACCCTAACCTAGTTGACAAAAGTTGTGATTGATTTTTTAAACTAAAAGTAAAAAGTAAAAACAATAAACTAAATTATCAAAGACGAGAAAATTAAAACTTCTTTTTAATCAAAGGAGAAAATACTAGGGTTTCAGAATCCACACCCATTAACTCGTATCATTATATATTCATGATCATTGACCTTACCCAAAATTTCTTCATGATAATTTGAAAGCTAATTCTGTTACCATGGAAAATATCATCGTGAAAATTCATCAAAAAAAGTCTAACGTTTGTTCCTCTCCGCTCGCAAGTATAAAACCGAATCATTAATTGTATCCGCTTTTAACAAATCACAATAAATATCCAATTTTATAGTTAACGATGAAAAACCAGCTTTCAATGCTAAAGACAATTCCAAATCATGAGAAAAACATGATTGAACTCATATCCAGAATTTTATCCCTAACAGTTGATTCGGAGTAAGAACAATTTAATCATAATCAAACCAAATAATCGGGTAAAATCAAATCTCATGAACATATAAACAATAGTTATTAATAGGGCTTCATCCTCAACCCTAGTTGAAAAGTTTAGCCGCTCATGGAATCAAAACACATAAACATGTTGAAATAAAACTCCATTGAGTAAAGCTTACAAAGAAACGAATTAACAATTTCTCCAAGCTTTTTCTTCTCTGCCGTCGCTCGTGATAGCTAGACGTGGCTTCCGGGTGAGCTGCTACGTTGCAATCTTCAAAAGCCCAATTCTCTGATCCCTCTTTCGTGCAAAGCTTAATTCTCTTTTTATGCCCACTGCCGAGATATATTTCCTTTGTAGGGAAAATCCTTATTTCACCCAAAAACCTCGTTACTTGGTCTACACCCATTGAAGTTTCCTTTTCCTAAAATATTGCCTAAGCTAATTACACCTAATTTCCTTAACCTTCACGTGCAGAAAATTCTAAAAATGGGTTACAATAGACTTCTTTCCAAACCCACATTCTTTCACCAACAATCCCCCAATTTCTGCTCACATATCTCACACATGCACCTCCTTAGGAATTGATAATGATTTGTCAGGATTTCTCTTGTTAAAATGATTGGCAGATTCCCACAATTCCAAATCGGACTTCGGCCTTATTATTCCAACGGGTAAAATAAATAATGTTATCACATTTTCCTGCAAAAATCAATAATTCATTGTTAGAGACAAATAAAACAATAATATAGTAAATTGCGTAATTAAGGACTAACATGTGATATTGGGGCCTCTAAGTGTCAATATTTTGTGCTCATCATAAAGCTTTGACTTAAAAATCATTTTTAGAAAACAAAGCAGCCATTGACCTGAAGGCACCACGCCGTGCGGCATTTCAATGCGTCGCACGGCGTAGTGTGTTCAGACGTACGACGTTTCATCAGCTTCTATTTTTCTTGTTCAAACTGTCTGCATCAAAGTCATCTTTCATAAGGCCTATTTCTATTAAGAAGAAACCAGTTGTCAGCGTTCTCAGAATGAGGCCATATCTACGAGCCATGTTCCGTTTATAAACAAAGCTTTCTTGATCATTTCAAGCGATTAAACGTACTAAAGGTTGTTTTATGGCCATGGCTTGATGAAATGGTACTGTTCTAAAGTGATCCAATGACTGAGCATCTTCAGATGCCTGTCAAAAGTGGTGAAAGTTATACTATGAGAGTTGATGACAACTTGTTAACAGAACAGAAACCCCGCACGACGTACTGTAAAGCCGTGCGTGACATTACAGTATACCGTGAAGGGGATCACAATGATTCAGGCAGTTTATTTAGAAGCTTCTCTTTTCTTTTATGCACTGCATCATCTTTATCATCTCTGTACAGACGGCACCACACGCACGTCAATGTGATATATTTTCCCATGTCCCTTCCTCTCTTACTTGTTTATTAAAAGAGCTTTATTTTCCAAAAGATTCATGAAGAGTTTCCTTTTTGAAAATGTTTAGTAGAGACCGGTTTCACCGGGCGAGTGGGGTGCTTTTTGACAAAGCCTTCCCTATTCGTAATGTGGTTCCTGGACCCAAAGTCTCGACGTTTTTTGCTAAACCAAAAGCCTTTTTCAAAATAAGTCATCGGTTTCTCAGATCATCCATCTCAAAAATTCGGGTTGTGACTCTCTCGAGCGCGCGCCGGTCGGGGAGCCCACAGTGGCGACTCCGCTGGGGATCTTTACATTAATCAAAAATTTGGAAATTAATACATAAATGTATAATTTTTCAAAAGTCTGTCAAAACAATATGCTCCATGCCGCTGAAGATCAGAATGGTGACATAACAGGATTTTACATCCAACCAATCCGAATTGAGACTTTTACTATTGTTCGCTTGTGTAGTTTTCTCCAAAGTATTGATTAATAAAGCGAGCCAAGCTTGAAAAACATTTTCAAAAGGGAATTTTTAACGTCTTTTGGAAAATAAAGCTCTTTGTTATCCTGTACACTCTGCACCGCACAAGCCTCGCCGGTGTGTTTCGACATTCTTGCCCAGTTTATCGGTGACAAGCTCTCTCGGAATGCCTTGCAACGCTCGACGATGATGAGCCATCGTGCTGTTCGACCATTGTCTTGCAATATACCTGACATGGGGAGTGCATTTTGGCTCTAGTCTAGAGAACCCTTCCGAGACCCAAACCGACTTTTTGCACTTGTACATAACCGTAGAACCATCCCCAACTAGGACAGGAACCCATGGCTAGGACTTATGTGATATATCCTGTTTATGTGTTTTCTCTTTCTGTACATACATATCATTCATGCATCATTGCATTTTTGCAGGCTAGAGGGTAGGGCTCCCTTAGGATTCGGTTAGTCTAGGAGACTTTAAATCCATGGAGTTTGAGAAACCTTTGGTGTTTGCGGTGCCCGAACGGCTCCCTTGATCTAGGACTAACCTTAGGTGTGTACGTATTTGGATTTCGACAATCATATTGCTCTGTCTCCGATGGTCAAGGTAAGGAGATTGGCTCTGATTACGAACCGTTCAGAATTTAATCTGCCTGACAGCACCTACCCGGATTGTTGAAAATCTTCTATACAAACACCTTAAGTGAGATCTGGATCACGGTAAGTATTAGGACTAGTTTCTAGGAGGCATGAGGAAGGGTAGGCTAAGTATCCATGATGAGCCTTGAGTTTCTCCTCTTGCTTTGTTGCCAGTTCAGAAACATTGGTTGTCTGCAAGAAAGGGCTGTACTCAATTGGTTTCGTTCTTCCCAAAGACTAGTTCGTATCGACACCCTGGAAGGCACACAGTTGTTTTGAGGTTCCGATAGTTCAGGAAAAACAACCGTCAATAGAAATACCATAGGAACCGTTAATACCACTCGAAAACCCCTTATCGATGGCTGACCAAGGAGATAAGGTAAAGGAATTTAGGCAAAACGTGGCCGCCTTGGATGCTCAGTTTAAACAATCCATTGCCAACATCAATGCACAGCTTAAGGCTTCCACCTTGTCCATGAAAAATGATCTAATCATGGTGATGGAGGCCATGCAAGAAGTTAGTGATAAGCTCCAGGCTAAGCCTCCTCCACAGTCCAAACAGCCCAAAGAAGAAATGCCAGCAATGGATCCTAAGATGGCCTCTCTCGTTGCCAAGATTAATAAGTTAGAGGAATTCGTTCAAGAAACCAGGCGACTTGGGAAAGGGGAAGTCAACATGAGCAAGTTATGCTTATTCCCTAATGCCAAGTTGTCGGAGAAATTTAAAGGTGTGGACTTTGCGAAGTTCGACGGCACTAGTGACCCAAGGGCGCACCTCCAAGTGTATGTTGGCTCACTTTCCATGCGAGGAATCGAAAAGGAGGCTATGGCACAGTTATTCCATGAATCCTTGTCTGGTCCAGCCTTGCTATGGTTCCTCACTCTTGAGCCATCCAAGAAAAGGACTTGTGAAGACATTGGGACAGCCTTTGTAGCCCAATACGATTTCAATGTCAACCTGAAAATGACCATGAGGGAGCTGGAAAGTACCAAGATGGGAGAAAAAGAAAGCTTTGCTGATTTTGTGAAACGCTGGAGAGCCAAGGCCACCCAAATGCAAAACAAACGGGATCTGAAGGAGCAGATACGAATTATAACGAAGAACCTGCCAAGTTCCTTTGCCCCATACATAATTCTTTCCCAGGCCGCGCCAAATTTCGAGACTTTCTATGACTCTGGATTGGCCGTGGAAGAAGCCTTACGGGATGGTACTTTGGAAAAGAAGGGAGCAGGATCGAAGTCCAAAAGAGCGTATTCTGGCAATAGTAACATTCTTTTTTGGAATACCAATTAGGCTGGGACCTCATCCGCTAAACCCGCAGAAGTTAACCAAATTCTTGAAAAGTGAAAAACCCAGAACCGAGCTTTCACCCAATTCAGTACCCCTAGGTCTACTCTGCTTAAGAAACTGGCAGAAGCCGGGGTATTAAAACCTATTCTGCCCCCACAAACCATTCCACCAAATCTAAACCAGAGTGTCTATTGCAAATTTCACCAGATGCCTGGCCATACCACCGACAATTGCATACGCCTTCGTCATGAGATCCAAAACCTCATCGACAATAAGGTGATTGAAACCCCACCTCTAGATAAGCCAAATACCGTCTCAAATCCTTTACCACAGCATAATACCTCATTTCGTATTTACAAATCACTTTAACCCCGGGCCAAACCATCCAGGATTTGATCCAACCCTTTTCATCACCCCTTATACCAAACCCAAGCCGATTTTAAAAATTCCTAAAGAAATTGCTCTCTGCTTCCTAGAAGAATGGGATAATATGTGGGGAGACCTCATTTCAGATTGGGAAGAGTTCGAAACAGCCAACTTTCAAAGGAACGCGGAACCACCATTTGAACCTTGATGGGAGGTTGACTGGCAGAGCATTCATGCTGACCCTCTTGATGAGTTCTCTCTATACATGATGTTCAAAGGGCAGAATGAGAACTATCAGATCCCTCAAGGGGTTTTTGAGTGGGAATGGGATCCAACCCCGAGAGAGTATCAACTTTAGCCTGGAATGACCCATTGGATACATTCTCCCTACCTGCAATGTTCGCTGAAGAATACCAACCTGAAATACCAGCCTATGAATGGCCAGAGCTTGTCCCAACTCATCCAAACCTCCCATACAAACCTCCCGAGCCTGAAGAAGAGGTAGCTAGCAGTGAATTCAACCCCATGGATTACATTACAGAAGAAGCAGAGTCAGAACCTTCGGTCACCTTCCCGGAGGATGTCAATGTTGCCATGATGAACTTATGGGAAGATGAACCCGGAGCCAAACCATGGCCAACTCCGAAGTTATCAATATAAAAGTGGGAAATGAAGAATGGATGGTAAACAAAGCAGTAATGGAAGCTGAACAATGGAAACCAGAGGACCTTTGGGAAGATCTAGTTATCGCTGATCTAGCATCTAACCTTCAGGATACCTCCATTGGTGCAAAGCGCAAGGCCCCTATTGACTTATGGAGTGAAGAATCGAAGTACCGTCAGATCGATCACTTAACCAGGAGTGGCCGTGTATACCAACCACCTAACCTCCAAGTTGGTGAATCCTTTAATCTCGCAGCTCCACTAGCCAAAGAGCCTTCGAACCCTTTTATTACCCCGACCAAAAACACTTTCCAACCTTTCGCCCCACCAGCCAAAGAAATTTCCCGTCCTGAGAAAAACCCTGAAGGAATGGTCAAGCAACAGCTTGAACAGACTCAAGCTAAAATGTCTGTTTGGGATGTGCTTGTTCATTCCACTCGACATCGAAAAGGACTCATCCAAGCCCTCTCCCACTTGGAAGTTCCCTTTGGTATAACCCCAGAGGAGCTTGTGGCACTCATTAAAACCATACCCATCAAGCATGCCATGACCTTTACCGATCGAGATCTGCCTGCCGAGGGGATAGATCACAACAGGCCACTCCATGTCACTCTGAAATGTCGTGATAAATGGGTCCTAGTGATTTTAATCGACAATGGGTCAGCCATCAATGTTTGTCCGCTCCGTGTTGCTTACTGCTTGGGGTACAAAAATAAGGACTTCTCTCCCTCAGAGGTCAAGGTCCGAGCATATGACAACACCCGCCGGGATGTGGTTGGAACCCTCATGCTTCCTATGACCTTTGGATCATACCAGACGGAGGTAGAATTTCACGTAGTAAGCATCCCTACTTCCTTCAACTTGTTGCTAGGCAGACCCTGGTTGCATCGACCCGATATCATGGCTGTACCCTCTACTCTTCATCAAAAAATCCGTCTGGGACTTGAGACAGGAATGCTCACTATTCACGGAGACTCTGGGATCCATGCGCCTACTGAAGACAATGCCCCACTCTTGGAAATCTAGCATGGGGAGGAAGATATCGCTCTGGGCGGCTTCTCGCTAGATACCTCTAATTCTGTCTTTTCGGTTAGAATTGATAATGACTTTGTCATCAGCAATGTCGCCATTAAGATAATGAAGAAAATGTCTTACATGCCAGGGTTGGGATTGGGAAAGAACCTTCAAGGGCCCGCGAAGTTCAAAGCCCACGAAACCCTAGTGCGTGCTACAAGCCTTGGCTATGTACCCTCGAGCAACAGCAAGGAGAAAAAGGGCAACAGATTGGAAGACTATTTTGTCAAGGAAAAGGCAAAACAGGTCTACCAGGGAGAGCCAGAACCCTTTTGGGATAAAGAGACCAACACTCTGTGACCAGGGTTCGAAATATTTGCCAACGATGTCTGGCCAGAAAGTGAGGAAGAATTTGAGGCCCCAAAGAAGCCAGCAAGACCAACCGATTGGATTGAAGTCTTTAACATGGGAAGCCTATTGAACTTGTTTAGGGGGGACGAACCAATGAGTACAGTCCAAGAAGCTGAAGTGCTGATGATAGGACAGGAGGTCCTCGAAGACCCGACTTCGCTCATCATGGATGCCATTGGAGATTACAAGAATTGGGTCTTTCTACCAAGTGCAACATGCCGAGGGTCTAACTTTGAGTTCGAGTCCCAGTCATCTGAGTCTTCTGAGTCTGTTAAGTCAGAGTTGGTGCCTCTTGGCCCCACTCCTCATGGTCTGTACTTTGAATTTGAGTCTACCCGTGTGTATGGTGCCTTGAGGCCTTTGTTAATGATGGAATAAACAAATCTGATTCCGCCTACTTCCCTAATTTTGAAATAAATTGTGTCGACCCTGATGACGAAGAGATCGATTTTGATGGGGACATTCCTAAAGAGATCCGATCCCTAGTCGAAACGGAAGACGGAAGGCACGCTCAGCCTGTAAAAAAAGTAGTTGTCATAATAAATTTGAGAAATGAAGGGAATCCCCGAACGATTCAGATCGGTTCCGTGCTGTTTGAGGAAGAGCGTCAAGCTCTCATAAGTTTGCTAAAAGAATTCGAGGATGTTTTCGCATGGTCACATGCTGATATGCCCGGAATCGATCCTGAAATTGTGGAACACCGGATCCCCCTTTATCCTGATGCAAAACCCGTAAAACAGAAACTAATACGCATGAGACCTGATTGGGTGCTTAAGACAAAGGAAGAAGTCACTAAACAAATCGATGCAGGGTTTCTAATGGTAACCGAATACCCACAATGGGTCGCAAATATTGTTCCCATCCCTAAAAAGGATGGCAGGATTAGGGTCTGAGCTGATTTCAAGGATCTCAACAAAGCAAGTCCAAAAGATGACTTTCCCTTGCCTCACATCGATGTGTTGGTCGACAACACTACTGAGCATGCTTTACTTTCCTTCATGGATGGCTTTTCAGGATACAACCAGATCCTAATGGCCCCAAAAGATCAGGAGAAAACCACGTTTGTCACTGAATGAGGAACTTTTTGCTATCGGGTAATGCTTTTCAGATTAAAGAATGTAGGATCTACTTACCAGTGGGCCGCCACGACCTTGTTGCATGACATGATCCACAAAGAAGTGGAAGTCTATGTTGATGACATGATTGTCAAAGCCAAGGAACGAGAAGGGCACCTGCCTGCGCTCAAGAAGTTCTTCGAAAGGATCAGGAAGTATAGGATGCGCCTTAATCCAGCCAAATGCACGTTTGGGGTCACAACTGGAAAAATGCTCGGATTCATGATTACCACCCGTGGTATTGAAGTTGACCCATCAAAAATCAAGGCCATTCTAGAAATGGAACCGCCACGGTCAGAGAAGGATGTGAGGAGTTTTCTCGGCAAGGTACAGTTTATTGGTCGATTCATTGCCAATCTAACTTTGACTTGTGAACCAATCTTCCGTTTGCTCAAGAAGGGTGTGCCGTTCAAATGGGACGATAAGTGCCAAACAGCTTTTGAAGCAATCCGAGCTTATCTATGGAGTCCGCCAGTGTTGACACCCCCTGTGTTGGGAAAACCTTTGATCCTATACCTATCAGTCACTCCGTCTTCCATGGGGTGTATGTTGGCACAAGAAGGAGACGATGGGGTTGAAAGGGCTGTCTACTATCTGAGCAAAAAAATGGTGGGATGCGAAGAGCGTTATACTCCGCTGGAGAAAACATGCTGGGCACTCGTTTGGGCTTCTAAAAAGTTGAGACATTATATGCTAGCCTACCCAGTAAGGCTGATTTCTCGAATGGACCCTCTCAAGTACTTGTTTGAGAAACCAGCTCTCACTGGGAGGATGGCACGATGGTTACTAATGCTAGCAAAATTCGAATTAATATATGTTACCTGGAAATCTGTAAAGGGGAGAGCTGTTGCTGAATCCCTGGCCGACTGCCCAGTCAAGGGAGGTGAAGATGTTGAGTTTCAGTTTCTCGATGAAGATGTAATGACTCTGGCTGAGGATGTTTGGAGGTTATACTTCCATGGTGCTGCAAATCAGAAGGGGTTTGGAATTGGTGTACTATTAATAGCACCCGACGGGTCTCACATCCCACTCGCCTTCAAGCTAAACTTTGAGGTTACCAATAATCAAGCGGAATATGAGGCTTGCATTGTGGGAATGGAAGTAGCAATTGAGATTAGCATAGAGAAATTGGAAGTGGTGGGAGATTCTAACTTGGTAGTGTCGCATGTCACAATTTTTAGATTTTTATAAATTGGAAATGTGACGTGGCAAGTTTTGGTTATTTAAATTTGATTGTACCATTGTGGACCTCCACATTGCTAACATTAGCAACCCCTTAAATGGATAAATAAATAATGATGTGACAACTTTTAGTTATTTCACTGCGGATGCTCTAATAAGTGGATTTGGAATTGGATTTTTTTTTTCTCCATATTTTGAACCAAAAAGGCATTAACTAGTGTTGTCTTAATCTGTTTTGAATTGGGAAGGGAATATATGCGACAAGTTGTGCTGTAGAAAGCTACTGCAATGAAATTACAGGTATAGAAGAATATCGCATGTCCTGAGATGGGCTGTGTTTGCTCCTGATGGACTCGACTATTATGCTGATTACTATGTGTCTTTCTTGGTGTTATGGTTCACCTGTCATGGCGATACACATTTTTGTAAGGACAACTAGCTAAAGTATTTGGTTTTGTCCAGAAAAGCCTACTTCAAGGGCTTAGGAGTCGGACATTTCACAAGAAGTTAAGATTGATCATAGGTATAGGACGCTGATCTCAGGTATAGTGGGTGGACAAATGTCTTTTCAGGATACAATAGTTCAATACTCTGGTAGTGGTATCACTTGGCGCTGATATATAGTAGGATACTGGTTCATAAATTTCTTTCAGTATGTACCGATTTGCTGTGTCGTTCCGCCACCAATTCACATTTACAATTTCCATGGTAATTTTGGCAATGCTTATTGTGTTTGTTCACCTATTTTTGAGCCACGGTCACCTTCCAAAAGGCGAATCATTGAAGATGGTGTTTGACCTCCAAGGGAGACTTGAATCTGAGCACGCAATTTCACCATCAAACTCAGTTGTTAACTAAGCTGGTTAGTTTGTCAAGCATAGTGTGAAATAGATCGACTTTTGTATGTAGTCATGCTGATTCATTGGTGCAGCACTTGGGTGTTGTACTGGTGAGTGTTGTACTGGTGGTTGATACCACAAACCATGATTCCTGATCGAAGCCAACTTCATAATAATCATATTAAAGATAGGAGTATATTGAAGTTTTCTGATTTAATGATCTCTAGCTATGAAATACAATTTTCTTTATTTTGTTGTGAACCAGCTTCAAAGCATAGCTAAGCATGTCGAATATACGGTATTTTCGATCCTTTTTCTCTCCACGTACATAGTAGTTACACTAGACGATTTGGTATTGAACATGCATATATACATTACTTTACACAAGAGCGGCCTCCTTTGTCTTGCTCGCATTTTTCTGCTTTATGAATCCAACAAAAAGGTCCGTTCTGCTTGTGTCACTCTCCGGAAGTCTGGTGCTCCGACCACCTTCTGACATTCTCTTCACGAATTCCACCAAGTGCCTCCAATTCTCCCGATCAAACAACCTCTTATTCAATCTCAAGTACGTAAATGCACTCAATCCATTCCCAGAGTCCGATCTACTTGTTGTCAAAACTTGTGCGTACGCACCGGCGTCATATCTCTCCAACGCGTTCTCTCCAGCGAGTTCTATTTTTGCAGCTTTAGTTGCCATCTTTACTTGCCGAACTAGCCCTTCTGGTGAGCAGTTTGCATTTTCGGGTTGCTCTCCATCTCTCATTTCCATGCATGTGAAGTTCAGTACCACTCCATGCTTACCCATCATCCGTGCTATTGGTAGGTAACCATCTTGATGTCTAGTGTTGTAGTATCCAGCAGTCAGTTCGGGCGCATGGGATCTACTTCTGTAGTGCCAATGAATCCCAGCCACTTTTCCAGATAGTTTAGCTCCAGTTCCTTGGAATATTCCTTTTGCAGCTGCTAGGATTCTGTCTCCATGCTCTAGTAGCATCCCAGAGTACCACTTTAGGAAGAATTGTCCATACTCATTGTTCCAAATTCCATCTCTTCGGAAAAAGGCAGTGTCTTCTGGGTATTGGTTGTACTGACCGGAATCATGAGGCCCACTCGTTCCCCAGTCAGTTTTCCCCAATGTCTCTGCAGATGCTTGAAGTGAAGCCTTCATGTACTGTTTGTGGGGTAGATTTGTTAGAAACTCATTACATGCAATTTATGTTTTATGGACTAGGGTATGAGCATCATGTGTGTGGGGGTGTGTCTAGGTGTTAGACTCTTCAAACTTCTAATTTGGTACATGGACTCAGAAAATATGTACCATATGTTACAAACTTACAATGTTACCATGCCAATTTCAGTTGATAAACTGGTGTTTTGTATACCAGAGTATCAAAAAGGGCAAGTATTCTTTTATAAGAAAGGGAATAATAGCCCTTGTAACTTAGCTTAATTACCATTTACAATAGATTTCTGTCTTTTTTGATGCTATGGTGAAAGATTTAGCATGATGCATGTTCCCATTTTTTCTTGTTTACAAGATGTGGATGCCTAATCCTCTGATCAAGTTTCCTAAATTGTGCTCATCAATTCTTACTTCATATAGAGTTCAAATTTGAAGGGATGTACGAAAAAATGCACTTTCAATTACCTTGTCATAGCACTGAAATTCTCCAATTCCCGGAAACCTCCAAGTTCCATTGCTTTCTGGGTAGGATGGATATCTGAGCTCTCCGCAAGGGCCCATACCTACTTGAATTTCCTGCGTTAGAAAAAGAAATTAGTTTCTACTGCTAAAACAGGCTATGTTCATAATTGTAGCATGTCAAACGACAGGAGATTATAGCTATCCACCATTTGTATTCCATAGTCCGTACACTATGGGAAGATTGGCTGACAGACCATTGGTTATCTGTTTCATTCTTCTTAAGTTTCCTTAGATCTGGCTTTTTCTCTGTGGCTGACATTAAGTATGGTCAAGTGTCCATTCAACTTGTAAACCCATAGTGAAACTGAGGAAATGGGGTCTATCTTCATGGGTCCTTTAGGGTGAAGGACCCATAAGTCCATAACAAGTCTTTGCCCTAAAGGGTCCATCAGATTTTGTCCGTTGGACGTTTTTAATATGCTTATGTGGTGTGCTTCCATCTGTTACCATGCACGATTGCTTGTCTAAAATATGGTTTATGATCCTTTGCTGCCTTGTTTATTTCCTCCTTTTTCTCCTCATATAAGACTGAAGATCCTCAGATTGAGAAACAGTATTAGTCTGTTATGGTGTCCACTGGTGATGTTTCATTATACATCATTTTCGTTTGGTTATCACTTTTATTATTGGTTTCAACACCCTCATAATTCTACACAAGAGAGGTAATTTGAAAGATAATCCTTACCACAATAACGTCCCCCAGGTAATCCTTGAATGTGTCGCGGAAGCTTCTCATGTAATCAGAGTAGACCTGGATGGGTGTTCTTCCTCCAAGCACAGGTAATGAATCACAACCCAAGGAGATATATTCGGGATTTCTCCGGCCTGATCTGTCTGTGTAGACAAGGTCAGGGTTTTTGCTGATTTCTTCAAGCACCCATGGGGGTAGAGGAATGCTGAAAAATCAACACAAGAAAAAGGTTATCAAAATATATTGCTTGATTAATTCCTTCTCACACGGTAGAGGGGTCCTTAAAATGCAAGAGATACAAACTTTTGACCAATTTATCCATAAGACAGTTTGCTGTTACGAAGGTAATAAATTGTTCAACTAGGTATCGGGCTTTTCTCGCTTTTAGCTCACAGTGGAGGGATATCGTAAAAAGAGGCATTTCAACAGAAGCCTTCTTCAGTTCAATGGATAAAAAATGCCCTTAGAGAGCTTTTTTGGCTTATAAAGGGAAGAAAGGAATCCTTAATAGCCTACTATGAAGCATGGATACTGATATGCGATACGAACACAATACGATATGGATACAACGATACAAGAAAATCCAAAAAAAAACAAGATATGTATACAGCTAGGATACGTTAGACTAAAAGACATTTTTAAAGGTTTGTAGCATTGTATCAGCCATAATAACAAGAACAGGATAGAACTATTGTATAAGTCTCTTGGTTACTTGCTCCATTATTGAAGTTTAATTTTATTGAACACATGTATGATACAATAAGGGGAAATAGCATATCAGTGGAGAAAGGGGTAAATAATGCCCAAGTGATGGAGAGATTTTTTCAAACTTGCATAAATATGGAACGGAGGAAAATAAATTCCCATACATGAAACGGAGGAAAAAATATTCCCTATACATGGAGTTCGAATTTGGGTCTTCTAAGTTGTCCCTTCTATGAATTAAAATTGCCCCTTCTATAGATCTAAGTTGCCCATTATATGGATCTAAGTTGCCCATTCTATTAACCTAAGTTGTCCCTTCTATGACTTCTTAGGTATTCGATTTTTTGAGTATTTCTTCAATCTCCTTACCATTTCTATTATTTTTTGAGAAATTTGGGATCTGAGTTATTTGTAGATTTGCATGAAACAGACCAACTAAAATTCTCCATACATGAAACGGAGGAAAAAATTCCCAAAACATGAAGTCGGTTTGTAGTCAAATCTGAGTTTGAACCTAAGTTGCTCATTCTATGAATTTAAGTTGTCCCATTTATGGACCTAAGTTATCTCTTCTATGAACCTAAATTGCCCCTTAATTATCTAATAGCATAACTTCTTCATATTTTCAAGTAAAACCAAACAAGAAATTTTAAGTGGCAATTCCTAGAATCTAAAAGCAAAAGTATAAAGTGGATGCTAGAAAACATACATCTTATTTTCTCTATCATTTCTCTTTCTAAAAAATTACCCAAAAATAATACTTTGAAAACTCAAATATGCAAGTAACCCAGATCTCAAATTTCTCAGAAAATAATAGAAATGGTAAGGAGATTGAAGAAATGCTCAAAAAATTGAATACTCAGGAAGTTCATAGAAGGGGCAACTTAGGTCCATAGAAGGGGCAACTTAAATTCATAGAAGGGGCAAGTTAGGTTCAAACTCAAATTTAACTATAAACCGACTTCATGTTTTGGAATTTTTTTTTCCTTCATTTCATGCATGGAGAATTTCAGATGGTCCGTTTCATGCAAATCTACAAGTAACCCAGATTCCAAATTTCTCAAAAAATAATAGAAATGGTAAGAAGATTGAAGAAATAATCAAGAAATTGAATACCTAGGAAGTTCATAGAAGGGACAACTTAGGTTCATAGAAGGAGCAACTTAGATTCATAGAAGGGGCAACGTAGGTGACCCAGATTCGGACTCCATGTATGGGGAATATTTTTTCCTCCGTTTCATGTATGGGGATTTTTTTTTTGCTCCGTTCCATATTTATGCAATTTCGAAAAAACCTCTCCATCACTTGGGCATTATTTATCCCTTTCTCCACTGATATGCTATTTCCCCATACAATAAAACGTTCAAGAATCTCAGTATGTCCCTCCTTCTAGAAAGTAAGTTAAGAGCTACAAATCAATAATTTTCATTATTCGTAACAATTATAATATACTACTGTGCAAGGAGTGTCACAATCTTAATTTCATAAAATTAAAGTTCGGATATGTTCTTCAAGTATCCAAAAAGTATGTGATACAATAAGAATTAAAAGATGATACTACTGAAATATGTATTCAAGAGTATTAAATGATTAATAGTATCGAATACAGATAAGATAGGGATATGACTCCCAATTAGAAGTATTTGTGCTTCATAGTTAACCAAAAACAAGCAGACGACGAGCGATGAGCCAGGAACAACCTAAGTATTTGTGCTTCACTGGGTTATCTTTCAGAAATTTTGAGGGGTATAGTGCATACCTAAGAGGTTGAGTCCCTTGTGGGGATCTTCAATGTTATCTTTACCTATATAAAACTATAAATAGGTATAATTGTGTATACTCCTGTAGTCCTATATAGTATTAGGTTAGTCTATTGGGGAAAGTGAATGCTGGAAAATCATTTGAAAACAAATTACAATAACACTCTCATACCTGCAAGAGTCTCCAACATTTCCTCCGCACTGATGAAACGACATAACAACTTGTAGCTTTAACCCATGCTTTTGCACCATCTTTACAAGCTCAGCATACCCTTCCCAGTTGTACTTGGACGGCCCTTCTTTCTCCACCAATCCCCACCAAGCGTCGACCATCACTCCTTCAACTCCTGCAGTTTTTAGTGCCATCAAGCTGGCATTCATCGCTCTCGGCTTGTTCAAGTGGCCCCCGTACGATACGGTGTCTAGTGGCAGCATCACAAACACAGGCACCGGGGAATCGCTCTTTCCGTGTGCTTCCGTTAGCCCGTGGAGCTTTTCCCACTTGTCGCTTCTCCTGTCTTCCAGATTCAAGGTTTTTTCATGCAAGAGTTGAGTTTCTTGCATCGAACTCTTGGCTTTGAGGCGGCACGATGGCCCGATTTGTGTAAAACAAACCATGCTGGAGAATTCATCAAGAGTTTTGAAACTTCTTGTATCTCTTAGATTGATAAAAGAAGTTGAAGAACGCAGTGTCAAAGCCATACTGTGATCTTTGTTTGGTATTTTGAAGAGATAAGATAGGTGTGGGAATGAATGGAGGCAATGTGTGCTGCTATATATAAAGGAAAACTTGCATCTGGGTTTCTGAAGGAAACAATAGTGGTGGGCTCTGACTTAAAGGAAAAAGGGGCAAAAAATCAATCAGTCAGCTCACCTTTTTTTCCTAAGTCATCATCAGAGATCTTATGTACCGAGTTTTTGGGTACCCATGTACTAAGCGCTTTTCAGCCGCAGAATCACGTGAGATTCTTGAATGCGTTTATGCCACTTTTGGAATTCTTAAAAAATGTAGGGACTTGAAAAGAAAAGAGTGTCCAGGAATTTTGGAATTCAACTGTCAATTTGCTAGAAGATAGAAAAAGTTTGAAATGAGATTTGTATTTGGCGAATGTAGTTAAGTTACCTCAAGCACTGTCTTTTGGACAGTAAATAGTTTTGCCATGCTCATGATATTGCTAATCAGATATTCATGGGTAAATTGTAGCACCAATTAAGAATATCTTAGCTGCTACAGTAGCCCTAATAATATCTTCTTCTTTTGATCGGCAGCCATAAAAATATCTTGTTGCCCCGCGTTAATCTTTTGTGATTTAGCCTAGTATTGTCACTGTTAACTGCATCTGGACACGGATATTAAGCTGAAATTGGTAGATATTACTTATATGATTGATATGGATGCAAAAATGGTTGATATTCTGTACGTAGACCAGGTGGAACTTTGGAAGCTGCCTAATTAACCTTAATTTTCTCCTTTCTGCTTTTAGTTTTTTCATTTGTTTTAAATGTCAATTTAGATGGATTGCTAATATGTTTCGGTATATCATGTGGAATGATGAAGAAAAGATATGCGGGTAGCAGTAATAGGAGGTATTGTGCATTCTCCGAGACTCTCTCATTCTTTTCTTATTTTTATTGTACATGATTTCATTCTTTTATCTGAATGAATTTTTTTTTTCCCGATAAAAAAAAAGAAAAGAATGAGTTACCTTTATAGGCTTTTCAAACTCGTATGAGGGGGAAAAATAGAAAAGAAAAGAAATTTGTTGGTTTCTCGATCCTTCTTGGTTTCCACCAAAACCACAGCCATATGTAATGGTCTGATCACTAATGGGTGGTTTTGTGTAAGTTTTATGTTTATTACGTGGCAATCTGGGTATATGTGGGTGAGAATATTCTTTGCTTTTTGTTAGTTTCGGATAAGAGCTGGGACTCTTTCCATAAGGAAAACATGTAGTGGCTACGAATTCTCTGCTTTCAGTTTCTTGGATTTTATTTTACATTACCTTTTGTAACAAATTTGTGTCTATTTTATTTATTTATTTTTGTCGTATTTCCATTGCTGTGTCGTCCTTGCCATTGGAGTTGAAATACACGGCGCTTTATGCGCGCGCGCGCGCGCACGCGCGCACACACACACACACACACACACACACACATATATATATATATATATATATTCTGTTGCACTAGTTTTTTGATATGCACAAGGCAGAGACGTTCCAATGCAAGATTGACAAAAGAATCCCAAGTCTTAAGCTTGAATGTTTTGAATCACAGTAAATGCAAAAAAAAAAACGCATGTATGAAAAGTGTGTCGTGTTCATATCCATACACACAGCTAAAGCTCCATAAAATAAAGATTTGCCTGATACCCGATTAAACATTGTTTATGTGAACACATTTTGAAAGTCTAGTTACATAACCGCGGTAGTCATTGTTGGAAAATTTCCAGATTAGTGAATGGAAATTGGGGCACACGGAGGGTCACCGAGGCAACCGAATGGCCCCTCTTTCCGGTTCATTGTATCCGGACGAGTTCCACAGATTTCCTGCAGACTTTCAGCAAGTTTGCCCATAATGTATGGTTATTGGCAGGATTATTGAATCATGTATTGATTTCGGGAGTTTTTTCCAATTCATTGCTGCGTATTAATGGCCCCCGAATTCAATTCCGGACTGTTACAAGGGCTACCTGGTGTATATATTCAGCATCCCATTTTCAGAAGTGACTCACGAGTTCACAAAATCACAAATCCACTCTGATATTGATATTGTTTTTGTGTGAGAGAGAGACAGAAGTAGCATTCAGTTCGCCAAGGCGGTTTTTTGGTGGTGTTCCGGTAGACGTGGTTTAACCGTTCTATCCTGGGAGACAGACGCCGATCAACCTACAACACCCAACGGTGAGGTGGTAAATCTATTTTTAGGTGACTGATTCAGGGCTCGGTTCGCTGTTACAATTTTCTATACGTTTCTTTTTCTGTTCATGTAACATATAATCTGTAATACATTTATATTGTTAATGGAATTGTGCTCCGGAATTTTCGATTATATCGCAATATTCATATTCGTAACAGTCATCTCCTGAGGATCTCAATTTCTTGACTTGGTTTCTAACATGAAAATTAATGTTTTGATTGGCATTTTTGCTTACGGCTTTTACATCCTTTTGGAATTTGAAACTTGATAGTATGTTGTGATTCTGACATTTGTATCTTGAGTGTTTTGAATCTGTCAATTAAATCTTAAATGTTTTGAAGCCGGCATATGGTCTAGTTTCTTACACTTCTCCTACCACACATTACACGTCAAGCCGCATTTATCCATTGCGTGTTTTTCTATGAAGTCTATTTTGGGAATCAGCTTCCTTTAACCAACAGAAGATCACCAACCAATCAGAATTTAGGTGTTGAAAAAAGAGCTTGTTGGATGGTACGTACAGAAAGTTGGGAAAAGTTTAGGTAGATATCATTGTCTTCTAATTGTAGGCTGACTCATCTTTTGGGAAAACGCTTTGGACCCAGATGAGTCTGATCACATGGGACTCACGTGCATCAGACGGTTTTAAACACATCCATAGTCGGATTTTGTGTCCGATTGTTTGTGTCCCTAGCACTGCCTTTTTATAACATGGCACATGTAGTTAGTTCTGATCAACCTCTCTTTCCTTTTCTTCTCACTGGTTTGTTTTAAGCACCATGGAATTTAACAGATTTCTTCCACTGACTCGAAATGAATTGCACACCGACTCTCCATGTGCGCTGGCACCGGCACGCACATATATATGTCGGTTGATGAATGTATTCTATGTGGAAAACGTACGTCAATTGAATTTGTTTTTGTGGTTGGTCCTTCTTTTAGTATTCCATGGTCAGGTTCAATATATACCTTTACATGATCAAACCTATTTACTCCTGGGATGGTCAAAAAGATAACTCCCGATTTTGTTTGCATTATTTTAGGACGCATATTATTGGACTGGAATTCAAGACATCCTGAAATTTCAAGGCATCCGAGCCGCCACTTTCTTAGAGAAGTTAAGTATTGTTACGTGGCTTACGCCTCTAGTATTTACTAGAAATTATGGAAATTTGGGACTGGTAAGGAAATGTGGGTGAAGGAGTAGTGATCTTATCTAAAGAATGATTGGAGTTTATTTGACAGAAGATTCAATGTGGAATGTGGATTAGTCTTGTCTGCTAAATCAAATGCGATAGTTTTGGATTTTGTTCTGAATGCAGTTCGAGGACTCAAGTAGGCCTAGTAGTTTTCATGTCTACCATGTCATTCTTCTGTGGAGGCCATTGAACCTTATCTCTTCTCTCTCTCTCTCTCTCTCTCTCTCTCTCGGGGACACACGTGTTCTGAAAGGAACTTGGAGCATGTGAGTTCGAGAGGCTAAAAGTGGTGTGTTAATGTCCTTTTCAAGAAGAGAAATTATATATTGTTGTGTACACCTCAGCTGGCAATAGGATGGTTGATGTATGTTTGATCAGGCATCAGTGTCAACTGGCAATAGTATGGATGAGGTATGTTTGAGAAATCATTTTGTACGTAGACTTAGATATGACAAACTATATATGGTAAACCAAACTGATCGGGACGGTTTTTAACCAATTTTTTTATCCGTGGTGATGGTTATGGTTTTAAATTTGAAAAAACCGACCGGTTTGCTTTTGGTTTGATATGATAACCGCACCAAAATTGAACCGTACATGAAACCGAAGCACAACATAAATACCAAAACTACGCAACTATTGTCTAGATCCTAAGCACAAGCCAAGGCTCACTCCACACCACCTCTGAGGGTCGGGTCACGTGGAGCTAGCTAGCAATCTATCCAACAGCCACCTCGAGAAGGCACAACTTCCAAATCAGAGGCAACAAAAACAGAACCGATGGAAACAGACAATAATGCAAGCGAAGACGGAAAATCAGCACCTTGAACTACTCCAATAAGCACGCCGTCCTACTTCGGATGAGGAGATGCGCCGACGCGTAAGACAGGCGGGTCCTTGACCAAAGCGATGGAGATGACACTTCGGCAAGCCCCTGTTGTCACGACAAGCTCTGGGCGCGGAGACCAAAAAGGAAATCCTTTGTGGGCTAGGTTCCCGATCAAACGCAACCATAACGACCGATAACTGAAGAACCATCTCAGCCGGTTTAAGTCCCCAAGGCTAAACAAACACGTGAAAACCAGATACAAGGCCAAGCCTTGGTCCTTATTCACCCACCATCGCTGCCCGCCGGATCTAGGGGAAACCCAGACCGGAAAACAAACCGGATCTAGCGGAAACCTAGACCAGTGACCGCACGGACTGGAGAGACCAGCTGGTAAACAAAACAAAACAGAAAAGACCCCCATCACCCAACCGCACACCTTACTAACTCACCGCTGGTCCAAGAACTTCCAATCTAGAGATGCCGGACAAGAAATAGGGCAGGGGAACCACCTTATGCCGACCACACAGACATTGAGGAGTCCTTGCCGTTTATCAACACCGCCGCCCGAAGACTAAGGAACTCAGAAGCACAGGCGGAGAGAGAGAGAGAGAGAGAGAGAGAGAGAGAGAGAGGCAAGGAGGGAAGATTGGAAGGAGGAGGAGGGGGGAGGAGGAAGGAGGCGGCTGCCCCCCCCAAATCAAGATCCAGGATTTCGGTTTTTCTCTAAAGAGAGAGAGAGAGAGAGAATCTTAGAGTAGTGTCTTTGTGTTTGGAAGACGAATTTTATGTTGCTAGGGAGATTGATACACTTTGTGTTGATTTTTTTCTACCCCATTTGTCTGGTTGATTATGGTGAAAAATCAAGCCGAACCGATAACCGACAGTTTTGGTTATGGTTTAGAGAAAAAGAAAACCGCCGATTGTGATTATGATTTCAGTTTTAGGAATAAGTTTCGATTTTGGTTTTAGTTTTGTTCATCGTCTTTGTCGTCATATTAACCTGGCCTTTTTCATTAGAAACCATAAACACATCACGGTCTTCATTAGATGAAGTACCTTTGTACATGCACTAACTTGGTTTATCCTTTTACTTCTTGATTAAGTCATTCTGTTTTAGCCACTTCTTGGTTTACCTGCCATGAAGAAAGTTTAAATGAAAGGCAAGCAACGGAATTGAGAAAAGGAACCGAATTTTAGCCTACCATTTTTCACACCTCCAAAAGTCTCTTGTTTTTGGTTTCTTCATTATTATTGGTATGGTCCCCCAACTAATTTCCAAAAGGTACCTTCCTTTTCTCATAGCTTGTGGTTCATGCGTTGAAACGTACTCACATCAATCCCCACACAAACGTTTCACACACAACCCGAATGCGAAAAGGCCCAAAACTCATGCAATGGAAGACTTGTTTTGGAGAGAGGAGAGAGTTTGATTGCGATAGTCGGCGCCACCATAGATGGGGCGTTGAACGGGCGACCTCACCAACCAGGGTTCGACCCCTGGCCCCTTCCCCACCCCAAAAAGTACTATCATTGTGGTTTTCTTTTAAAAATCACGGTACGAGGTGAACTGAGAGAGCAAAGGCTAAAATATCTCCAAATTGAAGCTTGTTGGAAACCCATGAACCAAAATATCTCAGGGCCTCGACCAAAATATCTCACAGTATCTCCCATACAGATATTTACGCCAAACGTGGCAATGGATGGCAGCTTCGAAACAATTGATTTTCATTTCAAGCACTCATATTTGGATAATACAGGAGAACCATACATACACGTAGGGCTGTCCGCGGTCCGGATTAAACCGGATTGCTATGAATCTAATCCTAATCCGCAAGTCATGGTTTTTAAAAAATACAATCCGTGTCCGGACCAAAAGTCCTACGGTTCGGTTTCAATCCAATCCGTGAGTCAAGGTTCGGTTCCGGTTTTATCCAAGGATTATATTCCATAAACATGAATTGCAAATCCAACCATAAAAACCAAATTCTTGCCACCTAAAAAACAAGGCCGTGTGGCCCGTGATCCTTGGTCTGAACTCCTCTTCAATGGGTCCGGTGGTTGCTTAGCCTTCTTGCCCCAACCTACACAGTGAACGCATGACTAAGACCTGACTGGGGTTTTCCCAGCAAAGCCTTCCCGCGAGAGGATGAGAATGTGCAAAGAGCAAAGCAAGAGACTAGGGTTTGATTGTGAGTTTTTGGTGTACCTCTTTAGGGCTGCATCACTTAGTATTTATAGAGTCTGCTTGGCTTGCTCTCCAAGTACAAGCACATGCCTTGCACAAATCAGTTGGCGTCATTGTGACATCACCGATAAGATCTAGATACCGCTTCTGGGTGAGCTGACGCCCCCATGTGCGCCAATCATTATCTCTTGGTGTAACCACTTTTCGCGCATGGGGTGGAGCGTGGTGTTGAGAAGGGCTGAACCCTGACTTTGGCCGTGCCAAAGAACTCTCTTCTCAGCCAAGGTGTTGGGCAAGTGAGGTGAGACCCTTCTCTGAGCTTCGGTCATTGCCGAGCCTGGGCTTCAAAAGCACTAGGACCTCCTTTAGCATAGCCTTGGTACATGTCCGTCGCATATGTGGTCCGAGCCATTAGGTTTGGCCTACTACAATAGCCCCTAAATCTCTGCCGACGCCGTTGCCACCCGCTGATTGGCTAGCGGTTCAGCGTCGCCATTATGGGTAGAAAATTCGAACTGCCCTCCCTCTCCCCCTATATAAACCGCTTGAGGGGAGAGAGAGAGAGCCATCTGTTCACTTCTCTCTTTATATCTCCATATCTAGGGCTCCGCTATCTTTGAACTCTGTCGCCTTCATCGGATCTCATCAATTCAAGACCCAAATCTGCCAGAAATCTTCAGGTATGTGGTTAATCCATGTTGTTCTTCACTTTTCTCTAGTTTTATGCACCGTTCTCCATTGTTTTTTCTGTGTTTTGGGTGGTTTTTATTCTCAGTGAACAGTGGATACCCAAGGGTGAATAGTGATGTTCATCCACATCTTCAAACTGTTCTTTCGAGCCCCAGTCACGGTACTGGCTAGCTTCAGCCGAACATGAATCTATCTTCGAAGTGAAACCAATCGTACTATCCTTGGTGAAACGGAGCCAAACCATGAATTAGATCTACGAAGGACCTTCGAGCCCTTGACTGTAGTGTAGTCTTGGGTGAGCCTATAGGTGTAGCTGAACTTCATGGGTTCTTTGACTTACTTGCTGACGACACAGATTTTCATTCAGTTTCTTTTGTTTTGTTAGGTGTGGCTCACCCGGTCATCATCATCTCCTCTGACTCCAAAGGCTCGGGAGACGACTCCGCCGACTCATTGATCTAAGAGTTGTTGAATAGGGGTAGGAACCGATGCTGAAGCTCCTCCGTCTCTTCGAACATGTCTGTTGCCTTGAACATGTCCGAAGATTCAAACACGAAGAGTGATTTCGAATATAGAGGCAGGGAGTTCCTTACTGACCCTAAGATCTCTTTCACACCATCTACTCTGTTCGAGGCTGACCCTCAGAGGGGAATGGATTCTGAGTTGAGGTTTCGCTCTAGAGCCAAAGCCTCAACATCTGCGCAATCTGAACACAACGTTGACGTGGGGGAGGATAGAGAGGTTGCCGATCTTTACAAGAAGGGTTAGGTTTGTTCCCACGCCCATTTCCTCAATGGCGATCCTAAGGAGTATATAAACTTTTGCTGAGAGTACGGCATCCCGGACGATGTGGTTATTAGCCGAGTGGCTAGCGACCAAATTAAGGACAAAGCCAATAATAGGCCCTAGCACATCACTTTCCTTTGATGGCTATCTGCAAAGCCGGGCTTCGATTCCCTTTTCACCCCTTTCTCAGGGAGCTTCTGGCTCAGTTCAACCTAGCCCCGCATTTGTTTGCTGTTGAAACAACGAATACCGGAAACCGTTGATTCGCTCAAGAATAGCCGGAGGATTTTAATAAAAATCCTTTTTCAAAAAAAAGACAAGTTCCTTTCTTTTCAAATCCTTAGTAGAGTCAGTTGTTTATCTCTTTCTTTAACAGTTATCATCTCAAGCAGCAAACAGTTCAAGTAACAACGTATATTTCTGACATCAACTTCAACATTATTCATTTTATGAGAAATTCAACTGTGTTACCACCCCATGCGTGACAGTGAACTCTCGTTCTACCCGGGTTTTCGCCTTACCACACCTTGCGTAACGGGCCCTCTAGAGTCTCCGCATTACCACACCTTGCGTTGCAGGACCCTCAATTCAAAATTCACAACTCACATAAACACATAAGTATTAACAATCCGAATACAAGGAGACAGCACTTCCCAAGGTCACATGCTTTCATTCATCATCATTCAATATATTATAAACTCATAAACATGTCCTTTTGTACATCATTAAATACCTCAGGTTCACGTTATCCCTCAAAGTCTAACACAACGCCTTATGTCACGTACCGAACCCAAAAATGACTCTACACCACATCATCTGCTAGGTTCTAAACGAGAATCTTATAGATTAGGTGCCAAAAGAACCTAGGAAGGTCAATAAAATGAAGCATGAGGATACGAGTTACTCTATTCTCATCTGGACCGCTAGGAAAACCCCCATCGACCAACGAGGTACCTTTATGATATACTTTATGGCCTACGGTACTCAATAACGCCTCCATTGTACATTTCTCAATTCACCAATCATCACATCATTTAACAATGCTTAACAAGTCTATATCGATCATTAAGACGTACCACAACATCTACTTTAATCAACCGAAAGCATAAAATAATGTACGAGTATCCTAACTATTTAATTCTACACCTTTCTAAGCTACGACGAGGGCCCAAAATGATTGATTGGTCAATGAACCTTTCGAGGTACGAACAATCAAGTTTGGAAGTGATTTGAAGCTATTCAAAAGGTGTTTGAAGTGTTCGGGGTTCAAACGGGCACGAGAAGAAACAAATGAACCAAATCTGTCCGGAACAGAAGAGAGGTATTGATACCCCTGATCGAGGTATCAATACCTGGCCAGAGTCTGGTCCAGAGGAGAGTGGGGTATCGATACCCCTTTTGAGGGTATCAATACCACAGAGTTTTTCTACAGATTTTCAGCTTTTCAACAACGAAACTCCAACAACAAACAATGAACCAAGCACGATCAAGGCACATAATCAGCCCATAAACACATAGAGAGAGTAAGAAATCCCTACCTCAAGTGATTTGAACGAGACCCAAGCGATTGATCGAAGTCCAAGCGATTTCCAGACTTCCAAAGCTCCGAAATTGACCAAGAACTTCCCTCCAATCTTGACCCACGAAATTTTGAACCCGAGAACGCTATTGGAGGGCCGAAGGGTGGTTGATCCTTGAGGTTCTTGAGGTCTTGGAGGAGTTTTGAGTGAGAGGAGAGGAGAGGGAGAAGTTTCGGATGAGAGAGAGGGACGGTAGAGAGAGAGATAAGGAGATGAAAATTAATCTCCTACAATACATACACCCCTATATATACTCCCATATCTTTAAATCACACTCACTCCCTCAAGTTTCAATTTTCTCATTTCAATCCCTAATTCAAATAACCATCAAATAAACCGTATTCTCCTAATTAGCCAATTAATAAATATTTCAAATGATAATAAAAAAAAAAATACGGGTCTCTATAGCTAACTCATCCAAGATTTTACTACTGGACTGCAACCCATTTTTGAAAAATCGTGCAACCCAATATTCATCAATCTAGGAATTTCATCGAAAAGCTGCCAATAGAGCTCGGAATATTGCCTAAGCGTCTTGTTCGGATGCTTCCTCATTTGAGATAGGGACTCTGGCTCCTTGGCCATCTTGTTGCATGTGATGAAGTGGGTGTTGAATGCCCTTTCAAGGTCGGCCAAGTTCCGGATGGACCCAACGGGCAATTTGTTGAACCACTGGGGTTTGAGGGAGCCGAGGTTGGAGGGGAATGCTTTGTACTTGACTTCATCCTTCATGGTACATAGGGTGATGGTTTGCTGAAAGTGGATTAAGTGCGTATAGGCCTCACAACTGTTCGGATCGAATTTAGTGAATTTCGGTAAGTGGAAGGTAGGTTCGTTGATTATCTGAGACGTGAAGGGTGAGATGCCGAGCTCCTTCAACTGTCGCTTGAAGCCTGGGCACAGTGGTTTGCCGTGCCTGTCAGTTCTTGACTTCTTGCACTCCCTGTCTTTAGAGCCTCTGCCCGAGGGTTTCTCATGGTATTTGCACCGAGGCTGCTCTTTCATCTCCGTGTTTGCTCGGAAAGGACCGTCAATAGACTTTTCTCTTTCGTGTCGAACCTTTGGGTCATTTGTTCGGCCATTGTTTGGTACTTTGACACAAACTCCCTTGCTGTCCCGTCGAACCTTCCTTACATCTTCTAAGTTCTCAAGAGGAATCTCTCCAAGGCGCTCTGAAACATGGCGCCTTGTCTCCAACGTGGCTCGACTATGATGGGATGCCACGCTGCGGGAATATTTTGCGCGACTGGTTAAGTAAGTACTTGTGAACGATCCGGCTGTGTCTCAAGACCTGCTCCGCTTTTGGTGGCTTTTTGAGCGATTTGTCGTGGAGGTAGTCGGTTGTTTGTAGAGGATCAACTCCCTCGCATCGCCCTTCTCAAGTGTGAAGCCAAGACGGTCCTCCATTGAATTGCGGTAGCCCATCTTGAAGGGTTGCTCCTGCGACAGTAGAAGGGGTGGTGGAGGCGGTGTTGGTTGTCGCTGCCTTCGGCCACCAGCAGATCTTGAAGTTGTTGCTGTAACTTCTTGCATGTGTTGCTTCATTTGAGCTATTTTTAGCCTTAAGGCCGCGAGCTCGTTGTCCCTCTCATCGTCCCGTCACTATAACAGGCGAATGTAGGCCGCTGTCACGTCATCCTAAGCCGGAGAAAGCCCATAGCTAGCAGGGATAGAGGTTGACATGTGTCTCGCCGCTGGCTAAAGGATTGGGTTTTCGTTGGGGTCCTTGGCCCTTGAGATGGTACCGTCTGTCAGTTCTCCACCCATCATGGTTGAGATTGTGGCTGTTTTGAGAAGAGGAAGGTGGTTGAAAGGATTTTGAGCCGCCATGAAGCAGAAGCTTTCACGTCAGGTTCACCAATTGTGTGGCCCGTGATCCTTGGTCTAAACTCCTCTTTAATGGGTTCGGTGGTTGCCTAGCCTTCTTGCCCTAACCTGCAAAGTGAATGCAAGACTAAGACCTGGCCAAGGGGTTTTCCCGACAAGGCCCTCCGGAGAGAGGATGAGAATGTGCAAAGAGCAAAGCAAGAGACTAGGGTTTGAGTGTGAGTTTTTGGTGTACCTCATTAGGGCTGCAAAGCAAGAGACAAGGTCGATTGGCGTCATAGTGACATCATTAATAAGATTTGGTAATCACTTCTGGGGTGAGGTGGTGCCCCCATGTGCGCCAATCATTTTCTCTTGGCATAACCACTTTCCGCGCATGGGGTGGAGTGTGGTGTTGAGAAGGGCTGAGCCCTAACTTTGGTCGAGCTAGAGAACTCTGTTCTCGGTTGAGGTGTTGGCCAGGTGAGGTGAGACCCCTCTCCGAGCTTCGGTCATTGCCGAGCCTAGGCTTCAAAAGCACTTGGACCTCCTTTGGCATAGCCCTAGTACATGTCCATCGGATATGTGGTTTGAGCCATTAGGTTCGGCCTACTACACAAGCATTACAATCTGCCATTACATCCAATAAGATAGCAACCAAATGAAGTAAAGTACACAAGTATTATCCAGAGTTCTAGATTAGTTATAGCAAGGCAACAACCAAATGACTCCATCAACACAACATGCAAATTCTAGTCAAGTATTCTTCAAGCATTATCTACTTATTACATTCCATAAAACCTAACAAAAACTAGCCAATTAGTTTCATAAAACAAATAAATAGTATCACATTAAGATAAAAGTGCTGAAAAAAATAAAATCAATTGGTAAAACTTATACTTATTTACTAAATATTACACACACACACACACACACAGATATATATATATATATAAATATATATATTATTTTTAAATATTTCACGGTTCAACTCAGTTAATCCATGGTTTCATAATGAAAATCCATGAACCGAACCGTATCTTACAGTTTTTCAATTTTCAAATCCTTGTCCAGACCATTAATTCACGGATCCAATCCAAAAGTCACAAATCGGTTCGGTCCGGTCTTGTTTCACGATTCTCAATTTTTCTTGGATAGCCCAACATATACGCACCATCTCAACTGCTCCTATATTTTCAAGTAACAATAAGCCATTTTGCCCAACTCGAAGAAAGATCTATGCCAACATAATACCTACTTTAACTCCATTGAGATGCATGAGAATTCAACTATAATCTTCAGCAGGTTCAAATTGGGAGCATCCACTTTTCATTTAAAACAGTAATATTATAACGAATTTGTGTATGAACGTACGAAAGAAAATGAGAACGTAAAATAGTAAAAGATAAGAAAACAATTCATTGAAGACTAGGTTTTCCACACCATTTTCTTTTCCCTCTATAACACATCCACAGATCTATGTTCCAAGTGCATCTCAAGTGTCCAGATTAATGCAAGCCAATGTTAAGGTTTTGTAAACATAACTACACAAGATATGTAACATAGACGAGAGATAGGTAATGTAGACGTGACACACTTGCAAGACGGAAAAGTTTTACACTTGACATGGACAAACAATTCTAATTCTTAGTCATTATGCGGTTTCCTAATATGAACATGGTCTAAATGAAGGTGAAGAACGACCACACGAAATGGGATGTGATCGTTCATATCACATGTGCAGGGTACACATTCAGGCTATTGCAATCTCAGAATGTTTATAGCTGATGAATGAACAACTACGTAGTAGATAAAGAATTAAAGCAATGGAAATACAGAGGACACACTTGGACAAAGCGTAACTTTAACATAAAGTTTCTGCATTTCATAAGAAAGTGAGCTAAGTACAAATCTTGATAGACTGACTGGAATCACAAACTGTTGTCACACATTTTCAGCCTGCAACATATATATCAGTCTCTTTTGGAGCCATGAGACACCTTAGGTAAATGAAAACTATAAGTTTTAGTTCAGTTTGCATCAGCTTTCTGCAATGGGGAATGCAGACCCGATTTTGTTCCCTAAATGATAGCACTTGATATTAACAGGGTATGGACCCAGTTCGACTTGATTGTCTTCGCTGCCCATATAGAAACACGAGGTATAGAGGGCAATCTCAAACTCTGGGCTCACTCCGATCAATGTGCTAGAGACAGATTTGAGTACACCGATCCATTCAAACTGAATTGTAAGCAACTGAGTCTCGGAGTCAGGCTGCAGGATGACACAAGTAACAAAATATATGATAGATCCAATGAACAATAGAAATGCACTCCTGTCATGATGCTAACTTTAGGCAATAAGAGAAATAACACGTTATTTGATTGAAGTTGGAGAAATAATGGAAAATATAGTTAGCAATCTGAGTAATATGCTACCAAAGGAAAAGCTAATCATACATCAGAGCCAATGCAGGCCCATAGGTGTGACTAAGGAAGTTAGCTTCAAAACATTCGGGGAGTTTTAATCTGGATCATTCAATTGGACATTAAGAAAATAAATGTTTATACAGGAGTTCAATTAGAAGGGGCGAATTTCTTGTTCAAATGGCTAAAGTGCAGATTTAGGTATATGAATCAGCAAATTGCTGACATTGCTATGAGGAGACCTTGGGCTAGAATAGCAAACACTTGTCCCCAGACTTGTATTCCCATATTTAGTGTCCTAATAAAGTCTCCTCCTTTGCCATGTTCTTATATCCTAATTCCTCATTACAGACTGCTCTCTGATCCCGTTTTCCTCATTTGTGGTTGTACCTCCTTACATAGTTGTAGATTTTCATAATGATCTCTATTTAAGCTATATACCCTTCACAGTGCTTGAATCCTTTTGGGGATCCCACTGTTGCGCGAAGTCAATGTCAGTTCAAACTGAAGAAACCTAAGAGCGCCGTCCTTTCTCATGTATATCTCATTACCATCATCACCATCTTTCTCTTTTGTGATGATTTTTTCTAGGACAAAACACTTAGTGATACCAAGCACTTGGTTTGATCCCAGGATGCAACAGTTAGACGACCGCTAAAGATTAGGAAGTTGTTTCCCTAATGGAAGAAATGTCCAACACACAACAGCAAGTGGTTTCCTAGGTTTGAAATCCTTTTATCAACTACTCTCAAAAGTTCCAAAAATATTAGAAATTAGTTGGCGCCACTTTCAATCTTTAAACTCTTTGATCACACCTCTCTCTAAAATATCTCATTTTCCATATAAAAGTCAACATACTAATAGAACAAAACTAGAAGCAAAGGTAGGGATACTCGAACATAGGGATCATTCCCAAATATGTTCCATCATTCATTATCTTCTGTTGTTTTCCTTCTTCCTTAGTCAACTCTTCCAAAATCTCAAGCCTTATCTACACAACTTAATGCAGGCACAAGTCTGCAATACATCTAAAATTTGAATTCCCAAAAATATTTTTTAATTGTATTGTTATGAGAAAATTTAACTAAATAATCCAGAAGTATAGTGTTGTAGTGTCTCTTCAATGGTGTCAACATTCAAAGAAGGATTTTTGCATTCTCAAGTTTAGCCTCTCCTTGTTCTCAGTAGTAAAGAAGTAGACTGGTAGTTCGTATATTTCACCTAAAACTTTGTATTCTACAGTATATACTATATAGTGTTCCTTTCCCATGCATTGTTACCTGTACAAGTTTATCTTGATACAATTCAGTTGTACAGGAATTAACTTCTGGATCCACAATTATTCAATGCATATTTAATATACTCTTCCAACAGCTGCTCTAACTGAACGTGCAAGAATGCTCTTTTCCTTTGAATCACCACCTTCAGTCAAACTAATGACTATGCACTACTTATAGAATCTCATATGGTGATTCAACGATGAATATCTTCTATAAATGTGATAAAACATAACGGCATAAAGTGAGCTCATGCAACTGAGCGATGGATCACATTCCTAGATGTGATGCCATCACTCCAAAAGAAGCTAGTTCCAATCATGCTGTGGTGCATATCATGCACTGCTCCTTTGATTGAAGAGAAAACACCAGTGATAAGAGATAATAAAAATCTACATTTCTTGGATTCAGATTGGTTACTGCAAGTGAGAATCACTTACAACTTGCCCATGTCTTCTGGGGAAAATATAACCTTGATAGTCAACCCTCCCTTTTGCGTCTTCCAAATAGAACTGTAGAGAGATGAACTGCCATTAGATGGTCACACCAAAGGAGGAAAACTATAATTGATAAAAATAAGAGAAATCACAAGTGAAATGTAAAATCATAACTGAAGACAGAAGCTGTACACAGTTAGATTGGGAACCATGCAAAGTTATCATAAAGTATGTCATCAAAGGAGCCTCAACAAGCAACTCACATAATAAAAGTAGTTGAAGTTAAGACGAGAGAGGACATAACGAGCAAATTATTTAAACATGTTATAGGTGCATATATTCTTGAACATTACTTTTGTAGCTGACAAAATCTAAAGGTGAATTTAACCGTACATTGATGAGCGAATACCAATTTGCATTCAAAAGCTAGTATGAAAAGCTAATGAATTCAAGGGACAAAAAAAATAATATATAAATGGTATCCAAAGCACGTTCCATTGAAATACCATTTCTTTAGGCTGCGTTCTTGTTAACTTTTTTGTATAAAACTTTTTTTTTCATCTTTTTTTTATACTTTTCGCAACCTTTTGTTTAGCTTTTCATCGTAATTTTTAGGACTAATCATTCGTCTCAATGAGAGGAATCCGAAAAATATAAAAATGTGGTTTAATGTTGAAAAAAGTTCATACAATATGACACTTTAGACAAAAAAAGGACAGCTATTTGGTTTTTTTTTGTTTGTTTTTAGTGAATATTTTTTTTTGGCTTTTGGTCATAATTTTTTACTTTTTAGACTCCTCTCATTGAGACGGATGATTAATTCAAAAAATATGACGTGAATGTAACAAAAATTTAGAAAAGACGAGCAAAACACACAAAAAGAAGTAGAGAAAAAAGTTTACAAGAATTGAGCCTCTTCTTAGTCAGCCCAACTAGCTTCTAATAAACAAACAAAAAGTAAAACATCACGGCAACAAGAATTCATGAATGCAGTTGATTGTAATTCACAATATACATTAGTTTGTTAATGAACAAGGTCACTGTCAACTTAGAAGCAAAAAATGAGGGAAGTATGCACCTGAATCCAGTTATGGAAGCCTGAAACTTCTTGCTCCCTGCGGTTCTTGATTTCCCCAACAAAAACATGTTCAAAAGTAGAAGAACAACTAGATGTACCACCACGGCCGTAAAGCTCAAACCAGAGAGTAGTCATCATTCTTTTGAAATTTTGATAGTTCTCAGACACAATGCCTTTGGATGACAGATACTTGTGAAGATATTTGATAGGTGTAGTTCTACTAATTTCTTCAGCAAATGCTGCTTGCTCTTGCAACTCTTGAGATGTGACTACTTCTTTATACCGTTCTTGTGGATTGTAATTATCTAGAAGAGAACAGAAACGAGAAAAAGTAGGCTTCCTGAATATGTCTTCACCTAACCAAGAGAACAGGCTTCCTTGTGCCATATCTTCCTTTTGGTAAACTTTCTTCCCTTCACCACAGTCAATCTGATAATCCTTCCCAGGTACTAAACAGTTTACATCAAGTTCCCAAAGCTTGTTGCAAGCTCTTGACAGGTCAGAAAGCTCTTCCTCAGAGGGCTCCATGCTGGCACCATAGTCAACATCCTCAGAGTAGTATTGCTCACTGGAGGGGCGTTTATATTCATTCCAGTTATTCATTTGCACCTATGAATATGATGTTGAAGATTGCATGAAATCAAAAGGGACAGGTCATGTGGATTTCTTACGACTATGTAAGCATAGACCCTACAATCTTATATGGTAACTCTAACCTTAGGATTCCCTATATTTTCATAACATTTCCATAGTTACGTGAAGCAACAGTCCAACCACCATCAACTATTGGGGACTCATAGTCGATTGGTCATCACTTATAGCTAGATCATGAACTTTTAAAAGTTCGTTTTCAATTTCGTTTTCCAGCATTTCAAAATTCATTACTTCATCTGCACAACCAAAGAACCATGGAGTATTCCATCATTTATAGTTCTAAATGATGTATAACATGGAAAATGATCTTTAACATTCCTTTGATGAATTATAATAGAGAAAACCTTGTGGGGTTATTTTGGAGGCTTTTTGCAGACAGTTTGCCACTCATCATTTTTCTCCTCTTCATCCTGTTACATGTTCCACAGAAGGACGTAAACCTTTCATGTGCAACTTTAACTACATCAAAAGTAGATAAGCACATCAAACCAAATCTACCTTTCTGTTCCAATGACCTTGGTCTGAATGATTTTGTCCAACATCCTCATTCCTTCCATATCCCTCATGGATAGCCTTCATTTATGACATTGCCATGAACTCCAGGTTTTGAAAGACCAAATAGGAAACCAGACGGTAGAAAAAGATTATGGCGAAATTCAACAGTGAAGGTTAGATTGAATGTACTCTTCCAAATCCAAACCATAAGTCATACTTCTAAGTTATGTGAATGGTTGAAAACTTTTAAAAGGGTACAAAATGTGTAAACATGTGTAATTTAGCACAGACCAAGGTTATAGGGAAAGATTTACCACAAAAAGTTACAGATATATTGAAGTTGCAATTTATTTCACGATTCAAGGGATAGAAAAAGATGCATTGGAATACCACAAAATTCTTTGAAAGAGTACCACTATTAGTAGTCAGATTGTAAAATGAAATTATTGCCGTGATTTGTTCTCCCCTCAAAAGTCAAATCTAAATCAGAACAACAGTTCTCCCTTGCAAATTATTACGTTCACAAAGATCATTCAATCAACTTTTTCGTAGCTGAAGGATAGAAAGTTAACACCAGTATTAGTTCTTATCTTAGATGAAGCAAAGTTATGGACCTCTATGATTTAATTTGTGAAAGTACCCCTTCCAGTTCTTTGTCATGATTTCAATTACCAACTACTAAACTATCCATCTTGCATTCTATTTACCAAAGATTTCAGCTTATCAAGCAAAATTGTAACGCCCCGAATTTTTGGAACGTTAAATAGACAATTTTCATTGAAAATGTAAATAGAGTCTGGTTCTTTATTACATCATAACTCTCACAAAAGTACTTTTATTCAACAAAAGGAGGGGAAACTTGGGTTCTTAACTACAGCTCCGCCTGCTCCTTCATTCTTGCCAGCTCTTCAGCTCCAAAAGCTTCCAAGGTGTAGAGTTCACCATGTTCATCTATAAGGTCTGACACATTATACCAGCGTCGCCACCAATATAATATGTCAGGGTCACCAAAGGTAACATCGTGAGCTACAAAAGCTCAATAAAATAATCCATACCCACAACCCTTAATTTACAAGCAGAAGATCATAGTTTGACAATTTCCACATAGTACTTGCATATCTAACAAATAGTTAACAATGACACATCCACATTCAGTATCCAAACTAACGTTGGTGTTCATAATTTTTCTGAGTTTCTCCTACGTGACTTCTCGTAGACCTAATCAACATTTCCAAAATCGTTTTTAACACACCCAACCTCGGTTCTGCCGTTCCGGTCTCCAAAGTATCCTCACAATGGTTCCGCCGCATCGGGTTCCCATTGGCACACAAAAACATTGAATTTGGCATTGGTTCCTTTCCACGGATAACCAATCCACAATTCAAAACCCTCGGTTTTGCTGCTCCGGGTTCCCGAGTATCCTCACAATGGTTCGCCCGCTCCAGGTTCCCATGTGGGTTTTCGAAAATCATTAAACCAATTGTGTTGGCTCCTCTCCGCAGATAACCAAACCACAATTCATCCCTCGGTTCCACCGCTTCGGGTTCCCGAGTATACCACAATGGTTCTGCCACTTTGGATTCCCATTGGTTTTTCAAAAATACTTTACACACGCACTCCTCACAATGGGCTACCAAGTCTGGCCACATTGCAGTTTCCAAAATATTTCTCTTTTGCAAATCACACCATTCCATTTACCACACCCTAGGTGTCATGTTTCTACTTTCTCGATTTCTGTGTCTCGTTTTCATTCAACGACTCCGCGGTAGGACTTTTCACATACGTAATCATAAATCATTCATTGTAATCTTAAAACTAAACTAGCAAGATCATCCCACTCTATAGTACTACTCATGCTCAAATCACCACTTAAAGCATAACGCGCCACATGTATGGACGCCTTTGGAGTGAAGATCACTTATGCTTTACAACAAGACAAGTAATACAAGCAATTCAACTATACATGCTCATAACCATCCTAAAGATCAAAATACGAATACTTCTATCAAATGGTAAAGTCTTATCTTCCGAAAGCTATTCTTTCTTCCTTTGTGGGAAATTCAAAACAACATATGTTTATTAGAGTAAAAGTCATTTATTTAACATGCTCATACTTCCATTAGCAAAATAAGTTTGTTAATTATCATGCATTCCAAACATTATAAGTGATAGATAACCTTATATACTTAGAGAAAGCAGTTAAGGATATTCTACATTATACTTTGAACTAGAGAGTAAGGACATGCTACATATACTTAGAGATAATGAGGATGGAGAAATCTACCGTTCTTCTTGGCAATAGGTATGGCTATGGAAAAAGTAAGTATGTCGGACGGAGTTACTTCCTACGGTGAGCTTCCGGTAGCTTTGAAAGAGAAAGGTTTCTCTCAAAACTAGATCTTGACTATACTACTTAAACTTTATGGATCGAAAAGGGTGGTTGAGTGGCAATTTGGTGGCAGCCTAGGATGAGTTTCTTGAAGAACACAAGAACAACTAAAAAACAAGAAGAACAATGACCAATTGCAAGGATTCTGGAGAGAGAAGTTGAAGGATGAAAGATGTGAGTTGAATGGTAAGTGAGGGGTGCTATTTATAGCAAAAATCTTGGCCTTCATTGGCAAGACTAACTTTTATTATCCAAGGGATAAATTTTTTCCTAGCAATTATTGTCCAATGGGTAAAGGGGCAATTATGATAGGTATGACCTTGTCTTGTCCTAGAAGGGGTTGCATGCAAGAAAGAACAAAATAAAAGGCTAGGATTATGTTTAAAGAAGACTAGAAATGGGTTGTCATGTAGTCATTAGGCTTGAGTGTGAAGTTGGCTATGAGATAGCTTGTGGGAGTGACCAAACACATGCACACACTCACTCTCTCTCCTTCTCTCTCTCTCTCTCTCTCTCTCTCTCTCTCTCTCTCGGCCTCCCTCCCCCTCTCTCTCTCTCTCTCTCTCTCTCTCTCTCTCTCTCTTGTTCTATGTATGTAGGTATGTATATATATACCTAGAGAAAATCTAGGAAAAGAGTGAGGGTTATGGGCTTTTAAGTGACAACTCAATGAAAAAAAAATAGGTTTACTTCTTTTGGAAGCAATATGATGGGATTTGGTTTTGACTTGTCTAGTCAAATCTAGGTGTACTTGAATTTTTTGGGCAAGACTTACTACTATTACCCAAAGGATAAAATTTTCCCTAGTAATTATTACCCAAAGGTTAAAGAGGAAATAATGAGAAGAAATATCCTTTTGAAAGTGACCTTTCAAGGGAGATAAAGAGTAAAGCTAGGTTTGCTTCTATTGGAAGCAAAATGATGGCTTCCTTTGGTCCATGCTTTGTCTTGTCAAATCTATCTTTTCATTGGCAATTTCCAATGTTTATTATCCAAGGGATAAAATTTTTTCTAACAATTATTATCCAATGGGTAAAGGAATAATAATGATAAGTAAGGCTTAAAAAGATTAGACATGAAGTGTAATAATTACCTCCCTAGGTCTAAAAGGTTCAACTAGGGTTAGAGGGGTTCATAAGGCTCAAAGATGGTCAAAAGGTTCGTCTAAGGTTAGTAGAATGTAACTAGGTGAATTGATAGTTAGGTTTCTCCAACTAATCGGTTGGAAGCTAATCCTACTTGCCATGTAGGATTTCTAGCCAAGAAATATAATTTTAGGATTTTATTTAACTTGCTAAGAAAATATACAAGTACTTCTACAAGCATACTTGTCTTTAGAAAATGACTAAATTGTCCGGGACGAAAAGATATAATTTTATAAATCTCAAATCTAATTAGGACGGATTATTAGAAAATAAAAATGAAATTTTAAAAGAAATCCAAATAATTAAAATAAAATTTAAATATTTAACGAAATTTTTATTTACTGAAAATCAGGGTCGTTACAAAAATCATCAGCTTTATGTCATATAATCAGCTAACTTGCCACTTTATGCAATGTGGGGTACATCCAAGTTCTCTGCAACTTTTTTGGCAATATAATGAAAAGAAGCAGAGAATTATATTAGAGTTCCTATATTGCTACGGGAAAATTTCAAAATAGCACCCGACCTTTCGCACAAATCACATACAGGCACCTGACCTTTTAAAATTATCAAAAAAATACCTGACCTATTTAAAAATCCATCAATTTTACACCCGCCATTAACTTCCCATCCAAAACAAATGAAAATCCTGAAAATGTGAATTTTGGCACGAATATTGGCAAAACAAGATTAAGGCTCATTTTGGCAAAACACAATATTATACTCATAAACAAGATTAAGGCTCGATTTGGCTTTCAAAGTCAATTAATAACTTAATTTTTATCTTTATTCAAAAGAAAAAAAAACATTGTTAGTTTTGCGTCAAAACGAATCAATAAGTCACAAAAATTACTTAATTTTTCAATCCAAATCCATCCTAAATAAGCAATCAAGCTTAATTTAGTAATTAAATACCCATAACTATGCAGCCAAATAAGATTACTCTGTATTAAATAAACAAAGGAAAAGGCAAAAACAAAGAACATATAATAGCCATGAGTAGGTGTGAAAAGTGATAAGTCATGGGTATTTAATTAATAAATTAAGCTTGACTATTCTATATTTTTTTGTTTTTGCCTTTTCCTTTGTTTAATACAGAGTAATTTTATTTGGTTGCATAGTTATGGGTGTTTAATTATTAAATTAAGCTTGATTCCTTATTTAGGGTGGATTTGGATTAAAAAGTTAAGTAATTTTTGTGACTTATTGATTCGTCTTGACGCAAAACTAACAAATGCGTTTTTTTTTTCTTTTGAATAAAGACAAAAATTAAGTTATTAATTGACTTTTAAAGCCAAATCGAGCCTTAATCTTGTTTATGAGTATAATATTGTGTTTTGCCAAAATGAGCCTTAATCTTGTTTTGTCAATATTCGCGCCAGAATATACATTTTCAGCATTTCCGTTTGTTTTGGATGGAAAGTGTGTGGCCCGTGATCTCTTCTGGCTCGAATCCTTCCTCCACGGGTTCAATGGTTGCCTAGCCTTCACCACGCCTCCTGCACAATGAACGCACGACTAAGACCTGGCCGGGGGTTGCCCGGCAAGGCCCTCCGGCGAGAGGATAAGTTTGTGTAGGAAGAGAGGATAGAGACTAGGGTTCTGAGTGAGTAATCGCGTATGAGAATGCGTACCTTCGCTGAGGCGTTATCCTCCTGTATTTATAGGGTCTCCTTGACTTGCTCTCCAAGCACGGGCACGTGCCTTGCACGAGTCGGGTGACGTCGTATGTGATGTAATTGGACGAATCTGGTAACCGTTTTGGTGTGAGCTGGCACATTCCACATGCGCTCATGATTATCCTTTGGTGTAACTGCCTCAGCACGCGGGATGTCACGTGAGTGTGCAGGTGGCCGAGCCCGTAAGATCGCGCGGGTGGCCGAGCTTGAAAGGTGGCCGAGCCTAAAGGGTAGCCGAGCCTGAAGGGACTTTGGGCCAAGCTCGTCTACGGGGCCGCTTCACAAAAGATGGCCGAGCATAACATGATTCTCTCGGCTGCTGGATGCAAAGTGATGGCATCGCCTACGACCGGCATGTCTTAGCGTAGACAAGCCTCGGCGAAGCCAAGTTCGGTCTGCTACAGAAAGTTAACGGTAGGTGTAAAATTGATGGGTTTTTAAATAGGTCAGGTGTTTTTTTGATAATTTTAAAAGATCAGGTGCCTGTATGTGATTTGTGCAAAAGTTCAGGTGCTATTTTGAAATTTTCCCTATTGCTACCATACAGAAAAGGTCACGTATGTGGAAAATACAAAAAGTAGCCTTTACAAAGTTGGATCCGTGACGTACATGACATGGTGTTTCTCCGCATTTGATAACAATTTCTCACTTCCACAGTTGATTCAAGATGAAACGAAACAAGCCTCCTTGAGAGGAATCGACATGTGGGTCGTCTTCAAAAGCCATTTCGGCAAATCCGTTTATTCATTTAACAAATACCATGGAATCCTCTCTCAAAAGCCTCACAAACTAGGGATGTATAGCCGATTTTGTTCAGTTAACCAATGGTCAGAAGTTCTTGCTTAACCTAAACAAACACTAAATACTAGGACAGTGATCTTAATCCGTCAATTCCATCTACATTGTTAGTTCACTAACTTCAAGCTGGGATGAAAATAAGCGTTGTCTTACTCTTACCCAATAGTTGATAGTAGGGTAATCAAGTTTCGCTTTACAACTTAACAAGCTTTCTTTCAAAACAAAAGAAAGCTTAACAAGCTTAAAAAAAAGGGGAATATTTTAAAGCTAAATTCTATTCGTCAAGCGGGCCTGAGTTTGAACGAACCGATCACAAGCTAAACTCAATTAATGAAGTGGTGGATTGAGGACTTTCGAAATGTGCTAAAACTTGGTGTGTTTATCCAATAACTCTATCTCCTTTTGAGATTTTACCAAGCCAACAAGCCCGAACACGAGTCGAGCTTGATTGATTTGACCGCCCTAACTTCATGTCCAACACGACACCAAATCAACTCAACAAACCTATAAAACGAAAAGAGGGAGAACCTTATGGGGTCGAGCTGCGGTTTGTGATCCACTAGACTTTCACTCCTCAGTCCTTCCATAATTATGTCCCTGCACAATCGCATTTGCATATCACTAGAATTTCGGTCCAATTTTACTAAACCACTCCCCACCCCACCCCCCAACACACACAAAATATATATATAAAAAATAATGCATTTTTATCAAATATATATCACTTTTACCCCTCAAGAACAAGAACTTAAAAATAATGCATTTTTATCAATACACACACACACACACACACACACATATATATCACTTTTACCCCTCAAGTTACCGGATAACATTGAGTTCTTTCAATTTATGGAAATAAATTTGAATTTTCTTTGACAAAAATGAAACATTTTTGGTAAATAAAATTAGAAATAAGAAACACCTCTGTGTTCCACTGACTTCGATCGTAACCATGCCTCTGCACTACTCGGTTCATCGTTATCCTGCTCCCCGGTCACCACTTGTGCATTCCAGCGTCAATCAATCATCGACACGTTCATTCACCTACGTAAATAAAGTACATAAAAACAACATAAGCTCCGATACTAAAAAACCCCCCCGAATGATTGCTAACCTGCGCCCAAGTCGATCTGGACTGGTCGTCACGAGACTCGGGGGGGCTCCTTTGTTGGTCTCTGTCGTCGTCCGATGCTTTCTCTCACTTCAGACGTACTGAGAAGATTCAGAGAGCGTAACGTATTACATACTCCGCCAGTCCCACAAAGTTTGACACTTTCATTATTTCAGTTTTATAAAAAATTTAATTATATTTTTTAATTCGTAATATTTTTTTAAATATGTAGTAGGCCGAACATGACTGTTTGCGTTAATCAGTCGTGGCCGAACCTAGATCCATATTCGGCCACGGATCGGAACCCATGAGTTGAGCCAAGGCGCGCCCGCCTTACGATTGACTGAAGAAAGGTGTCATGCAAGCTCGGCCACCTTCAGTTGATCCACGGCATGCCCGTCTTACGATTGATAGCAAAATTGTATCACACAGGCTCGGCCACTTCCAGGGAGACAGTTTTATCTGGAAATCCCTCATCCAAGCCTCACGTCAGACTCGGCTGAATATGGAGCTCGGCTGCCCGTTTAAACACGTGACCTCTCACATGCGAAAAACGGTTATGCTTACAAGACAATCATGAATGCACATGGGCGCGCCAGCTCACGCCTGAAACGGTTACCAGATCTGTTCAGTGATGTCACTCAGCTCGTGCAAGGCACATGCATGTGCTTGGAGAGCAAGCTACGGAGACTCTATAAATACTGGAGGGATGACCCTAAAAAGGTATGCTCGAGAGACACACACTACGCTATCTCAAAACCCTTATCTTCCACTTGATTCTCTGCATATTCTCATCCTCTCGCCGGAGGGCCTTGCCGGGCAACCCCGGCCAGGTCTTAGTCGTGCGTTCACTGTGCAGGACTGGGCAAGAAGACTAGAAAACCCACAAGCCAATGGAGAAGGATTGCAGGTCAACAAATCACGGGCCACACAATTGGTGAACCTAACGTGAATCTAAACTTCTGATCCAAACGGCTCGAACCTCCTTCAGCCCACCCTCCTCCTTTAAACAACTACTACAGCTTCGATTACCATAGGAGGAGATCTGGCAGACGTCACCGTCTCAGGGGCCAAAGACGCCAATGGAAACACAATCCTTACACCATGTTCAGAGAGGCACATGTCCATTTCACTTTCCCCCAGTTCAGGCCTCTCCCCAGTCGCGGACGACGTAACAACGGCCTACATCCGCTTGTTACAACGTCGCGATGAAGATAGGGACAACGAGCTGGCAGCTTTGAGAGCGGAAGTTGCCCAAATGAAACAACAGATGTAGCGAGACGCCGCTTCCGCTACATCTAGATCGGCGGGAGGTAGAAGCGGGAGGCGACGAAATCAAACACCACCTCCACCACCGCCACAGGAACGTCCTCACGAAACCAGCCACCGCGGCTCCGTCAAGGACTACCTTGGCATCCCACCAGATCCAAGTGATGCGAGGGAGATCATACTTTACAAGCGGCACACAACATCTGGAACACATCGCTCAAAGAGCCACCACGATCGAACCAACACTAGGGATACCAAGTCGTTTACAAGCACATACTCGACTAGTCACGCAGAATTCTCTCGCACAACGGTTTCCCACCGTAGCAGAGATTCTGTGGAGACCAGACGCCATGTATCTAAACGTTTCGGGGAAATCCCGGCAGAAAATTTCGACAATAGCAACCAGGCTCGACAGAACGGAAAAGGCGTGCGTATTGAAGAGCCGAACAACGAAACCAAATCCCGTAAGGACGGAGGAAAGACGGTTGACGGACATCACCGGGTGACAGCAAATTTACGAGACAAACTCCGGCATCGAAAACGTGAAAAGTCTCCAGACAGAGACTCTAAGAGAACAAAGACGGATGAGCACGACAAGCCATCGCGCCCTGGTTTTGAGTGGCAGCTGAAGGATCTCGGCGTTTCTCCCTTCACACCCCACATAATCAACACGACGGCCGTACCCAACTTCCACCTACCAAAGTTTACAAAGTTCGATCCTACCACATGCGAAGCCTACACCCACCTAATTCACTTCCGTCAAACCATTGAGCTATGCACCACAAAGGACGAAATCAAATGCAAAGCATTCCCGTCCAGCCTCGGCTCCCTTAGACTCCAGTGGTTCAATAAATTGTCCACCGGATCCATACAGAACTTAGCCGACCTTGAACGCGCTTTCAACACCCGTTTCATCACAAGCAATAGGACGGCCAAGGAGCCTGAGTCATTGTCCCAAATGCGGAAACTCCCATCCGAAACTCTCTGTCAGTACGCCGAACGATACTGGCAACTGTTCAACGAAATTCCTGGAATCGATGAGTACTGGGCTGCAAGAACCTTCAAAAATGGCTTGGAAATCAACAGTAAAATTCTGGATGAACTTGCTATTCGACCACCTCATGGGATGGGTGAGTTGATGCGCATCGTGGAACGTTTCTGTGCTCTTGAACAAATTTACGCGGACCGTGCGGCTCAAGGGCTAATGAACTCAACTACAAGCTTCCCAACGGTCACATCTTAGTTGCCAGCACCAGTCACAACGCAGCAGCCTTACCCAAAGAAACTTGTCCACAACATCAAGGAAGGAAAAAAGCGCCAGCCGAAAGCACACGACTATGTGGCCGAAACCACATACTTCAAAGAACCCATCTGGTCTTTTTTGAAGGAGATCATGAGGCAACCTTGGTTCGAATGGCCAACGGGAAAGCTGGGCACAGACACTAGTCAAGCAGATCAGAACCCATGAAAAAAGTGCTCGTACCACAACGAGCTCGGTCATTACACAACCGCATGCGCACCTTACAAAGCACTATTGGAGCGTCTGGCAGCACAAGGCCATCTCGATCAGTACATCGATCAAACCAAGACACCCACCCGTCCACCTGCTGGCAATCCCAACCCAAATGAACCACGGCCGACGATACACGTTATCCACGGTCCCGTGACAAAGGAATTTGAATCAAATCTTCAGGCCGACCTCAGTCGCGCATCAACTTCCAAGCAGGTACCTGTGGTAGGACCTGGATCCAAACGTCCACGGCCAGAAGAGTTACCCAAATGGACAATTCCCTTTACCGAATGCGATCTTGAACGTGTGCAAACACCACACTCCGACGCCCTTGTCGTAATCGTCCAAAACGGAGTACATGACGTCAAGCGCATTCTGATCGATCAGGGAAGCTCGGCGGAGTTCATGTACTACGACTTATTCAAAAAGCTTGATCTCCCAGAAACAGCTTTGCAACCCGCTAAAGTACCCCTCATCGGATTCAACGGAACACCCGTTTGGCCACTTGGTCGAATCTTCCTACCAGTCATCGTTGGCTCGAAAACATTGAGCGTCGAGTTCATCGTCGTCAACGTACCAAGCCCATACAACGCAATTCTCGGCCAAACCTGGCTACACGACATGCAAGCAATCGCCTCAACCTACCACCAGGTCGTTCGCTTCATCGGGATCAATGGGAGACATGAAGATCTACGAGGTGACCAAATAGCCTCCAAAAAGTGCTACGTCTCAGCCGTCCACAATTCCACCAAAGCCAAGCAAGTGCAATGGGTCAAAATTCCAGACATCACCATGATTGACGACGTCGGCCAGCAAGCTGAAGACAAAGCAGAAGAGGACCTCGTCCAAATGCCAATCAACGAGGATGGCTCCCGATTCTTCTTAATCAGCTCTTCCATCAGCGAGGCCAACCGCGAAGAAATGTTCTAATACCTCAAGAAAAATAAAGAAGTTTTTGCCTGGACCCCCAACGAAATGCTGGGGGTCAATCCCAATTTCATCAGTCACTCTCTCAACATCAAGAAAGACGCTAAACCTGTCATCCAGAAGGCACGGTGTTCTGCAGCCGAACACGTCGACGCCGTCGTCGAAGAGGTCAAGCGTCTGCTGGAAGCCAATGCCATCTAAGAAGTACAATACCCAACATGGTTGTCCAACACGGTGGTCGTTAAAAAGAAAAATGGTAAATGGCGAGTTTGCGTGGATTATACCAATCTCAACGACGCTTGTCCAAAGGATTGGTTCCCACTCCTGAAGATTGATCAACTTGTGGACGCAACAGCAGGCCATGCTCGGTTAAGCTTCCTCGACACCTACCATGGTTACCACCAAATTGCCATGGACCCTGACGACATGGAGAAAACTGCTTTCATCACACCATATGGCATCTTTTGCTACCGCGTCATGCCCTTTGGCCTCAAGAATTCAGGCGCAACTTTCAGCAGAGCAATATTCAAGATGTTGCAAGAACAAATCGGCCACACCATGGAAGCTTACATTGATGACCTGGTCATCAAAAGCAAGAAGGAATCCAACCACCTACAAGACTTGGCGGAAGTCTTCGAAATCCTCAAACTACACAAGCTACGGCTGAATCCTGAAAAATGTGCGTTCGGGGTGAGCACTTGGAAATTCCTCGGACACCTAGTCACCCGAAGAGGTATTGAGGCCGACCCTAACCAAATAAAGGCCGTTAAAGATTTGCGCCCGCCAAAGACAATCAAGGAAGTACAGAGGCTCACTAGGATGGCAGCGGCTCTAAACCGATTCATCAGCAAATCCTCAAACAAGTGCCACGCATTCTTCCATGCCTTGAAGGGAAAAAGTTGACGCAGCTTTGAGTGGACCCCAGATTGTGACTCCGCTTTGGCCGAACTCAAAGAATACTTAAACTCGGCCCCGCTGTTGGTGAAACCCAAGGAGTTCGAAACTTTATATCTCTATCTCACCGTGACCACTCACGTAACCAGTTCTGCACTTGTACGGCGAGAAGGCACCGACGACATGCCAATCTACTTCACAAGCAAGACACTCCTTCCAGCTCAAACTTGTTACCTACCACTTGAAAAGTTAGCCCTTGCTCTTGTTTCAGTGGCTAGGAAACTCTTGCCCTACTTCCAATCGCACCCCATCGTCGTCTTAACAGAACACCCCCTCAAGAACCTCTTTCGAAAGGCTGATCTATCTAACAGGGTCTCCAAGTGGGCAGTAGAGCTAGCAAACTTTGATATCCATTTCGAACCACGAACGGCAATTAAAGGGCAAGTTCTTGCTGACTTTATTGCTGAGCTTACTTTGGAAGATACTGAACTTCTCAACACACCAATCCTAACACAAACCATCGCCGAGCATCAATTGTCGCCAAAACCTTGGCACCTTTTCCAAGGTGACATCTGGCGTCTACATGTTGACGGAGCATCCAACAGCAACAGAGCAGGGGCCGGGGTCGTCCTAGTCTCCCCCTGTGGAACACTACACGAAAGTGCTATCAGCATCGACTTCCCCGTCAATAATAACAAAGCTGAATATGAAGCGCTCCTAGCTGGCTTACGCTCTGCAGTTGCGATGGAAATTTCCAACCTTGTCATTTACTGTGACTCCCAACTCATAGTTAACCAAGTATTGGGGGACTATGAGGCTCGGGATCCGCGGATGTCAAAACACCAGGCAACCATAGCCGAACTAATCACCCACTTCCACAATTTCAAAATCGAACAGATCAACCGCAAACACAACTCGCACGCTGACGCACTCGCTGGCCTTGCCTCAACTTCTAATGCCTCCGAATTCCGAACAATCAACTTCGGCAACATCGACCACCCAAGCTTTGATGCCACTCCAAAGGTTCTCAACGTTGAACTCGGCCCAAGCTGGATGGATGAGATCATTGTGTTTCTTAAACATGATACTCTACCGACAGACAAGAAGGAAGCTTATCGCATAAGGAACAAAGCCGCTTACTACTGGCTCTCTGAAAGCGACCAACTCTACAGGAAATCTATCTCTGGCCCATATCTCCTCGTGGTCCACCCAACCCAAGTTCAAGAGATTCTCGCCGAACTTCACTCAGGGAGTTATGGCTGCCACTCCGGCGGCCGATCACTTTGCCAACGAGCATTGAGTCAGGGATACTTCTGCAAGAACATGAAGAACAACTGTGAAGACATAGTTCGCAAATGCCGACCATGCCAACTTTTTTCTCCCATACCAAAGCAACCCGCCCAGAACCTCTCCCCTATCACCAGTCCTTGGCCCTTTGCCCAATGGAGGCTCGATATTGTCGGAAAACTGCCAACAGCTCAAGGAGGATTCAAGTTCCTGATCACCACAACAAACTACTTCTCAAAATGGGTAGAGGCCGAGCCTTTTATGACAATCACAGAAGCTGACGTTCGCAGATTTGTCTGGCAAAACATTGTTACAAGGTTTAGAGTCCCTTACACCATCGTATCAGACAATGGAAGCCAATTCGTCGGTAAAGACCTCACCAGCCTCTGTGCCGAATTTGGGATACGCTTCTTCAACTCTACTCTAGCATACCCCCAAGGGAATGGACAAGCCGAGGCAACAAACAAGACCGTCTGCGCCGGGATCAAGCGTCGGTTAAACTCCAATAGAGGAAAATGGGCTGAGGAATTACCACGTGTTCTTTGGGCTTACCGTTCTACACCCCGGCGCTCAACAGGCCAAACGCCCTTTTCAATGGCATTCGGCGTGGAGGCGGTAATCCCACTAGAATCCAAGTTCCCCACTTTGAGAACAGAGAACTTCGATCCAAAGACTAATGAAAAGGCCGTAGAACAGGAACTGATCTTGGCAGAAGAAAAGCGTGACGACACTCAGCTAAAGCTCGCTAAGTACCAACAACAAGTGGCAAGAGGCTACAACCGAAGTGTTCGAACCAAGACCTTCAAACCAGACGACTTGGTTTGGCGAAAGGTGGTACAAGCTAGCAAGAAGCAGAAATTCAAACCCAACTGGGAGGGCCCCTTTCGTGTTGTCAAGATCGCTGGTGAAGGTGCTTACATACTAGAGGACATGACTGGGAAAGTCCTTACCAACCCTTGGAATGCACAGAATCTAAAGAAGGCATACATGTAATGAAAAAACCCCCAACAATGCGCCTCATGTTCGGCCACTAACTATCCTGCTTTTTATCTTCTTAAGCTTTTTTATGACAGAATTAGCTTCGGCCACAACAATGTCAATTTCTTTATTATTGGCTTCGGCCAACATCTTTACATCCAACTTGTATTTCACGTTTCCCAAGTAAAAAATATCTTGTTTGACAATCAATGTCTTCTACAAATTTTTGCTTGTCTTCCTTACTATAAAACTATACTCGGCATAACTCCGCCAACCCCAAACGCTGACTTCGGTCACACCCGCAAACGGCTTTTACACCCCTGCTTCGGCCACTATAATCGCCCACAGAAGCAAAAATCAGGACATATGGTCCACCAAGTCTAAGACTCACATCACCTATGTAAATTGGGCTTCAGTTCGGCTTGGCAAGACAGCAAGGTCAGCCAATGCACGGTTTAACTCATGGCTCGGTGAGCAACCACCCACAAAAATGCAACATTTCAAGACCCTTATACATTGACAAGGGGCTGGCAACATTGGCCAAGCCCCAATCTCACGTAAAGGGCTCCTATTTTTAACTCCATACTTTGGTCCAGGCTTGGCGATCTTTTCCACTATAAACAAACCAATTCCAACATTGGCCAGGATTTCAAATATTTGGTCGAACCCAGACCAAAGTGGGGGCTATTCTATCTACCATCCAAACCAAGCAAGCCTTTTTAAATTAGAAGGCATGCGGAATATCAATCAAAGTTCGGCAAAACTGACACTTTGCAAACATAGAAGTCAAAAGTCATTCATTGAAAGGAAAAAACATTCCAAAGAACTGAAAGATGCTACCAAATATATCGTTCGGCGTCCAACAGCCCAACAAAAATTACACGTCCAAAGTTCAAAAACAAAAGAAGGGTGTAAATCAGCCCCTTAGACTTGGGCAGCATCCTCAGCAGCATCGGCCCCAAGAGCATCAGCTTCAACCTCGGCATTTGCATCAACATTCATTGGCTCGCGCTCAGCATCCTCGGCCGCCTTCTCATTCCCGACCTCGCAAGACTCCTTCCCAATGGGTCCATCTCCACCATCGGCATCGTCCTCAGAAACATCCTCAACATCATCATCACTCTCAGGGAATTCCTCAGGTGGAAGTGGCGCGCACTCCTCTTCGTTGTATGGGAGAACAATGTCGGGAACAGCAGGTGCTGGAATTGACTTGTACAGATACGAGTTAGGCTCCAGCTGTAGAGCGTTGGCGGCAGTAGCCATGCCATCGTTGTAACCTTTCCTGTAAGCCACAGGCACCCTCGACTCCACAGCCTCGTTAACCATCTTCCAAGCATCTCGCATATACTCAGCCCCGGCTCGGTCAAAGCCGGCCTGATATGCCTTCTCATCAACCTCCTTCATCTTCCTCTTCTCCCTCCTCAGAACCTTGGCAAGGTCACGCTCAACCTTCTTGGTTTTTTCAGCAGCTTCGTCTCTCTCTTTCTCAAGATCGGCCACCCGAGCCTTAGCGGCCTTCAAGCTGGCCTTCGACGACTTCATTTTTTCACGCTCGGTCTTAAGATCATCACAATATCGAATGCGCTCGACAGTAACGAGCTCGGCTTTGTTCGAAGCTCAAAGCAAAGCTTGCCCAGCCTGCAAAACAAAGCAAGATAAAATACAAAAAATCAATCAAGCTCGGAAACAAACCCAAAACAAAGTTTCTAAGAAATCAGGATCGGATGTACCTGAACAAGATACGCACTCACATGCATCAGGCTCGGCTGAAGGTCTTCTGGTATCTTCTGCATATCGTTCGGTAAAGCCAGACCTTGAAGCATCGCAACGGCCAATCCAGGCTCCAGCTTGACAATGTCCTATACGGAAACCACTCTGCCCTCGGCTGTGATAAGCAGGGGGGCAAACTCTTGAGCAGCAGTCGGTCCGGCCCAACTCATAGACTTCTGGGCCACCTTCGAAACGCCTGCAGCCGACAATTCGGTCCTTTCTTTGTCAGCCGGGTGTGGAATCGGCGGCTTAGTCGGAAAGAAATCATGAGTGACTTTCTGCCTCTTCTCAACGGGCTCAGACGTGTCAAAATCTTTTTGCCGAACCATGGCGCCGTCCCTGATGTTAACACGAACGACGTTCCTTCTCCCCATCTTGTCTCCAAAATCAGGCATAAGGGTTTGAAGTGGAACGCTTATATCTGGGCACTCGGGCGGTTGGCTCTCACGGAACCAGAATTCAGCCGGCTTCCTGAACGTGGGGAATTTCACCCTCAGCTCCTTTTCTCTCACGCTCGGTTTTGAATGCTTACCAACTAAAACTTCATTTGTGCCCCTCTTCTGTCCAGTGGCCTTCTTGCTCGGCCCCGCTTCTCTCTCCCTCTTCTTAAGTTTTCCCTTATAAGAAGGAACGTAACCTAGTAGCGTCGGCGCATCCCTGTAAATCTGCGATAGAAGAATATCTTCATGCTTCTCGATAGACAACGATTGTTGAGTCTTCGTTATAGCTCGGTGATCTGTAAAAGAAGAAAAAAAAAAGGAATAAGACAACACAGTGATACAAGTCGCGCTCGGCAATTACTAAGAGATTGTGCTACCTCTGAAGTCTTTGACCTTTGGAACGCTGTGCCTACGATTAACTTGATCACCGAATTTGAAGTTACCACTGACCTCGACGTAGAAGTTTGCCCACTTGTCAGTATCGGGCAATCCGTCTATCAAGGGCTCCTTGTCCCGACGCGTTGACAAGTACCTACGCTCGGTCTGACCGTGCCTAGACATAATGTAAGTATGAAAGAGGTCGGCAACGGTGAACTGGAGGCCATGCAGTTCTTTCAGGGCAATCACAGACATCACAATTCTGTAGCTGTTGATTGCAAAATAATGAGGGACGATGCTGAACTGAGCCAACAGTTCCCTTAAAAATGGATGAAGTGGGAACCCCAGCTTCATAAATTGCCATCAGTGGCACCGTGATGTGCTTAGGGTGGTGCTCTCTCTTATCCCTAATACGGTTGCTACCTACCTGGCAAATGACAACATCATCAGGGATGTTGTAGCCTCGGCAGAATTTCTCGTATTCACCGAGCTCCCCACAAAAGAAATGGGCGTAGAGGCAAACCTGACCCCTCTCATAGAGGTTGGCAACCTCCCTATCCTCGGAAGGGGCTCCACTAAGATTTGATCGAGCAGAAGTTGAAGTCTCGGCCTGAGAACGGAACCTGGATTCGGCCTCTGGCCCAAGCTGAGGCTCGGCCTCGGAATGTGTTGATTTTGACAAAGAAATTTCGGGTTGGGTTAGAAACTCGTCATCGGCGTACTCATAATCACGCTCGGCATTCGAATCTTGAGAGTCGTCTGACATGTTGGAAGCTATCGAGGAAGTTTGTCAACAGCTGCTACGCCTTTTCAGATACTCTCGGATTACCAAGTCTTCGGAGTCATTCCCCGAGCTATCAGAATTGGAAGAGACGACTATGATCGGGTGAGCCAGACCTAACAAAACAACAAAGGGTAAAATGAGGAAATCTTATCGTCAGCAAAAGATGGTGAGCTCTCTACGTTCGGCTACCCTATTGGCCCACCCTTTCTTAGTCCTATAGGGGCTTGTGGTCAGGAAATACTACACCTTGATTGTTTAGCCCCGGCTTGCCTTGGTGTCGGCTAAATCCAAAACTAAGGCTCGGAAGAACAAATTGAAGCTGAAGATGAACGGGCTATTCATCCCCAGCGACACACTGTTCACATAGAACGAAAAAATCCCAAGAAGTCCCAAAAAACGAGGGATAAAACGCATGCAAATTATAGAAACCAAAAGAGCAACAAGAATCAGAGCGTACCTGAGGTTTTTTGGAAGATCCGATGACAGATCCACGGAAAATCGAAGATGAAAGATGAACGGACGAAGGACGAAGCTCTGGCAATGGAGGTTTGGAGAGAGAAGATTCTTGCAACCTCTCTCTCTCCTCTCACCTTTGTTTATATAGGGTAGGGCTTGGGAATTCAAAATTCCTGCCCAACTTTGCACCACCGAAATGATGGTCAATCAGCTCTTGATACGTGTCATGACGAGACAGTTTTTGCAGAATCCGTGTGTACCAGCAGTCCTTCTGTCAGCCATACCCTGCCATAAGTTGACACCTATCATCACCCCGTTGGGGCTTGACACTGATCGCTACAAAGAAAATGATTGAAGCTCGGCATGAACCAGCTGAATCCACATCAGTCCACACTCGGTCATAGATAGGCTCGGCCAAGCAGATCACCAATCTCCATTCCACGCTCGGCGTTGACAAAGATTGAGGGGCTATTGTAGTAGGCCGAAAATGACTGCTCGCGCTAATCAGTTGTGGCTGAACCTAGATCCATATTCAGCCACGGATCGAAACCCATGAGTTGAGCCAAGGCGCACCCGCCTTAGGTTGACTGAAGAAAGGTGTCATGCAGGCTCGGCCACCTTCAGTTGATCCACAGCATGCTTGTCTTACGATTGATAGCAAAATTGTATCACAAAGGCTCGGCCACTTCTAGGGAGATAGTTTTATCTGGAAATCCCTCATCCAAGCCTCATGTCAGACTCGGCTGAATATGGAGCCCGGCTGCCCGTTTAAACACGTGACCTCTCATGTGCGAAAACGGTTATGCTTACAAGACAATCATGAATGCACATGGGCGCGCCAGCTCACGCCTGAAACGGTTACCAGATCTGTTCAGTGATGTCACTCAGCTCGTGCAAGGCACATGCATGTGCTTGGAGAGTAAGCTAAGAAGACTCTATAAATACTGGAGGGATGACCCTAAAAAGGTATACTCGAGAGACACACACTGTGCTATCTCAAAACCCTTATTTTCCACTTGATTCTCTGCATATTCTCATCCTCTCGCCGGAGGGCCTTGCCGGGCAACCCCGGCCAGGTCTTAGTCGTGCGTTCACTGTGCAGGACTGGGCGAGAAGACTAGAAAACCCACAAGCCAATGGAGGAGGATTGCAGGTCAACAAATCACGGGCCACACAAAATAATATAAATCTTGTTTGATAGATTTCAATTTGTTCTATTAATCAAAGTTTAAAAAATTTCCTAAAACATTATAGATTGAAAGGTATATGCAATTTAAAAATGGCACGCATTTCTTAAAATGCCAAACTTTGTGGGACGGAATGAGTAGTAGCGTAGGAGCATATACTTATATTACTTATACATACATAACTGATAGAGTATATGTATTGATAGGGGCCGGGCTAGGGGACAGCGATTTAAAAAGAAGCTGGAAATAGATATGGTAAGTGCGAGTTTTTCGCTTATGTGTCTAACTTTTGGAAACAAATTGGAGAAATGTCTTTTTTTGAAAATTGGAGAAATGTCCACGTTTTGAAACATTTTATAAAAATAGTTCATCGCGCATTTCAAAAAGGCGTGATGTCATTTTACGAAAGCTTGCGTGACAACAAAATCCACGCAAACAAATAATGCATACTGATGAAAATGTGTCTTGGGAAAGACATCGCGCATCTTCAAGATGCATTTTGAGAAGGAAAAAAATAAAAGAGAATGTGCATCTTCAAGATGCGCTATATCCTCGGCCCTACTAAACGTGAATGCCCCATCCTTCTTCCAAGTTCAACACCTTCACACCGCCGACTTCCCAGCCTCAACGTCGTCCTTGGCATCGGCACTCCGTACAACACACATTTCCTGTACCGAACGAGCCCGATCACGTCGGATTTTGATTTCTCAACCGTCTTATTCTGAACCTCGTCCTTTGGATCACCACCACCGGTGATGCCGAGGCTCAACTACGCGCCAAAAATTCGGAGGATGAGAAATAGAGTCCTATTTTTCCTTCTCTCTCTACAAACAGATGTTTTTTTCTATTGTTAGAGAGAGATAAAGAAAATTAGTATAAATCTCTCCCTCTCTCTCTCTTTCTCCTAGGGTTTGAGTTCTTTGTCCAATGAGGCTTCAATTGTGCGAGAACTCATCAATATGTACGTATAGACTGCTCTATACTCCTCTCTCTTTCTCTCTTCCTCATTCCGGAAAATCGGATTCAGTTTGTATTAGAAGCCACACCTTGCTTCCCGTATAAATCAATGGGTGGTGGTGGAGAAATTGAGGGGGTTGGGAAACCACGGCACGGGTGTTTTTTTTTTCTTTTAAAAACACATATTGAAGATGCGTGTTCTTCTTCTTTTTTCCCTTCTCAAAACACATTTTGAAGATGCGCGATGTCTTTCCTACATTAATACGCAAGCTCTGTAAATTGATATCACACATTTTAGTATTGCAGGATGGACTACTTTTACGAAACGTTTCAAAACATGGACATTTCTCCAATTCGTTTCCAAAATTTGGACACATTGGCGAAAGATGTCAAGGGTAGTTAGTTGAATACAGATGATATGATATAGATGGCAGGTAACGGTAGTTGTGCATCCCCACTATGGATATACCATCCAGCTTATATTCGGTTGTGTGAAATCTATCTTGATATCTAAGGTAAATAACTTAAGTTGTTTAATTTTTTCCAAATATTCTCGTAAAAAAAATTAGGAAATTGGTTTTTGTACTTTTCTAATTGATGCAAACACTCTTTTTTTTTTTTTTTTTTTCATTTTTTAGTGGGTTAATTTACGAAACAATCCCGCACGCATATCTTTTTCAGAAATTTGAAAAACTCTTTCGTATATTCACTAGCTAAGAGACAAAAAAAAAGTAGTGTTTGCATCAGGGAGGGTTGAAATACATTTCCAAAAATTATTGTAATTGCATATCAACTCCAATCTATTTATTTAATTTTTGTCCTTAATAAGAAACCCTTAAAAGATGTTTTAAATAAATCTAACGGCTTTAATCACATCCCAAAATGAGTTCCAAACAACTAGTGTACGTGTTTCGGTGTATAGCACCTGTAGTTGACACCTATACAACCACATCTACTCAAAATCATGTGTGAAATCTACACATACTACAATGTGTGTAGAGCTCACACGTGAATGCGAGTGAGCATGTGAAGTTGGATGTGAGATGGGTAGATTTATTGTTGTAGCATAGTCGCTTTTTGTAGTTGCTCAAGAGTAATGATTCCAATGAGTTTTTTTTCTTCTGGTTGTCTTTTTCTATCGACAGTTTAGGCAACACAAGTTCACAAGCGGGTAGTCAATGGAAAGGGACTGTTACCTCAAAAGTTTTGTGCTATAGTATATCATAGTACTAGCGCATGTCCGTGCCTAAAAGCACAGTTCGAACAATCACGCACAAATAAATACTGAACTCACGTGCGATATATAGTTTGAACAATCAATACACACAAATAAATATTGAACTCGTGTGCAATATATCAACCCACTATCTACTGTCCAACAAATTCAACTATGTGAAAAAATTTTACCCATCATTTCGATTGACGTGAATAATTTGAATCAACAAATAATTTTTCAACCCCTAACTTGTGCATTCACAAATTCAAAAGCATATAAGAGAGATCATTAAATGGGGATGGAGCGAGTAACAGTTGTACACTTCTGAACAGTTCATTCAAAGTATAATAATTGTTCACATAGCAACCACAACAATGTTCAAAATTTGTATGCATGGCAGCATTGGTACGACAATCTACCCCGAGTTGCCAAATAAAACCAAATTGTGGAAAAAGAAAGTCAACTAAAATAAGAATGCAAAAGAAAACAGAAAAGAAAGACTACATAGCAATCTACAAACAATTGTGGGTTTCGGCAAGACACATTGCACCATAAAGTCTGCAAAAAAGCTACAAATATGTATGCCACAAAGCCTCGATTTTCGAGGTATAAGCTTCAAGAATAATGATTATTAAGCCCTATTCATAGTTTCACCAGAAAAAGAAAGGTATTTGCTACAATTCTTTATTCCATTTGCAGTTGCAAATTTAACGTGACTCAGTTAGTCTCCTTCATGGATACTCATTGATGTGGATATCAAAGCCCCGTTCTCCTGTATGAATTCACATGTAAATGAAATCTTAAGGTAGCATCAAAAAAGCATTGGTCAAAGACTACAAAGTGAGAGGAATGTTTTTGAACTATGAAAACAATATCAATATAAGTAGAAATTCTAGGGACCTATAAACAACTCACAACTATTTTTTGTAGTATTAATTTCTTACCATAGACCAAATGATGCAATGATTTTGTCCAAAGTCCTAAATGTAGCATGCCAAAGACCAAGATAAATAAAAAAATATTCCTATTTCTTTCATTTCAAATATGACATAGGGTAATCCGAAAACGAATACAATAAGGAAATACACATTGGTACTTCTTTATTTTCATGCATCCAAGTTTTGAGTGGGGTATTTTCACTCCTATAGAATTGCTCACACCATTCTTCTGCACCTGTATGTATATAAGTTGAGTATCCATATTTAGATTATGATCAAGTCCAAATGCAGATAAGAAAAAGAAAAAGGAATGCCATGCTTCCTTATGCTTCCAACAATACCACTATTTAATGTGAACCGAGACTATCCTGCCAATTCTTAGAGGGAAGCCATGAAAAAACATGCCTTTGGGCATGCAGGTAAGAATGTCAAGCATATACGAAGCTCATTTTGACTCTCCACTAAGGGCTATCATTTCATAAAGACCAATCTACGTGAGATTTGGTCCGAACTTTAATCAGGCCATGTTAATAGACGGTGGAATTAATTTCTAATAAGCAGTCGATGTCCACATAGCCTAGCTTAAACATCTGAGCTATGACAATTAAAACAAATTAGTTCATCGAATTCAAGAATATGTTTTCCACCTCAAAGTTATGCTTAAACCAGACACTAAAACTAATAAGAGCGAACCAACCCGATTAATTGGCATAAATATATTGTTAAAGCAAACTAATCAAAACTAATGTATGCTTAATCATTACAGTTGTACCCACAATTCATTTTTCTCAAATGGAAGGACAAACCCATGGGTGGAAGGTACACTTTTTGGGGTCAAATCTTGGCAATGCCTGCAGCCATTGGGAAAGTTCTGGTTATGTCTAATATGAATTACATTCTAAGCTCAGTTGTCAGCTAAAGGAAGCAAACAAACAATCCAACACTGTCATGACGTGTGTCTCCAATTAGTCCAATGTTTTAGCCCAGGGTGGGCCACTTGCTTGACAGCGAGCGTAATGTCGAAGGTGGAATAAGCCCATAATTTGGTAATGACTTCATCAGGGGACTCCTAATAATTTTGTGAAGACTTCAGTGTAGAATTTTTTATTATTGGTATATCGATCATCCAACATGGATTGAAATAGGAGCTGGTTTGACAGGCTTTGCAAAAACCTCAATTGAATGGCCTTTTTCCGGAAACAATCTTCCAAATCAATCACAGTGGAAATGGGTTTCAGACAGTGGCAACAAATTTGTAGTGGCCCGAAGTAAGCGGGCTTGGGCCGATTCCGAGGCATCTGCTGTTGGACGCTCTTGGTCAGGCTCCTAGCGCCCATCAGTACATTGCTCCGAAGGGTGTTCTTAAAGGGCTTGGACAACCGTGTAAAGATGCTCGGTACGTCATGGAGAGATGACGCGTGGAGCCTCAGATACAATCCCCATCCTCGGGCAACCAAGACCCTCGGGTATACACGTCACCATGACATGGGACAAAACGGTTATACAAGTCACCATGACTTGGGACAGAACGGTTATAGCATGAGGATCATCATTAGGGCCTATCTGGCCACGTGCTCCGTAACCGCCTTATCCCACACGTTGTCTATGACGTCACCTAAGGCGATTACTCGAGCGTACCCTCCACATGCTAGCTTGGAGGCCAAGCAAAGTAAGGTCTATAAATACAATGGGACTCTAACTTGGAGAGGTATGCCATTCTACCCTAACCCCAGACTTATACACTTCTCCCTACATCTAACTTGATTGTCGAAGGGTCATTGGGCTCCCACAGTCCTAGTGACTTGTTGCAGGTCAGATGGTGGGCGCACGAAGCGACGGAGGAAGGAACCGAAACCGACCCACGATCAAGATCCCGATTAATCAAATCCCTACAATTGGCGACTCTGCTGGGGATCTGGATCGCATTCTCAGCGTTCCATTTCTTCCCCTTCCCAAAAACTTTGTTCAAAATTCCTGAACTAAGATGGTGGAGGTGCAAGATCTACCGTTTAGCGACACGACTCACGGACTCGGACCCCTCAGAGCTCCTCACCTGGGCTCTGGCGGAGCCAAGGTCCTAGGAAAGCACGTCTCCATTGGTGTTGGAGTTGGCACCTCAACCCCAGACGTAGGGCTGTCCTCCGAAATCCATACCTACATTCGTCACCTGGAGCGAAAGATCGACGACCTTACGAAAGTCGTAGAACTGAATAGGCACGTCAAGGACGAGTTGGCGGAGATGAAGCACCTCCTCTAGATCTCTCCCTCTCGCCCCACCAGAAGCCGTGACGGGCGAATGAGCCACCACAGCCTACCCCGCAGCCGTGGAGGGGGTCCCCTAGTGGAACACAGATCACAGCCTTCGCCAAAAGACCGCCTCGACCCACCAGAGGAGGTAGCTCGCACTGAAAAGAATGGCCGGCGCGGGGAGCGCTCCCGGTCTCCTATTCGAAATCCTTAAAGGAACCCGGGGAAGCGATTCACCTTCGAGAGGCTTGGAAGTGTCTCTGCCTCCTCCACCCATGCTCCCAAGAGCAAGGTGCATATCGAGCCCACCCCTAGCTTCACAAAAATCGCATGAGAGGACAACAGCCTCATGGAGATGCAAACCAAGGGGTAACGTGAACACCTAAAAAATGGACGCGAACTGTAGTAGGGTTTTCCATGGAATAAGGGAAATACACTAGAGCACGTGTGGAGTAAGGTACCATGTAGGGAAGTACCATAGGGAATAAAAGTCGACCACGTGGTGAGCAAGGGAGTACCACGAGGAAGGCATCCGAGATGGTGTACGTGGAAGCACGACAGCACCGCAAGAGGGTGTGCAAGGCTGAACTAGGTAGCTAAATGGGAATAGCACATAACGATATAAGGCACGAATGCCGAGCAAAAAGTGCAACAACGGGAGTGTTAACCCGAGCAATGCCGACCAAATGAGATGGATGGCTGGATTAACCTGGAGGATTCTAGAAAAAGCCCCATATAAGATGAGGGTGGATCCCACGAATAAGGGGATGGAATATTCTACCATGAGGGCAGAGATAGAGTTGCTCTATGGAACGAATTCCATATGGTAAGAGTTTCCTTACGAGGAAGGGATCTCGGTTTATTGGGCAAGAGAGCCCCGGAATGCCGAAGTTTCCTAATACAAGTAGGAAACCTAGGGCAACACGACGACTTGAAGAGCAAGTTAGACAAAATCTATAAATACATAGGTAAATCTAATGCAAAAGGTAAGCTGCTATTAACTCACAAATATAACTACGTGTGTTAAAGTTATCAGTTAGTACGTGTTCTAACTTAGGCATCAGAGAGCCTTTGCCGACGAGAGGCAATGGTGCGCTCACCTGTGTTTGTGGATGCAGGTTTTAGGGTTCCGGCGAGGCTGTCATGTGCGTTGTGATCGCAAAGAGAGTTATCTTTCCCTGGGCAGTTTTTACTCGTTACACGAACGAAGCCCGATCATCGAGCACCCCAAAAATGGATGCGATAGAGGCCCAGTCACCGAGCGCCTCAAGTAACACTCGAGACAGCTATAAATCCGATAGACGAAAGGACCGGCATGAACACACCCGCAGAAGTCAAGGACCATTTCGCCGAAACCAAAGAATTACGAAAGATTGGACCATCTCACTCCAAAGAAATGCACCGCGACCGAGCGTCCAGACGGTCCCGACCTCATCACGATGCGCGTCTTGAGAGACTTTTGTCCTCTCCATTCACTAAAGAGATCGATTCAGTCACCCCCCCCCAAAGGATTCACCTAACCCAAGTTTTCCAAGTACAACGGCAAGTCCGAAGCCTACACTCACTTGGTACAATACAAGCATGTTATGTCCCTATTCCTCTAGAACGGCCCTTTGGATGACGCATTCCTTTGCAAAGTATTTCTTGCGAGCTTCGGGAACCTGGGCCTTACATGGTTTAACCAACTTCCTCCCCAGTCCATTTCCTCATTCGATTCCCTTTATGACGCCTTCGTGGCTCGGTTCGTCACCAGCAATAAGCACACAAAGTAAATCGACTCTCTCCTTGCATTATGCTAGCAAAGTGACGAGGCGCTCCACCAATACGTCGGTTGCTATAGGAGCTCTTTAATGAAATTGAGGGATGCAATGAAGTCATTTCGGCCCAGGGGTTTAAGCTCGGTCTCACCACACAGGACGAGCAGGTATACGATGACCTGGCGCAGAACAAACCAGGATCCGTGAAAGAGCTCATGACCCGTATCGAAGGGTGGTGCCAGTTAGTTGAGTCCAAGGCTGAGCGGGGAATCAGGAAATCTGCAGGTCTAAAAGTCCTTGTTGCCTCTGCAATCGTTACAGCTGCCGCACAAGTCCCGACCCCTAAAAAGTAAGTCCACAACATCAAGCATTCACCAAAGAGGGGACCGAAGCCGAGCGATTTCAACGCCGAAAAAACCATCTTCACCGTCCCAAGCTACCAGATAATTGACCAGGTTAAGAACCAGCTCTTCTTCTCCTTCCCGAACCAGAAGCTTGGCATTGAGAATAGGAAGATCAAGAACCCGATTGTCTGATGCAGTTACCATAACGAGCAAGGCCATTTCACCACTGCTTGCAAGCCCTTTAAGGCTTACTTGGAGTAGCTTGTCACTGGTGGCCACCTCAGTAATCTCATTGATCATGAAAAAACTAGGGTTCCGACACAATGGGTTGCAGGCCAGAACGAGGAGGGGGTACAAACAGTCCATGTCATCCACGGTCCCCTGGACGCCGAGGCTGCACGAATTATTCGTGCTGAGCTTAATGATGCTTCATCATCAAAACAACTCCTACTGGTAGGTCCCAAGCCCAAGCGCACTTGTACTAAAGATGGCTCTAAATGGACCATCTCGTTCACCAAGAAAGACCTAGACCGAGTCCAGCTCCCGCATAATGATGCCCTCATAGTTACACTATGCATCGGAGCCTTCAATGTCCAGCGTTTCCTTGTCAACCAAGGTAGCTTAGCCAAAGTAATGTACTACTCCCTGTTCAAGGATTTGAAGCTCCTAGAGACCGACCTCCGACCTTCTGAGGTCCCCCTAGTTGGTTTCAACGGAGCTCCGGTATGGCCTTTCGGGCTCATCACCCTTCCTGTCCGCGCTGGGTTGGTGACCCACCAAATGGAGTTCGTTGTGGTGGATATTCCGTGCCCTTATAATGCCATTGTTGGATGCCACTGGCTTCACAAAATGAAGGCCATTGCCTCCACCTATCTGTAGACACCCCAATCTAGACTTTCCAGATTAGTTTACTTTCGATTTTTGATTCCCCGATGATGAAAAAGGTCAAGAACACCTCGGGAATGATAGCATGTTTGAGCTTTGGGCGGTTGGATCCCTTTTAAACCCTTTAAACCTAAACCAAAAAGCCTTAACCAAACCCTACCTGCACACACTAGTCCTACACCAGCGTGCGGTAGTCCACTTGGCACATGTCAATCATCGATCAGCTTTGACCCTTGACCAGGCTTGGACCCGTGCACGCAGGTCAATCACCAGTGTATGCCGTCAAATCTAGTCCCATCACCTTTATTGAGCCATGATCACTGGACTTTTGGGGCACCCCTACACCCTGTTTATTCGTCTGAAGTTGATCTCATGGCAGGGGGATGTTCCCCTTCTCACACATAACCCCCATCACCTTTCCTCCCTCATTTAATGAGAGGGAGGCTTGCACTCCAACCCAACCAGCCCTCCTTCAGCTAGTTACCAAGTTCCAAAATCTCTAGTTACAAGTTTACAAGTCCGAATTCATCTCTTCTTTGCCAAAGGAAGATATAAATAAGCATCACACATTCCCTCCATATAGCAATACCACACCATTCTCCATCCATCCTTCAAGCTCAAGCTTAAACACCTTCCAAACTCAAAAACCAAAGGTATAATTGTAACGACCCGAATTTTGGAAACGTTAAATAGACATTTTCATTGAAAATATAAATAGAGTCTGGCTCAACATTACATCATAATTCTCAATAGAGTACTTTTATTCAGCAAAAGGAGGGGAAACTAGGGTTCCTATCTACTGCTCTACCTGCTACATCCTAACCAGCTCTTCGGCTCCGAAAGTCTCCAAGGTGTAGAGTTCTCCCTGTTCATCTACAAAGTCTGACACATTATACTAGCATCGCCACCAATATAATATGTCAGGGTTACCAAAGGTAACACCATGAACTACGAAAGCTCAGCAGAACAATCCCATCCCCGCTAACCCATAACTTACACATAATAGGGCATAGAATCAGTGAGATCCACATAGCACATGCGTATTTAACAAAACAATTAACAATGACACATCCATATTCACAATTCAACTAATGTTGGTGTCCATGATTTTTGAATTTCTCCTACGCGATATCTTGTAAATCGTGTCTCCATTTTCCACTTTTCATTTTTCAAATCAACATTTCCAAAATCATTTTTACACACTCAACCTCGGTTCTGCCGCTCCGGGTTCCCGAGTATCCGCACAACGGTTCCGCCGCTTCGGGTTCTCGAGTATCCGCACAATGGTTCCGCCACTCTGGGTTTCCATTGGCACACAATTAGCATTGGCACCTCTCCGTGGTAACCAAGCCACACACACCCCACCTCGATTCCACCGCTCCGGGTTCCCGAGCATCCGCACAAGGATTCCACCACTCCGGTTTCCCATTGGCACACAATTGGCATTAGCACCTCTCCGTGGTAACCAAGCCACACACCCTACCTCGGTTCTGCCGCTCCGGGTTCCCGGGTATCCGCACAATGGTTCTGCCGCTTCGGTTCCCATTGGCGCGCGCACACACACACACACACCACACAATGGGCTACCACGTCCTGCGTCATTTGTGGTTTCAAAATATTTCTTTTTTCAAAACACATCTCATCATTAACCACACCCTAGGTGCCATGTTTCTACTTTCTCAATTTTTGTGTCTCGTTTTCATGCAACGACTCCGCGGTAGGACTTTTCACATATGTAATCATATAATCTTGAAACTAAACTAGCAAGATCATCCAACTCTATATTAATCATCATGCTCAAACCACAACTTAAAGCATAACGCCACATGTACGGAAGCCTTTGGATTGAAAATCACTTATGCTTTACAACAAGGCAAGTAATACAAACAATTCATAATACATGCTCATATCCATCTTAAAGATCAAAATACGAATACTTTCATGCATTTCGATATACAAACAACATACAATATATGTAGAATAGGTAAGTAGAGGTATTCTACATATACTTAGAGATAGGGGATAAGATGATTCTACCATTCTTCTTGGCGGTAGGGCGGCTACGGAAAAGTAAGTCGGCTATCGGACGGACTGACTTCATACGGTAAGCTTCTGATAGCTTCGAAAGAGAAAGGTTTCTCTCGAAACTAGTTCTTGACTGAAAACTACTAACTTTTGGATCGAGAGGGTGATCGGGTGGCGGTTTAGTGGCGGCTAGGATGAGTTTCAAGAAGAACTTCAAGAAAAACTCAAGAACATCAAGAACAAGAAAGAACAAAATAAGAACTCAAGTATTTCTAGAGAGAGAAGTTGAAAGGTTGGAAGGTGTGAGTTAAATGGCAAGGATGGGGTGCTATTTATAGCAAAAGTCTTGGCTATTACCCAAGGAATAAAATATTTCCTAGCAATTATTGTTCAATGGTTAAGATTTTCCTAGAAAAATAATAGGTCAAAAGGTACATGTACCCATATATAAATATATTTGTGTACTTAGAAAATCTTGTAAAATACTTTACAAGGTACTATATAATCTTTTAAGATTTTCAAGTATCCAATAAAAAAAATATAAGATCAAAATTTCCTAATAAACTAATCTAATAAGCACATGTTTCTATTATATTATTATTATTATATATATATATATATATACACACACACACACACATGTCCAAGTTTTCAAATATAAATGTAGGTACTATATAATTCATCAAGATTTCCAAGTATCAAATAAAATATATGGCCAAGATTTTCTTATTAGAATAATTCAAGAAGTGCTAGTACTTATATATTTATTAGTGTACTTAGAAATCTAGGAAATTAGATATTCACATATCTTTAATGCATATAAAAACATGAAAAAATCTAGGAAGTGATTTATTTAACAAATCTTAGTACTAGTTAGTAAGACTAACTTATTATCCAATGGATAATATTTTTCCTTGCATTTTTTGACCAATGGATAAAAAGAATAAGGTAATATATATACTTGAGTAATATTTGAAATAACCAAATGTCCTTTAGGCATGTGTATATAAGTCTATATACAACTATATATGAATTCTTTATTAAATCTAGCACAAAATATTTTTGATAGAAAATCTAGGTTTCCTAATGTCCAATGGATAAAAGTTTTCCTAACTTTTATTGTCCAATGGATAAAAGTTCATCTATGGTTAGGAGATTGTAACTAGATGAATTGGTAGTTCGGTTCTTCCAACTAAGTGGTTAGAAACTAATTCTACGTGCCACGTAGGATTTCTAGTCAAGAAATATAATTTAAGATTTTATTTTACACACTAGGAAAATATACAAGTGTTTCTACAAGTACACTTGTCTTTTGAAAATGACTAGATTATCCGGTGCAAAGAAATATAATTTTATAAGTCTCAAATCTAGTTATAACGGATTATTAAAGTTAAAAAGGAATTTTAAAGGAAATCCAAGTAATTTAAAATAAAATTTAAATATTTAACGAAATTTTTATTGACCAAAAAAATCAGGGTCGTTACAATAATACCTTGGTAATACTATCTGTTCTGATCCTTGAGGGGGGCTGGCATGGTCAAGGCTGGTAATCAATACCAGTCCTGGCCCTAAAGCTGGCAAGGTTTCAAAAACTGTTCTGACTAGAACCGATGCACGCCAGTCACAAGCATGCGTATGCCAGTCCTTGGTAGTACATACAGAACTGGCATGGGGATCGGTGTCTAGTTGTTTATGTATTTCTTTCCATATTCATCATTGTGAAGCATGTTACAACCAGTTTAGTGCTTTCTTTAGTTAGAACTATTAGTTGTGTTTTGAAATAATTACCTGTTGTTATGGATTACCTCTGGGGTCCTTCTGATCATGTCTTATAACCCAGAGAATGCAAAGCCAAGCACTAACCAAAAGGTTACAACCTGCATGCTGCAGTGGTTTACTCGCACACGCATGTCGTCCGTAGGCCAGTGGCTGGCCATTGCATGGTAACTAGGCATTGGCTTTTGTTTTTATCCCCATATTATTTATGGGGTGTTCTGTTCATTTTATGGCCCTATAGCCCTTTTAAATTGCCTATAATTGTGTATAAACTACTTGGTTTGTCTGATGTGTGCGCTGGTCATTTCCAAAGCCCAAAGGGTTGAAAATAAGAGCTGTTGGTTTAGGCTTACTGGCATATGTGAGTACTGAAGTGGCGTACACAGGTTGAATCAGCATGCAGTGACTTGATCTGTGCATGTTGGTTTCCTCTTACCCACGTCACTCTAGAGCAGTACCTTACAGTTTGTTTAAAGCTCCCACGACAGTCTGTTTTCATCCTATACCTATTGTTTCAATAAAGCAAACATGTCGTCTATGATAGCATGTTTGATTCATTGGTACTTATGGCTGTCAGGAAGACCTTTATGGAGACTGAACCACTGCGAAACGGTGCTATGTCAATGTTGTCCGAAGCAATAAAAATATGTCTTGGGTCAACCTCATCAAGGTCCCCGATGCCCCAGTCCTTGAAGACGTTGGCAGAAGGGCCGACGAAAAGGCAATCGGAGACCTGGTCACCGTTCCCATCAATGAGGATGGCTCCCGATTCTTCCTTGTCGGATCCTCCCTCAGCGATGTTGAGCGGGAGCAGATGGTTGATTTCCTAAAGCGTAACATTGGAGTATTTGCCTGGACCCCGTATGAGATGCCCGGGATTGACCCCTCGTTCATCTGCCACGAGCTCAATATTGATAAAAACTGACACCCGATCGTGCAAAGGGCAAGGACGTCCTCCCCGGTACATTCCGAGGCCGTTATCGAAGAGGTCAAATGCCTCCTAAATGCTCGGGCTATCCGTGAAGTTCAGTATCCAAAATGGTTGGCCAACACAGTAGTTGTCAAAAAAAAAAAGAACGGCAAGTAGAATGTGTGCATCGAGTACTCCAACCTCAACGACGCTTGCCCGAAGGATTTCTTCCCCCTTCTATGGATCGATCAGTTAGTCGACGCCACCGCCGGTCATGACCGACTCAGTTTTATGGACACTTATCGAGGCTATCATCAGATAGCAATGAGCGAAGGTGATGTTGAAAATATGGCCTTCATCACCCTGCATGGCATTTTCTGATATCTCGTCATGCCCTTTGGTCTCAAAAATGTCGAAGCTACATTTCAGGGTATGATAACCAAAAAATTTGAACGATTGTTGGGAGGCACCACATTGGCCTACATCAATGATATGGTTGTGAAAAGCATGTTGGCGAGCGACCACCTAGCCCATCTCACCGAAGCCTTCGACATCCTCAAGACACACAAGTTACGTCTCAATGCGGAGAAGTGCGCCTTTGGGGTAAGCTCGGGCAAATTCCTCGGCCACCTTGTTTCCTGACGTGGCATCGAAGCAAACCCGACTCAGCTCCTCGTGATTGAGAAACTCTCTGCTCCACACAACAAAAAGGATGTCCAACGTCTCACCGAAATGGCTGCTGCTCTCAACCGATTCATCAATAGCTCCTCAGACAAGTGCCACCCATTCTTTGTACTTTTGAAAAGTACCCGGCACGGTTTTAACTAGACTGAGGAGTGTGACCGCACATATGATAGCTGAAGAGTTACCTCTCCGAGCCTCTACTCCTCGTCACACCTTCGGACCAGGAGGACCTCTTCTTGTACTTAGCCGTCTCCCCGCATGCCATAAGCTCGGTGCTCGTTTGCTAGGAGGGATGAGACCACTAGCTTATATACTATTCAAGCAAGACAATGACCCTGGCCAAGACGCGTTATTTGCCTCTGGAAAAGCTTGTCCTTGCCTTAGTCTCGGCCTCCCGGAAGCTCACTCCCTACTTCCAGACGCACCAAGTCATAGATCTCTCCAACCAAATCTCCCAGTGGTCTATGGAACTCGTAAACTTTGACATCCACTATCAGCCCCGAACAGCTATAAAGGCTCAGGCTGTTGCTGACTTCATAGCTACCCTGAGCGATGCCCCCGCCCCGAGCTTGACTCCCAATCCCGAAGCAGCGCTCCAAGCTAACTCCAGCTCCACCTGGAAGTTATTCCACGGTGATGTCTAGAAAATGTACGTCGACGGAGCCTCAAATAGTCGAGGTGTTGGGGATGGAATCATACTCCTTTCCCCAACTAGCATCCTGCATGAAAGCTTCCTCTCCATCAGCTTCCCAGCCTCAAACAACGAGGCCGAATACGAAGCCCTAATCTTAGGACTCAAGGTCGCCAAAGCACTTGGCATTGATGAATTCATCATCTACAGTGATTCTCAGCTGGTTGTCAATCAGCTCATCGAGGAATACAAAGCTCGGGACGAGCGAATGCGAATGTACCTCATCTCGACTATCAGACTCACTAAAAACTTCAAAACCATCTGCATCAAACATATTTTTAGAGAACAAAACTCACATGCTGACGTTCTTGCTAGACTTGCCTAGGCATGCTCAGCCTCGAGACCCCGCTCTATTTCGTTCGGTACTATCAACAAGCCTAGCTTTGAGCTCAATGTTCTAGTCCACGAAGTCCTCAATATTGACCTTGGACCGAGCCGGATGGACGAGATTGTTAGCTACCTTCGGGATGACATCCTCCCCTCTGATAAAAAGGAAGCTCATCGACTCCGCAACAAAGCTACTCTCTACAGGTTGAACCCCAATGGCAAGCTCTACCGATGGTCCTTCATCGGCCCGTACTTGTTGGTAGCACACCCGCACCAGGTGCATGGAATAATAGAAGAACTTCACGCTAGTGATTGTGGTTGTCACTCAGGTGGTCGTTCCCTAGCACATCGAGCCATAACTCAGGGTTATTGGTGGCCTATGATGTAGCACGACTCTGAGGAGTATGTTAAGTGGTGCCGGAAGTGCCAAATTTTTTCTCCCATCATTCATTAGCTCGTCTGAGACCTCAGCCCTCTCACCAGTTCGTGGCCATGTTCACAATGGGGAATGGATATCGTGGGAAAGCTTCACATTGCTCCAGGCAGATTCAAATTCCTTTTAACAGCCACCGAGTACTTTTCTAAGTGGGTCGAGACCGAGCCAGTGGTCACCATTGAAGAAGCCAACGTCATTCACTTTGTTCAGAGAAACATCATCTTGCGCTTGAGCATTCCTTTCGCTATCATTACCCACAACGACAAACAATTCATCGGCCAGAAATACCGAGCCCTTTTCGACAAATACAGAATCAAGTGGGACACATCCACTCCGGGGTACTCACACGGCAACAGTCAGGCCAAGGCCACCAATAAGGCTATCTCTATTGGACTCAAGTGCCAGCTCGAATCTCGGCGGAGCAAGTGGGCAGAAGAACTACCAAGGGTACTCTGGGAATACCGAACCACTCCCCGACGCTCTACCGGCCACACCCTTGTCTCTCGGGCCTTTGGCACGGAAGCCATCATTCCCCTCCAGGTTGGGCTCCCTACGATCCAAATCGAGAACTTTGATGAGGCGGTTAACAACGAAGCCATCGCTTCGGACCTAGACCTGGCCGAAGAAGAGTGCGAGAGCGCTTGGATCAAGCTTGCTTCCTATCAGAAAGAGGTTGCCCAAGGTTACAACAGTAGCGTCCACCTCAGGTCCTTTAAGCCTGATGACCTCGTGTGGAAGAAGGTGATTGAGAAGTCCAAAAAGAAGAAGCTTATGCCCAATTGGGAAGGACCATTCCGCGTCCTCAAGCACCTTGGCTTAGGAAATTACAAACTCAAAAAATTGGATGGCACCCCTATCGCCAAATCTTAGAACACCAACAACCTCAAAAAGTTCTACGACTAGATGTCGCCTCAGTACCAAGCCCACCCGCTCACCTGTCACGCCCTCGATTTTTTAACATAATTAAATAAACGATTTCGATAAAAGATCCTTGCGTAAGAAAAATAATACCCAAAAAGAGTTCCCACCTGTAAAATTTACAAATCAAGTCCCCAAGTTAAGAGATATACTCCCTCCGTCCCAAATTGGATGTCAATTTTTGATATCCGTGCCAATTTCAATTCTTTATATCTTTCAACATGGATCTCAAAACTATGAAATATGGATCTTATTTGATAGTTCTCGATTAGTTCTATTATACAAAGTTTTCAAACTCAGGAAAAACATTATAGATTAAAAGATATAAGCGACGAAAATAACACAAGCTTCAAAAATTGTCATCCATTTTGGGACAAAGGGAGTACAACTTTGGCACACCAGCCCCAAAATGGGATTAAGTACATGTTCGAACAAGTTCTTTAGTTACAAACGGTTTAGTCAAAAGAATTTCTAGAATGATTAGTTACAAACTCATCTTTGTCAAAAGAAGGCTATTACAAGATGATCAAGTAATTAAATGAGATTAGCTTCCAAAAAGTCTTTCACTTCCAAGCACACAATGCAAGTAAGTCACTGTTCAGCATTTGAACCTGAAAAGAAAGATTGGGTTGAGCTACACTAGCCCAGTAGGAGAATCTCTACAAAATTTATATGCTGATGAGATGATAATCATGAATACAGTGAATCAAGCTAAATGGCAAGTCCTTGTTGCAAGAAGTAAGTTATTGACAATTCTAACTCATTGAAATACAAGAAATAGGCACATAGTGGTCAATCCAGTAACTACATATAACAACACCATTTACTAGTATCAAAACACTCTCACACACACGTACACGCGCACACACACTCCTTCCACCAAATTTGCACCCCTTGCGATTCCATATTTCTACCTCTTGCGTTACGATAAACTCCACCCATTGCGATTCCGTATTTCCACCCCTTGCGTTACGATAAGTTCTACATATTCCTACATTAACCAACATGCCCCAAGTACCTCATGGATCACAACAATACAACTTTCATAAGAACATGCAATCCTCAAGCCATAAGGTATTCCATCCGAACCATGTATAGCAATCAAAAACAAATATCACGCGATTTCACCACATAACATGTAGAGAGAGAAATTCCTACCAAAGTGGATTTTGAGCAAAACCCTAAGTCTACTAAGTGCTATCAGCTTGAATCCACCAAGAACAAGCTCCACCCAAGCTTTGGTACAAGATCTAGAGTAGATATAACCCAAAAATAAGATAAACAAGCATAGATCAACAAGTGATTGAGAGGAGAGAGAGAGAGAGAGAGAGAGAGAGAGAGCCAAAAAGTGGGAGTAAGAACACAAAACTTACCCCTTGTTCACCAAATGTAAGAATTGAGTGAATTTAAGGTAGAAATCCCTTGGATCTTGAAGATTTTAGGTAGAAATCAAAGGATTTGAGTGAGATTGCAGTGGGGTAGGTGAGAGGGGGTGTTTCTAGGGTTATTTCGTGGGTTTGGGTGTGAAAAATGGTAGAGGGGGGGCGGGGCGGGGGGCGGGGCGGGGGGGGGGGGGGGGGGGGGTGTATTTATAATGGGTTGAAAAGCGTACTGAAATTTCTAAAAATAGTCAGCGGGTACTGGTACTGGGCAATTTCCAGTATCGGTATTGGAACCTTCAAAATGTCAAATAGGCCAAATTCTAGACACTGGTTACCGGTACTGGGCAAAATGCAGTACTGGTACTGGCTGGACAGAAAATTGAAATTTTTGCTGACGGTCACCAAATCAAACCGTAATCGCTACCAACACTTCCAAACATCATTACAACATCAAAATATGATCTTCCACATATTTAAATGATTACAGAAAATAGAATAATTTACGAGTCTCTACATTCCCCTATGTTAATTTACTTTCTTTATTTTCAAAAAATCCTCATTGTAATGACGGCGTTTGAGCAAGTGTCAATGAGAAACGATCTTTTCTTTTTTCGTACTTGTTCTTACTCTTACTATTATTCACATTACATCACTCGGTTTACTATTGCTCGAACCGTTTTATCACGACTTTCGGGACTTGGCCATCCAAAAGGTAAAAACCCTTCCGGCACATTTCCCACCAAGTGGTCCCGACCAAAATGGTCGTTCAAGTTTTCGACGGATTGTCCTAAGAATACTTGATCTTTTTTCCGAGCTTCTTACCACGATCCATCATAAAGCCACTCACTGCTTGGATATGCTGCGTCCCGAACCCCTGGCTGACGCCAACCCTACACAGGACCCCAGCACTTACACCCTAGCAGACTCGACCTAGCGTATGACGTTACTTGTCAATCACAGTGCTTCGGGCAGCCCTGTCGGATAACCAAGCCAACCTAACCTGAAGCAGGGGCTCAGGAAATTTAAAATTTCTCATCTAAATGCTTCGGCTTAGCTTGCTCGGTTCCAAACAGACCCACCCGAAGCAGGGGGCACTGAAATTCAATTTTTTCTAAAAATTTGCTCCGCTGATTATGCTTCAGTTAATACTTGCTCACATGCCTCTCAAGACCACCTGATGCAGGGGGCAGCAAAAAAACACACCTTTTTCAAAACTATCCAACTGTTATGCTTCGGTTTCGACCTTGCCTGCATACCTGTCAAGCCCACCAGAAGCGAGGGGTGTAGGGATAGCCAAGCATAGTTAAAAATACTCACTACAGCATAGTAACAAGAAAGGATATTGAATAAACCATTCATTTGCAAAGCAAATGATAAAACCATCCATGTGCAGAAAGTGTGTGGTGTGAAAACCTATTGAGGATCTGGCATTGGCCAATTGTTCTGCACCAGTCCTTCCAAACTATTACAAGAGATTTGGCTCGGGCCAATTGTTCGGCTCCAGTCACGGAGTGAAAACATATTTACAAACCCACTAGAACGGCAAACTCCAATTGTTCGGAGCCATCCAGCCAAATGTAAACTGTCTTAAGTTCACGGTTTGTTTGAATCAACACAAGAGAGAAACGTTCAGGGGGCAGGGGCTACCACTGTCTTCGATGTGGCCTCACTCTCAGGCTTGTTGTTCAGCTCGGCTCTTTGTTTTTTGGCGATGGGATTAGGTATCTTTAGCAGTTCGGCAGGAGGTTCGAGAAGGGTACGAATGAATGAATCCTTTGAAGGATTCAGAGTTGCCATCAAATGCTCATGGTACCACTTCACCCCAGCCTTAAAATGACTAGAGTAGACCTTGGCCACAATATCCCTTACCTGCACTTTATACTCTAGTGTTGCCTTATCATATCATTCATCATAGCCCTTCTGGTCCATTGCGCCCACCTATGACTGCACTTGGCTCTTCAAAGTGGCAAGCTCTTCCTCGGCTTTTTGTGCCCTGAGCTCGGCGTCCTTCCTCAGTCCTTTAGACTTGTTGAAGTTCTTTTGATGTTTCGAGGTCGCCTCCCGAGCCAGTCGCGCCTGTTGATGCTCAACCGCCATGACGTCTTTGGCTTCTCTCATGGCCACGGACTGCTTAGTCATTTCCCCATGAACGCAAATGGCACGAACACCAGCCTGCCCAAAACAAAGCATCAGTCATCCCAACGATAAAGCGTAGATGAGTAAAAGCATTATGAAATAAAGGGATGCACTTACCAGGACCAGATACTGGGCTATCTCACCAATCAGCGAAGCTGGCTCCTTTAGAGCTTCGTTTACATCCCTCAGGAGAGATCTCGCTCGAAGAATCACTTACGCCACCGACGAGCTCAGGCATGTGCAATCCCTATAGTTGATCTGATGTCCTGAGAAAGTCTTAAATGCCGGAGTCGACGGAGCTTTCAGCTCCTTGTCAGTAAGACGTTCGTTGGGTTGGGATCCCTTTGGTCCTCCAGATCAATCACGTTCTTGCCCAAATTCACCTCACTCCTCTCTCCACCAACTGGCACGTCGGTCCGCTGCTTCTTGTGCCATTGAGAATCCTTGGAGAGGACCATCGAGCGAGATGAGCTCAGCGAAGCTGTGTTTCCTCCCCTCGCTCCCCCAACCACCAGCCTCAGGTTGGCCGGCTCTTTCTCTTTCCTCACCATCTCTCCACTCTCGGTCGACGCCCGACTTCATGGACATACCCACTGACTCGGGAGATGTACCCCCACCACCTTTCGAGACCGACATAGGTGCAATTAGGATCGAATTCCCGAGTATCTTTTAGACCAGTTAGGAAAGCTTAGCAAGTGGTTGGATCTTTTGTTGTAATCGGAATGAAGTAGGAAGCTTAGGCTAGTAGGCTATCCATGTTGAACTTGTTATTCAATAATGAAAGACTTGAATTTCCTTTTGACATATGATCACTGTTTATGTGTGTACTTGTATTTATCTGTGTGCAATCCACCATTAAGTCTAATATATAACTCTCTTATTGTTATAGATGTCGAACCTACCACAAAGAGGATGCCCACCATTCGCCCCATGAGTCTTGGCCAACTATTGGTCATTGCTAGCACCAGAGTACACCGGATCGACCCTTCCATCCGAAGATGACATGGAGCTCTATGAAGTCCCAATCACTTGGGAAATGCCCCCACTATTCGCAAATCCCGAGCCCCTTCCACCTACCCAGGTCCCTGCACCACCTATGCAGAATTTCGAGCAACCATTTGGCCCTGCACCATCTGTGCAGTACTACGAGCAACCATTCGACTTTCTCATGTCTGAGTTGGAGACTACAATGTTGAATCTCTCCCAGTATTACCTAGGACCACTGGAGGAACCACCCGTCCTAACTATGGATGAGATGCTCGCACAAGAACGTGAGCGTCCTTTTAGAGAAGAAACCGCTGCCGAGAGGAGCTACAAGATGTGGTTGAGAGAAGTCTTCAGAATCAGTCCACCTTAGAATGTTGTGGCCACGGAGTGGAATAAGGCTTTGTAAGCCGTAAGATCATGTAGTAGGAGCATGTAGGATCGTCTCAACTTGTATTAGGGAATCTTGTTTTAAGTCTACTTGCCTTATAGTAGAACTCTATGTTTGTGATTGTAATGTCCTGTTTATCTATGAAAAGTTTGCCTTGTTTTTGTTTAAGAGTACTATTGCATACTATATAATCTATTGCGTTAACTTTTAAGAAAGACATACCATTTGCGAAAGAAAAATTGTTTAGATAGACTAAAACTCCCCCTTTCAATTTTTACTTGTAGATGGTGAACCGACACAGTGGACTAGGATATGAGAACGGTGAATCCTCTAACACCAACCCTGACCTAGCTCAAGTCATGAAAGCGCTCGTAACAGCCCTAAACGCCAATCGCCGAAACCAAAACCACGATGATGAACCTATGACCCGAACTCGAGCGATGAACGAATTTTACAAACGCCGACCTCCGACCTTTAATGGAGATACCAGCCCCCCTGTAGCTGAAACATGGCTGAAGGAAGTCAAGTTGATCCTGGACACCTTGGAGATTACCTGAAATGGAGATCGTGTAGCCTTAGCCACATACCAGCTAAAAGGAGAAGCCCGTTATTTGTGGGATTTGTTGGAAGCAACCCAGACCATAGCCACCATGACTTTCGACGAGTTCGAGACCCTGTTTCTCAACAAGTACTTCCCCACCCCTCTTCGTTTGGTCAAGGAACAAGAGTTTCTAAATCTGAAACAAGGAACGATGACCATTACCCAATACACGGCCAAGTTTGAGGAACTGTCCCGCTACGCTCTAGCAGCCATAGCAATGGAGGACAAGAAAGCAAGAAGGTTTGAATGGGGGCTGACAACTGCTAGAAGGGCTGTGGTGTCTCAAGCCTTTCCCACTTATACCGGTGCCGTGAATTGTGCTCTTCGGCTGGAGAGTGAGGAAATTGACTTCAAAACCTAATGGAGAAAGGCAAAAGGCAACATCGGCAGACCAATCCGAACTCAACCTTCCAATAATAACCGCGGACCCTACCCTACCAAACCCTTCACCCCGTCTCAAAACAATCAACCATGGAAGACCGCTGCATCAGGGCATGGTGAACCACCGAGGGTCGGCCAAAACAAAGGGTCAGTACAATGTTTCAACTGTCAGGCCATGGGCCACTACAAGCGAGAATGCCCCCAACCCCAGAGGAATCCGAATGGGAACTTTGGAGGCCAGGGAACTCAACAACCTGCACAGGCCGGATTTGGGAAGCAAAATCTCGGAAGCTCAACACAGCGGCCGCAAAATGGGCAGAACAAGGGGAAATAGCCCATGGGAACACAAACAGAGTACTGGAGGACGCATCTTTGCACTACAGACTAAAGAGCAGGAGTAGGATCCCTCTATGATCCAAGGTACGCTATTATTGTATAGTACCTGCGTACAAGCATTGTTTGACTCTGGAGCATCGCATTCGTTTATATCTTCTGCCTGTGTAACTGCTTTAGCACTAGAAATAGAACCCCTAAGTACGAGTACGAAAGTCAAATCGCTATTAGGGGGAGTATAGCTGTTAATCTATTATGTAGAGGGTGCGAGATAGAAATAGCCACCTTGCATCTGACATGCGACCTCAGAGTGATCGACATAGCAGATTTCGATGTAATCCTTGGAATGGACTGGCTATCAGCTTACCGAGCAGTCATAGACTTCCACCAGAAGACGGTGACGGCTCATACTTCTGAAGGGACTCATTTCCATTTTAAGGGGGATAGACAGACGACGAGTTCAACGACGGGAAGATCTAGGTGGTAGAATCAACTGTTTGGATGGCTAGCTAGCCTCCAAATGGAAGAAATAGACTGGATGGACTTGGGATTACCGCAGATCATTTGCGAGTACGCCGATGTTTTCCCTGAAGAACTTCTAGGTTTACCACCTCTAAGAGAGATAGGCTTCTCTATAGAACTCCGACCGGGAACAGCACCAATCTCGATGGCACCATACCGAATGGCCCCTGCAGAACTAAAGGAGCTAAAGATCCAATTGCAGGAGTTGTTGGATAAAGGATTCATCAGACCAAGTACATCACCGTGGGGAGCGCCCGCATTGTTCGTGAAGAAGAAAGAAGGAACACTTTGACTGTGTATTGACTATAGGAAGTTAAACCAAGTCACAGTCAAGAACCGATATCCCCTGCCTAGGATTGACGACCTATTTGACCAATTGAGAGGAACAACCTATTTCTCCAAAATTGACCTCCGATCAGTTACCGTCAGTTAAGAATCCGGGATGAGGACATCGCCAAGACAACCTTCCGCACCCGATACGGACACTACGAGTTTGTAGTAATGCCGTTCGGACAGACTAATGCTACGACAGTATTCATGTGTCTCATGAACAAGGCCTTCCAGCCCTACTTAGACAAATTTGTAATGGTGTTCATTGACGACATCTTGATATACTCCACCAACAAGGAGGAGCATGAGGAACACCTCCGGATAGAGCTACAAGTACTCCGAGATAGCCAACTCTATGCCAAGGCGAGTAAATGCGAGTTTTGGCTGGAACTGGTTAAGTTCTTGGGGCATGTAGTATCCAAAGAAGGGATTGCAGTAGACAAAAGTAAGGTTGAAGCAATACTAAATTGGAAACAGCTGACCTCGGTATTCGAAATTAGGAGTTTCCTAGGATTGGCTAGATATTACCGAAGATTCATACAGGACTTCTCAACCCTAGCCAAGCCAATGACCAGGCTAACTCAAAAAGGAGTGAAGCTGGATTGGAATGAAGCCTGCGAGAAGTCTTTCCAGGAACTGAAAAAGAGACTGACCAGTGCACCGATACTCATCATTCCCGAGCGGGGTGTAGATTATACGATTTACTGCGACGCGTCAAGAGATGGTTTGGGATACGTGCTGATGCAGAATGGAAAAGTTGTAGCCTACGGATCACGACAACTTCGACCACACGAGTGGAATTACCCCACACACGACCTAGAATTGGCCGCAGTGGTATTCGCCCTCAAATCTTGGCGTTACTATTTGTGGGGAGAACAATTCAAGGTCTTCACCGACCATAAGAGCCTCAAATACCTTTTCACTCAGAAGGGGTTGAACCTGAGGCAGCGTCGATGGATGGAATACTTGGAGGACTACAAGTTTACACTTCAGTATCACCTTGGCAAGGCCAATATGGTAGCTGACGCTCTAAGCCGAAAAGATAGGGCATAGAAGGTCAAGACAGCCATTAAGGAATGGGAGATGGTGGATACCCTCAACGAGTTCAACCTGCGACCATCATCAGAAAACGAAAACGCTCTATTGTACCCTCTGGTTGCAGAACTGGCGCTTCATCGAGAAATCTTATTGGCCCAAACCTTTGAGCAGGATTGTGAGTTCATTCGGTACTGAATCCGAGAAGGAAATGCGCTACCAGGATGGACAATCAAGAGGGATAATAGCCTGAGATTCAAAGGAAAAGTATTCGTATCGAATATTGGGACCCTTCGAGAAGCTGTACTCTAAGAAGCTCACCATTCGAACTTCGCAGTTCACCCTGGCGGTACAAAGATGTATCACGACCTACGGAGAACGTACTGGTGGGAAGGAATGAAGAAGAACATAGCTCAATTTGTATCAACTTGCCTAGTGTGTCAGCAAGTCAAGGCTGAACATTAGAAACTAGGAGGAGACCTTCAACCTTTACCAATTCCGACATGGAAATGGGAGCACATTTCGATGGACTTCGTAACTGGACTGCCAAGATCTGCCAAGTCCAACACAGCTATTTGGGTGATCGTGGATTGACTCACCAAATCTGCGCATTTTTTGCCTGTCAGGATGACAGAGAACGTGGAGCAACTGAGCCTGTTGTACATTCGAGAAATCATACGACTACATGGAGTACCTATCTCGATTGTATTTGACAGAGATCCACATTTCGTATCACACTTTTCGAAAGGATTACAGAAAGCATTGGGTATAGACGTAAGGCTTAGCACGGCCTTTCACCCGTAGACAGATGGACAAATGGAGAGGACTATTCAGACATTGGAAGACATGCTGAGAGCCTGTGCCTTGGATTTTTCCGGAAATTGGGAGCAGCACTTACCGTTGGTAGAATTTGCATACAACAACAGCTACCAAGCAAGTGTTGAGATGGCACCGTACAAAGCTCTATACGGTCGACCCTGTCGATCCCTAGTCTGCTAGACAAATGTTGGAGAAACGGGATTGATTGGACCTGACCTAGTACGGGATACTACAGAGAAGGTCAAAACCATCAGGCAAAGGATCCAAACCGCTCAAAGCCGACAGAAGAGTTATGCGGATAAAAGGAGCCGACCATTAACCTTCGCAGTAGGAGATCATGTATTCCTGAAGATCAGACCGAAGAAAGGAGTCATCAGATTTGGGAAAAGGGGAAAGCTGTCCCCACGCTACATTGGACCTTTCGACATCATAGAGAAAATTGGGAAAGTTGCATATCGTCTAGCGCTGCCGACACAACTAGATAAAGTACATAACGTGTTCCATGTTTCAATGCTCCACAAGTATCTTGCATTGCCCACGCATGTCCTCAACTGGGAGGATCTCACCATCAAAGAAGATGCGACTTACGAGGAAGAACCAATAGAGATTCAGGACCGAAGTGAGAAGACAATCCGAAATAAGACTGTCAAGTTGGTACGAGTTTTGTGGAAGCACCAGGGTTCTGGAGAGACCACATGGGAAAGAGAAGAAACCATGAAAGTGAATTACCCTCACCTGTTCGAATCCGAGCGTGCACCTAATTTCGAGGACAAAATTGTTTAAAGGGATAGTTTGTAATGACTCTAATTTTTAATGAATAAAAATTTCATTTAAATTTTGTTATTTCTTTTAATTACTCGATATCACTTTTAATATTCCTTATTAATTTCTTTAATCCGTCATAATTAGATTTTAGTCCTTTGAAATTCCATTTCTTGATTAAAAGCCCTATTTGGCTAGTAAAGTTAGTTTCCAACCGATTAGTTGGAGGAACCAGACCATCGATCCACCTAGTTACAATACCCTAACCCTAATTGAACCTTTTTGACCATTTTTGAGCCTTATGAACCCCTCAAAACCCTATTGAACCATTAGACCATAGAGGTAATCATTATTACCCCATGACTAGTCATTTCAAACCCTAATTATATCCAAAATCCCTTTGACCATTGTACAATAAATGTTAGGGGAAATATTGTCCATTGGACAATAAATATTAGGCTTGGCCAATAAAGCTTGATGTGACAAGTCAAGAAAGGAATCTTGGATCATGTCATGTCAACCTTACTTTTTCTTTACCCATTGGGTAATAAATGTTAGAGAAATTATTATCCCTTGGTTATTGGACCTTTGACTTGCCCATGTGTGTATGACTTGGACAAGACAAGTCATAGTCATTATTTTGCTTCCAAAAGAAGCGAGCCTAGCCATGCCATACATGCACGCCTAGATTTTAGCCTTAAGCCTAATTATTTTTAGGTTTTACTTTCCTGTATGTGTATATATGTACTTATATATATATATATACATATATGTGTTTGTACATAATACAAGGAGAGGGAGAGAGAGAGAGAGAGCCATGAGGAGAGAGGTGAGGGAGGCCGAGAGAGTGAGGGAGAGAGTGAGGTGTGTGATTGTGTTTTGTACACTTGCACAAGCAACCCATTAGCCTTAAGCCTATTATCTACTTTACAACCTATTTCTAGTCTTCCAAAGTACATCGTAGCCTTCGATTTTGTTCTTCTTGCAAGCAACCTCTTTTTAGGACAAGACTAGTCAAAAACCCTTCATGATGGCCTATAAATGGAAGTGACAAGTAAGGGAAGGCTATGGATTGATTGAAGGACTTGAAATGACAAGTCCATGGAGCAAATCCATGAGTAATGGAAGAGAGAGAGGGCCGGCCATAGGGGGAGAAAAAGGGAGCCAAAGTTTTGCTATAAATAGCACCACCCTCATGCCATTCAACTCACACCTTCACCTAGCAACTTCTTTCTCTAAGAAAGTTTGTGTTCGTGCTTGTTCTTGCCTAGTTCTTCTTTGTTCTTGAGTTTCTTCTTGAGCTCTTCAAGAAACTCATCCTAAGCCACCACTAAACCACCGCTCGACCACCCTCTTGATCCAAAAGTTTAGAAAGTTTAGTCAAGATCAAGTTTCAAAAGAAACCTTTCTCTTTCGAAACTTCCGGAAGCATACCTTAAGAAATTACTCTGCCTGACGTACCTTTTTCCATAGCCGCCACTACCGCCAAGAAGAAAGGTAGAACCCCTAGTCCAATAACTCTACGTATAGCATAGAATCGTATGTTAGAAAGTAGAATATTCTTATATACTCTAACTCTAAGTATACATAGATTTTCCCTATCCATTACTCCTAAGTATAGATAATTGTATGATATGTAGATTCTTCCGTACTTACTATCTCTAAGTATATTGTATGATGTTTGAAATGTTGGAAATGCATGAAGTAGATTTTCCCTATCTACTTTCCCTAAGTATAAATTAGGAGTTCGTATATTACTCATATGTTTAATTGCATGTCTTGGTTAGTTAGCAAACTTGTTTTACTAAAACTTTGAAGGAAGTATGAGCATGTTGAATAATCGACTTTTAATTCAATAAACATATGTTGTTTTGAACTTTCCATAAGGAAGAAAGAATGATAACTAATTATCGTGTGATTGTAAGTATTTGTATTTTGATCGTTAGGATGGTTATGAACATGATTACTAATATAGAGTTGGATGATCTTACGTTTAGTTTCAAGATTACAATGAATGATTTATGTTTGTGAAAAGTCCTACCGCGGAGTCTATGCATGATAACGAGACACGGAAATTGAGAAAGTAGAAACATGAAACCTAGGGTGTGGTTTGATGAAAAGGCGTGTTTTGAAAAGGTGAAATGTTTTGGAAACCGCAATGTGGCCGGACTTGGTAGCCTATTGTGTGGTGTGTGTTTTGTGTGCCAATGGGAACCCGGTGCGGTGGAACCATTGTGAGGATACTCGGGAACCCGGAACGACAGAACCGAGGTTGGGTGTGTGGCTTGGTTATCCACGGAGAGGAGCCAATGCAAAGTGTACCAATGAGAACTCGGTGCGGCGGAACCATTGTGAGGACACTCGGGAACCCGAAACGGCGGAACCGAGGTTGGGTGTGTTAAATGGATTTCGGAAATGATTGTTATGGTTATGAAATGGAGACACGGTCTACGAGGAGTCACGTAGGAGAAACTCAGAAAATCATGGACAACAACGTTAGATTGGATAACGAATGTGGATGTGTCATTGTTTGCCAATTATGTTTGAACTATGTGGAAATTGTTGATTTTATTGGCTTAAAGTTTGTAAGTTAAGGGTTAGAGGGTATGGGTTATTCTATTGAGCCCTTGTAGCTCACGGTATTACCTTTTGGTGACCTTGACATATTATATTGGTGGCGACGCCGGTATAATGTGTCAGACCTCATAGATGAACAGGGTGAGATGTATACATTAGAGGCCTTCGAAGCTGAAAAGCTAGCCAGGACGGAGGAAGAAGTGGAGCAGTAGATAGGAACCGTAGTTCCCTCCCCTATTTGAATAAAAGTTCTTTTGTGAAGTTGATGATGTAATATTGAGCCAGACTCCATTTATTTTTCAATGAATTTTCCTATTTAACGTTCCCAAAATTAGGGGCGTTACACAGCCAGTACTCTGCATCAACTAAATTAGTAAAAATCTAAGCACACCAACTAGTGATCTGCTTTTAACAACATAATAGAAAATCTGAGCATACCAGCCAATGTTTTGCATTTAACAATATAAGTACAAATTTAAGCACACCAACCAGCCAATTTTTGCATTTAACAATAGAAGTACAAACCTAAGCACACCAACTTGTGGTTTGCATAATTAGTGAATACTTACGGATTTAAAACCTCGCAATTTGAGGTACTTGTGTGGTATTTTTGCACAAACGTAAAAATAAATAAACTAATTTAGTCATTGACTACGGAAATTAAACTTGCAAAATCACAAATGACAAACAATATCAATTGGGTGGTCCTAAGTATAAATAATCTTATTAACATAGAAGAAAATTTTAGTGTTTATGAAAATGGAGTATGGGCACATTTTTTATATAGACAGTTTATATGGCCATTTTTTTTTTGAAAAATAAATTTTGCACTTCATTTTTTTACATATGCACTATAAATTTTATCTTTTACTATTTTTTAAAAATTGTACTGTGTTTATTCTGAGGCACTAAAGTACTGTACAATAATCATTTTCTCTTCTACGATCACTTTCCTTTTTGCAAAACTAAAACTTGGTCATTTTTAAGAAGTAACCTTCTTATATATCCTAAAAAGTATAGACATTTTGGCATTAAACGTTAAAATGGATGTCCTACTCAAACCACTATAAGTTTGCACGCTGATTTTTTTTTACAATTGATGTTGACACCCAATTTTGCCCCACCACTCTCAAATTCAAGTTCAGAACAATGTTGAACGCCACCGACTTCACCGTATTGATCTCCACGTTGCACAAGTATTTTGATTGTGTTCGGACCCTGATCAGACACTGTTAAAAATTCGTTGAGAGCATCGCAGAACACTGAGGTAATCATCAAAATAGTGTGCGTCGACAACTAACAGGAACATGCCATGTGATGGATGTGTCAAAAATGCTACCCACACAACCATCCCAGCACAACAAGGTACACAACCGCTGATGTCAGCACAAAACAACGTTATTTTGTTAAAATAAAAAAAAATACTCAGGTTGGGCCTTTCCCTTTCCCTTCCCTCTTCTCTTTCCCTCCACTTTCACGCTAAAAAATTTAGAGAAGAGAGAGACGGGCTCCCACTACCACCACGAGTACTCTTTCCACCACCACTGGCCATCATGGGTACTCTTCCTACCACTACCGGTGATCACCACACCCCAACCCCAGAGCTCCCCCATCTCCAGCAACTGCCACCACCACCAATTTCTGAGAACTCTAACGTTGTTACCCCCACCACAAAGGTTTCTCTCTCTCTCTCTCTCTCTCTCTCTCTCTCGCTCTCTCTCTCCTTATTTCAATTAGTACCCTAAACTTAATTGCTGAGTTGCTAGAAAAAAGAAAAAAAAACCTAAACTGAGTTGCTGGTACAAAAAACCCTAATTTGAAAAACTAATCATCTGCAAGGGACTCCAATACACCTATGCTGGAACCGGAGCTATGTCCATAGCATGCTACATGTGCTAAAGAGCATATTTAGTCCTACCAAGCGGGTGTGGAGACTTGAACCCAGGCATTGAGCAAAAACTCTAAGTACTTACTGGTCCATCGAACCAACCATTAGGCTATTTCTTTTTGAAAGATTATAGCATTCCTTGCACACAATATGTAATGCATAGATGCTGAGAGGGAGGGCTTGATTTCGTAATACGTGTAGTAACCATGATTATGGTGGGATATTAATCAATTATTACGTCCCTATTTTCTTTTTCCTTACTGGAGAGAGTGGTTTTGTGGAAGTTCAAAGTTATATCTCTATATGAATATGTAAACAGCCTTTGTTAGAAATAGAATTTGTGTTCTAGCTTCCTGTATCTTATATTGTTGTTCACTCTATTCATTGCATTGTCAATTGAAAATATCTTTGTATAATTGTCTCATTTTTTTAACCAATAGATGATGTCACTGGATTCTGTTCCGTTGGCAATGCCTCCAAACAAAGAGTGTGTAGAAGAAGAAGAGGTATGGAGTGGAGACCATGACGACGAACAAGAGGTATGGAGTAGTCCTTCAAACAAAAGCTGTGGTAAATAGATACTATCAGAGTTGGGAAGGAGGCAATAGAAAATTGTGAAGATAGAGTTGAAGAACCAAAAGAGGGAATGACATTTGACACATCGGAGGAAGCTTATTCATATTACTCAACATATGCTAAAGAAAAAGGGTTTGTATTGGCAAAAAGAACATCGAGAAAGGGAAAAGATGGAAAGTTGAAGGATGTATCTATAGCATGCAGTCGTGCTAGAAAGGCAAGGGTAACAACAAGCAACCCGATCAAACCACGGCCACAATAAAAAACTAATTGTCAAGCTCATGTTACCGTTGTGTTGCACCCAAATGGAAAGTGGAGGTTAAATCGGGTTTCTTTAGATCACAATCATGACCAAAGCCCGAGAAAAGTAAGGTATTTGAAGAGCAATAGGGTAATCGATGAACACGTGAAAAGAAGACTTAGAATTGAATGATGAAGTTGGGATCAAACTGAACCAGAGTTATGCCTCACTTCTGATTGAGGCTGGGGTACCTGGTAAGCTTCCATATATCCAGAAAGATTGCCAAAATCATGCGGATAAAGTGTGACGTTCACTACTTGTAGAGACCCGTATTTAATTTCAATAATTTTAATGTTTTATAAATATTCAAGTGGTGGAAAAATGTGAAATAGAATGTGGATAATATGTTTGGAGGTGAAATTGTCATAGATGTGAAAGTTTGGGAGTTGATGTAAAGTGATTACAAGTGGAGGGGTGAGCAACACAAAACACAGTGAGCGCACCTATGCCTCTCGTCGGCAAAGGCCCTCCGATGGCAAAGTCAGTATACGTACTAAAACCCTAATTTCGTAAGAAAAATAATAAGCAGAACTATAGCTCAAAACATACCTTTTCCCTTTAGGTTTACCTCATTTTTATAGTTTTTTCGTGACTTGCTTCTCAAGCACCCTCATTGCCTTAGTTTTCTATCCCGTATAGGAAACTTAGCTTTATGGGACTCTCTGCTCCAATGAGCCGAGATCCCTTTCTCAGTAGGAAACTCTCCCTATATGGAATTCGTTCCATATAGTAACTCTATTCTGCCTTTCAAGGCAGAATATAGTCTTCCCTTATTCGCGGGATCTCTCCTTATCATGTAAGGAACTCATTCCAAAACATTCTGGACCATTCCAGCCGCCCATCTCATTGGTCGACTGAACTTGGGTTAACACCACGCGGTTATACCCTTTGCTCAACACTCATGCTGGTCTTCGCTATAGGGGGATGAAAACAATTGGTGCTTAGAACAACACTAGATTACAAAGGCTACTCGTGCCTTTTCACCGGAACCCTAGTTCGTCGTCGGAACCCTAATCTGCAAAACAGACAAAAGGTGAGCGCACCTTTTCCTCTCATGTCAAAGGCCCTCCGATGCCTAAGTTAGTATCACATACTAGCAGAAAAGCCCTAATTATCAGTAGGAAAACAATATGAATGCAACGTATTGCGTACCTTTTACCTCTAGGTTTACCTCGTATTTATAGATTTATAGATGCTTGCTACCCAAGCATCCTTATTGCCCTAGGATTCCTATCTTGTATAGAAAACCTAGGATATTTTGGATTCTCGTTCCCTTATCAGTTCATTACCTTAGTCCTTTTAGGACTCTTTTCCATAACTGGCCGAACATCCCATTCCCGTTGGGTATCTTTCCTATATCCTACATTCTCGGGATCTCATTCCTTAACAGAATACCACTGTTTCTGGACCCTTCCAGAGTGTTCCCTCTGCTCCAACACTTGATTTGGAGTTCTTTCCTTATTCAGCTATCTCATCGCCGAACAGACTGCCTGGACCAGTCACTTCATGTGCAACTGGTCCTTTATCAAGTGCAACTGGTCCTTTATCAATTACTTGGACCAATGTCTTCTCAAGAGCTCTCCTCCTGTTCAGCCTTCTCATTGCCGAACAAGCTACTTAGATTAGTGACTTCACATGTCACTGTTCCTTTATTAGTCTCTTGGTCCAATAACTTCTCATGTTTACTGGACCAAGACCCCGTACAACCTTCCTGGACCAGTGACTTCTCATGTCACTGGTCCATATCAACAAACACCGTCTTGCATGGCGACCGTCCCTATTATTTTTATACCATGGTCCCTTGTACCATGTGTTCAGGCCCTCTTTGAGTCTGTTCGGGAATACCTCCATACATTCGCTACATGCTAGCCCCGTGCAACTACCCTACTCAGCCTTATGCACCCTCTCGTGGTGCTGCCGTGTTTCCACATGCACTACCCTGTGTGCACTCTTCCTAGTGTTCCCGTGCACCACACGTGGTCGGCTCTAATCCCCTGTTTCGCACCCTTACATGGTGCTTACTTAGCACGTGTTTTAGTGTATTTTTCCTACCTCGGGGAAAACCCGACTATAATTGCTCCCCAACTTTGCTCTTGACTACTACTCGACAGCGAGCAATGCGTAAAGTTGTTTTGTGAACGCAACTTTGGTCTGGAGTATTTAAAATGCCTTTTGCTTTTTCCAATCTTCGGGCTCAATCGTACATAAAAAGTCAGAGTGGACTCCCCTTCCCGCCACATGGCGGGTCACGCCTCGTTCGTATTTAATGTGAAGTGACGCTCCCTTTTCTGATTTCAGCCCAAACGACATCTTTTGGGTGACATTTTCGATATGTCACCCCTCTTTTCTGGGTTTAAATCATTTCAAAACCCCTTTTTCACTTTTCACTTTCTGTCTCTACTTTCAAATGAAGCTCTCTCTCTCCGCCTTTGCTACTATTCATCTTCTTCCTAAGCGACTGCATCCAGCCTTTCTTGAATCTGATCATCCTATCTCTCGCCGGAAACACCTCTCTAGTACTCACTTTTTTTGAGTAAGTCCTCCTCTTTCTCATTCTCGCTTCCCTAGGTTTTCGTCCCAATCTTTCCCGCACCCTTTCCTTTTTTCGTTATGGTTAGGATAGGTCATTTCAGAAGACTCAGTAACACACCTGAGAATATGGTGGCTTTTAGGAGTCGTTACAACGTCCCTGGCGATGTTTACCTACAACTTGCCCCCGTCGAAGCGGACATGGATAATATGGACGAGAACATTGTTTATATTTCTATCATGTCCATTGTTGAGGGTGGAGTCCGATTTCCTCTCCATCCCCTACTTTGCCAAACCCTAGCCCACTACAGGCTCTCCCCGATCCAATGCACCATTAACTTCTTTCGAGTAGTTATGGGCATCGTTGCCCAAAACGAGGTGCTGGGGACGAACCTAGGGCTTTGGGATATCTAGCACCTGTAGAGTGTCATTTCCATGGCACAAGGTGGCTACTACCTTAAAGCCCAAAATGCCGAAAGAAAGCTGGTTAGTCATACTCCGAATTCTGCTCAGGAAGATAAAGATGACTTCCTCATCGTTACAGGCAACTGGGAGCCCATGGGAGATGATGGATTGACGATTGGCTTTCATTGCCCTCACTGGTTTGTCCGACCTCATAAGTTCCCTTTCCATCTCTCAGTCTCCCAAGCAGGATTTTACACATGCATTTACGTACTTCAATACTCGCTTTCTTATATTCTACTTCTACTTCTATCTTCTCATGTAGCCACCAACGCAAACAAAGGCCATCGAGCCATTAGTTCGCTAGTCCATCTAACTGACATCTACCATGCACTTGACTACGACGGCATCCCAGGGGTGATAGGCATTGGTCTCAGCTGAGCAGCACACATTCTGCTTGGCTATACTCCCCTTACACAGGTGGTATAAGCCTTTGTCCCGAGGCCCGCGCCTAGCGACCCTTCCCTGCTCCCGAGCTCTATATCTTGGAGCAAGCCACTCAAGAAGGCGAGACCATCCTTCTCGAAGGCGTCCCTCAAGCACGTTTGAGGGACAATGGTGCCTCCTCCTCTGGTAGCGTAACCCTCATCTCTCCTTTCGACTACTTCGCCAACCAAGACATGTCTCGCCGCCTCAACCTTGTGGCCATGGTAGGTCACTCAGGATCACGTGTAGTGTAGACACCCCAATTTGGCCTAACGATTATTTAAAGTCCCACCTTGGGGACCATCTCGATGATGAATGAAAATAGTGATTGTTGATTGACTTCTCGTAAACTTGAGGACTTTCAGTGAGTACTTTTAGCCACTTAGAGGACCCAATTTAGAGCCAAATAGCCTTTCAGATGGAAATACAACATTCTAGGAGAATACATTTGTCGGTCGCAAGTTTGATCTCACGGCCCCCACTTCAGTCTTTCATCCATAAAACATGTTGTCTGAAAATCTCCCTGAGCTATCAATTCCTCGCCCGCGAGATGGATTCCTCAGCCGCCAGATCATCTTTTTGTAGAATTCTGGAATGTTTTGTCAGTCGTTTGATCCGATAATCAAAACCCTAGTAGCCATTTTTCAATTCGTTTGGGCTACGTAAAGGGATTACCATGCAGAGTTAGAGTTGCCCTACACTTCCAATTTGAACCTTGCATTGTGATTGGTTGGAGTGAGTCACCCCATGCCTATATAAAGGGGCCTTAGGGTTCCAAAACAATTCATCCTCTATAGCCATAAAACCTTGCAAAAATACTCTTTCATACTCTCTCTACAAAAGTCCTAACTCTCGCAAATAGCCGCACTTTGAGCAATCAAACCCTGAAGTACAAACCCTAATCCTAGGGTTTCAAGAAGTAAATCACTTAATCACTCTCAATCTGAAGCAATCAATGCTACTGAGCGATCAAGGTGGTGAGGCCCAGGGGCCTATGGTTTGTTTGTATTTTCAATTCGTAGCATACTTTAATTATTTGACTTTCTGTTAAACTGTTTCATATTCTGGTGTGAGGAAGAACATCGGCCGGGACATCGTTCCCACGGCCAGTACATCAATCCCACGGCCAGTACATCAATCCAAAACTCACCATTAACTGTTTAAAGGATTGAAATTAGTCTATGTGTTTAGAATTAAATAAAGCAAGCATATAACTCACCATTAACTATTTAAAGGATTGAAATTAGTCTATGTGTTTAGAATTAAATAAAGCAAGCATATATTGTATGTCGAATGACTATGGGCCAGTCTGACGACTAGGTGAAGAGGGGTGCCTAATACCTTTCCCTTATCATATCTTTGGCTCTCGTACCCAGAATCTCTACCCTATTTTTCTAGTTTTTATAAACTAGGTGACGACTCTATTTTGATGATAACCGTTGTCGTGTGGAGATATTCCTAGCCATGGGAATGTCCATGATTCTAGTTTATGAATTGGAATTGAGGAGAGAGGATATCTGTATGGTGATGCCCCACTTGGGAGGTGTCTACATGTAGCTTCTGCTTCTCTGGGCTCCACGCCCCCTGTCTGGGCTTTTGCCTCCACCTGTCCTTCTGTCTCCGGCTCTTCTCCCCTGGGCCTTCTTGTGGACACTCAACACAAGCGATCTCACGGAGACACTTTTGGGGAGGGGGATGATGAAGATGAACTATCCCTCCATGAACTCCAGGCACTTAACGCCACCGCCGCTCGGACCTCGACTCCTGTCACGCCCTCAATTTTTAACATAAATAGATAAATCATTTCGATAAAAGATCCTCACATAGGACAAATAATACCCAAAATGGTTTACCACCAGTTTAATTACAAACGAAGTCCCCAAGTTTAAAAAAAATACATCCTTGGCACCGTGGCCCAAATTAAGTTAAATACATGTGCAAAGTATTTAGAATATTACAATCTTATGTCAAAAGATCAAACAAATTAAATTAGTTACAATACCATCTCTATCCAAAAGTAGACTAATACAAAGATGGATGAGTAACTAAGTCATGTTAGCTTCCAAAAGTCTTCGTTTCCAAATACACCATGTCATGCAATCTATTGCCCTGCGTTCGAACCTGAAAAGAAGGATTTTGCTGAGCTACACTAGCCTAGTAGGAAATTCTCTACAAAATCTACATGCAATGAGATGATAAGCATGAACGAATCAAATTAAATGACAAATCCAAATAATGCACATCGACACCCCTTTTACAAATGTCGTAACAATTCCCAATCACAAACCCATACGTACACACACACGCACACACTCCTTCCAACAAAATTCCACCCCTTGCGAGATTGTGTTTCCACTCCTTGCATCACAATAGACTCCACCCCTTGCGAACCGTGTGTTTCCACCCCTTGCGTCACACTAAATCCCCCATTCACTTCACAACAATAATAACCATACTATCGTCACAATTGATATCAATGCCATAAACTCATTTCACACACACCGACATTATCTAAGACGACACATATAGCTCATGGACCATGACACTCGTTACCACAATACTATTATCAAAGAAAATGCAATCCTCAAGCCATAAAACATTCTATTCGACCATATATAGCAAATAAACACCTAAATCACACATAGTCACCACAAAACATGTAGAGGAAGAGAGAAATCCCTATCTAGATGGGTTTTAAGAAAAACCCTAGGTCTACCAAGAGCTATAAGCTTGAATCCTTCAAAGACAAGCTTCACCCAAGCTTGAATACAAGATCTAGAACAAATAAAGCCCAAAAATATGAATAACAAGCAAAAATCAACAAATAATCGAGAGGAGAGATAGAAAAACGTGGTAGAGCTTCAATAAGTGAGAACAAGAACACAAAACTCACCCTTGGTTCACCAAATGCAAGAATCTTGTGATTTTGAGGAAGAAAACCCTTGGATCTTGAAGATTTAATGTTGAAATCAAAAGTTTTGGGTGAGATTGGAGTTGGGTAAGTGAGAGGGGGTGTTTTCAAGTCTGGTTCGAGGGTTTTGAGTGTGAAAAATGGTAAAAGGGGGTATTTATAGTGAGCTGTCATGCGTGCTAAAAAATCAAAAATTTTGCCCGATGTACCGGTATCGTGGAATGACGGTACCGGTACAGGTACCCAAAAATTTCAACATTTTACAGTTTCTGGTCACGATGTACCTGTACTGGAAAAAGCTGTACTTGTACATCAAAGACAAATTCGAATTTTTTTGCCAACGTTCATCAAATCAAACCCCGATTGCTACCAACACTTCCACACATCATTTCAACACCGAAACTCGAAATCCATTTATTCTCTGAATGTCCGATACCCAACGGTAGACGTATATCCGTACACACCCACAAATAAACATACAACTTTATTAATAATACAATTCTTTCACGCATTAAACGATTTCTAAAATTATAAAAATTTACAGGTCTCCACGACTCGTCCACCAGTATCTCCCTCTAGCCCTAGTAGTTCTTCCACCGCCGCCACTTGGGCCCCAGAATTTCTTCGCGGTGACTGCCTGGTCACCATGGAGAACTTTGTCGATTCCCTTAAGACGGCTATTGACTTGGCCCATATGATCAAGGAGAAGGAGTCAACTCTAGACATGCATGAGATGACTGTTGTCTCTTATAGAATCAGAATAAGACACTTCTCCCTTTTGTTTACTTCATTTCCCTTCGTTCCCTTTGGATTACTTCTTATTTTCCATGCTCCTTTTTCTAGTCTATCCAAAAGATGGTAAAGGTTTCTGCAGGGCTAAGCAAGGGGATGCCGAAACTGCCCGACTGATGGTGGAGAATGCCAGGCTGTTGGTGTAGAACAACAGGTTGGGGGAGGAAAACTTCAAGCTCAAGGATATAGCCGTGCAAATGGACCAACAGCTGGAGGCATAGCATAGGAAAAGGGTGGAGGCAGATGCTAACTTTGCGAAGGCAATGGAGGAGCTCAAGAAAGCGGAGGAGAACATGAGGATTTTTTAGGAGAATATCTCTAAGGCATTCAATAATGGGTTTGATGATGCTTCCTGACAATTTGAGGATCAGGTACCAAGCGCGGTTAGAAAGATCTGGGCGAATTGTTGGGCGTACTACTTTGGGCAAGCTGGAGTGCAAGAGAGCTCGCCTTTGTGGGCCCAGGATCAGGTCCTGGTGGGTCTAGACCTTACCATCATTGAAACAAAGGTCAATGATGATAAGGCTGGCCCTTCGGTTCGCATTGTGATTCCCTCGTTAAGCGCCACTCCTGGCCAACAAAATGCTGGTAGCAGTTCCGCTGTTGTCACAGTCGCGGACCTTCCTAGCCCATCGTAGCCTCCTGGCCCAGCTGCTCAAGTTGCCTAGGCTATCTCTGCAGCACCTATCATTCCTGTCAATCATGTCGTTGCTATTATCAACGTAGATCAAGAGATGGTCATGCCTGCTGCTTGATTTTGGTAAGCCTTACAATCTTCTCTTCTCATTCCTACCATGCATGGTAGATGAAACAGGTTCCGTGGCCCTGTGTGACCGGGTCATATACTTTAATTCTGGTGCCCTTTGGGGTGTTGGTATTCTTCACACGGGGACCTTTTGGGGTGTTGGTATTCTTTTGGCCCTTCGTGGCACCGATGTTTATATTAGCTTGCTATGGCTTTAGTCATGTTTTGCTAGCTTTGTAGCGTGCTAGCCACACTTTACTATGCATCTACATGCTTCTTTCTAGGTTTGCTCCATACCCTAAACCCTAAGTTTGTTTCACACTTTGTTGTTTGTTTTTTGAGTTTTCATACTTAGTTTCACCACAGGTCTGGTTCGCTCATACTTATCCCTGTACGTTTATTATTCAAGATTTCCATTCTTAACGTTACTCTTGACATAAACTTACTCGTGTTTAGGTTTTTTGTCTGGGCAATACTTGTTGCTCGGGCCCAAGCATCTTCGTGCTTTGCCCCACTTATTCTGAGCATCCTTCATTGCTCAGGCCTAAGCTTGTTCATGCGTGACCCTTACTTTGAACATTCTTCATTGCTCGAGCCCAAGCTTTTTTGTGCTTGGCCCTTACTTCGAGCATTCTTTGTTGCTTAGGCCCAAGTTTGTTCGTTCTTGGCCTTTACTATGAGCATTCTTCGTTGTTCGGGCCCAAGCTTGTTCATGCTTGGCCCTTACTTTGAGCATTAATTCTTCGTTACTCGGGCCTAACCTTGTTCGTGCTTCGCCCTTACTTTGAGCATTCTTCATTGCTCCGGCCCAACCTTGTTCATACTTGGCCCATACTTTGAGCATTCTTCGTTGCTCGGGCCCAAGCTTGTTCTTGCTTGGCTTTAACTTTGAGCATTCTTTGTTGCTTGGGCCCTAGTTTGTTCTTGCTTGGCCCTTACTTTGAGCATTCTTCGTTGCTCAGGCCCAAGCTTGTTCGTGCTTGGTTCTTTATTTGGCTTTGCTTGTAGCCAGACAGTATTCGTTGCCATAACCTAGGTTCTATCCTTTTGTGGGACAAAGTTTGTTCGCTACCTATGTTGTTCAAATATTAATGTATCCAGAACTTCAAATATTTTGAGTGTTTTGATACATCTCCCACACCCACTGCTCCCCAATATGGAGTTAAATAAACAATTTAGGTCCAAACTCAAGCATTTTCATGTTTTAGATCAACAATCAAGTCAACAATCTATCAATCCCATAAACATTGAAAACTGCAAGTTCTATTCATAACTTCATGATTACATAACGGCTATAACAGAGCAGCAAATTCTAAACACAGCTGAACACGACAATTCTAAGGCACAATGCCACACCTCTATTCGAAAGCAAAAGACATAACATCCTACTATGGGGCATACTACCAAACTTTTAAAAAAAGTATGTAGCAAACTTTACTAAAAGTAAAAAGAAAATAGCTACTTAGCTCTGCTCAAACCCATAAATTCTTCAGATTCTTTGTGTTCCATAGCCTAGGGACTGGATACCCCGTCCAGATCTGCCAAATGATAGGCTCCCACTCCAGTGACCTCTGTTACTTTGTATGGACCTTCCCAGTTTGGTCTGAGCTCTCCATCGGTCTTGATCTTGGTGCTCCTGAGCACATTCCTCAAGATCAAATCCCCCACGCTAAACTCCCTGTAAGTCACCCTCTTGCTATAGCTTCTTATAAGCCGCCTTTGGTATGATGCCAGTACTTTTCCTTTTAATGTCATTCGCGGCTGGTAGTCAATCTCGTATTGACTCAGCTCCACCGACCAAGTCGAGATCCTTCCTGAGAGCTTTTCGAAGCTGGGCTTCCAGCGGGAATTTTGTATACACAATAATCAGATGGCTGTCGAGATAGTGAGGCAATTTCCTTGAAGCTCTTAACAAGGCCAGGACCAGCTTCTCCAATGGGAGATATCTCATCTCCGCCTCCGCACTTAACAAAGTCTTACTCATGTAGTAGATCGGGACTTGTTCGGCATCCCTTACCTATAGGACCATCGCACTTATTGCATGATTCAATACCGCCACATACAGCGTCAGTGATTCCTCTGGCTCGGGGGTCGATAGTAGCGGGGGAGAGGCCAAGTGTTGCTTCAACTCTTGGAACGCCTGCTCGCAGTCTACTCTTCATTCGTACCCAACTCTCTTTTTCAACAACTGAAAGAATGGCCTGCACTCTTCGAATGACCAACTTATAAACCAATTGAGTGTGGATGCCATTGTCGTCAACTTCTGGACCTCTTTCATAGTTCGGGGACTCACAAATTCTGAATCACGGAGATCTGCTCGGGGTTTGCCTCAATGCCCTTTCTTGTAACCAAGTGCCTGAGGAACTTTCCTGAGCTTACTCTAAACACTCACTTCGATGAGTTTAGCTTCAATTTATACTCTCTTAGCACTTTGAATGTCTCCTTTAGATCTATCACATGGTCCTTCCTTTCTTTACTCTTCACCACCATGCCGTCGACATAAACCTCCATGGTCGTACCAACCTGCTTCCTGAACATCTTGGTTGCCAACCTCTGGTACGTGGCTTCGGCATTTCTCAAACCAAACGGCATCACTTTATAACAAAACAGTCCTCGTGGTGTTATAAACGATGTCTTCTCTTGGTCAGGACCATACATAGCTATCTGATGGTATCCTCGATATGCATCGAGGAAACTCATCCTTTTGAACCTAGGAGTAGCATCTACCAATTGATCTATTCTCCGTAGGGAAAAGCTATCCTTGGGACAATCTTTATTTAGGTTGTTGAAGTATACACAAACTCTCCACTTGCCATTCTTCTTTTTTACCACGACGGCATTCAATAACCACTTGGGGTAGTGTACCTCTTTAATTGCGTCTGCCTCCAGAAGCTTATCTATCTCCTTTATCACTGCCTTTGCGTGTTGTATTACCAACCTTCTCTTCTTTTGCAGCACAGGTTTGTGCAGGGGATCCACATTCAGGTGATGGCAGACTACTCCGGGATCTACCCCCGGCATTTCCTTTGGTGTCCAAGCAAACACATTGATGTGCTGCTTCAAGAACCAAACCAGCCCCTGCTCTTCCTGCTCGGCTAAGGTTTCATTGATAAAGAAGTATCTTTCTAGGTCATCACCAATCTAAATCTTCCTCAATCCTTCTACCGCTTTCTTGGTTGGATCCCCCCCAACATCTTTAAGTGTCGGCTGGTACTGGACCTCTGTCGATTTGACCTAATACGCCTTTAGGGTCTTCTTCACAATCTGGACCAAGCACTATTGCGCGGCCCTCTGGTTTCCTCGGATGCACTCGATGCCATCCACTCCTGGGTCTTTTACCATCTGGTGATAGGTTGAAGATATCGCTTTCATCCTTTGCAACCATGTCCTTCCAATGATCGCATTATAAGAGGAAGGTACATCCACTAGCAAGAAATTTGTGGGCAAGACTATTGATCCAGCCCATACATTTAAAGTCACCCTTCCGAGAGGCCGAACAACATCCGTGCTAAAACCAATTAGCAGCATTATGGATTCCACAAGCTCGGCTGGGTCCAGTCCCATCTGTTTGAAGGCCTTATAGTACAACACTTCAGTGCAGCTCCCCTGATCCACGAGGATCTTCTCGATGTTGTAATCTCCCACACATAGGGTGACTACTAATGCGTCGTTATGGGGAACTTGTACTCCCTTCAGATCTTCGTCTGTAAACATGATTACGTCGTTCGGCTCTCATCCAGTCTCGCCCTCTTTTTGCTGAGCTTCATTATATGGCTATCATGCTCAGCTTGCCTCCTTAAGATCCTTACCTCCTTTCAAGTGTAGGGAGCAGCTAGGCCATTTATCATCTGAATCACCCCTCGTGGTGGCTGGTCATACTCCAATCCATGGCTACCTTTGGTTATCTGGCACCTTTTCAATAAACTCTTCCAAGAGGCCTTTCGTCACCTTTTCTTCCAAGAACCTCTCGTAAGTCTCGCAGTTCTCCATCATGTGCCCCCAGTCCTTATGGTAACTACACCGCTCGTTGGTGTCCCTTCTAGACTTGAAGTCTCCTGGTATTTTGTCTGTTGGTCACCTGAACCATGGGCAATTCTTTATTCAAAAAAGAATCCTGTAAATAGGGTCCTTGGAGACCGTATTTACAACGAAGAATGATCTTGGGTCGGGCACAGGCTTGTTCTCCTTCTTTCCCTGGCCGTAATCCTTCGGCCCGTAATCTTTCTTCTTCTCGTAAGACCTTTGCTCAGGCTGGGCGATCTTGTTTGCAACCCCCTTCAGCTACTCGACAAGACGTTTATCCCCTTCGTGTAGGATGTCGTCCTCAGCCTGAGTATGCTGCTCTATCTTTTCCATGAGCTTGGCCAGCATTTCAACTAGGTTCATGTTTAGATGCTCCTGTAGCTTCCCTCCTAGGACTAGGCTAGTCTTGAATATAGCCAGCGCGTACTCCTCGCTGCAATGCTCGATCTCGTTAAATGCCTCCCAAAACTTCTTGGCATAACTTCTCAATGACTCCCCGGTTCCCTATTTCATGGAAGATAGTACTTCGAAAGTCTTAGGGGCTGCTCGGCTTGTCAGAAAATGCCCAATGAATTCCTCATAAAGTTGTTTCCAACTTCTGAACGAGTTCGGCGCCAACTTGTAGAACCATGCCAAGGCCACTTTTCCCAAACTCTAGGGGAACATCTTGCATATGATAGCATCATCTCCTTCATGCATGAATATGGCCTAGCGATAGTGCTAGATGTGAGCCACAGGGTCCGTGTTCTTTTTGAATGGCATGAACGTGCTATGTTTCACCTTACTGGGTAGCCTTGCACTCTACAACTGCCCTGAGAGAGGAGAGGCTGTGAGTTTACTGAGGGCCTTGCACATCGCGTCTCGTGCAATTGTGGCCCCTCCTTGAGCCGTCTAAACCTGCGCTCTTCCTCTCTCTCCCAATCCAAGTCAGATATTTCATATTTATCCTGATGATGCCTCCTTGATCGTTTTTCCTCTAGCGTCAGACTTCTTCCCTTCCTCTCATGGGAGGAGTCCCTTTGGCACTTCCCTGGAGTTCTGTCCTTGCTCTGGTACTCTCGTGTACTTTCTAACCTTTCCACATAGGCGTATCTCCTGTTCACATCTTTTCATGCACCTGGCGTACTCCTCTAGTTCATGTTCCTTTTGTTTGAGACTATCATCGCAGTCCCAAACGCTTGTCGAATTTCTCACGCCTATCTTCGCAAAAAGACAGATATTTGTCCTTCATTTTCTTGCTATCTTCCGTCTTTCTGCTTCCCTCCCCATCCTCACGGGTTGGAATTAAGCACAAATGGAGGTTTCTTCAAGTTGGTTGTCTCTTTGTATTTTGCTTACGGTGGCTTTTTCAAAGCCGGCGACGGAACTTTATTTCTACCTACACCCTGATTCAATGGGGTCTTAGGATCCTGTTCCATCATAGTCATGATCTCAAAGAGTTACATTGTTTCCCACAAACGATGCCAATTGTAAAGGGTAAAAATTGCTTTAGTTAGAACCACTCTTTGAGATCAACGCACGTGACAACCTCACCGGAACCCTAAAATCTGCAACACAAAACACAGTGCGCACACCTATGCCTCTCGTTGGCAAAGGCCCTCTGATGACAAAGTCAGTATACGTACTAAAACCCTAATTTCATAAGGAAAATAGTAAGCAGAATCATAGCTCAAAGCGTACCTTTTCCCATTAGGTTTACCTTGTTTATATAGATTTTTCATGACTTGCTTCTCAAGCACACTCGTTGCCCTAAGTTTCTTATCCCGTATAGGAAATTTAGCTTTATGGGACTCTCTGCCCTAAGTTTCCTATCCCAATGAGCCGAGAGCCCTTTCTCGGTAGGAAACTCTCCCTATATGGAATTTTTTTTCCATATAGTAACTCTATTCTGCCTTTCATGGCAGAATATACTCTTCTCTTATTCACGGGATCCCTCCTTATCATGTAAGGAGCTCATTCTAGAACATTCTGGACCATTCCAGCCGTCCATCTCGTTGGTCAGGTGAACTTGGGTTAACACCACGCGAGTATACCCTTTGCTCAACCCTCATGCTGGTCTTCGCTACACGCTATCCCTATGCAACTGCCCTGCTTGGCCTTATGCACCCTCTCGTGGTGCTGATGTGTTGCCACATGAACTATCCTGTGCGCACTATTCATAATGTTTCCGTGCTCCACACATGGTCCGCTCTTATCCCCTATGTCGCACCCTTACATGGTGCTTACTTAGCACATGTTTGAGTGTATTTGGTGGATTTTGGCTTTAGAAGGTCTAGGGCTTGTTCGGAGGTCTTGGGTTTGCTTATAATCTTTGAGGTAGGGATTTCTTACTTACTCTATGTGTTTATGAGTTGATTTTGCGCCTTAATCGTGCCTTAGGTTGTTGTTTGAAGTTGGGGTTTCGTTCTTGAGAATCTGCAGAAAATCGCTGCTCAAAAGTTGTTGTTAGGTATCGATACCCTTGCTTCTGTAATTTCCTAAGCCCTTTGGTATCGATACCATGGTTATGGAGGTATCGATACCCAGGGCCTTAAGACAGATTTTTCTTGTAACTTCGAATGAGCATGACTTTATCATTTGAAATTCGTTTGGGGGGGTGTTATTTATCAAAATTGATGTACAGAGAGTCTACTTTCTAATGGTGGTGGTCTCATGGCCTAATTCTGAACTTATAAGATGTTGTAGCCAGAATAAGATAGGTTGATCATACAAATTCATGTTGACTTTAGGGGTTATGTTGTGTTTGAACCTCACGTATGATTTGGTACACTTCTAGGTCTTCGAGGTAGACATATTTGTATACATCGGGCATTACCTTTTCCTTTAGAACCATTTGAGTGAGACACTAATGTTCTTAGGTTCATTTAAGTATTTGAATGGTCTAACGAGGCCTTGGTGGTAGGCCATCACGTTTAGGAAATGTTCATCGACACTTAGAAAATAAAAATGTGAGGTGAGCTGGTTAATCGTATGTTAAAGTTGGAACGGGAATACTTAACTAACAATGATTAATTATGTTTATGAGACAAAAATGTGAGGTATAACTATTAATTTTCTCTTGAACTATAAGTTAGAAGGTGAAACTATTTCTAGCTATTTACATGAAGTTGGGTTCTGAAATGATTAGTTGATACTTTGTGGTACAATCAACAAATTGGTGATGCGGTTAAGAAAGAAATAAAAATATCTGGAGTAAAATGAATAGTCTTGGAGAATGAACTTTTGTAAGGAATGAACTAGTGATAAAAAGTTGGTTATTTAAAGAAGGATGAGAATATGTATGGTTGATGTGTTGATATGCGAGAAAATACTTTGATATTTGATTAATGAGAATGAATGTTGGATTTACTACGTGAAAGAGTTGGACTTTGGTATTTTTCTTGTGACAAATGTGTAGATGAGGTTATCTGCGTGTAATTGATCTATGTGCGCTTGGAAGGTGTGTTTTGTTATGCATGGAGATTAGAGAAATGTTGGATTAGGAAATTGTTGGATTAATGGGAATATGGGACACTATAAGGGTGGCATAGACTTATTAAATGATATGCGTGATGACATGGTAGTTGGTTGAATGAAAACTTACAATATGACTAATGAAATGGTTTAAGAAACATGAATGGGCCCGCCAATCGGTGTGGTGACCAGCAGGGGATGAACGGGGTCCCAAATACCCGAATTGAACGGGTCCACCAATCAATGCGATGACCGGTAGGAGATGCACGGGGTCCCAAATACCCGAAAAATGCTCTTGAACTACATGGTTTAATAATTATGAACTATGAGACACATTGAAGAGGAATGAGGACTTGAGGATGAATGACGAATACAAACAAGGATAAATGAATGATATTGTGAAAATGTGAACTTTGAACTGGAATTTGCACCTTGGACCATTTGAAATGTCGATACCAGCCTCATCTTCTTTTGTGGACTTTTCAATTAGTGTGACCAATTATTGTGATATCAATGAAGACGTTTATTTGATGTGAATGCATGTTTGGTACTTGTGTTACGACATACGTATTGTGAAAGGGTTTATAATGGTGCTTGTATAATAGACTTATAATGGAAACCCAATAAAGAGGAATTTCATTTGGATGACAAATTTGATGCTAGAATGTAAGGCGTATGTGTGTTTGAAGGTGGGTAACTCACGACTCATTTGCGTTGAGATAAAATATGAGAAAAAGGGACATATTGAGGGCATACAGTAAGAATTAGCCTAAGACTTGGAAAATTGGCTTAGATGTGCTTATGAGTGTTAGGATGTCGTGTCACTGGTAGTGTTTGAGGTAATGTTACTAGCTTAATATCTCTCCCCTTATATGTAGTGTGTAGACCTCATTGAGGAGTTGGTTAGTGAAATAAGGTAAGAAAGAGAAAATGGTTGTAAGTCCCGGAAATGGGAACGGAATAATAAGGATTGATTTCGGTGAGGATAAGATAAGATTTTAAGTATAGAGGTGGTTATGCTTGGATAAGAATGTATGCGAGTGTGGGATAGAGTTCTATGTATGTTTTTGTTTAAAAGTTGGGATTGAGTCACATATTCTACTTCTAATCAAAACGTTATTGTTTTTATTAAAATATTTTTCGTTGGCACTAGTACTCTTCCCATAAGCATATCGAGTTTGTGAGAGTTTTTCTTACTAGGCAAGTGTATGTTCAATCCTTCTCTTTTAGGTACCCGCCTTGGCGTGTAACCTGGAGCGCTCGGAGTGCATCTCATGTGTATTTGAAAGAGGGAATGACGGAGTTGTTTAATCATTTTTGTTAACCATTTTTTTAAACAAAAAATGTAGTTGTAAATTTTCATATATCTTATTCATTGACACCAAAGGACTGCAATAAACTTAACTTTTTCCACTGACTTCTTCCTTATGCAACTTTGGGCTGGAGCCCGACCATTGTAGTATCTTCAACTGTGCTTGACATAGTAAAATGAGTATGAAAAATCTAGTGTGGGAGTTTTGTTTGATATTGTAAGAGTTTTATCTATGAAAAGTTATTAATAATTACATTTAAAATCAAGGGGCGTGACACTACTTGTGGAAGGAGATGCTCAGGCGATGCACACTTATTTGATAAAGATGAAAGCCGACAATTCTGACTTCTTTTTTGCAATGGATTTGGATGATGAGGGTTGACTAAGGAATGTATTCTGGCCTAATGTAAGGAGTAGGGTAGCTTGTAAGGAGTTTGGTGATGTTGTGACCTTTGACACAACTTGGTAAACAGGCATGACATGCCTTTTGCCCTGTTTGTAGGCATGAATCATCATGGCCAGTATGTTTTATTGGGATGCGGGCTCATCTCTCACGAAGTCACAGAGTCATTTTTGTGGTTATTTCAGACTTGAAAGACATGCATGTGGGGTTGTGCTCTAAAAGCAATTATTACCTACCAATGTATGGCCATGAAGAATGCTAAAGAAGATATATTTTCTAACACTCGACATCAGTGGTCCATATGGCATATTATGAAAAATGTGCCGAAAAAGTTGAATGGGTGCAATGCCTATGAGAATATTAGTTGGTGTATGCATATGGCAGTTTATGCTTTACTTACCATAAAATAATTTGAGGATGCTTGGGATGTGTTCATCAAAAAGTATGAGCTTCAAAGTATTACATGGTTAGAGGGGTTGTATTTGGAGAGGAAACGGTGGGTGCCTGTTTATTCGAATGATGTGTTTTGGGCGGGGATGTCATCTGCACAAAGAAGCGAGAATGTGAATGCGCATTTTGATGGTTACATTCATTCAAAGACGACCCTGAAACAATTTGTAGGACAATATGAAAATGCATTGAGGAATAAGGTGGAAAGTGAAAATCAAGAAGATGTGATAAATTGGAACTCTTACATCCCGTTATAATTGAAGATAAGTTGGAGAAATAATTTCAAAGTGTTTACACGCATGCAAAGGTTAAGGAGTCTCAGAAACAATGTTTTGGGAAACTTGATTGTTTTTGTGTGAAGCCGGCAAAAGTTGGTGATATTGTGTCCGAACATGAGATAAATGAGTGGGTCAAATTTGGCGAAGGAGAAGAGAAAAAGAGGATTCAAGTGTCATTTACTATCCATTTCAATGCTGAAACCGACGAAGCACATTGTAATTGTCGATTGTTCAAGTCCAGAGGAATGGTGTGTAAACATCTACTATTTGTGAGGGGTCATTTTAACGCAATTCTAGGAATGGACTAGTTTTCTAACAACGGTGTTACTATGGACTATAAGAGTAAGTCTGTGATCTTTTCAAACCCTGCGATAAATGAGCTTCGGTTTATTAGAGAAAAAGTGTTCTTACCCCAATATTGTATTTCTATGGTTCATGCACAATAACTTTTAAAGAAGCATTGTTAAGGCTAGTACTGCAACATAGTGTGTGGGCAGCATGCCCTTTGGAAACTCCCGGGTTTCCGAACGCGAGAGCCCAATTATCAAGAGAGCGCGTGCATGGACGGCGAGCGTTCGCAAAAATACAGAGTCGCCACTTGGGTTTTTGAAGGTCAGACACCCAAGGAACCGTATTTTGAAGCACCTGCCGCACTATTTAATTTGAAAAAGTTTAAGGAACCAGTCCGTCATAACCATATTTGGGTTTGGGAGGCAGGTTACGAGAGGGGAAGGATTTTAAGGCACCCCTCTCGCCCAATCCAGAGATCGGTCTCTAATTAAGCATTTTACGAAAATATTTGCGATTCTTCTTTTGTTAAACAATTTTTAGCCAGTTAGGGCGGGGGAACAGTTAATCGGGGATATGAAACAGTAACACCTTTGCAGCATGTGATATGAGAACGGCATGGATGGATGAAATATTGAACAAAAACGTGAGATAAAATTCAAAACTGCGACTGGATATCAAAACAGTGCCTTTGTCTGAAATTGTCGCGAACAACGGCCAACTTGCATGCATGAAACTTCATACATGCAAGTCAACCATCGCGCGGCACTCCCATTCCATCGCGCGAGTATTGATGCCTTACCAGTAGGTTGAATCTCATCCCCTTCTAGGCTCTAAAAGGACCAGTGCACACCTAGGGTCAAACTAAACAGTTTATATGTACTGAAAGTAAATAATTACTACAAACGGGGATAACAGAAATAAATACGACCCCTAAACAATGGGGGTACCAAAATAGGGGCCGCAGACCAAGTTGTCCATGCAAGGGCAATTGCTGGAAACAGGCTGACTATCGCGCGATGGAGTCAGACCATCGCGCAAGGGTCATGACTGGACTTCCAGGAATTGCTTTACATTCCTGGGCTCTGAGACATGTTCAGAAGCAACCCAGGGGCATTCCCAAGCTAAAGGATACGAGTTCTAAGTTAAACTACAAACTTCATCATGCAAAACAGTGAATCGGTTTTAGTCATGCTTCACAGTGATTCATTAACACTTGTTAAAAACAGAAAATAAACTAGCACCCCATCCCCACGAGAACCATCGCGCGTGTGACTAGGTCCATCGCGCATGGGAGTGCCAGTACACGATTTCTTGTAACCTTGCTGACTTTAGGACCAGGACTGGTATAGATTACGAACCTTGGCCCTGACAGCCCCCCTCAGGGATCAAAATAGTAAATAGTAGGATATTATACCTTGGCTTGAGTGTTTTGAAAATGGATTGAACAAGGTGGTGTAACTTGGAAAATGAGTGTATGGATGTGGTTAGAGTGAGGAGATATCAAGTGTGCTAGGGCTTGTGGAGTCTTTTTTTTTGCTTGAGAATTGGTAACCTTTTTTTTGTAACCCTTTGGATGAAGAACCATGGGGGGTACTTATAGGGCAAGAGGAGGTGTATGGTGGGTGGAAGGCTTGGCCTAGCAACCAGCCAACAAGGCTGGCCACCTTCCCTTGGTGGAGGAAGAGGCCAACAAGGTGATGGGAGTGGTTGTGAGGGTGGTACAACCCATGCACCTGCAGAACACTGTTTAGTCGACGAAAACGGGGTTCCTCAGGACAATGGCCCCCTGATCATCACAAAATCCAGCTGGAAAAAGGTGAAAGCAACAGGTGTTGACCATCGCGCGATGGAGTGATACCGTCGCGCGACGGTTAAACAAGCCCTGTGATCGTCAACAATCAAGGCTTTGACTTTGACCAACACCTGGCAGATGAAGCATCGTGGAAGGGATCCAATAGGTCACGCGATGGTCAAACCTGAGGTCACGGTTTTGATTTAGGGTTTTTGGGTTTAGGATGGGCTCCACTCATTCCAAGCTCAAACCATTTCACTCTCAAGACTGTTTTTGATCTGATTCATCATCGGGGAAACAAGAAATCGAAAAACAAAGTAAAAAAATTGAGAAACCAGACTGGGGTGTCAACAGTAGTCCCTCTTTGACGGCACGCCTAGCACCATTGACTGGTATGGGTAACGTCAAAGATTTCTAGACACCCATCCAATTTACCCAAAAGCCAATAAAATGGAAAATGCAAACAAGTATATATAAAAATACCGTGCACCAATGGATCGGAGAGCGGATCAACCGTTTGAATAAACTCTCTTGGGGGAATAAATAAGATCGACGGATAGATCATCATTGAGTAGAATTGGACGGATAGATCATCGTTGATTGATAGCGGACGGATGGATCGTCGCTGATTGATAATTAGACGGATGGATCGTCCTTGATTGATAGCGGACAGATGGATCGTTGCTGATTGATAATTGGACGGATGGATCGTTGTTGATTTAAAATTGGACGGATGGATCGTCCTTGATTGAAAATTGGATGGTTGGATCGTCCTTGATTGAAAATTGGACGGATAGATCGTCGTTGATTTGAAATTGGACGGATAGATCGTCATTGATTTGAAATTGGACGGATGTATCGTCCTTGATTGAAAATGGACGGATAGATCATCGTTGATTTAAAATTGGATGCATAGATCGTCGTTGATTTAAAAATTGGACGGATGGATCATCGTTGATTGAAAATTGGATGGATAGATCGTCATTGATTTGAAATTGGACAAATAGATCGTCGTTGATTGATATTCGACGGATGGATCGTTGTTGATTTGAAAATTGGATGGATTGATCGTTGTTGATTTGAAATTGGACGAATGGATCATCCTTGATTAAAAATGGACGGATAGATTGTCGTTGATTTGAAATTGGACGGATAGATCGTCGTTGATTTGAAAATTGGACGGATGGATCATCATTGATTGATAACTGGATGGATAAATCGTCGTTGATTTGAAATTGGACGGATGCATCGTCCTTGATTGAAAATTGGACGGATGGATCGTCCTTGATTGATAACTGGACGGATAGATCGTCGTTTATTTGAAATTGGACGGATGGATCGTTCTTGATTGAAATTGGATGGATGGATCATCGTTGATTGATAATTGGATGGATAGATCGTTGTTGATTTGAAATTGGACAGATGGATCGTGCTTGATTGAAAATGGACAGATAGATCGTCGTTGATTTGAAATTGGATGTATAGATCATCGTTGATTCAAAATTGACTGGTACGGGTAACGTCAAAGATTTCTAGACACCCATCCAATTTACCCAAAAGCCAATAAAATGGAAAATGCAAACAAGTATATATAAAAATACTGTGCACCAATGGATCGGAGAGCGGATCAACTGTTTGAATAAACTCTCTTGGGGGAATTAATAAGATCGACGGATAGATCGTCATTGAGTACAATTGGACGGATAGATCATCGTTGATTGATAGCGAACGGATGGATCGTCGCTGATTGATAATTAGACGGATAGATCGTCCTTGATTGATAGCAAACAGATGGATCGTCGCTGATTGATAATTGAACGGACGGATCGTTGTTGATTTGAAAATGGATGGATGGATCGTCCTTGATTGAAAATTGGATGGATGGATCGTCCTTGATTGAAAATTGGACAAATAGATCATCGTTGATTTGAAAATTGGATAGATGGATCGTCGTTGATTGATAATTGGACGGATAAATCGTCGTTGATTTGAAATTGGACGGATAGATCGTCGTTGATTTGAAATTGGACGGATGGATCGTCCTTGATTGAAAATGGACGGATAGATCATCGTTGATTTGAAATTGGACGCATAGATCGTCATTGATTTAAAAATTCGACGGATGGATCATCGTTGATTGAAAATTGGATGGATAGATCGTCATTGATTTGAAATTGGACGAATAGATTGTCGTTGATTGATATTCGATGGATGGATTGTCGTTGATTTGAAAATTGGATGGATTGATTGTTGCTGATTTGAAATTGGACGGATGGATCATCCTTGATTGAAAATGGATGGATAGATTGTCGTTGATTTGAAATTGGACAGATAGATCGTCGTTGATTTGAAAATTGGACGGATGGATCGTCATTGATTGATAACTGGACGGATAGATCGTCGTTGATTTGAAATTGGACGGATGGATCGTCCTTGATTGAAAATTGGACGGATGGATCGTCGTTGATTGATAACTGGACGGATAGATCGTCGTTGATTTGAAATTAGAAGGATGGATCGTTCTTGATTGAAATTGGACGGATGGATCATCGTTGATTGATAATTGGACGGATAGATCGTCGTTGATTTGAAATTGGACGGATGGATCGTGCTTGATTGAAAATGGACGGATAGATTGTCGTTGATTTGAAATTAGACGTATAGATCATCGTTGATTCAAAAATTGGACGGATAGATCGTCGTTGATTTAAAATTGGACGGATAGATCGTCGGTGATTTGAAATTGGACGGATAGATCGTCGTTGATTGATATTGGACGGATGGATCGTCGTTGATTTGAAATTGGACGGATAGATCGTCGTTGATTTGAAATTGGACGGATGGATCATCCTTGATTGAAAATGGGACAGATAAATCTTCGTTGATTTGATATTGGATAGATAGATCATCGTTGTGGACTGATACATCATCGTTGATTTGAAATTGGACGGATAGATCATCGTTGATTTGAATGTTGGACGTGTGCGCAGGCTGACTACTGTCGGGGATGCAAAAAGTAATCCGGATTTGAAAATCATGTAATTCATGGCGACCATCAAAAATTGCTGCGGTGTCATACCCTAGAGACGATGGGCCTCTGTAAGAGAGATAAACATGACTGGGCCTGTCCAGAAGCTGCATTGGGCCTGGAGGCCCAATCAAACCATCGCGCGATCGAGCCACTCCGTCGTGCGAGGGTTTTTGTCAGGGCTTGGGCCTGGAAAGAGCCCAGACCCGGCCCACACCTGTTCTACACCTTTAAACTTCCTGAGGAAGTTACAGAAACAGTTCCAGTCGGTTCAAAACTTCTCTCAAACCTTAAACTCCTCTCAAAACTCTCCCAAACCCTTGATTTTCTCCCAAAATCAAAAGCCCCAAACTCACTCGCCCATCTATGGCAGACCATGGCAATGGCAGTAACGAGGGAGAAGTGGTTGATCGCCCGGAAGACCAAGGAGGACCAATGTAGGTCAAATAGGAGACCAACGGCCAGGGGAGGCTGTCTTGGGTACTGGTGCAATGGTAGCAGGCGGCGGTGATGGCGTACAAGGTCACGAGCAGGAGGTAGGAGGCGGCGACGAGCATCGCGCAACGGAGGAGGTTGGGGCCACAGGGTCTGTTGTTCGACCATTGGACCCGAGCATGGCCGTGGAAGGCTCGGTGGTGATTCTGGAGGTACCGGCGACATTAGTGCTGGTGTTGATGGTTTTGGGCCGAGAGAGTCTCCGCCGAGGGATCTGGCGAGAGGCAAGGGTGTAGCGACTGAGGAGGAAGAGGCCGCAGGGGTTCCGTTTGTGTACAGAGAGGAGGATGTACTCTTCCGGCCAGTGGCTACATCGTCGAGCCACAGGCCGATCACGAAACAGGATGTCGCAGAGCTCTTGAGTGATGAACAACTTGCCCAACTTTTGGAGGATAACCCCGCGATAGGGGCCGCTGTTTTGGAAGCCCGAGAGGAACGAGAGAGAGTGATAGCAGCTTCAGAGGCTGCGGCGAGGGCCGAGAGAGAGAGAGCCGAGGAGGAGGAGGTCCGGAGAGGCATGAAGGCCGAGGAAAGGGCCGGAACTAGGGTTTATGGGCGTAGAGTGATTGCAATGACGGAGGCGGAGGGACTGACTCATGTCCCTTTTACAGTAGAGGGGTACGTGCTGCCCACACCACACTTGTTTCTACCATCGAGCTTTGTGGCATACAGGCCACGGCGGACGGAGTATGATTCCAAGCTCATCCTGAGAGATCCCGAGACTCATATTTCGAGCAACTAGACAGAGGTAACTTTCCAAAATCCCCCTTTGTAGCTTCAAATTTTAATTTGCCTGCTTGTACTTGCATGTCGACACACACACAGTAACCCTTAAAAGAAAAGACCAAAGTACGATACCACGATCTTCGTATCAAACGTCATGCATGCAACATAATAACTTGAACCAATGATTCATTGCCCAAGTTGCGTTGATTGCCTAGAACTTGAGAATGAAAGCCTTGCTTGCTAACATGCCCTCATGTTACTTGTTTTGTGTTTGGAGCAGGCAAGAGTGAGACAGAGAGACATTCGCGGCTTTGGAGGCACATGTAGTTCCTTGGCACTGTACCAGGGTTTGCCCGCCAGAGTGAGGGAGTTAGTGGATGAGGCGGCCTTTGGCGAGTTCATTCAGACGCTCGCTCCGGCCAGAAATGACCACTCCGTCCTAGTAGTACTTGCAGAGAGGTGGAGGGACACTACCAACACTTTTCACTTACTTATAGGGGAGATGACAGTGACACCTGCTGACTTTACAACGATCACCAGCTTGAGAGTCGGGGGCGAGCCTATCCCGTTTGATTCGGGTATTCATGAAAACCCAGTGGCTCTGGAGTGGTTCTTGGGAGAGGCGTCCAAGATTGAGGAAGGGATGGCACGGTACAGGCAGTTCACCAGATACCTTAAGAAAGAGGTGACAATCGAACAGGAAGCGGAGCAGATGGCCCGGGCGTACCTGTTGTACCTCTTTGGCACGACCCTGTACCCGAATAGGCGCAATAAGGTTCACTTGTCATACTTGCCTGCACTGAGAGATTTGAGGACAGCCTCACGCTTCGATTGGGGTGGAGCGGCATTGGGCGCGGCCTATGGTTTCTTGGGTGACTCGTCGAGGACGGAGATGAGCACTGCTGGATATTGGAGAATTTGGGAGGTATGATTTCCATAAAGTAGAGCATAATTTCATATTACACTTGTATCCATTTGATTACATAGCTTGCTTGATTGTATTATTGTATGCACTGATGATTTTATTTGCTTGTGAACCATGCAGCTATGGGGTTACGAGGTTTTGAACATGTGCCGCCCAGAATCCAAAAGCTTGGACTTGGGAATTCTCCCGCGCGCACACATTTGGAGCAAGAAGAACATGGGAGAGAAGAAAGGGAGAGGCGACCTGAACGCCTTCCGAATATACCTCGACGAGCATTGACCCTCACAGGTATGACATAGAGATTGACCGAACAAAGTACATAACCTTTTGTATTGCTTTAATGCTTTCGCTGATCAATACTTGCATTGTTTCCCTATCACATGTGCAGGTCGAGTGGGATCCTTGGAGGGTGGCAGGGCCAGAGCCTGAGTACTTGGCTAGGAGCAGGGTTGTGACGGCTAGCAGAGTGTTGCTGGAGTCTGCCTTTGGTTGGCAGTGGTACTTGGGAGATCGAGTGACACACCAGTCGCTCGGCCTTACTTAGTTCCAAATGCTGGGGCCACTTCCACCACGGGCCTCACACATAGAGTACACGCTGGCTAAGCTGGAGATGTTCACGCAGCCTGACACCGACCTAACACGCCACTTGCGTCCTGACATGGACTATGCAACATACCAGAGGGAGTGTTTGGCAGGGCCACTGAGAGTCCGGGAGTTCAAAGAGGTCCGGAGTCAAGCTCATGGAGCTACTGAAGAGAGGAGGGCTGCAAGAGAGAGACAGAGTGGTGGCGAAGGCCGTGTTAGACGAGGCCTGAGCGGACCGGTGAGAGGTGGGCCACCAGAGCTGCTGTGGAAGATAGCAGTGGTAAACTCTCAGGGCAATCCAGCCGAGCTACACCTGGCCCTTGCCAGAGTTGAGCCTATGCCAATTACTATTCCAGTAAGACATTGTTGTTTCCTTTCATTGCATGCCATTAGAATTGAATTATCGCTGAATTGCCCTGATAACTCCCAATTCACTATTGCAGGTACCAACTGAATGGGCGAACGAAGTTGTTCGTCGCATGCTTGCACTGGAGAATGCAATAAGAAGAGCGGCAAGTGGTTTGCCATTGGACTTGTGCTATCCAGTGCCAACTCCATCGTCGGCGGCTCAGAGATCTCAGGTATACCTTTCAGAAAATGATACATTCCTGCTTTCAATACTTGATGTATGCTTCCTTGCTTGACGCATATTATGCTTTGATAGCCATTGATTTGGAATCGATCATACCTGCTTTCAAACAAAAAAAACATGCACAATGTCTACTAATGCACGAAATTTACCATGCAGGCACAAAGGCAGGCGGCTCCTAAGAGGAAGAGCGCTAGAGACCCTCTACAGAAGAAATTGGCGGAAAGGGCTCCGCCTCCTCCGGTCACTACTAGACGATAGATGAGAGGCCCACAGCTAACTGCCACGAGTGAAGAGGCAGCCCGAGAGGCTGTGGCACTCATAGAGGAGCGGTACCAAATCAAAATGCGCTAGAGGCCCTCGCAAGATGAGCTGGTCAGCAAGAAGTGACTAATCCTGCCCGAGGTCTCTGAGGAGGAGGACGAAGAGGAGGAAGAAGAAGAAGGAGAGGAAGAGGAAGAAGAGGGGGAAGAGGGGTCGTCTGACGACAGCGGCTCTGATGACACTACAGACGATCCCGGATACAAGCAAGATCCTAAAGAGATGGACCACGACGACGGCAACGATGATTGGCTAGGAGAGGATTGAGGGCTACTGCGAAGCCTCACTTACTTCCTGCACTTTTGATTTTTGATTTCGGGCTTGCGTGCCTAAGTCGGTAGGTAGATGGTGGGCGAATAGGCCCCAGCTGACATTTGATAGCTGTTTTGAGGCCTGCTTGCCTTTGATTTGCGGGCGGATGTGCCCAAGTAGACATGACGATTTTGATCGGCCGAAGTGCCAAACATGCAGTAGTTTTCTTCATCTCGACATGGATAAATCATAGTTTAGCTATAAAATTTGCATTTTTACGACTTATTTACTATTATAGTAGATTAGAGCAAATGAAATTCACCACTAACACCAAACTTGCATTAATGACATGCTGAGACTGCTTACAAACACATACATATGTATAAATGTGACTGAATCAGAAGAAAAATTGAGGATACGCTCTAGGACACGACCAGGATACGAGGATATAGGAAATAAAATGAAATTTTGGGCAACAACAAGCCAAAACTCAAAATATTTCAGTTTTGATAAAACCGACACTTCCATGAGGTCAGATACGTACAACATTACTTGTAAAAATCAATAGAACTAAAAAATACATTCCAGAGCAATGTTTAGACCCAAAAGTGCTAAAAAAAGACACAAAAATGGACACAAGATGCAAAACACGACTCGATTATGTCCCAGACTGAAACCGACACCTCCGTACAGTCATATTAGGTTCATATGACCTGTACGGCATGAAAGAATGGAGCGAAAGCTTCTGAAACAAATCTCGACCACCCGAAATCTTAATTTGAACTTGAAATGGGCCATCGAGGGTCCAAAATCTTCGTTAAATGCGATAATCCAAATCCGACACTTGGACACCAGTCATATATACCAATAGTGACTTACTAGAACCATCAAAACTGCAAAATAACCCCTGGAACGAAAAATTACCACGATTGATCAGTAGTTGCTGCAAATTGTCAAATTGCAGAACAAACCATCGCGCGTTGGACTGGGAGGGTCGCGCGATGGAATAACAATCGCGCGATGAAGTGATACCATCGCGTGATGGACAGTCCCTGTTAAGCCACCTTTGTTTGACCAAACTCGAATATGAGACATTGGATGCCTTGTCACTGTCCTTGGCCGTCCAGGATACCTCTAGGGCAGTTCACAAGTGTGCCCTTGCATTGAAGGGGGCAATGCCACCTTGCTTGGATATTTACCTTGGAAAGTGAAGATATTTCACCAAGCCTTGGCTATAAAAGGGTATTCCCCTGCCAATGTGAGGCACATCCTCCAGAGCAAGCACTTTAAACACCCCTATAATGGCAAATAACCTTCCAGTCTTGATCAGATCGTGGCTAACAGCCTTTGTAGCTGGAGATTGGCTATCATTTCGATTTCATGGATTGGCCGCTTTCCGTTTTCTCCAAAACATGAGGGTCCGCCCCGAAATTCTGATGGCAGCGCTACAGTTCTGGGACCCAGAAATTCATGTTTTTAGGTTCGGGGACAACGAGCTGTGCCCAACTGTGGAAGAATTCCAAGCATATCTCCAGGGATTTGGTTCGAGCGTGATTGTCGTGCCACCTTACCGGAAGAGCATGCCAAAACTTTTGCAATCATGTCTCAACATTTCGAGGGGAGCAGCCAAAAGTTTGCTAACTAAAGGGCAAATCAACATCATGCGCCTGTTGGAGTGGTACGGGCCTGAAGGGAACACAGGGGACACCACCTTGTAGGCTCGACGCCGATTTGCCCTAGCGACCAGTGTACTGGCCGCTTACTTTCTAGTATCTCCGAATGGGCGAGTCAACCCCTCACTGGTGAGCATTGCCGCTCAAATGGGTACTCGAAGGAATGTGGTGCTGCTGGTTCTAGCAGAGACACTCATGGGCTTGGATTTGGTTTCTACTTGCCAAACAAACGTATTCAGCGGTAGTCCACTCCTGCTGCAGGTAAATTCTCACTCAGCTCTCCTTTTTCCAGTTTCGCACATTTACCCTTTTACCTCATCTCTCGGCTTAGATCAAATTGGGGCTTCTCACTTGTTTTATCGCTCAAATTTTATACGGCTCCTCACTTGTCTTTTCACTCACTCATACAGCTATGGCTATCAGACAAATTGGGATTGCTCACAGCACTGGAGGCAAACTGGCCTCATCTGCCCGGTCGGATGCATCAGCGCGGGATGATCTATCTGGAGATGTCCGTGAACCAGATGTACACGTTTATGAAGGAAATGCTCCTGAATGAGATCATTTGAAGGCATGAGGCCCTGTACATTCTAGACATGACCCTTAATTCTGCAGGTTTCGAGAGGATTGTGATAGCTGGGCTGACCGCTTTCACATTCTACATTCTGGGTCGCATTCTCCGTCAGCTAGGGATAAGTCAAGGACTGTACCGAGCCAAAATCGAAACTTTCAATATCCCTGCATTCACTGCACTGAACTTGGTCGGCTATGAGTGCAATTGGGGCCTGCGGCAACTTGGCGGAGCAGAACCAGACTTCAGTACAGAGCTCATGCATCGATACAAAGCGTGGCTAAGAAGGAAAATCGCAAGAAGACAAAGCGACGACTGACTCCTGACAGACTCTAATGATTTAGAATAAACTGTGAGCCTATTAAGGCCTCTAGCATTTTATTATGTTTTTATGCTTAACTGTTTTAAGGCTTTGCTCAGCGGTGTAATAGAAATAGTAGTTTGAATAAAATCGAAAGATTTAAAACTTTCTCCTATTGATCCAAATGTTGAACACCACGCCGCTTTGAATGCGAAAGACAATTCCAAAAGGGAAAACCACGGATCATGTTGATAGAATGTGACCGAATCTCACGAAGAGACTGCCTACGTATCCTCTTTCAAGGAATCAGGTCAAAACATAGTTCAAGCTTAGGTTCACTCGGGTATTTTTGACCCTTCTTTTACGCTCTAACTTTTGCCTAGTGCTGCCCCTTCGGGTTTTCAGCCTAGCGAGCTTTTGAATATTACCTATTTATTTTTGCCTGAACCGCCTTCTCAGATTTTCGATCTAGCAGGCTTGCTCTAATTTTTGCTTGAAACCGCCCACCCTTGTGGTTTTCCGCCCAACGAGCTTCTCTCAGGGATAGTAACGCTTGAGTTGATCTAGGTTCACCAAAGTGGAGAACTCATTGTCGTCAAGGTCTATAAGTTGAGCTGCTCCCCCAGAAAGGATGGTCTTGATAATGTAAGGCCCTAAACGCTTTGGACAAAACTTGCCACGGGGATCGAATACTGGCGACCGAATCTCCTTCGTAACCATGTCTCCTTCAACCAAGTCCCTAGACTTCACCTCCTTGTTGAAAGCCCGTGCGATCCTTCGCTGATACCCCTGAACATGGTATAAGGCACGGAGTCTCCTCTCATCGAAAAGCATGAGTTCAACAAACGTCCCGCTAAGCCATTCAGATTCCGTGAGCCCGCACTTTGCCATGGCTCTCAATGATGGCACCTCAAGCTCGATAGGGAGTACTGCTTCCATCCCGTAAACTAAAGAATAGGGTGTCACTCCTGTCGATGTTCGAATTGACGTACGATACCCCCAAAGTGCTAGAGGTAGTTGCTCATGCCAGTCCCGGGCCGATTCAGCAGACTTTTTGATAATCGTCTTAATATTCTTATTTGCCGCTTCAACAGCTCCATTCGTTTGAGGGTGATAAACAGTCGAATGATGGACTTGGATTCCGAATTCTTCGAACAACCCCAAAACCCTACCCTTGAAATGAGTCCCATTATCTGACACGAACGCTTGAGGTACACCGTATCGATAGATGATGTTCTTCCTGATAAAATGGGCAACCTGAACTGCAGTTAGGGTTTTGTAGGATTCGGCTTCCACCCACTTGGTAAAGTAATCTATTTCTACCAAAATGAACCTATGACCGTTTGAAGCAGACGGCCTGATCATGCCGATGACGTCAATGCCCCATAGGGAGAAAGGCCAAGGGGAAGTCATGCCAAAAAGGTTAGAAAGGGGAACATGCATTAGGTTGGCATGGATTTGGCACTTATGACAACGTCGTACATAATCCACACACTGAGACTCCATCGTGGACCAGAAGTAACCCTGCCGTAGGATTTTTCTAGCAAGCATGACACCACTCATATGAGGACCACAGACTCCTTCATGAACTTCTTCCATAATCCTTGCAGCCTCAGAGCCATTGACACAGAGCTTGTGCATCCCACAATGGGATCTCTTGTATAACTTCCCTCCACAAATGATGTACTGGGCAGCTATCCTTTGTAATGCGAGTTGATCCTTCTTAGAAGCTTCAGCCGAGTACTCCCCACTTTCAACAAAATTCCATATGTATTGGTACCAAGGTAGGCCATCATCTACATCATCGATGGCGTTGACATACTGATAGGTACGACAGTCCCATTGTTCAATCAGAATGGGGCGGAGTTTGACACCCAAAGGAAGTTCGACCATGGAAGCCAAGGTTGCCAAGGCATCAGCGAATTGATTCTTCAAGTGGGAGATATGAGTAAAAGTAACCTTATTGAAATGAGGAATGAGATCTTCCAAGTCCTGATGGTAAAGTTTCAACTTCTCTTCGCGAACTTTCCAGTCCCCATTGGGTTGAGATACAACAATATTAGAATCACCAATGACCTCGAGTTTTTCCATATCCAGGGTAAGAGCGGCCTCCATACCAACAATACAGGCCTCATACTCAGCTTGGTTGTTTGTGACATCAAAATTGAGTTTGAACGCAAGTGGAATGTGAAAGCCATCAGGTGTAATTAACAGTACTCTGATCCCATATCCCTTCTAGTTGGCTGCTCCATCAAAGTAGAGTGTCCACATGTCTTCGACAACCATTAGCACTTCCTCATTTGGGAACACAAAATCTGAGTCTTCTGGTCCATCAACAGGGTGATCGGCCAAAAATTCCGCGACTGCTCGTCCCTTAATGGATTTCCTCGTGACATACTCAAGATCGAACTCTGCCAACAAGAGCAACCAACGTGCTAACTTACCAGTAAGTGCTGGCTTCTCAAATAGATACTTGAGAGGATCCATTCGAGAAATCAATTTCACTGGATAAGCCAGCATGTAGTGTCTAAACTTTTTAGAAGCCCAAACAAGAGCCCAACATGTCTTTTCCGGAGCTGTGTAGCGTTCTTCACATCCGACCATGTTTTTACTTAAGTAATAAATGGCCTTCTCGACACCCTTATCTCCTTCTTGAGCTAGTAAACACCCCATAGATGAAGGATTCACAAACAAATAAAGTATCAAAGGCTTCCTGGGAATCGGCGGCATGAGGACCGGAGGATTCTGCAAGTAATTCTGAATGGATGTGAAAGCCGCTTGACACCTGTCTGTCCATACAAACGGAGTATTCTTCTTTAGAAGACAAAGCATCAGCTCGCAAGTCAAAGTTAACTTGGCAATGAATCTGCTGATGAACTGAACCTTCCCCAAAAAGCTCTGCACTCCTTTTTCGGACTCTGGTGGCTTCATTTCAAGTACAGCCTCAATCTTCGACGGGTCAACTTCAATCCCATGAGTAGTAATCAGAAAACCAAGCATTTTACCTGTTGTGACCCCAAAAGTACACTTCTGCAGATTGAGACGCATTCTATACTTACGGAGTCGTTCGAAGAACTTTCAAAGAACAGGGACATGCCCCTCACAAGTTTTCGACTTGGCAATCATGTCATCTACATAGACCTCAACTTCTTTGTGCATCATGTCGTGCAGAATGGTCGTAGCAGCGCACTAATAAGTAGGACCGGCATTCTTCAAACCAAACGGCATGACCAAATAACAATAAGTCCCCCATTCAGTGATGAACGTTGTCTTCTCACGGTCTTCTGGTGCCATGAGAATCTGATTATAACCCGAGAAACCATCCATAAATGAGAGCATGGCATGCCCCGCCATATTGTCAACGAGTACATCAATGTGTGGCAGGGGAAAATCATCCTTAGGGCTCGCTCTGTTCAAATCCCTGAAATCGACACATACCCAGATTTGTCCATTCTTTTTAGGGACCGACACAATGTTGGCGACCCAGGTGGGGTATTGAGAAACCATAAGAAAGCCAGCATCGATTTGCTTAGTGACCGCTTCCTTGATTTTCTGCACCCAATCCGGCCACATCCGCCTTAGTTTCTGTTTTACGAGTTTAGCATTTAGCAGTAGAGGAATTCGATGCTCCACTATCTCTGGGTCAATGCCGGGCATGTCTTGATGAAACCATGCGAAAATATCACTGAACTCCATGAGCAGTTCTTTGAAGTCCTGGTATTCCTCTAGAGACAAAGTGGAGCCCACTTGAACCATTCGGGGATCGTTTTCATCTTTCAAATTTAAAGAAACTACTTCTTCTTTTAATGGCTGAGCATACCTTTGATCTTCCCATTCGATGAAGGCATGGACTTCCTTGGGAATATCCCATCGAAATCTATCCCTTCATCGTCAGGGTCGACACAGTTTACGTATAAATCATCAAAGTAGTCAGAAGTAGATTCTTTCATTTCAAAAGGCCCCTCGGGGCTACCAAGTACAGTAGACTCAAACTCAAAATAAAAGCTATGACGTGGAGGGCTAAGAGGCACAAACTCCGACTCAAAACTAGACTCAAAAGACTCCGTGTTAGACTTAGACTCAGACACATCATCAATGCAAGTTAAGCATGGTTTGAAAATGCAATTTTTAAGGTTGTCCTTGGCTTCTGTAATAAGAGAGGTGGGATCCTCGAGGGCATTGGGCCCGAGCATGAGCACTTCGGCTTCTTCAGTTTCCTCGGCCAAACCCACTTGGGAGAACTCATGAAACAGCTGCTCCAAGCTTCCCTGATTGAAAGACCCCAGCCAGTCAGTCTTGACCTTCGACTGGTTGAGCTTCTTCTTGAATTCCATCCTTGCTGGCTCCTCATCACTATCCGACCAGGTGTCGTTAGCAAAAATCTCAAAACCCGGTAGCAGCTCCCCAGTCTTTAAGTCAATAAAGGGCTCAGCCTCCCCTGTGTAAACAGTGTTTCCTTTTTTGCAGACGACATAGCTGTCGGGGTCACCATAGAGAGTTCGAGGTTTTCCCACACATCTCCTTCTTTTGGCTTCATTGGCCAAGGCGATGTACCCCAAACCAAAACAGCCCTCACAGGAAGGAAAGGTAGGGAACTCCGGGATCCCTTGCTGGAAAATCTCCGAGGTCCACGTCTTCTTCATCGTGCATGATTCCCAAAACTGGAGTACCATCCTCCTTGATCGGGCAAATGCCTGAGTCCCTGCAAATTGTTAACGTGCCAGTAGGAAGTCCTAGCATGACTTTTTGATGGAGAGTAGACGGTACAGCCATGATGTTAGATCTATGGAGCCATAGTCTACCAAGCAGAAGGTTGAAAGTGGCAGGGATGTCAACAACATGGAATTCAACATTCATTTCAAAGCCCTCAGCATTGAGCGTGAGCATCAGTGTGCCCTCGACTACGCGGAGGATGCTGTCGTATGCCTTAACAGCCATATTGGAAGGTGCAAAGTCCTTTTTAGTCAAACCCAGATGGTAAGCCACCCTTAAAGGGCAAACATTGATTGCCGAACCGTTATCGATGAGAATAGTCGGAACCCAGAGCCCTCGGCATTTAACAGTGATGTGCAAGGGGCGATTGTGGTCGACCCCTTCAACCGACAGGTCCTTATCGGTGAAGATCATGGTATGCTTGGAGGTAGCTGGGAGGATGAGAGATATCATCGCTTCGGGAGTGATATCAGTTGGAATCTCAAGATGGGAAAGTGTATGGCACAGTTTCTGTCGATGCTCACGGGAAGAACAAATCAGTGCCCAGATCGATATAGCAGCGGGAATCCGCTCAAGTTGTTTCTGAATCATGTCCGTATCGAAGGTGCCAGTAGGTATCTCAAGTGGTGCAGACCTTGGGAAGGTAGAGGGCTCGTTCCTTTGGTTAGAAGGGTTGGACGAGCTTCCAGCTTGAAAAAAAAGCAGGTTGAAGAATCCGTCCACTCCTCGTAACATTGTGAACGTTTCCCAAAGAGGGCACGACCTGAGAGTCTTGATCAATATCCCAGAGGTCAGTAGGGACTTCACCCAGTTGGCGCTTCGCTTTGTCGAATGCTGACGCCATTGTAGGCACTTCCAAATCTAAACCCAAATCCTCAGCCAAGTCCTTCACCAAAAGTGTGTCCCAAAAGTCCAAATCCTTGACCGCCGCAACCTCTGCAACAGGTTCTGAGTTGGCGATGAAGGGAACATCCCAAAGTCCGCCATCAGCTAAGGAACGATTGACAGTCCAAACCTCTACCCCAACTTGGATATTGACTATATCATCGACATCCCAACAAGGTGGTGGGAGTGGTTGTGAGGGTGGTGCAACCCATGCACCTGCAGAACAATGTTTAGTCGACGAAAACGGGGTTCCTCAGGACAGTGGCCCCCTAATCATCACAAAATCCAGCTGAAAAAAGGTGAAAGCGACGGGTGTTAACCATCGCGCGATGGAGTGATACCGTCGCGCGACGGTTAAACAAGCCCCGCGATGGTCAACAGTCAAGGCTTTGACTTTGACCAACACCTGGCAGATGAAGCATCATGCGAGGGATCCAATAGGTTGCGTGATGGTCAAACCTGAGGTCAGGGTTTTGATTTAAGGTTTTTGGGTTTAGGATGGGCTCCACTCACTCCAACTCAAACCATTTCACTCTCAAGACTGTTTTTTATCTGGTTCATCATGGGGAAACAAGAAATCGAAAAACAAAGTAAAAAAATCGGGAAACCGGACTGGGGTGTCTACATATTGGCATGTGAGACGGATAATAAAGCAATGGAAAGTATCCCTGTGGTTCAAGATTTTCCAAAAGTTTTTCCCTAAGACTTACCTGGTACACCATTAGATAGGGAAATAGAATTCTTAATTGATTTGATACCTGATATGCAACCTATTTCCAAAGCACCCTATCGAATGGAACCAAGCAGAGCTTAAGGAACTGAAAGTGCAATTGCAAGAATTACTAGAGAAAGGTTTTATACGACCTAGTGTATCCCCATGGGGAGCACCAGTGTTGTTTGTAAAAAAGAAAGATGGGACTATGCGGCTATGTATTGATTATCGAGAACTAAACAAGGTGACGATCAAGAATAAATACCCCCTGTAAACACAAGATTTTGCCCCACCCTTAAAATCAGAAAAAAATAAGAACGTCAGCGTCTGTCATGATTCTATCAACATGTGCATAGCCAAGTACTGAGGCATGCCATTTTTGGAATAGAACAGTCCCCTCTCGAGGTGACAGTTCAAAAGTGGGCCCTAGTGACCCTAACTTGGACCGAAAAACCAACATATACTTCAAGACATCCAAACCAAGATCGGCACCGTTAGAGGTGCCTTTCTACCATTCTGAGGTGACCTGCCAAGTCTCGTCACAATCGGTTGGCTTCACCGTTGGATCATCACCAACCCTTTACCTGCTACCAGTAAAACACCTGATTTGACCCAAAAAGTTTTGATCGGGCAATGTCATCTCCATACCATTCTAAACATCACACATGGTGATGTTATGGTATTCTAAGCTCTCCAGTCAAATTTCATGTGAAACAGAGCTTGTTTGATATTTTTGAGCATATCGAACTTTCTGAAAAAGGGAACTATTTTGTTCTCAAACCATGGACCATAATTTCTTGATCTAAACGATCTACTAGCTCATTCTCATGAATTTGAAGCTCTTTGCAAAATTTCAAGTCAATTGGAGCTCGTTTGGTCTTCCAAGCGATCCTTTTCCTCATCGATCTAATCGTAATCTTGAAAAATGGATGTCGCCAAGACATCTAGAAAGCGTCAAAACTTAGGAGGGTCACCCTGATTGGATTCAAATCGAACTTTTTCGCGCTTGAACGCACAAAGCAATGCACTGATGTGACAAATCGGAGCAAACGGGGATGATTGGCTGCGAAAGGGCCACATCACCCCCAAATGAGCTCCTCCTCCAAGGATTACCCCCCCCCCCCCCCCCCAATTGCATATAAATAGGGGGTCCAAGCCCTCCTTCAAAAGGACCCCTCTTCACCTTCCATTGAAATTTCTGGATTGTGACTTCCTCCGAAGCCCTCGAAGGTTTTTTCTTTCTTCAGCTCTCGGAGCCTTGGAGTATGGCAAAGCCCTGCCTAAGTAAGAAAACTCGGGCTAGTAGTCCGCCTTGATCTAGGAGGTCCAGGAGGGAGCTTGTCTCCTAGACCAAGAGATCGATTTTCTGCTAGCACTGCGCGGGAGCACTGCCGGAATTCCGCAGCTACCTCTCCGGTTTTTCAAGGTCACGGCAAAGCTCTGCCCAGTTATCCACAAAAATTCCCAAACTCTCAAGGTCCTGCGGAAGCTCTGCCAATCTTTCGGTAGAAATTCCCCGATTCTCAAGGTCCTGCGGAAGCGCTGCTAAAATTCTTCCAAAAGCGATCTAATCATCCGAAATACTGTCGAAATACTGCCCAATTACTTCTAGCACTTTATCTCTCCAGCATAGCCGAAGCTCTGTCCGGATTCTAGAGATTTATTTTTTCTTAGTTTTAATTCTCGGGTTATTACCAAGAGTCTGTAAGTAACTTTCAGTTTTCGTCTTTACTTCGAGTACTTCCCTTATAGCCTCATAGCTAGGTAATCAGATAGAAGAAATCCATGTCCCTGCAAGGTATTCGAGCGCACCCCTTTTTAAAGGGGTCGATAGTGGTCTACCTGTGCCGTTATTCAAATTAGGAAAAGACAAAAAGAGAAACATGTCAGAACTACGACTGGCTTGATTTATCCCGTGACTGGAGATACGTAGGCGCCCGATAAGGGCTCGGTCAAATCCAAACCACCATTTCCTGAATGTCGGAACTACGACTAACCTGATTTCTCCTGTGACTGGAGATATGTAGGCGCCCGATAAGGGCTCGGTCAGAATCCACCACACCATTTCCCGAATGTCGAAACTATGACTAACCTGATTTCTCCCGTGACCGGGGAGATACGTAGGCGCCCGATAAGGGCTCGGTCAGAATCCATCCCACTCACTCTTCACTTTACCATCTTACCCCCCACTTGTCGAAACTATGACTGACCTGATTTCTTCCGTGATCGAAGATACGTAGGCGGGTAAGGGCTCAATTAGAATATATCCCCCCATCTTCCACTTGTTTGAACTACATCGGACTTGACTTTCCCTTTGCTCAGAAAACGTAGGCGGTCCAATAAGGGGCTCGGTTGGAATCTATCCAACTCTTTTTCTAAGTTCTCGTTTTGCCTCAAAGGCGCCTCTAATTATCATTTTGCCCCTCAAAGGCCACATCTTAAAAAGACAAAAATACCCTTCTCCCTAAGCGAAGATGTTGAAATTACTATTTTACCCCTCGTAGGGTTATATCTAAATACTATCTTTCTAAAAGATAGTAAAACACCTCACACCTTAAAATGAGTCGTTATTATCGTCTTTTACCTTTCTACCCTTCCCGAGCTATAGAGACCCGTAATTAATTTATTTAATTTTAATGTTTAAAATTGAGGAAAATGGGAAAATGTGATGTGTTTTAAGGATTTGGAACTAAAGTGATAGAATTGATTGTGGAAGGGTGCAATGTGTGATTTGTATATATATGGGTATGTATAGGAGGGTGAGAAAGTAGGGGATCATTTTTCTCCTCTCCTCCTCTCACGCCTCTCTTTATCTCTCTCTCTCTCTCTTGCTTTCTCATCCAAAATCTCACCCAAAACACCTCAAAACCTTCAAAAACTAACCTTCATTCCTTGTTCTACGCGTGATTTTAGGCTTGCTCTTCGTTTATTAGAGTTCGGTGTGGAGTATTTCGGTCGAATCAAGGTTTTTCGAAAGCTAGGGCTCGTAACTTCTTGGGTTCCGTGCTTCGACTTCGAGGTAGGGATTCTACCTCTCAATATATGTAAAAGATGTGTTTTCTATCCTTGAAATCGTGCTTATGGTTGTTGTCCTTGAATCCTCGAAAATCTGCTCGAAACCTTGCTGTATTGATACGGGCTTTTTGCCACATCGATACCATAAGAAAACAGATGCTTCAGAATTTCTGATTTGGTTGCTGTATTTTGGCTGTATCGATACCAGGAGCTTATGGACAGTTTTTGCTGCTTTGTTCCAAACTTCATCGTTTTGACTCCCGATCATTTTTAACTTGTTCTAAGCACTTCCAAATCACCCCATAACATGATTAATCGTATCCGTTGAGTCCATTGGTCTTCTTTGCATCTCTTGTCCTTGTTTGGTAAAATTTGACGTCAAATACCATATGAACTATGATTGGATTGGAATGACACACTATGAGAGTATGAAACGCTTGAACACTTTTGGACACAACGAGAACATTTGGAGCCCATATATCGACAGGTAAGTGCCTGGCAGGGAGTATCATGATCCCTTAATTGGCCCAGCAGGAGCAAATGCTCATATTGGTTACATTTAGGACCTAGCGATGGGTATGGTGCCTGGCAGGGGGTATGGGAATCCCTTAATTTGCCCGGTAGGAGCTTCGGCTCATGACACATACGATGAAAAGATGTTGGACACATGAGAAATGGAAATGGTTCTAGTTGAGTTGCACAATGGTCGTTAAGTGGTTGATTGAGCTTATTGAATAACAATAATAACAACAATAGTAATAGTTATAATATAATAGTTACAAGAATTCTTCGGTGTACTCAACAGTTAGTTAATTGCCAGGTTTAATTCGTTTCCCAAGGTGTCCTGACTAATCAACATGATTTAAAGTTCATAATAGGGACAACAACGCAATAACCATGCTTCAAAAACCAAAAAAAGGCACAAGCATTCCATGAACATATTGCATACACACACAGATTACAAATGGATGAGCTTCCCAAGCAAACCGTGAGCACAAGCTGCTTGACATCCTTAGTTTGTCGAGTTCTGAGCCTTACCAAAAATTTACAAAAGGCTATAAATCTCTGTAACCAGTCTCACAACAGCCAAATAAATGACAAAGCCACACAAAAAAACATCCCAATAATATACATCCTCAACAAACACAAGCAGCTACCTGTTGCAGAAAACATTAAGTGCACCTTTGCAATAGATTCTGAAGATCACTCTTGCGGTTATGGCACATTAGAAGCTGTGTCAGTGTGGTTGCTACAGCTTACACGTATAGGCCAACACCAGCTCTAAAAGTTGCTTAGAAACTGATTCAGAGAACCACAATTTCAGTATTTTCGGTTCTGTTTTCCCCTACAAGCTTTTACAAATCTAAAAGCTTTCGCAAAGAAGCCATCTATGTTGTTTTAGATTCGGGTAGTGCCGTGAACCTTATTAAGTAAAACCCTTTTCCCGAAACAGTACTTGCACACACAAACCAACGACAACCACCCCCAGTTCAAAAGCTGAAAGGCTATCAAATTACCGATCATGAATCTTCTTACTGTTGCATTGTGGGCTCGGGCTCATCAAGAACTCTCATCGGCCTCCAACCAGATTCTTCTCTAGGCAATCTCAATGCAACAAAGTGCAGAGCATCACTTTTCACCTGATAAATGTGACATGCCCATGGATATGAATCTGGTGCTGACCAAATCTTTTGGTCTTCAAATACTGTCTCCTCGGCAATTGATTCAGCCACACAGTACACTAAATCAGAATCTGGCTCTTCAAAACTGGGCACAGCTATGCATCCCGGAGAAACAAAACCGTCTGGAGCACGTGGGTGCCATATGGATACGGGGTTTGCGTAATCGTCCTGGCAATTCCTCCATACCTGCACAGCAGTTGACACTATTATTCCACATTCCGAACAACTCTGGAAATCAACATTCCTCATTAGCAAAAGTGAAAGAGAGAATTGAGTAGGGGTTTTGGCTTGCACGTATGTTCAAGTTGATGAAAACATTGCCACTTCAAAGGAAAAAGAAACAGGTGTGTGCTTGTGGATGTAAATCTTAACGGGTTTCCTTAGAAACCATGCATTTTGGATCTTTTGTGAAAGGAAAATAAAACGACAAAGTAAGGAAAATGCTACATGTGAAGACAATTTAGGATGCAAATATACTAGCTTGCACGGCAAAGAAGAGGTGTTAATTTTGTAGAGATGTGAGCACATGAGCTTGTGCATGTGTGCTCTTGTTTTCCAGGAAGAGACAAGAAAATATAAGAAACAAAAGGCAAAGGAACTAGTTATGGACAAGTGTCATGTTTTTAGATTTATTGGACAAAGTCGGGTTGTACAATAAAGAAGGAAAAGGGGTGAGGAATTCTAAAAGGGGAAAGCTGGTAGAGGCGAAAGAGGTAGGTAAGTAGAGAGAGGAAGGGTATACATGACAGATATGTCAGATTAGAAATGAACGGTTTGGAGTTTGGTATTTTTGATGGGGTATTACTTAATATAATTTTAAGGTGTTAAATCACCATATTTTGGTATTTGATTCGGTCTTGTTGGACCGCTTTTCCACCATCTCTCCTAAAACCAATTCGTGTTAGGGAGGACTTCAAGAAATCTTTTATGGCATCGACATTGCACCCGCAAGTCCGGTTTTAGAGCAGTCACAGGTAGTGACATTGTGTAACCAAATCCATGGGAGCACTCCGGGCCAAACAAGTCTGAAGGATTATAATTGGCTTGGGGGTGGGTTGTTTTATTTAGTAGTGCTTGAGGAGCTGGGGCGTTACAATTGGTTAAAAAAGGAACAAGATATTAAACTACTAGTGCATATGCATATTTGAAGGGCAACCGAACCAAAGAATTGAATTTTTCAAGACAAATACCAACACGCCACAAGTTAAAGTTTAGACCAAAATGGATGCAAGAACCAGAAGATAAAGTCACCCTACTACACACCTTATCTAGTTAAATCTTTTTATTTGCATTTAGAAGATTGAAAGCTTTGTGTTCAAAGACTTACCAAAATGCTCTAAACCCCGAAAGACATGCTAGTATGATGAGATTAAATTTATCGATTGACCAGAACAATGAAAAGCCATGTTGTGTTCAGATAGTTGCCCAAAGACTTTAAACTCTGGAAGACATGCCAGTACAATTAGGTTAAATTTATTGCTTGCTGCTTACCAGGTCATAACCAACTGGAAGTACGAACAATTCCTTAACATTACGATAAACAGCAGCAACATTTGGAGGATGGGTGCCTACACGAGCAATATCCCCAACTGAGACATACCTGAAAATTTAAGTCCTAGGTTCATGTTTAAATACTGGCATAAAGAACTTAACAAGCACATGACAATAAGAAGTCAAACATTTGGAAGTTAAACATAAATTTTAAGCATGTAGGAAAAAATCCAGGGTCCAGCCTGGAAAACAGAAAGAAAGCTTTCGTCATCTCAACTACAGAACTACTTCCATAGTTTGAAAATGAGAGGATTTTAGTAGAACTTAGAAGAGGATTTTAGTAGAACTTAGAGATCTTGGGCCCGAAATCTATACAGTTCATCAAGTAACCAAAAGAGGTTAAAATACTCCACGATTAATTGCTGTTTTGCAATATCATCCAGCCTAATATCCAAGATATTAGGATCAGCTTTTATAACCAGCTTCAAAGGACCAGTGAATACAGGCTGAAAAGTGCCATAGGACAAGCCACTAGTGAAAAGGAAAACCAGAATATATGAGAAGAGAGGAGTTATGATTACCCATCAGGACAGACTGGTCGCCAAATGCTGCAGATTTGACCATCTTCCGCAGCCTGATATGAAATGGAAGAATGACCTAAAAAAGGGCTGCAACACCCAGGCAACCTAAAACTTGAGATGAAAAAGATTAAAGCAAGCCCACAACACTTACTTGCTTTCGGCATAATGCGCATCTACCTCTTGATTCTTGTTCACTGCTCCAAACCTTTATAAAGTTGATGCTATGTTTAACAAATCTCCTTTTGTCAGATAACGAACTTGACAAGAAGAGCTTTCTTGACTTGACCCTGGCATTGTTCTGGGTAGACAAATCACCGTTATCAGCTCCACTCCAAGCAAAGCACACAAATCTCTGGCTTGAAGGAACCTGCACATCAAGAATCTTAAACTTGTCACATACGGGGATCCCCAAAATATAGCTGAATCCATGTACAAAATCTGACCCGCAATGCCAAGCTTTTCATGTGTGACTGGTATGCTTTCCACATCTTACGGACTGTAGAGCATATCCTAACAGCTTGCACTTCTCCTCCCTCTAATTCATTTTCCACTGTGCACTTTACGACTCGGGCAAAGGCTTCTGATCTCCTAATTTTTTTGAGATGGAGAATCAAGTGGGAAGGTACTGCACAACCAGCTTTTGCCAACTCCACTGTCATGAGCTCTTCCCAAGGTACATCCCACATGATCTTGCAAGGTTTTTTATCCATCTTGTCAGGGGCCAGGCACTTTCCACGCAGAGAAGACAAGGTGTCAATATTGAGTGATATCAAGTTCTTAATAATCATTAAATTAGGAGTAAAGTGTGGAACTAAGTTCCATGGTGCAACCTGCAGTAGCATCACTCTCTTATTAGTAACTAAAACAATCCTTTGGTATGGCACGATGAAATGATTTTCATAATAGTCGGACCAAGCAAATTTTGAGGGCTCTTTGAATATCTCAGTGCACCCGAAATGCCGACTTGCTTCCGCAAGGTAAAGTATAATCTGGAAACCAAAAAAAGAAAGCTTACACAAGGCATTCATGACTGATCTCCAAATAACTAGGGATAAAAGAAATTGAAACAGATTTGTCACAAATACAGACATGCATTTCTATGTCGTAACGTAAAATCCTGAGCAACAGATGCATATGATGGATTGATCTGAAAGGAAACAAAAAATGATCGAAAGTATACCTGACCAACAGCCTCTCTTTCATTATATTCCCCAAGTATATGGTCTGCACGAATAACCCGCGGACTTCTAATTCTCTGGAAGGTAGTCTTGCTATTGAGAACCTCTAAGCAGCGGGAACAACTTGCCCCAATACCATCCACAGTCAATGAGAAGAAATCTAATGCACCACTAACTGGTTGTACAATGATTCCCAGGAATGCTCGTCCCAGCCCATGAGCAAGCCCAAGTATTCCATTTTGTCTGGCACTCTCCATAGGCTTCGTCACGACTCCAGAAACTCCAAAAGCAAAACCTTGGGCAAGAGCTTCTGTTCCTTGTATGATTCCATCACCTACCCCAGTTATTCTTCTTGATGATACCTGATGTCATGTTTCATTTCCTTGTCAGATTTGGATTGTCCCTATGGATATTTGACTCGATTAATACCAGTAATACTGTTACCTGCTTTGAACGAAGTTGCAGAAACTGTCCATCTGTTGAGAGTTCTGCAAATCCTTTACTAAGAGAAGCTAATGTTGAGCTCGTCATTCCGAGTACATCAAATGAAAAAATCAAGTGTAGAGGATTATGGATTAAATCTCTCCATAAACGATTGCCAATAGCAGGAATAACAGAGCTTTTCCTCATGAATCTGTCTCTATGCATCACCCTCCTCAGATGCACCTAACATGGGGAAAAAAACCAAGCTGTCACGATTAACATGGGGTTCAATAACTAAAACAGGTGTTATTTAACGAAACTCATCACTATCTTCTCAGAATTAATTCCACAGAATCATCGGGTTGTAAAAGAAAGAAAAACATGAAAATGACGATTAGGGTCAAATTTACTGTGACTAATGTGAGGTAACTTCGGTGCTGTTTTTAGGCCAATGAGGACCTTTCTTAAGGCTTTGTTGGATTACACTGATAATTTCGGCCTAATTTTTTATTGGATAGAGATTATGGTTTGCAATAAACATCAGTTAAACCATCTACTATCTGCTAGCGCACACCACCCAGCCAGTCATTGGTTGTCAAATTGTCAGTAACATCTCTCTAACCACTTGGGGTGGTACAGGAGGAATTGTTGGTATTTGTGTTCTTGGATTGGTATAAGATAACAAAAAGAAAGGAGGTTTCCATTTTATTTGCTTCCCTTATTCAGGGGTTCATTATTGGTATAGCAATGTGTGTAAAGGAAAGAAAAACAATTCTGGGATGAAGTCTTGACCAAGAAATGGAGGAATCATGGTGGGTTTTCTTTCAAACAAGAGAACTGGTTAAGAGAACATACATAGAGGTTATGCATGGGCTAAATGTGCGGTGTGATGTTTCTATGAGCGAGAAAGCAATGCTTGGTGAAGTAAATGAGGGATCAACAGATACTTAGAGGGAAAGAAAAAATAAAAGTGAGCAAGGGCTGTAGTGAGTTTTTTTTTTTTTTTTTTTCTCTCATAAAACTGCACTCACTTTTTTTAAGTGGATTTTTTCTTGTTCATGGATGTAGGAAAATTGGTAAAAAAAATCAAGTAAATTAGTGTATTGAGTTCTCTTTTGTGTGTGCTTAACTGTTTGGTGTGCTCCCATTGTAGATCCTCAAAAGTCCCAGAACAAATTTTTTACCCAACCTAGTATCTATTTGATCCTCATGCAATCCGGTGGGTGTTATTATCTCTCTATCTACCTCTCTCTGATCCTTGAACTGAGAATCTTTGTTTGCAGTTTCAAACTGGAAATTTCTTCGTTCCATTTTTTCAAAACCTATTTAAAAATGTATTAGTTTAAGAAATCTCTCTCTCTCTCTCTCTCTCTCTCTCTATATATATATATATATATATATCGGGACGGTTGAAGGGACGCCAAAAAAACACATAAAAACACCTCAAATCTCAATCTCATAGTTCCCAATCAAATTTATGTCGGGACGGTTCAAGGGACACCCAAAAAAACACTTAAAAAAACAACCTAAATCTCAATCTCATAGTTCCCAATCAAATTTATGTGTGTATGTATATGTATATATATATATATATATATAGATATATACAGTGAGCTTCTAATAATGACCTTCAAATGAGGACCAAAGTTAAGGACCTCATAGTTTGGAGCCTTCTAGATCATATTTTGATGATCCAAACCGTTCAACTTGTTTAAAACATGTTTTTAAGGATACCTACTAAAAATCGGCTCAAAATATAACCGGGAAGTGCTTACTAGAAATCAGCTCAAAATATGACCGAGAAGTGCTTGACCCTAACAGTTTGTTATAAAGCTTGACAAGATCTGTTCTATGTAAAAAATGTTTGGATCAAGCACTTCCCGGTTATATTTTGAGATATATATATATAGTAAGCTTCTAATGCGGACTTCCGCATCCAAGCAAAGTGCGGACCTCCCATTTCCTGATCGAATTTCGATGATCCGAGCCGCTCAATGTGTTCAGAACGTGATTTTAAGTGTACCTGCGAGAAATCAACCAAAAAAAAAAAAACCAGAAAAGGCTTCATTCGAGCAGTTTTTGTTTATTTTTTATTGAACGGTTCAAATAAAAACTGCTTAAATCAAGCCCTTCCCGGTCATTTTTTTTGCCATTTCTCGCGGCTACCCTTAAAATCACGTTTTGAACACATTGAATGGCTCGGATCATCAAAATTCAATCGGAAAAAGGAAGAAATGGGGTGGTCCGCACTTTGCTTGGATGCGGAGGTCCGCATTAGAAGCTTACTGTGTGTGTGTGTATGTGTGTATATATATATATATACATATATATATATATATCGGGACAGTTCAAGGGACACCCAAAAAAACACCCCAAATCTTAATCTCAGAGTTCCCGATCAAATTTTTCTGATCCGAACCGTTGAATGTGTGCAGAATATGATTTTACGGGTGCCCGCAAGAAATTAGCAAAAAAAATGACCGGAAAAGGCTTGATTTGAGCAGTTTTTATTTGAACCGTTCAATAAAAAACTGTTCGAAACTGTTCGGATCAAGCCTATCCCGGTCATTTTTTTTTGTTGTTTTACTCGCTGGTACCTTTAAAATCACGTTCTGATCACATTGAGCAGCTCGGATCATCAAAATTTGATCGGGAACTATGAGATTTTTTTTAGGTGTTTTTTCCGAAAAAAACACCCAAAATCTAAATCTCACAATTCCCGATCGAATTTTTATGATCCAAACCGTTCAATGTGTGCAGAATGTGATTTTAAGGGTGGCCGCAAGAAATTAGCAAAAACAATGGTCAGAAAAGGCTTGATTTGAGCAGTTTTTATTTGAACCGTTCAATAAAAAACTATTTGAAACTGTTCGGATCAAGCCATTTCCGGTCTTTTTTTTTTTCTGATTTCTCACAAGTACCCTTAAAATCACATTCTGATCACATTGAGCGGCTCGGATCATCAAAATTTGATCGGGAACTATGAGGTTTTTTTTAGTGTTCCTTAAACCGCCCCGATATATATATATATATATAAGTATATATATATAAGTATGTGTGTGTGTGCGCGCGTCAAACACACTTTCTCAAACTTCTTTGAAATTGATCAATTTTGTGGAACTTGGAATCTTAGTTCCATGTCAGTTTGTCTTATGATAAGCAGGTACACTGCTTAGATACGGGCAGAGAGTCTGGAGACAAAGACATGTTACAAACAGCACAAGAACTTCCAATCTCAAAAATAGAACAGTTCCGACTGTCCAGGCAAGCAAGTAGACTGACCTGAATTTTAAATGCATTTCCAACAGCTGACAATATTGGGCTCCAAACACCTAGAACCCCATGCGGTCTTTGAGCTGGTGATGTCTCCAAAGACACCTTTAGCCTCACTTCAGAAACATCTATTAGGCTGAAAAGATGTAAAATCCCAAACTTTTCATTTGCACATTAATTTGCAATTAATGGCTTACGACGTCTTATGGATCAATATGATCATCAGATCATGCACAGCAAATAATTGGCAAGGGACCTTATGTTCTACCGAACAATAAAGAAAATCCGGTTACGCTAGCAAGGGCATTATCCTGCATTTACCAACTTCCGAAGCCAGAAATCCTAACATGCAGGGAGGGTGAAATTGAACCCTCCTGATCCATGAACATCAGTTCAGACAGCTTGCCTCAGGGAGAGTGACACCAAAATGACAAAAATAGAAAAGAAGAACGAAATAAAAGGACAATGTCTATGGGAAGTCCAGTTTTTAATTAGCTTGCATAGCCAAATGGCAAGTACTTGAGAGGCCCAAAAGGGCCTTACATTAGTTTCGGAGGCACTGTTATATTGATGTTGGGACAAGCTCCAACACTCCCCGTACGTGTGACCCCATACGCATGATTGACCGGAAAAAAGATATGACACACCAGAAGGATAACAAGGTGCACCTATGCCACAAACAAGGGGAATCCTAGCAAATCACTGCTAATTGAAACAAAGGGCCACAGAGTTAGCTTTGATACTATGCTAAAGAATCCCACTCCAAAGTCAAAAACAAATGGCAATGAGTGAAGCCACAAGGATCATATTATAGTTTAGGGAACCATCTTATCCATGGAGGACAAGCTCCAACAACAATTAACACAAAGCATGGCATTTAATTATCCATCCATCAATAGCAAACACTACATCCAGACCACAACTTGTAAAATTCAAACAATACTTTAGTATTCAAAATATGGGAGTGGATATAGCATATATCAAGCATCGCAATTCATGTTTCCCCATAAAAGAACCGTTTCTGAGAAATTATCACTTTCAGCTGATATCAAATGACTCCACATATTAAAATACAGCGCTACACATTCCTCAGAGGTGACAAGTTAGGGACAGCAATAAAGAAAAGCAATTGCCAAGACACTCTTGGCAGCGACAGACATCCTAGACAGGTGACAAGTTTCACATAAATAATGTGATTAAGAGACTTTATAGGAGAATCATCTAGCAGAAAAAGTAACCAAAACATTTCAACTTCAGCTGCGTACAAAGAAGCAATAAAAGAATTCTTACTCTATGCGTATCTCTGGATCAACTTGCGTGATACTAGAATTTTGTGGAAGACGATCTAGTTGAAGGTGGTTATAGAAATCCACAAAAGCCCAGATAATTGGCTCATGAATGCCAAGCCTCCAACACTTATCCGTTACCTATCAAAACAAAATAATTGTGTATATAAAATATCATCCTTTCGCATGCCACATGGTAAAAATTTCAGCTGTGGGAATGCTATTAAGAAACATTACCCGTATGTACACATATGGATAGACCTGGACACCATCAGGGTTCTCATTGCGAATTGTTATAGTCATCTTGAAAACAGGATGATGCATATCAATGGTCTGCTCAGGTGCCAACAACACAGGCATTGGTGTCAAAGGGAGCTGGTTGTCAAGCTGCAAGTACCCCAATATAAGCTTGAACCTGGATCAATGAAACGTAAATTCAGCTCAGCAAAAAAGCATCATAATCACAAGAACATGGGACTAGACAACTGGAAAGTAATTGGCAACATCTTACTAGTATTAAGAAAAACATTTTTCCTTCATGGACCACGCTTAGATTTATGAAAGTGAAGACGAAGACAAATGCTAACAACAAAAGGGAACGTGTGGAACTTATGGTTATCCTCATCCTCTTGAATTTATTCTAACTTAGTTGAAAGTGCAAAACTACCTATCTAGGAACTATGGAACACAACATGACAATAACTTAATAGTAGGGATATCCATTTATGCAATACACCTAAATGGAGGAGAAAAACAACCTCAAACCGGATGTAGGTCTTACATTTTGGAGAAGCATTACCTTATGAAGCACATAAAGAGTACTAGTACAATAAGGTATGTCAATAAGGAAAAACTTAGATAAAAGGATATGAGTATGATTGCATCAACTGGTTTTTGTCAAGAAAGTATATCATAACCAATTTGGAGATATCTATTCTAAGCAACAAAGGAAACTTGAATGCCTTAGTTAACACAGGCTCCAACAAACAAGCCACAATCTAACACCAAAAGTTAAGTACAAACCAGAGTTTATTATTATTGCATTACCAAACAAATTGGAGGAAGTATCAATACTCTAGACTATCAATGAAGGAAGTATGGTAATGTGCACATAAATTGAATTGGGTCTCTAGGCCTGCCCTCTCTAATGCCATTTGGCTTTGATTTGGGAGCATGGTTCTGCTACAAAACAGGTATAGGGGGCCGCTCTTTCAGTGGTATTCTGAGAGCAGCCACTTCGTGCATATTGCCAAAGGTTAGGTCTGTCTCCAATCCTCCCCGCCCATACCCCCAATGATTGGGGAGTACATGGGTTTTGTAGCTGTTGTACCAAACAAACAAACAAACAAACAAACCAAGGCTTAATTACAAATTCTAAGAACAAGAAAAAGGCCCATCAAGCTAGCTTCATGTGTATAAAAGAAAAATACTGTTCCAGCAGAGGTACGTGTGGGTATGCACTAGGTACCTCTGGTGGTAATGGCATTACCGAAGAAAAAATATTTGCATTTGCTTCGCGTGACTCTCGTCTCCAGTTCGGATACAGATACACCATGCAAAATACCAGTACGCAACACATATAGCGTATGGGTTTGACATGTTTTTTGAAGCACCCATGGTTCATTTGTCACTTACTAAAGCATCCATTATTAAAATAAAAGTGAATATAACTTGCTAGAGGCAATAGAAACAACTAGAGCAGTAAAGTCCTAAGCCCTAAGCCCAAACCTGGGGGTGGGGGGCCGTTTGGAAGGGATATAAAGTAAGAACCAGTACAATAAAGAAGGGAGTACAGTGTAGATTAATTAACAACAATAGATATATGCTCACCTGCTTGTAGTTCCACTGTCATAACCAGTTGAATAAGATATGAAGAATCGCTCAAGGTACAAGTACGAAAGCTCCTTTGGTCTATGGTCTACAACAGAAATGCCAACAACTCCCAGCTCCACAATAAGCTCAAGAGGAGCTGCATTCTCTTGTGTCTTGCTCTGCATGTGAGAAGGTCCCCAATTGCCACCAGATGCCAGTAACTTACCAACTTCATTTGAACTAGAGCCTGACCTGTCATCTGTGAACCTAGCAACCTTGATATGACCCATTTCAAACACATGAAAAGACAGGCCTAAACCACCATCATCTACAGAATATGATCCTCTCTTATCCAACTCAAGATTACAGACTACAGTACCATTGCCACCATCAATTTTAGCGTCAATGAGTCCTTGGCCATAGGGATCCTCCCACAAAAAATTGGTAGTTGAAAGAGGGTTTAACTGAACCCAGGAGTCATCACTAAATCCAGATTGGCGAACGATTATTGTCTTGTTAGCTGTTCTGTTCTCGAGCCTGTTAGATAATAAATTGAAACAAAAAATTGGAAAAGAAAAAGTACAATAACAAGGAACTCAAGTTCAATGACAACATTGACCTATAAGTACCTGATTGGACCATTGGTTGATCCAGGGCGAAAGACAACAATAAAACGCGATCCTTCTTCATAGCCCCTAATTTCCATCCTCAAAATTCTACGAGCACCGTCGTTCTTCCACAAAACCAAATAGATGGTGTCCTCTTTCATGATTTGAAGAGGAAATGACCATTTTGTATCTTCCAATCGGACCTATGAGAATGATAGAAGGCCAATTAGTAAAATTGCTTTCAAACACAGATTGAAAAAGCAGACCTGGAGCGCAATGCATCAGCATATGACTCATAATTACCAATATGTTCAACACCACATGCATAAAAATGATAAGGGTCTCAGCAATTGAAAAGAAACACAAACGAAAACTTAAATTACACGAGGAAATAGTTACGTGAGGTCCTAAATAGACTCCATTAGAAATTCCACATGTGGCTTCTAACGGAACTCCTTTATTTCTATTTTCTTCCTTGGCATATTCAAAGTTGTGTACAATTAATAACTTCATTCACAAGAAAACCAACTCAGTTTTGCACAAAAAGGTGCATGAAACTCAAGCTTTTCTCCACTCTCGTTTCCCTGTTCCATCTGTCAACCCCTTAAACCTGACTTGCTCTGACCATTTAAATAAAACCGTACGCCTTAGACCTGAGTCATATAGGATGAGAAAAGTTGTGCGAGAAATTAGCATATAGTGATCCAAAATAATATATTGTCTTTGTCATTTAATGTCCAGGATTTACTGCTTTCTCCACACGGAAACAATGAATTGGTTATGTAAGAAATTGGTTGGGGGCTAAGATAGGTTGATACTCTGAACAATGAACAATGAACAATAAACAAAACCCATATTCAATACCAACGTTGTACACAATCAGTTGCGGAGCTCCTACAACATACGACTTCAATGTTGTGATGGACCCTTCAGCGCAATCCTATTTCTGTGATTCCCGAATATCCTATTATAGATGCCTTGATTCATGGCGTATGGTTACTACCTTGAAAGAGTGAGAGGTCCACTTACTTGGAGTTTAGTAGGTCCACTCGATTCACGGTATACAAATGAGACCCGAGAATCAGATGCATGTAGAATTTTTGGTTCATCTTCACTGCTCAACTTCATAAACATATCTTGACCGATTCTATTTGTAAAAGTTACAAATGGTCGGACAGAAATCACCTGAAGAAAATGTAGGAAAAAGTTTAATATCTAAATGCTATAGTTTCCAAGAAAAAATCAGTAAGAGCCTGAAAGAACCTTGGTTGGAACAGATTGATATGGGCACGGTTTTGAAGATATAAAAAGCCGCATGCAATTGCCATCAGCATCGTAAGCACAAACATCCAATGACCCATCCTAAAATAGAAGGAAATACTAAACATGAGTTTAGGCTTACTGAAAGAGGACTGAACATATTATTCAGAATGCCTACCATGTCGCCGAGGGAAGAAAGGCCTTTGGCAGGCCCAAATTGCTCACCGCCAGATTGACTGATGGAAACAGAGAGACCTAACATTTTGAAATTCAATGCATATGCAATTGTATAACCTTCGTATATTTCCTCCTCAGTAAGTTCCTCGAGGATTACTTCATTTTTCTCTTTCGACTGAAAAGGTAAAGCAATCTTCCGTGTTTGTTTTCTTGCTGTCATATCTATAAGCCTAAGCTTAAGAGGAGGGCACCTTGCAATTGAAAACCAATACGAAGAATAGACCCTGATGATCTTTGCCGAAAGTGAGTCCAGCTTGTTTTGGTTTTGTTCAAGAATGATCTGAACAACCCTGTAAACCCGATAACTTGTTGAATCATACATGAAACAAGAAAATATACTGAAGAACGAGAAACAAGGAATAAGAGAACTGGGAACAGTTACGGACCTTCCGGAAGTTGAACATCTTAAGCTTATTGTCTTTACTGGATTTCTGCTAGGATGGGAGATGAGAACAGCCTCCTATGAGAGGAAAAAATAGAGCGTCTGTTACAATAGTGCTGCATCAAGAAATAAAAATGAAATGAAACAAGTGTCTGAGGCTCAGAATGTTTACATGTATTGGCAGCCACCCTCTCTGTGGAAGCAGCGAAAAGTATAAAGGTTTTCTAATGTCAGCGCTATAAACCTTTACAGTCTTCCCCGGACAAAAAATTCCTCTAGAGCAGACAAGAAAGTGACCACTGTCTTGCATCTCAAGAACAGAAAATTCAGCTGCTAGTGGAAGATAATTGGTGATAGAAAGTGGGGACTTGACCACAAGATTCCAATCTTGAATTGGATCAGAATGAATGTCCTTGGCAATTTCTGTTGCTTGTATATTTAAATAAAACCACATTCCATGAGAACTATTTGATGAAGCCGCACTCATCTCTGAGCAATATAGTAGTTCCTCAGTCTCATTGAGAGCCGAGACATATATTCCAGAATTTTCAGTTTTACCCGGGCAATCAATTACAGAACTCCAAGAATATTCATGGGAGCCATTGGAATCCAAAGGCCTTAACTGCAGAATATACAACAAAGAATGGGTTAAGGCAGGTTGAGGAAGGGGAATAGTTTCACCAGGCTTCAGTTGTCCCACAAAGATCTGCTGCTTCACATCCCCTGATATCTGTTTCCTATTCCTGATCCATCTCCTCTGCCTCGCATAGCTCACAAATTTTATAGGATCATATGACTCTGGCCACTTCAGATTTTCAAGATCTGGGGCATAAATCCACCCATCAGAGGTATTAACAGAAGCGTTGTCAATATGCCAATCATCAACCCATTGCCAGCCTGATGGTAACTCAATCCCAAAAGTATCCTGTATAATTTAGCGATTAGATGACGGTCCAGTAGCTCAAGAGCGATCAATATTACAACTGGGCAGATGGTCCAATTGTAAATTTGCAAAAAAACAACTAGTATCAACATGGAATAGGTAAGGGGATGTATATTTCTTCTCTTGATGGACAATGGTATGGATGTGGAATGAAGTTCAAACTATAGTACTAAAAGTCTAAAACTATTATACCACATTGAGTTAGTCTGAGATCTAGAAATCAATTGTGATTCATCAAGGTCAAGCTTAAAAGCCAAAAAAAAAAAAGAGGAATGACACAATGATGCATGAGACCAGACTTCTCAGTATGATACCGAAATTTGTATCTGCAACTCCAAGTTTAAGAAGACATGCAGCAATGCCAGCAACATTGTCTACAAGACAGCTTAAAAACACAGGATTTTCAGTTCCATTAAATAAGTTAACCTGTATTCTACTATCTGCTATCTATAAGTCAAAGGATGTAAATGTCAGAACCATGTAGATTTTAAAGAATAGATCCCTAGGAATTCACTCTTAAATCTCAGGTGCGCACCGCCACACACACAAATATATGTAAAGTAATCAGTCACGTAGAGGTAAGTAATAAAAACAGAACCATAACTCAAGCCAGTCCCACCAACCCCCAAAAAAAAAAAAACAAACTTAAGCCATGTGGCAAGACCCATGTTAAACCTCTCACCTGACAAGAATGCACGCTGTCTGAGCGATCTAACTCAGACTGAGCCATACAACTAATCCACCCAAGGGTAGGGTCGTACTTTTCAGTTTCGAAGAACTCATCTGTCAAAATATTATTGACATCCCTCCCTATCTCCTCAGACTTACTTGTCCCTTCTAGTGGCCTCATATTTCCATCAGAAACAGAATCTTTGAGTTTGAGGCACACGTCAAGTGTGAAGTCGGTGTTGTTATGAACTGACACCAAAGATCTAATATTCACATATCTATTGCCATCCTTTATGCTCACTTCACTAGCAACAACATCATTGCCCAGCCGCCAACAAGCAGCAGGTGCAGCATAGTTTAGCCTCACAGTTGTCCAAGGTCCTTCCCTGGTAGGACTGATCTGAATAAAACCTCGCTTTCGCCCCCCAGGAAAGGACAGCTCATTATCTTCAACTTCATTTGCTGGTGGTAACAGTACAGAACATCTTATTCTTCCACACAGTTTCTGACATTTATCTCCTTGAGATATCTCCTGTATGAACATCAACAAGGTGAGAATTGCAGAAGACCTACCACTTAAATACAGATGGAGAGAAAATAGATAGTATTTTCCCAATTTTGAAACAGGACAAGAAGAGGAAAAATGAGCATATAGGAAAAGGACTCTCACCATTGACTCGGCTGAAGACAAGTCTATCCAAGTGAATTCACCTAAATGATCATAAGTTCTGGCTATCTGATTCAAAGCAGCAGAAAAATATCCAACAGGTTCGCCTGTAACATAAAATGCACTGTTAATTTCAGAAAATTGTAGTACTAGTTGCATCATGCAGTGCTTCAAAAATCTGTAAAACTTCATGTCATTGAGACTGCAGCATCATAAGATACCAGCTGTATACCATATAATTCGTGGAGGAGACAGAACCGTTTTTGGATCCTTGGGACTTGTCTTAGGAGGAAGTCCTTGAAATAAGACTTCAACACCTTTTTGCTCTAGTTCCCTACTTAATACACTTGATCCTTAAGAGTAGGTATTCCAATAGATCACTATTTTATAAAACATAACATAGACCAAACAAAGAAAAGACAGATAAAAAAAGACCATTATCGGTGCTTCAGTGAAAACAAATTATTTTAATCTGGAATAGCAAATGTCCAGATTGTGAAGGATGAATAGGCCTAAGAACCACAGAAAGTACTTCTAGAAATTGTTCCTCAACATATTGTTAAAAGCATTCATCAAAAGTTGATCCTACCTTATGACATATTTATCCATCACCATCTCCACTTAAGGATTATGAACAAGGAACATGGTAATTCAACAATTAAGAAGTATGACAGAACCTTGTGAAAATCATATTACCTTTTCCCATGTCGGTAACGATAAGTTCCACCATGTAGCACTCCTGTTCAATCAACCAGGGTAACCATGAGGTGGTAGAATAAGAAACGACGATCAAGTAAGAAAGGCCAAATTATTTGCCAAAAAACAACCTTAGAAGTTGATTTAGATTTATTCCGACAAATTCCAAATTTGAGATACACGAAGCCAAGCAATCTCAAAGACATCAATGCATATTAAGTTGCTCTAAACAATCATTTAACAAAAGCTTTTCAAGTACTCGAATAGACATAAATTCATGCGCAAGACTTGTTATCTACTTATCTCACACAGTATAATAGCTGCATTGTTAGATGGAGAAATTATGGTGTTGATTATGCGGAGACCTTCTTGCCGGTTGCAAGGCTCCATATGGCATTAAGCAGCTTGGTTTGGCAAGCTCAGTTTCGAGGCTTGGCATGCGTCGATGTCATTTTGATTACTCTTTATTCTTTCTCACATCTGATCAGTGGAAATTATCATTGAATGTCTATGTGGATGATAATTATCATTAAAGGTGATGACCAAAGAGTATTGACAAGTTGAAAGACTTCCTACAACATAAGTTTCATACTAAAGACTTTGAGAAAGTTGCGATATATCTTGGGTTTTGAGGTGGCGGGATCAAAAAATGGTACAAGCTTATCTCATGAAAGTATGGGTTGGATATTCCAGAGGAGACTGGTTTATTGGGTTCTAGGCCTATAGAGACCCCGATGGATCCTGATGTTAAACTTAGTGTTGATCAAAAAGAGTTGTTTCCTAATCCTGACAAGTACAAGTACCCTTGCTCAGTAAATTGAATTACCTTACCATTACAATCATGATATCTCGTTTGTTAGCACGGTGAGTTAGGTTAACCTAATCCTCGTCTTCAACATTGGCAAGTTGTCCTTGGGATTCTGAGGTATCTTAAAGCCCATCCAGGACTTGATTTGTTTTCACTGAGCTAGTGGGCACTACTTGTGTGTTGAGGCTTTTACCTATTCAAATTGGGCTAGAGGGTCATCTCACAGGAGATCCACTTCAGGATATTGTATCTTGGTGAAATCTTGTCACTTGGAAGAGCAAGAAACATACAGTTATTACACAGTCTAGTGCAGAAGTAGAGTACAGAGCCATGGCTCACACTGCATGTGAGATTCCGTGGGTGCACTCATTTCTTGATGAAATAGGGTTCAATATGCAATTGCTGATGATTCTATACTGTGATAACCAAGCAGCAGTTCATGTTGCATGTTGCATATGTTACACGGTCTTGGGTAGAACTCAATTCCAAAAGCTAGCTCATGAAGTGAGGGTGCCCTCATGCTAATGTACTTCATATTACTTTGGTACCCAGGCGATGTGGACTTTGCTTCTCACCCTCCTTCGTGTAGTGTGCTCACTCAACAACACCTGCCGTGTGCAGGCCAAAGACACGCACCCTACCCATCTCCGGTACCTAGCTCTAATACAATGTTACACAGTCTTGGGTAGAACTCAACCCCAAAAGCTAGGTCATGAAGTGAGGGTGCCCTCAAGCTTATATACTTCACATTACTTTGGTACCTAGGCGATGTGGGACTTCGCACACATAATTCAATTTTTTATGAGAGGACTAAGCATATCGAGGTCAATTGTCATCTTGTTCAAGAAAAGTTGGAAGGTGGTGTGACAACTACTTTTCATGTCTACAAGTGCTCAGTTATTTGATGTGGGACTTCGATTTCCAGCATCTGATCCAGTTTTTTATGAGAGGCCTTACAATCAAGGTCGATTGTCATCTTGTTTGAGAAAAGTTGGATGGTGGTGTGACAGCTACTTTTCATGTCTACATGTGCTCAGTTAGAGTGATTGTGTATAACAAGCTGTGATTGTGCATATTGATTCTCCAACTTGAGGGGAGTTTTAGGAGTTAAATAGTTCGTTACTAGCAAGTGAGGGCATTGTGGTCATTGTATTTTGTACTCTCCACTATATATATGATTTAACATTTTTGTATTAGGGTTTATCAAAACCCAAAACACTTTTTCCTTCTCCCTAATAAACAAATTTATTATAAATCTTAGAATAAGTGCCACCATCACTTAACTTCAAGTTCAACACAGTACAAACCCACAAATGATTTGAAGTTCACTGACCTGGGGTAGTGAATTAAAAAATGTTAAAATGTGCTCATGACAATTTGCCAATTATAATTCTTATGATACCAAAAGATTTGGTCATATATAATCATGTTGAAATCTATGTATCATGTTGATTTTTCAAGAATGGTATGCAACCCCATGGTTTATGATAAAAAAAGGCCAGCTGTAGGTACATGAGGGTCTTTGCCATTTGCATGAAGCAATAAAGCCCTGGAAATTGATAAATAAATAAATAAATTGGCAGCTGTAGGTACATGAGGGTCTTTGCCATTTGCATGAAGCAATAAAGCCCCGGAAATTTCAAGAGATATGTCCTTTTTAAGGTAGGAGCTATTAAATATGCGCACAGGAAGAGTAGATTGTCCACAACATGCTAAATTTATGACCTCACCCGTTCATCAGGGACTAGAAACTCTCAACTTAAGCAGAAATAAAGAAGATGACCACGATTACACATAAGGGGCTTTGGCGAGTTCCACTGTGATTATACCTCCTCATTCATTCAGGATCATCATAGTCAAAATCATAGGATGCAATAGAATGAGTTTTGCTTACCAGTGAATCAACTCTGAAGAAAAACATTTCATTCCACATCACCAATTCAAGGTCAGAACCTCCAATGTGAGAGCTGGCCCCACATGTACGTGCGCTTTGTCGATTCAGAAGTGATCCACCCGGGAGGCTTTGGTCTAGACTAAGACGAACTGCTACAGTAAATTGATGATCCGACAACCCTCCTCCTTGAAGTAACTGTAAGAACAGACAAATAGTAGACCAAAGTGAGAGACAATTCTCACAGGGAAAAAGACAGAATCAGATCTGGTGAGTGTGATCCATGCCACCAGCAATGAAAAACACAAATTCTGCACTTTTCTTTTTGGTTAGCAAAGGAAAAATACATTTGAAGATCATCAAGGGATGCTATCCATGTACAAAGCAAGGCCGAAGAGCCTAAAAAACAAAAAACGAGGATCAAACACTACAAACCACAGAATTTGTGGCTACCCATGTACAAATTCTTATGCCTAGAATAAAAGAATAAGTCTATTATTGCTGCATGCCCATGGATGATCCGTATTTGAGATTTCAGGTTGTGATTGTTCATTTACCACAATTCACACCCCTGTAATAGAAAACTAGAACAGGCACAGGCACAGTGTTCCAAAGCAAATATATCTTAACAAATTTGTGCATAAAAACGGTAACAATCAGTGATTTAATTATTCTAAAGCACTTAATTAAGAAAGCCTAATTTTTGTTCATGACATTGCTGGCAGAAACCAATTTTCACCAAGGTACCAGTAGAAATACGATTACAAACACAAAATCCCAGCAAGTGGAAGAAGGGAGACATTTCATAATTCACAAGAAAAAAGAAACATATATCAGGTATTTCAAACAAGTAAGAAGATTTATTTGTAGCATCTGTCTCACTGTCAGGGGAAACAGTTATCATATACACTTTTTTCCTGGTTAAGGAAAATTTCCTCCACTATCAATGCCAAAAAGAAGAAGATGTAGTTCTCGGAACTCTAAATTGTGAATTACTGTAAAGGTTTAGACACCCCACACATTTGGCCATTTTAGAACAATGAACACATTATTCTGGTCAACAGTCATCGAAACACCAAGACAAATGGAACACTGAACAATCACATTATTCTGGTCAACAATTATGGAAACAGCAAGACAAATGGATTTGTCAATGGTATACTTAGCAAGACCCAAAATAGAACACTGAACACATTATTCTGGTCAACAATCATGGAAACAGCAAGGCAAATGGATTGGCCGATGATATACTTAGTCACCAGAAATTAAGAGGACAGCTATTTAAATATCCAATGTTGCCCAATATTTTCTGAAAAAGGATGTACCCCCTGTGGCAATGGATCCATCTACTGAACATTGGCTCCAGAGATTAAAACCGACGCTATTCCCTATATTTGAGAATCGTAGATTAGTTACCAGAAACTGTCAACTTTCATTTACTGCAAAATTGATCTGGATCTTTCCTTATCCAAAATATTTTTTCCCGATTAGTTCCTAGAAATCACGACATTAGTAATCTAGAAATCATTTGAATCCCCACTAATCATATTGGAACACCTTCTTTCCTAAATGAACAATCGTTATCTACTCAGTGCAATTTATGAGGATTCAAGTAAAGCAGCACTAGAGCATCGGACATATTAGGTGCACCGCATGACAAAATGAGGTCACAATCACAGCCCCAGCCAATGCAGCCACAAGGGCATGGAATAGTTTAACAATCTATAGTCCAATTTTTTGGGGGTCAGAAAGTTGGGAATTAAATCACTGCATTCTTTGGCGTCATATCCAGAACTAATAAGAAAAGGCAGCGCACCTCAGCTTCTGCGATTATGATGGTCACCATGGATCTAAGTTTCTCACAAAGATTTCCTCTCAAGTGAGACTCCAACATATTTTTCCAAACGGGAACTTTAAGAGGCTTCATATCTCCAGATGGCATCTTTATTACGTTCGGAAGACCCCTAACTTCAGTAGCTCTAATGAAAATGTCCTGGCCAAGTTTGTTTTGTGGAACTATATAATAATTTCTCCTGTGGTGGACATCAAGGAAAGGTCTTCCACTATAAGTAGGAGAAACTGCTTCCTGCTAAAAACCAGCAGAAAAAACAAATCTTCATTAGCACATTAAGTCCAGTTAAAGCAAATGGAGTAAATGTAACACAGGTTTACAAGGGGTTAACATAATTTACTCTTTCCCTGTAGGATTTATCCACTTGACTAAGATTGCTCCAGCTGGCATAAGCTTGGAAAATCATGTTAGCATTAGACACTGAAACATTCAAGTTCAGATCCCTCGTACAGGTAAGACGTAACTGAGAAGTAGCGCCTGGGGCATTGCAATCATATTGGTACCTATCCACAGTAACAGATTATGGATTAAATAAAACAAGTTCATTAGGAGAGAGTATGCATTTCTAACTTCACAGAGAACAACAGCAGCAGGGCATAAAAAAAGCAAATATGACATGAAGCCAATAGCCACTTTTATCTCATTCTTCCTGAAGGAGACCCTTGACGGAAAAAAGGGAAAAGCGACATGCTAGAGGATGGAGACATGAATGCAGATAGTAGAAGTTTTAGGAATCTGTCCGTGCAAAAAAGCATGTAACTGAAACTCTGGAAGTGAAAGATCAAACGATTTCCAATTAAACCAAACACAGCACAGAAGAACACCTTAAGAATCCATCAACTGGTTCAACAAGAGGCTCCCACGCTTCATACTTATCATTATACGATCTCGCAGCCAATGAGAAGCTGATGGCAGAATTCAAGAACTCCGGCCTTCCATGTAAGCTTAACCCAATCCCGCTTAAAGAAATGTTGAACAGCGGGACCATCTACAAGTTGCAAGCATAGTTAGAGAAAGAAGTTTAGTTATAACAAAAAACAATTTTACTCGCCTACAGATATGGCTTTGGCTTTCACTTGAGATCACACCGTTAGGTTACAACAGTATACAACAAAGTAGCAACACATAATCTACTGTTCTAAAACCTAATGAGCTTCAATTAAAAGCACAATAAATAGAAAATCCACCATAAAACATATCGTTCAAATGTTTAGTCCGTCCAATTCACAGACCAACATATTAAGCTGACTGCTAAAAACAACAACGTGTTGCGATGTATCAAATAGTTCAAATAATAACAATATGCTTGAAGTTAAAGTATTTGTTGGAACTGTGGCTCATATGTTAAGTATGAGAGGTACCGAGGAGTTCCAGGAATAAGCGTGTTAGATGTCGCCAAGAGAAGTCAGAAAAAAGCTTGCTAGTGGAGGTGGTAGGGCTACAGGGTTTTTCTGTAGCCCTACAGATGGGGCTAGCTAGAACCAGAGCTGAGGGTACCGCTACAGGAGAAAGCTGTAGCACTACTGGTTGGCTTCGGGCTAGGTTTCGAATAGGGCAGGTATATAAGGCTCTCTATTGTAAAACCCTATATACTAAGACTGTGATCATCAATAAGAAAAGGCTACTCTCTCACTCCCGTGGACGTACCCGGTTTTGAGGAACCACATATATCTCTGTCTATTTCTTTAATGCTTTTATACTCGTGAATCGTGTGCGTGTGTGTTGCGATCCAAACAAGTGGTATCAGAGCTTCAGGCTGTTTCAGATCACACGGAAGAATGATGGCAGCGAGTTCATCTGCTACGAAGTTCGATGTGATGAAGTTCGATGGAACTTCGAATTTCGGATTGTGGCAACAGAGAGTAAAGGATCTGTTAGTACAGCAGGGATTGTATAAGGGGTTGAAGACAAAACCAGAGGCCATGTCTAACGATGATTGGGAAGAACTCCAGAAGAAGGCGGTGAGTACGATTTGTTTATGTCTTACGGATGAAGTTATGTATCACGTGATTGGTGATGAATAGCCGGCTGGGTATCACGTGATTGGTGATGAATCGCCGGCTGGGTCTGGGGTAAACTGGAGAGCAGGTATATGTCAAAGTCTTTGACGAACAAACTGTTTCTGAAGCAGAAATTGTTCGGGTTGAGGATGATCAAGGGTTCTGACCTTATTCAGCATATTAATACGTTCAATCAGATTATGAGCGACCTACAAAGGATTGACGTGAAATTCGACAAGGAAGATCAAGCGCTTATGTTGCTGTGTTCTCTACCGGGTTCTCTAGAGACTCCAGTTACGACTCTACGATGGGGGAAAGAAACCCTAGAACTGGAGGAAGACACTGCAGCTCTGCTTGCGTTTAATCAACTCTTCCGCAACCAGCTCAAACGTACAGCAGTAGCTCAAAAGCTGCTCAATGTTTGAGCTACTCAATGTATCCAACTTCTACCAGTAGGAACTTTTCGCCAAAGGGCGAAGGGCTGATGGTGGCGAAGCGATACGAGAAGCGTGGCAGAAAACGAAAGAGAGGTAAAGCAGGAGCGCGTGGGGGGTCAAAGTGGGCAGGACTCCTGAGCCGAAGGAGTTGAAGTGTTACAAGTGCCATGAGGTGGGACACTTCAAGAAAGACTGTCCTTACAGTAAGAAGAATAAGGGAAAAAGAACGAAAAGGAAAGCTGGATCATCAACCTCTACACACGCAGTAAAGCAGGAATCAAATGATGGTGATATGCTTTCGGTTTCAGCAACTTCGGATCACCTTGTAGACTCATGGATTCTGGATTCAGGATGTTCGTTTCATGTGACGCCTAACAGGGAATGGTTGACAACTACAAGTCAATGAATTGTGGTAATGTTTGAATGGGTAATGATGCATCATGTCAAGTCATTGGCATAGGCACAATTAAGATCAAGATGTTTGATGGTGTTGTGAGAACCTTAGGTGATGTTAGGCATGTTCCAGATTTGAGGAAAAATTTGATTTCGTTGAGAACCTTAGACTCTAATGGCTGTGAGTATGAAACAGGAGGTGGAGCCATGAAGGTAACGAAGGGTGCTTTGGTGATTATGAAGAGTACTAAGATTGCTGGTAATATCTATCGTTTGATAGGAAGTACAGTTGTAGGTGGAGTTGTTGCTGCCACCACAACTGAGGATACTGATGATACTTTCTTATGGCACATGCGGTTGTGACATGGGAAAACGTGGGATGCTAGAGTTACATAAGAGGGACCTGCTAAAAGGAGTGAAATCGTGCAAGTTAGATTTTTGCAAGTTTTGTGTACTGGGAAGCAGTGTAAAGTGCAGTTTAGGAATGCAACTAATCAAACGAAGGGAATTCTTACTACATACATTCAGATGTTTGGGGGCCAGTGAGGGTAGCTTCGAAAGGAAAGGAGGATCTCAGTACTTCGTGACCTTTATCGATGATTTTTCAAGAAAAGTCTGGGTGTACTTCATGAGACACAAGTCTGAAGTTTTTGAGAAATTCAGGGCGTGGAAAGCTTTGGTGGAAAACCAGATAGGGAAACGGATAAAGTGCCACAGAACAGATAATGGGAAAGAGTTTAAGAATGGGCTTTTTCTGAAGTTTTGTGAGGAGCATGGGATTCTGCTACACTTTACAATTCGAAAGACACCTCAGCAGAATGGGGTGGCAGAAAGGATGAACAGAACCATAGCAGAAAGAGCACGGTGTATCAAATTGAATGTAGGGCTTCCGAAGGTTTTTTGGGCAGAGGCAGTGAGTATGGCATGTTTCATTATCAATAGGTCACCAGTATTGCTCTGGATGGAAAGGTAGCAAAAGAGGTGTGGACAGAAAAGGAGGTAGACTATTCAGTCCTGAAGATCTTTGGGTGTCCAGCCTATGTTCATGTTCCCAATGATGAGAGGTCAAAGCTTGATGCAAAGTCCAAACAATGTATCTTTCTAGGATATGAGAAAGGGGTTAAGGGATACAAGCTTTGGGATCCAGAATCAAAGAAAGTAGTGTTCAGTAGGGATGTGGTATTTGATGCGGCTTCTATGGTCAAGGCACATCAAGATGTTCAAAAATCTGAGACAGGGAAAACAGCAAGAAGCAGCAGAGTGTACAAATTTAGCTGGAGAATGTTGACACAGGCTTGCAGCCAGTGGAACAGCTTGATCAGTGGCAGCAGGAAAGTATAGGCACAAGGAGACCCAGCGCACTATTAAACCACCGATAAGGTATGGGTTTGAGGATATGGTTTTTTATGCACTATCAACCACCAGTGGGGATCCGTCTACTTTTCAGGATGCTATCACTAGTCCTGAAAGGGACACATGAATAGAAGCCATGGTGGAGGAGATGGAGTCACTGCAGAAGAACAAGACTTGGAAGTTGAAAGAACTGCCCGAGGGAAAGAAGACAGTGGGTTGCAAGTGGGTATACAAGAAGAAAGAGGCTGTGTCAGAAAAGGACAAGGAGAGGTTCAAGGCTCGATTGGTAGCAAAGGGATACTCGCAGATGAAGGAAATTGATTATGATGAAGTCTTTTCGCAAGTGGTGAGGCATACTTCAATCAAGATGATCTTGGCATTGGTGGCTAGCTATGATTTGGAGTTAGAGCAGCTGGATGTGAAAACAGTCTTTCTCCATGGTGATTTGGAGGAAGTCATTTACATGGAATAGTCTGAGGGGTTCGAGTAGCCAAGTACTGAGCACCTTGTGTGTAGGTTGTATAAGTCGCTTTATGGACTTAAGCAGTCCCCAAGACAATGGTACAAGAGGTTTGACTCGTTCATGATCCGGATTGGGTTCACACGCTATGAGTAAGATTGTTGTGTTTATGTTCGGAGTCTTAATGATGGTTCCTATATTTTACTGTTGCTTTATGTTGATGATATGCTTATTGCTGCGAAGAGCATAGTTGAAATCAACAAGTTGAAGGCTTTGTTGGGTAAGGAGTTTGACATGAAGGATTTGGATGCTGCTAGGAAAATACTTGGGATAGAGATACACAGGGATAGGTCAGCTGGAAAGCTATGGTTGTCCCAAAAGGGCTATGTGATAAAAGTGTTGGAGAGGTTTAGTATGGCTAACGCTAAACTGGTCAGCACTCCTTTGGCTAATCATTTCAGGTTGTCTACATCATAGTATCCAGAGTCTGCTGAGGAATTTCAAGACATGTCAAACATGCCTTATGCGAGTGCAATTGGTTGCTTGATGTATGTGATAGTGTGTACGAGACCCGATTTGGCACATGCAGTCAGCACAGTCAGTAAGTACATGGCAAATCCAAACAGAGAGTGGTTTTTCAGATACTTGAGAGGTACTACGGACCATGGGATTTAGTTTGCTAGGCAACAAGGTCATATTTCAGTTGTGGGGTATGTGGATGCGGATTATGCTAGAGGAGGTCTACGACATGAGGTCTACAACAGGGAATGTGTTTACACTGGCAGGTGGGCCGATTTGTTGGAGATCCATGGTACAACCTCTAGTGGCGCTATCTACCATTGAGTCTGAATACATGGCAGTGACTGAGGCTGGTAAGGAAGCATTGTGGTTGAAGGGGTTCATGAAAGAGCTAGCATCGATCAAGGTGGAGTTCAGGTGTATTGTGATAGTCAGAGTGCCATTTATTTGGCGAAGCACCAGGTCTATCATGCAAGGACCAAGCATATTGAATTGAGATTTCACAAAGTGAGAGAGTTGATTGCTATGGGTGATGTGATATTGCAAGGACCAAGCATATTGAATTGAGATTTCACAAAGTGAGAGAGTTGATTGCTATGGGTGATGTGATATTGGAAAAGGTGCATACTTCTAAGAATGCAGTTGATATGTTGACAAAGACTGTGACCGTGGACAAGTTCAAGTATTGCTTGGACTTGGTTAATGTCTCCAGGTGATAGGCAATTCGAGACGCCCCCCACGAGTTGACTGGATGGGAGTGGGGGGGTTATCTCCTAAAGGGGCGAGTGTGTATACGCCAAGGTGGAGATTGTTGGAACTGTGGCTCATACGTTAAGTATGAGAGGTACCGAGGAGTTCTAGGAATAGGCGTGTTGGATGTCGCCAAGAGAAGTCAAAAAAAAGGCCGCTAGTGGAAGTGGTAAGGCTATAGGGTTTTTCTGTAGCCCTACAGATGGGGCTAGCTGGGAACCAAAGCTGTGGGTAGCGCTACAAGAGAAAGCTGTAGCGCTACCGGTTGGCTTCGATCTAGGGTTCGAATAGGGCGTGTATATAAGGCTCTCTATTGTAAAACCCTATGTACTGAGACTGTGATCATCAATAATAAAAGGCTGCTCTCTCACTCTCGTGGATGTACCTAGTTTTGGGGAACCACGTATATCTCTGTATGGATTACTTTACTGCTTTTATACTCGTGAATCATGTGCGTGTGTGTTGCGATCCTAACAGTATTCAACTCAAAACCAAATAGCAATGAGTGGAGACATAGCCCAGACAGAGACCAGTTTTGGAGGTGATATTAAACGAAGTTGGACAAGCTTTAACACTTCAAAATATGACGATCACTCATACTTCACAACTGAAGCAGTTGAGAGGAACTAGTTTCTAAGCAGTTGTCGGCGTTTAGGAGGTAAGAAAAGTATTTAAAGGAGAGTCACCGTGACACAACTTCAAAATTTGCGGGATACCGAAATGGGGTTCTCCCCCTATCTGGTAGTGCTAAGTAAGGAAATAGTAGTGCTAAGTAAGGAAATATCAAGAACACAACAAAGAATTAATTATATAACCACACACTCACACAAACACTTTATACACACACTCGCATCTTTTGGTAGGCACAATAAAGACAAAGGAATAGAACCAAAGAACATTTGCGCAATCAAAGGTATACCCTCCCCTTAGTGCTACCATCCACCGTAACCATATCACTCCTCCAAACTACCACATCGACCTTTGTTAAATTGCTAGGGGTTATTTTGTTATGTATCTTTTGCATAGGGGTATATTTGTACTTGTACCTTTGTCCATATATATACAAAGTGTGAGAGAGAGAAACCTAATTTTGGGTTCTCCTTTTTCCCCCAAAGTTTACAACCTTTTTGCGATAGACATGTCAAAACCACCTCAATCTATCTTCTCTTATGTTTGTACTTGTACCTTTGTCGATATATAAACAATGTGTGAGAGAGAAACCTAATTTTGGGTTCTCCTTTTTCCCCCAAAGTTTACAACCTTTTTGCAATAGACATGTCAAAACCACCTTAATCTATCTTCTCTCACCTTATCTTCAATTGGTACTACCCTACCATTCCGCGAAGGTTTTCGTTTCCGATTCTATCCTGCACTGCAGCAACTCCACACATCCATCTTAACATTCTCATTGGAGCAACACTCATCATAACATTGTCATTCAAACTTTGTTTCTTAGCAGCCCAACACTCCATGCCATATAAAACCTGGTTGGTCTTATGTCATATTGGTTTTACGTCATAAGGATCTATCCATGTTTTTACATGCTGGCTGTGTCAACTACCGAAAGCACAGCGCTCATCTTTTGTCTGGGCTTGGGACCGGCTATGTGAAAAAATGAGTTCTACATCATTGTTAACACATTGATTCCAATATAAAGTGGGTCATTTTGAAGTTTTGTTCATGATTGCACATGGCAACACAAATGATATAGGGAATCCTTACCATGCCACCATAGTCATCAAAAAGTGCTGCAGAAAATGTTCCAATTTCTGCATCAATGACAGTGTCATCTGGACCACTTGGTGAGTCTCGATCTGCAAGCTTTACAGCAAACCTTCTCGGAGGTTTCTTAAAACCACTACGGACAACAAAGGTTCCCAACTCATTGTCGACAATCCATATACTAAATGGTTCTTTCATAAACCTAACGTCAGATGTGTCCCATATACTTTCCTCTAGAAATTGACCCCCAGTAACCATATCACTGCGCAGACATCTCAATGAGCTGAAATCCGATTGCTTTGGTGTGCCCTTACATGCAATACAACCTAAGGCAACAAAACCTGGGGGAGCTTGAGGCAGCCAAAAGGAAATATTCTCCATTCGTCTTTGTTTCTTTATCTGTCCAACAAGCAGAAAATCCAGAGGGGGTTTGAAAAGATCATCGCCTTCAGAATCATGGAGTACAATGCACGTGTTTGGAGGCTCATACCTATCATCCAAGCACCAAATATTATCTTATATTTTAAGTTTCAAAAACAAGAAAACAAAACAAACAGCAAGAGGCCCATAGTTACAAATTACATACCCCTGTACAGCAATATCTCCAAAATATACCATTCCTGGAGGAACTATGGGACACCATATAGACAATTTCTTTCTTGAGCTTGAACCTTGGTTCCACCACACCAATCGAAAACTAGCAACAGCCTCAAAACGCCGTCCAGAGTGTACAACTGATGTTCTCTCTGACTGAACGTCTTGTGCATGTTCAGAAGGGGATGCTCCATGATATGAACTCTTTGATGTTGAAGATGTTTCCAGAAATCCGAATAATATATGACGCAATTCATATGCTCTACCAATCACGCTCAAAGTAGAGGGATCTGCTGGCAAGAAAGTACCAATAGAGTTGTCCACGCGCCAGAATGCCAAGCTGGATGAGCTGCTGCAACCAAACAATAAAATAAAACTCAGCAAACAGCCGTAGAAGTGAATCAAGAACCCGGGAGCCAATTAAATCGTTAGGGGATACTTAAAACCTATCCTAACGCGAATGGAAGGAAAAAAAAAAAAGAAGCCATCATCCCAGTGCAAACCATTCCAGCTCAAATTATCCCGTACTAGAGATATGTTGGATCTCATTCATGCCACTCAACTCGATGATGGTGCATATTACACACTGAATGCAGGCATATATGCATTTAGAATCAATACAGAACAAGGTACAGTCACATACAAAGTGTTAGAGCTGATCGTAATACAATCCCTAAGAGCACATGGCGTAACTAAAGAGGCCAAGATGCAGAAAGCAGAAGATAACGGAGGTTGCCTCCTTCCGGTTGAAACCACACAGCCCAATGCAACATAGCCCTTAGGTGCTTCAGGGAACCAAATGGAGCATATGCCATGGTTATTTATATCTTGAACTTCAGAGATATCCCCATTTGCAGTGGGAGGCCAAACTAGCTTGAAAGATACAGGTCTCTTAACTCTAGCAAGACTGGTATTCACAGCAAGAACTCCTTTCGTTGGTGGCTTATCACTGACATGAGAGGAGGGATGTTAATGGAATTAAATGTACAAATTTAATTTTCCTTTTTACCAGAAAAAACAAAAATACACGGGAACTGACAATGTTAAGAACAACTTACAGTGGTGTCAGATAATCTCCAAGGACAGCAAAACCAGGAGGTGCATGCGGTCTCCAAAATGCAAATACTTGCTCACCGTAGGCATCTGCAAAATACAACACTCAGCTACAAGTGAACAGTGCATGACATTATACGGATCAGAAATATGATTACCAAAAGGGAAAAGACAGCAATTAAGTTATCAACCTACTTTCAATTGTCCCAACTTTGTCAAACTCAGAGCAGAGTACAGTCATTTTCTTTGACGTCGTTCTCAGAAATGATAAAATGTCCTCTTCAACTGCTAAAAATAGCCTCAAGATGCTAAACGAAAAATTCATAAAAATATCGGAGACAGAAAAATGGATATTTGTCTTTCCAGACGCATTCGAAAACTTGATGGAGGTGTCAAAGGGCTCCAAAATTCTGATGCCATTGCTCTCCATAGTTAATCCAAGTGCATTTGCATTCATTTCAACAGTGTCGCCCTTCGAAACAAGCCTGGAAGCAACACAACCACATCAGATGTTTTCCACTCCTCGCTCAAACATTTATGCTGTATAATTAATAAATAATGTTGGCTTTCCATATCTTGAATTTAGAAACTTCACATAACAATGAGCAAAGGTTTGCCAGGTCATTATAACACGGAGATAACAAACAGGGTATTTCAGTTTCTGCAATGCTGGGCTGGGCTTGTTAGAATATGCAGAATAACAGAATATAACTACAAAATAAGACACATTTATAAACTCAAAAAATTGTGCTGACAATTCTTGTGTACTGGAAATGATATGACACAACACACGTCTCATAAAAGGAGGAACATGTCAAGTTCTATTCAAAATCAGGAATAAACCTACAAACCCAAATGGAATTTGTCCTCAAACCAATTTTTGCAGCAGAATAGGAGGATAAAATACAAACCAATCTGTCACCTATTCAGAGAGAGACACGCTGAAAGGAAAAATTAAAATGAAGGAACATCGGTCTACAACATTAAAGGTCAAGGGAACTTGCATCTTTTATGTTTGTCCAAGAAATTAAATATTTCAGTTACGTATTTAGGCTTAGCCACCAGCCTTACAAGTAGTGCTGCAAATGAGCCGAGCCCGAGGTTTGAAAATTTTAAACAAGCCAAACTTGAGCCTGAATTCATCTCGATTCAGTTCGTTAAAGTCAAACAAGCTGAATCGAGTCGAGCCCGAGCTTTGAAAATTTTAGACAAGTCAAACTCAAGCTCAATTCTTCGGGCTCGAATCGAACTTGAGCCAAGACAATATTTTATCGAGCCGAGCCGAGACTGACAGGGTTCGGATCCATTTGGCTCGTTTGCACCCCTACTCACAACAACCGAATACCTGCACAGTGTCTGCAAATCAAAACCATGAGAAAGAAACCTTAGTGGAAGCAGAGATGAAAGTGAGAATGACCTGCAAAAGGCATCCAACTGTGCATGTAAAAGTTTGTTAGAGAGCTGTGATTCTCCCGCATCTTTTGATGTATTGTAGAAGGTAAGCTCCGGACCAATAGCCTGCAAATAATGTCTACGTATGAATAATGAACTGGCAAAATAGCTATATGGAGGCAAATCCAATTTTCAGATACCTCCATTATAAACTAGTACAACGATCTAAAGCATCAAATCAAAGACAAATCTATTAGCTTCCAGAAACATGAATCTAAGACAAGGATTTAAACTTCATATCCAAAAGAAAGTTGTAGAGATAATCTTGGTGCAGGATAAGCCTACATGCCAGTGATGGCACTTCTTCAAGTCCTCACTAAAACCCTTCGCTTTTGGGGATAGCAACAGCAAAGCACTTTTTAGGACAGTGGGTGCATCCTCCAATTTGCTTTTTGGACAAGCCGCAACAACAGATGTCTTCCTAATCCAGAAGGTTCTAGTAAATCAGTAAAGCCAGAGATGCTGGTGCAGTATCGATTTGTGTGCAATGTGACAAGCAAACAAATAGGTGAACCTGGTGCCGAAGACGTAACAATTAACAAAGCCCACAGATTTAGAGATTATAAATCAGAACGGAGAGCAAAAATTCGGAGACTGCTGGACAGAAATCCTTCAATAATTCGAAGTGCTGAAAGTAAAAGGAAGGGAAAGGTCTCAAGTTACAAAAACCATTCCAAGAAGAGAGAATATGGGGGGAAACGGGCAGATTTGTTATTTCACTCAGCAAAACTTAATGCCAAATTAAAGAGGAAGGAGAAAAAGTCTAGAAGAACCACCGCAAAAACCCTTCGATATCACTCTCAAGGATATAGTTGTACTACAGTTCTTTCAAAGCTGTCTGCTATGGACCCATTACGGAATCGTTAGGCTACAAACTTCTATACCTCAATTTCTACTAGAGTAGAACTCCAGAAATTAGTAAGCCCTTAACGTGCTTAAACTGATTATTATATCTAAAGCTGCAGTCAGAGGATGACTAGCTAAACAGTAAAAGGAAATGCCTAAGCCTTACAACAGCCAGCCACACAAAATAAACGACTCAAAAACCATTGACTTGGTAACAGTGTTCCAAATAGTGGTATGCATATGTAGCAGCATCAGGATATCTAATCGATAAAATGACCATGCGCCAATGTATTTTTAAATATCAGTACCAGAGGACCAAAATCCGGATGCATATTGGCAATGCATTAACATTTTGGCGGATATTATCAGGCTACCACCCCCCCCCCCCCCCCCCCCCCCCCCCCCCCCCCTCTCTCTCTCCCCGTTCTGCCGTTTCCCTCTTTGTTTTCTTCTTTTCAAAATCGATTGGAATTGGTATGGTGGCTGAAGGCGGTGGCTATGGTGGTCGAAGCTGGGCGTCACAAATCTTGATGGTCGTCTTTCTCCAAGTCGTTTATGGGTGCCGAATCAACGGTTTCTCGGCGATCATTTATGGGGAGGTTCGGCCGGCGACGGGATCGGCAAATGGTAAGGTCTCTCGTTTTCCTGTGTCTTTCTCCTCCCTCTCTCCTTTTTTCCTCCGCCCCCCTTCTCGCGGTCTGTATAGCTTCTTGTATGGCCGGCTTTTTTCCTGGCACCCCCTCTTGGTTGTGTTTCGTCCCCGTCTGTGTCCTCCGCTGGTTTTTGCTCCAGGGTAAACCGGTTCTTGGCTTAACGGCTAGGTGGATCTGCCAGTTCTGGGCATGATCGGCGTTGGTTTCCCACCGTGTACGTTGTTGGATGTATCGGTTCTTGCCTAACGGCTCGGTGAGCATCCGTGGAAGGTTTGTGGTATGTGAATGGTGCGGTTTTCAGGTGGGTGGCCATTGGTGACGTGGTGAATTCCTGGAGCTTCTCCTGTTTGGCCATGGTGGTGGATTTTTCTGTTGGTGGCTGTTGGTGTTTTGGTCAACGGTATGTTTGAAGATACGCAGAAGACTAGGGTAGGTTTTGGGTATTCTTGGGCTAGGCATAGCCCACTTTGGTGGGTTAGGTTTTCAAGATGTTTTGGAGCTTTTAATTTTCATATCTAGGCAATGTTAGGCCCTTGTTATTGTTTGAGCTGTAATTTCTTATCTGGCCTTTAGGTGTTTGGGCGAAATGCCCTTAGGCTTTTGGGCTTTGCCCTTATTTATCCAACTTTGGTTGAATTCCCCTCCCTATCCCCTATCTTGATGTACCCGCGAATGCTCAAAGAACAGGGCATGCCAAGGACAATAAACTTGAGATAACAACTCCTACTTATATACCCAAGGTATCCCGCATAAACTTTTGATACTACTAACTGAGTTATCTCATACTCCTTGCACAGATTGACAATAGATTACAAGAATAATCAAGTTCATATGAAATAACATACCACCAACACAATATTCAAACATAAAGGTAAAATTTATCCTAGCGTCAAAAAATATCCAAGCTCTCTTGTTGGGCATTTTCTCAATCAAGAAAAAGTCACTACACTTCTAGACTCATAAGTGTGTCCTCAAACAATTTAGAAATTATGAACACAACCAATAAACTCACAAATGAATTAACAGTCTGACATCAAATTAAGCAAACATATACCTGCAGCTCGATGATTAACTCAGTGGAACTCCGATTAGTAGTATTTTGAGATGCTATACCAGCACCAATTTGACCTGAAGAATTTAGTTGAGGACCTTCATCACCTTCCTCAAGATAGACTTTGTCATTCTCTGATGCCGAATAGCTACTGTTGGTTCCCAGAAAGATACATGAATCCAAATATCGCCCATTCTGCACTAGCAATATAAATTTGAGCACACCTAAAAAATCATAACATCTCTGCAACCAAAAGAATAAGCACCTCAAAACAGACCTTGATAAACACATTTCTAAATTGCAGTCTTTTCCCATTGCCAACATAGATTATAGCTTCAGAACTAGGAGAAGAGAGAATGACTCCTAGTCTGTCACGTAAGCACAAAGTTCCACCTATACCATCATAAATAAAATGATCAAATCTTTCATCATCAACCACCAAAGGTCTCTGAGGGGAGACTGAAAACTCAGCAGATGGTTGACTATAAATTGGTTGATCCAGAATGACCGCATCAAGTATGTGAGGCGAGCTGTCATCATCTTCATTTGACAGCATACTGCGAACTGATGGAACAAAAAACTCAACTACAGCCAGCAGAAAATCAAGTGCAACAAGCAATTGTGGCCTTTGAACGCATAAAGAAACAAATGTTGAATATTGACCAAATTTGGCATCTAGAATAAGCATTGTAGGAACTAATTTTGCATCAACATTATCCAGCATATCTGTCCCAGCCATGTGACGGTCTTCATCATCAGTCAAATATTGTGAATGACCATACTCATAAGTTCTAGGCTTTCCAACTGCCAGTCTAAGTGCTTGTTCTGTTCCCTCACGATCATCAATCACGCTAAAATCCTTAAGGGATGCTGAAAGAAAACCTTCACTTAGCGTATTAGACTTGTAGAGAAGCCATGCCCCACTAATCTGAAATAAAAGATAGGAAGATAATCAGGAAAACTGCAAAGTATCATAAATGAAGAAACACTTATAGTGCAAGTGCGGCGATTCTCCACAGAACGAAATATCGTCTGTTTAGAAAAACTATCGCTCAAAGGAGGAATTATATATATAAAATGTCAGCAAGACATGACAACATTAAACATTTACCAAGGAAACAATACAGCGGAAAATGACATGAAAACTGTTGCCATTATTCCATACCATATTTGAGAGTTACCTTTGAGACTCTAGTGTTTTGGGTATTATTAAAAACTTTATCTTTAACATTAAGGGAAGTCTATCTTTTGGCCTTCTTAGTGTTAGTATACATAGCTTCAACATTTTCTCTTGTAAGTTCTTTCCTTTTTGAGTACGATGCTTGTTGCTTTTCTCTCTACACGCTGTCACCGCAATAGTCTTGGTTCCATCCACTGCTATAGCATAGTCTCTCCTGCAGCCACCATCAGCAAATCCTAGCCACCATCTGCATCACCGGCAACCTCCAACGACAACTTCCTCCAGCCCATGTTACTTGCCGGTCACCGGCGAAAGGTTTCCGACCTCTGGCAACCTTGCCGAATGTCCAGCCTTCTGGCGACACTCAAAAGCCTCTGATTTTCAGCTTATTGCCTCCGATTTACTTGGTTTGATGTTCTTCTACCTGTACTATGTATACCCAGCGGTCTCCTGCCCTTATATGCCCTCCAGCAACCTCCATTTGACATGTTTTCAAGCCCAGCAGCTCTCTGGCAGCCAGGTTATGATCTGTTTTCTATTCAGAAACTGGTCCTGATCGAATTTTGTTCGCCATCCACCCAACGAACGAGACGCAGCAACCGATAACCCACCCTTGACTTGGTTCTGTCCCCGACAACCTTCAACAGCCTTCTAATAGCCTCTGGCCGCCTTCATTTGCCTCCAACAGATCTGATTGTCTTTGGTAATTTCGTTTTTCGTTTCAACTTTTCTCACTTAACGTCACGTGGGACTATAAAATGCAAGGAATAAGTATTCAGTTATAGATGCTTGGACGATTCGGAGTCCGGAGTGATATTTGTCTCCTCCTTGGTTTGGAATCCTGTAGCAACACTGTTAATTCAGCTTTTCTTGGTTCTTTGAGGGTCAGTTGAGTTCTTAGATCTCTGCAGCAACTCCAAAGCCTTTCCAGCTTGTCTGGTTATATTGATAGCCCATTTGAGATTTACACTATGCACGTTTTAGTTTACTTTACAACTTGTATGGAAAAGATTTCCGTGTCCTAAGACTCCTGGCCAATTTTAGGGCCCTATACTAAGAGTTTTTCAAACCCAAGAAAAGCCTAAAATACGGGCTCCCTTGCCCTACATTTGAGAAACTACAAAGGCAACACCTCACAAATTTGCCTAAAAACAAAATTATAGCGCCCAGAATGGGGATCCTATTAATTGAGAAAAAAAGTCAATCTCCAAAAGTAACAAAACCTCCCCTCTTTCACAAAGATAATAGCACCGAGTGTCTATCCAAAAATAAAATCGATGAGTAAATGAGTAAATGTAATACCTGCAAAGTTGCCAGAGATGAATCTCTTGCTATACCATGAAGCAGGCATAATTCAACCAGATTAATGTCAATAGAAACCTTCATTGCCATCCATGTCAGCCTATTTTGGGCTTCAGAATCAACAGCACCTGAATCCTGACTGACAAAAGGTTCACCCTTCTCAATCGGAGACTTTCCAGAATCATGACTCGGTAGGGGAACTATATTTGGAGTCTCTGACACATTAGAAAGCGCACATTCTGTAATTATCTGGTATTCTCTGTTAGACAGAGCTGCCTTGAGTTTTTCAATCTGCAGAAGTGATAGAGCACGTCATCAAATAAGAAAGACACGTCAATGCAAGTTAATAAAAGAAAGCATCCAAATATGACTCACAGTATAAACAAAACTTATTCTGGGACTCCAATAACCCCAGCAGACATGGAATACAGTACCTTAATTGCTATTTCCATACTTGGAATCTGATGCAACAAGTCTCGAAGTGACCTCTGAATGACGACACTAATCCCCTTCACATCTTGAATTATACTCTCGCCAATATCTGTCCCAGTACCCACATTTAAGTTGATGTCTTCAACCTTGATCACATAAGTAGCTGTAAGGTACTTATTCCGCAGGTATTACATAAAACATAGGAAAATGATGTGACACAGACAAGAATCTCCGATCTATGTTACATAGAATCGGATACAAGTACCTGGTGTTGGAGCAAGCTCATGTCGGACCTTCCTAAACCCATAATGGTGTAATCCAGAGGGCATATGCTTCCAAAAGTTATATGCCTTGTGGTACTAATGAACAGTTTCGTTGATAGCATCTAATACTACCACAAAGATGTTGCTATTATTTAAGAATGCACTTCAACTCCAACGAAAATTTGAGGAAATGGGAGACTTCTTATACCATCCATGGGGGAGGGCAGAAAAATTTGTTTTATCAAACATGAGCAGCTTCTTCTTCAAACATCATCAAGAATTAAAAGATAGTACACAATTTGAGTAAGGTTTCAGACACATCCCGTACCCTTACTATCCACTGCACATAGGACACTGGGAGGAATTGAATGAGTTCATGTAACATAGTCTCCAGTAACCAAGAATAGTGCAATATGACATGTTGTAGAAGAAATTCATAAGTAGTGAATTGATAAATTTCAGTCAAGAGAATACGAAGGGAAAACAAGAGACATCTACTGAAACTGACATTTCAGACAAAATGGGTTGTTACTAGGATCAATTCACATTGTGCCATTGCTTCCTCAGTTAATAACTCAATCATGCAATGATACAGCATAAGTCAGTATGTAGAACTCACCCGAACCGTTAGTATTTCCACATGGACAGCATTCATATCACGTTTACTGCCACACAGCCACTGAAAGGTGTTCTGGACAGTTATATGAACAACATCTAGCTGCAGATAGCTGCAATAGTAAACCGTAACATTAATTTCTACAACAGTCAGCATGATGAGAACAACAAATCCTTTAGAGAAACTTATTCTGCACGTGTTTATGTTGAGTTAGAAACTAGTGGGGAGACGGGGTGTAAAACGTGTAGCGTGCTCCAATATAAACATTCGTTGAAGGGAAGGGATCAATCAGTGGTCACACAAAGGGTTGTTTTAACTAAAACAACTTACTCGAGACTATCCGTTCTCCGAGGCATTAATATTATAGGCTTCCTAAGTGAAAGATCCATCTTGAGAGCTGGTGATCCTTCAAATTCGCTTGTCGTAAACCACTTTTCTGAGTTTGTTACTTGGTCTTTTATCTTTACAACATCCTTTGAATTGCTGGGAACAAGGCCCATGAAGTAACTCGCCACCTTCATGTTAATTTCAATCACTTGAAAAACTGAATATTGTGGTTGTTAATAACAGATGAATTTGTCAAGTGACTTACCTCCTGGATGAAGCGATTCAAATATACAATGCGTACTTCTGAAAGCTGCCCAAAGAAACTATAATCATAACCCTCATAGTCTTCATCATCAACACTGAATGAACTAAAGAACAACTGCATTCATGGATACAAGTTGATATCATGAGAGCTGAACAATTTTAACTTCAAAAATAAAATAAAAGACAAATTGAAGTAGGCAATGATAAGCTGGAATCCAAGGAAATACAAAAATTAGAACAAAATAAAAGGTGAAAACCTTATCCACAGTGTACTTTAAGTTTCAACAACAGTTCGTGTTTGAAAAAACAGCATCATGTTATGTGTTTTCCAAGCTAAAAATGGAATGATCACATACATCTTCGCGTCAAAATTTCACCTCTCGAAAAGGGAAGAAACTAAAATATGAAGATCAAAGTGAAGATACTGCACTTCCTTTTTATTTTTTATTTTTCGAATTGAGAATACAGCTCAGTAGTGCGTGTTGATTACACCAGCCAAACTACAACATAAACAAATCCAAGAATCGTAACAAAATTATTCCCAAAAAAATCTTATGCATTTCATGAATTCTTTTATGAACAAGAAACAAGCTAATGCCATAATAAGATCTGAAATCGAGCCAGATAAAGAAGAATATAAACATGCAGATGCCATGCAAGGACCATCAATAATGGTTTGACAGGAAACGTGCTCTGAAATAATAGGGCCAATAAACCAAAGTACTCCAGAGAAGAAATGGACAATTAATTCGACATCATAATCAAGATAAGTCTCAAGAATTAACTCGTATTCTGGCCATCTGTCCTTTGAATCTGGATTCATATCAGACAGAGTAGATAATTATAACAGAACTCTCAATGTGAAAAGGATAAAAGTACCTCCACAAATGAGCTACCACCAGGATTTCTCATGTCACAAACCCAGAAATACATATGGTCACGAGGGAGACTGTCGTCACTTATTCTCAGATTTCCGAGGGCCGCCTTTATGCTAAAGGAAGATGGAAAGACCTAAAAAGGAGCAAATCAAATATTTCTGCACAAAGTACATATGATTCACATTCTATAATGTTGAACTAAACTTTCATGGATTAAGGAAAAAGCCAAGAGACATACCTTAATATCAGTAAGCAAATTATCTTGTGACAGAGTCGCAAGCTTGCGTTCATTTTCATACATCAACAAAATCTCAGCGCGAGCCATATTCAATGTTAAATAGAAAATGATCCTCGATTTCCCCATTCCTAACAAACCTTTAACAATATGCTCATCAACTGCAGAAGTAGAGAGGCTATTATCAACCCCTTGTTCCCCTGAGAGATCATGCTGAGGAATGGCTTCAGGTGAATTATCACTGAAAGATTCACAGCTTCCATCCTGAATGTTAATAGCATTTACAAATTCCAGTATGGCTAGTATTGTTGGCCTGCGACAAAAAAATGATAAGGTAGCGAGGGTCACAGCCACCTGAAATAACCATTGGTAAGGAAGTTAGAAGCCAAATAAATAAGCAAAGAATCTCAAACTCAGAGACGTACCCGCTTATCGATATTATGATACAGAAGTGAGCTCTGGTCATAAATTATTACTTGAGCCTTCACAAAACTATCCAATTTATCTGCTGATTCAACACCATCACTGCTACTTCGTAAGGAATCATTAGGAAGTAGACCAATAACACGACTAAAACTAGGTGGCTTTAAAAGTGATTTTTCCAACACAGAACTTCGGGAACTTAGATACTCGGAAATGTTTCGCATGGGACTGTCAACAGAATCATTTAGATTCTCTGATGCCTCATAAAACTTGTCATCTCCTTCACATTGATCAAAATCACTGCTGTCGAATAAACCAGAATTTACAGAAGTTGCATCTGTGCTTCGGATAAATGACCTTGCCAAATAACAAGGCGGAGACCCTCCTTTGCGGCAAACTAAATCTTCTATCTCTAGAGATTTCAGAACTGTGCCAATGAATATGTCATTCGCCCTAATTGAAAGTTCGACCTGTTTTCACAGAACCACCTAAATCCCAGAAGAAGTTATGCAATATGTCATCCACAATAGGCTTATTTGAACATAATCCTCACCTGACCACCAATTGCTCGAAATTCAAATAAACGACCCTCCTCAGCTAAAAGCACCTTTGTAAAACTCTGCTCATGCTATAAAAAACAGGACAATTACTTCAGATATCTCATGGGTTCAAAGGGAGGACAATGATACCACGAAAAGAATTCAGTGCTCCTACCAGACGATTATAGTTGAAGCATATCTTCAATTCATCTAGAACTCCAGTTACAAAGACTTTCTCCGTGTATGATACATCCATTACATCACGGTTTTCAACAAGTTTTGCTCCCGAATCTTCAGCATCAGACGAAGTCTCAGATACACCAGCAATAGGAGCAGAAGCCTGACATTTTAGAACTACTTCTTCAAATGGTTCCTTTAATTTCAGAAAGTAACAGATGTGAAATGTATGCTACCTACACCATCAAATACTAAGTTTATGTTTCCTATGTGTTAGAGCTTCTCCCACATTGGTTAGCAATAACCTCCAAAACTAGTATTAGTATATGAGCTTGGGCAGTCTCTGCACTCATTGTCAATTAGTTTTGAGTTGGATGCTTAATACTATGTTCACAAGCATTTTATGGAACAATCTATCGGGATTGATTCAGCACAAGTGGGATAAAGAGGCAATTGCGGTATCTTAGTGCAGTCACAATTAAATATCCTCAAGCATGTTTAATGAACTTAATGACCTTGATAAGTGAGCTGAATGACACGCATTTGGGGGCATCTTGGTGGCATAAGGAAGAGGTGACAAGTCTTATTTGTGCAAAACCCTGTTTCAGTGGGAGAAAATATACCCTCCCATATGAACAGAAGATATACGTATAATTTCAGATCTAAAGAAACAGAATGACCGTACTCGAACTTCTTGTACTGGAGTCGTGTTTCTATGGAGAGAGGACGAGAAAGGAAGGTGGAAAACAAAGGACAAATTAGGGGAAAGAAGGGGAAAAGCTCAGGGAGACTTCATAAAACCTCCTATTGATGGATCTAGACTAGAATACTATGTCTTTGATTTTGATTCATGATATGCTTTGGAAGAATCCTTCAATCTCGGAAGATTTGATTGAGAAAGATGGTTCTCTCTCTTTCGTTGAGGCCTTTCGGGACTTCTGAACTTTGTTCCTGGAGACCTTTGAGGATCCTAGTTTGAATCTCCATACCTCGGATGAAGGCCTATAGCGGCCCTAGTACAAGAAAGCGAAAAGGCCCCAAAGTCTGGACAGCAATCTGACAGGTCTGCAATCTTTAGCTAAATAATATTTTTCATTTCTTGTCATTTGTGCAAGAACCACCAGGACCATGATCTAGAATTCCCAAACCTAATGAGAGGACAAAATTTTAAGAGAAGTTCTAATCACGGGCTTTTACTCAAAATAACGCCCAAAAACATGGTCCCAAGTATCAAACTTGATATGCACGGTATCTAAATTTTATCCCGCAAACATAATTAAAAGTATTCTCCTGACAATATTGCCCATTTGTTAAGAGTTTCAGTCAGTAATGAGTTGGATGCCCTTTGGGAGTGGGTGTTGGTACACGTCAATTATGTTACGGTTCTAGTCATATGTGCATCATGCCCTAGCTACACCCACCTTCATAGCCACCACCCACCTTAAGCCCACTTTCTGATGCCTTAGTCGAAGCCCTAGTAACTCTCGCCATTGGAAAGGCCACCAACGCCCCAACTTCACCATCATAAAATTTTGGTTCACTACTACAAAAGGAGCAAGTTCTTTCTACGTGGGGCACAGTCATTGATGCACCCGATGCAAGTCAAATAAGTGGCAGGTGCAAGTCAATTTCAGGTACCAGCGTTGTTATTCATATTCAGTGAATGGGTGTTTTTGTCTTTTATCTGCTTAGGAACACCTTCTTCTTTTAATAGAAATGCACGAATTGTGCAAGTCATTTTGATCAAAATATCGTGGGACCGAAAGGGGAGATTCACAGATAACTTCCGAGACAGCTAGGAAGAATTGGATCTTATCCCAATTTTCGACCCAAGGAATAGTGATATGCTCTTTTCTAAGCTTATTTCTTGTGCATTAACTCCCCAAGTATGAGCTCCATTTTGCATGTGATTCATTAGTCAAACTTTTAGCTCATCCAGTTATAAGATAAGGTTGTCCATGGACCATGGCCATGGATAATTAATTATTCATATCATGTGTGCCATTACTTGCTGGGTTTTAAGCTAAGACCCTTTTCCGCTATATGCTTTCACGTGATCGTGCTGATGAGAAATCAAACGGTCCCTCAATGTACATTTTTGGATAGAAGAATTGCAAGCCCGTTTGGCTTAGGCCTTTGGTAGCACATTGCTACCAGCCAGTATATCCCTAATCCACATGGGGCTTGGGGGATGTTTCGTGACAACATCAGAAAAGGATATTCATTCCAAATCATTTTGGACCCGTCCAACCCAATACCAATTGGCCCTATGAAGAGGCCTCTCTATAAAACCAGACGATGTTTGGGTGGCTTAGACAAATGACATGACACAAGTCTCTAGCATTCCCTCACCTGTGTGATCCGGTCACACATTTAGGTGATAGAGAGATCAATGAAAGGGAAAAAACCAGAGGAGAAGACTCAAGACGCAAGGCCACCCTAATAACCAATTTGAAGAAAATGGAGAGGCCTATAGACTACGTGGACCGAGCTTGGAAGCATTAAAAATGCAGTGTTATCCCTCCATAGCTCCCGTTCTGGTACATTCAGTGAATTTTATTTACCCATTGCAGAGATATGGATTCGTGAAATGAACATTTTTAAAATGGAACTAAGTTGATTATTATAACGGTAGGTTCATTTAGCAATCAGAGAACCAGTCACTGCATATAGTATGGAGAATAGAGTAGTCAATTGACAAATTTATGAAAACTCCAAAATTAAGTAAAACAACTTCCTAATCCTTGTATATAAGCTCCCTCCCTGGACAGAGAGAGTTACTAAAAGGAGAAAAAGCATTTGAAAAACCCTAACACGAGATTAGTATAGTAAGTACAATTGTAAAACAATTTCCCAGTCCTTGTATATGAGCTCCCTCCCTGGACAGAGAGAGTTACTAAAAGGAGAAAAAACATTTGAAAAACCCTAAAACGACATTAGTATGGTAAGTACAATTGTACAACAACGAGAAGAAGAGAGAACCCATGCTACTAAAAGTGCTATGAAGAAGAAACACAATTATAGAGCTTGCATTTCTTTGATAGAGGAAAGGAATAAGGGATGAGAAGGCTTGCCAACCAATCCCATTTACATCAATATTCATGAGGGATGAGAAGACATACCGATGCACGATAAATTGCCCCCTGTAGGCGGTTCTGCCAGGTTTTTTTTGAATCTTCAGAATCACACCGTAGTATCAGGGCATTGCCATCTTCCACAACCTACATGCATATTAGTGACAATATATTTGAAGACCTGACCATGAACAACTCCAATTCAAGTGAATAGGTCACCACAGTCTGTAGTCAACATCAAATTTGCACCAACCTTGTTAGTCGACTTTAAGAGATCACACAGAGCCAAAACACGTTCCACATTGCCAACAATCTCGGGAGGAACCTGATACAGTTGTTTTCCTCGCAGGCTACAAAAGGCATATCAGTAGTTTGAATCAACAACAAACCAGAATCCCAAAAATTGTGGTCGCTTCAGAATATAGGACACACGAGATCAGAAAAACAAGTACGAATACTTGCATAAGGCTAGTGAGCAGTAAAAACTTCATGACAGGTTTTGTAATGTTCTAAGGTGGTATTCATTACAACAAAAGTTCAAAGGTGACGTGAATTGGATTCCGATCATAAATACTGATACGCAAGTCCTACGCTAAAGATGGTAAGTCTAAGCTAACGAACTGGATCAATTTTCTGACTACAGAAAGTGCTACGGTTGGAATGAATTAGTTTCAAAACCAAGGAGCGGTAAAATTCAGTGGTTGGAGGAGGATTCTTTCCTTGCCCTTAGTTCAACTGCTATGAAGAAAGGGGATTGGAAGCAGTGGATGGGATCTCCGAGCTCTTTTATTAGGAGAAACCTCAAAAAATTATAGGACAGGGAGGATGGGATCAAATGCAAAGACAGAAACAATACATTTGGAACTGAATCTCATCACACTCTTCTCAGTAGTGCAGTAAGGTTTAGCAGTGGACTCTTGTCTGTTATGTTTCGTTTCCAGATTCAGTTCCAAAGCTGTAACAAATTTAGCAGGTAGATGCTACTGAGGGCGAAGAAGGTTTGGATAGCGGACACATAATGCTTGATGTGGTGTGCTAGGTAAGAGAAGAGCCGGAATTTGTTCGTCATGCTCTTTCATTTTGACCTCTCAGCTAGACGAACGATGTGATGTAAAAATTTGACCCAAATGTAATAAGAATTAAAAAAATAACCAAAAAGACAGCGCCAAAATGTCAGCAAAAAGTCAGGCCAAAGGGGCCTTAAAACTAGTTAGATTATTCTCCAATATATTTTCAAATATTTTTGTTATCTTGTCTATGCAAGCAAGGTTATCAAACTGTGAATTGATTGGAGAATCGTTGGCCCTTTTCGGAATCGTGAATTGAATTGAACCGTGTTCCGTATTGATTCAGCCAAAATACTCAAGACATATCAAATAGACATCCATGCACTTAGAATAGTAAAGACAATTTCACATATGAAAAGTTTATGCCCAAAACAACAGCAGCAACAAAAAAAGTATTGTTTTGAACAATTCTTAGTTGATTTAATAGTAAAGAGTCCAATCAAAAATAATTTAATAAAAAGAAGCTCTTATATCACAAAAGATATAGGTTCGAGGCTCTGAGCCACGCTGTATTTTATGATCCCACAAAATATAATTGATTTTGCGACAATTTATTACTTAAGAGCAAACAAAAATTCATGAGATAAAACTAAAAGACAGGCAATATTATTATACTCAACAAGATTCCCCACATCTTGTATATTGTTCAAAAGAAAAGTAAGAGAGTCTTTAGCAAACATTGAGGATATTTGATTGGACTCATATCATACTAAAATAAATTTATTTCCCAACACCAATAAATAGTTGTTCATGCCTGAAAATTAATTTAGCCATTAACATCTTTAGAAAGAACTTGCATTTTGACATTGTTGAGGGAAAATACTAAAAAAATGTTCGGAAATGGATCCTATTAAATACTCGAATCACCAAACGATTTAACATATTTTGCATGGGTATGGTCAGTGGCGACTCCAGTAATATATGAACATGGGGTCAATCATAGACTGAAAATCATCGATAATCTAGAAAAGAAAATATTTATAACATAAAATAATTTGTACTCTATTTCAACAAATCACATATCAAAAGCTCAACTAAAGTTTTCAATTAATAACTAAAAGATACCAAGACGATATATTAATGCCTTGTCTCTCTCTCTCTCTCTCTCTCTCTCCACTGATTACCCGTCTCCAATTATTGCCCTAATTTCTTTCTCCACTCATTACCCAAAAACCAAACTCAAAAATTTTCAAAACACCATCCAAACAAGGCATAATACTCTTTCCAATCTTCACAAAAAATTGTACATACCTACATGAGATTCTACAATTGCATACGGCGAGATTTCATATTTTTGAATCGGTGCATAATAGCCATTCAACCACTGATCTCAAATTCAGGTACACAATTTATTCTTTACCTATTTCGTGGCCGAAAATGATATTTTTATTACTGAGGAAAATTTACTGGAGTGTAGCTTGTAAGCGGTGGAGTTCAACTTTTACGAGGGATAATCTAGTTTGGTGGTTACCTAGGTGGGTTCAAAACAAAATTTGAATGGGTGCATCTTTTAACTTAGAATAACAAGTCAGTATAGTTATAGGAGAACTTGTTGCTGCCATGGGGTCAGGCGACCCCACTGCTATCAACATAGCATCGCCTCTGGGTATTGTACATATTTGAACTTACACTACGAAGTTAAATTCTTGATTTTTTGTCATTAAAAAAACAAAGAGGTAAAAAGGGTTCTGAAGTCGTTGGATGTGATAGTTTCAAGAATCGAACGAATCGTACATTGTGAATTGTATGATTCATCACCGATTCCATCACAATCTCGATTCATGCATATCTTTTGCAAATCAAATTGTGAATAGTATGGTTCTGATAACTATGTATCTCTAGTAGAATATATAGTTGTACAAAAGCATGGAATAATTTGAAAATCTACGATGTTTGAACCTGATACACTGCTTGTAGGATTTAGAGTCAGGGCTTTCAAGTACATAAAGGAAAGGCCCAACTAGGCATAAGTATCTGCGCTGCCATACCGCTTCCCTGTTTCCCACACCCTATGATAAACATGACAGCAGAAAAAATATCAGAGAAGGTTATAGATAATCAAAACAATAATGAATGACAACAAGCACCAGGGAAAACCTTCCAAGTAAGAACTGGCAACCACCCCTCAAAATCAGCTTGATGCCAAGGTTGAATTAGATCTGCATTCTCACTATCTTCGACCTGGAAGATTTTCGCAATCTGCATCAATCTGTGGTAACGAGCTGGAGAGAAATGGAACCCTAGTGATGGAAGCCGCACAGCAAGTCTTGTTGCAGGATACAAGGGATTCTCTGAGCGGATCTACATAAAATAGTACAACTAATAGCTTCAAATAAAGAGTTGCTAATGCGCTAGTAAGAAGTTCGGACAGTACAGAAGAATAGGAATGTGAATCATTAGCTTCAGACAACACGAGAGAGTCAGAAATTTCCATGCAAGAAGTGTATTACCTGTTGAAGCTTTAAGATCACCCCACACTTATCAATTACTGGTAAAAAACTGACAACCTTAAACTTGTTAGAATCAGCAGAGCTATTCCAAGAGGTTTGACTCCAAGAATAGTCACCATCCACCAAAAAAGCAGATACATCACTCAAGATGAGATCAAATTGCAAATATAGATTCATATCATCAGCTGAACTAGATTCACTGTCATCCTGCACATAAAAAGTAAGTTTTGCATCAGCTTTGGATTCAATTTGAACCAAACAATCTCAACAACATTCAGAGATAGACCTGACTGCGGATTATCAAGTTTCCAAAGTCAAGCAAAAGTTTAGTGGAATGGTGGTTGTCTGGAGAAAAATCTGTAGGAATGGTAACCTTGGGAGCTGCAATATCCAAGTCCAAAAGAAACCTAGCAGAAAGAAGACATTAAATGCAATTTGATCTCTCAAACATACAATCAAAATCCATTTAAAGGTTGCAATACTGGGCATAGGTCGGGATAATCAATGAACAGAACGATGTCTATTCTTGTAAACAGGCAAACTTAGCAGGTGTACAGAAATCTACTGTATTGCAAAGAATATCTCATAGGATTACTGGAACCGTGTTAAGTACTTTCAGACCACCCACTCAAAAGCATCCAGATCCACTTCACCTTATACTCTACAGGCCCAAGGACTTTGCAATGCATCACGTAACCAGACTTCACTTGCTATACACAATCTCGAGCAAACAGAAAATAGACAAAGATAAGTGGAATTTCGACTTTTTCTTGGTCATGTAGAATTCTTTTATAAAGGAGGTGAAGCAGCATCCTTCAGACACTATAGTACAGTTGTAAAGTCCAAACAATATACACGGACACGTCCATATAACACATTAAAATTAAGGATTCAATCAGACGTGTCTTTATCATTAAGACCTTAAGGCGAAGAACTGTCTAAAACTTTAAGAAGCAGAAAAAGTAGGAAACCTGGCTTGCTCCTTTAATGCTCGGTTCACTTGTTCCTGTGCAGTGCGTTTAACTTCGTCAATTGTCATCTGAAAGGATGGAAACATGAGGCACAGAGCAATCAAACAAGAGTCCTAACAAACTCTGAAAATAAGATAGGGAACCCCCACACAAAGGTTCAAAACCAATATATCATTCTAAAAAGTCCGTAAGGTTTTCAAGGCCAAAAGAATTTTAAGAACTTTTCATCCTCCCCCCTCCCCCAACCCAATCGACCTCCGAAGCTTGTCTCTCATTGCCCAACCCAGTCCTGTCAACCCGACCCCGTTGCCCTCCCAACCAGCCCCAACCACACGACCCCCACGCTCGCCACCCACCCTAGCAGCATCGACTCCATTCGGTTTATCCTCGTCAATTGGCTGTTGTTACCTCTTGCTCGTGTGAACTGGAGTCACCTCATCACTGCTAGTGGGCATGCCTTGTTGGTAATAGGTTTTTTGTTATTCTTGGTTCTATATTGGTCATTCTAATTTCATTGGACTGTTTTGAGTTAGTGCATTTGTGTAGTTGTGTGTGTTTCCATTCGTTGTCCAGGTTGTTTGATGCACATATTGCACGGTCATTGGTTATCAGTTATTTCTTCAGTTGGTTGATTTCTCACTCAGTGTTCAGTTTATGCTCCTTACATTGAGGAGATATCTTTGCATGGATTTGAGCTCTACTTCTACTTTTGCTATTTGTTTATTTGGTTCTTGGTCTCCTAATATGATGTCTATTACTTCCACTCATTTGAAGAGAACAAGTTATGCCCGCTGAGCTAAGATTGCTGAGGTATATTTGCTGGGCCAGAAGCGGTATACTAACCAGGATAATAATCCTAATATGGAAAATTTGATTCCAAATATGATGCTCGGAATAATAATCCAAAACCGTAAATAACCCTAACTTTCATAGTCCTGAACTTCCAGTGTCCAGAGGTTATAAAACCAGTGGCGGAGCTAGGATTAAGAATCCTGGGGGGTTGAGTCATAATGGAAAAAATTTCATTGTCAAACATCTCTCTATTTCTTACTCAACAAATAAGTAAAAAAAACCACTACCACTATACTTGCATTCCATAGTCAAAGGATAAGCCAAAATACATTTTTCAAGATTGATACTCATAAAAATAGAACAAAAGTTGTTTAAGAATCTATCAAAGTGAAACCGACATACTTTCAAATAGCCTAGATCATTTAAGATTGATTTACTCTAAACTAAACTGCATCGCAATTTCCCTTTTGATATATACAATCACCTGCTTGCTAAAATCTAACATTCAAGTCGATTCAATCAAGCAATATCAAGCCGATTCAATCAAAGAACAACACGAAAAGCAACAAGAGTCACCAAGTTTGTAAGTTGTCAAAAACGATGGAAGGAGAAGGAAGGGCTTTGTTTGGATGCTTTGTTTTATTTGTTCAAGAGTAGAAGGCAAATTTTGTTTTGCTTTTTTTGGAAAGTTGGGGGGGGGGGGGGGGGGGGGGGGGGGGTGTGGTATTGGGCCTCTTAATACCTCCGCCCCTGCTGAAAACTCTACAAGTACATAACCCTTTACCTATCTAGACATTTGTGATCATTCTAGCGGAGACACTTGAGGACGAGTGGGGGCACGGGCCCCCACTGAGTGGTCTGTTTTTTTTTCAGATTTTGTATTTTTCTTATAAATTGATTTCTTAAATTGTTCATTGTTAATACATAGTATATCATTTCATTCTCAATTTGTTATTTCAAATATTACAACAACTTCATTACACTAGCGAAGTGAGATGTCTAATGCAAAAAATAGCCACCACTTATCATTTCAAACTCTCCAATGAATAATGTCCAAATTCATAAGTTCCTAAATCATGAGTTATATACATTATGCTTTATTAATTATTTACAATTTTGAAACTAGTATTATCTTTGTTGATTGAACCCACAAAGCGAGACGAAGTTAAAGGTTTAAGGATAAAATTTGGAAAGAAAGTGTATTTCTTTTCTAATTGGATCAAGATTGCTGAATATTGACATTTTAGTTATTGTATATCTAACTGCTCTTAGACTTGATCTGTTGGGACAATTCAAACAATTGATTTGCTTTGATAGTTTATGGAATTACTACCTTTCTTGGTGAATGGGTAGCTTATTTATTATTTTTAACACAAGTGTTCCTTTATTGTTTTGGCATTGCTTAATACGATTTTTTTCGTTGAAGTGTGTTTAAAAGGTGCCACCCCCTCCACTATTGTCAATTCTTGGCTACACCATTGTTCATCATTATACCCGAAAGGGCTAAACGCCAATTCTACCCAACATAAACCCCAACTGCAAGCACAAGCACCAAAATTTGAAATGTACTCTCCATCAATCTAGTAAGAATAACTAACTGAAGCATACAAATTACTCGGGATAGACATTTTTTTAGCTACTGTGATGAATTTGTGAAAAGAATCATCATATCAACCGGAACATCTAAAATCCAAATCGTACATCTGAACACCCCAAAAAATAACAGTTTTGCCCAATTCCTGAAACTGTAGGATACTTACAGAGCGATTACTCCCTACTACTAAAAACTCGGGCGCTTAAAGCCTTCAGCACAATCAATTCAGCGCTCAAGTTTCCGAGTCTCAATTTAAACTTTTTATTAACTGCATGGTACTAGTCTATCATGTAGCAACCATTTTCAATTCCAAATGAATCTTAAGTCCTCTGGATTGTGGTCCAGCCCAGCATTGGTTTGCAACTCCTAACATACAAATTACTATTCGTAGGAAAGGTTTATTTAGAATCAAACCTGCACTGCAGCAGCAGTTTCCAGAGCTACGGCCCGACTAACCACAGTATTGCTTTCGAAGAAATTGATAATTCGATCGATGGAATCCTTCAGGTACTGGTCAAAAGCATGTCAATTAGTAGAGTCTTACAGGCATGGTTGTTCAAAGACAAGGCAACAATAACCTACAGTCACATAACATGGAGAAGCTTTAGCAACCATACTCCAGTCCAACTTAACATCAAAAGGCTTATAGCAGAAGACACCAACTAACGAATCACTGGCTGTTGCACTCTGCATGGAGATAAGACAAAAGAATTAAGGCTCCAAAGTCACTTGTGCATAAACCGGAACCTGGCTGTTCAGAGAATAAAAACGAGAGAGTGGAAGCACATAAATGGAGTAGAATAGTAGGACCTCGGCAAGGAGACCATTTGGCGATGACAACTGATATGATCCCAATTTCACATCAAAAACTTTGGCCTCCGGATAAAGCTTTACAAAGCAATCAAGATTGTCACATGATAATTCAGCCAGACACTCATCATCATCAGTAAGTTTTGAAGCATTACGTCTCATGTGAACCTCCACTGCAGTATGAAGCACATCACCCCTGTCATGGGATGTTAGAAATTGTCCATCATCACCTTCTTTGAATCCAATAATCTTATTCAGTTGTTCCCAATCTTCCTCTCCGAAACCCCCTGGCCCACTTTCATCTTTATCAGATTGATTATTCCTGAAAATATGTTCGTTCATTTTAGAATCTAAAGCAGCTGCAAGTCCAAATAACTAAGAGAACTAAAAAGGACCTCAACATAGGATATTTTACCATCCAAATGACCACCATGACTTCTTTGGCCTCTGTCTAGTGCGGAGATCTGACTCTACTGACTGTTCCACAAACTTGTGAGCCAACATCCTGAGAAACACATCAACACCATGAGAACTAAACGGACAGGTATCTAAAAGTCTGCTTGATTACAAATGACAGAGTTTGCAGTAGTATTGAGCAATAAGTTGTTTATCGTCTCCTTCTCGTTATGCAGTGTCCACGTAAGATTCTCCAGAAAATATAGAAAAGCAAAAAAGAAACAAAGTGCATTAAATCCTCAAATGTTGGAACGAAATCAAGTATGAAAAACGGATGGAGAGAAGAAAGGACACTTGGCAGATCTCTCAATGCAAGTTTAGTAATAACTTTTGAAAGTTAGAGAGGAAAAGAATAAATCGGAACTGTGGAACACAGTTCCAATAATTTATGAAGCAGTGAAATATTTCTACAGAGGGTATTATATATCACCACGGACACACAGAGTAAAGCATTTCTCTTGAATCTACAATCATTGATGACTCATGAGTTCATAAGGATGTTTCTCGCCCCAAAATTGCATATAGTATCTGAAAGTTATCACCATATAATTAGCTGGTCAACTTACACATGAAAGCCAGATAAATTTTGCCTCTCACCAAACATTTGCCTCCCTCAAGGGAGTGCAATTTTGTTCACCCTTCTTAAAAGAGGGTGAACATTACCCTTCTTCCTATTAGTTGAAATGGTATGAATTCCACCACAAAGTGATGTCATGCTTACCATGCAATACACTTTCTGGTAAGCATGACATCGCCTTGCGTGGGAATGTGGGATCCACACCCTTTCAACCAATAGGAAAGAGGGTAATGTTCACCCTCTTAAGTGGAGGGTGAACAAAAGTCAACTCCCCTCAAAGAGTAATGACTATATAAACAAACACTAGCAGGGAAGTAAAGTACCTCCACTGAAGTATGAGTTCATTATCAAGTTCCCGATCCAGTTCCTCAATTTCTTTGTTGTCATCAACCACCGGCTTACTAAGGTCGGATTTCAAAAGAGAAACATATAAAGGTATATATCTTTTACGCAACCTTGCATACTTCAGGACCTGCTCCCATGGTAGCTTCCCGCTGCCACAAAAAAAAATAATAATAAATAAAGTGTCCCTACCAAATGTAGAAACAAAACCAGATTTTGACATTTGTTAGTGTAGCGTTTTGGGTTGGTTGTTTTCATTATTGTTTCCCTCCTATTGTTAGCCAGGGTATTATGATAATATTGTTGTACATGGCATAAGCTATTAATACGAGTGGTAGAGCTATTTATCAAACCTCAATTTTTCACGCTAAAATATTTTTATTATTATTCTCGTAAACTTTAAATCCAAAGTTTGCAACTTAAACTTACTGTCAAAGTTTTCGATCCAACTCTAAATCACATCATGAGTTCTAAAAATTTGTACGAGGTGGTTACGGTGTGCAGATATCATCATCTGAAGGATGACATTGGCACGACGTCAAAACTTATAGTGCTGCCAAGGTGCGGCGAACAAAATCTGACTCGTTCTTCATCGTGGTACTTATTGTTAGTTGAATGGAACTTTTAGGAACCATCTGATGTGATTTTTGATTTTCCGAGTATTTTACAAAAAAAATAGTCTTTCCAGCCATCTTTTTCCATTTTCTTTTTTGACTGGCAAAGGAATTTAAGATATCACAAGGATAAAAATATAAAATTAATAATCTTTTTCCAGGTTTGATTCTTCCAATTAACTCTAACGAGCCAAAATTCATTAAGGAAACATAGTTCGAAGTTTGGCTTAGGTTTGATTCATTGACCAATTGTTATTTGTTTTACCAATCTTGAGGTTTTCAGACGCCAACTGCTTTTGGGGTCGTTCATTTCAGATCTAGCTGCTTTTATAACACCTCATCCACCCGTCAAAGGAAATGCAACATTTCTTGATTGGGATACGAGGACTCTTTTATCATGGACTAATGGCACAGTTTGGAACCTCATGTTGCTACTTGGGTTGAGTTTTGCAATTTTTCTTTAACATTTTGGTTGCTAATGCCAAAGCCTTTCTCCACCAGAGCCATTAGAGCTTTATTTTCATGAATAACCAGTTTGAGAAGTCCACATTGCATTCATGCCCAGGCAACATGTGACTGGCTTCATATGTATAGCAACCGAACCGCTCAATTTCCAAGAGCAATTTAGTTGCAGTGTGAAAGTAACGAGAGAAAAAAAAAAAAAAAAAGAAGGGAAGACTAAAGGTAAAAGAGAACAAGCTAGTTAGATACCTAGCCTTCTTCAACTCCTCTGAAACAGCTTTATAGGCATACTTCCACCAAGCTCTTGGATTGGATTTCACCGAGACAAACGGACGGAAATGAGCATGTTTTAGTCTTCGATTAAAAGCAGCAAAGTTATCAGCTAATTTCAGTAGATCCCTGTAACCATTCTGCAAATAAAATATTTAGCCTTCAACAACTTTTGAAATTCGTTAGGCTAAGAACCAGCAAGGAGAGGATAAGCAGATAACCTTGGATAAACAGAGTGTAACATCATCCAAGTTCACAGCAGCTTTTTGTAATGGTTGACCACTATTTACAGACACATTTGGCCGCAGCTTTGAGTACTTCGCATTTCCAGTCACTGGTTGCAAAACATATGTGTGCCTTCTAATAGGACTACCAGCCAGTTTGCCATCCTTTGTGCCGAACATAAAAACCTACAGCTCACGAGAGTTCATTATGCTTTCATTCAAAATGAAAACCCAGATGCAAACCGTGTTAGGTGGTAACAATAGTAAACAGAACATACCTGACTCCATTCCATAGGTAGCAAACCCTCCCATGGTTTATCAATAGTCCATGGAGAAATGTCAGAATCCAAATAAACTGCTAGACTCTTGAGTTCTATAGACTGCGGGAAAAGAAACATAATTGGCCAGAAATATAAAAATCCCACATTAATTAATCAATCTGCCAGGACAAGAGAAACAAAGAGGGAAAGGAAACAAATTTCATCCGAAGATACCCCACTTAGACTTAACAGCAAATACACATGATTAAACACTCTATCAGCCAGGTCTGTTATCTTGTATTTGCTTGCTTACTATATTTTCATCCGAAGATACCCTACCAAGACTTGACATCGAACTAAACATTCAATGAAACGTGAAAGGAAACACATTTCAATGCTACAAATAAATACATTTGATAACCAAGTAAGAATAGAATTAAAGAAATAAGTTACGAGGGAAGACTACTTCTTTATTGAAGAACCAAGGGAGAGAGAAACAAAGAGGTTGTCCAACAAAGGAAGAGGAATACAGAGAAGTTTGCCATAATCCTAATTCGCTAAATATCATGAATGACAAGCTACCTAGGGCTGCAAACAAGCCCAGCCAAGCTTTGGAGTGTTCAAGCTCGGCTCGCAAACAATTACATCAGCTCGAGCTCGAGAGGCTTGGGCTCGGCTCGAACAAAATTTCTCAAGCTCGAGCTCGGCTCTCTTTGGCTCGAACACGTAAGCCAAGTTCAACAAGTTAAGGTTTCTCATAGAGCATTCTGCACTTCTCTTTTATGTTCAGGTCTGATGAGGGACTCGAGGAGGGGACCAAAGGAGAAGGAAGCACAAATTTGTTACTCTTGTCCCACATCAAACAAAAACAAGTAGAAGAGGCAATAAATTCTCTATAAAGCTTCTCGAGGAGTTTATCTCCACACACGTCCCTCACCACGTTTGACTCATGACAACTTATATCGAGGCAGTCAAAGGCAAGACAATAATTAAGTCACAATATATATTATGTAAACTCAACTCGCAAGCCAACATGAGCCAAACTTTGGGTAGCTCGAGCTCGGCTCATTACTAAATGAGGACCCCAGCTCAAGCTCGTTCATTTACATCATGAACCGAGCAAAGTCGAGCCGTTACCAATCTGAGCCTCGAGCTGCTAGAACAGCTTGGTTTGTTTGCAGCCCTAGAGCTACCTGCTCTTGCTAAAACTCGCACTTAGGAATTGGTTCCACTACCAAATTGTAGAAATCTTATTGGTCAAATGGCTCTAAGTAAAGAATCAGTCGGATTGGTCCTTGGAGCGGTATAAAGCCTGCTTTGCTAAGGGTTTCCCTCAGAAATATGTGATCGATTTTGCCAAGATGATTACTGCTCGCACTTTGATATCTGCGGTTGATGTTTGCAAGTGCCCTCTATTTTAGCTGAATGTCATCAATGCGTTCCTATATCGGTTCCTTTCTAACAAAGTGGATATGCACCCTCCTCCGAGTTTCTCCCATCCATTTCAGTCCTAAACATGTTTTCAAATCGGGATACGTATCGTGTATCGTAAGATACATTAACGAAAACAAATATAATATAAAATAATATTTATAATTAATTATAATCTAAAAATCTGTTGGATATATGAAAATAATTGTTTAATGTATGAAAAATAGGCTTTAAGGATGGAAAATTTCAAGTCTCCCAAGTAACGTCTATCATAATGAGGCTTTTTGTGCCTAAGTCGTGCAACACATGATCGAAATATGTTCTTTCTTCTATTCGAACCTCGAATTTTGGTTTTCTCTAAATGGTTTGGATACCATCATAATTAGATCAAATGATTTAGAATGCGTTTGCGTTCCAATTCTTAAAATATGTATGATTTCTTCTCAATAAGAAATCACAGGATACGAATCGGGATACGCTATTATATCGTAAGATACGTCATCGTATCGTTGGATTTCTATACAAAAAGGATACGGGTTGGGATACGTATCGTTTTTGGAAGGAGACAATACAAATCGTAAGATACTTATCCCGTATCGTAAGATTTTAACAACCATACTGTAATTTACTCTAGGACTAAATTACACCTTAAACTTTAAACACTTCTCTCACAGCTTCTGTGAAATCTCAAAACCCTATTTCAACTTTCAAAAATTAGAGAACGTGAGCTTGGTTTAGACCGTCAAAACAGGAATTTTACTAGAGAATTTGTTAACGAGGGCTCGGTTGATGAGATGCTATTCATCGTGCAATGTATGGTATTTAGCGGCTCTACCCTTAATGTTCGTCTAGAAAGGATAAAAACTACTTCGAAAATTGTGATGTGCATTGAAAAGCTAAACTTTGTGGCCATATTTACACAATAACTGCCACCCATTGACCAGTGGTTAACAAAATTCATCCTTGTTTATTGCAAAAAAACATATAAAAAAATTCTTGAAGTTGTGCTTAATTGTTGCCCCCAGTAATTTTTATTCCCACCTCTACCATTGTTTGCATGTTAGGTTCTCTACTTCAGAGGATGTTCCTCTTGATGATGCTATGGAGTACTGCGAGCATGTAGGCTGCTTAGTTTGTCTTATTTTGACTTGTGCAGACATTGCGTATGCGGTAATGATTGTCAGTCAGTTTGGTTCAGCACCTCATTCTACTCATTGGGTTGCTTTGTCATGCATATGCGTTATGTTCGTAATTCTATCTATTAGAGTTTACCACTCTCTTCTGTGTCGAGCTAGACTCTTAGGGCCTATGTTGCTGCCGATTGGGCAAGTGATATATCTAACACAAAGTCCATATCAGGTTTGTGTGTTTATTTGATTCTGTTATGTCCCGTAAAAGTAAAAAAATCATTTGTTATCGCCCGGTCTACTGCTGAAGCTGAATATCACGCTATGACCGTCGCTACTACTAATAATTTGGTTCTAAAATATGGCTCTAGTCTTCGTGCCTCTTTATTATGATAATAGAACTGCCATCTAGAATCGTGGCGGAGCCACTTGAGGACGAGCGGGGGCATGCACCCCCACTGAATACTCTTCTTTCTTTTTTTTTCAGATTTTGTATTTTTTTCCTTGTAATTGGCTTCTTAAATTATTCTTTGTTTAATTACTTTAATACATTTTGTATATATTTCATTCTCAACTTTTTGTTTCCAATATTACAACAATTCCACTACACTTGCGAAGTGAGATGTTTAATGAATAAAAAGTCACCACTCACCATTTGAAACTCCTCAATACATAATGTCCAAATTTGTAAGTGGCTAAACCATGGGTTATATGCATTATACTTCATTAATTATTCACTATTTTGAAAGTAATCTTGTCTTTGTCGATAGAACTCACAACGCGTGACGAAATTAGAGGTTTAAGCATAAAATTTGAAAAGAAAAGCACATTTTTTCTGATTGGATCAAGATTGCTAAATATTAACATTTTAGTTATTGTGTATCTAACTGCTATTAGACTTGGTCCATTGAGACAATTCAAACAATTGATTTATTTTGATAGTTTATGAAATTACTACCTTCCTTAGTAAATGTGTTAGCTTTTTTTCAAATTATTGTTAGCACAAGCATTCTTTTATTATTTTGGTGTCGCTAATTATGATTTTTTTTTTTTGTTGAAGTGTGTTTAAAAAGTGCCTCCACTATCGATAATTCCTGGCTACGCCACTAATCTAGATTGCACATAATTTAGTCTTCCATGAGCGAACGAAGCATAGAGATTGAGTACCCGCCGTTTGTTCCATCGTCGATGCAATTGGGTGACTTCTCCACAGAAACAATGCTCACAGGTGCTCTTTTTTTTCGCCTAAGCAAACTTGTGATGCTTTCAGGGTGTGTGTAGTATTATCTTACTTTCCTTTATCTATTTATTTACGGGTGGTATAGTCTTCATGAAATATTGGGGGTTGTTTTATATTCTGCTAGGGTTGCTTATATAGCCACCCATTAGACTGGTGACATTATGATTTAGTAATACAACTATAACTATTTTCTCCCAATATTCTCACATTCTAGCCGTTCACAGTCTCATACATCATTCCTCCCTTCTTTTATTCTTCCTCCTCCTCTTCTTCTTCTTCTTTTCTATTCAATCATAACTAATTGTAACACCACTGAAGGTAGTAAAAGGCAAAACAAGGCAACTTGATGCAATCATACGAGAATCACAACTAAATTACTCAAGGAAACTCAGCAAATAGGGCAGTAGGTCATCAAAAAAGGGGATCTCCTTTAACCACTATGCAGTTGGTAGTGAAAGAAAAGGAACCTTCTGAATACGTTCGAGGGCACCACCCGTGACAAAAGTCTCTTTGCCATTATCATCTACTGTCACAGCTGATAGCCTCTCCAAGGTAACACCAGCTGAAAATGGATGACCACGATTGCTACAAAGAGGAAGTCATGAGATCTATTAAACAAGTCTTTTGGAGAAAACAGCACTAAAACTTATTTACCTCTCAATATCTTCATATCTGATGTGAATATTCGAAATCGAAAGCTTCAAGTTGCCAATTATTGTGTCGATCAACGACCCCAGCCACGATTTGTTCTTCACATACAACCAAAGCAACAAAAAAGTAAAATTGAGTGTAAGTTCAAACAATAGCAATCCAAAATACCCCAACAAAACGAATAACCAAGAACAGACGAAAGAAGATGACTTTTACTCGAAAATTGTCTTTCAACGATTCATTTTTATGGCTCTATTGCCAATTATCTAAAACAGCAGAACCAAATGAGGAAAACTCAAAATTACACTTTCCACAATCAGGCTGAGCACAGAATTGCAATTGAGAAGAAAGTCAAGAAACGAAACCTATGTTTACAGTCACTTTGGAGCTCTTTCACAGGTTATGAAGTCTATGTTCTAAGAGCAAGTCAAAGTGATCCATACGGCTATGAGCAACCTCAACATATGTTCTGCTGGATTTATCAGACTGCTGGGGAGTTGTCAGAACAGAATTCTCTCAGAAGTTCGAATTTTCAGATTTTGGAAAGTTACAGAATCCAAAGTGGTTCATCAACCATGCTTAATAAGCCAGAAGCTCAACCTGGTTTCTACAAGTCAGTCAGGTAAACCACTCACAACTTGTCACAAGCCCAGCCAATCACTATCTAGGAGTCCTAAACATGCAAAATCAGTAAACGTATGTCAGAATTACCCCCAAGAGAACTACAGAAAAGCATACCATTTCTGACTTAAACAGTTGTCTACTCTCCAAGAGCTTCATTTCCATTTCCTATCACAAGGAGAAGGAAGCAATGAATGAGGAAGTTTGAACATCAGCAGCATAGAGCAGGCAATCGAATTTCAAACAGCAGAAATATTTCTTACTCGTATTTGGCTTTTCTTAACCTCTTGGACAGTATCTTCACTGCACCCTTCAACTTGAGTTGCAGGTTCAGCTAGCAAAAAAATACGATCCAAGGAGACTAGAACTGGATCTTGGCCAAGCCTGCTCCATGGAACCTGATATAAAGAAAAATAAGAAATCTTTCTGGAAATACGAATGAATAAGTGTTGCTGTTACACAGCAGTTCTTTAAGTACGTTACTGTTGAAAGGATAAATTTTGAGATTGGCAAAAAGAGCAGATACTACATAAATCTTATACAAAACTGTCTCATGCAATTGACCAAATTTTATATTTTCATACAGCATACTTTGCATATCTTTAATAACTCGATAATCCAGGAATATTCCACAAGTAGTGTCTAGTAGTTTCTATTATCCACGTTCACCACCCAACTTACCTTTGCCATATAAAACATGGCAAACAATCTCCACGATTACCATACGCAGCATAGTAAACAAATAGGTTACATAATTAAGCCTAACAGATTGCTCTTAAGTAAAGCCAATCAGGAACACATTGGGGAGGCAATCCAAAAAAAGCTCAAAGATACCAAAGACTAAACAACTGAAAGTGTCAGCAGTGGGATGAGCTATAAATCGAACAAAGATTAATGGTGAAAACTATTGTATAGCCTGATCTATATTGTTGGGCCCATTTCCTAAGAGCTTAAGCTTTATCGTGTCATAAGGTTAATCAAAACGTGCCTGACAATCATCTTCATCTACCACAGAGGCTCAATTACATGAATACCCATTATGAGATCTATTTTAAGCAAGAAACAGGACAGGATGGGCTGAGTGTTGTTGCACCTCTACAGCTCTATGCGACCACCATATAATATTTTAGAGGCAAATTTTGAGATTTTAGCTTTTAAAATGTGGTTGTGAGTGATTCTCAAAAGTTCTTATCAACGGGTTTTAAATGGATTCCTAGAAGCTCAAATAGGAAATAAAATCCGATTCTAGAGAAGCTGAATTTGAGGTGCTTTTCAATGCAGTCTCAAAGCTATAATAAACACATTTATCTGTTTCTACAAAAAACTAAAATCCACAACCTGCAGCAAAATCTGAAGCTATAATCTAAAATCTGTAACCAATTAACCACAGCTATCGCAAACACATCCATACATGGAATTCTCCATGTGCAACAAAGACTACTAACCATATAACAAAGAAAGGATTATGTAACCTGCACTGGCAGAAAATTTACACAAAAAAGAAAGGCAAAATCAACATTGGTTGGGATAGCAAGGAAACACATCATAAAATATAATTTTGCCGAATCTATGGCTCGTGATGAAGCAAAATGGTGGAAAATAATCATATAGCTGTCCACACAGGAGGGGACAAGGATGAGATTAGCTGGAAAGAAATTCTCTATCGACATCACCAAAAGAGAAACAAATAAGTGAATAACAATAGGCCACTTGATTATTATAAACTGATCAACGAACAATTAATGGGGTGTCCACACAGGAGGGGACAAGGATGAGATTAGCTGGAAAGAAATTCTCTATCGACATCACCAAAAGAGAAACAAATAAGTGAATAACAATAGGCCACTTGATTATTATAAACTGATCAACGAACAATTAATGGGGTTTCATAAGGATGTAAAAGCAAACTACAAGGATTTGAAAGTACTTTCACCACCAGATTACTCTTTCTATATCAACATGATGATGGAAGTTACACTGTAGCTACTGCAGCCATTGCCTCCACCCTTCGAGAGGCAGCACAAAAACATGGCTGTGTCACACGTTGGTAATACAATGTCCAGCTCACAATGAATACCATTTATCATCACAGCTCAGATGTCCCATTGCAAGTAATAGTGCCATAGCACTTTGGCCTATGAAGTACGGACATGCCTGAATGGATGACATCTCTAGGTCATATTCAGAAAGGCATCAGACATGCCTGCCTGGATGTGCTATGTGGCATGTCCTGCTGTTTTCATTGTTTACCAACTGGACACAAGAAGGAAAAGCCTTTGACATGCATGTTCACTAACCAGTACGTTATAAAATACACTTGAGAACGAACCAAGTATTTTACAAACAATGGGTTGAAATTAAGAACGATACGGGGGAAAAAAAAAACACCTTAAATCAGTTCAAGAACGCCATTGTTTAGTAAAATACATTTGAGAAGTTACTAAAAAATTTATAAATGGTTTGAAACTAAAAACATTGAAAAGTACCCTTAAATCAGTTCAACAACGTCATCGAACAATCAACGATCAATCATCAAGTATCCGGCATTGTTGCCAAAATTGCATGATTACACTTCGATTCGAATTCAATTTACGATTTATGCAAAAATAATACAAATCTATAGGTGAATCAAGGGTTGGATAAAATTGGTGATGTTAGAGCTTGTCCCACATTGGTTAATTATAACCTCCAAAACTAGTATATGAACCTAGGCGGCCTCTCCACTCATTGCCAATTGATTTTGAATTGGATGCTTTAACATGGTATCAGAGCTAAGGTTTCGGAGGCTTTTGGACAAGACTCTCTTGATTAACTACCCTGTTGTTTGTGTCATAAGTACACTTCGTTCCGTTGTGATCCCAATGTTATGGATCCTTTGTTTACCTCTCCACATGCAGGGGAGTGTTAGAGTTTGTCCCACATGGGTTTAGTCATAACCTCCAAAACTATATATATATATATATATATATATATATATATAGAGAGAGAGAGAGAGAGAGAGAGAGTATGTGTCTCATTCTCCTAAGAACCACCTTAATTTAATAAAATAAGGACCTCGCTTTTCCGATAGAATTTCGATGATCCAAGCGGCTCAATGTGTTCAGAACGTGATTTTAAGGGAACCCACGAGAAATCAGCAAAAAAAAATGACCGGAAAGGCTTCATCCATGCAGTTTTTGTTTGTTTTTTATCGAACGGTTCAAATAAAAACTGCTCGGATGAAGCCCTTCTCGGTCTTTTTTTTTGCTGATTCCTCACGGGTACTCTTAAAATCACGTTCTGAACACATTGAGCGGCTCGGATCATCGAAATTCGAACGAGAAATGGGAGAAATGGAGAGGTCCTTATTTTAACTAAAATAATGACCTCCTCATTTGAAGATGACTGTATATATATATATACACACACACACACACACAAAACTTCTTATAAGAACGGCCTTAACTTGTTAAGGTAAGGACCTCCCCGATCGAATTTCGATGATATAACAAAAACTGATCCGATCAAGCCCTTCCCGGTCTTTTTTTTTTTTGGTCGATTTCTTCCGGGTACCCTTAAAATCATGTTCTGAACACATTGAGCAGCTTGGATCATTGAAATTTGGTCGGAAAAGTAGAGAAAAGGGGTGCCCTTACCGTATTACGGTAAGGACGTCCCTTTCCCGACCAATTTGCAATGATCCAAGCTGCTTCATGTGTTTAGAACGTGATTTTAAGGGTACCTGCGAGAAATCAGCAAAAAAAAAGACCAGAAAGGGCTTGATCCGAGCAGTTTTTGTTTGTATTTTATCGAACGGTTCAAATAAAAACTGCTCAAATCAAGCCCTTTCCAGTCTTTTTTTCTGTTGATTTCTCTCGGGTACCCTTAAAATCACGTTCTGAATACATTGAGCGGCTCGGATCATCGAAATTTGGTTGGAAAATGGGAGAAAAGGGGAAACCCTTACCGTAATACGGTAAGGGCGCCCTTATAAGAAGTGGACTGATATATATATATATCAGGGCGGTTCCGGAAACAACTAATTAGACACCTAAAAAAACACATCATAGTTCCCGATCAAATTTTAAAGATTCGAACCACTCAATGTGATCGGAACGTGATTTTAAAAGTACCCGCGAGAAATTAGCAAAAAATAAAAAAGAGACTAGGAAGGGCTTGATCTGAGCAGTTTTTAGCTTAGATTTGATGAACGGTTCAATTAAAAACTGCTCAAACAAGCACTTCCGTGTCATATTTTTTGCTAATTTCTACCGGGCACTCTTAAAATCACATTCTGCACACATTGACCGATTCGGATCATAAAAATTTGATCAGAAACTATGAGATTGAGATTTAGAGTGTTTTTTTAGGTGTTTAATTGATTGTCTGCAGAACCGCCCCGTATATGAGCCTAACCCTAAGTGGCCCCGTATATGAGCCTAAGTGGCATCTCCACTCATTGCCATTTGGTTTTGAATTCAATGCTATAACAAATGAGAAACCATATGATTTACAGTTCTACTCACGATTCTTTTTTTTCTTTTTTTTTTTGGTCAAACCTACTCACGATTCAATTCTTGCAGATATAACATTGCTACATTTGACAAATATGAAACCACTTTAACTTGATTTTTGTTTTGAACAAAGCAATAATACAACTTCATAGAATGTTTAGTTCAGAAAAAACTACATTCCCATGTAAAACTTGTTTCAACAACCTGTGGATTAGAATCCTAATCTTATTGAGAGCATGTTGTTACCATTGTTTTCTCATTTTTCACAAATATAAAAATAATCTCTGTAATATGTTTGAGGCTAAGATTGCATGTCCAGTTGTCCTCATGAATTATCTACTATTAGTTTGGTGAAATTTCCATAGTTCATTGTCATATAAGTCAATAGATGGGCTCAACGACTTCATCATGCTATTATCTTAATTTGCTAGACAAGTAGTTGAGAATATTACTGAGCATAATATCCTACATGAAGGCGAATTTTGAAGAATCGATGTCTTTAATTCTTGCATCCTCAAAATCATACATCACGGTAGGGCAACACATCTGACAACCCACATATGTCACCATATAAGCAAGTTCCTTATCTACTAGATTACATAATCATTGCTAAAAACATACTTTTGTTGTATTAGGGCTAAGCTTTCATCTTTATAATGAATCTTTTACATATATTTGTATATGTGTAATGACTCAATCTTTTACATTTACAATTTTAAAAAAAGGCCATTTCAATTCACAATTTGATTCACCTGCACTGGAGACTAATCTCACCCTTCTGAAAGATGCACTCTCTTCCTCTGTATAGTGTATAGAGATCTCTCTGCACACACAAACATAGCCCCTCTGTTTTTCTTTTCCTTTTATAAAGTAAGGTAGAGTTCTCTCCTTTATTCTTCTACTTGGTAAAAATGCTTCTTTTTTGGGTCCTGTTTGGAGATTGTAGTTTGTTTTTTCTGGACGATCAATTAATTGTTTATATTGAGCGTTTTTCCTATTGCATGTGTGTTAATTTTCATTACTCTGGTTTTTGTAAATATAACAACCATAAAGATAAAAGATATAGCAATAGTTTATTATTCTTGTTGTCCTATCCCCTTTGCATCCAAATCTTTGTTTCTTCCAAAAAGTTTGTCATCTTCCGAGTCCTTGTCTATGTTGATATATGTGTTTGTATACACATTTCTTAGACCTCGACAATCAAAGCCGCATCAACGCCCACCTCCAACATATTCAAATGCAAGTTTTCCTCAATGAAACCACACTTGCAAGACAGAATATCGTCAATCTACCAACTCCAAATGCGTAAATAATTTTCCTCCAGGTCAGAATACTAACAATTCACATAACAAATTAGTTTTGGTTAACCCAGAAGTAGCCTTGTACTTTTGGAAGGTATTTCAAAACGTCCTCTTCAACAAAGAAATCCTCATTGAATAGTGTTTATCGATCAAATGTAAAAACTAAATCACAAAAACTTGTTTTAACCAATTATAAAAAAAACGAGTAAGACTATACAAACCTTCAACTTCACTGACCCAAGGAATCCGGCCTTGACCTTCACAGGTAACTTCAATGCATTCAATGCTTCTGGTTTCAGTTGCATATTTGTTAGCTCTACATCACCTGTTATAGTTTTCAAAGCAATGGGTTAAACAATTCAGACAAATCACAGGAAAAAAACATGAACGCCCCGCAATGTTGGAAATATATAAGCATTTATTAGTAGGTCAGCAGAACAATGGCAACTACATAGCAAGCATACACTGGATCTCTAAATTCTCAATTGGATTACTCTCTTTCTCCATGTCAACCAACAAGCTAACAAGATCAACAAGATGATTGCCTCGCTCAGCACCTAATTCAAATGGTAGTAAAGCATCATGTCGTGCACCATATTCTAGCTCATAGGGTACATCAAACTCAACTAGTAAAACATTTTGGTCTCAAAATGGCGATATATTTAATTATGTGGAGGAGCTTTTCAAAACAAACAATAATGTTGTTGAAAATGATAATAGAAGGGTATTCACTATATCCACTATGAGGCCAAACCAATCCTACAGATATGAACTCAAAAGGGTGACCCCCTTTCGACTCCCCTCATACCGTCTATTGGTCCCTTCATGAATACAGCATCTATAGGATAACTTCCATCTTGTAAGGTATTTTTGGGACTTTTTATTTGATAACGGCAATTTTTCTGAATAGGCCTGTTCACATCGCAACTAATAGAAAAAACCATAGGTTGCAAAGGATCTAAGGCCACTTGGACATTATGTGCTCTCAAACATCCACCATAGCTGAGATCATCTAGCACCACCAACAAAAAGAAGCCGTGGCGAGAAATTGAAAGGAAACAACGCCCTCCAAATGACGATCTCCTATGCCATGCCATCTTCGATGGAACCAAGAAGCAGTTCGCCATTAGCACAGCAAGGAAGGCCGCATCTCTTTGCAACTAAGCCCATTGTTCTTGCTCAGGAAAAATGAACATGAACTGACAAACAAAAAGGGGCTGGTATTTCTGTTTGACCGGGAAAAAAAAAAAAACTAAAAGGGGCTGGCATAGTGAGAAAGATGAACAACGAAAGGCTTTGCAAGGTCCATAGACACGTTAGAAGGGAAGTTCTTCAATACCCTCAACAACAAGCCAAAGCGCTAGGACTTGGAAGTTGTGAATGTCGCTACTGTCAAGTGTTATATTGCCAAATATCATCTATTCAACTCCTGACACTGATGACTTACCACATACGATGGTCGTTATACAGATTATATGCAACTGCCACCGAGAATCTCTCCATGATCTCCAGCTTTTATGTGCGTAAAGCATAATTTCTAGTTAAAATCCACGTTAGATGGCATAACAAAACTGTGTAGGCCCTTGTGGCAAGGATGGTTCAGCTGGCACCGTTCAGAGCACATAGGTCAACCTGTTGGTTGCATTGCTGCCATCCCTGCTAGAAATATTCATAGGACCACGGCTGACACCTAAAACATGGATTCTAGAGGAGGCAATGGATCATGACAGGTCAGGTTACCACGTTGGTCAAGTGGTTAAGGAAAGCTCAGATCATCAAATTTCTCAGCCGATGATTATTAAGCAGTAGTATGATGTGAATCCAGAGTTGTCTCAGATGAGAATATAGAGTCAGAGACTATGCTACTGGATGGCCCAAATCTTCTTCAACGCGATAGAAACTTTGACAACTTTATCGGAAACCTTGATTTTGCCATGAAAAGTGGCTCAAAGTGTTGAGAGCAAAAGGAAACAATAAAATGAAGGAGTCCACTTCCTAATCCTTATATTTGGAAGAAATGTGGTGGCCAAAAGGTTAGAGAACCTACAGAAGAAAAAGTGAGATCCCTTTGCGCATGCGAAATCCTTTTATGCCCACCCATGCGATATGCCGGAGTGGTTCATTACTGTAGTCCCTTTCTATTTGACGATGCACACATTCCAACTACTGAATAAGATCTAAGACCCTTGATCGCTTTAATTTTTGTTAAATTTACCCCTAGAAGAAAGTTGAGGCAATGGAATAGACGGGAGCCATCAACCTAATTGTTGATCAGATGTCAACTACTTTACCAGGTTGTACCAAAAGAAGGAAAAAGAGGAAACAAGTATTCTAGGTCTGGGTAGGGATCTAGTGCTAGCGTTGCTCCGCAACCACTGATGACCAGCATTGTCTTGCGAAGTTATTCACCTTAAGGAAGAAGCAATTCACCGAAACGAATAACATCTGAAACAACTTTCAACTTTTGGAGATAACAACATAAATTCTTTTTTTTGGTAATTAACAACATAAATTCTTTCATTACACACATCCCTTTAACCGTCCTCAATATACACAACTCTTTTGTGTTTTTTTTGGTCAAACGGAAATTATATACACAACTCTTTATACATACAGTCTCAATATAAACAATTAAGAATTTCACGTATACTAACAAAATCATAGCGCTACTGAATGCAAATTAATCACGATGTCGAAGAGTATTCAAGTCCTTAAGACTACGAAAAGAACAAGTGATACTATAACAAGAAGTGAAGAGCAAGCGATCCAACCTTTCCAGACGCTGATCTTTAGGGCTTCTTTGTTTAGACCCCGCACATAATTGCCGAGGTACCTCTGCAACAAATATGTCACCTGATCTTCCAACATCTTCGCAATAGATTGGTCTCAATTACGCAACTGATTCAGACATAGCACGAGGAGAGAGAGAGAGAGAGAGAGAGAGAGAGAGAGAGAGAGAGAAGTACAAGAGAATAAAGGGGGGTGTGTGTGTAGGTATGTATAGGTACAGAGAAGGGGGGGATTTGCGCGGGTGGGAGAGGGGGGGGGGGGAGATCGTCGCGGTGGAAAAAGTATTGTGAAGTTTCGATTGCTGAGACAGGGAGAGAGGAGAGAGAGAGAAGGATTCTGCTTTGCATTACGTGCAGACGCTGCAACGTCCTCATAACAGGTGGCGCAAAGCTGATATCAGATTTTAGAAACGGTAAAGCGACGTAAATGAGAGTTGAGTTTTGTTCGCCCTCTGCTTAAGACGGTGAAAATTATCTTCTTTTTTATTGATTGAAATGATATGAATCCTATCATAAAGTGATGTCATACTCACCAAAAAGTGTATTGCATGATAAGCATGACATCACTTTGTGGTGGGATCTATACTATTTCAACTAATGAAAAAGAAGATAATGTTCATCCTCTTTTAAAGAATGTGAACAAAATTGCACTCCATAAATGATGTGAATTAAATGCCACTCGTTGATTAGTCAATTGGCCCACGGGGCTGATATTTGGAAGAGGTGTGCCTCCGCACTCTTTCCACCCAAGGGAAAATGTTGGGATTTTTTATGATGGATCCCACAGAGTTTTACTAACGAAAAGTATTTTTGAACAGAGAAAATAAGAAAAGATCATATACAGGTTTTTCGCAGGGTTCTCGTCGGGTACTGCAAAAAATATGATCCAAAACACATATTTCCTGTAAAACATTATTTTACGGAATTTTGTAAAAAATAATCTCAATCAAATATACGTAAAGACTTTCCAAAATTCAGAGGACAAATGTGTTTTATCATCAGTGCCGACAGCACGGCACAATTTCTTTAATTAATGGATATTGGTTATGAAACTGGAGATGGGGTCACACAATTTTTTTGGAGTCAGAGTGTGAGACAAATCTTGTGGGTAGCAATGCTTTTCTAGTCCCTATAGACACACTAATTCCACACGATCGTTGGAGGCAATTTGGGACTCGGATCTTGTCCATTTGCTTCGGACGAGTTTGGTCTATTTGGTTGCATCTGAGCTATCCAAAAAGTGAGATTTTAAAGAAGGTGTTTTTGATTATTTTTTTAAAAAAAATACTGTTTTAAATCTGACCAAATGGACCAAACTGGTCTGAAGCAAATAGACTGGATCTGGCTCCGACAATTTGGGGATGGAACAAGGGTATCCCTTTTAATGCACCATGGTAGTGTCAAGTGTGAATCTTATTGAGTTCTGTTATCGTGATTTAAATTTTTCAATTTTTAGAATTAACTAATTAATAGATCATGCACGAAAAAACAGACATTGCTCAGATATCTTTGGTCACTAATTCGGACATTATTTTTTTTCTAACGAAAAATTGAATGGTCAATATGATTTGGAAAATTAATTATATGACAAATCTACTTTTGTCGTGAGATTATGAATGCCAATTAACTTGATTTTTGTACAACTATAGTTTTCGTGAGTTGTGTAAATTACTAGTAGTTCAGATCATAGCCTAAATATGTTTTTTGAGGCTATGTGAATGTCGATTGTTGAACTTCTTAAGTTAGCCAACCACCCCCCCCCCCCCCCCCCCCCCCCCCTTTCGTCCTCCTCTCCCTCTCCCTCTCCCTCTCCGTGGCTGGTCTTTTCCGTCGAATCCGTCCGCGGTTCTGTTGGCACCCGGTTCTTCCCAATCCATCTCTGCGTCGTTCGAGTTTTGCTGGCAGTGGTGGTGTTACAGTTTGAAAGGTTGCTGGTGGTGGTTTGCCGTAGCGGCTGGTGGTTTGCCGGCGTTTGATGGTGGTGATATTTGTCGTCTGAGGTCGGATCTACAGTTGCTAGTGGTCTAATCTGCGGCAACTGGTGGTGGTGTTTTAGTTCCGCTAGGGTTAGGTTTATGAAGGTTTTTTTTTTGGTTTAATTTTATGCTATTTTGGTTGTCTCTTCCCTTCAGTGGTCTTCCTCCCCTTCTGCATGTGTCGTCGTTTTAGCAGGGGTTTTTTCCGATGTGTGCAAGTTTGGTTCTGTAAGATGAAGTGGTTGGTGTGGTATTGCATTGCGCTGCTCTCTAATGGGGTTTGGGGTATAGGTCTTCCCTCTTTGGAGCCTATTAAGCCTGTTTGAGGTGTGGTATTGCATTGCGCTGCTCTCCGATTGTTGCTGGTTAGGATAAAGGAGTGTGCTTTTTTAAAGTGAGACAGTGACATTCTCTTTTAGACTTACCGACATATGGCAACGGCTATGATATTCTTTCTTTCTTTCTCTTTTTTGGCCAAGCGAAAAATCGGCTATGAGATTCTATGATTTTGCCCCTGGCATCAAATGATTTACGCATCATCTTTTCTATCTAAGGTTTTTTAGGCTTTACAAGTGGTAAATGGTTGTCCCTCAATAGAGTGATTTATTTTCCCAAACATGTACGCCGCGCTTGATTTTCAAAGCCTCCGTCAACAAGATGAATGGAAATCTCTCCAATATTAGTAGCTCTTGAAGAAGATCGGTATTTATACCCATCCAGATTTTAAATCAAATTTAGAAAAGATGACTGCTTTATTCAGTCGATCCAACAAATCTTTTTTATTAGGGATAGGATATCTAATCCACATTAAAACCTCATTTAATGGTTTGTAATTTATAACCAATCTAGGAACACCTCGTTCCTTTTCAGCATTTTTATTAGGCTTAATTGCAAGAACACCCCCTAAACTATCGCGTTTTGGCAAGTTCACCCCCTTAAGTTTAAATTCGAGCAACTTCACCCACCAAACTACCAAATTCGAGCAACTTCACCCCCTCCCCCATTTTCCGTCCATTTCTGTTTAAATTTGGATGGAAAGTTTCAAAATTGGGTACCAGTACCACCTAAAATTCGGTACCAGTACCAAATTTGGACAGAAAATTGGGTACCAGTACCACCTAAAATTCTGTACCACCTAAAATTCAGTACCAGTACCAAATTTGGACAGAAAATTGGGTACCAGTACCACCTAAAATTCTGTACTAGTACCAAATGTGGAAACTTTCCATCCAAATTTATAACAGAAATGGACGGAAAATGGGGGAGGGGGTGAAGTTGCTCGAATTTGGTAGTTTGGGGGGTGAAGTTGCTCGAATTTAAATTTAAGGGGGTGAACTTGCCAAAACGCGATAGTTTAGGGGGTGTTCTTGCAATTAAGCCTTTTTATTAACATAAAAAGCTGTATAACTCCAAGGAGAATAACTTTTCCTTATCAATCGCTTATTCAAAAGATTGTCAATTTCATTTTGACACATAACCAAATATTCTTGTTTCATTTGAGAAGGTCTAGCTTTTGTGGGAATTTTCCTCTCATCAAAACCCTTCTCATATGGTAAAGAAACAATATGCTTCTTCCTATCCCAAAAAGCATTTGGGATATCACTACAAATTTCTTTTTTAAAATTTTCTTCAATTTGAGAAATTTTCTCTTTTAAAAAAGGTTTTGGTTTGCCCTCTCTCTCTGTAAAAACCAAGTACTCTGCCTCTCTCCCCCTCTTGCAATATTTGCAGTCTCTTTCCCTCCTTAATAATAAAAGGTTAGTTCCTTTATTTCGATCATTTGTATTGTTGCTTTTCAATACTATATTTGGTATCAGAGCCAAATGGCTTAATCTTCAGTGTTGGTGCAAGCATAAGCCATGATGTCATGATAAAGCCTTTTACAAATAAAAACCAATTTAATCAAAAACCTTAAATGTAAGGTAACATTCAGGATAGTGGGACGTCACCCAAGTCGCGTTCGGATTTGTCCGACCATGAGGACCCGGGTAGGGTGATTTGGCCTATTGCTCCGGTAAATCGTTGACAGACGTGCTATCAGGAATGTTCTCTTTCATTTGAAAAAAAAAAAAGGTCTGAATTATGATAAAATGGATTATGTGAGCACTAACACAATCCTCTCATAATGAGAAGGTTATTTCGTTCTGATAATGATAGAATTAAAAATTCTGAATTAATTGAATATGCTAATGTGCAAGAACAATTGAATCACTGGACTATCCCTCCAGTGTGTCATTCCGTGATATACAGACATGGAATGTTTGAATTAAAAAATAGTATGGCAATTAAAACTGTTGAAAGAACAGAAAGCTTAGAATCAAATGATAAGATAATTAATCTTATGAATCGTATTGATTTACTTGCACATATGCAAAATTATCGATATGTTCATATTGGTTTAGTGCAAATTGCTCTTAAACCTTTAACTCTACTTGGAATGGACACCTGTTTGCAAGTTACTTTGCGTGATGGTAGGTGTAATAATTGGAGATCCTCAATTATAGGGGCAATTGAGACCAGCTTAAGTCATGGTCCTGTTTATTTTAATGCTTTTCCTGATTTATCTCTGTCCCTTACTGATAGGAATATAGGGGAAGCTTTGAATTGTAGAATCCAGACTAGAGGTTATGATTTCTTGCCCGGATCCGAAGTTATTGCTGTAATTTATAGGATTTATTATAAAGTTATGAACACTAGGAATCCTAAGGTGCGAATGACGCGTCCAGAAGATCAGACTGTTTTGATTGAATCTAACATGTTGACCACTAATGTTGCAACAAATAGGTTGATTGATTGGGAAGAAATTACTTTCCCTGAAAGTTGGACAGTACCTAATGCAGTCCCCCCTAGACCTATTATTAATAGGATTGAACAAATAGTTCAAGACAATGATGGCACTGTTTTCCTAAATTTTAGAAATTCACAGGCTAGTAGATATACGAGAAGCCTGAGCTCCCGAAATGGCCAAACTCCCTATAGAGTTAGTCTGCCAAACACTAGTCGACATTCGACATCGGAAATTCCAGAATCCCATCATCCAATGGAGGATGAGAATTTGGTCGGGATAAGATTATCTCAGAACCAAATACCTCATGGAGTTTATACCCATCAAAATAACACAGTAGAATCACCTACTGCTAGTGAAATGGCATTCAGTTTTAACAATGATAATAGGTGCTGAACTTAGGAAGGAAATTAATGCAGAATTTCAACTCCCAAAATATCAAGAGTTTAGGAGTTGGTATTTCGCTAAATATGATGCTGGTCAATTACAAAAATTCAAAAAAGAATTTTATGATTGGCTTGAAAGTCAACAAAAAATTATACTTTTTACCCAATGGTTTTATGGAAGGTATTGGACCGAGTTTCATAGGTCCATAAATGTTATACAGGATTATCATAGGAATTGGAGGTCTATGTCAGGAACTGTTATTCGAGCAGTTCATCCTCCAACAATACCTTTGTCTATTGAAGGCAATTCTGAGTCTGATTCACCTTTGGAAACTGCTGCTTTCGTTAAACCAACAAGCACAGATCCAAATGGTAAAGTTTACAAACAAAACAATCACACTAATGCTTGCCTTAATACCATTGGCGACCAGTTGGTTAGAATTGAAGAGCAAATAGCTCAAATTGGGGAAGATGTTAGACAAATGAGTCCTAAGACCGATAATAAAGAAGATGGTATTTCACCATCCAATATTTGGCCACCATTACCAATAACTGGCTTTAATCTTACTGATCCTAATAAAAATTCTGATTTACTTAGAGAATTACAAAAGAGATTTAAGGGTTTAACTCTTAATGCTCTTTCGGAGGATCAGAATCAGGAGATATCTCCTGAGGATGTCATAGAATTAGAAATTTCTTTTCTTCAGTCTCAACCTGAGACTATTAATAAAATTCAATATCCCAAGAATTTTCCTTATAGCGGAGCGAATAGGTATTATTATCCTAGACCTACTCCACAAGATATGTTATATGAAGAACCTGGATTTCAAAAACAGATGTCATATAGTGGTAGAACTATCTATGAATGGAACATAGATGGTATGACCGAATATCAAATTTTTGCAGTAGTGCATCAAATGATGATGTACAGCACAATATGTACAAATAATAAAAATGAAGATAAAGAAGTTGTTGGTTGGATCACAGTAGGATTCACTGATATGATTAAAGGTTGGTGGGACAATATTTTGACCACAGACCAACGACATGAAATTTTAAATGCTGTTAAAATCACGGAGACTGGAGTAATAAAACAAGATGCAGTTTATACTCTTGTCTAGTCCATAATTTTGCATTTTGTTGGTCATTGGGATAACCAACAGGAAAGAAGTAGAGAGCTACTTCAAAATTTGAAATGTCCAACGTTAACTCATTTTCGTTGGTATAAGGATGTATTTCTTGCCAAGGTTATGCAAAGGATTGATGCTAATAGTGAGCATTGGAAGTCAAAATTTGTTGATGGTCTGCCTTATTTCTTTGCTGAGAAAATTGGGAAAAAATTGCGAGATCAAAATAATGGTCTGACAATTGATTATAATAGATATACCTATGGCCAGCTTATAGCTATTATCATACAGGAAGGTTTGACCTTATGCAATGACATAAAGTTGCATAATCAATTGAAAAAACAGAACCTAACTGGGAAACAAGAGTTAGGACAGTTTTGTGACCAATTTGGTTATGATTTACCCCACTATTCGAAACCCCAAAAGAATAAAAGTGGTAGTAAGACTACTCGAAAATATTCTAAAAAGAAATATGGGAAGAAGAAGCATAAGGATGGGGACGAGCAATCAAGCTCAAAAAATCCTAGGAATACTACTAGGAAGCAGAAGAATAAGAAAGGTGATAAAAAGGTCACTGCCAAATGTTTTAAATGTGGCAAAATAGGACATTATGCAAATAAATGCAAAACTAAAAAGAAATTAGAAGAACTTCAATTAGATGAAGGGTTAAAGCAGACCCTCTACAAACTTTTAATTGATTCTAATGATTCTGATTCAGAAGATCAAATAAATGATCTCCCTGAAAATAAGGATACCTCTTCTACTTCGGAAAAGGAAGATATCACTAATGATTACAATTGCAATGGTATTGAGTGTTCAACTTTGGATGACTATTGGAAGGCAATAGTTGAAATGAATGGTCTCAGTGTTAATGTTCTCACTGAGAAACAGCAGGGTCTCCTGGAGGTCATTGATCAAATTAATGATCCTCAACTTAAGATGAGGATTATAGAAACTTGTATATCTTCTATGAAGGAAGAAGAGGAAGAAAAACCTCAGTTTCCTAATGAAAATTACAGTTTGAAAGTTGTTCTTGATAGATTAGAACAGGTAGACAATTTTAAACCTGTTACAATTCCTGAATTAAAGACGAGATTTGTGATATTAGATCATTGAAAACTTTCCAGGGCAAAACTGCTCAGGAATTTTATGATATAAAGACGAGATTTGTCGTCTTAGAAAATAAAGGCGAATCAAGCAAGGTTGATGATCTAGCCTATTTGAATTCCATTAATAAGGTAGTTTACCAAAAATGGCACATAAAGGTCAATTTGGTAATCCATAAAGAATATACTATTAACAATATTATTGCTTTGGTTGATAGTGGAGCTGACATGAATTGCATTCAAGAAGGAATTGTTCCGACCCAATATTTTGAGAAAATTTCTCAAAGTCTCACTAATGCTAGTGGAGCAAAAATGATAATCAAATACAAACTCAATAATGTTTACATTTGTAATAAGGGAGTTTGCCTAGAAACAACTTTTCTTTGTATAAGAAATCTTCAACAGGAGTTAATTTTTGGAACTCCTTTTTGGCAATGTTGCTGCCAATGAAGACCAACACTGCTGGAATAACTGCCCAGGTAGGCGATCATGAAATATTTTTTGAATTTGTCTCCCCACCTGTTTACAAAGAAATAAATGATATTATGAGGAAAATTTCCCATAAAGATAAACAAATAAATTTTCTTAAAAAAGAAATTCAAATAATGAATATGGAAGAGGTTTTACAAAAACCTTTTTTAAAAGAGAAAATTTCTCAAATTGAAGAAAATTTTAAAAAAGAAATTTGTAGTGATATCCCAAATGCTTTTTGGGATAGGAAGAAGCATATTGTTTCTTTACCATATGAGAAGGGTTTTGATGAGAGGAAAATTCCCACAAAAGCTAGACCTTCTCAAATGAAACAAGAATATTTGGTTATGTGTCAAAATGAAATTGACAATCTTTTGAATAAGCGATTGATAAGGAAAAGTTATTCTCCTTGGAGTTGTACAGCTTTTTATGTTAATAAAAATGCTGAAAAGGAATGAGGTGTTCCTAGATTGGTTATAAATTACAAACCATTAAATGAGGTTTTAATGTGGATTAGATATCCTATCCCTAATAAAAAAGATTTGTTGGATCGACTGAATAAAGCAGTCATCTTTTCTAAATTTGATTTAAAATCTGGATATTGGCAGATTCAAATTAATGAATCTGATCGATATAAAACAGCCTTTACAGTTCCATTTGGACATTTTGAATGGAATGTAATGCCATTTGGCCTGAAGAATGCACCTTCAGAATTTCAAAATATTATGAATGATATATTTTATCCTTATGTAGATTTTGCAATTTGTTACATTGATGATGTTCTAATATTTTCTGAGAACATAGATCAACATGTTAAACATCTTAGAATTTTAAAGATGTGATTAAAAGAAATGGATTGGTTGTCTCTACTCCTAAGATGAAATTATTTCAAACTAATGTTAGGTTCTTAGGACATAATATCCACCAAGGGAAAATTATCCCTATTGATAGGAGTATAGAATTTGCTTCTAAATTTCCAGATGAAATTAGGGATAAAACCCAATTACAGAGATTTTTAGGAAGTCTCAATTATATAGGAGACTATTATAAAGAATTAGCACATGATTCTGCACCTTTATATGATAGGCTTAAGAAGAATCCTCCTCCCTGGTCTGAACAGCATACTAGGACTGTTCGAAAAATCAAATTAAAAGCAAAACAATTGCCTTGTTTAGCAATCGCTAATCCTGAATGGAGGAAAATTGTAGAGACAGATGCCTCAAATTTAGGTTATGGAGTTATTTTGAATTAATACAATATCAATTCTAATAAAGAAGAATTGGTAAGGTTTACTTCTGGTTTGTTTAAAAATGCTCAAACCAATTACAGTACAATAAAGAAAGAAATTCTTTCCATTATTAAATGCATAAACAAATTTCAAGATGATCTACTCAATCAACAATTTTTACTGAGAGTTGATTGTAGTGCAGCCAAACAAGTGTTGAAACAGGATATTAAAAATCTTGCTTCAAAATAAATTTTCACTCGTTGGCAGTCTGAATTATCTGCCTTTGATTTTGAAATTGAATACATCAAGGGAGAAAGTAATTCTTTACCTGATTTTCTTACCTGTGAATTTTTGCAGGAATGAATCACAATAATTTTATCCAACAAAGAACAATTTTTCAGCAATGGCTGAAATTAAAGCGAGCTGTTTTCAATTCTCATACTGAAATGATAATACTTAAATTGCCTCAAACGCGTGCTAATTTAATGTGTTGGATTCATGCCAGAGAAGCGTTGCTTCGGCATTATCAACAATATGATGTTGATGGTGAAGATCAAGAGTGGGACATGGAGTGTCTCCAATTATCAATACATAGACTTCAAATGAAGTTAACAATTTTATCTACTGCTTAATTTTGCAGAATGAACAGACCACCAGATCGAGGACGTGGTCGAGGCAATTCACCTCGCGGCAGGGGTCGTCCAAAGGTGACCCAAGCAGAAGTAGAAGCCTACTTAAAGGCTTAGAGATTGCAATATCCATCTCTACAGGAGGCTAATTTCGCCTCATCATCATCACCTTCAATGGCGGAGGTAGTTCAATCTGAAGAAATTTTCAGAATCTCAGAAATTACTGAGACAATTATGATCCTGGAATCTCAGGATGAGCAATGGAAAGATGATCCTTGGGCAATTAGGTCCCGATATATGGATATAATGGGATATCCAGTTCCTGAAGGCAAATATCGTTTTTGCTATGAGCAAATGTTAATTCAAACAGGATCAGTAGAATCTAGCCACACCTTTGAAAAAGTAGGCCAAAAGAATGGGCCTATTAGTTATAGCAAAGCCATAATAAAAGATGGTTATTCCTATACAAAAATGGGGAATCCACCCACAGAAGTCAAAAATTTTGACTATGAAAAGTGGAGGAGAAATATCCACCATTCAATATAATTATTGGGATTATATTGAAGCTTGGACAAAAGCTTTTTATTATCAAAATCCAAAGAAAAAGCATTCTTGGTTTATCAAAATATGTCCACAATCGGTCGGACAACATGAATTTCCAAATTGGTTTATATCTTGGTAGAACAAATTTGGGCCACACCCCAATTATCTTCCTCAAGAATTACAAGAGGAAATGGAGTCCTTTATGAAATTTCAGACTCAATTATGGGGACCAAATATTCCACAAGGAAAATTATTCCTTCAAGCTATGGCATCTTGCGGAATCCCATGGATCTGGCGTTGGGATATTCAAGTTGCTAAAGATAATTTTGGCTTTCCAATTTTGGAACGGTTTTTCCAGCACAAATGGTGGAAAGGACTTCAAATTGAGGAGCAACTGTCAACAATAAAGTTGAAAATTCAAGAATTGGCCAAGCAGGTTCAGTAGAGGGAGAAACCCTCAATCAAGAATCCATTCTTGGAAATTTCAGCTCAAATAAGAGCCAAAAATCCATCTTTTATAATAGATTCTATAAACTATTGCTATTACTTCAAACCCTGGTAAAAAGTCATAACATCTGGTCTATATTTTGCAATTAAGGGTTTCACGTACCTATATTCCTATCCGTGAGTGATAGTGTTAAATTAGGATAGGCATTGAAATAAATCGGACCATGAGCCCCCATTATTGAGGACCTCCAATTATTACACCTGCCATCTTTTAAAGTTACTTGAAGGCAAGTATCCATTCCTAACAAAGTTAATGGTTTAAAAGCTATTTGCACTAAACCAATATGAATATATTTATAATTATGCATATGAGAAATTAAATCACTTCGATCTATAAAATTTATTATCTTATCATTAAGCTCTAAGCTTTCAGTTCTTTCCATGGTTTTATTGCCATGCTACTTCTTAATTTAAATAGACCATGCCCATAAATGGTCGAAGGACGAACTGAAGGAATCGTCCAATGATTCAATTGTTCTTGCACATTAGCATATTCGGCCAATTCGGTATTTTTAATTCTACCATTATCAGATCTAAATAATCTTATCATTTTTAGATAATTGTGTTAGCGCTCATATAAATTATTCTTTCATGATTTTGCCTTCTTTTTTTTTTAAATGAAAGGGAACATTATAAATAGCATGTCTATCAACGATTTACCGGAGCAAGGCCAAATTACCCTTCTCGGGTCCTCATGGCCGGACAAATCCGAACATGACTTAGATGACATCCCACTACCTAAAATGTTCTCTAACATTTAAAAATTTTAACTTGTTAATTTTATTTGAAAGGCAATCTCATGATAGAGTAATCTATACTTGTAACGCTCCGATTTTCGAACACGTTAATTAAATCCTTTTCAACTGATTTGATAATTCATAAAACTGATATATAAGAAATGAAATTTTATTAAATAGAGTTTAGCGGCGGAAACCTCAAATACCAAATTCAAACCTACTTAATAGTCTTACAAACCAACAAAATGAAATAGAGTTTGACAATTGTGATAACACTTATGAAAAATTTAAATAAAAATACGTCAATTAACAGAGCTTCTAAGGGTATGGCCTCCAAGGCTCAACTAACCCCCCATTCCTCAGCTGGGAAGTCCTCACTTTGGTACGGATTATTTTGCAGCGGATTCTGCTCTTTGGTCTCTTGATTACCTGACATGAAACGCCAGCCCAACGGCACTATAATGAGTTTTGAAACTCAGTGGATAATCTCAACCCTACTACCCTATTACCTTACAATTAGCAAATCAACAATATAATAATTCATAATACACAGAAGGTACAAAACAATAGCACATCGTCTTTTGCTTTACTATGCATCATCTTACATGAAATCTAAGGATCTTCCCCACAAAATCCTTTCCTCCCACATTCACTAACTACAACCGTCACATGGGTCCACCCTTCCTCTTGCTTATCATGCACCAGGGTCCTAGGTGAACGCACCTAGATTATGTATCTAGTATGTTCTCACTTAAGACCATAACAAGAGAATCGAGTCATACCATGACGTGTCGGACATCCACTACCTCATGCTAACTATAATTGTTTCATGGGACTCATTCCCTTCCTCAAAGAGAAACTTCCCATGACGTATTATGCATTAACGTCTCACTAACTATAACCATCTCATGGGACCCATTCTCTTCCTCGAAGAGAAACTTCTCATGACGTATCATACATTAGTGTCACAACATATCTCATCACTGGGCCCCGCAGGTAACCCTTTTCAACACAGGGCCCCATTGGTTACCCTTGTCATCGCCATGGCTCAATTCACAATCCACATCGTACGCATACTTTCAACACTTTACCATTTTCCATTTACTTATCATCGTATACATGATTCACTACTCATAACCACCCAGTGAACCTAAGTCCATTCTAGCATATACAACATGATACAATCAACAATAGCTCAAATATGATACATTTCAATGAGACAATAATCTAACAATTGATAAGTGCAATTAATTAAACACAAAAGAAATTTGGATTGGGCCGAAGCCTTTTTGAATATTTAAATTTTATCGAACAAGAATATAATCTTATTAAGTTTGAGGATTTCCATTAGCATTTTCGTAACCCTTAGGTTTAATATTATTTATTATAAAATAAAATTATCTTATATCTATTTAACATACTTGACAACAGTAATGGATCATAAATTATTTTGAGCATTTCCAGATATCAATATATTACATAAAGTGTATTAATCTTTAGAACAAACATCTTCTTAGGATTGTACCGTAAACTTGATAAACCTAAAGGCGCTCACTGTATTTTATTATTGACATGCTATTAATATTTTCGGTCGAACTCATATACTTCAGTAATCTGGGGCTACCTGTAGTAAGGGTGCAACTTGTATTTACTATTGTGGGCTGAAATATAACATTCAATAACTCTAGGGGGTTAACTATGATTTAAGTATCTTCTTCTTTTAAAACTCGACAGCTAGACACAGTAGCCAACTCGAAAAAATGGGTTTCGTCCCGCTCGACGCCGAACTCATTCCTTTCCAATTCCAAGCCTTAAATTAACATATGAGAAGGTTCAGGTGTGATTTAATTTGTTTAACAACTAGTTTAGAAATCACCTCGTGTCAAATACTGTTTTTCTAGATAACTAGAGGTAGCACCGGTTCCAGCCACCTAACACCGGAATCAATTTCTTTTCATTCCGAAATTATGAAATCAATACATATACACATTATATACTTAGGAGAGAGAGTAGGGAAGCGATTATTCTACCTCGAATCCGGCTGAGAAGCAAAGATTCGATTTTTAGATTTTGGCTAAACGGAAAAGACGACGGCGACGAGGGACCTCGGGGTGGCCGATTCGGGACTATTTTTCTAATGGTATTGTAGTTATTTTTTTCTGGGTCGAAGTGGGCTGTTTTGAAGTTGAAACGGTGCTGCGTTCGGGTTGTTTCAGAGCCAAAATAAGGTTGATTTTGGGATTGGTTTTTGGGCTAGAATGGGCTATTTTTAGAGCTACAATGGAGCCCGAAAAAAAAATGGAAACTGGAATGGATTGGTACGGTGGTGTTCAGTAGGTGGAAATGGTGCTTAATGATTGTGCTTGTAAGTAGTGGTAAGTATGGGGAAGGAGAAGCAATTTCTTTGCCAAAGGAGTTTAAAAAAAAGAAATCAATAATGAAAATTGGCATATAGGTTTGCTGGAAGATATGGACAAAGGAGAAGAAATAAATAAGGGTGGTGGTGGTTATCCCTCTCTCTCTCTGCCGAGAATAATGAGGAAGTGGGGTGGATGGTTTTGTAGAGATAAGAGTGGGGGTAGTTGAAGTGTGGAATGATAAGTGCGGAGGTGGTAGAGTTTGGGCGGGAAGTGGAGAGTTAGTTCAAATAGAGTTCTAGTTAGGGTTTAGATAAGAATGATAAGAGATGAGTATGGATCCTTGTATATCTAAAGTGTGTAAATAATATCAACTATACACATAATAATGTATTTTAATTATTTAATCTAATTAATTATTGAATTAAGAATTTAACATTATAAAAAAATAGGGCAAAAATCCAGGTCGTTACAATACTTGCACTAACAAAATAATTTAAGCCATAGTGGCTCTTATACCAAATACAAGAAAGGATCGATAAACAGAAGAAAGGAAAATACAGGAAAACTGACCTTTTATTTATTAAGGGCCAAAGCCAATATTACAAAGGGAGGAGGAGGAGGAGGAGAGAGCAACTCAGTGGTTTTTAGAGAGAGAGAGAGGGTGAACCAAAACCTGCCTTCCCTTTTTACAAACTCGAGCCTATTTATAGAAAACTCAAGGACTAAACTCAAATAAAATACAAATGAAATTTTACTAAAATTACACTCAAATTTATCAGGATAATGTCGGGTACACAAGAGGCCCCATCGTCACATGCTGATTATTGAGTGTACTATGCTTCCCATAATTGGTGCTACTGTGCTTCCCATAATTGGTGCTACTATACAGCCCTTTATTGGTGGAGTAGTTGGTCGAAAGTTATTTTGGCTGTATTATTAAGTCATTGATTCTGATTCTTTTCTTTCCCTTTTCTGGAGACCAGCTGTGCAGTCATTATCTCTGTCATGCTGTCCCAGAAATCTCCCAGAGTGGGTTCAGTAGATGTATTACCCTCATCTTCATAAGGGTCTTGGGATTCTCCTGCTAGACAAGTAAAAGGATTGTTGTCTACTTCATTACTTATTGTTGATGTCATCGATACATAATCGACAGTTTGATGAATAGATTGCAAAAATTGATCTTTCATAAAATCCATTGTTTTGATCACAATTTCATCATCTGACAAAGATGAATTTTTTGCCTTTATTCGAGCCGAAAATTCCAAACAAGGATTTTCCTTCTATTGCAATTGCTATTTCAATTCTTGATTTTTCAACTTAATTGTTGAAACCATTTCTTCCATTTGAACAGACTTCCACCACTTGTACTGGAAAATTCTTTGGAGTACTGGTAATCCAAAATTGTTGGTCCCAATTTGAATATCCCATCTCCAAATCCATGGAATTCCAAAATTTGCCATAGCTTGAAGGAAGGATTTTCCTTCTAGAATATTTTGTCCCCTTAATTGAGACTAAAGTTGTATGAAGATCTCTACTTCCTTCTGTAATTCTTGCAGAAGATAATCTGCACGTGGTCCAAATTTAGACCACCAGACAATAAACCAATTTGGAAAATCATTTTGTCCAATAAGATTTGGACATAACTTGAAAACCATGAGTGTTTCCTCTTTTGATTCTGATAATAAATAGCCTTTGTCCAAGCTTCAATATAGTCTCAGTAATTATACTGGACTACTGAAATCCCATTTTCAGTCTTGATTAACAAAGATTTTGATCGGTAAAACCATCTTAATTATGGCTTTGCTATAACTTATTGGTCCATTTTTCTAGCCGATTTTGCTGTCATAAGTGTGGGTAATTTCCATTGAACCAGATTGTATTAGCATTGCTTCATAGAATGATCTGTATTTTCCTTCGGGGACTGGATAACTCATTATATCCATATACTAAGACTTAATTTCCCAGGGATCATCTTTCCATTGTTCATCCTGTGATTCCAGGATTGTAATTGTCTCAGTTGTTTCTGATGTTTTGAAAATTTCTTCAGATTGGACCATTTCCTTAATTGAAAGTGATGATGATACTGAGACCGCATCCTGGAGAGAAAGAAATTGGATTTTCTGAGCCTTCAAGTAGGCTTCAACATCAGCTTGGATGACTCTTGGTCTACCCTTTCCTCGAGGATTATTTCCCCATCCACGTCCTTGATCAGGTGGTCGATTCATGCTGCAAATTAAGCACCAGCCAAAATATTTAGTTTATTTTGAAGACACCGAATTGATAACTGAAGGAACTCAATTTCCCAATCCTGATCATCATCTATCCCATTTTCTTTATAATGGCGAAGCATTGCTTCTCTGGCATGTATCCATCTTATTAAATTACATTTATTGTGTGGTCGTTTGAGAATAGTCATTTCAAAGTCTGTTTGGAAAACATTTCTCTGATATTTCTGCCATTGCTGAAAAATAATTCTCCTAAGGACCATTTTATTATACTCTTGTGCCATTAGGCTGCTAGGATATCCTTAATTGCCCTTCCAATTTGTCAATTTGCCGTCTATGATAGGCCAAATTTATCCTGTAAATATGGATTGACATATCAAGAATACTATTTAGATATCTTATTTGATTTTTATGATATCTGATTCCTTGAATAATTTCAATTCTGCTAAGAACCATTTTATGCAACTAAAGTATCTAATTTTCCAATTAGTTGCATTTATCCCTATAGAATTTCATGAGTAAGAAAATCAAGGAGAGAATTATTTTCTCCTTTAATATATTCTATATCAAAATCAAATGCAGACAATTCAGACTGTCACCTAGCAAAAAATTACTTTGAAGCAAGGTTTTTTAATATCTTGTTTTAAAACCTGCTTGGCTGCACTACAGTCTACTTTAAGAAGAAAATGTTGATTCAATAAATCATCCTGAAATTTATTTATGCATTTAACAATAGAAAGAATTTCTTTCTTTATTGTGCTATAATTAGCTTGAGCATTCTTAAAGAGTCCAAAAGTAAATCTAACTAGTTCCTCCTTAGAAGTATTTTGCTTATATTGTTTTAAGATGCCTCCATAACCAATATTAGAAGCATTTGTTCCACAATTTTCTTCCATTCTGAATTAGCAATAGCCAAACATGGTAATTGCCTACTTTTAGTTTAATTTTTTTGGGCAGTCTTATTATGATACTCTGTCCAAGGAGGAGGGTTCTTCTTAAATCTTTCATATAAGGGAGCCGAATCTTGGGCTAGTTCCTTATAATAGTCCCCCATATAATTGAGACTTCCAAGAAACCTCTGCAATTGAGTTTTATCCTTTATTTTATCTGGAAATTTAGAAGCAAATTCTATACTCCTATCAATTGGGATAATTCTTCCTTGATGAATATTATGTCCTAAGAATCTAACATTAGTCTGGAATAATTTCATTTTTGGAGCAAAAACCACCAAACCATTCCTTTTAATAACATCTTTAAAAATTCTAACATGATTAATATACTGATCTATGTTCTGTGAAAAAATTAGAACATCGACTATATAGCAAATAGCAAATTCAGCATATGGGTAGAAAATATCATTCATAATATTTTGGAATTTCTGAAGGTGTATTCTTCAAACCAAACGGCATTCCATTCCTTTCATAATGTCCAAAAGAAATAGTAAAAACCGTTTTGGCAACGATCAGATTCTTTTATTTGAATCTGCTAGTAACCTGATTTTAGATCAAATTTAGAAAAAGTAATTGCTTTATTCAATCTATCTAATAAATCCTTTTTATTAGGGATTGAATATCTTATCCACATTAAGACTTCATTAAGAGGCTTATAATTTATTACTAACCTGGGAACTCCTCGTTCATTTTCAGCATTTTTATTAACATAGAAAGCAGTACAACTCCACGAAGAGTAGCTTTTCTTAATTAATTGTTTTTAAGTAAACTGTCAATTTCATTTTGACATATTGTTAGATATTCTTATTTCATTTGAGAAGGTCTTGCTTCTGTAGGAATTTTCCTTTCATCAAAATCTTTCTCATAAGGTAATGAAACAGTATATTACTTTCTATCCCAAAAGGCATTGGGGATAGCACTACAGATTTCTTTATTGAAATCCTTTTCTATTTGAGAAAATTTCTCTTTTATAAAGGGTTTTTGTAATGTTTCTTCAATACTCATAAATTGAATCTCCTTTTGAAGAAAATTTATTTGTCTATCTTTGTTAGAGACTTTTCTCATAATATCATTAATCTCCTTATAAGTAGGAGAATATAAAAATTCAAAAAGTATTTTATGGCCATCAATATGAGTAGTTATTCCAGCAGTGCTGGTTTGCATTGGCATTAATATTGCTAAGAAAAGAGTTCCTAATATCAATTCTTGTTGGAGATTTCTTATACAAAGAAAAGTTATTTCCAAATAGACTCGTTTATTACAAATGTAAACATTGTTAAGTTTATATTTGATTATCATTTTAGAACCACTAGCATTAGTGAGACATTGAAAAGTTTTCTCAAAATATTGGGTTGGAACTAACCCTTCTTGGATACAATTCATATCCTTTCTATTATCCACTAAGGCAATTATGTTGCTGATAGTGTGTTCTTTTCGAATAACTAAGTTTACTCTTATATGCTATTTTTGATAAATCACGTTATTGATTATATTTGGATAGTTTGATTCATCTTTATGACTTGTGCTACCTTTTTCCAAAGTGATTAATTTTTTATTCATATCATAAAGCTCTTGAGTAGCTTTATTTTGAAATGATTTTAACAGTTTTATTTCTATTTTTAAAATGTTTATTTCACCCTTAAGATCAAGAATTGTGACAGGCTTGTAACTATCAACATGTTCCAAATGGTCTAAAATATTTTTTAGACTATAAGTTCCATTACAAATTTGAGGTTTTTCCTCTTCTTCCTCTTCTTTGGTAGAAGAAATACATGTCTCTATTATTTTTATTCTTAACTGAGGATCTTCAATTTGATCAATTATATCCAACAAGCCTTGCTGTTTATCAGTAAGAACACTAAGACTAAGACCATTCATTTCCACAATTGCTTTCCAATAATTATCAGAGGAAGAACATTCAAGATTGTTGCAGTTACAATTATTGGGAACTTCTTCTTCTTCTGAACTAGAAGAAGTGTCCTCTTCATCAGATATTTCATTAATCTAATCTTCTGATTCATCACCTGCTTTAGAGTCACTAGAATTTATCATTAGTTTGAAGAGTTGTTGTTTTAACTCTTCATCAATTTGAAGCTCATTGAGCTTTTTCTTGGTCTTACACTTATTTACCGCATTTAAAACATTTCGCAGTAACCTTCTTTTTGGATTTATTATTCTACTTCTTTTTATAAGTAGAAGTCCCTTCATGGAAACCAGATTGCTCTGTTTTCTTTTTCTTAGAAGATTGTTTCTTTTTAGAATATCTTTTAGTAGTTTTATTTGCTACTTTTCTTTTTATAATTTTTTGGATATGTAGTTATATCGTACGCAAACTGATCAAAAAATTGTCATAATTCTCGGTTGTTATCCCATTGACCAACAAAATGAAGAATAATAGATTGAGCTAAAGTTTAAATAGCATCTTGTTGTGGAGAACCATTTTCTCCTATTTTGACTGCATCTAGAATTTCTAATTGTTGGGCTGAGCTTAAAACATTATCCCATCATCCTTTAATCATTCCAGTAAAATCAGCTGTTATCCAACCAATTATTTCCTTGTCAGAATTTTTATTCTGAGTACAAATAGTACTATTCATCATCATTTGATGTACTACTCCAAAAATTTGGTATTCATTCATACCATCTATATTCCAATCATATATAGTTTTACCATTATAAGAATTTTGCCGTTTGGAAATTATTTTCCTCATAAAGCATATCCTGGGGACTAGGCCTAGGATAATAGTATCTATCAGCTCCTGCATAAGGAAATTTCTAATTAGGATGTTGGATTTTATTAACAGCTTCATTTTGAGACTGGAGAAAAGAACTCTCCATTTCTAAAATCTCTTGATTACTCATTTCTGGATCCAGTTCCTCAGAAATAACATTAATAGAAAGGTCCTTTAGTATTTTCCCCAATTCTTCTAATAATTTTGAATTCTTTGTGGGATTACTCAGATTAAATTTTGTTATTGAAATCGGAGGACGAATATTGGTCGGAAGGGTTTTGGATTCCTAATCCTTTTCCTTTTCCTTAGATTTAAGATTCTTAATATCTTCACTGAATTGGGCTATTTGTTTTTCTATTCGAATCAATTGAGTCCCAACAGTACTAAGATGAAAATTTGTGAAATTATTTTGCTTATAAATTTTTTCATGCATATTTGAATTATTTTGCTTATATATATATATATATATATATATATATATATTCCTCAATACTATTGAGGATAACTAATAGGATGGAGCCAGATACCTTTCTCGGTGGGATAAAAATATTACCTGAAAATCATGTACTCCTTCTATCCCCATTCTTTTATCAGCAAATTGGTCTACAGTCCAAATTGGACTGGCCCATTTGGATTCTAGCCTAGTTGCTTTTTCTGTGCTGGGGTTGGTGCATCATAAATTTTTATTTGAAGTCTAAGGTCTGTGAATTTACAATTTTAGCCTCTTGTATTTAAAACATGGGCATATTTACATTCAAATCGCGCGCTCTCTCCAATTTACATTCAAGCCTAGGGCTACCGATTGTCTCGCTCTCTCTCTGTCTCTCTCTCTGTTTTCGAGGCTAAGGTTTCGCGACGCCTACCTCTATGTCTCTCTGTCTCTTGCTTTGTCTCTCACAATGATTTGTTTGTGCTATCGTGTAAGTTCTGTCATCATTTTTGGAGTTGGAAGGTACGTGTTCCTCTCTCTCTCTCTCTCTCTCTCTCTCTCTCTCTATCTCTCTCACATTGTTGCTGTTTTTGCAAGTTATGCCTTAGTTTTGAGTTTGTGCGATATTGACTCTGTTTTGAGTTTGTGTGATTTGTCATTGTGCGAGCTGTCATTGTTCAATAATTATGCTGTACTTGATTTATTGGTACAATGATCCTTTGTATATTGGCATATTTATATCTGTTAGTGTCTCTATGTCTCTGTATCTGTCAGCATTTTCATGTATCTGTCATCATGTTTTTATTGGTATATTTGTATCTGTATCAGTCAGCAAGTTTTTATTGGCATATTTGTATCTAGGGCTGTCCAAGAAAAATCGAGAACCGTGAAACCGGTTCAGATAGAACCGATTTGTGCCTTTTGAATTTTGTCTGTGGCTTAATGGTTCGAACATGGATTTGAAAATTAAAAAACCGTGAATTAACCGAACCGAACCGGGAGATATTTAAAAAATAATATATATATGTGTGTGTGTGTGTGTCTAATATTTATAAATGGTTGAGTGAGAATGAGACTAGTACCTTGAAAAACACATGTTAAGTTGCTCAAAAAATCTTGACAGTCATAAATTAAGAAACATACAACACTAGCATCATATGCACAAGTAAAAGGAGAACCTCATAGTGGAATTGGGCTTTGGAAATTTGACTAGAAGGCTTGTAGAGATGCTTTGGCTAAAATAATTATCATGGCTGTAACTGTAATGTTGCAGTTTGTAGCTTATTGCAATGTAATGTTTCTCTTATTGTTGGTCACTTAAACTGAAAATTTGCCAATCTGGACTATAATGTCTCTCTTATTACTCGTCACTTGAACTAGAAATTTGGAATGATATGTAATATAGTTGTTGAAATAATTTTGCGCTTTTTAGTGTTTATGGAAGGAAATCCGTGGATAAAACCGAGACCAAACCGTGAGTCTCCGAACCAAACCATGAGACTTTTGGATTGGATTGCATTTTCTAAAAACCGTGAGACACGGATTAGGATCGGATTCATACGAATCCGATCCAGACCGTGAGACACGGATTAGGATCGGATTCATACGAATCCGATCCAGACCGTGAACAACCCTATTTGTAAATGTTAGTCTCTCTATGTCTCTGTATATGTCAGCATGTTCATTTATTTGTCATCATGTTTTTGTTGGTATAATTGTATGTGTATCTGTCAGCATGTTCATGTATCTGTCTCCTTGTATCTCTCTGTTGTGTTTGGTATATGTGTTTATATCTGTCATGTTATACCTTTGTTTTTTATTTGTTTTTGCAAAGTAGGACTACTCTATTTCAATGGCTTCTTCAGTTATATTTATATGCAAATATGGTGAAGTTACTCTAGTTGTCATGGCTATAAGAGGTTTTTGGTTTCAATAATTTGGTGGAAAGCATTCATAAAAAGTGGCAGAATTTGAGTAGTTTCGAGCTTTTTTATGCTGTTGCTGAGCATCATAATCAAATGATTTTTTTGTTGTTAGGGAGTTTCACAAAGAGCACAATTGTCTAGGTACATTTTTTGATTTTTTAGTTCAAAAAAAATCCTCGGATGACCTCAAAAATTATCGCCAAAGAGATTGTTGAGGAGGTTTGTTTGAAGGCATCTTATACATCGATAGAGTGTTGGAGACATTTTGAGGGACGGTATGGTAGTTTGATTGGTTATTACCATGCGTGGTTAGGTGTTGAAAAAGCAAATACGAAGTTATTTGGTGATTTTCAATTATCTTTTGAGTATGCTAAGGAATTAAAGGAGAAAAACCCGGGGACTGTTATGGATGTGGAATATTGAAATGAGACTAATCGGTTTACAAGGTTTTTCCTGGCGTTTGATGCATGCATTAAAGGTTTCAACTATTGTCATCCTAGTTTGGCTATTGATGGTACCTTTTTTAAGGGGAGATACAAAGGAACGCTTCTTGGAGCTATAGGAAAGGATGCCGATCAAGGTTAGTTACTGTTTTTTGTTATTGCTTGTTGTATCTGTTAGTCTCTTGGTATCTCTGTCAGTATGTTTGTGTATCTGTTGACATGCTAGTTTTGTTGATATATCTGTCTCTTTGTGTTTGGTATATCTGTTGTTGATAATATTTTTTGTTGTTGCCTTTTGATTATTTCCTCTTATTATCGGTGTTGCTGACTCTGAGACTGATGCAAATTGGCAATGGTTTTTGTAAAGACCGGGTATTTTTAATAAATAATAATAATCATCAAAACAAAAATATTATTTTTTCCTCATTAGTTTATTTAATGCCAAAAAAAAAAATTATTTATGTCTTCACGCCAATTTATTTTCGTAATCGATTGTGAGCGCATGTATCCAACGAGTAATTTTCCTAGTGTGTGTATGAGTTGCACTGGATCATTTTTTCCCAACCCAAACCAATACTCCACCATCACCTCACCTCTTTCCCCTTGTTCAGCCGAACCCCACTCCCCCACCATACCTCCTATCCCATCCAACAACTTCAACACCACTCCCACACACTACCCCATTATTATAATCCAATTCCCTTTCCCTTCTTTATTTTTTCTGTTTTCCCAGCGTTCCTCCCATTTCGGCAGAGAGAGAGAGAAAGAGAGAGAGAAGGCAGCCTCCATCACCACCATTTCTCATCACCTCACCAACTGGGTCCTCACCATTGCCGAGCCTACCACCGAGAATGCCACCACAACTGGCCACCATCACCATCTCCATCTCAAGCCGTACATCACCAGCAGAAACTCCTTCTCCAACCGGATGCCACCCACTCTAACCACCACCTTCGGTTTGCACCTCCCCCGTACTCCCTCCGTCCCTCCTCTCCTCACCGCCCGACACCTCCTTCGTCCAGCTGCGAACCACCACCTCCCTCGGCTCCTCCTTCTCCGTAGCAGCCACCACCCACCACCGGACCCATCTCCTCCAGCCGAGCTCCGCCGTCATGCCAGACCCACCTCCACCAGTCGGGTCACCATCACCCCATAGCTCCGCCGCCACGTACCGAACTCCGTCGCCGCTCCGAACCTCTCCGTAAATCGTTTCGCCGACGCGAGGTAGTTCGAAACTCGCCTCCCTACGTATATTATCGTGTGTATTTGTTAATACTAGTAATTGATGTGGTTGTTTGCGAACCCGACGTGGCCCGTCGAAATCCAGTGGAAACTCCCCTGTTTTGCTGATTTCCATAGCCGCTGGAAATTAAGTTTCTTTGGATTAATTACAGTTTGGTCCCTCGAGTTTATTAGCTTATAAATCCAACCCTTGAGAATTAAAGGCTAATACTATAAACACCAAGTTAATTAGTTTTGGTTAAATCCTAGTTTTTATTGTGATCATGAATTATTTTAGTACTGACATTACTCCGCGACGATTAAGAATAAATGTAGACTTTAGTTTTGATAAAGAAAAGAGAAAATAAATGAACCGCTTAATTTATTTTTCTCGCAAGATTAATTTTCTCGCATGATTATTTTTATGGCAATATTAGTGTTATCGCATGATTATTTTATGGCATTGTTAGTTGGATCGCATGATTATTTTTATGGCATTGTTAGTTGCATCGCAGGATTGTTTCTGTGGTATGATTAATTCTATAGCGAAATAAATTTTATCGCTCGATTGAACATTATTAGCATGTTAGCCTGTATCATGATAATGTTGAACTTGTGAAATGTTGTTGTATTGATAGATTGGACAAATAGGTTCCTGGGTTGGTTGCGATGTGCAGACTTATCATCTTAAATGTTGAAATAGGGTTAACGAAAAATTGAATAAAGTGAGAGATTGTGATTGGGATTCCGGACAAGGAATCCAGGGATTGAATTGTTGGAGGTTGATTGGTGGTGAACTGTTGAAAGCATGGATTTACGAACCTTGGGTACGGCATGGTGGTGATCAGCTCTCGGATGTTTGGGACAGGACATAAGGGTGGTATTGTGCTTGTGTCACAACCCGGGCTTGAATGTGCTCGCGTGCGCATCCGGTGAAGTTTTATCTGAACTTATGGTCGCGGATGGGATACCGGGTATATAACTTAGGTATTTTTCATCCGGATCTGGAAAAGGGGAGTCGGACCACACCAGTGCCTTACGCCGAAGGTTATGAGTAGGAACGGATCTGTGGATAAGATTCGAGATCTCACATAGGTTAAAGGATAGTAATGAAAGAAAAGTTGATTGCCCTCTTTTGATGTTATTTTTAATGCTTACCAATTATATTCCTATTGCTTGTAAGTTATGGGTTCGAGTGGGTTTTGGCTATTGAGCATCATCGCTCATGGTACTATGTTGCCCTAGTAACTTGAACGCCAGGTACCGAAGACGGAACAGAAGTGTTCATACGATTCGATCAAGTTCAACCTTAATGAGGAAGAAGCTGAAAACCTTGGTGTCCTTGCACATAGTCGCTCTGATTAATCTAAGTCGACTTTATTTTGGAAGCTTCTAAGTTTATTTGGGAATTGTAATATTTTGATTTATTCGAAACGACTATAATATAATGACTTATGCTTTTGAAATGGTGACGTAGTAAATCTATGAAATCCTTTTGTGAAAATAATCTTTGAAATGTTTATTAATGTCTCCAAATTTTCGGGGCATTACAAATGGTATCAGAGCTCTTGGTTCAAACCCTCGGCCTTGGGTAGATTGGGTAGAACATTTTCCAAGAGTGCTGTCCGGGGTAGTTATGCGCTTAATCTACCTATTTACTTAGCTACTGTACGATATTTTATTTTATTATAAGAGTAGCATATAAATATGTCTTGTCGCTCGAAGCAACTCTGGTAAAGTACTGAAGTTAGCGACTCCAAGAAAGAGATAGAAGAACTCGCTCCTATTGTAGATATAGAGTCGATCAACGAAGTCAAAAAAAAAAATTCTAGTTTGAAGACGAGACGATAGACATTGACAATGTTGGGAGGAAGAGACTGAGGCCAAAGAAGACGCTATCTAAGAGATTGAATAACCACTGAAAAAGGGTTTTCCCTTCCCGTCGAGACTATGATCAGAGATAGGTTGGAAAGGGTAGGGTCATTGTGTGAACGTACCATGAGAAAATTTAAGTCTTGCACATATGACTAGCAGTTAGGGCTAATTATAGTAAGCATGCGTGTCTGGCCCATGTGGCGCTCTATGCATAGGTACTTTCAATAGTTTTTGTTCATTTTATGTTTTTTTAAAAAAAGGACTTTGCAAAAGCTGTTTTATTTTTTGCAATTTCAAAATCCTTGCCAGCCATAATTAGAAACCCCTAACCCTAACTTCACATGAACACTACTGTCGACGCCGCCCACGTTATCAACATGTTTACGCCAATCTCAAGGTCAACGCAACACAAAGCCCAATGTGATATCGAGTAACATGGAGGTCATGCAAGTTTTACAAGCGATTGCCATATCGACTATTTCAACACCCAACCTCAAGCATCGTAGACCCCTCGAGAAAGTAGATAGATTGACGAATAAAAACATAATGTTGTCAGAGATTTGAAATCATCACCCAACAATATACTATGCAAACTACATTCGATGAAGGCACCTTCATAGTTCAAACAGATCAGGAAGAGTTCAAGGTCGTGAATATTAGAGAAAGCAGCAACCGTTCTCTTGCAATGAGGTTTTATTTTTTTTAAGGGGGATAGAAGAGCAATTGGCGATCATTCATCCTAATCCTCTTTCTCATCCGATTGATTATATTCTAACCTCCCGCTATTTTTTTTCAATCTCTCATGACTCTTCTTAAAATCACATTTGTCATTGTGACTTTTCATAGTTAGAGCTACAATTTCAACTAAAGCTCAACTCGTTGAACTCCTTGTCTATTCCAAGCGCCTTAACTCTCGCGACATTTTCTTTGTGAGTTGGGTATTCCTAAAGATCGTTTTGTTCCAACCTTTCCTAATTTGATTCAATTTGATTTGAAGTCAACAGTTTACTCAATTATGGGTCTAACCTTTCTGATCCATTGAATACTGCATGTTTGGAGCAATCCTCATTTATTTTTTTTACCAGAGCACTATCAGCTATCCACAACCTTCAATTCTTTTGATAACACAACAAGACATGTGTCCGACCTTTCAAAACTCTAATTCCGTAAACGTAGTTCAATTCTCAATGTTGGAGCTATCCAGTCCTTGAATGCACATATTGTTGTTATGTTTCACTTTCTTTAAGCTATGTATCCTGGCTTGAGATAATAAGATCCAATAATCGTTCCATCAATTACTTGTTCTATTCTAAGAATGGACTTGTAAGCCATTGCTTATTTTCAGTTGTGCCCAATATTTTTAGATAACTAGAGTGAGATGCTTATTTTGAAACACATTTGGCCATTGTGGTGCAAAATAAATATCCAGTTCAATTTCATCGTTGGACCCTATAATCCTTCAGAACTTATCGCAATAGATCTATATTCCTTATGAGAACCCTTCTTTAACCCATTGCCATGTTTGGAAGCCCAAGTATTTGTTTGGTTCATTTGCATGTTAAACCAAATCATTGAGTTACTTTGGTTAGCTTAATCCTCATTGTCCTCATGTTCCAACTCCAAGTCAAACCTAATTGAACCTCAATTCGTGGAAAAGGAACTATTCATACTTTCTATTTGGTGCTATGACCTTTGGACAATTGGCTCATGTTGGAACCTTTTGAACATTTTTGTAATCTTCTCATTCCTTTTGGAGAAAAGTTTCATCCACCATCTAAGAGGCAGGGGATCTCACAACAAACTCTACATTAATGAGATTATTCGATTGTACGGGGTCCCGACACCTAGAGTTTCTGATCGAGACTCTCGTTTCACCTCAAACTTTTGCGGAAGCCTGTAGAAAGCATTGGGAACAGATATCCGCCTGAGCACAGCTTTTCACTCTCAAACTAATGAACAATTTGAGAGGACGATTCAAACCCTGGAGGACATGCTTCGAGCTTGCGTGTTGGATTTCAAAGGAAGTGCGAGAGACACCTACCGCTGGTGGAGTTCACCTACAACAACAATTACCAAACTAGCATTGGGATGGCCCCTTATGAAGCACTGTACAGACGACCATGCCGACCACCCATCTGTTGGACCGAGGTTAGAGAGGACGCTCTACTTGGACTTAAACTAGCCTGAGAGACTATTGAGAAGGTAAAGGTGAGCAGAGAGAGACTTTTGACCATGCAGAACAGACAAAAGAGTTAAGCTAACAAGAGAACAAGACCATTAACCTTCAATGCGGGAAATCATGTGTTCTTGAAAATCAAGCCGCGTCGGGGAATCATCCGATTTGGCAAGAAAGATAAGTTATCGCCTCACCACATTGGTCAGTTTGAGATCTTGGAGCGAATTGGAGAAGTAGCTTATCGTCTCGCTGTACTGCTGCAAATCGCCAAAGTTCACCACGTCTTTCAGGTTTCTATGCTGCGGAAAGATTTGGCCTATTCCACCCAACGTGCTCAATTGAGAGGAAGTCACACTGGTCGAGGATACGACCTTCAAAGAGCAACTGGTGAAAATTTAGGATCATGGAGGAAAAGTTAACCAAGGACTAACAATCAAATTAGTCAGGGTCCTAAGGAGACACCGAAGACTGGAGGAATCAACTGGGGATGAGAAAACACGATTCGTGTCAACTACTAACAATTGCATTCACCAGAGAGTACGCTTTAATTTCGAGGACAAAATTGTTTTATGGGGGATAGATTGTAAAGACCTGGTATTTTTAATAAATAATAATAATCATCAAAACAAAAATATTATTTTTTCCTCGTTAGTTTATTTAATGCCAAAAAAAAATATTTATGTCTTCACGCCAATTTATTTTCGTAATCGATTGTGAGCGCACGTATCCAACGAGTAATTTTCCTAGTGTGTGTATGAGTTGCACTGGATCATTTTTTCCCAACCCAAACCAATACTCCACCATCACCTCACCTCTTTCCCCTCGTTCAGCCGAACCTTACTCCCCACCATACCTCCTATCCCATCCAACAACTTCAACACCACTCCCACACACTACCCCCTTATTATAATCCAATTCCCTTTCCCTTCTTTATTTTTTCGATTTTCCCAACGTTCCTCCCATTTCGGTAGAGAGAGATAGAAGGCAGCCTCCATCACCACCATTTCTCATCACCTCATTGACTGGGTCCTCACCATTGCCGAGCCTACCACCGAGAACGCCACCACAACCGGCCACCATCACCATCTCCATCTCAAGCCGTACATCACCAATAGAAACTCCTTCTCCAACCGGACGCCACCCATGCTAACCACCACCTTTGGCCTGCACCTCCCTCGTACTCCCTCCGTCCCTCCTCTCCTCACCGCCTAACACCTCCTTCGTCCAGCCGCGAACCACCACCTCCCTCAGCTTCTCCTTCTTCGTAGAAGCCACCACCCACCACCGAACCCACCTCCTCTAGCCGAGCTCCGCCGTCATGCCTGACCCACCTCCCCCAGCCGGGTCACCATCACCCCGTAGCTCCGCCGCCACGTACCAAACTCCGTCGCCGCTCCGAACCTCTCTGTAAATCGTTTCGCCGACGCGAGGTAGTTCGAAACTCGCCTCCCTACGTATATTATCGTGTGTATTTGTTAATACTAATAATTGATGTGGTTGTTTGCGAACCCGACGTGGCCCGTCGAAATCCAGTGGAAACTCCCCTGTTTTGCCGATTTCCATAACCGCTGGAAATTAAGTTTCTTTGGATTAATTACAGTTTGGTCCCTCGAGTTTATTAGCTTATAAATCCAACCCTTTAGAATTAAAGGCTAATACTATAAACCCCAAGTTAATTAGTTTTGGTTAAATCCTAGTTTTTATTGTGATCATGAATTATTTTAGTACTGACATTACTCCGCGACGATTAAGAATAAATGTAGACTTTAGTTTTGATAAAGAAAAGAGAAAATAAATGAACCGCTTAATTTATTTTTCTCGCAAGATTAATTTTATCGCATGATTAATTTTATGGCAATATTAGTTGTATCGCATGATTATTTTATGGCATTGTTAGTTGGATCGCATGATTTTTTTTATGGCATTGTTAGTTGCATCGCAAGATTATTTATGTGGTATGATTAATTCTATAGCGAAATAAATTTTATCGCTCGATTGAACATTATTAGCATGTTAGCCTGTATCATGATAATGTTGAACTTGTGAAATGTTGTTGTATTGATAGATTGGACAAATAGGTTCCTGGGTTGGTTGCGATGTGCGGACTTATCATCTTAAACGTTGAAATAGGGTTAACGGAAAATTGAATAAAGTGAGAGACTGTGATTGGGATTCCAGACAAGGAATCTGGGGATTGAATTGTTGGAGGTTGATTGGTGGTGAACTATTGAAAGCATGGATTTACGAACCCTGGGTACGGCATGGTGGTGATCGGCTCTCGGATGTTTGGGACGGGACATAAGGGTGGTTTTGTGCTTGTGTCACAACCTGGGCTTGAATGTGCTCGCGTGCGCATCTGGTGAAGTTTTATCCGAACTTATGGTCGCGGATGGGATACCGGGTATATAACTTAGGTATTTTTCATCCGTATCTGGAAAAGGGGAGTCGGACCACACCAGTGCCTTACGCTGAAGGTTATGGGTAGGAACGGATCTGTGGATAAGATTCGAGATCTCACATAGGTTAAAGGATAGTAATGAAAGAAAAGTTGATTGCCCTCTTTTGATGTTATTTTTAATGCGTACCAATTATATTCCTATTGCTTGTAAGTTATGGGTTCAGGTGGGTTTTGGCTATTGAGCGTCATCGCTCACGGTACTATGTTGCCCTGGTAACTCGAACGCCAGGTATCGAAGACAGAACAGAAGTGTTCGTACAATTTGATCAAGTTCAACCCTAATGAGGAAGAAGCTGAAAACCTTGGTGTCCGTGCACATAGTCGCTCTAATTAATCTAAGTCGACTTTATTTTGGAAGCTTCTAAGTTTATTTGGGAATTGTAATATTTTGATTTATTCGAAACGACTATAATATAATGACATATGCTTTTGAAATGGTGACGTAGTAAATCTATGAAATCCTTTTGTGAAAATAATCTTTGAACTGTTTATTAATGTCTCCGAATTTTCGGGGCGTTACAGTTTTTGAAGAAGCTGTCAACAGTTATTACGTGTTCTCGGCCTTTTACGTTCTTTACAGATCATCACTCTAGTCTTGGAAAGTATGTGCCTACAGTTTTCCCGAATGGCTATCACTCTTACTGCTTGCAGCATTTGAAGGCAAACCTTAGGGATAAGCTTCCGGGTCGACTCTCGAATGGGTTTAAGGAGAAAGTAGTCAATCTTTTCAATGATTGTGCACATACTCCTACGGTGATAACTTTTGCCAAGGCTCTTGAAGAGCTGTGTACTTTTGGTGGAGCGAGTGCAAAGAATTTTGTTGAGTCATTACCGCTTGAGAGATGGCAAACACGTACTTTGAAGGTAGACGATACATTGAAATGACTTCAAATGCAGCTGAGTCATTTCATAATCAGATTCTTAAATTCCGTCATTTGCCAATATGTGAGTTGGTTGATAAGGTAAGGGTACATGGTCCCTTTCAAGTTCGGCTATTTTTTGTTGCAAAGTTTGAATTACTTTGTCCTTTTCCTTCGATTCTTCCTTCTACCTATCAATTTCTTTGAGCCCTTCTCAGATTTCGATCCATCATGCTCCAAGCTGCACTCTCGAGTGTCATCATCCTTCACGTCACTTTCATTTTCAATTTGTTCAAGAAGTTACAACAACTGCTTCTTTTTCTCGTTGTTGGGCTCCAATTCTGCATCCTTTATCATTTCTGGATTAAGGGAGTCTAACGGTGTCCATGCCAACACTTCCAGTAAATCACTCAACCTCCACTTCATAAATCTTGGCCAATTGTCTTTTGATTGTTGCATATTCATTATGCTTGTATACTTGCAGAGCCAATACTGCATTCAAGCAAAGTAGCTATCACTGTAGAATTCTAGGAACAAAATAGATATAGCATTATTTTAACAGATACAGAGATACCAATATAAAATAGATGCACTAATTTAAAAATAGATACAGATATACCAACACAAAAGAGACACAAATATACCAAGATAAAATAGATACACATATATAGATATACCAATATAAAATAGATATAGATATAGCAACAAACTTGGCATTAAACTACAAATTGAAGGGATATTCACCAGTAGTCCAAGTACACATCCACCAACAGTTGTTAGATTTGTATGCTTTTTATCAAGCTCTTTGACCAAGTGCTCTGTAATAAATGTTGACCATGCATACTTTGTGGATGTTTTGAGATCCTCAATGAATGGACAGTAAGCCCAGCTCAATTTTGGTTGTGAGAGTGGGACAAAGATTGTTGCGAGAACCAACATCGTTAGCACACGTGCGATGTCCTGCGCACTTTCACTAGAATTTCTTGTAAAAGTTGCTTTCACGAATTTCTTCATTTCCTTTTTTGTTTCGAAGACTCTGTCGACAAAATCTGTAATTGGCCTTCTCGAGTTCCCCTAGAGGTGTATTTGGTTTGGTCCAGATTTGATTCCATCTTTGACACTTATCTTAACTGATTTGCCTCCAAGATCAAAGTATCCCTCCTCTTTGTACTTTTCGACCAACTTTTCAATGTATCTTCATCGCTTTTCTTCACGTAAAGCTCATCAATTTTCGGTTTGGTCATTGCAATCAAGATATTTGCAAAAGGGTTTTTTTTTTATCTCACGAGCTTAGAGAGGAGTAAATTTTTTGCATTTCAAAAGCCGTACAAGGTGTTGACACCCCAATCCGGGCTTTCAAATTATCTTTAAGTTTTGCTCGGTTGGCTCCCCGATGATGAAATAAGAAAAATCATACCTTCAAGGCTTGGATCGCTGCTTGTAGACACCCCAATAAGGACTTTCGAGATTAGTTTACTTTCGATTTTTGATTCCCTAATGATGAAACGGATCAAGAACACCCCGAGAATGATAGTATGGTTGAGCTTTGAGTGTTTGACACCCTTTTGAACCTAACCTAGGCTAAGCCAATTCAAAAGCCAGAAAACCCACTTGCACGCGTTGGTCCAAAACCAGCGCGCGCTGGTCCAAGTGCCATGTGTTGGTCAACAGTCAAAGTTTGACTGTTGACTGGTACAGGGTTGGTTGGACCCGCGCACGTAGGTCAACAACTCGCGTGCGTCGATCAAAGGTTGTCCCATCACCTTTATTCAGCCATGATCAAGAGGACTTTTGGGGCCGGAGGAGGGCTTTGTTTGGCCCAAATTGCAGTCTTCACCAGGGGACAGCCCTTACACCCCATAAACACCTTTTTCCCTCTCATCCAATGAGAGGGAAGGCTTTGGTGCAAAGCTAACCAGCCATTTTTGGCTGATTGAAGTCCACTTTCACTCCTTCTCCTCCTATATATACCTCTCATGCACATCCAAGTAAAGGGTTACAAAAAACATCCTAGCCTTAAGTCGCAAAATTCAAGCAAAAACCCTAATACCAAGCAACGAGCTACCTTTTTCTTTGCTATTACCACTCAACAAGCTTCCATCATCCATCATTCAAGCCCCAAACAAGCAAGCTTAATCACTCTTTCAAACCCAAAAACCGAAGGTATAACACCTTTGAACTGCATTCTATTCCAATCTCTGAGGGGGGCTGGCAGGGCCAAGGCTGCTAATCAATACCAACTCTTGGCCCTAAAGCTAGCAAGGTTTCAAAAACTGTAGTGGCAAGGACTAGCACGCATCGGCCCATAGCACGCGAGTGCCACTCTGTGGCGGCGCACGCAGATCTTGCGTGGGGCCTGGGGTCTTGTTGTTTTATGCTCTCCTATGTATATAGACCACACTAAGCATGCTAACAACCAGTTTATTGCTTTTCTTTGTTAAAACTGCAAGTTTTATTTCAATATGCATATCTGCTGCTATGGAATACCTCTAGGGCCTTTCTGGACATGTCCCAGAACTCAGAAACACGTAGAACAAAACACTAGTTTGCAGGCTCAAATTCGCGCGCGACTGTGGACTACCTGCGAGCGCAGGTTCACCTCTGACTAGTGAGTGGCCTTTGCTTGGGTAGCTAGGCCTTGGCCTCTGTTTTTATCTCCACACTGTCTATGGGGTATTTTGTTCATTTTATGGCTTTGTAGCCCTTTCAAACTGACTGTAACTGTATATTAACTGCCAGATGAACTACTTGATTTGTCCTAGGTGTGCACTGGTCCTTCCAGAGCCCAGAGGGTTGAAAATAAAAGCTATGGGTTTAAACCTACTGGCGCGCACAAGTCTTGGTGTGGCGCGCATAGGTCAGGTTAGCATGCAGTGACTTGATCAGTGCATGCTGGTTTCTTCCTGCGCACGACACTCCAAAATAGTGGCCTTCTAGTCTGTTTAAAATTCCCACAGGAGTCTATTTTCATCCTATACTAACTGTTCGAGAATGCCATCTATCACATTTTGCAAATCGGTTACAGTTTTAATCCCATTAAACTCTTCTCCTGCCCTAATTGGGTAAAAACTAATTAATGATAGACAGTCGCAAATACTACGAGGCAGTAGGTTTAAAAGATTCCCAACAACAACGAAGAATCTATCAGAAGGCACGTTTGGCACCTAGCTTTATTTCTAAAATACCGCGCAGCATTTTAGAAACATCACCTGGCATTTGGAAACACCGTGCGACATTTTGGAGCACTGCAAGGCACTTCGGAGTGTCATGCGGTATTCGAGAGTAGCGCGCGGTATTCCACAATGCCGTGCGGCATTTTAAAAGATTCTCAACAACAACAGAGAATCTATTAGAAGGAGCGTCTGACATATTTCCATGTGTGTCAGACACGCGCAACAGAGTGGTCAGAGCACGTTTTTCTCCGTTGGGTGCTCTCCAAGCATATACATGGCCTCTACTTCCCCCTATAAATGACCCCTTCTCATAAATGACCCCTACTAATAAAAACCACTATATATGCACCCCATAAATGAACCCTACTCATAAACGACCCCTAATAATAAAAACCACTATATATGCACCCATTTTCTAGTCATTTGCAGAATAACTTGGTAAGACCAAGATCATACCACAGGGAGCTCAAATATAGCTAGTTCAGATTGTAGGCTTTATGTGAGGTTTGAGGCGTTTAGACGGTTAACTGTCAGTTTTCCTTTGAAAAGTGAAATACACTTGTAAAAAGAATAGAAATGAAGTTGAAACTTAGATAAAAATGCGGCAAGGTCGATGGGATTAAACCACCCATGGCTTAGCCATTTTAACCGTTTCCTTCTAACAACTCAAGGTCCAAACGTAGGAAATCTTGAACCCGAAGCACTCAATGTTAAAAAGTCAAGCATAATGATGGACTTAGTTCGGAAATAACTTAAACTTGAGTAAACATTTAATTCAAACACCAAGAGCGTTAAAGCTCTAAGCACCGTGTGCGACAAGTAAGTTAAAACTCCGGCCAACACACGATTAAAAAGGGTAACAGCTTTAATGTTTGGCTGGAAAAAAGAGATTAAGTCTTTCCTCATTAAACCATGATCAAGTTATAGTTAAACCATTAAAACAACTAAAGCATGGGATAGACATCACCCCATGACCAAGCCTAAGTGACTACTCACACATGCTGAAAGAACAAGGCATAAAGCTAAAAAGAAACATGAGATTCAACCGATAAAAATGGAAATAAACTTGATTTATATGAAGATCCAAACCAGAGCTACAACTTTAATAAACAGGAAAATAACATACGAAAAATACGTTAGGTATGGAGTTCCTAGGAAAGTAAAAGACTTAAAGCATAAAAGTAGATATGGTCATATATGGCAAACAACCCTATTTATATGGTTGGAAAATCAGCCTTACAAAAGACCAAAAGGTCCCCAAAATATCTCAAAAACATGCCATAAGTGAAAACTTTTCATCAATGGAAAAGTGGCAAAAATCTGTCTGAAAACCATTGGTATCAATACCTATGCAACCTGGTATCAATACCCAGCATCCCATTCAACTTCTGAGTGATTTAAGGTGATTGGTATTGCCTATGAAAACTGGTGTGGGCACACGCCCCAAAAATTGCATCGGGTGCGCCCCCTTTTAGAGCGTGATGAAACGCTCAATTCAGAGTCGCCACTTGGGTTTAAAGGTCCGCCACCCAAGGAACCGAACTTGGAATGTTTGCTACGTTATTTGATTTGAAAGAGGCTTGTAGACTGGTCCGTTGTCACTTTGATATCTTAGGTTCGAGAGCCAAGTTATGAGAGGGGAAGGGTTTTAAGGCACTCCTCTCACCCAATCCGGAGATCAGTCTCTACTCGGGCATTTGTAAAACGTTTGCGATTCTTTCTCATTAATCATGTTTTTTTAGCCAATTAGGACAAGGGTGTTGTTTAAGGGGATTAAAACTGTAATAGGTTTGCAGGATGTGATATATGGCATGCTCGATTATTGAAACAATTAGTACAAGATGAAAAAAGACTCTTGTGGGGATTTTAAACAGACTCGAAAGCACTAGTTTGGAGTGTCGTACGCGGGAAGAAACCAGCATGCATTGATCAAGTCACTGCATGCAGATCTGACCTGTGCGCGGTACACCACTACCTACATGTGCTAGAAAGTTCAAACTCACAGCTCTTATTTCCAGCCCTCTAGGCTCTGGAATGACCAGTGCACACCTAGGACTAACCACGTAGTTCAAATGGCTGTCATAATATACGGTTACAGACAGTAATATGGGCTACAAAGCTACCAAATAAGTAAACACCCCATAAACAGCGTGGGGGATAAAACAAAGGCCAAAGCCTATTTACCTGTGCAAAGGCCACTCATTGGTCAGAGACGAATCGGCGAGCGCGGGTAATCCACTGTCACGCACGGGTTTGAGCCTTCGATTTAGTGTTTGGTTTTGCATGATCTGGGTTATGGGACATGTCCAAAAGGCCCTAGGGGTATTCTATTGTGTAGACACCCCAATCTAGGTCTTCCAATTGATTTACTTCATTTTTCGATTTCTTATTTCCCCAATGATGAATCAGATGAAAAACAGTCTTGAGAATGGAAAAGTTTGAGCTTGGAGTGATTGGAACCCCTTTTGAACCTTGAAACCCTAAGTCAAAACCCTAACCTTAGGTTTGACCAACATGCATTGAACTGGCTATCACGCATGTGTGTCAGCTTGCCAAGTTTTGGTCAAAGGTCAAAGCTTTGACTGTTGACCAACACGCAGGTAGGTAGCACATACGCGCGCTGATATCACTCTCGTGCGCGCAGGTCAACATCTGTCCTTATCACCTTTTTCCAGCTGGATTTTATAAAAACCACACAAAAATGGTCCAATACCAAACGAGTACTTCAATACGGTACCAAACCATACCAAAATGGTACAATACCATATGAGTACTTTAATACGGTACCATACCACACCAAAATGGTACAATACTGTATGAGTACCTCCCTACGGTACCAAACCACACCAAAACGGTACAATACCGTACGAGAATCTCGATACGGTACCAAACCACACCAAAATGGTACGATACCATACAAGTACTTCAATACGGTACCATACCACTCCAAAACGGTACAATACTATACGAATACCTCCATACGGTACCAAAGCACAACAAAATGCTGCAATACCATACGAGTAAATCCATACAGTACCATACCCCACCAAAACGTTACGATACCGTACGAGTACACCCAAACGGTACCATACCGTACCAAAATGGTACAATACCGTATGAGAACCTGCATACGATACCAAATCACACCAAAATGGTACAATACCGTACGAGTACATCCATACGGTACCAAACCACACAAAAACAGTACAATACCGTACGAGTACCTACATACGGTTCCAAACCACATCAAAACGGTACAATACTATACGAGCACATCCATACAGTACAAAATCATACCAAAACGGTACAATACAGTACGAGTGCTTCCATACGGTACCATACCACACCAAAATGGTACAATACCGTACGAGTACGTCCATACGCAACCATACAACACCAAAATAGTACAATACAGTTCGAGAATGTCCATACAGTACCATACCACAAGAAAACGATATAATACCGTACGAGAACCTCCATACAAAACCGCACCACACCAAAATGGTACAATACTATACGAGTACGTGTATGCGGTACCATAGCACCGCAAAACGGTACAATACTGTACGACTAACACCATATGGTACCAAACCACACCAAAACGGTACAATACCGTACGTGTACGTCCATACGGTACCAAACAACACAAAAATGCTACAATACCGTACGAGTACATCCATACAGTACCATAACACACCAAAACGTTACAATACCGTACGAGTACGTCTAAATGGTACCATACCACACCAAAATGGAACAATACCGTACGAGAACCTGCATATGGTAACAAACCACATCAAAACGGTACAATACCAAATGAGTACTTCAATATGGTACCAAACCACACCAAAACGGTACAATACCGTACGAGTACTTCAATACGGTACCATACCACACCAGAACGGTGCAATACTGTACGAGTACATCCATACGGTACCAAACCACACCAAAATGGTACAATACCGTACGAGAACCTTGATATGGTACCAAACCACACCAAATTGGTACAATACCGTACGAGTACTATAACGCCCCGAATTTTGGGTACGTTAAATAAACATTTTATTGATAAAATCAAATGGAGTCTGGCTCGTTATTACAACAAAACTCCCACAAGAGTTCAATATTTACACAAATGAAGGGGGTTCTAGGGTTATTAACTACAGCTTCACCTGCTCCTCCGTCTTAGCCAGTTTCTCAGCTCCAAAAGCCTCCAATGTGTACTGTTTATCTTGATAATCTACAAGGTCTGACACATTATACTAGCGTCGGTACCGCTATAATATGTCAGGGTCACCAAAGGTAACACCATGAGCTTAAAAAGCTCAATAGAATAATCTAAACCCACTATCCCTTAACTTACAAACAATAGAAATTATACAACAGACAGTAACAATAACGCATCCACATTCGATATTCAACTATTGTTGGTGTCTATGATTTTTTGTGTTTCTCCTACGCGACTCATCATAGACCGTGTCACCATTTTCCACTTTTCTTTTTCCAAATCAACGTTTTCAAAAATTGTGTTTAACACACCCAACCTCGGTTCCTCCGCTCCGGGTTCCCGAGTATCCGCACAATGGTTCCGCCGCTCTAGGTTCCCATTGGCACACAAAACTTGCATTGGCTCCTCTCCACGGATAACCAAGCCATTCCTTACCATGGTTCCGCCGCTCCGGGTTCCCATGGGAACGCACACAACCTCACAATGGTTCCGTTGATCCGGATCTCCATTGGAACACACACACATTCCCACAATGGGCAAGTCCGGCCACATTGCGATTTCAAAATACACCTTGTCATTAACACACTCTAGGTGTCATGTTTCTATCTTCCTTGATTTTTGTGTCTCGTTTTCATGCAATGACTCCGCGGTAGGACATATCACATACGTAACTTAAATCAACATTCAACATGCTCTTATTACTCTTATTAAGCAAATTTACTAATTATCATGCATTTTAACATATTAGTAAAACGAGCTTGCTAATTACTTCTAATACTTCAACTTGCCTTATCATAGACAAAAATAACTAAAGTTACACTAGGGAGAATGAGTAGAGATTTGTAACGCCCCGAATTTTGGGTACGTTAAAAGGACAATTTTATTGAAAACCTCAAAATAGAGTCTGGCTCTTATTACAACAATCTCTCAATAAGAGTTCAATATTTACACAAATGAAGGGGAATTCTAGGGTTCCTAACTACAGCTTCTCCTGCTCCTTCATCCTAGCCAGCTCTTCAGCTCCAGAAGCTTCCACGGTGAACTGTTCGTCTTGAACAACTACAAAGTCTGACACATTATACCGGCGTCACCACCAATATAATATGTCAGGGTCACCAAAAAGGCAACACCGTGAGCTACAACGCTCAATAGGGAAATCCTTACCCACCAACCTTAACTTACAAACAAGGCTGAAATAAAACATCAATTTCCACATGATACGTACATACACAGTTAACAATGACACATCCACATTCGTTAAACAACTATCGTTAGTGTCCAAGATTTCCTTTGTTTCTCCTACGCGACTCATCGTAGACCGTGTCAACATTTTCCTTTACAAATCAACCTTTGAAAATCATTTGGTTAACTCACACAGTTTTGCATTGGCTCCGTACCGCGGATAACCAAGCCACACACTTTCAAAATCATTTGCATTGGCTCCGTACCGCGGATAACCAAGCCACACATTTTAAAAATCGTTTTGCATTGGCTCCGTACCGCGGATAACCAAGCTACACACCCAACCTCAGTTCCGCCGCGCCGGGTTCCTGAGTATCCTCACAATGGTTCCGCCGCGCCGGGTTCCCATTGGCACCCAATGGCATTGACTCCGTACCGCGGATAACCAAGCACACACACCCAACCTCGGTTCCGCCGCGCCGGGTTCCCGAGTATCCTCACAATGGTTCCGCCGCGCCGGGTTCCCATTGGCACACAATTGCATTGGCTCCGTACCGCGGATAACCAAGCACACACCCTACCTCGGTTCCGCCGCGCCGGGTTCCCGAGTATCCTCACAATGGTTCCGCCGCGCCGGGTTCCCATTGGCACACAATTGCATTGGCTCCGTACCGCGGATAACCAAGCACACACCCTACCTCGGTTCCGCCGCGCCGGGTTCCCGAGTATCCTCACAATGGTTCCGCCGCGCCGGGTTCCCATTGGCACACACACAAAACACACACCACACAATGGGCAAGTCCGGCCACATTGCGGTTTTCCAAATCATTTCACCCTTTTCAAAACACGCACACACAACTCACATAATGCCACCCAAAACCGATCATTATGTAGTTTCAAAATATTTTCTTCCTCGAAAATCATTTCCTTTCATTAACCACACCCTAGGTGTCATGTTTCTACTTTCTCGATTCTCGTGTCTCGTTTACATGCAAAGACTCCGCGGTAGGCATTAAACACACTAACAAGATCATCCAATTCTATATTACTTAACACGCTCAATCATCATTTATAGCATAACGCCACATGTACGGACGCCTTTGGAGTGTATCACTTATGCTTTATTCAAAGCACAACGCCACATGTACGGACGTCTTTGGAGTGAAATCACTTATGCTTAACCACACCACAAGTAATACAAGCAATTCATATATGCACACTCATAAACATCTTAAATATTAAAATACAATTACTTCTAAACAAACGATAAGTTCTATCTTAGCAATTCAAAATAATAACGTTATAATTAAGTACGTAAGTAAATACGAAGTAACTAGGAAGTGAGTAAGGTATTCCTTACAATCCTTCTTGGCGGTAGTCGGCTACGGAAAGTACGTCGGTGGTCGGACGGAGTAACGTCCTACGGTAAGCCTCCGGTAGCTTCGAAAGAGAAAGGTTTCTCTCGAAACTCCTTCTTGACTAACACTACTCTACTTTATGGATCGAAGGGTGGTCGAGTGGCGGTCTAGTGGCGGCTTAGGTTGAGTTTCTTCAAGAACTCAAGAACACTCAAGAACAAAGGAAGAACAAGGAATTCTAGAGAGAAGGAAGAGCAATGAGAAAGGTGTGAGTTGAATGAGAAGTATGGGTGCTATTTATAGGCAAAACCTTGGCTCCTTCTCCCTCTTCATGGCCGGCCCCCCTCTCTCTCTTTCTTCCTCAATTTTTGACACATGGCAAGCACTCATGGAAGATCAAAGTCTAAAACCCTAGGCATGCATGGCTAGATTGTCCTTTGATGGGATTATGGAAGATTGGTTGGAAGATTTGGAGACAAGAGTACAAGATTTGTTTGAACAAATCCTAGAGTACAATGGAGGAGTTATGTTTGGTTAGGGGAAAGATTCTCCCAAGGATTGAAAGATGTAGGAAGATATGGAAGATCAAGGTAGATCAAGTCAAGGTACAATCCATCTCTTTCTTTCTTCCTCTCTCTCTCTCTCCCTCTTTCTCTCGGCCCATCTCTCTCTCTCTCTCTCTCTCTCTCTCTCTCTCTCTCTCTCTCTCCTTAGTACACACACACACACATATATATATGACAAATGCAAGAAAGAATAAAAAGGTACAAAGGTACAAGATTTTCTCAAATCAAAATCCTATTAAAGAAATACAATTAGGCACATGTTTGAGTAAACAAATAAAATAAACTAGGGTACTTTGTAATCTAGGAAGATCAACTCCCCAATAAATTAATCCAATTGGGTACAAAACCCTAACAAAAAAATAATACAAGAGTACTTTTAAGAATCTTAGGCCTTAAAGGCTACAAGGCTAATAAGTATTTTCAAATTAAAATATTGGTACTTCATCCCATGGGGTTTTTGAAAAAGACTAGATTTAATAAGCCCATGTACTTGTTAAAAGAGAAATCCTTTTACCCAATGGATAATAAAATCCCTAACGGTTAATAACCAAAGGATAATAAGGTACGAGTACTTTAAATACTAAACTAAGTCCTTTTAAAAAGACTACATGTACTTTTATAAAAAAGTTTTATTATCCAATGGACAAAAATTACCCTAACCATTATGGACCAATGGATAAATGCAAAGGTTCAAAAGTTTCAAAAGGTCCCAAAGGTTCATCTAGCAACTAGGTAAGTTGGTTGCTCGGTTCCTCCAACGAGTCGGTTGGAAACTAACCAAATTGGTCACGTCGGGTTTTTAGTCAAGACCAAAATCTAACTTCGACGAAAATAAACAAGAAGTCATATAGCACTCAAGAGAAAAATAAGTAGTTTAAATAAAATTCAAATATTTAGCGAAATTTTTATTGACCAAAATTCAGGGGCGTTACAAGATTTATCTACCTTGATCCGAAACTAGTCGGGGCCGAATAAGCTAGTTGAAAAATTTTACGGGTGGTGAAACTCGCAAATCTGGACCAAACTTTGGATGGCAGTAACTTGGTCAATCCTTGGCCGAATATGATCGTTCTTGGGTCGAAATCGAAGCTCTAGAAGCGCTCTACAACTTTCATGAAGGAAGTTGATCCTAGAAACTACTTTAGGTAGGAGAAAAATGGTGATAAAGGAAGAGACAGTGTGCTGTCTG